>OX392545.1:23945000-25245000 GCA_947623455.1 Mimachlamys varia
CATCTTTCTTTAATGCATTCCAAACAGTGACAGATGTCACATCTGAAATATTCCTGTCATACTTATGTAACAGGAGAAAGAGAAAATGCAGCGTCCAGACCGGAATTCGAACCCGGGACCTTCCGAAATTTAGACGAACACTTTTTTTTTTTAGTTCTTTAGACGAACACTCTCCCAACTGAGCTACCTGGTCGCCGATGATCGACCCAGTCCAGTTCCGCTACATTCCTCCCTCCTTTTCTCCAAGTCTTCGCCCTCGAAGACAACTATTTACAAGTTCGTATATATCCCCTTGCTAAGCGTTGGCAAGCTCGCCAATTTTGTAACAGGAGAAAAAGTAGATGTAGTGTCCAGACCGGGATTCGAACCCGGAACCTTCCGAACTTTAGACGAACTATCTACCTTTTTTTTTCTTAAAAAAAAAAAATTTTAATATCCCATACATAGGGCCTCAGGGGTTGGGGCCCCTGAAGTTCCGTACAATGCAACAATATAATATATCACAATTAAGTATATCACAGATCAGTATATCAGTTTATCATTCTAGTCACAAAAGGTAAAAAATTATATTCATACATGTATTACTATATATCACGGATCGAGAATTACAATTTCACCAGCCTCATCTACCGAAATATATTGATTAGCAAAGTATTTCCAGAAAAGATATATTTTTCCATGATTGCGATAATAGGAAAATGAATATCTTATGAACTGTTTGATAGTGAATTTAAAAAACCGTAAAATTGGAACATTTCCTTCGACCAATAACATCATATTTCTTCTTCTATAAATACAAAATCTTGCTACACTCAATACAAAATTCACAAAATAACTCTACCACTCTACCACTGAGCTACATGTACCTGGTTGCCGATGAACGACCCAGTCCAGTTCCGCTACACTTACCTTCCTGGTCTAGTGATTGTAAAACGGTACATCTACTAGATCTCTGAAACAAGGGTGACTATTTAGCATTGACAATATCTTATAATGATGAATGGATCTTACAATTAACATTTTCTATTTATGTATTGCCATGTTTAAATTATCATTTCTTCGCCAGATGGTGTCCATATTTTGATATCTTGATCAAATACTTTTATCAAAAGATCTCTTTTTGTCAATAAAAGATTTTTAAAAAAAGTGGTTTTGGTTATTCTAGCATCCATGAAAATAAACTTACATTATAAAACTGTTTGTTCATGTTCTTCTCAAAGTTTCTTGGAATCATCCTGCTTGCTGCATGAAAGATTTTTCTTGAGAATTCTGAAGTTACTGAAACACAGAAGGCTTGGAGGAGTTATGATCATAATATAAAAATTAAAACATGGAGGGCATAATCACGTTGTCGAAGGACTTTTAATTCCAAATAATTACCGAAAACTGATATTTATCATCTTGTTTTATGTGCTGTTTTTATTATTATCAGTATTTACTATTTTTTTTTATTTATTGATATTATTGATACCATATATCATAATTATTATCATAACCTACAACTACTTCTTTTTCAACCTTTTATATATCTTTGAAAGATATCAATATCATATCGAAATTTTATTTTTATAAAACTGAGTCATACAAAATGTATTTAAAAAACATCTTTAAAGACGTTCAATGAAACTTAACTCTTAGAACCGTTTAAACGCTTAAACTCTGTCAAAGAAACGTTTAAACTTCAGAGCTCACTGTACCATTTATTTCCTGCTTAAGCCAAACAAATAAACGATACGGTTATTTTTTGTTTCTTATTGATATTCATTTTAAAGGGATTGTTTAGAAGTTTCAATTTTCATTTTTAGAACAGATAAATAAAAGGAAACTGATCAAAAGTCGCAGCATTTTGTATCAAACAGCTGAATTCTGTTTTGCTATACACCAATCGCTGGCTCTGGACTGTGCAAACAATGCTTTATGTGTCAGCTACATTTTTTGTATTTATCACGACATAAGGGACTTAATCATTCCTTCTGAACATATTGGCTGTTCCGGTATTTAAACTTGATGACGCCAGTGAGATGGTAAGTGGCAAACTTCACCGCAACATCAGCTGCAGTTAAAAAAAATCTTTATTAATGTAAATACAAGCATTGAACTATTGTCAACTGGTACATGTAGTATACATTCCATGTGAATACAATTTGGTAATAGTTCAATGCTTAAGTATATACAAATTATAGATTCGTACCCAGATCTGAATAATGTTCTCTCATTAAATGCTATCAGATATTGACACATGCTTAATTACAGTTACTAAATATACTTACTGTTAGTATGTAGTAAACAAATACATGCATAAACAGTCTTTGATCTGTCCGAAAAGGACAAATAGTTCACCACTCAACTTAGCATAAACGCTGCGAGAAGGACAAGTGTACTCCATGAAACAGACTGTTGTACAGTTCAGCTTCACAAGTATACGTTCATGTATTAAAGAAGCGAAATATACTGTGTATTGTTATAAAGAGTATTCGTTCACTTGACGTAAGTCTTAACATATTCAATATCTTGTTTTTTGTTGTTGTTGTTTTACCTCCTATTAACAGTCAGAGTCATTTAAGGAGGTGCCAGGCTTTGGAGGTGGAGGAAAACCGAAGGACCAGGAAAAAATCCATCGACCTACGGTGCCCCCATGTTGGTTTCGAACTCGTTACCCAGAGGTGGAGGTCTAGTGGTACAGTAGAATGTCGAGACCCCTTAACCACTCGGTCACTGTGGCCCCTTATGATTTAAATAGTATTCACGTAATTACTAGACTTCGGATACATTTGACATGTTACTCTTCAGGAACACTTGGTTTTATTCTCTCCTACTTTTTTAAGGGTATCCGGGTCAGTATTTCCTTTTTAATATTTCGCCCTGGTTAGATTGATTAGTTAGTTCAGATTATGGTTTTGTTGACCCTTCAGTATTCTAAGATCTTTTTACAAGCTAACAGAGGGGATCACCTGCCTCCCCACGAGGATTTTCTTCGGGTACTCCGGTTTCCTCCCACACAAAAATCTCGATGCGCTATCATGCGGGGCAACAAGCGTGATTAATATCAGATGGAATAATTTGTTTCATAATTGTTGTAAAATACAGGTGAACATTTTAGATATTTCCTGACTAAGGTGAAACACGCGGTTACCGAGCCTGTGCGAGTTTACGCTAACAGCGGTCTGTACACTGTACCAGGCTGGAAGTAGAAAAATGTCTGATATATACTTGTGAACTGTATGTCAATACATTTCGAAATAAGAAAACCTCATATACTTTAACTGTAACACCAAAAATCGCGTTAGCAATGTGCACATATTTATGTCAAGAGTGTGTGTAAAATTAATTCCATTTTTGGTTTTCGATTCACGTGATATGTTAATACACCAGGAAGGAATTTAAAAAAAAAATCTTTACAATTGTTTGTGTGTATATTTCTATTTTTACATGTGCTTGTGGGTATATATTTCTATCTTTACATGTGCTGGTGTGTACACATGTTTATTTCTATCTTTACATGTGCTTTTTTGTATTTATAAATACCAATCTTAGCATTTGTTTTAATTGCATAAACATGTTTACATGTGTTTGTATTTGTAACCATATTTTACTCCTATATTCTACATTTATTTCGAGAATATCCTTACACTTGTTTTATACGGTGTATATACAATTAATCATGTCTGTAAGAATATGTACATCAATCTACACATGTCTGTATGTGTATTTTCATATAAACGAGAGTTTGTTTGTGTTTTTCAATCTATTTATATCTATGTATATCTGTACTATTTTATGCAATTAATTACTTTGTATCTTTCATGTTTTATGTATATTCTGTTTATGTGATGTAACGTGTGTTTTTGGGTGTCTTGATAAAGGGGTGGTAGCCTTGAAAATTTGACAATTTATTTGTCCGTATTGTCGCTATTTCTTCAAGGATCTTGTACTCTTTTCTGTAAGTATATTCATATTTTTACACGTGGTTGTGTTAGTATAACAATTTTAAGACGTGTTGTATGTGAATTTTATCTGTATACGTCGTTAGTTGTATAATTACAAATTGTATATAAACCTGTACACGTGCTAAGTTGTATAATTATATAAATCTGTACACGTGTTTAATTGTATAATTATATAAATTTGTACACGTGTTTAATTGTATAAATATATAAATCTGTACATGTGCGTGTTTACAAATAAGCGTATCTCTGCTGTTAATTGTGTCAGCCAATAGTCTCATTTGTCATGAAAGAATACGATTAATTTACATGTATTACCGTTTTCATTTGTAATTGACGGAGATGTGTATCGGTAACAGTGTTGCTGCCTTGATGAGTGTATTGACAATTAACATCGGTGAAATCAACAGCCACGTATAGAAGTATAGAGAAAACGTCAACGGGAGTTTTCCCAGCCTATATACGCCTATTGATTGTAGTGGGATAACCGCGCTGCCTAGTCCAGGCCCATAATCATGTATCTTCGCAGCGATCGGCGACAAAATCATTGAAAGTCTGAGCACACGCGGGAATAGCAAGGCGAACGCGCCCCATTATGGAGTTAAGTTTTTCTCTGACCATAGTTGGATAGTGTACGGAATCGAATGCACCTAGTATTTTATATCCGATATATCTATGTGTAGGTGCTGTTCATTGAAATGTTCCACATTCTGACTGTGCTGATGTTATTATCGACTACTGGTCGATGGATTAGTTTATATAATTAATTTATATTTTAAAGGACCGCTACCGGGCTATCAGACTAACGTATACAAACCGCGATCAATTACACCTGTCGATATGTAGTTTAAACAATTGTGACAAGCTCGTCTGAAACCAATATTTAAATATTGACTTTATATTATATTACGATATTTTAAATTTAAATAGTTTTCTTGTTGAACATATCGCCTATATTATGCTAAAGTAAACTTTAAACACGAACATTGTTTTATGGTGGTGTAACAGAATCGAGCGTTGACAGTAGTGTGTATGTATTGGTGTAGCCAAAATATCGGTGATCGCAGCCAACACTAGTAACCAATTTCTCAAACAGCGCTCATTTTTCACGTGAGAAACGTCCGCCTCTTTTTGACGCAAGAATATCCAAGGAGAAAGTCAAATACGTTCATTAGTCCCAAATTTGCTCACGGAGAGACAACACGTGATATGTTTCTAAGTATCAAAACTGTTTTGTCGAAAAATTGAAACAAACTCGAAGCTTTGCGATGAGTGAGGGGTTGGCGAGGAACGTGTAGAAAACACTAAGGGACGGATTAATGTTGTGTCGTTCGTATTACGTTTTAGGGATAATATCTGTACAGCCTCGGGATAAGGACGGACGGATTTAAACGATTCCAGGTAGGAACATTTTCTCATTAAACATGTTTCTTTCAGATTGACAACTAGACCATTGCTGTGCTTATCGAAAATCAATCAACACGTTTTCGATGCAACATAAAATTATCGAGCGTTTTGGCCATCAATCATTCCATTAGGTTCCTATATACCCAGACCCTAGAATGCATTCAATGCTTCATTGTTAAAACAAATTTTATTACTTTTATCAATATTGTATTGAATGTAAAATAGAAAGGGACATGGCAGCAGACCAAATTCCGTTTGACACTTTCTACTGATAACCTATAATGGTATGGCTGTATCCTATGACTATTTGTGTATATACACTATAATTACAATGTTTGACAAACACAAAAGAATACAAAATCACGGGCTATACATAATGACTAGAATAACTTGAAATGAGGATTTGATAAAAATCTAAAACATTTACGTTTGGCTGAGGAAGGTGTACATTATATATGAAATTAAGAAGTTATTCACTTTTTTGCCGTTTTGAATATCTTTCCGAACAGAATCATAAGAAAGGTGTGCCTTGGGTCCGCTTAGAAATCGTCTGCTAAAATGGTATGGATGATTACTACATCTGTAAATGATTTTTAGAAGTGTGTATATACACCAGAATAGATTTCTATGCATAAACATATGAAAATGTGTCCAAACATATAATATAGGGATATGATTCTTTACATATAGTACATTTATATGAATGTGTTCCATACATATAGCACAGGAATATATTTCTATACATATAACATGAATATATTTATATGCATATACAATGTAACATTGGAATGCGTTTCTATACATAAAACATAGGAATATGTTTATATAAAAATAACATTTGAGGATATTTCTATACATAAAACATCAGGATATATGTTTATACATACATGAAACTGGAATATGTTTCTATACCTATAATATAGGGAGATGTTTCAAAACACATAACATCGGAATATGTTTCTATACCTATAATACTGGGAGATAGTTTCAAAACACATAACATCGGAAAATGTTTCTAAACATATAACATCGGAATATGTTTCTTTACCTATAATGTAAGGAGATGTTTCAAAGCACATAACATCGGAATATGTTTCTATACCTATAATACTGGGAGATGTTTCAAAACATATAACATCGGAATATGTTTCTATATCTATAATACTGGGAGATGTTTCAAAACATATAACATCGGAATATGTTTCTATACCTATAATACTGGGAGATGTTTCAAAACACATAACATCGGAATATGTTTCTATACCTATAATGTAGGGAGATGTTTCAAAGCACATAACATCGGAATATGTTTCTATACCTATAATACTGGGAGATGTTTCAAAACATATAACATCGGAATATGTT
Organism: Mimachlamys varia; assembly: GCA_947623455.1. Classification (NCBI taxonomy): domain Eukaryota; kingdom Metazoa; phylum Mollusca; class Bivalvia; order Pectinida; family Pectinidae; genus Mimachlamys; species Mimachlamys varia. The sequence goes on from OX392545.1 coordinate 23,951,717, forward strand.
TCTATATCTATAATACTGGGAGATGTTTCAAAACATATAACATCGGAATATGTTTCTATACCTATAATACTGGGAGATGTTTCAAAACACATAACATCGGAATATGTTTCTATACTTATAATATGGATAGATGTTTCAAAACATATAACATCGGAATATGTTTCTATACCTATAATACTGGGAGATGTTTCAAAACAAATAACATCGGAATATATTTCTATACCTATAATATAGGTAGATGTTTCAAAACATATAACATCGGAATATATTTCTATACAAATAACATCGGAATATATTTCTATACTTATAATATAGGTAGATGTTTCATAACACATAACATCGGAATATGTTTCTATACGTATAATATAGGTAGATGTTTCAAAACATATAACATCGGAATATGTTTCTCTGCATAAAATATCGGGATATAGTTTTATACCTGTACATCTATCATAGGAATATGTTTCTATACAAAACCATCGGAGATGTTACTTAACATGTAATGTAAGAATAAGTTTATAAGCATAAAACATTGGAATATATTTCTATACAAATAACAATGGTATATGTTTCTATACATACAATATCGCGATATGTTTCATATATGACAGAGGGAACTGTTTCATTGCATTTAACATCAAAAATATTTCTAAACAAATAATTTGGCGATACACAAATTGTACATGAAACATCAGCAGATACGTCTATATTTAAAGCATCAAAGATCGCAATATGTAACTATTCATAAACATCGGCATATGTTACTATAAATATACCATTGGGAGGTGTTTCTATACATAACAGAGGAATATGTTTATACGAAAACATCGCAATATGTTTCTATGCATAAACATCGCAATATGTAACTATTCATAAACATTGCAATATGTTACTATACATATATCATCGGGAGGTGTTTCTATACATAACAGAGGAATATGTTTCCATATGAAAACATCGCAATATGTAACTATTCATAAACATCGCAATTTGTTTCTATACATAATACAGGAATGTGTTTCTATGCATAAACACCGCAATATGTTACTATTCATAAACATCGCAATATGTTACGATACATAAACATCGCAAAATATTACGATACATAAACACCGCAATATGTTACGATACATAAACATCGCAATATGTTACGATACATAAACATCGCAATTTGTTACTATACATATATCATCGGGAGGTGTTTCTATACATAACACAAGAATATGTTTCTATACGTAAACATCGCAATATGTTGTTATACATAAACATCGCAATATGTTTCTATACATAAACATCGCAATATGTTTCTATGCATAAATATCGCAATATGTTTCTATACATAAACATCGCAATATGTTTCTATGCATAAACGTCGCAATATGTTTCTATACATAAACATCGCAATATGTTTCTATGCATTAACATCGCAATATGTTTCTATACATAAACGTCGCAATATGTTTCTATGCATAAACATCGCAATATGTTTCTATACATAAACATCGCAATATGTTTCTATACATAAACATCGCAATATGTTTCTATGCATAAACATCGCAATATGTTTCTATACATAAACATCGCAATATGTTTCTATACATAAACATCGCAATATGTTTCTATGCATAAACATCGCAATATGCTACGATACAGTACGATCATCGGGGGGAGTTTTATATACATATCTTATAGAGGTATGTTTCTATGCATATATCAACGGGAGTTGTTTCTATACTTATAATATTGGGGAATGTTTCTATTTATATAACATCGTCTTAATTGCGCAACTGTATATTTCATACATTGTATTTTCTTAACATCGTTGCATGAATATCAGTGAAAATGGTTTCCTGAACAATGTTTCATTGGGATATATGGGCGTTTGATTGGGTATATGGACAATTCGTCGAGTATATGTTAGCTATACTTTCCTTAACAGCTTTGCTCGAATCATTTGGTATATGAACGACGATTTTCTAAACAATTGTGTCTATATTATAGTATTAGTAATATCGACAATTATTTCCTAAAAACTAACTGTTTTAATGGGTTTATGTGAATGGTTTCCTAAACAGCTTTACTTTTTATTTTTATTTTGTATATTTGCAATGATCTATAAACAACATAACCATTCTATTGGGTATATGGGCGATGATTTCCCAAACAACCTTACCGTTTTAACGTGTTTAGGGGCGATGTTTTTCTACTGCGCGATGACACTGGGTATATACATTGTATCGTGTGTAACGATGAAAATGTAAACTTTCGATCTTAATTATATATTTATTTTTACTTTATGATCTCTATGAGCAACAATTTCTACAACAAATTTGCCTGACTAATCTTAACGTGTAGTTTGACATTTTGTTTGACATTTTGTTCATACACGTGCAACAAACATGAAACGATAATTTCTTTGTACTTGGGTCTGCACAAGGGAAATATAATCTATACGTATATTTCATTTCTGAGAAAAATGCCCTGTATCATCAGACAACACGATCGAGACGATGTCGCCGATTTTTGTCTTTGAGTGATAACTAAGCTGTTACACTGTAAATATACGGCCAGTCGTCATCTACAAAAACATATCTGTATCTTAGAAAGCATGTGGGTAATGGTTTTCATTACACGTTTTTGTGTATCAGAGGGGATTTCAACTGCTGCTAAAATCTGTATTTCTTTACATCAATTTTATAAAATTAATTTTGGGACGGGGATTTGAGCAGAAATCGTTATAGATTATTGGCAATGGTATTTTCTACAGTGACTGCTATGCTTTAGAGTCATATGGCTGATCATTCTCTGTGCGTCGACGAAGAAACTAGTTAAACAATGCAACATATTGATTTTTGTACATAAATGCATATTTTAGAAGATTTTTTATATGTGTGTGACATCATATCGTCATATATGTATATCAGAATTAACAACTTTATAATCAGAGACATCTGACTGTTTTATATTAAAGGTGCGAAACACGCTTTCGGCGTTAAAAATTCTTTAAGTTTATTTTTAGTGAAAACGCTCCTTCTTGATAATTTTGGTTTGTAGATGCTATACCTATATAAAACAACCATAATTAGAGAATTATGCCATATTGCAATAAAGATAAGTTAAAGATACAGCAACACTTCTTAACAGGAGGCCAGGACATGCAACGATCTGACAGAATGCAAATAAAAAAATTCCCTTATACTTGGTCTGTGTAATAAACTGTATATGTACACGGGACAGTAAGCGATACTCTGAGTTACAGACTGTACATGTACACTGTACAGTAGGTGATACTCTGTGTTACAGACTGTACATGTACACTGTACAATAGGTGATACTCTGTGTTACAGACTGTACATGTACACTGTACATGTACACTGTACAGTAGGTGATACTCTGTGTTACAGACTGTACATGTACACTGTACAGTAGTTGATACTCTGTGTTAAAGACTGTACATGTACACTGTACAGTAGGTGATACTCTGTGTTAAAGACTGTACATGTACACTGTACAGTAGGTGATACTCTGTGTTACAGACAGTACATGTATACTGTAGAGTAGGTGATACTCTGTGTCACAGACTGTACATGTACACTGTACAGTAGGTGATACTGTGTTACAGACTGTACATGTACACTGTACAGAAGTTGATACTCTGTTGTTACAGACTGTACATGTACACTGTACAGTAGGTGATACTGTGTGTTACAGACTGTACATGTACTCTGTAACGTAGGTGATACTCTGTGTTACAGACTGTACATGTACTCTGTACAGTAGGTGATACTCTGTGTTACAGACTGTACATGTACACTGTACAGTAGGTGATACTGTGTGTTACAGACTGTACATGTACTCTGTACTGAAGGTGATACTCTGTGTTACAGACTGTACATGTACACTGTACAGTAGGTGATACTCTGTGTTACAGACTGTACATGTACACTGTACAGTAGGTGATACTCTGTGTTACAGACTGTACATGTACACTGTACTGTAGGTGATACTGTGTGTTACAGACTGTACATGTACACAGTACTGTAGGTGATACTGTGTGTAACAGACTGTACATGTACACTGTACAGTAGGTGATACTCTGTTACAGACTGTACATGTACAGTGTACAGTAGGTGATACTCTGTGTTACAGACAGTACATGTATACTGTACAGTAGGTGATACTCTGTGTTACAGACAGTACATGTATACTGTACAGTAGGTGATACTGTGTGTTACAGACTGTACATGTACACTGTACAGTAGGTGATACTCTGTGTTACAGACTGTACATGTACACTGTACAATAGGTGATACTCTGTGTTACAGACTGTACATGTACACTGTACAGTAGGTGATACTCTGTGTTACAGACTGTACATGTACACTGTACAGTAGGTGATACTGTGTGTTACAGACTGTACATGTACACTGTACAGTAGGTGATACTTAGTGTTACAGACTGTACATGTACACTGTACAATAGGTGATACTCTGTGTTACAGACTGTACATGTACACTGTACAGTAGGTGATACTCTGTGTTACAGACTGTACATGTACACTGTACAGTAGGTGATACTGTGTGTTACAGACTGTACATGTACACTGTACAGTAGGTGATACTCTGTTACAGACTGTACATGTACAGTGTACTGTAGGTGATACTCTGTGTTACAGACTGTACATGTACACTGTACAGTAGGTGATACTCTATGTTACAGACTGTACATGTACACTGTACAGTAGGTGATACTCTGTGTTACAGACTGTACATGTACACTGTACAGTAGATGATACTCCGTGTTACAGACTGTACATGTACACTGTACAGTAGGTGATACTCCGTGTTACAGACTGTACTTGTACACTGTACAGTAGGTGATACTCCGTGTTACAGACTGTACTTGTACACCGTACAGTAGGTGATAATCCGTGTTACAGACTGTACATGAACACCGTACAGTAGGTGATACTCCGTGTTACAGACTGTACATGTACACTGTACAGTAGGTGATACTGTGTGTTACAGACTGTACATGTACACTGTACAGTAGGTGATACTCTGTGTTACAGACTGTACATGTACACTGTACAGTAGGTGATACTCCGTGTTACAGACTGACATGTACACTGTACAGTAGTTGATACTCTGTGTTACAGACTGTACATGTACACTGTACAGTAGGTGATACTGTGTGTTACAGACTGTACATGTACTCTCTAACGTAGGTGATACTCTGTGTTACAGACTGTACATGTACACTGTACAGTAGGTGATACTCTGTGTTACAGACTGTACATGTACACTGTACAGTAGGTGATACTCTGTGTTACAGACTGTACATGTACACTGTACAGTAGGTGATACTGTGTGTTACAGACTGTACATGTACACTGTACAGAAGGTGATACTGTGTGTTACAGACTGTACATGTACACTGTACAGTAGGTGATACTCTGTTACAGACTGTACATGTACACTGTACAGAAGGTGATACTCTGTGTTACAGACAGTACATGTATACTGTACAGTAGGTGATACTCTCTGTTACAGACTGTACATGTACACTGTACAGTAGGTGATACTCTGTTACAGACTGTACATGTACACTGTACAGTAGGTGATACTGTGTGTTACAGACTGTACGTGTACACTGTACAGTAGGTGATACTTAGTGTTACAGACTGTACATGTACACTGTACAATAGGTGATACTCTGTGTTACAGACTGTACATGTACACTGTACAGTAGGTGATACTCTGTGTTACAGACAGTACATGTATACTGTACAGTAGGTGATACTCTGTGTCACAGACTGTACATGTACACTGTACAGTAGGTGATACTGTGTTACAGACTGTACATGTACACTGTACAGAAGTTGATACTGTGTGTTACAGACTGTACATGTACACTGTACAGTAGGTGATACTCTGTGTTACAGACTGTACATGTACACTGTACAGTAGGTGATACTCTGTGTCACAGACTGTACATGTACACTGTACAGTAGGTGATACTGTGTTACAGACTGTACATGTACACTGTACAGAAGTTGATACTCTGTGTTACAGACTGTACATGTACACTGTACAGTAGGTGATACTGTGTGTTACAGACTGTACATGTACTCTGTAACGTAGGTGATACTCTGTGCTACAGACTGTACATGTACTCTGTACAGTAGGTGACACTCTGTTACAGACTGTACATGTACACTGTACAGAAGGTGATACTCTGTGTTACAGACAGTACATGTATACTGTACAGTAGGTGATACTCTCTGTTACAGACTGTACATGTACACTGTACAGTAGGTGATACTCTGTTACAGACTGTACATGTACACTGTACAGTAGGTGATACTGTGTGTTACAGACTGTACGTGTACACTGTGCAGTAGGTGATACTTAGTGTTACAGACTGTACCTGTACACTGTACAATAGGTGATACTCTGTGTTACAGACTGTACATGTACACTGTACAGTAGGTGATACTCTGTGTTACAGACTGTACATGTACACTGTACAGTAGGTGATACTCTGTGTTACAGACTGTACATGTACACTGTACAGTAGATGATACTCCGTGTTACAGACTGTACATGTACACTGTACAGTAGGTAATACTCCGTGTTACAGACTGTACATGTACACTGTACAGTAGGTGATACTCTGTGCTACAGACTGTACATGTACACTGTACAGTAGGTGATACTCTGTGTTACAGACTGTACATGTACACTGTACAGTAGCTGATACTGTGTGTTACAGACTGTACATGTACACTGTACAGAAGGTGATAATGTGTGTTACAGACTGTACATGTACACTGTACAGTAGGTGATACTCTGTTACAGACTGTTCATGTACACTGTACAGAAGGTGATACTCTGTGTTACAGACAGTACATGTATACTGTACAGTAGGTGATACTCCGTGTTACAGACTGTACATGTACACTGTACAGTAGGTGATACTCTCTGTTACAGACTGTACATGTACACTGTACAGTAGGTGATACTCTGTTACAGACTGTACATGTACACTGTACAGTAGGTGATACTGTGTGTTACAGACTGTAGGTGTACACTGTACAGTAGGTGATACTTAGTGTTACAGACTGTACATGTACACTGTACAGTAGGTGATACTCTGTGTTACAGACAGTACATGTATACTGTACAGTAGGTGATACTCTGTGTCACAGACTGTACATGTACACTGTACAGTAGGTGATACTGTGTTACAGACTGTACATGTACACTGTACAGTAGGTGATACTGTGTGTTACAGACTGTACATGTACACTGTACAGTAGGTGATACTGTGTAACAGACTGTACATGTACACTGTACAGTAGGTGATACTCTGTGTTACAGACTGTACATGTACACTGTACAGAAGTTGATACTGTGTGTTACAGACTGTACATGTACACTGTACAGTAGGTGATACTGTGTGTTACGGACTGTACATGTACTCTGTAACGTAGGTGATACTCTGTGTTACAGACTGTACATGTACTCTGTACAGTAGGTGATACTCTGTGTTACAGACTGTACATGTACACTGTACAGTAGGTGATACTCTGTGTTACAGACTGTACATGTACACTGTACAGTAGTTGATACTCCGTGTTACAGACTGTACATGTACACTGTACAGTAGGTGATACTGTGTGTTACAGACTGTACATGTACACTGTACAGTAGGTGATACTGTGTGTTACAGACTGTACATGCACACTGTACAGTAGGTGATACTGTGTGTTACAGGCTGTACATGTGCACTGTACAGTAGGTGATACTCTGTGTTACAGACAGTACATGTACTCTGTAACGTAGGTGATACTCTGTGTTACAGACTGTACATGTACTCTGTACAGTAGGTGATACTCTGTGTTACAGACTGTACATGTACACTGTACAGTAGGTGATACTCTGTTACAGACTGTACATGTACACTGTACAGTAGGTGATACTCTGTGTTACAGACTGTACATGTACACTGTACAGTAGCTGATACTCTGTGTTACAGACTGTACATGTACACTGTACAGTAGATGATACTCCGTGTTACAGACTGTACATGTACACTGTACAGTAGGTTATACTCCGTGTTACAGACTGTACTTGTACACCGTACAGTAGGTGATACTCCGTGTTACAGACTGTACATGTACACCGTACAGTAGGTGATACTCCGTGTTACAGACTGTACATGTACACTGTACAGTAGGTGATACTCTGTGTTACAGACTGTACATGTACACCGTACAGTAGGTGATACTGTGTAACAGACTGTACATGTACACTGTACAGTAGGTGATACTCTGTTACAGACTGTACATGTACACTGTACAGTAGGTGATACTCTGTGTTACAGACTGTACATGTACACTGTACAGTAGGTGATACTCTGTGTTACAGACTGTACATGTACACTGTACAGTAGATGATACTCCGTGTTACAGACTGTACATGTACACTGTACAGTAGGTGATACTCCGTGTTACAGACTGTACTTGTACACCGTACAGTAGGTGATACTCCGTGTTACAGACTGTACATGTACACCGTACAGTAGGTGATACTCCGTGTTACAGACTGTACATGTACACCGTACAGTAGGTGATACTCCGTGTTACAGACTGTACATGTACACCGTACAGTAGGTGATACTCTGTGTTACAGACTGTACATGTACACTGTACAGTAGGTGATACTCTGTGTTACAGACAGTAAATGTACACTGTATAGTATGCTATACTGTATACGGCATGCCTATCACGTCATTATTGTAAAGTTGCACTGCTCCTCTGTCAACTGTTGACCGTTCTCTGTCTGGATTCACCCTGACGCTAGGACATGCTCTGACTAATACTACATGTATTTTCCTGTTGCAACTGTATGAGAATTAACAAGGTATGTAAAAGTAAGTAGGTTGTCATGGTTTTTATATTCATTGGTGAGTAACATCCATTGGCTTATTTAAATATTCAACATGTAGCTATACGCTAATGTAGGTTACAAACACATACAGATAATTGAATGTCAAGAATATGAATGCAGCCAATGCTAAATTGTCTCCCTTAATAGTAAAAAACATGAAAAAGGTTTGGTTTCTTATCTTCGATAAAGTAATGTCCGGGAAGATCACCTACATGTAGATACATGTACCATTGCTTGCGATGAACGTAGGGGTACAATGGTTTCCCGGAAAATCGTCAATATTTCCTTGAATTCTTGATAAAAGGATTTCCATCGTCGAGATATTCCTGTTTTCTGTATGAACGTATGGATGCCTTAGTTTTCTAGATTCTTGATTTGTTTCATGTAGGATGAACGCCTTGGCATCCCGAATTATTGTCGGTATGTAATTATTTTCTAAACTGACGCATAATGAGGATCAGCAATTTCTTACAGAATTATGTCCTTTATAAAGACGAGGGTAAAACAAATAAGACGGACGCCCTATTACCGATAATTGTCGTCTGACAAACCACAACAAAAAGGAGAACTAAGAAATCCCCTGCGACTTCGGACAGATTCGGTTTGTTTCTGCGCTGGAATCTCTCCTACAGTCAGTCACGCGAACAGAGGCCGGCTTTTTAAAACAGATTGATTTATTACACATTTTAACGCATCGATCTGACAATGTTTTGTGGAAATCACGGAATCAGATTGAAATGTGTTGTAACACGTATGATAACTATTGTTTCTGCAGCCATATCGTCAGCTAACGGTCCTAGTGTATAACTACAGGTCCTAGTGTATAACTACAGGTCCTAGTATATAACTACAGGTCCTAGTGTATAACTACAGGTCCTAGTGTATAACTACAGGTCCTAGTGTATAACTACAGGTCCTGGTGTATAACTACAGGTCCTAGTGTGTAACCTCAGGTCCTAGTGTATAACTACAGGTCGTAGTGTATAACTACAGGTCGTAGTGTATAACTACAGGTCGTAGTGTGTAACTACATGTCCTAGTATATAACTAAGGGTCCTAGTGTATAACTACAGGTCCTAGTGTATAACTACAGGTCGTAGTGTATAACTACAGGTCCTAGTGTATAACTACAGGTCCTGGTGTATAACTACAGGTCCTAGTGTATAACTACAGGTCCTGGTGTATAACTACAGGTCCTAGTGTGTAACCTCAGGTCCTAGTGTATAACTACAGGTACTGGTGTATAACTACAGGTCCTAGTGTATAACTTCATGTCCTAGTGTATAACTACAGGTCCTAGTGTATAACTACAGGTCCTAGTGTATAACTACAGGTCCTAGTGTATAACTACAGGTCCTAGTGTATAACTACAGGTCCTAGTGTATAACTACAGGTCCTAGTGTATAACTACAGGTCCAAGTGTATAACTACAGGTCCTAGTGTATAACTACAGGTCCTAGTGTATAACTACAGGTCCTAGTGTATAACTACAGGTCCAAGTGTATAACTACAGGTCCTAGTGTATAACTTCAGGTCCTAGTGTATAACTACAGGTCCTAGTGTATAACTACAGGTCCTAGTGTATAACTACAGGTCATAGTGTATAACTACGGCTCCTAATGTATAACTACAGGTCCTAGTGTTTAACTACAGGTCCTGGTGTATAACTACAGGTCGTAGTGTATAACTACAGGTCGTAGTGTATAACTACAGGTCCTGGTGTATAACTACAGGTCCTAGTGTATAACTACAGGTCCTGGTGTATAACTACAGGTCCTAGTGTGTAACCTCAGGTCCTAGTGTATAACTACAGGTACTGGTGTATAACTACAGGTCCTAGTGTATTACTTAAGGTCCTAGTGTATAACTACAGGTCCTAGTGTATAACTACAGGTCCTAGTGTATAACTACAGGTCCTAGTGTATAACTACAGGTCCTAGTGTATAACTACAGGTCCTAGTGTATAACTACAGGTCATAGTGTATAACTACGGCTCCTAGTGTATAACTACAGGTCCTAGTGTTTAACTACAGGTCCTGGTGTATAACTACAGGTCCTAGTGTATAACTACAGGTCGTAGTGTATAACTACAGGTCCTAGTGTATAACTACAGGTCCTGGTGTATAACTACAGGTCCTAGTGTATAACTAAAGGTCCTAGTGTATAAATACAGATCCTAGTGTATCACTACAGGTCCTGGTGTATAACTACAGGTCCTAGTGTATAACTACAGGTCGAAGTGTATAACTACAGGTCGTAGTGTATAACTACAGGTCGTAGTGTATAACTACAGGCCCTAGTGTATAACTACAGGTCCTGGTGTATAAGTACAGGTCCTAGTGTATAACTACATGTCATAGTGTATTACTACAGGTCCTAGTGTATAGCTACAGGTCCTAGTGTATAACTACAGGTCCTAGTGTATAACTACAGGTCCTAGTATATAACTCCGGCGCAATCCACTCCTTTATTGAGACAAGAGCAAACATTTCAAAACAATTACTTTTTTATGAAAACAATATCAGAAATATAATATTTATAACTAATACAAGCCCTTCGGCTAGCGTTTGTTAAGTCCATGCGTTATTCAGGAAAGTACTATTATAGCTACTTCTTTGACTGATACTTAGAATAAAAGCATTTATCCGAACAACTTGCTTTCGGGGATACAATTGCCCTTTCTTCCTCCTTAAATAGTTTTCGTACCTTTATTTAGAACTCAGAGACGGCATTTTCCTGTTGTGTGTTAAGTTGTAGTCGAGTTAGATAAATTCAGATTTAGTACTGTAAACACGTGCACGCCTCTCTCTTTTGCCGTTGCTTCCGTAGTCGGCATAAATAGAGAGTCTCAGAAGGTCAACTCATGCACCCCCGAAAACACATTTGAGCTCTTCCGATTCAAAGATTGGAATAGTCCACTGCGATATTTCAGGGGTGAATTGGTTAACAGCCTGAAGCCATTATACTAGATGTTACCACCTCGTACCTAACACAACAATCGTGTTTTCGTTGTTTTGTTTATTTTGTGTTAGATGTGGCGGGAGTAAATACCACACGGATGTTGATGTCATGGCACGTGATATGTACCTGGTGGCACGCGCCCTGTACCTGGGGGGCATGCGCATTGTACCTGAATGCACGCGCCCTGTAATGGCGAATTAATCTGATTTGTTGATAGCTTCTGTTAAAACATTTCTTTGTTTATTTCTCCGTTATTTTAACCACTTCCTCGTTACTTTAACAAGAATTATTATTATAATTACACATGTTTGTGTTAAGCTACAGCTTCGATAATTTTTCATGTAGTATGGTCCTTAGTGTTGTACGGAGTTTGTGATCACTTTCCGAGTTCCGGTTGTTAGTGTGTCCCATCACTTCATTCAGACTTACATTAAAGTTCCGGATGTTTGTGTGTCCCATCATTTCATTCAGACTTACATTAAAGTTCCGGATGTTAGTGTGTCCCATCACTTCATTCAGACTTACATTAAAGTTCCGGATGTTAGTGTGTCCCATCATTTCATTCAGACTTACATTAAAGTTCCGGATGTTAGTGAGTCCCATCACTTCATTCAGACTTACATTAAAGTTCCGGATGTTAGTGTGTCCCATCGTTTCATTCAGACTTACATTAAAGGTCCGGATGTTAGTGTGTCCCATCAATTCACTCATACTTACATTAAAGGTCCGGATGTTAGTGTGTCCCATCAATTCACTCATACTTACATTAAAGGTCCGGATGTTAGTGTGTCCCATCACTTCACTCATACTTACATTAAAGGTCCGGATGTAAGTGTGTCCCATCACTTCATTCAGACTTAAATTAGAAGAGGAGATTTAAATGGAGGATGTAATCGTTTTCCCTCCCGGAACTCCACGTCTTATTCCATCGTCCTTTTTTCTAGGATCTCCATGTAAATATTTCGTTTGTTTGTGAATGATTTTATCAACTCTGCTATGTTCACGCTTTATCTGGGGTTTTGTATTTTCCCTGTGTTTGATAAACACAGCTGATATGTATAATTATGTATCATTAATACCAAACAAATTCCATCAGTATTTATTGAAATGCTGTTGATGAAATTGGAACAATATATTTTAGACAGTGTGAAACAGAAACTGTTCTAATTAAGAATGTAAAATATACATACATTGAACGGTAACTAATTACATATTCACGTTTAAAATAATTAAGAAAATTTCATTTGAACTTTTGAAATGTTTCTTATGAACAAAGGTATAATTTAAACGAATTTTGTTTTTACCAAAATAAGAAATCCGTCAAATGTGGCTCAGCTGTGTCGCGATTCCTGTGGCTTAAAATTTTAACATGCGACAAACTTCATTATTACATTTTCCAGACTCATAAAAACCCCCCAAAAAACCAAAAAGGGAATGTCATTAGGACCAATACAAAGTCGAACAATTAGGTTCAAAGAAAATATACCGATCAAGCAAAAAGGTAGCAGACAAACTGTATATACGGCAGAGTTATCATTTTAAGCAAATATTTAATTAAATTGCGGAAAAGACATTTTGTACGAGTACAAGACTGTATTTGGTATTTTTCTATTTCCGTTTAGCGACAAACATTAACCGGAAGCAGTAAGGAAATTTCTATCAGAGCAAGCAGTGACGTCACGACATGATTGACCGACTTTTCTGACCGATATATCGAACAGTTATTTCCGACCGGAAATAATTCACATACAATAAATCTTTGTTGATCTTCATTTTAACCATTTAAGGTAATATATAGGTTGTACCGTGAATATATCGCTATTTTTTTTTTTTAATTATCGTACATTGATTAAACTCATGTCTACAATATATAAGAATTATTAAATATTACCTCCACAAAGACAATTTCTCAGTCTTCAGCGATTCTACCTGTATAAGGTTACCGGGGTGGGGGGTAAGGTATTTTAATATGAAAAGTAGTTAATGTTGATTTGAAATCTTGAATAAAGTATGCCTTTAAACACAATTCCTTCCCCTGCCCCGTCCCCTTACTCTCATCCCCAACCCGCCACCGAGTTCTGATGATAATTCGAAACAAACATTATTGTAGATTTCAATAATTATTAACCGTCCATCATAGAATCGACCCAACAACGCCCTACAAGACCAAAGGCTAGACAGTCGATACACCCCAGTAGTCGATATCTAAGTGATAAAAATTAGCACGGATCATCAACGTTATCAGCTAATTATAATCCTGACTGGTTACTGGTTAGGGATTAACTGATTACGTACCCGGGCGTTCGGTTTATACCCCACACACGATGATCTTATATCGTTAAACTTTCTCGTTTATGTACAAGCTAATATAAACTGTATTTGTTTCACAACAATGATGCAACAAGTATCCAACTAGTTTTAATAAATCTTGTTGGCCCGGATGCTGGTGCGCGATGGGTCTTATCATTGGAGGAAACTGGATTAACCGGAGAAAACCCGCGTGGTCGCCAAAGCCGTCTTCGTGAAAGACAATTCTATACCTGTATATGTACCCGATAGTGCTAATTGCTGAAATGTTCATCAGACTTTAAAACTTTGTCTACAAAATAGTGCGAAAGGTGGCTTAACAATCTTGGCAAAGTTTCGTATCTCAGGTTGAACACATGTTTGTGTTCGTCACCAGGATCAGGTGGCTTCCAGTCGACTGTATCCTGACGAAACGTAGCCGCACGTGTCCTCTTTGGGTCAAGTTATGGCGCCAAATAATGACGTCAAAATCGACAAAGCTAATGTAAAAAGGATATTGCGCTCTTGTTTATATCAGGACAATCAATATTGACATTCATCAATACATGTATCAGCCAAACAATCTAGGCAACAGAACAGTATGTATCATTAAACATTCAGATAAAATTCCATTTAGATGATGAGTAGTTGAATATCTGAAGACCTAAGATTTCATTTCAATTTTAAATACCGTGAAGATACTGTAAAAACCTGAATATTATATGAAATTAAAACCTTTAAAATCTGACTTTCTGTAAATCTTGAGAAACCAATTCAATTATACATACGGAGTAACAGCACATTTTAAGAAAATAATTAAATTTCAGATCTTAAATAATTAAAAATTGAATTAAATTCTTAATATTAAGTGTTTGCTTTGAAGAATAACATTTCAAGTTTTACCCGCAGTTGGCAACATCTTATATGGTGCATATTATATTAACTTCCCATATTCACCATGCTTTCGTTGCCAAATGCGGGCATACTACTTCATTGTACGATATATACAGTCCTTCATAAGTGAAATCGAGTAGAGAAAGAGATCGTGGGCTATACAGGGATATCGAGTAGAGATACAGGAATATCGAGTAGATATACAAAGATATAGAGTAGAGGTATAGGTACATATAATGTATATCGAGTAGATATACAAAGATATAGAGTAGAGGCATAGGGATATCGAGTAGATATACAATGATATAGAGTAGAGGTGTAGGGATATCAGTCAGAGATACGGGGATACAGAGTTAGGATTAAGGAAGATTGAGTAGGGGTCAATATATATCGAGTAGAGATAGTATTTAGGGTACACTGGTATTGATTTTGGATAGAAGAATGCAGCTTGGGATACGGAAATAGGCTGCATAGGTTTAGGGAGATCACTCAGGGACCAAGGGATATCGAGTAGAGATATAGGAATACCGACCAGAGATAAAAAAATATCACTTAGAGATAAAGGGATTTCGAGTAGAGATATGGAGATACCGACCAGAGATATAAGGACATCACTTAGAGATAAAGGGATTTCGAGTAGAGATATAGAGATACCGACCAGAGATATAAGGATATCACTTAGAGATAAAGGGATTTCGAGTAGAGATATGGAGATACCGACCAGAGATATAAGGATATCACTTAGAGATCAAGGGATTTCGAGTAGAGATATGGAGATACCGACCAGAGATAAAATGATATCACTTAGAGATAAAGGGATTTCGAGTAGAGATATGGAGATACCGACCAGAGATATAAGGAAATCACTTAGAGATCAAGGGATTTCGAGTAGAGATATGGAGATACCGACCAGAGATAAAAGGATATCACTTAGAGATAAATGGATATCGAGTAGAGATATAGAGATACCGACCAGAGATATAAGGAAATCACTTAGAGATAAAGGGATTTCGAGTAGAGATATTGAGATACCGACCAGAGATATAAGGATATCACTTAGAGATCAAGGGATTTCGAGTAGAGATATGGAGATACCGACCAGAGATATAAGGATATCACTTAGAGATAAAGGGATTTCGAGTAGAGATATGGAGATACCGACCAGAGATATAAGGATATCACTTACAGATGAAGGGATTTCGAGTAGAGATGTATATTAAATAGGGACATTGTTAATGGTACAGTGATATCGACATTGGATACAGGAATGTTGACTTGGGATACAGAGATATCGATTTGCTTACGTCACTGTAAATTAAATAAAGGTTAGTTGACGCAAGTATTGCAGTAGCATTAGAATACGAAAAATTATAGCATAGTCTAAGAAAACTTGATACGTTACACGCATAGGCTAATATGTTACCAGAGACTTGATGGAAGCTAACAGTGACCAGACAGACAAAGGTACGGAGTTGTACAGAGACTGTCTGTAGCAATAAAAACTTACGTAACAGAGCAATCGAAAACTGGATTAAAAGATCTCAATAATCAACTGGCCTTTGTAGTGGTTCAATTTGACATTCATTTGCGATGCATTTCCGGTCTTAATAAGGCCTGATTGACTTACGAGAAGAAGCTTATCTCTTTATTGACTCAGTCGCCGAGTATATGACGGGGATCAATTGCTTGGGCTGTACCGGTATATATTCGCTATGCTGAGCTATTCCTCTGTCAGTTTCCCTGAATGTTTATTGGTTCATCAGGGCGTACAATGCTTACTGTTTGAGTAATTGGAATGACCTTTTTACCAGAAGTTTTCTTCTTTATCATACCACCTCTAGTGAACTGTCGTTTGACATTTATCGTCCAGAAGCTTCTTTGCAACTGCATGTAGATGTTCCCGTTTCTCCTTTAGAATGTTTTAAGTCCAAAAACCCTTTTCGTTTGTGAGCTTACTCAAAACCTATGCTAAGCCAACTCAAAACCTTTGCTTAGCCCACTCTAAACCACCGCTATAGAATTCCGTCTCGTACCTATATCATTGCTAAAACCTTTAACTTTACACCTGTTTTATTGCTAAAACCTTCAACCTTGCACCTGTTTTATTGCTAAAACCTCAAACCTTATACCTATTTCCATTCTCGAGCTTCATATTCTTTGCTTTATTTTTATGTGTCGATTTTTTTTTGCTAGAGGTGGTCGCGAGCCTATGTCTTTGTTAAAACATTTATCATTGAAACACTATATGTGTTTCTTCACTAGAACTGTAAGTTTCAAAGCTATTTCCTTGTTTAACCTCTTTATCTCGAGCCTGTTTCTTCATCAGAGTTGATAGCCTCTTACATATATTTTGCTACAGCTTTTATCCTTAAACCTATGTGAGGCTAAACGATCTTTCCTAATGCTCCTAAGTGTCGAACGTATGTCTTCGCTAGAGCTAATCTCGAACCTACTCCTTTTTTAGAGCTTTTAGTCCCTAACATGAACCCGATTTCTCCGCATTAACTCATAAACCTGCTTGGATGATTGTTTTCCTCAAACGTCTATAGGAAATCGATAAAAAATCGATATATTTTTTTTATTTAATTCTCTCTCCCGTGCACCCTCCCCTCGTCTTCACCCAAATAAAACTTAGCATACGTGTTTGGAGATTAGATCTCGATTCGACCGTCCAGGCGGTTTCTATAACTCGTTGTTAGGTTATCGTTCCCGACACCGATACATATATAAAACGACCAATTCCCATATAAGTCAATTACCACATCGACATGGCCAGGTCTTCGAGGCAGGTTGATCTGCTTGGAAACAAACCAATAGCAAGTCCCGTATCAACAGAATGACAGTATGCTCTCACAGAATAATATGTCAACCAATCACATGTCTTGTAACATCTACTTTTGTGACAATGATTGGCCACAGAAAGTTGAAATTTGATTGAGTCAACCATTAAACTACGCATTTTTGGGAAAACAGGGAAACATAGGTTATTTTTGATGACATAAAGATTGACAGAATTCCAATTTGTTTATTTAATAGATATTATACTGAAACCGTATATTTTAGGGTTCTAAAGCACAATCCATACAAATTGAAAATGAGTCTTCATTATCTATTTGGCTTATTTTAACGTAAAGAAATATTGGAAGTTCATCCATTATTATTTACCATTGCCTGGCATTTTATTTAAAGATTATTTTACACAACCAAAATATGTTTGATGTGACGTTTCGATGACTAGTAAGATGTGTACCCTGTCACCTTCATCAGACTAATGACCAACAAAGCGTATGCATACTACAGGTGTAAAGTTTGTACGAGTTGGTAAATGACAAATCGGTCGTTTCGTCTACGCTGTTAGACGTTTGTACAATAATAAAGTTATTGTACCGAAATTACTAGATTCATCTACGCCTTGTTTATGACTTGGTCATAGATGTGCGCCCCCTCATCCCGATTTAGAACCGGCCCACCGCGGCGTATCCAGTTGGCTTCTTTGATCTGCCGCCTCAGTATATTGCTCTCTCTGTCTAACACTTTGTCTAACACTGGAGTTTTCCCAGTCAATCACATGATTGCTCTGTATGGCATGGTCCGTGATTGCCGTTTTGTTTTCTGAGACTCCGCCTGCTTCTTTTCTCATCTGGTGAATTTCTTTCCTTCTTGTGTGTCAGTATATTTCTTGTGTTCACCAAGACGAACACCAAAACGTCTTCCAGTCTCTCCATTATATGATATGTTGCAGTTTTTGCAATCGATCTTGTACACGCATTCTGCAACGTTTTCTTTAGGTGTTTCATCCTTAGGAGGTACAAGGATGTTCCGAAGTGTTTTATGGGGCTTCATGGCTGTTGCTATGCCGTGACAGCGATATATCCTCTGGATGGTTTCAGATGATGAAGGTGACAGGGTACATAATGTATCGTACTAGTCATCGAAACGTCACATAAAACATATATTAGTTGTGTAAAATAATCTTTAAATAAATCATACTTTTCAACCCGAATACAAAGGTTTACAAACATTGCCTGGCATTGCCTCTATATAATTCCACTGAATTAAGTTAGCAGTCATAAGGCCATAAATGCCATTGACCGATTGTTGACGTCATCATTAATAATAAAGGCATTGAAATCATCTGGTTTATCTTAGAACGCTTCAACAATTCCACTACGTTATATATTCGAATAAGCAAAACCATTTCTCAGATTTGATATTAAAATCTTTATCAGATATTTCATTTAAGTAAGAAAAAACATTCCAAATTTAGTCACAAGTATAATTCGCCGCCTCGTCATCAGCTAACCGTCAGAATCGCTTCTACACAGTGCCTTTGTGTGACACTAATATGAATATATGGATATTCCACCGACTATACACAGCCACAGACATCGCGAGACCTACTTCTTTACACGAGATTAACACGGGCCGAGGCGACGTTAACTGCTCTCATCACTGGGACGCTTCAGGAACATATGGTCTACATCCTCGAGAAGCTTTGGACGGAAATACCGGGAACTTGGGGATATCTGATGGAACGATGGAGGATAGAGCCTGATGCGGGGGTATAGATCGTGTGTCTAATCTGCATATACCCGTAGTTTAATGTCAAAGGCCTTTGTAAGAGTATCTGAACGGGTCACGGACATCTACATAACGAAGCCACTGATCAACTCGATACGGGCCAGAGTTATGAATATAGTTTCTCGCTAAATCAGGAAGCCAGATCGAAGGCCGTACAGATGAATGGTGGCTTTCCATACTGAGAAAGACCGCCGAACGTCGACTGTTAGCTGGTCATACTGTTATACACATGGAGTCTTTGCTATTAAAAGTTTCTGTGTTATAAACTGTGTAGAGAGAAACATTAGAAACTAAATTGCTATGTCTTTGTATTGTACAATAGGCTCTAGATCTATGAGCATTGCATATATTTACAATCTAGGAAATAATTAACGAAGTAAAGGAGGCAGTTTTGAGTTACGGATTTTCCTTATCATTTGTAATGCTTTCCAACGGAGAGTTTAAAGTTCAGGAATATAAACAAATATTATAATGATATATAACATGTACGTAAGAGCATCTGGGCCATGTAGGAAAACATATTTCCGTTTTTTCATGTTAATATCTCGAAATTTTCAGGTATTATTTTACAATTTCCGGCTATTATCTCGAAACTTCGAGTTATCATATTGTAATTTTGAGTAAGTATCTTGAAATTTTGAGTAAATAACATTAAACTTTAAGATAATAACAGAAAATCATTTTTTTCCTACATGGGTCCAATACTCTTCCGTAATAGTACGACCCCTTGTAGCCAATCTCATTGTATGTACCAATGAAGAAATCAACGATTTTGGATTAATATATACTGCGAGTTTAATGAAACATGAAACATGAAATAAACCTTATTATTCTTCTGATGTTTACAAACTAAAGAGCAGAATGGACATGGCTTTATACGACAATTACTACATCATCATTATCATGGTCACAATTCAGGACTGTCTTTGACCGTCTCTCCCATACTAGAGACAGCATATTACACAAAAAAGGTTTATACAGGTGATTTTAAGTTATAATGAATTAACTTACGCAATCTTGATATTTTTTTATGAAATACCTAGCGTCAACAAAATCATAATCAGAACTCAAAATCGATTAAAGAAGGAGCAAACTATGATCAAAGAAAACATGTACACAGAGACCCCTGAACAAGTACAAGTAGAATAAGACCAAGTGTTCCAGAAGAGTTAGCGTCTTCTGCTTCATAAATGACACATATAATCAAACAGTAAAGGCATAAGGATCTGCGTAAATTGTAGTCTGCCTCGAAATTACTCCGGGTAAATACTGTGCCTCTGAGTAATTCAAATGTGGTGTTGGTGTATTCTACATGGAATGAAATCTACAGATATTTGACTCAAAATGTAATTTTTTGGTAGGTTTTAGAAAGCAATGGGAGATTGATACGGGGTCAAAGGTCATGGGGTGTTGCTGCTGGCCGTTTCATTGGTTTGACATGCAAAACTTGCGGTTATCAAAAGCAGAACCCTGCAGCGCTCTTATATGACACTTATCTTGTCAAAATGTATTTTTAAGACTTTGCCATGTATGAACCTATGACTCTGAGCAGTTGTCATTGGTTTTACATTGCAATTACAATGTATGTAACTAAAGTAACTACCTCAAAAACTCTAGCAGTTGTGCGAGTCCTTTAACATAGGGTTATTCGTCCTATTGTCATTGTGCTACATGTATGTTGCACACAACCAAGATATGTCGGTTACGTTACATACGTAAGACAGAATTTTATTATACGTAGCGAGTACAAATGAAATATACTCTAGACGCGGTGTCAGCTCCAAATACATCGCTTATGAATATGTAAAAATAGATCATATTAACGAGCGACATAATATAACCAATCATCTCCCGTCTGGAACCCACGTGTACTGGTTTCAGAGTCTGGACTCACGTTCCTATCCTAATACGTGCAGTATAAATGATGTATCGCTATAGTGTGTCTATAATGGTCGACCATCTCTGAGGTGATAAAGGTCTAAAAGTCTGGAAGTTAGTGAGGAGGCTGGTACTGTCACAGTATATATGATATAGGTATAGAAATTGTAAGGCCCATCCCTCCCTATCTCCCTCTTGTGTCTACTAATGAATGACGGCTACTGGAATCGTGCTGATACATGAAAAGATGATATTAATCTTACCTTAGTGTCTAGGCCTTAATGGCCGTTTCGGGATAAAAAGGGGTTGTGTCAAAACGGAATTTTGATAAATATGTCTTTACAAACGTAGGGGGCAATGAAGTAATTCGTACTGTGTAGAGATGTTGTCGTGTTTTCAAAGCAATCTGCTCCGTAAGCGAGACATTCACATATACATACAAGACAGTTACAATATGAACACATCATCAAAAATATAATAGGAAAAAACTCGTCTAGATAAATTCCTAAAGCATGGAATGGACGTGTTGATATTCATATACACGTACGTAATACGGGGCGTCACGGGTTCGAGTTTCATGTTACTTTTTCATTTGGCGACTAACTAAATATGTACAAGGCAGTATATATCAAGTATCTTGTCTGATCTAGATATCTGTTGCATAGCTAAGCTAGTACGATATATTCATCAACTCTAAATCTAGTGTAAAAATGTCCATTCTTACAATTTCGTTTGATGACGTCAAGGACGACGACGTGTAACAAAATTGCATCTTACAACATTTATTGGTTGTGTAAAATAATCCTTACATAAAATATTGCGGTATCCTTACATATATATGATATATGATAGTGTTTGTGTCGGTTAATGTAATGGCAGTGCTGGGGTTGAATTGGGGGTCGTATCACGTCGCTATTATGATAGATTATTGTATATGATATGTCTAGGTTTATGTAGCGGAGCGTCGTCCACACAATGTGATGCCACAGTAGATCACACAGCCCGGGTCGAACTTTTACGAGAGCTTTAACACAGAACCTAGTATATATCAAATACGAGACACCATTAAAATCCCTCTTTCCTCCCAAGGCAATATTTCCCGTTAGATCTGCCTGCTTGCCGTATTTGACAAATTACTTTGTATATATAACCGTGTCTGGCCAAACGCCGGTAGGGAGGTCGAGAGTGCCTCAATTCTGACATCATCCAACGGCAGTAAAATATTTTACAAGTGTTTCTTTGACCAACTGACGTCCATGTGTGTGCTTTTAGATTGTCAAATGTGTAGCGTAAATATGTGTACCTTATTTCAAATAAAACTCCGGTACTTTTTCCTGCTAAACATTACAGAACTTATACATAATAACTGTCGTCTGCACTTTCGGCAGTATATTACATGTACACATCAACATACATTACGTGCACTTTAGCGGATTACCACAAAAACCGCGAAGATGATGCCGCCACGAAAGGCAGTGTGCAGAATTGAACATGCGTTTTGATGTCGTCATTGTGAACATTTGTAATTCCTGGATTCAAAATAAAAGTTATGAATCGTATACTACTGTTTTGTAAAGGGGTTTCTGGTCACATGAGAAGTGCTTTTAATGTTCTTAGTCAGCTTTCTTGTCACTGTTCTAAATCATGTTTACGATATTATACAGTCAGTTGAAAATATTAAAGTAGAGAGTTCGGCATCCAGTCTCTTCAGATTGTCCCACAACTTGGCCAAGATTAAAAAAAAAATTAGACCCGAAAATGATTTCAGACCTAAATTTAAAAAAAAGCATGCTCGAGTATGACAATGGATTCCTAAATACTGACCAAGGGCTTCTGCTCATAAAACAGTCCCCATTCCCATTATCGAACATGTCATGTCTGATTTCTCGTTCAAGTATAAACTATTTAAAACATTTTGTTGAAATATGTGCTTAAACAAACTCTGTCTCTCACCAAAGTGTGTCAGATTATCAAAATTGTCCAATGTAAACATTAAAAAATGTATTTTCCTATAAATTAAATGTATTCACTGACAAAATGATTTCAAATTCCTTGACAAATCTTTATTAATTTCATAAACGGAACTCTAAATTCGGCTGGAGCTTAACATCCCCTCTGAAGCATTAGGACGATTTCATAGAAAAGGTTTCAGTTACTTTAGATGGACAATTTCTTTCTTTAAACAAGTGGTGGGTTTTTTTGGGATGCAAAGTATCGCAGTTCCCCCCCCCCCTGGAAACGTTAGAGAGCGTATGAACTTAGTAATATAAGTATGTGACTCTTTAATTCGTTTGCTGATCTATTTTAAGACAAACCATTGCCGTAAAATTGAAATGATCTCGATGCGTAGACTAGCAAAAAGCTTACTCCTAGACGAAATTATGGAACTGAATATTTTGCGTCAGTCCCTTAGCGGCTATCGGTCGATTTGGACGGTTGCCGCATTGAAAATAACTTCGTAGAAAAGCTGAAATCTAATCTGAAGACATGATATAGTACTATTTAAAACATATAGCATGCTTTCATTCGATTTAAGTCTCTGGAAAAGTTCGAAAGATTTCATAGTTTGAACGTACGACTTTTTAAAATGATATATTCCCTGAAAGCATTCTCGACACATAACTGTATTTCTACCTTCTATACCGAGGTTATTTGTGTGAGGGAGTGGCTTTTGTACGAACGTGTAACCAATATCCCGAGAGAAAATACACTTAGATAAAAAAAAAACAAAAATATCAGAGAATACCGAAGCGTCAACAAAACCATAATACGTACTCAAAATCGGTTAAACTGGGGACAAACCATAAAAAAGGAAATATTTACATCGAGACTATCGTAAAAGTACAAAAGATTAAGGCCAGTTCTGGAAGACAGCGTCTTCTGCTCCATCGACGACACCCGCCGTGTAAATCTTTGTCACATCCAAGTAAACATCAAGTTTTCAAATGAGAACCGAGTCATCAAACTCAATCACAACAAGTAAGCACACTAACGAGCATATTTAAAGAACACCCACCTTCATTCCATTCAAGATGATGGCGACCATTACACTTGCTCATAGTCCTTATCAACGTGCCACTTTCGAATCCCTGTGTAGTAAGTTTATTTGTCAGCAGCCGACATCTATCACGAATCAAGAACGAATCAAATGCGTCATGTAAGTTTTGCGAAGCGGGGATTTCACTATCAAGAAAGGGAAATTTCGTTATAGGAAAATTGAAATCGTCACGTTTATCATTTAGCTATCATAGTAAGCGCTCTCCCGGTTGGTCACTGTCTAAGAAGATATCGAGGTAAGCAGCTGATGTAGAAGTCATATACACTGTATTTATAACTCCTATGGATGTCGCAAGTTAATGTGGCATTCTGATTTGTCACCTATATTTGTATATAGACTATACTTGACTAGACTACACTATGCTGAAAAACAAAATTACGGCACAGGGATTTGCAAGATGCATGTTGATGAACATAGTGGGCAGGTTCTTTGGTCGCCATTTTGATCTCATCGAGAAATATTCTGAATCTTTGTGTACTACATGTATTAAGTTGGACGTTCTTTTAGTTACGAAGGTCTCTATCTAAATTTTTCTTTTGTTCCTATTTTGCCTGTAGTTTAATCGATTTACTATTCGGATTATGGCTTTGTTGACGCTTTGGTATTCTCTGATTTTTTTTACCGGTTATTTATTAAGTCGGATGTAGTACGGGATATAAACACAAATCCAAGGACGAAATTACTTAATGTTAGAGGTATATGATCTTCACCGTCTTTTGCCTCGCCGTATTGAAGTACTAGTACATCAAATTATAAATTACTTTATGCTGCCCATACATCCAATTACATCATCGTTGTTTATAATACTTTATACATCTGGTAGACTAATTCTAACACACGAGAAAAAAACTCTGCTATGTTATTTCCTAAGGAAAAACTCAGAAAACGTTTTAGTCGAAAAAGAGCATTTATTCAAATGCCACTGAAAATGATAACATAATTCTGTTATTGACAGTAAATGAAATTTGTTTTTACATAAGCAAAAAAGGTTGGGTTAAAATCATCATCAAAAACGCCACAAACTTGAGAGGGGAGTAATATACTGATATAACATTTTATATCAGTATATTACTCCCAAATCAAGCATCTCAAGTGCCCCAACCCAGAGGAAGTACACTTCTGTATTGCAATCCAATCCGAACCGTTTATAAACATTCCGACAAACAAATGTAACAGTGACGCTGTATTGTTGAGTGGTACATTTTTGTGGTATGAAATTACCGCGAAGTACATTTCAAATATTTATGCATGAAAATATAGTTCTGTCAGTCCTATGCTCTCTGAATTGTTTATCATAAATGATGCGACATTTAAAAAATATCAGCAGACATTATCTTGGTAATGACCGATTTGTGTTGTGTGTTGAGTTTTCGTATGCATAGTCATACGATACAATTAATTACGACGATTGGAAACAAGCTCAGCTTTCATTTTCATTCATTTCTAAACAGGATATTTTTATCTATAATCCTGTAGCGATGATTTATAATATAATCATTTACATGCATATTTGATGAAGGGAATGCCTTATTATGTATAACCCCACATGCCTAGCCAAGGCAATGATATACAATATAAAATGTTACATGTATTATGATAAAGGGAGCTCCTAATTATAGCTCAAATATATCTACACTGTACCAGATCAAGGCTAGGATATACAATATAAACTTTAACAAGTATTTTTGATGAAGGGGATATCTAATTAAAACCTCCCACATATATACCAGGCCAGAAAGATGACGTACACATAATTTTTAATGAAGGGGATTCCTAATTAAACCTCCCACATACAATATAAATGTAACTACCCAGCCAGAGAGATGACGTAAATTTTTTTTTTGTGAAGGGGATCCCTAATTAAACCTCCCCCATATCTAACTGGCCAGATACATCAGATGATCGACTGATTCATCGCTATAGATTTTGATAAATATTGCATGTTTAAAATGCATTTGGATTGATGTTTTACAGTAAATAATGCTATGGAAGTTTGAACTAGATTTTATTTTTTCATAAATGTCAGAGTTTGGATGTGGGATGTTCATAGACAGTGTCACGTGGTTGGTTGGTAGCACAGGCAACTGCAGCCGCCAGAGTCGCCGAGCCGAGATACAGAAATCTCGGAATAATTCATTGACCACAGGCAATAATTAAATCATAGGTCAAGGCCAGTAGCCATGTCTAGCCAGCGTTGGTATGTTTTTTTTGCCTATGTGTAGAAAACCGTCATTAGCTAAACAAATAAGCACATTAAAGCACAATCGATTAACAGGCTAATGTAATCTGATTAAAATCCAGATCCTTATTCTCACTCCTTTTTTCATTGATCGGACAACGTCCCATAAGAGGTCATGTTCTGGTGACCTTTATCGCCTCTTTACGTCACACTCTAGCTCACCAAATACGCACTTTTAATCACAATAGTTTAAACGGCCAATTAATGCTTGTTTACTTATCAATACTACTGTAGGAAAACGTTGTTAACAGCACAACATTACATCAATTACATTACATTGACGACCAAAGTAAAGCAGTTAACGAAACATACGACATTGGTATATAAATATATGTGTACATCCAAAACCACGAAATTATAAAACATATATCAATCGTTACATGTTCAGATACTCTTGACAAAAGTGGTGGTGAAATTACAGGGGATTGGACAGAAAAACTTTTTTCGGATCATTCGACACAAAACAATAAATTTTAAATCTGTTTAGAGACCCGACTGTCTCAGGATAGGGACCCGGATGACTTAGTTTAATGAACCGGATGTATTTGATATAACCCACGCATCTGTCTTATTTTATTATGTAGCTGATAAGGTAAAGCGTAGGGATTTAAGTCAGTCCTGCAGTAAACCGACATTACAAGGGCGGCACAGCCTTGAAATTTAGGTGAGTCCTGCAGTAAATAACAGTTCAAATGCGTAGGTTGAAAATAATACAGTCTTGGAATATAGGTAAGACCTGCAGTAAATGACATTTCACATGCGTTGATGATACACCTAAGTATCATAACAAAGCAAACTCTAGTAAAACAAACATATCAGTTTATAAATTATAAAAGAAAATGAATGAAATCTAGGCTTATGTATGATATTGGGAACTAATGTCACGAGATAGCATTCCACCGATGACGTGAGATCGGTGCTTACCTGTACAAATATCTCTTTAGGACAATTTTGTAATGCGATGTTACGACCATAATAATATGTTGTTTATATAACAAATCTATAGTATACACAACATATGTGTTCAAATTTCAATAAGATATTGATGTATTGATGGAAAACAAATAACACTGGGCAAGGTTTTGATAGCATTCTCTAAAACAATAATATTAGGTTATCCTATTTTATTTATCATATTCAAAGTGTCAGATATTCATTGATAATTCATGAAAGAAACACACTATAACATTTAAACGATCAATATGTTTCACAAGGTATTTAAAAACTCATCATATCACAGGTAGCGTTTCATTTTAGCGGGGGCGGCCGATGTGACACCAGGCCTCGCATAACAAGGTAAATCCCAGGTGTAGGCTTGGCGAGCGGGAATTTCGATCTATAGACATTGGCTGTTTTGAGGGTTTATGAATGTAACCAAAAACAGTAAGGTAAGAAAATCAACGGATTCCGTCAGAAAAACAAAAAGAAGTGAAACTCATTGCGTCCGTCGTGCTGTTATTGCAGTATTAGCAAACAAGCAAGAAAGCATTGCCAAGCAAACGATGATCATAGTGCAATGAATGCAATGAGATTTAGGCTCATATAGCTCCAAATAAAGCTTCAATTCGGTTTGTTTGTATGATCAACACGCAAACCTAATGTGATCATGGTACACTGAATGCAATAAGAGTTTAGCTAATATTGCTCAAAATCAAGTTCCAGTTTGGTTTGTTTGCAATATTTTATAGTTAGCAAGTCAAAGGTGATCATAGTGCAAAGAATGCGATATGATTTTGACTCATATAGCTTCGAAGGAAGCTTCAATATGGCTGGTTTACATAACCAGCAACCAAGCCAAAGCGAATCATAATACAATGAATACAATGTGATGATTTTAGCTCATATGCTCTGAAAAAGGTTAATGCAATTAAAATGTAAATAGAAGGCCTAACAGAACTGACACAGACATGTAACTAAAGCTTCGGGCCATCAGTACCAGAACGTCGTAGACAAAGGCGTGCTGTTAAAACAACAACGCTGATGAGTAAATGCTACTTCAATTAAACCGTGTGATTAATTACATTTCACTAACACAACGTGTTCCTATTTCTAGAGTAAAATAAAATCAATCAAAGCTAAATATACACCGACCGTTTACCCAGGTCCTTTACACGACACTCAATGTCGCCTTGTTTCTGTGGCGGTTACCTACGGCATGTCAAAGGAACAAGAACCACAGTACATTGTAGAATAGAGTTTGCGTGGTGGCGGGGGTGGTTGCAGGGTTGGTTAGAAATATTTAATAGGCTTATAAATGATAAAATCAATATAACAACTTATATTTAGATGACTTCAAAATAAATGTTAATATTTAAATGTGTGGGTGTGAAAGGCCCTTACGAACCGACACTATCTATCGTTAGTAATAGCTTACAGCCACCATTATGCCCGGGATGTTCTCATTAAAGGATACATAGCTATACCAAGTGTATTTACTGTTTGATGAGTTGTCCATGTATCGACATTGCTTAAACATAAATCAAATAAAAAACTTTCGAAAATCCAAATTTATTTTAAGATAATTGTATTATACTCAAATATCAATTTAATACCGGACACATTAAGGAACAGGCGCACAATATTGATGCTATATATTCGATAGTAAGATATACCACGAAGCGCAACATCTAAAACAATAAACAAGCTAAAATAATACTTTCGCTGACGTATGATCGTTTATATTATTACATGAGTATTTGCCGGATTCCAATAACACCTCCCCCCCCCCCTTTAATTCTATTTAGGATATCTTAAATTTGAACAGGTATAACTCAGTCCGTTAGAGCGATAATGAAACAATCTTACGTCCAGGGTTGTAATCGTGGTCTCGTCTGACTCTGACAACACAGCAGAAAACTGTGCTGTCAGAGTCAGCACTCCCCCTACCCCTATCTATTAATTCTCATAAAAATACTGCCTTCGGTAATGCTAAAGTGCAGCCCTACAGATTGTACCAGCTGCCACCATTGGTTACATGATCGGTTATTCGAACATACCGAAACCTCCCAAATACACACATATACTCATATCACCTACACCCGGAGGCTTTCCTTATATAAACCTAGCTGTTAATGGGCCGTAAATCAAAATAAACCACTGAGTTAAAAAGTTTGTCTCTCAGACCTTTACCGCATCTCGACATTGTACGAGAACAACAGGGGTGTATTGTATGGTATATATGATTAGATAGTTGATACGTGACAGATTTTATGTAGTAAGCAAGGTGAGTAAATATCAGTTCAAAAATGTTTCCAATGATCGCCTTAACTACTTTCAAAGTCTCCCCTTGTTGTAGCCTGTGTAACCGTCTCAGGAAGGCTGTTCCATGTATCAACGGTTCTGTATTTTACAAATGTATGTACTGGTCCACTGCTTATCTGGTTGCTTAGACATATTGACACGCTAAAGATGACGTAACATACACATGTGCTGCACCTTTTAGATTTAGTAATAGATGCAGCATGCCGAAAAGCTGTTTCGTCCTCATAGGACTCTTCAGTGATGCTAGGGGCCAAAAGGTAGGAATCCAAAATTTCCAAATCAATGTAGAAGCAGAATTGTCAGGTGTGTCAAACTCTTTAATTTATGAATTTAGAAGTAAAATTTTACTAGTTCTGTATAATTTCAAATAGGATGGATCCCTTTTCTATATATTGAGTCCTTTATGATAGATGTTATGACTGAGAATGATGCCACAGATCTCTTTTTAAGGGTATGATATTTTCTTTGATGTGAACTAGATTTGCATGGCTGGTGTCCTCTATTAAACTGAAAACGCTAACTCTTCCGAATTACCTGGTCTTATTCTCTTGCACTTTGCAAGAGTATCCGTGTATTTATTTCATTTGTTTTTTATTTTGGCCTTAG
Organism: Mimachlamys varia; assembly: GCA_947623455.1. Classification (NCBI taxonomy): domain Eukaryota; kingdom Metazoa; phylum Mollusca; class Bivalvia; order Pectinida; family Pectinidae; genus Mimachlamys; species Mimachlamys varia. The sequence continues at coordinate 23,982,435 of OX392545.1, forward strand.
TTTGATCGATTTTGAGTTCGGATTTAGAGTTTCATAGTTTTAGAGACGGTAAATGTGTCTTTCTATATTGTTCGAATGTTGGGATTCTGAATTTCTAAAATATGATGTAACACACACACATGCTGCACCTTTTGAATTTAGTAATATGTAGAGTATGCCGAAAATGAATTTAATTACGTCGTACAGCTGTTTCGTCCTCCTTGGAATCTTCAGTGATAGACGGATGCTGTAGAATGCACCCTTCAGTTAAGGTATTGAATCCGTTGCCCCTTCGCTGTACCTTCTCAACCATTTCATTATATTTAACTGTTCATAGGTACGGTCTAGCAAAAGCACAAAATCTGTTTAATAGGTTACATTAATGACCGTTTATTTGTTCAGTTGGGGATTCAAAGATGGAATGGTGTAACGTCAAGTATTTTTATTCGCTTGTTACTTTTGTCGAAATATAACATTAGTGTTGCTTATTCATCAAGTAATTCTCTGAACGCTTCTTTCTTGGACGACAATCTAGAAATCTATAAAGGTCGCCTGCAGCCACACTCATCAGCAACTAAGTCGTTCAGGGATTGATGAAAGCTGAATTCTCAACGCCGCAATACTTGTTTTTTTTATTTACATTCATTTTTTCAGGTCTGGCTGTTTTTGACACAATCAATTTTAGGGAATCGTTTAAAAGGATACGAAAATGGAATAGCGATTAAAATTATGACATTTCAAATATTGCGCATGTTAGCTTTAAAGTGGTTTTCAATACTAAAACTGGAAATTATTTTTTCTCCGTTGAGGTTAGATTTTAGAAACATGCCTTTTTGACATGCAACCAATAGATTTTCTTTCTAAAAGTCAGATTGCTATGGCACATGGCTTTAGAATTAGGATTATTGAAATTTGATGAAATATTGCTGTTTTACATGGGTGGGTCATCAATCAATGGCGACTGAACGGAAATCGTCATGTGACCAACATCGGATGATCGTCCACATGGCGGTGCAGCTACGTCCACATGGCGGTGCAGCTGTACTTCAAATTTAAAACCTTAATGTGAAACTGAACATGTTTGCATGATAAACGCCAGTTTCAATGTGAAGTAATATTTCTTATTTGAGACCCAAACGCTTCATCTAGTAACTTGTTACTCTCTCTTTCACGGACCGTCTTCGTGTACCACGGGGAGATAACTCTGACTCTCACTTTAAATTCTTTAAGCAATAAAACCACTTAAAAGTGCATCTTTAAATCGATCAGAAAGTCAAGATAATATGTTGACGTTATAATTGTTGGACGTTTTTCGTCGATTATTTATCATATTTAAGTGTTGGGTTTACGGTTGTAATACCCCAGCGAATTTTTGAACGGCTAACAGACCACAAATTTAATGTTTCCTCACGTTTTTTCACCTAGAGCTTGCCACAAGGGCAGAACTTTGCGTCATATATACAAAAAAAACCAAAACAATTTTACGTTTTTCGTCTTGACATTTTGAAAGGCTCTTGATAAAAGCAGCCTAACTGGTGTTTGAATGTCGTTTATAGAAGCGATGGGCCAATACGTCTCCTCTGCCTATCGATCCCTCTATCGATAAAAGTAGGATTTATGTGGCCAGGCTCCCGGCGCAGTAACGAGTTGCGTCCATGACACTGGGCCTTACCGTAACGAGAGTTCATCTCTGTCGCCGCTGTACATGTCGTCACTGTAGTGTGACTAACTGGGCGCCGACGGCACCAAGTTCCTTTTTAGCAACTCTTTACATATACTCTTTATTATTTAAGGGTTGGGAAAGCATCTGCAGCCAGTCTTAGTGGCGTAGCAAATCTGTTTTGAAAGTTTATGCTTTAGATAAGGTTGATTCGGGTTTTAAGTGATAAAAATAGCTTTCATATATTAATACACAACACCAACTAACATTTGAAAGTGATTTCACCTGGTTTCGTTGAAATTGAAGGAAAAACAAATTGAAATACCGAATGATTTGTCTAATATCAAAATTTCTGTGCAAATCTAGTTCTTAGTGATTTAGTTTACACAAAGGTTATTAAAATCAATAACAGACGGAGAAAATATGTGGGTGAATTAGAGTGTATGCTTAAGCATAAAAACATATATGATTGCTACGCCACTGCAGTCTGATAGTCTTCCATCTATAAGTTTGACAAATAGTTATTTGAGTTAGGCAAATAGATGACCATGTACATATAAGAGTTAAGTAGACACTGGAACGTGTTGCATTAATGTAAAAAGATAACTTTGCTAAAATTAGGTAGACTACTGACCTCAGTTAGGCAGATAGTCAACTGTCTAACAGTTAGGTAGATAGAGTACAGTATCAGATTACCCTAAAACAGTAAGGTAGACTGTTAACCACAGTAAGGCAGATAACCAACTGTCTAACTAGAGTACAGTCTCAGAATACCCTGTTACAGTTAGGTAGACTGTTAACCACAGTTAGGCAGAGAGTTGATTGTCCAATAGCTAGGTAGACAGTCAACTTTTCAATAGTTAGGCAAACAGTTGGCATTTTAGCAGTTAGATAGATAGTTGACGATCGTCTGCCGAAGGGTTTTTTGCCAGGGGCAAAAGGGTAGAAACTCATCCTGAAATAAACGACAACTGTCGCTATCTAGAGACAAAGCAATTCTATATCTCCTCAAACGATAAACGTTTTAGGTCAACATCTTAGCATATAATGTTTTCATTTAAATGTTGTAAACCGTTTTATAGTGTAACGAGAAAAAAAAATCAAAGTACGGAAAAAGATATTTATATGTTTGAATATGTTTAGGATTTGAATAACAAAGAACTGAATATGACCCTTCTGATTCTATATAAATTTTGGATTCCCATCTTTTGTCCTCTAGCATCACTGAAGAGTCCTATGAGGACGAAACATCTGCATAATGCAGTTTAATTATTTTTTGGCATACTGTATCTATTACTATATTCGAAATGTGCAGCATACATTTGTATGTGTGTGTTACGTCATCTTTAATCTTCATTATTTTCTTCACTCGCTATGGAAAATGGGGTCATATCTTCTGCGGCTCTGCTTAATAGTGTACATCGCCTATGATCTAAATCCTAATTATTTTGTCTCTTCCTCTGTCTTTCTCTCTCACATATTATATATTTCTCTACGTCTAAATCCCTCTTCCTCTCCGATTTGATATATCAATGACCTATTAAGCGACACACGATTGAATTCCAATCGATACATTCACTAAGTTAGGCTTTCACCTTTATTTGTACCTGTGATAAAACATTGGTGGAATATTTACCAACTCAACGACCAACCTGCCGCTGGACCTCCCGCCTTGATGCAGTGAATTGAAGCTAAATAGCGCTTGTAATTTTAGAATTGCAAAGCGATGTTATAGCGATGTTTCAGCCTCGTTGGGTTTGTCAGGTATAAGCTGTATTTACGGGATTATAGTGACGAGGGCTTGGTTGGTCTGCACCTTGTACTTGTTACGTTACACACCTGGGCGGAGTCACAAGAAAACTCCCATTTGTAGGCCAATAAAAACGTGGCTTTCTGTGTTATAACTGGTTTTCTTTGTTGCAAGAACTTTTAGTGAAAGAAACTCCTAGTGTTATTAACCGAGAACATCACATACTTATAGTTTCCTAGACATATTTAAAGCGTTACCTACATTTAAGACGAAATGTGCTAGATCTTTGTTACCATTTTCCCCATGCATTTCCCCACTTTGTAATTGGAAAGCATTTCTTTTTTCATGAAACAGCAAAGATTTTGAATGTTTAATATAACGCGATGATTTCTCTTCACCGCAGAATAATATAATTTACAGCTGGTAAGTGTTGTCACTATATTGATTCTCGCGGTGAGAGAGCGAATGTCTGTAGATTTAGTTTCTCTATTTCTGCTCTCTGGTAAGACAGGCTACCAACCCTTAATTTTTGTATGGAAAATTTCTCTATTGAGTTTTGCTATTTGCTTATCTCCCCTAGTTGTCGATGAAGCAGAAGACGCTTACTCTTCCGGAACACATGGTATTATTCTCTTGTTCCTTTACAAGAGTCTCCATGTAAATCTTTCCTTTGTTTGTATTCCGCCGGGATAATTTAAGTCTTAAGATAAAGTCTCTCTATTTCTGCCCTTCCGGTCGGAGAGTGAAGGTATGTAGGAGGGAGCCGCGGTGTGGCCAAGTGGTTAAGGCGTCCCGATATTCTACCGCTAGCCCTCCACCTCTGGGTTGCGAGTTTGAATCCCAAGTGGGGCCAGGTACTGACCGTAGGTCGGTGGTTATTATCCGGGTACTCCGGCTTTCCTCCACCTCCAAAACCTGGCACGTCCTTAAATGACCCTAGCTGTTAATAGGACGTAAAGCAAATTAAACCAAAACTAAACCAAAATGTAGGAGAAGGTATTCTGCCTATCATTCCCCACTACTGTATTCGATCCTAACATTATTTTCTGCATCCTTTACACTATCTGAGGCTGACCCATTGATATGAATTTGTATCTATACTTTTGAATTACGCTCGTTTTATCAAAGGTTATGTGGACACCTTTTTTTAACAAACATCCATTTCTCTCATGAGTGTAAAAATTGAAGACTCTTTATGTTTTTCGCTTAATTTCCAGTTACTGTAATTATATTTAAGAAATTATCATTGTGGGTATTAGTACATATGGTACATACAAACACCCAGACATGAGTTCTTATTAATACAAACATCCAGACCTGGGAAATAAACAGTATTTTACAACAAGGGGCAACAATGAAACTGGTGAGACGAACCGAGCGCGAACCCGAGACCTCTAGGTTATGGAGACAGGACCTTTTTTTCAATAATAACGCTTTATTTCCAATTATTGTTTAGTCGTATAATTAAATTTCAATATGTTTCCTTATTTTGCAAAAAAAAAATATCAACTTTTATTAACAGGACGTCACCACCAGGCCAAAAGGTCCGAACCAGTTGACCTGGTTTGTAATGTCCTGATATTGTTATGCAAGGTCGTGTCTCCATATAACACAGTACATGTAAATGCTGACCGGTAATGTTTAAACCACTTCCGGAATGCTTAACTGACACTTTCTCTCAAAAATATACGTTCCAATGATAGGTCCTGGTCTCTGTAGCAGGGCCCAAGAGAGGTGTTTTGGTCTGGCAAGTATTGAACATTTCCGAGTGCACTTGCACTTAATTGCCTACGTCATTGCTTTGATCGTGTGGAAACGGTCGATTTGAAAACCCGTACATAGAAAGACCATAAATCGGAGTCTGTATTCATGAAACTATTGAAGAAAATCTTACTTTGTCAATGACGTAAAGAAACGTGAAGGTGAAAAACAAAAACGTTTGTTTGAACACAGCACCCATGCTTGAGAATGAGAATTTGAGTTCTTAATAAATATTGGCCCAGATTTAACATAGTTATATAAGGTATAAAGATGACGTAGCACACATGTACACATGCTACACCTTTTAAATTAAGTAATAAATACAGTATGCCGAAAAAAAAATTAAACTGCATCATACAGCTGTTTCCTCCTCCTAGGTCTCTTCGGTGATGCTTAGGGCCAAAAGGTGGGAATCCAAAATTTCTTAACTAATGCAGAAGCAGAGGGGTCAGGTGCGTAAAACCCCTTTAATTTATGATTTTAGAAGTAAGATTAAACTACTTCTGTATAATTTCAAATCGTGTACTACGAAAATGTGTATATTATGTACCGTGCCACTACTCAAATGATATTAACTGTGGCTTAAAGTAATAAAAATAATTTTAAGCTGGAACTTACAAGATGTTCGGCAATATTGCACCAAAACAGAAGTATTTGCAGTGCAGTCTGTCTCTATTACAAAGTATAATAGAAAGTAGGTGCTACCTAGAGGCGAACGCTTACCAAAATTATACCAAATTCATTTTAATTTATTGAATAAAATCGTGTACCTAATCATCGATTATGTAGAAATATTGATAATTTAGATAATAATGCATCCTAAATATGAGATCGAAAGCACGGGCGATTTCCCTCTGATATTTTGTTTGATCAGGGAGGAAAGTACAGTGTATCTGTCTCTTGTCTGTTACATTGTATGGGTTCTTACAAATAGAACATACAACTCATTATTATTTCATACAGTTTGCAAATGGTCTTTTCTTTCTCTCTGTTGATAGCACTATGAAAGTTTAATTAAATGACTTTCAATCCATATATTTACATTTTTACTATAACACAGATACTTAATTCCATTTATATTTTTTCCAAATAATTAGTTTATTAGCTGCGCTTCTATAGGCGTTCTATTCGAGCGTTTGACTCAAGGGCAATCTCCATGTTGTTCAAAGCGGCGCGAAAAGACTCTCATTGAAAAAGTTTGATCAATGACGTCATAATTAAACCACGTGCTACGTCTCGAGAACCATTGCTTTGATACTTTTATGAAAAGCATTTTTACTGGTAATGTTTATATAGTGGGTTGCAGCGCAAATGTAAATATAAAGTTTATGACGACTACCTATCCTTGTAGTAATTTAATTTTGCCTATTTCCCTAATGTTAAACATTTTTCAGGTTATATCGTACAACTTCAAAAATCAAACAACATAAAAAGTGACGAAGTCATACATCGCCATATTTGGTGCGGTATTTTGTTATCAAACTTCAGAATGGTTGAAGTAGTTTCGAGGTGAAATTTATGAAAATTATTATGTTTTTTGTAAAACCATTCATTTTTTTGTCACAATCAATGCCAAATCTTTGTAGTCGTATATATGTATCGTTTGAATTTATTTTTTTTAGAATGACCACAATTTTGTTAGGGTTATACTGTACCTAATAAAATGTATGCACCCATTTTTTCGGTAAATACCGTTAAACCCTAAAACAATTGTGGTCATTCCTTAATTAGACCGCACAAATAGGTGATCTGGTTGTACTAACAGCATGTTAACGACCCATGCTTGCAGCCATTCTCCTCTTTATTAGCCATTACATTACTTCCGGTTTTTACAATAACTGTCATAAAGAAGCGGGACGATATTACAAGACAATATTATGCCTAAGAGTGCAATACTAAGCAAATGATTTACTAGTGAACTGTTTTGGTCACTTTTGTTTTACACGTAGCGACGAAATGTAATTCAGCAAGTGTGACACACGTGTCGTTCTCCTTGAGGAAAAACATGATACTCTCACTAAAATCAATATACCGACATTCTAGGTTTTAACTTTCTTATGACACCGTTAGAAAACAATCAAATAAAGCTTTCCTGTAACCATCATCTACAATGATGTACAAATCGATTGATATCAAACTTTACGGGTCAATCTTGAACTCTTAAACCGCTTCGATGATAGCTTTGTCGGCAACACCTGCTCATTTCGGAGCGGGATGAGACCGGTTAAGTATGTTTGTGTAACACAAGCTTTATAATTTAACTGGTTCGTTATTGCGGGAAATAGTCTTGAACTATAGTTCGGTAATGTTAGATACCGCTACATTGTATCTCCCTGGGGCGAACAAGGAATTACCATCTGCCGTCTAGGAATGATAATAATTAGGATTGTAAAAATTTTACATAATGGCCAAAATACAAAATATAATACATTACTATCGGGGTGTAGACATTAGTAGATATTACATAATAAAAATGAGGTATTGGATTACTACAATATGAAATATTACGAAAAAACATGAAATGTGTGCAGTATCATGTGGAGCGGATGGAGAATCTATAGCGGGACACACCTCCGTCGAGGTCCCAGAAAACAAGGCGTATGTCTCAACTCACATCTCCTGCTATTGGCGCTTAATGCTGTAATTAAACAAGAGAAGTTTTAATTTAAATTTTCAATTTTTAATTAACGCCAGAGTCTTGTATTTCTCAAGTTATACCGACCAATCAATTCATTATAGAGAACGGCAATTCGATATTAATCATCTGCCCCAAGATTATTTCCCATGAGCAAACTTTGTGAAAAATAATTATTCACTCGGGTGATCTTCACGGACCTCCATTAAAATGTGTTTTATCTTAAGTAATGTGAACGACTTTCTCTCCGCAATTTTCATTTTGATTACTATAACCCGAAGAACCCCCGCATGAAACACGAACCGTAGAGGTGCACGCGTACGCCGTCAAATGGACTACCGGAAGCGTGTCACCATATGTTAATCGACATGGTTTTCCTGATAGTTGATCTATGCGATTTTATTTTCATGGTGATACGTCCGCCAAGACAAAAACTAGATAGAAAATATATAAAGGAGGAACAAAAAACATAGAAAAGGGAAAGAAAGGGTTTGTTAATCGTAAGTTCGCTATATCTTATAGGTTTTAGATGCAACACCACATGGCAGACGTCAGCGCATGCGCATAAAAACAGCTTATCTCAACGAACTCGACGTTTATCTTCTGCTTAGAAACCTCACTGCAATTTGTCAAGTCAGGAAAATAAAATCCTTACCTCATCTTATATTTATCGCTAGCTTGTCGTGCCGTTCACCGACTCAACTCTCCTTACTTGTCTGCCACATTGTCACATGAAGGTCGCTGGTTCGCTATATTTGACGCAGATTTTCATTTTTCTTTCAGAACTGAAAGGTTAATATTTAAATCGGTGCTATTTCTCTGTTTATTACAGTATTGTTTTTCGTGAATAGTCGATTTTACTCCGAGTTCAGTAAAAGTGTAAATTGGTGACATTGCATAAATCGGTTGATTTGATGGATTATTCAAAAATTCATACCGTACCACAAGAATATGACATGTGTATAACAGTTTACCGAGAGTATTATTAGTTTATTACACGACGACGTGTCAATATATATAAGTTCAGGAGATAGAGGATGGTTTAGTAGCAAATTTGATGATATTGGTACAAGCTATCATGTTTGTGTGAAGCAAGTCAAAAGAAAGCCACTCAATTTCGTGGTAAGATGTTTGACAGAGAGGTCTTAATGTCATGGTGACGTTTGGTTACAATAACGTGGTAAGATGTGTGACAGACAGAACGTGTTGCCATGGTGACGTTTGGTGACAATGTCGTGGTAAGATGTGTGACAGACAGAACGTGTTGCCATGGTGACGATTGGTGGCAATATCGTGGTATTTTGGCAGACAGAAATTATTGTCATGGTGACAATACCGTTGTAAGATGCATGACAGACATGACTTATTGTCCTTGTGACGGTGTCTTTATGAAAAGCTAGGAAGAAGCGGGACACTGATATCGTTGTGTTTGTGACAGACATAACATACATATTACCATGGTGACGATACGGTGACGATATCGTGGTTGTGTGACATCTTGGTATGTGATACGGTATATTATATATATATATAGGACGGTATATTTATGAATAGCTAGTCAGAGGCAGGACAACACCTCGATATCGTGGTCTATGTGACACACAGACAGGACTTGTTGCCATGGTAACGATATCTGCCCAATCTGTAGACAGGCAGGTCAACCTTACTCACGTGCTTGTCCGTCAAACCCCCGTCTTGTTAGAATCCTTCTTGATTGTTATGCACAAACATGTAGTCCTGGCAACGGCGTCTAACCTGTGCCTGTCATAACGTCATAGCAACATATACATTTTTGTATGTTGCATGTTATACGTGGCCGTCTATCCATGTATGCATTCACTTTGAAAATGTCATACGGTTTCATTCTTAAAATAAGTATACCAATGACGTCGTCATATGCACAGGGGATTGTGCCTTGTCTAATCCTTGAACAAATAGATACTATTTCTGTCGGAGAGAAATGTGTTTTGTTTTCGTCTTTGTATAAAGTTGACTAGCTATGAAACTCGTCAGAAATAAATTAAGCAACGCGATAGGGTTGCTTTGAAATATGACCGTGTTTTTGGTAGGGGCCTATAAATATGTGAGGGTGTCCTTGGTAGGGACCTAACAATGTGACTGTGTCCTTGGTAGGGGCCTAACAATGTGACCGTGTCCTTGGTAGGGGCCTAAATATGTGACCGTGTCCTTGGTAGGGGCCTAACAATGTGACCGTGTCCTTGGTAGGGGCCTAACAATGTGACAGTGTCCTTGGTAGGGGCCTAACAATGTGACCATGTCCTTGGTAGGGGCCTAACAATGTGACCGTGTCCTTGGTAGGGGCCTAAATATGTGACCGTGTCCTTGGTAGGGGCCTAAATATGTGAGGGTGTCCTTGGTAGGGGCCTAAATATGTGAGGGTGTCCTTGGTAGGGGCCTAACAATGTGAGCGTGTCCTTGGTAGGGGCCTAAATATGTGACCGTGTCCTTGGTAGGAGCCTAACAATGTGACCGTGTCCTTGGTAGGGGCCTAACAATGTGACCGTGTCCTTGGTAGGGGCCTAACAATGTGACCGTGTCCTTGGTAGGGGCCTAAATATGTGACCGTGTCCTTGGTAGGAGCCTTACAATGTGACCGTGTCCTTGGTAGGGGCCTAACAATGTGACCATGTCCTTGGTAGGGGCCTAACAATGTGACCGTGTCCTTGGTAGGGGCCTGAATATGTGATATTGTCCTTGGTAGGGGCCTAAATATGTGACCGTGTCCTTGGTAGGAGCCTAACAATGTGACCGTGTCCTTGGTAGGGGCCTAACAATGTGACCGTGTCCTTGGTAGGGGCCTAACAATGTGACCGTGTCCTTGGTAGGGGCCTAAATATGTGACCGTGTCCTTGGTAGGAGCCTTACAATGTGACCGTGTCCTTGGTAGGGGCCTAACAATGTGACCATGTCCTTGGTAGGGGCCTAACAATGTGACCGTGTCCTTGGTAGGGGCCTGAATATGTGATATTGTCCTTGGTAGGGGCCTAAATATGTGACCGTGTCCTTGGTAGGGGCCTAAATATGTGAGGGTGTCCTTGGTAGGGGCCTAAATATGTGACCGTGTCCTTGGTAGGGGCCTAACAATGTGACCGTGTCCTTGGTAGGGGCCTAACAATGTGACCGTGTCCTTGGTAGGGGCCTAAATATGTGACCGTGTCCTTGGTAGGGGCCTAAATATGTGACCGTGTCCTTGGTAGGGGCCTAAATATGTGAGGGTGTCCTTGGTAGGGGCATAAATATGTGAGGGTGTCCTTGGTAGGGGCCTAACAATGTGAGCGTGTCCTTGGTAGGGGCCTAACAATGTGACTGTGTCCTTGGTAGGGGCCTAACAATGTGACCGTGTCCTTGGTAGGGGCCTAACAATGTGACTGTGTCCTTGGTAGGGGCCTAACAATGTGACCGTGTCCTTGGTAGGGGCCTTACAATGTGAGCGTGTCCTTTGTAGGGGCAAGAAGGAAATAATACAAACACAATTACACATTAACGCCGTTCTCATACATTTACATTGTATGAACCTTGTTATCAGGCAGTGTTTATACCTCGTACCTGTAAGAGGACACCGGTATCGGGACCATCTGCAGAATTAAGGTTTTATAATAATTCTTTTCATTTCTCAGTTGACTATTTTTGTTTTGTTGGTGACTCGTTCGAAACCAATCTACATTTAACCAGAGCTGTTGCAAGGACGTTATGCCCAAAACAGATAAAAAAAACCCAGAGATGATAAGATGATCACGTGACCCGTTGTTTCCATGGTAATCCATGGCGCAGTGAGCCGCAGTCCTTTAAATTGACGGGGGATGGGTTAATCTAGCCTTTGGAAAATAGCTTATTTTGGAAATTCTAATTTTAGATTGAACTAGATAATTTCATTTTAATTAAACTTGTGATAAAATTACTGTCTAGGAACTATTTACATTTGCAAGTTAATTATGTTTTTCTGATTAAAAGTGGTAACTTCTAAATTAAAAGTAGTTTTGAAATAGATAAGAATATATTCGTAGTGCTACTCAGAAACAGTTATTCACAAACGTAATGCAGTGAAATCGTTTTGTGTGTTCTAATGTGTTTTTAAACCTTACACTCGATTTTAAAAATACATACCAATTTGCGTCTTGCTACAATAATGCAAGAACGATACCAAGAATATAAGGAAACGGACGATTTTACGCGTAAAGACATCTGTTTCTAATTAGGATGTATTTTTATTTTTTTTTTAAATCTGCCATCATTAATGCTGGTTCGTTGCTTGGCAGTCGTCTCCCCTCGGTAATATATTTTGTTTATAAAACGTTCAATGGTTTGATAGGTGAACGTAATTCAATAGACCCTCTGTGTCTCTCACCGAAGTGATACACACACCTGAGGCTGTTGTAGCCATAAAATATAAACAAGGTCCCGGGGGTGAAATAATAAAGTATGGTATTCCTTTATTGGCATATACTCTTTATCCCCACCTCCCCCCATCCCCACCACCACCTCCTTGTCCGACGATGTTGAAGTCCTGGTTAGCTTAATCTGAAGTATTTCTGTCAAAAACGCCTGCAGTTTTGCATGTATATTTGCCCTACGAAATATTTGAAAACTGGAAAGTTGTATCTAATTCACGGTTTTTATTTTCAAGCTACAGGAGAAAAAAATATCCGCTTATCAATGGTTAAGCTTGTCATCTTTTGAACAACTGGACCATGTATTTTTCGTATTTTTTATTTACAAGACCAGGAAAAGTACACGTCACTTGTTCACGGTAAAGACGTTCAGTGCAAATAACTTGTTCTTTTGATAATACATAATAACATAGTTATCTAATTATCACTCTCTATTGTTTCAAAGCACTTTAAAGTACATGTGTAATAAATGTTCTATAGGTACATCATCATATACACGTATGGATAAAAACATTTATCCTTTATTTATTTTTGTTCTTTGGTCAAGCACAAGGGTGTTATATTCACGTATCCTTTTTTGAAATACGCCATTTCCCATCTTTTTGGCATTTCTGTTTTTTTATGGAACTTAAAAGAAAATTTGAAAACTCGTATTAAGACAATCAAACGTAACCTGAACAGAATATACAATGTAATTTCGAATATTTTTAAACAGATTATGCAAAATCCATAAAGCGCAGGTTTTATTTAATTCCACGGGGGTTTCGAGGCCTTTCGTTTTTGTTATCACAGTTATTGATGTAATGGAAGTGTAGAGTGCTTGCAAATCCTCTCAGATTTTGTCCTTTTTTGTTTCTTATTAAGATGAAACGAATACCCCACTAACGACAATTGGTCATTGTCTGACTAACTTTCCTCGTCTCCCATCAAGAGGTTACGCTCACGTTCGCTCAATGCAACCCTTATATCTCACAGCACAATTCAAAGGCTTGTTACCTGCAACTTGACAAAGAAAACTGACCAATCGCTGTTGATGATACCAGTTATTGACGATTACTGCGGAACGACACCCGACTTCACAACTGGTCAATTTTACCGATACGCGAACGCGCGATTCTTCTGATAGATATCAAAGTATGGAATACTGGAGATGACATATTCGAGGGTTGTAGAGAGCGAAAGTCAAAGTAAACCCTGGAATATCGAGGATTATATATTCCAGGGGTGTAGAGAGTTAAAGTGAGATTAATCTCTTGTGTACCGGGGATGTGATATACATACATGTAACCAGACGTAATGCTGTTGCCTTAAACCTTTAACAGACGGTCAGCGTTCGTGTACAGTATGCCCAGTACAGACATGTTCATAGTCTTAGGGAGAAGGAGCAGGCGAATGCACTTTAAAATTTTACATGCCTTTGAACTCACAAAATGCACAGATAAATATGATTGTTATAGAATGATGCAATGTTATCAAGCTATATTTACAAAAGAGAAATGTACTTTTAACACGTTTGCTTGTGTAATTACGACACGCCTCTTAACATAACCACATTCAATATTAATTAACATGGAGAACCTGCAAGTGAGAGATCACATAGCCAAAATAATGTATATATCTGAAGTTTACATATCACAAAGTGCATTCATTAATTTTATTTGCAAAATTCCAAAGAAAGATAAAAACTTAATGACGATGAACACTATGATTTTTGCCCAAATAATTTTATGATGAAGGTGATCAATTTGAAAAACAAAAAAAAATCATTCAGATATCCACAAAGGCAGACGAAGCATACAGTAAAGCCGTAACACGCTGTACTTTTCAAATAATTTCTCAGATATATAAATTGCAGGCCTTAACATCCCCGACATGTACTGGTTTAGTCGCAACAAAATTTACATTTTTTTTTTCGTGAAAGGAGTAAACCTACTTTGCTTCGGTTTCTAATCAACCGGGTCCTATCTAATTTCCGAAGTAATCACAGCTCCGGACTCTTCACTACTGAGTACGGATGACTTTACTTAATTCCCCACGTACCGTTGGTTACAATATTGCGCGAGTCGAACTAATTCCTTTAAAAAAAGAGAAATCAATTATTCATCTAGCTGTAGAATGCCAGTGTAGACCATCTTATAGCAGTGTAGAAATCTTATAGTAGTGTTGACCATCTTATAGCAGTGTAGAAATCTTATAGTAGTGTTGACCATCTTATAGCAGTGTTGACCATCTTATGGCAGTGTAGACCATCTTATTGCAGTGTAGACCACCTTATAGCAGTGCAGACCATCTTATAGCAGTGTAGACGGTCTTATAGCAGTGTAGACCATCTTATGGCAGTGTAGACCGTCTTATAGCAGTGTAGACAATCTCATGGCAGTGTAGACAATCTTATGGCAGTTTAGACCATCTTATAGCAGTGTATACCATCTCATGGCAGTGTAGACAATCTTATAATAGTGTAGACCGTCTTATAGCAGTGTAGACAATCTTATGGCAGTTTAGACCATCTTATAGCACTGTATACCATATAATGGCAGTGTAGACAATGTTATAGCAGTGTAGACAATCTTATAGCAGTGTAGACCATCTTATGGCAGTGTCGACCATCTTATGGCAGCTTAGACCATCTTATAGCACTGTATACCATCTTATGGCAGTGTAGACAATCTTATAGCAGTGTAGACAATCTTATACCAGTTTAGACCATCTTATACCAGTTTAGACCATCTTATAGCAGTGTAGACTATCTTATAGCACTTTAGACCATCTTATAGCAGTGTAGACAATCTTATAGCAGTGTAAACCATCTTATACCAGTTTAGACCATCTTATAGCAGTGTAGACCATCTTATAGCAGTGTAGACAATCTTATAGCAGTGTAAACCATCTTATACCAGTTTAGACCATCTTATACCAGTGTAGACAATCTTATATCAGTGTAGTCAATCTTATAGCAGTGTAGAAAATCAAACGGAACAGAGGACATGTTACGATGCCATGGCTTAGCCTGAGGTAGGATTTCAGGAATGAGTTGCGATATCAGCGTACCAAAACCACAAGTATACCAAAATCCAGAACTACATGTTAACCAAAATCACCAGGTATACCAAAACTACATGGTATACCAAAACTACATGGTATACTAAAAGTACAAAGTATACCCAAAATACATGGTATACAAAAAATACATGGTATACCAAAATCAGAAGTATACCAAAAGTACAAGCTATACCAAAACCAACAGGTTTACCAAAAATACAAAAAGGAATACTAAAATAGTATTCTGTTTCATCCACGACACCCGCCATATAAATCATGGTCACATAAAAGTAAACACCAATCCTCCAAATGAGAACCGAGTTATCATTGTCAATTACAACAAGGGAGCACACTAAAAAGCAAACTCTAATATTTTAATGAAGTTTTGTATACATTTTCTGCAGGATTGAAAATTTAGGTATGTTTCTTTGTATTTTGCTGTCTTTATCTTTCTCATCATTATTTATTTATGTGAAAATTCTATTTGTTTGATATTGTACTGGACATTTGCGCTTAAGCTAACGGTTATGGTTTTATTTCGTTTAACGTCCTACATGTAACAACAGCTAAGGTCGATTGTACGTATAAGGCTTTTTCGTGTTAGTGCGAAACTAATGCCAGCTTTATAGTGCTATCGCACTGAAATATTGTTGAGGACAAATCATAACGCCTTCCTCACAATGGCAATCAGAAGGAAGGAAGGAAGGAAGGAGAAAGTTTTTTTTATATTATTTTTATTTTTTCAGATTTTTCACAAATACAACACAAGACATAAACAAAAAATACACAGTCTCACACCATGACTTCCTTCTTGTACACATGTGACAATAATCTCTTTCACACTTCAAACATGGTCTGGAAGGAGAAAGTTGTTCATGGATGTAAAGCAGAGAAAAATATAAGAATCTAAAGTTAGTCGCCTCTTACGATTATACAATGGGAGCAGCAGGTAGATTCTTGCATCCTACCTGCAATGCAGCTAAGAACGCATGGCGAGTGATCGTAATTGATACCAATGTAGGCATACTCTCTCAGTGAAATAATTATGTAATCTTCGAATGGTGGCGTGGCATCCCAAACACTGCGTTTGTGCGGTGTCGTGTTGATCTGGTAGCCTTTTGAATAGACCAAATAGCAATTATATGCGCAATTCAAGTCACTTACTCATCGTCTCGATTTACTTTGACGTAACAGTTAATAAAACTTTATGAAATTTCATTGTTTAGCATACAGTTATAAACGTTCATCCATACAAACAGCATAGACTTCTATTGTATTTAGATGCAGTTTCCTTAATTGGTTCTGACTTTAATCTTATTCCACGTGTACTGCCTGACAATGCGTGAATATATACAAAATGTTATATAATAACTTTCGATTAAAGTATTAGGTGTCAGGCACCGGTGGATGTTTGTTCTCACAATAAGCATTTAAGCAACAAATAACCATAAACTGTATCAACTCTTAAGATTATAAACGATTTATGAAATTTTGAAACATTTAATTGTATTAATTTCTGGTAAATATTTTTGTTTTCTTGGAATCCGAGGGAAGACAGATTTGATAGCGTTCGTGTTTTGCATAAACTTATGACAATACAAGAAAATATATAGGATGCACAATCATAAATGGTACGTTTCCTCCTCCCATACCAACACATATTCCTCATGGGAGCACAGTAGAGAGTTAAAACTTTTCTAGATCAGAGAATACCGCAGCGTAAACAAAACCATAATCAGAACTTATAATCGATTAAACCAGGGGCAACATATGAACAAAGGAATGGATTACAAAGGGACCCTTGTAAAAAAATAGATGTACAAAAAATGAGACCAGGTGTCCCGAAAGAATAAGTGTCTCCTGTTTCATCGACGACATCCGCCATGTTAATCTTGTGTACATCCAAGTACATATCTAGTTTTCAAAGTGAGAACCGAGTCATCATTCTCAATCACAACAGGGTCGAGATGCACAAAGCTCAGAGAGTACAATTCGACAATTCGTAATTCCTGTCATATTCTAGGTGTATCTGTATGCTTGTAATAATCTGTGTGTCACCCGCTTACTGTGAATGTCAAATTCTAGCATTAATGACGTCTTAAAGTCTGTGCAATTGTAAGGCCGCAGAATCAAACTGGGATTTGGTAAGAGTTTATATAATACGTGACATTATTAGAATCATTAGCAGAAATGCATCAAATCAAAGCCGGTAGCGGGCATTTTACAGCAAAATCTCCCGATGAATATTGTAATGTTCCCCATTGTATTTTGTAAGCAATGTTTTGATTGATCAAATCAGAAAAAAAAAGGTATATATTTTTCTTGAGTGGAAAATTTCGTATTTTTGAATAGAGAAAAATATCACTTTTACTGAATGAATAATTTTCGACATTTCACAAGTAAAAGTTACCTCCCTACCTATACGACAACACCTTTATCACTTGGGTAGTCGACAGAACAGCACGCCTCCATACAACGTGAGGTCTCTGTTGGAATCTATAGCCGAAATTGAGACGTTTAACTGACGTCTGATGGATGATTGCCATCCATTTAACAGGCATGTGCCCAGCTAAATGTCGCAGACTCGATATGGAATGACCCAGCTTTAAATAAATTAAGACGTATCGTACAGTTGTAGCCGAAGTTTGAAGGTCCACTGACAGTTACATCCGTCAATTAGTTCGAAGCGAGAGTCACTAAACGGATATGTGTAATAAATAGTTTTTATTTTTGTTTGTTTTAATTCCGTTTTTCACATAATTATCGATACTTCATTTTTAAGGGATATCATATGACAGATAAAGAAAACCATGACGGATGGTATTTGTGCATTCGTTTCAATATCATTGGAGGAAATTCATAATCATGACTGATAGTAGCATTTTGGTTAATGCAAATATTAGTTTTCAGATGACGTCACATTTTTTTATTGAGGGGAGTTGATTTTATTTTTCAGATTAAGCCATTGTTATTGAGAGATTTTTGCATGCCAATGTAGCAGAACCTGTCATTTTATCAACCTTTCACTCTATCTGTTCAACAATGCAAGAAAAAGTATTTTTTAATTCTCTAAAATAACACCGTAGGAAGAGTTGCTGGCATCGCTAAACATTGTCTTCAAATAAATACGAAACGAAACGGCTCCGAATAATATTCTAACTTTGGTTGAGGTGTCAGTCATGTGATATACAAGAACGTCACTCTGTAATAAAAAACAGATTTTCCTATACCAAATTGCGCAAATGTACTGTATTGTGACGTTTTATATTTGACCTCTCACTGCGCTCGTCTTCTTCCGCTGTACCGTACATGTAACCAGTTAGAGGGATCGATGCACTCTAATTAGTCACGTGATTTTCCTAATATTGTTTATCTGAAAAACAATACATCAAAGCGTCCACCAAACACAGTTAGATACGTACCAAGTCTCGTCCAAGTCTCGGCACTCACACAGCAGCTGGAAGGCCAACCTGAATCGTCGAAGATTTTCAGGAAACGACATGAACGTCATCTTGTTTTATTACGTATTTACTAAACTTAATAATAGAACTAAAATCAAAGGAATGACATTAAAGAAGGTGTCAGACAGCTGAGGTAGGGACATTCTGACATTTTGTAGTGTCATGGCCGTTAGTACGAACTCTAGATCTGCCGGAGAAGGACCGTTGTTGACGGTAATGGTAATTTTTCATTTCAAATATATTTTATTGAATAAGTTAATCATCAAGGCGATTGAGCAACAGGCTTTACCTATATAAGCTCTCTCCCTTACCTCCAACATACTTTAAATGATACAATTTGAAAACATATATATGAATATTGTTTCCCATTACTTTTCAACCCATCTCTTGATATTTTGGCTATTCACATGTACTTCACGGTATTTTTTTGAGATAACTGATATACATACAATATTGTAATATTAGAGTAGGACTGGATAGATATTTAAAGTAAATGATTTTCATACATAAATTATGTGTTGAATAAACTCTACATGAAATTTAAATCATGAACATCTTATGGCAATGGTTTTTACATGTTGTGAATAGCATAGTATTATCAGATACATGTAACATGGTTTTATAAAAATTGCATGGTTATGTCTAACCAATATATTGTCAATATATAAATGTAATACAGTGCACGACAAAACAATATGTAAGCGTCGTCCATCTCCTGGTACAAACAAACGGACAGATATACAAACTATACAAACAAACAACAAATATAAAATAAGAAAAGGAAGACTAACTGTATTCAAATGCAAAAATTGATTGGAAAGTCAAATTATTATTTACACGTGTAATCAAAATAACATTGTGTAAAAGGGCAACTGGAAAATGACACTAGTGGAACGTTTTCATTCTTACAGCAACGTCGAAAATAAATTAAAGAATACCTAAGCGTTAACAAAATCATAATCCGAACTCAAAATCAATTAAACCAGAGGCAAAATATGAACAAAGGAAAGAGGTACATGGAGACCCTTGAAAATGTACAAGAGATTAAGACCAAGTTTTCTTGAAGAGTAAGCAGCTTCTGCTTCATCGACAACACCCGCTATGTAAATCTTTGTCATATCCAAGTAAACATCAAGTTCTCAAAATGAGAACCGCGTATCATTGTCAATCACAAGTAAACACGCTAACGAGCATACTCAAAGACTCCCATCTTCATATCATGAGTATTTCTCATTGAGACAAAGATAGCGACCATAAAACTTGCCCGTAGTTCTGAACAACCTGCATCTCTCGAATCCTTGTGTTGTTAGTTTGTTTGTCGAACTTGGTCTTTTGCCCAATATAAAAAAATTGAATTACAGTATTTAATTTTTGTCACATACCGAAATTAAAATGTGAACGAATATGCCATTGTAAGTAGCTTTAAAGTAGCGGAATCTTATTTCTTTGTTCTCCTTTTCCTAGAACCGAAAATCGCGGACAAATACCAAACCACGCCAACCTTGACATTTCGTAATATAGCATGCTTTGAATAAAATGCATTGATCCATACTAATTTTCGCATTCAATTGGAAAATATGGAGAAATCAAACCGCAATTGTGGATCAAAATACAAAAAGTATTGGCGGAGTCGCCTACTTGGGATGCTAGAATAGAAACACACAGCATGGAGTCGCTTCGTTACTTAACTACTGATTAATCTCCATTGAAATCCAGAAAATCAACCAAATACGTTCAAAAAGCGTTCAGATAAGATATACAGAAAATGGCGCCTTGGCGGTTCCCTCGACGCCATGCTTTATATTCAGTCATAGACATGTTTTCTTCTTGTGTCTTCCTCGATAAAACATCATTACTGCAGCTTTTAGAAACTTTATAAATTTATAGTGTCACACTCCATAACATGGCTTTGTAGAACAGCTGTTTAGGATTGAACGGTAGCCGTGAAATACAACACTTTTTATATTGGAACGCTTGAGTCATTAATTGAAAAGGCAGACATTTTAGCTCATACATCAGCCATTTATTGTGGTATAAACCTTTATGCACTCTTTACAAAGGTGAAAAAGATTTTATATACGTGAAGTGCATATGGATATAAACACAATACATTTGATTAAATATTAATAAAGATATGATTATGACAATACTACAACGACTCTTATTCCGTATCCAAAAATCATGAGTATGCTAACCAGTCATACTATGGTCAAAATGTCATGATGTAATACTTATAATCATGTCATGGTCACAATAACATGTAAATATTACATAGGCATTTCAAGGTCATGAATATATTTCAGAGATAGTCATACCATCGTCACCAATTCCATAATGTGTTATGTATGCATCGTATTATTGTGTAATTGCCTTTTTGTTTCTGATAATCTTAACGACTAATAGGGACCCTGTGTATCGACTTCATGAACAATCCTTAAGTAACACGGGATACCCACAGGATCAATAAAGCCCGGCGCTTGTCTTATGACCTAGGATAATCGACACTCGTAATGTAATCAAATGCATACATCTGAGTGTACGACTAGTCCATCTAACTATTCACGGTGTCCAGCCACTTCAACACAAGTGACGGTCTACCACGTCCTTGTAAGCTTAACCAAACTGGTCGCCATTGCTCCCACCGGAACCATGTGCCTAACATTAATTTCCGAAAGAATGACGCGACCAAATCTCCGGACGATGATGGAAATTCAATAAGGCCTATAAATTGGGTTTATGCGTCAGTTTTAGATGTCAGAAATGGCGGGAAGAGTTATCGTGGAGGTCATAATACAGACAATTGGATTTCTTTAGTTATGACAATGTCAGTCGGTCGTGAGCCTGAGTACCGACTGACAGCGAAATGGAGATAGTCATGTCCATCAAAACTGTGTATGAATATATAACACAACCAGAGAACACCAAAGTGTCAAAAAAAAACACAACAAAATATGAAAAAGGAAAGAGTTACATGGAGAACCTTGTAAAAGTACACGAGACGAGAATAAGACCTTATGTTCCGGAAGAGTAAGCCTCTTCTGATTCATCCGCTATGTTAATATAGGTCAAATTCAAGCAAATACCATGGCCGCAAATCGAGAACAAATGCACAATTGTCAATCATAACAAGCAGGCATACTAAAGAGCATATTCGAAAACGTCCATCTTTTTATCATGCAACGATGTAAAATATTTCTCAATGAGACAAAGATGGCAATTTTCCTCAAAAGTTAAAAGCTGAACTACTGATATTACAATAAAATAAATTAGCTTAATCGATATACTTATTTTGCTGAGATAATTTACTTACTTACCTTTTAAATACTTAATATAAACTTAGAAGAATGTTTTCCTTAAGGCAAGGTAAAGGGCACTTTAAAAATAAAATAAAAAAAAACGTGTTTGATCCATTAAAAAGACATTCTAACACACGTTCTACAAATAAAACTAAAAACAAATGTTCTGCAAAGGTAATTATTTGTCCGGTATCGGCGAAGATTTCCATTTAAACAATCGTTGTAGCACGGATACCATTATACAATATACATCTAAGCAGATCTGCGACGTTCAATTTGTGCATTTACGAAAAAAGTCAATTCCCCCGCCGTTTGGTGTGTATTTATTGACGTTTTATAATGCACCAGCAAGGATAGAGGTTTTGCAATTCACATATAAAACAACGCAGATCCCTATATTCTCCGGAGACCACGTCGCTGTCTGCTACTGTACCAAACAGCTCAGAAACAAACTTCCTTAACACTGAAACAAATATCAGTTGTGATGAAAAGAGTCTAAAATTATATAAACTGTGATGGTTCAGACCCTTTCAACGTAGAATTACATATTATTTTACGTTATTTAAGTAATGGAATTCAATAAATTTTCTGTAATACAGCCGTTAAGCTAGCAATGCTGGAGAAAATTGCACTCATAGACTGAACAGCTTAACGAGGGTACATAACAAATTATTCAGTTGTCTAAAATTGGGATAATTTGATTGAAATAAATCCGTATCTGTAAATTCCTTGCCTGAACATTATTACAATGAATTGAGATAAAAGTAATTTAACATCCAAATTTCCAACTTTCATTCAATACATCTTTACAAAGTTTTAAAATAAAACAATGTTAAGCTGGTCAGACTTTTACAGACGAGCCTTATTTGATTATGATAAACTAGAAACATAAGTCATATATAGTACCAAGCTTCGCATCGTAGTCATGTGTCAGTCGGTAAGTTTTTGGAATTTAAGACTGATATTTATATGTTTTTAGAACCATTTTGTATATCGATCTTGTCCCCTAATACTTCTTAAACCTGCATATATAACAATACTTAAACAGCAAATTGGCTAACCTGTACAGCGGACGGTGGGCTAGTCTTCTCAAAAGTTAACATTTTTGGATGTCGTTCATGGCAGAAAGTCAAGACGTCATGACGTTCGTGTGTAATTGCGTGTTATACACTCTCTCGCAGGTGCTGTGATCTCTATGTTAGACGTCACTGTTTATCTCTAACACAGCAGTTCATGCAGGGATGTAATTGTATCAAAATGTGTTTCAGCTGTTTCCATTTTTGGCGAAATAAAAAAAAGTTTTTATTCAATGTTATTTACACCTTTTGTCCGTTTCCTTTAGTATTAGGAGTAGCGTTTTCTCATCCAACCGTATCGTGCTCTACTAGTGTTTTCATAGGTATGTAGGTAATGACGTGTCCCTAGTGATTTGTAAATGGTTGCGGAAGTGACGTCAGTTTTCTTCAACAGATAAACCCGACGCCTATTTCATCTCTTCATATTGCAGTAGTAAGAAAGCTGAGCGGAAGTGACGTCATTTTTCTTCAACGCGTAACATTGACGCCTATTTCATCACTTGATGTTGCATTAGAAAGAATGTTGAGCGGAAGTGACGTCACCGCTGTTCACCATCTAAAATGTATCAACAAACAGTAACGTAACCTCGGTGCTGCACCATGTTATGTTGTATGGCGCTCATCCATGAAACCATCGATAGATATATGTTGTTTTTTTCGAGACTTTCATGTTGGATGTCGGCTGATGGCTGACAGGCTTACGGCACAGAGGTTCGGGTAATGCAGGTTGATGAAGGCTTGGCAGATTCTGTTGTCGCCGTTTTGTCTCATTTGGAAATATTATACATCCTTGTGTACTCATTAGTATATCTGCATGCCATGTTGTTGTGTTTGAGAAGGTGCCTCAGTCCGTATGTATGTACATGACATTTCCAAGCGCATGGTCTTGTTCTTGAGTGTTTTTCGGAAGTTTCTTGTGAGTTTCTGGTTTATTTATTGTTCTTGTTTTGCTATGGTTAAATTTTATTTTTTTTGGGGGGGGGGGGGGGGGGGTTGGACTGTCGTTATTGACGCTTTATATTTTTTTATAACTCCTGCTTAAAAAACTCACATAATAAACAGATATCCCTTAAACTCAAATCTTCACCACTTGAGACAAGCATGCGTATGAAGTGGAATTTGCTGTAGTGCAATCTATGGGGCATACAGTTGCTAGTTGTTCACCCCTAAACATCGGTAATTAACTCTTCTAGCAATTGAATTGGAGGAGTTCAAATGTAGTTCAGGGATGGGCTAACCAATGGCTGCTAAACATACACCATACTTAGGCTGATCATATCAAACACTTACAGTGTGCAGAAAATTCAATAACACCGTATATGTATAACACGTGATGCTGATCCACGCGGGCGTTCCTGATAGACTGTGCTACAAATGTACCTCTCTAACACCTGACAATGGAGATGTAACCAATAGAAACATATATTTGAAGATCATTTCATCATCTTGGAAAAGTTTCTTAAGCTCATTAAAAAGCTGTTTAAAAGTAGCTTTAATCCTATTATCATACATACGTGTTCTACCACGTTAAGACAAAACGACAATGTGAAAAAGGGTCGAGAACGTGATTTCGTGGGACATTCTTTCGTGGTGTCAGGGGTATAGTTTGTAGTTTTTAATACTATCATGGTACAATGTGAATATCCTTCACGAGCAAAAAGTAGACGTGTACATGGATACTAATTTGATACTTACGATGCATAGATAAAAAGGTTATTACAAGCTAAGCCCACTTGTGATAAAACTAGAAATGTCTATAAGACATAAATTTACATGGATATGACAAAGATTTACATGGCGGGTGTCGTCGATGAAGCAGAAAACGCTTACTCTTCCGGAACACTTGGTCTTATTCTCTTGTGCTGTTACAAGAGTCTCCATGTAAATCTTTCCTTTGTTTATATTTTGCCCCTGGTTTAATAGATTTTGAGTTTGGATTATGATTTTGTTGACGCTTCGGTATTCTCTTATTTATTCCCCCTTCCCCATATTGAATTAGTTTTTCATGCTTATTACGTATTTGAAGTTTGATGACAATAGGATCAGTAGTTATTTAAAAAAGCTGGTTACGTTACCATGGGACGGCAGGCGACGGGACGGGACTATATGCTCCCCATTTCATGGCGGGGGCATAATAAAAATGCAAATAAATACGTACTAGATAAACAAATGTCAGGTTATACATGTAATTTAAGTTGTGACCCTAAAATGAAGATGTGCAAATGTATACTCCTCTGTAGTCAAAGATATTGTATTTCAGTCATGTCATAAACCTTTACAAATAGCAAGTACAAACTTATTATCATTTATATGATAATCGTAACGGTATCAATATTCTTAATAATAAATTTCCCCTTTCCTGTTAGTGATATCACTTAACCTCCCAACGACTTTTTCTGCACACTATTATATATCAACTAGCTAGACCTTCTATTGTTGTTACACAACACCTAATAAGAGCTAGCCATCCTTTTCCAGTCTTCACGATCAATGCTGTCAGACACAGAATTATTAAGTATGACATACTGTTATATTGCAATAGACGGCAGCCGATGTCTTTAAAGGTACAATGTAGCAAGTACTTCCTGGTATTGTTGTCAAATTCAGGACAGGCATCGAATCTGCTGTTGTAACCGAAGAACAGTTCTGACGTCTGTGTGGGTAAACATACCAGATAAGCTACGGAACATAAATAGTTCGCTACACTGGTATACAATAGTATTGATGACTGTTATTATTTTGTATAAAAACCAAACAACGAACTAAATTAAGACTGGTATTTAAAGAAAGGCGAGATGTGGAAACTGCTTTAGACTGACACTTATTTATCGATAAAATAAGAAATGTTTTTTGTTTTTTTTTTAAATCGTTTGGCTACATGATCAATATAACTGTGGAGAATATGAATATTATTTCGTATGAAGATTTGCAATCTATTTCATTTTGCTTTCCTGAAAACACACTGCATGCATTTTTGTCTGCCTTTCCGTAATGTTTTCAGTTTTACAATCCATTTATCAATTTTGACATGTAATTTTCAGTGACAATGTCGCCCTGTTTATTTAAGGTATATGTAAACGTTTGCATCATTTCTTATGATTTCCAGATGATCACAATTGCATATAGAATGTCACGCATAACGGCCATTATTTTTCTAACGTAAACAACATTTTGATATTGGTATTCTGTCAAAGTATGTATACACTTTCGATCCATAAATACACATTCATAATATTGCCCTGGGGTCAGTGGTGTGTTTTATCCTGATCAGTGCACGCTATCCCGTATTAGGTATCACACACCACACACTTATCACGACCAGACATCCCCTAAAGCTGAGGGCCACGTGACGTAACGACGTTACTGCAACATAAACCGCCAGTTATCGCGCGCGCAATGTCCATGGTTACACCATAATGGAATCATAATACAGTTCATGTCACAGATCATGGCGATATTATGAATCATGGAACGCCGAATCACATGCATCTTATTCAACCGGACTTATCAGATAATAACTTTAGGCAGCAGAAGTCTCTACGTCATTTGACGTATACCGTACACAACAGATGATAACTTCTTGCTACGAAGTATAAAACGCTAACCCCAATGAAAAGTATTACTCTGTGTATACATGTTGGTACTAACACATTTTAACATTGAGCAGCATCTCAGAAATGTGATCGGACGACATGATATCTATATAGTCATTCATTCAATAATCGGTTTCTTGTCATATTAATTGCTTTGTAATGCTGCAAGGTCTCGTGTAATCACGTTTAATTATGGGCTAAGTCTCCTAACGATGATAGATGGTTTTCTCTCCCAGATCGGTAGTATATGATATAATATTCGCAATATTGACCTTCATAATTGTCCGGGGACTGTTTATAGAGTAATAATAACTAGTCTGTCATTCAATAGGTGCTATCTGATACGTTTCGTTTGTTTTACGATTCTGTAATTGGCGTTTCGTTTGTTTAGTAATTCTATAATTATAAAGTGTGAATCGATACATTCAGTAGTTGCATAGACAATTGCCTTGTCCATTCATACGTGTTAAACCGTGAATAACGTGTAACAGAGAGAACCCTGTGTTTGATGACGTAGAACATCTAACAACGAGACTGGTTGTATACAGGATTGTGATGTACGGAGCGACACATAAGTACATGGATAACTTGAGAGAAAACAATGTTCAAATCGACAATCTAGGACGTTTTAAAATATTTCCGGTGAATTCCAATGGTTAATTGAAGAAAATGCTTACTTAGTGAGGGCTATCTCGAGGCTGAAACGGAGTAAAGCCTCCCAGATTCCACAATCAATCCAAGAAAGCCAATAAGACAGTCTTCATACATCGTGTATCACAGCAAAGTAACACGAAGCGGCTGTTATCTGGCTTCATCCCGTCGAACGCAGTATGGAGGCACATGGTGACCTATCTACTTAACTAAAAACATTAATTGTATAACTGGTCATAGGATGACTTTATGTTCTGACATTACTTTTAGTATTGGGTAATAGCTATATTAAATTATCACGTAATAAGCACATTTTTGGTTGTTAAACGGTATATACCGAAAAACTGTGATGGCATTGCATAAATTCGTGAATCAGTTTATGCCAAAAAAATACACACATTCTTTCTTTTGAAAAAAAAAATCAGAGAATACCAAAGCGTCCACAAAACCATAATCCGAACTCAAAATCGGAGACAAATATGAACAAAGGAAAGACTGTCTTACACCGAGACCCTCGTAAATAAGATAATAACACCAGGTGTTCCGGAAGACTAAGCGTCTTCTGCTTCATCGACGACACTCCCCTTGTAAATTTTGGTAGGCGCCTTTAATAGTTCAAGAGCAATAACTTCTTTATTAATTGTGACAAAAATTTAATATTTTGCAAACAAAAACAATTACATGGTGTAGTAAATTCATCTCATCAATATTGAAGTTGGAACACGAAATACTATGCAAAATTTAGCAGTATGACGTCATTTTTAGCAGTGTTTGAATTTTTAGTTCATACGATATAACATGAAAACGTTAAGCATTAGGCATATTTGAATTATATTTAATTATATAACGTACCTGTTTTTGCAGACGTTACTCACAGTTGCTTTTAAAGCAACCCTTCTTTCTCTTCGGTGCAAAAGTGCCAATGCACCTTGGCGTATGACGTAATTTGCTCTCGGAGAATAACAATTATTTGTTTTCCTCGGGCCATGTGTTCTGTAGAAGTGGGTAGTTAATGAACACATTCAAATATGCCGATTAAGCGTCTCTTGAAAGATGATTCTTCTGAAAACAAGCAGATATGTATGCCAACAACACCAGACCATATCGATAAAACACATTTCCGTGTCAAAGTAACTGGCGAAGGAAATTCCGAATGACGTCTCTCGACAGTTCCGGTGATGCTCTGAATAGCGAGAATATCTCAATATTGGGGTTTAGATTAAATTTATTGATTTTATTTTCATCAAAATGATTTATTTAGATTTGATGTTTCGTTTTATGTTTGTGTACTCAGTTTCGACTTTGTTCTTGATCTATACAATGCATATTGGGGTTTTTAATGTTTCTGTTTAGAGCTGTCTAGTCGTCATCTTGGTGTCTTTGAGCAACATTTTGTATTCTCATATGATATGAAGGTAGACGTTTTAAAATGTGCTCATTAGACTAATACATACTTGCTTCTCGGAACCTGCTGAACTTGAGGTTTGGGACACGGCAGACATTCCTGCGTCGGCTTCGTGTCTCCATCGTTACCTAGACTGACCAACAGGGGCAGCCTGTTACAGTACTAAGCTGTATGATAAACGTTACGATTTAGATTTTCCGACCGTGAACTTTCCCTTTCTTGACGGTAACATCCATGCTTCTCTATCCAGATGATTAATTATTCTAAGGCTTGTTATAAATTTCGAGATTGTCATGTTAGATATCGACTGCTTACAAAATAAATTCTACACATGGATTCGAGGGATGCATGCTGATGGAAAATTTTGAGCAAGTTTAATGGTCTCCACCTTGGTCTCATGGAGAAATATTCTGTATCCTTGTGTAATATAAAGATGGACGTCTATGAGTATGCTTATTAGTGTGCTTGCTTGTCGTGATTGACAATGATGCCTCTTCTCACTTTGATGACTTGACGTTTACTTGAATGTGACAGAGATATTTACATGGTGAGTGCCTTCGATAAACCAGACTACGCTTACCTTTACGGAAAATCTGGTCTTAATTCCTTGTACTTTTTAAAAAGTCGCCTTATTAATCTTTCCTTTGTAAATACGCCATGCTTATTCCAATCCAGTTTTCGTTTGGATTTTAGTTCTATATACGCGTCGGTATTTTCCAGTATGTTTTACATCAAATGTTGAAGTATGGTACTTGGACAAAATAAGAGAATACCGAAGCGTTCAAAAAACAATATCAATCAGAACAAAAAAATTGATAAAACTAATGGAAAAATATGAACAAAGAAAAGGCTTACACGGAGACCATTGATAAAACAAAAAGTGATCCGGAAGAATAAGCGTTTTCTGCTTCATTGACGACAACCGTCATGTATATTTTCAAGACCTCAAAGTGAGAACCAAGTTATTCTCAATCACAACAAGCAGTCATACTAATGAGCATATTCAAAAACGTTTATCTTCATTACGTTGTTAAGGAACACCTCAGCAACTTGAACAAAGCCACCGACAAGTGGCAAGTGTACTGGCGACTACTAGTCGTTTGCCACGTCCCCGCGGCCTATTAAAGGAGAACCTCTAAGCTTGGATTATCACGCCCTACTTCCCTTTTCTTGTATCTTGTATCTTAAAACGCTAGTGTCATGTATGTATATTGATAAAAAAAATAAATAAAAGATAAAGATCATACCGAACAAAACCATTATCCGAAATAATGCTCGCATTTTGTTTCATAAAACATAAGATGAGTCCAGTATTTAGTTATACGTATTATTATTATAACAATCAAGACTTCTTCTAAAAATAAGCTTAATTGTTCATAAAGGTCACGCTGGAACTCGGCCTTGTTATTTTATTTATAAGAACAATACTACCTGAACTATTTGTATTTTGAAATCGGATTTGGTAATACAACCATAAACAGCAAACGTTCCAATCCAGATTTAAATCAATATTACTTCATTACTCGAGGGTCTTATACGTTACGCTTTATGTTAATAGACATCATAATTATTTTTTTTATAAATCGGTCTTTGAATTGACTCACAAGAAAGGCTTCCCTAGGAAGATAAGACGTCAACAAAAGAACCTTGTAACAAACGGTGATCAGACAGCTTCGTAGCTCTGTTCAATATATTCCCTATCACAGACAGCCTCACGTACACAGTCTATATAAGCGACATCGATAAAAAGTCTTTGAAAAAGAAAACAGATAGATAGTGACGTCATAATGTGTTTGTTCGCTATAATAACATTCTTAGATGTTTCAGACCTTTCATATTGTAAAA
This sequence comes from Mimachlamys varia, assembly GCA_947623455.1. NCBI lineage: Eukaryota > Metazoa > Mollusca > Bivalvia > Pectinida > Pectinidae > Mimachlamys > Mimachlamys varia. The sequence continues at coordinate 24,012,998 of OX392545.1, forward strand.
TGCCGTAAATAGAACCAGCACTCATTTGTCACCATAGAAACAATATAAAATACATCAGTGTTTAATCATCATGAAGAGCAAATTTTCTAAGATGTGTTGTATTCATATATGTTTAAAAATATATTGCATTTACCGTGTTTTAGAAAATAAATAAGAGATTACCGAAGCTATAGCAAAATCATAATCCAAAACTTATAGATTTAACGCATTTTGCTGACAAATGTTTTTTTTCAGAAACAGCTGTTTATCCTCTATATACTTCTTTATACCACCTACCGCTATCATGATAAACTCAATATCATGATCTGACAGTGTGAAAAGAAGTTGAGAACGAGTTTTCCCATTTTACAGCCTTGGAGAACGAATTTTCTCAAAAAGAACGTCTGCTCGCGATTACTTGACGTCATTTCCGGAAATAGTATCGCCACAAAAGTTATCCGCTTAAGAAAATTGCCCGTCATACCAATATAAAAAAAATATGAAAACATATTTGGAGAATAAATTCCATTTCAAGCCTAAATATGCATATGAGAAAGTCAATGGCGATATCTTTGTTTTCAAATTATTATTTTTTACATAATTGTGTTCATGGTATTCCTCCGCGCAAATCTCCTGTTTGTTTACGTGTGTCAAAGACAGATCGCGAGTCGTTTAAAACTTGTTTGGTTTAACTGATATGTCTTTGATTAAGAAATATATAAGGTAGTAGTTTATACATAACACTGGAACACTTGATATTACTCTCGTTGTCTTGTACTTTTTCAATAGTATCATTTTAAATCTTTCCTTTTTTCATATTCTGTTCCTGTTTTTTATTTTTTTAGTTCGGGATATTGTTTTGTGGTCGATTTGGAATGATTTAGATTTTTTTTAAACAGCTTTAACAGTTATTTTTCACGCCGTACCCTAGCTATATGTACAATATGGGGAAGTTTTATGGTAGCCATCTTATCTTTACAAATATTTTTACAACGCTAGGACATTTGTTTATTCATTTTAAATCCTAATTTCATATTTCGGGGAACCATTTCAATCCTGTCCTCCCTGGATCGAGTAGGCGAACAATTCAGTTTGGATTCAATAGAAAGGCATTACGTGTTCACTTTGATTTACAAAAAGAACACCTCAATTTGATTTCTTCTCGATGATTGAATTACGGTTTATGCTGATCAGATTGGCATATCAAATAAAATTTCTTTAATTGATTTTACTGAAACGAATTGGATTGTGACCTTATATGGTCGTTTTGCAGCGTTTTTTGCACCTGATAAAACTTGGAAATATTTTGTTAGATTTCCTTCAATCGCCAAAATACCATCGCGAAAGTTCAGTTTCCCTGTTTGAGATGATGCTGTTCATGCAGAATGTGAACTGCTTTGTGAGATTGAGAAAATCATGGGGGTTGGGGTCGCTTGTGATGGAAGAACCCGCTCTTTACTGGGATACAAGAGGTTGAAGGTTGAGTTTGTTTTTTTGTATTTGCCTTTTTAGCGTCAGACTATAAAATTAGACTTTATATATTTCATAACAATTATGAAACTAGTTATCCAATTTATATTAATCACTTTTGTTTGAAAAGATGTAAGGGGTCTTATTGAGGGAGGAACCGGAGGACCCGGAGAAAACCCACGTGTTCGGGCAAGTAACCCATATGTTTTCACGTCCGGTCGGAGAATCGAACCCCGGCTGTTTTTGTGAAAGGCAAATTATGTATCCACTGCACTACCCTGGTTTGTGAGAGTTGTCATTATCCTGCAGTATAAAAAATCGCTTTTTTACTATTTCTCTCTATAATGCTGAATTGAATTTTACGCCCCGAAAACTACATTACCAAAAAACTCTACCTGACCTTTAACGGAAAGTCACACATACAAGACTGTATTAACTTATCAAAGGTATTTCCCATGAGGCAGGTGTATTTTCAAATTTAAGTATTATAACTGGATTATAGAAGTAAGCTTCGACCGTACCGGAGTTATATAAGTCTCTGTATGGTTGTAAATCGAATTCAATAGACCTATCTTTCTTATGGAGATATAACAGAGTTTTCTTCTGTCAGTTTCTATAAGCGCTTCCGATAAGAATTCATGCACATGAACTGGAATAACATGGTTACCAGGTGTATCCCGTATATTTGGTAATTGTCTGATTCAATGTCTTTTAAGAAAGATATATCTACCTTATTATTTACCGTTTTGAATGTGTTACCAATGTTATCTCCTTGTTAGTACGTTGCTTTTATTTCAATTTGCTATTATTTTAAAAATAATCTATTTTAAACAACAATGATAAAATATGTTCTTTCAATTTCATTGTCATTATAAGCCCGAGACTAGCGCTGATGGAATTCATCTGGAAGGAAACGGAATCAGCTGTTCATACCCACGTGGTCGAGAAAGTTACATTTAATAATATGAAATCATCTACTTAGCTACAAGGACTTTGCCATCCTAACGGATATCTTACTCCTAATAGTTGATTTTGCCGATACAAAATATTCAATAACACAATATCGCGATTTGAACTATTTGATATGACTTTTGTGACATTGATACATGTGCAAGTTTATGGCAGAGAAACACCCGTAGTTTCCCATCGTGCGACTAATTTCTAACGCTTACGTATTAGCAAACTAGCAGAAAGACCCCCTTTGTACCCTTTAGTGCATGTCTAGAGCGACTAATTCCGGCTCTTTTATTCAAAGAAAAACAAAGCTGCTGTTTTGTATAGTCTGTGTACTTTGAAGACTTGGCATTTATTTATCACGAATGTGACTTAAATTTACATGGCGAGTGCCGTCGAGGAATCAAAAGACGCTTACTTTTCCAGAACTCCTGGTCTCATTCAAAGATCTATGGGTAAATCTTTCCTTTGTTCATAGTTTGTCCCTATATAATGTAGTTTAATCCGTCGTGTGCTCGGTTAATGGTTTTGGTTAACGCTGAAATGACATATATCAGGCCAGTTGTCGTTTCTTGGAATAATAAACCATGCTGTTACGTACAGTTGATATTGATGAGGCGACTAACCTCTTTATTTCATGGAGCATTGGAATGGCATCCATGGCAACGTCTCAAGAACAGAGCAATGCTATACTGCTGTTATAACAAGAGAGACCTTACAATACTCAGTGGTCGCCATTCTCCCGAGGCTTGTCTACACCATCTTCAGTATTATTATCTGACTTTAATTCTGATAAAGATAAGGACAATTAGGAAAAGAAGATTCGTTGACTTCATCAACTACTAACGACAGTGACGCAAGGCTGAAGTTTAACTGTTGTATGTGAACACTTAACGCTCGACCTTGACATTGTATTGAAAATTGTATAGGACACGGGACAACACCATCTCCGGTCGTAACCCTGGCCGATAATTATCTGCGAGAACTGGTAATCCTCCCCACCAACGTTTATACCTAAATATCGACCGGTTTTATTGGCCCTAATCATGCTAACTCAGGATACATGTTTTTGTCCCGATCAGTAACAGGGAGATTCTGTGGTGTTATGGATGTGTGTCCACAACGTTTTGTCCTTGATTCGCGATCCGAACAGAAAGTAGCCTACTCAAGTGGGACATGTTATCACGTGACAAGCCCACAACAGTTTGTCCATACATTTCAACAGTGTAATTCCGTTTGAAGTGTGAAGTTGAAACATTAAGGGACATTGTGCATGTAACTGTACAAATATCCTAGAGTGCCGTACTGCTGTGCATATGTGGCGTGTATCATATTTACAGTTGTATTTATATTTGTTCTGCAGTATCCCTATATGGCAATACCGAGAAAAGTACTATTTAAAGGGCGACACAAATACAAAACACTGTATTTAAGAGCAAATAAATACAATTCAACAATATTTTTTCAGTAACAATAATTATAAATCAACTTAATAGCGGATTTTCTTTTTTTTTTTTATTTTAATATTCATTTTAAAACGCGTCATCAATTATTTTGTAATTCATAACTATACCGTGTCTCAAAATAACAAACCTTTATCATTATCATTATTAGATGAACTGGTCATGTCTCGTAGAGTTATGGACTGTTAGTGCTATAAACATACATAATATCTTACTATATTGTACTAGATTGTTGACATAGGCGTATAGAATATAGAAAATACAGGTTTTTATGCATACGTCATGATTTCATCGCTACCCAAACGAGGCTTACTTTCAGGGAAAAAACGTAGAGTTTTGAGTGTACATGTATATTCGTATTAAGCTTAGATACCACGTAATTAGAATGCTTGACTTATATAGGCAGGATTAATTATTTATCATACAGTGACTCCCACCAGTTCGCTTTTCCAGGAAACGCTCAACAGACCAGTGTATTGGTTGTTATTGACCACAACGAGGCTTGTGGGGCAGATACCGGAAGTGGTTGGATGACATTAAGTGGTAGTATTGGGGTTAGGTTCGACGGGATCAGAACAGACATTTCCTGACCTTTTTACGATTAATCCGTCTATTTACGTCACGAACAGACGAGATTTGAGGAGTTCAGATAGGTTAACGGCCTTAATTACAATCATAGAAATAAGGAATCATTTATGTAAATATCGGTCAATCACAGGAGGACAGGATCCTATTCAACAGCATGGATTTGTGCTCAAGCTGAACTTCCTGTTCCGGTTGTAAATTAATAAATCTTATCCTGCTAATGATTTAAGAAATCATAGATAGCAAGAAAGCAGAAAACTGTTTTTAGTGTTTATTTTTGTTTTGATTTTATCGTTGAACATGTTTAACTGAGTAACATGATAGTAAGTTTGATCGCCAAACACGTGTTTGGGCGCGAGACTAGTTCAACAAATACTGGCCCTGTTCTCACGAGGAAACGTTATAATTATGTTTGCACTTTTGAAAGGTTTATTGGTTACTCATTTGAGTAGTGGCACGGTACTTAATATGCACATTTTCGTAGTACACGATTTGAAATTATACAGAACTAGTTTAATTTTACTTCTAAGTTAATAAATTAAAGGAGTTTTACGCACCTGACCCTTCTGCTTCTACATGAGTTTAGAAATTTTGGATTCCTACCTTTTGGTCCCTAGCATCAATGAAGAGTCCTAGGAGGACGAAACAGCTGTATGATGCAGTTTAATTCATTTTTTTGGCATACTGTATCTATTACTAAATTTAAGAGGTGTAGCATATGTGTGTGTGTTACGTGATCTTTGTTACGTATTTCATAACTATCAGGCATAGTACTGTAAACCGATTTGTTTTCTCGGCGACTTAATTTCGCGTTTTATATGAATCGCCTATTTCGCGGCGATTCAATTTCGCGATAAATACAGTCGTAAATCCTAAGTACAGTACAGTACTCCTACAGTTGGCATGCCTCTGATTGAATCTATTTCGTGGCGATTAATGTTCGCAAATTTCAATCACTCGCGAAATACGGGAAAATTAATCACACGCGAAAATAAGTTGGTTTACAGTAATTGATTAAAAAGACGTATACCTGGTCGGTGAACCCTCTGTGCCGGATACATCTGTGAGGTGAGGGGGCGTACAAACTCTTACCTTAATTACACCGAATCAATCCAATCAAAATATCACAAAAAATACCTGAGTATGAGTATAACACTTGCCAATAATTAAACTGAGTGAGAACATATAAAATTTATTTAACAATCAATACAAGCACTAATGATTATATTGTAGTAAATAAAATGATTTTACATCGTTAACTTGTATGTTGTGTGTGTCTGTGGCAGCGTGGGCGGTGTTTGGAGGTGGACCACCGTTTGTGGCACGTGTTGGTTTGCAGTATTGCTTATTCTGCGTGGATTATTGTGTAAATCATGTGCAACATGCTAGGTGAATATTAAGTGTCTCAGTTTCTGTATGGGCGTTGAGTGTGCATATACTAACACTGTTTTGTTTTTTGAAGGTTTATCATATACTTGAATCTATTATGTAACACAGGTCATTTGCTGGCATTGTGTGGGTGCAATAAACACGATATAGCACCCGTCCAATAAACATACTAATTAGTAACGTATCGCTACTGTGACGTCACATATCAATGACGTCACAATATTATACATGGCGTCATGCTGTTGTCTCATTAGAGAGAGAGAAAAAATGTCGTTCCCAATAGAGGAGAATTATTGAAAATACATTAGTTCGTATGACTATCAAATTTTATATAAAATATAATATAGCATTCTTGTTCTTGTGAATTTGAATCTATTGAACTCATTTCTTAATTTCAATTGAAAAAAAAAAGTAGTTAAAATACTTCAATTTTACACGAACACTCGTTGTTTTTAACAGTATAGTTAGACGTAGTCTTTACACTCCTACGTTCAATAAAAGTTCGTACATATTTTATTTATAAAACAAACATCATTGACAAGTAAACTATTGAAAAAACATCGACTAGTGACCATAAAACGAAGTGTGACCCCATGATGCTGAATTATTAAATATTTGTTCCATCAGAAAAGACACCCCGTTTGGAGCCTCATTGATCTCCTGGCTCTGTCCACTTTGTGGTCATTTTTATCAGTAGCATTCATGCGGTCAATTGATCAGGTATCAGCAGGCGGAGCCGGAAGTACGATCCGTGTACAAATTTGTTTGCTCGGAAATGGCGGGATTAAGCGTTTTGTATACGCAGATGTTGCCGAGTCAAATACGACCGGTTTGAATGACATTGATAACAGAGTAACTGCGATCTAGATCAGCCACCAGGATATCACGTGACTAAACGATATGTGACAAGTCATTGTAGGTATTGGAGAGAGCATGTCGCTGGACACAAGAACAACTGAACGCCCAAAAATACACAAGCCTGAATATGCATACCTTGACACTATTCAAGTCAGCATATTTTAGCAAATAAATGTCTACAACTTTAAGCTATATTATCGCAGTTTCTAAAAAACAAATATTACATGTATAACTAAAACAAACAAACAAACAAACAAAACAAAAATCAATCTTCCTTTCAATCAAAAATCAACAACACAGATTCAAATGGTCTTATTACATATTGCAAAGGGGTTTGTTTTACCGTTACTTGTATTTTGTATTTTGGGTTGATTTGACGAAATATAATATTATAGTGTAGATGTCATGTATGTACTCTTATGTGCAGTTAAATAGTTAAAACGATGTTGATATTAAAAATTTTCAAAATCATAAATTTCTTTTGAGGTGAAGCAATGTTAATAGTACCAAAACCTAAAAATAAAACAAAGTTCAATGTGCAGAGTAGTGTGGCCCAGTGCCCTTTGATATTTTTCTGGTGATATTTAAAAAGACAGCTGTTGAAAAATGCGAATTTAATGTGAAGCGTCCGTTGAACCCTTAAACGTCAAAGAGAAGAAATACAAGTTTATTCCGCCAAAATGATTTTCAATAACCATTTAATTGGATTATGACTAATTCTTCGATGCACTTCAATTACGATTTGCTGCTTAAAACGAAGAAATCAGAAGGTAATTCCATCTTCAGTTAATTAAAAAGTACTTAATCAATTACTGAAGCCAACAACACTTCCACTTAGTTCTTAAGAATTGTACTTGTAAACATTGGCAGAACTCAAGTATGATTAGAAATTTTAATCAGCGAATCATGTTGACAAATAAGAAAATGATGTTGCTGTGTCGTGGTTAAATGGCTCCTAAAGGACATTTATCAGATTATGTAATGCCCTTCTTCTCGCGTCCTTGTCGATAAAAGCATTCCCTCGCCAATAACAAAACAACTTGTCGAGAAAATTAAGGATTTTACAATTTCATGGCACTCTTACGGAGTTTCCTATAAACAAGCGAATCAACGGCGTTATCATATTAGTTATTATCATCATCATCCTTATTTAACGAACTTGTATAAAAATGGTGTAAACGTGTACTGCCCCATTTTTCACATTGAGGACGTTACATTTCATACAAGATTAATTGGTTGTTATCATCGTTAAATTTAAAGATCCTAATCTTTCTGGAGGTCGGGATGTATCCTCTTTATACTTCTTAATTAGTGAATGGTCTCTTGATAATATCGTTAATTGCTATTTACAATTTTGGTGACATCATAATTTGATTTCATTTGCTATAACGGATACTTCGCTATCAAATAAATAACCGTTATTCATACTTACTATGATATTTATTATTTTATCAATTCTTTCTAATGTATATTTTCGAGCTTCAGTTTGACGCTATGATTATATTTTACATATCGAAGGTTACGAAACATAAATGATTTACTGGTTAATAACTTCGTACTTATCACATACAAGTTAGTTGACGACGTTATGAATCTATATAACTAGGGGTGCTACAATGTTGTAAGCATAGAAGTAAAAAACAACAAACAAATTCATCACATTGTCAAAATTCGAACCTTAAACTTGGTCAGTTTGGTAATTTTGTTTTTCGTCCTATTAGCATTCAAGGTCATTGAAGGACGTGCCAGGTTTTGGAGGTGGAGGAAAACCGGAGTACCCGGAGAAAAATCACCGACCTACGTTCAGTACATGGCAACTGCCCCACCAGGGTTTCGAACTCGCAACCCAGAGGTGTAAGAACATCAGGACACCTTAACCACTCGGTGTTATGTTCCTTAAATTGGAAAAAAAATAATACTTTTTTTTTCATTTTAATTGCACGGAATGGGATAAAAATTCCCAACACGAAGACATCAATTGAAAAATGGTGCGCCATTTACCGTGTTAAAATTTCTAAAAAGCATGCAGACAAATAAAATTGAAGAAACAACCCGATGTCGATCATTTCCTCATAGGCTACATGTTTGTCAGACATGCAGGCCCGCTCCATAGACTATAATTAATTTCCCGATATGTTCTGTCAAAAATGTATGAAACCTTTTAAAAGCATTCTAGACTTGTGCTCAAGATCCGATATTAATGTGAAGAGCTTTGAAGCTATTCATGACCGTTAATCTGTTGACGTAACCTCGTTGTACTAAGCCGTGACCGTGACATTTATGCTTATGAATCCTAATAGAATACCATATCCCTCCGCCATAACATGTGTCGCACAAACAAATAAACTACGTGAATTTAAGGGGAAAGCATCTTGCTTGATTTTGATTTGACATATATTTTCATTCCATTTAAATGGAAAAAAAATTAATTCATAAATAAGAAAAAAAAAAAGACATGCGTTATAATCGTGTATCACGACCCGGAAGCATTATCTATATTGAAGGCCAACTAGAACCCGTATGGTGCGTGGACCGACACGGTATCGATTGGCCGGCAATTTCTTCAACGTCGTTATAGAAAGTCTGGAGTTCTAATGTACATTTAAGAAAACAATATCAACGAGTGAACTGTAGCAGATTAAAGGCTTTTCCAGTATGTCAACATGGCCGAGCGCTTTTATTGAGCCATTTCACGATAAAGAGCTCCATCCAAGGGAAATAATTATAGTATTTTGCCGTTGCGGCTGGATCTCTTAAAAGGCTCGCGAGAAAAAAACTGGGGACAAGTAAAGGCTTTCATGAATGTGAATTAAGGAGAGATCATTGACATTTGGCATCTTAGACAACAAAAACTCGACAACAAAGTGATGTATACTGCCTTTGAGGGAACAGCTGGAAATGCTGACGTCTGACATCTTGGACAGAAGAGAATTGACAACACAATAACGCTTACCGCCAATTAGTCCTCGCTATGTTGTTACTTATCGTGAAAAAAACAATCCTACCAATTTATGCAAGTAGAGGAAGTCAACATAGAACGATATTACGGTAATTAGCGTGATTTGGGACGAGTACCTCGGTGTCTCTGAGGTAGCAATTTAGCGACAGACTCAGACAGTAGGCTGGCCAAGACAGAAGCTTGTTGATCAGCTATTTCCGTGTTTGAACTTACACTGCATAGCACACAGTTGATATCGTTCACAAGAAGCAAGCTTCAGGTGTAATAAGTAACTATTTCAAATGAAGGTTTTTTTCAGGTATGGTATGATTTTTTACGGCCTTTAACACCTAGTCTTAACCCCTTTTACTTTAAAGGTGCAGCATATGTGTGTGTTACGTCACCTTTTACAAGAGTCTTCATGTAAATATGTTCCTTGTTTATCTTTTGCTCATAGATAAACCGGTTTTGAGTTTGGATACTTTTTTGGTTGACGCTTTGGTATTCTCAATTTTTTAAGTCATCAATACTAAGAAATCTTTCAAAAATATATTGCGTACATGTATGTGTCGTATGATTTGAAGATAGTTTATTGCCTAATTTTGTATATGATCTTGAACTTAGATCGCTAAAACATGAAATTGCTAGAAAATTAAATTGTAGTCTTCTGACAAACACACTTACAACACTGGAGTTCGAGAGATGCGGATTTATGAGAACTATGGGCAAGTTTTATGGTCGCCATCTATGTCTCATTGGGAAATATTCTGTATCTTTTCATTAGTGTGTTTACTTGTTGCGAGTGAAAGAAATGATTCGGTTTTCATTTCGAGGACTTGCAGTTTACCTGTATGTTACCAGTATTTACATGGCGGGTGTCTTCGATAAAGCAGAAGACGCTTACTCTCCTGAAACACCTGGTCTTATTCTCTTGTACTTTTACAAGGGTCTCCATGTAAATCTTTCATTTTTTGTATTCCCCTCTTAGTTTAATCGATTTTGAGTTTGGAGTTTGGTTATGTTGACGCTTCGGTATTCTCTAATTATGTTAATGTACAGCCAAGAGCTGATAATGACCGTTGCAGCAAATGTTTGTGCGAGGTCCACAGACTGATACACCAAAGGGATTCGCCTTTACAATTGTCTGAAAAAATAAAAGACTATCGAAACGTAAACAGCATCGTATATAGGATCGGTTAATTTTAGACAAAAAGATTATAAAGATATTTTTATCGCAAGCCGCGGACAAATTACAGAGAATTAAGCCAAATGATCCAGGCTACCTGTTTTAAGATGAAATCAAATAATGCAAAGTTCTCAAAGAGAAAATCGAATAAAAGGTCCAGGCAAAATGATAATAAAAACAACATTTTTCTTTTTCCAAAAGAAAGGGATAATGAAAGCAACCATTAATCAGACTAACAGTCTCAATCGCGACATCTCGGGGAAATTTCCGGTAATCTCCGGAAATCTACTCCCTAGAATGCAAGTATAGAGCGTCACATGTTGTAAACATCATATTCCTAGTGACTACACCGCTGGCGACATTGTTGTATAATCGTAGCCTCTCGTTGATAAAGTTCGAGGAATTTCGAATTTTTATAATGGTTCACATCATGGTTTTCAGGTGCATACATTCGAGGGAGTAGATTTCCGAAGATTACCGGAAATTTCCCCGACATGTGGCAATTGCAATAGTTTAAGTCAACTAACATCTTTCCACATACTACGTTGTTTTTGGCATTCGTCTTGGTATCTTGGCTTTCAGTTGCGATCTTTGTTTACCGGAATGGAGTATTGTTGTTCCATCTTCTACTCTGTCGGTCTGATTTATTTCTAGGTAACTCAGGAGATCATAATCTTTCTGATGAAAAATAAAATATAATATTGCAATACCAAAGTCATATCATAAAAGATAAAATTCAACAAAAGCATTCGTATGCAGGCACATTCACAACATTGCAATTACCGTACGATATTTTGACCTTATGTGACTTTGTCGTGTTATCCCGTTTGCAGCTTGTGCAACCCGTGAACAGCTAAAAACGTTGTGTTGGGCTTCACGAGAACTTTATGGGCGCCTTGTGCCCCTACAAAAGGTTTCTTATGTGTAATTTATGTTCACTGGGGAATCACAAAAAGTAAACAGAACGAGGCAATCCTCGTGTTTATTGATTTATCACTGTCGAGTCCCAGAATGACGAAACAGCTGTATGATGCAGTTTTATTTATTTGTTCAGCATACAGTAGCTATAAATAAATTTAAAAGATTCAGCATGTGAGTGTGTTACGTCATCATTTTTAGTGACAAATGCTGTGTTTATTGTTATTTAATGTCCTTATATAATTCTGCCAAGTTTAAACTGTACGCTGATTATGCATACTTTTCTGAGATAAGGTGTACACTATTATATGATATAAAAGTAAAACTTAGAGTAAGGTGAAGGTAACGGCTTATTGTGCTGCTGAAATAGCAATACTTTTACTAGTAACAAGTAGTCTGTTATCTTCAGAAAACATGTAAATAAGAACTATTTTAACAAACATCTTGAAAGTCTTAGTATTTCAATTATCTTGATTAAACAATTCTTTAACAATAAAAGTAGAAAAAATTGATAAAAGGAGTATTAAAATTATAAGGTTGATGTGTGAAAAGCTTGACGTTTCAAGGAAAAAGGTATGATGCGAATCAAATATCATTGATTTCCATATGCTTCATCACAATTCAATGATATTGTTATTTTTATTAATTCAATATTTACTACCTCCACCACACAAAAACTTCAAATTAATATTTCAGAAAAAAAAAAAAATGAAAATATTGTTACATATATCGAAAATTATTCATTCTTTAAAAGTGATATTTTCCATTAGTCAGATTTATGATATTTTTATTTATTCTCATTCGAGTAGTAGCACGGTACATATTATACACATTTTCGTAGTAAACGATTTGAAATTAAACAGAACTACTTTACTTTTACTTCTAAATTCATAAATTAAAGGGTTTTACGCACCTGTCCTTCTGCTTGGATTCCCACCTTTTGGCCCCTTGCATCACTGAGGAGTCCCAGGGGACGAAACAGATGTATGGTGCAGTTTAATTCATTTTGTTCGGTATATTGCTAAATTTAAAAAGTGCAGCATATGTGCGTGTTACATAATCTCTTCTACAAGTGAAAAAAAAACACTTTTCTAATTTGAGAAAATCCAAACATATCTTACAGACGACATTTGGGAAAATAAAAAGCTGCCCCGCTAGATTTTGCTATAAAATGTAATAAAGAAAATATCTAAAAACATATTCAGTATTATTAAACATAGTTCACTCGTGCTTCGCACTCGTAAACAAATATAAAAATATTATCCCCATTTGTGAAATATGTCTAGTGTAACTGAAGACACTATTAAATTTCTTCTTTTTCTTATAGTTGAGAGTGTGGTAAATTTGAAATATCATCATATCAATGGTATGCAATTGTATTTAGACTGTTTATTCTTATTTGTGAGATAGCAAGTGACACGGTACAAAATGGTACAACTCAGGGCTGAAACACGTGACTTTATTTTGCTATAATGACTGCTGACAGCTTTCACAAACCGCTTCACACATCATACTATGCCTCAGTGTTGTTGGCGGGAGTTTCCGGATGTTGCATTGGATTTGGTTTCGGGGAACATGGCTCGAGTGTTGGGTGGCAGGGGAACATAGCCCAGGTGTTGGGTGGCAGGGGAACATAGCCCAGGTGTTGGGTGGCAGGGAAACATAGCCCAGGTGTTGGGTGGCAGGGGGACATAGCCCAGGTGTTTGGTGGCAGGGAAACATAGACAACATGTTGGATGGTAGAGGGATTATAGCCCAGGGGTTGCAGTAATGAAAAAGTAAAATATATGACTTCAATGGTTGAAGACAAAAATGGTCGATACGATTATCGTAACCAAGTTATTCCTGTTATTTGATAGATTCCCATTGTTCGGATTACATCAGTTTGACAAATCAAATAACGACAATTTCTTGTGACGGACGCGAATAATATCGAGTTTCCTATGCGAGTAAAAGGCCAGAAACGGAATATAAGACGGCACTATTGGAACTTAACTGCAATCATTGTCATCAATTGACAGATGAGACGAAATGCATTATTTCCAGAAATTGAATTGATATTTAAATTAATTGCACCTAGTTTGCAAATCTGGCTTTTCCCCAAAAGGGATTTAGCTTTAACTTCTTAATGTCGTTTCTAAATGCCAAAATCTATAATTCATCAATTTTTTTTTTTTAAATATGCCGGAAGTTAATTTGCATATAGAAAACGTTCTGTTGTCACGGTCGTTTCTTTTTGAAGCAGATATAGAATTGAATAATTGAAGTCATACACAAAGTGGTATTATTTGCAATACGAATGGTTTGTTGCAAAAGGGATACGTGTGTTGACAAAACATTAGCAATTAGACATAGATATAGATATATAAAAAGTATGTTGGCATCAGGATTATTATAGAGGACTATCCTCTAGATAATTTACAGACACCGAGTCTCCTATTGTTATGCAGATAGACATTTTTTGTTGATATTGGATATATCTGTTGATAAACGGACATCCTATTTGACAGCTGGACATTTTTGCTGATATATGAATCTTTCATAGATTTTGCGTGTTAAAGCTGTGGTATTATGTGGTTATCGCAAAATTAAAGTGCCGCAAAATAGTCGTGTCATATGGAAACGCGAAATTAAATAACAACGAAAAGAAGTTGGTTTACAGTAGGCTTGAGCTGTGATTCATTTTACAAGACACAATTTAAGTAAAAAATATTGCTTCTTTTTGCTGTTTTTATAAATGTGAGTTAGGCTTGAGTTTGCATTTTAAATATTACGAATTGGCAATGAAGAGCATAGGCGTTTGAATAACGTTTATTTCAGAATGTTTATTAATATAACCGGTAAGTAGAATCACTGAGGAACTTTCTCAAAACAAAAAGGGACACCCTCAGTCACAAAACTTATATTACATATGAAGACAATCTACAAGTTATCTCAAAACTCTCCTACATCAACGGACAAACGCGACAAAATGATCCACTTCCTATTTACGAGGGGAATATTTGTGAAGCTAATACACTAATCTTATCAATTGACATGCCATACTGTAAAAGTCAATAATTATGCTGTTTTGCACTGTGCCCCTTTAATACTGTTATACATTGTATTGTTTGAGTGCTATTAAATATGTTCGCGTGTGAATATATTCGCGGAGATTTAATGCCAGCAAAATAATCGAAAATTTCTCACCGCGAACAATATCCCTTTTACAGTATACAAATTCAACGTACCCGCTAGTGGTGTATATTTGTTTTACATACTGTTGCACATTACTAAAAGAAGATATACACAGTAATTAATTGGTACCTGAGATTGCTTTCGGTCCTGTTGCTTTCTGCTCTGAAACCCTTCGTCAGTGAAGAACGGCCTTGGTGTGATCGATAGGATATTACTATAGCGAAGCAGCTGCAGCTGTACTCACCAGTGCGTACGCTGTTCATTTCCGTCTATAAAGCAGCCCAGATTTACTTGTCTCAGTTGATGAAACGTTGTTGTGATTCCCTATCAAAGGCATGTACACACACCACAAATATAGCCTAATAGTCCATTTCCTGTCTACGCTCCGGTCCGCGTTGTTCTGGCATATTAGCTTAATCAATTCCTAAATCAAATTCTCAAAGTGGAATATTTCATATATGTTTTGAAAATAAACATACATTTGTATTGATAGACAAAATTGATGCCTGTTTTGAATGCCTATATGTTGTAAATTTTATCTTTCAATTTTGATGTTCTGGAGAGTGCATTAGCGTGAAATATATTAATCATGTTGTAAGCTGATCGTATAGTGACAAAGAAACATGTGTTCTTCGCAGTGAAATTGACTGACAGATATGTTGAATGCACAGTTTCAGAAAATAATTATTCTAAATCTCATCGAGAAATATTCTGTATCTCTGTGTGATACGAATATGGACGAGTTTCAGTTTGCTTATTAGTGTACTTACTTGTTGGGATTTACAATGACTCGGTTCTCATTTTTGGGATTGATGCTTACTTGAATGTGATCAAGATTTACATGGCGGGTGTCGTCGATGAAGCAGAAGACGCTTACTCTTTCGGAACACCTGGTCTTATTTTCTTTTACTTTTGCGAGTGCCTCCATGTCAATATTTCATTTTTTCCTATTTTGCCTCTAGTTTAATCAGTTCGGATTATGGTTTTATTAACGCTGTGGTATTCTCTGATTATCTTATCAAACCTAAAAAAAAAAAAATGTTTATTCAGATTCATCAAATGTTCATCATAGAAACAGGGTTAATCTTACACGGCAGTAAATCATTTGATTTCTGTTATTATTGTATCGCCGGTGTAAACTTTATGTAAAAATATTAACACAATCAATTAATGTTTTCCTGTGACGTTTCGATGACAAGTATATTGTGTAATCTATCACAGAACGAAATAGTCTTCGAGACGTCCCATATAAGCATTTATGGTTTGCAAATGATTCATACATGTGTATGAGTAAGGTTCATCTTCCTATCCGAAGAAAACGTTTACAAATAGCCGCTGTAAAGGTAATACTAAACGTAAGAGTCTAGTACACAGAGAACATGTTTCGAATTATCATCAAACCAATCTACCTCTCCTCTTAATTTTTTCGACACACTGTGTTTATTACATAATTTAAAAGGTACATCATATGTGTGTGTTACGTCATGTTTAATGATAGGGGTGGCAGACTCTGTTCGTGGATGTTTTAGTCCTCGAGGTTTGCTGGAGCCTCCATAGCCACAGCTATCTCAACTTAGTAGTGGCACGGTACATAACATACATTATGTACACATTGTTTTTTGTAGAACACGAGTTGAAATTATATAGAACTTGTTTAATTTTACTTCTAAATTCATAAATTAAAGGGGTTTTATGCACCTGACCCTTCTGCTTCTACATTGGTTGAGGAATTTTGGATTCCCACCTTTTGTCCCCTAGCATCACTAAAGAGTCCTAGGAGGATAGGAGGACGAAACAGCTTTATGTGCTTTTAAATTCATTTTTTTCGACACACTGTATCTATCACTTAATTTAAAAGGTGCAGCATATGTGTATGTTACGTGATCCTCATGTGTATCAAACCGTAATGGTCGACCACTTCTAACAATGTCATCTTCGTTTTCAGCTCCCTGTGGCAAATCGATCTGTTCTTAAAGCTTTAGTTTGGTTCAAACGTTCATATGCTTTTTGAAATTACCCAAAATGTTTGTTTTGTTATCAATGTAACCCCTCCCCCTTGTCGACAGTTTGATAACAAATAAACTAAGAGAATATCAAAGGGTCAACAAAAGAGAATTCGGACTCGAAATCGATAAAACTAGGGTAAACATATGAACAAAGGAAAGATGTACACGGATGCTATCGAAAAGAAAACCGCCAAGGGTTCCAAAAGTGTAAGCGTATTTTGTTACATCAACGACACCTACCACGTGAATCTAGATCACATCTAATATCACATCTTCCAAGTAGCAACTGTTATTTACAATTATTTCAACATGGCATACTTACGCGTATGAGCATATTAAAAATGTAACACCTTATATCACACAAGAATACAGAATATCTCTTAATAAGACCAAGATGGCGACCATAACAGTATTAAGTGTTTGTGATTTTCTGTTCAGTACTGGCTGTTTAATGCTTGCTTCAAAACTATTTTCACGCATAAACACTGTGGTAGAAGGTAATTATAAGGATTATAAACAACGAACATCACAAAAATATAAAAAAAAATCTATATTTCCTTATTTTCCCCAATAGAATATGTTCTACAGAATCTATATGCGTCTAAATGTGTCACATGACTTGCGTACAATGAGATTGGTGGAGACAGCCAATGAATGGAGCTCATGAAATTGTCATTTGAACTGCGCTGCTATATGACTTAACTCTTACTCGTGTTCACTCACCAGACAATTGTTTGGGGATCAAAACGGATAATTGTTGGGCTGGGAGGATTGGCTTTGTTATTTAGTGGTAATCACTTCTTGTCTGTGTAATAAACAATAGGAAATGTCATTGGAAGGAAATCATAAACACAAGTAACCGCAGGAAATACGTAAACAAACAGGGCACCCGACGTTTAATGTACCGGCCTCACAATTCTCCTGGGCATAGAAATATTCGCTGGATGCGACACAATGTAAATATGCCTCATTGTAAACAAATCGGCAATCAAAACTTTAAGTTGATCTTCAAGACAGGAACTCGGATACGAAAACATGAGAACAAAACATCGTGAAGGAAATATGATAATTTCGCCCAATTCTTGTTCATTATGCATTTTGGGGAGAAATAACTGCGTTTCAAAGCAAGGTAGGAGTGACGCTCTGGAGTACTTTGTTTGCTGAGGTTTCACTGTAAACGAAAAGATCATTGGTTAGTCTGTTCATATTAAAGAAAATGTAACAACCTCACAACGACATATTTGTATGAACAATACAGTATATGAACTATCAAGAGTGATCGTAAATAACCGTGGTAACCAAAGTGTCTAGTACTGCAAGGTGATGGGCCATAACCGAGGTAACACAAATGTACCTAGTACTGCAAGGTGATAGTAAATAACCGAGGTAACACAAATGTACCTAGTAAAGCAAAGTGATAGATCATAACCGAGGTAACACAAATGTACCTAGTACTGCAAGTTGATAGGACATTACCGAGGTAACACAAATGTACGCTGGACTGTAAGTTGATGAGACATGTTCGAGGTAATACAAATGCTCACAGGAGCTATAAAATGATGGTAAACGTCGGAGGTAATACGAATATAGCGAGGGCTGAGACGTGATGATACACGTTCGGACAGTAATACGATGTCGTCCTGGGCAATACATCTTAGTGGCGGGTCACTAATCCAATCTCACCCATCTCCAGCATACAGACTATAGGAGACATCGGCTGTGAAATACAGTCTCCGGCAGATCTCGGTCAAGCACATGTTTACAGCCTTCTGTCGATTTTCTTCCACACATCGAACGAATTAGAAATATAATAATTTGTAAATTTAAAGACTTTCATTTTTTAAGACTCATTTCCAACAGTATTATCGATTATTTTGATAGATATACGTGGACGGATAACAGGGATATTGGGTTATACGTGAAGCTAACCTGTTTGGCTGTAGCTGTTCGGGGACGGGGTCGGGCGTAATAACAGCAACGTGATGGTAGAATAATGCCTGGAGCAATCTGGCCACAAATGGACAGAGGTCCGAGAGTCGGTCCCATTATCTCCTGGGTCATATAGAGACTGATTCGTTATATATGTGTAGTTACAGCGGGGTCAAGGGCGACATTCATCATCTCATACAATTCTTCTCGTCTTTCTTCTGGTGAAATTCTTGTAGAATATTGATCCGGGAAAGTGATGATGACTACGTTATTGTAATAATAGGTACAATGCTATAATAGAACTGTGAAAGGCAGATGAACGAGATCGCAACGCTTCTCTGACTTCAATTGTTACACAAGGTACAATGCTATCAGAGAACTGTGAAAGACAGATGAACGAGATCCCAACACTTCTCTGACTTCAACTGTTACACCAGGTACAATGCTATCAGAGAACTGTGAAAGACAGATGAACGAGATCCCAACGCTTCTCTGACTTCAACTGTTACACCAGGTACAATGTTATCAGAGAACTGTGAAAGACAGATGAACGAGATCCCAACGCTTCTCTGACTTCAATTGTTACACCAGGTACAATGTTATCAGAGAACAATGTAGGACGCATGAATAAAATCCTAAAATTTCCCTGACATCCCATGTAACAACCGGTACACTGTTATCATATAATGTACAAGAAAGTTCAGAAATTTCAAACAGTTATCAAACTATCAATGTAACATTTGGTTCAATGTTCTGACTGAAAGGTGTAGGAGGATGGACGATATCCTAAATGTTCTCTGACTACCCATGTAACACCAAGTACAATGTTTTCAAAGAAAGGTTGAAAAAAATTCAACAGCTTCTGACTACCCATGTAATACCAATTACACTTTTATCACAAAATGATATAGGACGGTTGAACACAATTCAACAGTTTGTCTGGCTACCCATGTAAGAAAAAAAATCAGAGAATACCAAAGCGTCAACAAAACCATAATCCGAACTCAAAATCGATTAAACTAAGGGCAAAATAGGAACAAAGGAAAGATTTACATGGAGACTCTCGTAAAAGCATAAGAGAATAAGACCAGGTGTTCCGGAAGAGTAAGCGTCTTCTGCTTACTCGACGACACCCGCCATGTAAATCTTGGTCACATCTAAGTAAGCATCAATCCTCAAAATGAGAACCGAGTCATCATTGTCATTGTACAACTAATAAACACACTAACAAGCAAAGATCAGGTACACTGGTATAAGAGACTGGCAAAGGACGAAGGACGGTTGAACACAATTCAACAGTTTATCTGGCTACCCATGTAAGACCAGTAGACTTGTATAAGACACTGGCGAAGGACGAAGGGCTGTTGAACAAAATTCAACAGTTTTTTCTGACTTACCATGTAAAACCATGTACACTGGTATAAGAGACTGGCGAAGGACGATTTACGATATTGCAAAGCCCTTCTTACTGCTCTTGTTACACCAGAGAACGGTGTAGGAGGCATAAACAAGATCTTTAGATTTCTCTGACTACCAATGAAAACCACATACAGTGTTGAGAGCGACTGGTTTAGGACGAATGTATGGGCTTCCATTATTTTTCTTACTTCACTTGCTACACTAGGTAAGTTATTATCAGAAATGGCCAGAAATGGTATGACAGGTACAACTATCTCAGATATCTCCCTTAGAGTTTTATGAGGGTCTCCATATAAATCTGTCCTTTGTTCCTATTGTGCCTCTAGTTTAATCGATTTTGGGTTCAGGTTATGGTTTTGTTGACGCTTTGGTATTCACTGATTGTCTTATTCATTTATGATGGATGGACGAGATCCTGTAGCTTCTATGACTACAAATATAACAATACACAACAAATACAATGTAATTACCCCTGCTGGTCCTATGACATGATCGTAAGAGGCGACTAAATTTGGGATTCTACAATCTGATTTAAAGATGGACGTTTTTGAATATGTTTATTAGTTTGCCTGTTTGTTTTGATCGGGAATTTCTCAATTTACACAGTTACAACCGCTTTGTTGTAATCGTGCCACAGGACTTACCTTGTTCAGAAGCATGAACTACTGTGTTGTAATTTAATACAGTATCCCGAAAAAATGAATTATACAGCTGTTTCCACCTCCAAGGACTCTTCAGTGACGCTAGGGAACAAAAGGTAGGAATCCAAAACTTCCAACCTAATGAAGAAAAATAAGTGTCAGGTGCGTGAAACCCTTTTAATTTAAAAAAATCAGAAGTAAAATTAAACTATAGTTCTGTAAAGTTTTAAATGTGTATATTATGTACCGTGTCATTACTCAAATTATATAACTGTGGCTATGGAGGCTCAAGAAAACTTTTGGGACTAACAAATCTACCAGCAGAGTATGCCACCCCTTATCATTAAAGATGACGTAACTAAATTAACTTGTTTGACGTACGCATGTATCCCCTCCTCGTCCACTCTTAATTTCGTCACGCACAACAGATTATTATTTATAGTGTGTATCTTACTGATGGCCGATAAGATAATATGTATAAGAGACTCAATACTCCGGAACACATGAGATTAGTCTCTTGTATTTGTTCAAGGGTCAACTGTTTTTCATATTATGCCCCTAGTTTAATCGATTTTGACACTATGGCCACCTCTGACATTTATTTAATCAAACTGGGGAGAACATCCCCGGTACATATTACACCGCCAGAATCGTTATCTATAAGTACATGTAGAAAAACTCCGGTTACTGTGACGATACACGTACCGAGAAACAGCTTGTTTCCGTGGTACGAGGTTGATCATGCGCGGTGACAGCTGGTAACAGAGACACAGAAATGATAGTTCTTTTGGGACCGTCCACCAGACACCCAACAATATTGGCGTGTGTTGTCCGTGCCCTAGGCTATTACTACCAGACACGTAAAACAAGAGTGACTTTGATTGGATAATCTAAACATTTACGTGTTTTGGCAGTAAATGGTGTCATTCGCCAATTACTGTCGGTATTGGAGATAGGCCGTCCGCCGACATTGAATGTAATGGCGGCCCTCTCATTCAAGTCAGCTTCGTACTTCTTCTTAATCGCTACAGACCTCCAAGACGAAACGTTTACTAAAGAGCTTTCGCTATTGCCCATGCTGTAATCCTGTATAGCTAGGCTGATCCTGTTAGTCATACAGAAGTGCTGCATTACTTGTCCAATTTTCTTCATTAATGTAGGTTTAGGTTTTCAACCTAATGTTGTTTATCAAATCCTTGGAGTTCATTTAGGATTTGCACTCAAACCATTGATGTTTACCTTGCAAAGTGCTTCCTTAAATGAAACGCCATTATCTTCAGTTTATTTTTATAGCATTAACGTAAAGGATCATGATAGGACCTGAGTCGTCGCCATGTGTTCAAAGACTTTGGCGTAATTACCTTACGGTTAGATAATTGAAATACAACTTCAATAATAAACGCTACTTAATGCATTAGTAATGTCATAAAGAAGATAAAAATTATAATGTGGATACACAAGAAAACATCGATCGTGTCGTTGGGGGATGACATGGACTTTTGACAGTGTATTGATATATGTTATTATATATTCAGGCCATTTTCGCGCAAATTTTACCGTTTGATGAAAATTAGATATATCACACGTACAATTTACATGCAAATACGTCTTGCCATCATGGACATTCAGGTCATATTCTTATTTACGCATTACAACTTACATGTTTGTAAACACATTGGCTTATATGTATTGTGTCGGGGAGGGGGCAGTGTTACGTTGTAAGTCATATTGGTACGGTGGTCTAGTGCTAGGAATCCGGACACGCGATCAAATGATTGCGAGTTCGAGGGGTCCCGGTCTAGGCAATTGTGTTGTATCCTTGAAGAAGATACTATATTCTGCTGGTTTCCGTCTAACCAGTTGTAAATGAGTACGTGATTTGGTAGTTTAGAAATTGAAGAATGTTAGCTGTGAGCGCCGAAATGGCAGAACCGATTGTATGCTCCCCAAGGAGTTGAGAACGATATTGGATCGATCGAAATGAAAAATATTCTCTATTTTATATCCGATGGAAAGATGGTAAGTAATAGTCATTTTATTCGCTTAGTCGACAATGATATAATTAAATACTAATAGCAAACAGTATGTCAAGAAAATGTTTTTATTTGACCATTTTAAACGGTTATTAGCAGTTAACTCGCATTGTGACCAGGGAGACGTTGCAATTTGTCTGCAACAAGTACAACAGGGATTGCCCTGCAAGGACTAGACTTATAAGTCACTACAGATGCTGCGAGCAGTATTGACATTTCGAATGCGCTAGACGGAATGTGTCTTTTTTATACTACATGAAACTACTTATACTGCCATCTTTGATCATTACCATTGTTCATTAGCTGCCAACACTACCAATTACAGTTAACTCATGTCCATTCAGTCAATTATCAAAACTGTTTCCCCTAGGTGTTGGGACCAACCTGGTGAACTATCAACCAAGTATCAGTTACAGTTTAATCATGACTATCATGATATGCAGATAGGTATACCGTGAAACCTCTCTATTAAAACCACCTTAGGAATCGCATAAAAGTGGTCTTAATAGCGGGGTGGTCTTAATACCGAGGGTGACCGTGCAGACACATTTCTCTGAAATCCACCTTTTGACATGTTTTCATGGTCAATTAACTTATACATAGGCTTTATAATTGTATAAACACACATTAATTATAACTGATTAGCCAGTTTACTGCTTACTGATCTGACACTTGACAGGTGTACCAAGTGGAATAAACACCGGGTGACTTGGTGTTTGGTCGGTGGTCTGAATAGTGATGTGAAACTAAGTGCAAAAGTGGTTTTTGGGACTTTTCAAAACTGGTCTTAATAGCGAGGTGGTCTTGATGGTGAAGTGGTCTTAATAGTGAAGCTTGAAATACAAAGATATTTAGAAGATTTTTTTTTCGGGACTAAAATGAAGTGTTCTTATAGCGAGGTGGTCTTAATTCTGAGGACGTCTTTAAGCAAGGTTTCACTGCATTTTCTTTGACAACGTCTCTGCAAGTTTTTCAGTTTGAGCGTTGTCTTCATGCTTGGTTTGTAGTTCAAATAATAAAGAAGCGATCTCAGTGATTTTATAGTTTTGCAATACTCATCCTTACTTGTATGACATGAACTGTTGCATGATCCTTGCGTGAAAACATAAACTATAAAAACTTAAATATGAAAGTACAAATTCAACTTTGCTTGGAAGAAATCCCCTATTTGGAAAATATATAGTTTCCTAATTCCTACGGCTCCACCTGATCTCCAAGCAACATAACATTTGAATTAAATTCAATCTTATTTGTCTGCCTGGCTATCGGAATAGCTGTGCATGAATACATTTTGTGAACAGATGGTGTGTACTTTAGTAAGCTTCTCCTCTACATAAAAACCTATACCAAACGCAAAGTTTTATTGATATGCAACACAAACGTATGAATTTAATTGGAAATCGTAATATCTGCAGCCCTCGGCTTCACAATCTGCTTTACCGTTTAAGCACTCATTTTTTCAATTTTCCCTGCTGTCTTTTAATCTAAATCTTTTACCATAATGCCTTATATATTTCTATTTTTCAGCGCTTAAACTTTGGTTTTAGCTGCTTATGGTATCACAATCTGAGAGATATGCTAAAGAGCCGCCTTCGGTGTTGAACAATAGCCAAACATTGTGATATCTATGATTACAAATTTGCATTCACATGTGAGATAGTAATATTTACAATATTCTGGCATTGTTTTTTTTTTGTCAACTACAGTATTATATAAATAACCAATGATTGATTAATCAAAACATAGTAATGTTATGGGCGAACAAGAATATGCATACAGAAGGAAGTGCGAAATTTCGATACGTACTTACATTGTAGGCCTTTTTTTTTTACAAACTGATGTTCCTTAAAGTAATTGAAATAGTATACATATTATCTGTTATAGCGACAATATAACCGTAATCGGAGCTCAAATCCGGTTAAACTAGAAGCAAAATATGAACAAAGGAAACACTTACATGGAGACCCTCGTACAAGTTCATTTGAAACCAGGTGCTCTGGAAGAGTAAGCGTATTCTGTTTCATCTGCGACACCCGCCATTTAAATCTAAGTAAGTTCAAAGTAAATGGCATGGCTTCAAAGTGAGAACCGAGTCATCATTCGCCTGACTGAAAACTGCAAGATTGTTCCTCAGATACTAGTTCAACATAATTATTCATATTATAGTCTTATTTTACAATCTGTAAGCTGACCCAATCCGTTTATTTAATCTTAATAAATATCTGTCTTCACTTGAGAAAATGAATTAGAGAATACCGAAGTGTTAACAAAATCATAATTCAAACTCAGAATCGATTAAACCAGGGGCAAAATATGAACAAAGGAAATATTTACATGGCGACCCTTGTAAATGTACAAGAGAATGAGACAAGGTGTTCTGGAAAGTAATGAGAACCGAGTATCATTGGCAATCACAACAAATATACACACTAAAGGGCATTAGCTTCACCGTAATTTTTATTACTTTGATTTTATGAAAAACATTAGTTGAAGTCGATTTGTTGGTTTGTTGTTACTCGATTTATCGATCTGTTTGATGGTTATATCTGATTTATGGTCGCCATATATCTCATCGAGAAATATTCTGTATCTTTGTGTGATATTAAGATGGACGTATTCGAGTTTGCTTGTTAGTGTGTTAACTTGTTGTGATGACAATGATGACTCGGTTCTCATTTTGAGGATTGATGCTTACTTGGATGTGATCAAGATTTACATGGCGGGTGTCGTCGATGAAGAAGAATACGCTTACTCTTCCGGAACACATGGTCTTATTCTCTTGTGCTTTTACGAGAGTCTCCATGTAAATCTTTCCTTTGTTCCTATTTTGCCCCTTGTTTAATCGATTTTGAGTTCGGATTATGGTTTTGTTGACGCTTTGGTATTCTCTGATTTTTTTTGATGTATATAAAACTAGTAGGTGTCGTCGATAAAGTCGAGGTATCATACACGTTACAATGTAGCTATTCTATCACTGTATGTAATTATATGGTGCCATTCTGACCGCATTTAATGCGTTCTTAAAATTATCTGATATTGACCAATCAGGATGCAGAAATAAAGTTGCAGCAACTGAAAATGCCAAAACTTCTTCGAAACTCCTCGTGTAACTTTCCTTTCTATATATATATCCTCTAGGTGGTCTCAATCTAAATCTTTTGTTCGTTAATGTGAATGTAATCCATAGTTTTCCTCGATTCGGAGTGTGAATTATAGGACGATGAACAAAAAACTTTAACAAAACAGTTCAAATATATTTATAGTTTTTCTCGAATCGGAGTTTGAATTATAGGACGATGAACAAAAAACTTTAACAAAACAGTTCATATATATCTATATTTTTTTCTCGATTCGGAGTTTGAATTATAGGACGATGAACAAAAAACTTTAACAAAACAGTTCATATTCTAGGATATACGGAGTATGTAATCACTACAACAACATTTTCTAATTCGTTAAGACAATGGTTCATGTAGAAGTCTGTGTAGCACACAACAGCCGCCATGACGTCGCCAGCGTCTACAAACATATGTTATCGATCAAAAAGATAATATCGGATCACTCAACATATCGAGTAAGTAATCACTACCATAAGATTTTAAAATTCTAAGACAATGGTTCATGTAGAAGTTTATGTAGCACCCGACACCAGCCATGACGTCGCCAGTGTCTACAAAAACCGGTTATCGATCAAAAAGATAATATCGGCTTACTCAACATATCAAAGTCACTGGTCGCCATTACAAGGTGACAGAGTACTCGACCTGTACTACAAAACCCGACACGTTTCTCTATGGAAATGGAGGCGCCTTTCACAGGGAAGTGGGGGTTTAAACGGAAGTCGAAGTCAAGAATGTCCTACATACATACTAGGTTAAGTGCATGAAATACAAATGCTGAGTAGGTGTGAACGAGAGAGTGGGATTAACACGATTATGTTAAAAGAAAAAAAAATCGAATACCAAAGCGTCAAAAAAACCATAATCAGAACTCAAAATCGATTAAACCAGGGACAAAATATTAACAAGGACAATGTCTACGCGGAGACCATTAAAAAAGTACAAGAGAATAAGACCATGTGTTCCGGAAGAGTAAGCGTCTTCTGTTTCATCGACGACACCCGCCATGTAAATCTTGGTCAGATTAAAGTAGATGTCATGAATGGACAGAAACATGTGAGTCTTGGAACCCGGACATAAATACACTAGACTAATATAATAAACTGATAATCTACCGATCCAGAAGCAATACACAATTTACATTCCCCGGACTCAAAATCATAACGTTTGTTAAATTAATAAAGAATTTAATGAATCAGTTTTATTTTCGGCACCTCCGTCAGATTGGGAAATACTCTCTATCCTTGTCACGACGGTGGACGTTTTTGCATATGATTACTTATATACCAACTTATTGCAGATGATAATGATGTCCCGGTTCCCACTTTGAGGACGTGAAATTCACCGGGATCTAACCTAGATTAAAGTTGCTCTTGTCGTCGGTGAAGCAGAAGACGCTTACTCTCCGGAAACAACTAGTCTATTTTTTGGGATATTTTTTTCTGGATTCTGTAAATCTTTCCTTTGTTCATTTAATGTTCCTAGTTTAATCGATTTTGAAATTGGATAATCGTTTTGTTGACGCTTTTCTGAATTTTCGATAAATAAGTTATGATTGGCAATTTCAGTTTATTCAGTAGAGTCAAATATGATACAATGTACGTCCGAAATACAGGCATCGGTTGCCTCCCTCTTCTTTTTAATGCCTACTGCTTATTCAAGATTAACTCTTACATAAATTTATCAACTCTGAATCTGTTTTGTTACAGTTAACTTATGTTCGTTTAAATATTGACAAGATCGCCTCATGACTGCAAACAACGAGTTTACTTCCTTGACTTGGATATTTATTAGATATTGCAATATGAGGAATCTGTTTTGTATTTTCTCCTATACCCTTCTTCGTTTCCATTCTTTAAGGGCACATTTTATATGATATATACTCGTTCTCCAATGGAATAATAATGAAGATTTACAAACTGTAAGCATTTTCTTCAAGTATTAGAAATAAGATTCATCAGTTTGGTATGCATGCTCTATACCGAGTTTGTTTTGTACAAAAACAGAAATTAATTTCTGTTTGTGTACTAAACAAACTCAGTATATAAAATTCTTCAAGCGTATTACAGAAAGGTTTAAATAGAAATTTGATGAATTTCTCATAAATGTTCCTTTTCAATCTTTTCATCGTGTTTGAAGAAGAGAACGGGTGTAACCCTGTCTTTATATATGCTATCTGTTGAAAGGACTATAATTGAGTAAAATGGAAAAGAAGTTATTAAAAAAGTCTCTCCGATTCGTCATGCACTGGTGGTGCTAAATACTTGACATACAAGCGTTAACAAAATCATAATCCGAACTCAAAATCGATTAAACCAGGGGCAAAATATGAACGAAGGAAAGATTTACACGGAGACTCTTGTAACAGTACAAGAGAATAAGACCAGGTGTTCCGGAAGAGTAAACGTCTTCTGCTTCAGCGACGACACCCGCCATGTGAACTTCGCTGAATCCTCTCT
Source organism: Mimachlamys varia (assembly GCA_947623455.1). Classification (NCBI taxonomy): domain Eukaryota; kingdom Metazoa; phylum Mollusca; class Bivalvia; order Pectinida; family Pectinidae; genus Mimachlamys; species Mimachlamys varia. Next base: position 24,041,521 of record OX392545.1, read on the forward strand.
AATGGGACAATGTGTACAAATCTAAATAAATGATACGACAAATAAGTTAATTAATTGAGAATCACGACTAGGAATGTCTCAGGTAGGTCGACAATCAATAATCTACTCTGTCAGAGGCGAGTCGGTGTACAGGATAGATCAGGCGTGAAGGAAACGCTGTAACGATGAAACGAAATCCAGTCTCAATTGTTTATTGCTAAGGGTTTCTTGTAAATTTGCCACACAACAAAAGCTATTAATACCTTGCCAATAGTTTGTTACTGAGGCCATTCTCCCTATGGAATGTACATGACATTCTTAAAAAGATATATTTTAATTAGTCGCTACAAAATATGCACTGTATATTGTTATGTCGCTGCGTGTGATAAATGTCTGTTTCTCTCAAGGCACGTGTATTAGTGTCGACTCACTTAATTGGGAACGTTACACGCGAGATCAATATTTCTCCAAATTGTTTTTAACATTTTTATACAAAATCACAAAGTTGTAAGAAGCTGACATATACAAAGTAGTATTACCGTGTGTCAGGTTTGACTGATCAAGGTGACAACTATTGACATGCATTGCACATGTGAAATGTCCCTTTTCCTCAACAATGTTCCTAGGAATTTTTAACAATATTCTAGGAAATAATTTATAAAAATTACAAATAAAAGACCAGGCCTAGGAAACGGAACATCGTTATCAGTGGCTTGCTGGAGTAAATTGGTGCATAGTCGCGAAGTCGTCTTTGTATAGCACATCTAGTAAGTAAGTACTGGTTTAACACAGGAGTCCACTTAACACGTGCATTATGATGAGTTATTGAGTTATACCCAAGTGCATTATGATGAGTTATTGAGTTATACCCACGTGCATTATTATGAGTTTCTGAGTTATACCCAAGTGCATTATGATGAGTTTCTGAGTTATACCCACGTGCATTATTATGAGTTTCTGAGTTATAACCATTGCTCTTCGTGGATTAGTTTGTACCTTCAAAGAACCACGAGGTCTTAATTGATCGTGAATTTTTGAGTTATAACCATTGCTCTTCGTGGATTATTTTGTACCTTCAAAGAACCACGAGGTCTTAATTGATCGTGAATTTTTGGCCGTTAATACGCGTGGGTTCAATCAAGGAGGAGTTCGTTTAAAAGTATTTTAATTACCAACAGTTAAATAACAAATTATTGAAATGCATATATACATCATTATTGTTGGCTGAGGTGTAAGCATGATGGGAAGGAAACCGGGTACCTGTAAAACCTTTCATATGTTAGGTTGTTGAACCCATGATATTTCTCGTTAGAGCGGTTAGTTTTGGTGGACTTTGAAGCATTAGGTTTGGTAAGTTTACCAAGGAGAGCAGTAGGGGGTCCTATTCCCCGACAGGGCGTGACAAGGTAAGGAACTATATGCCGGACCACGTGGGTTTTCTCCGGGTACTCTGATTTCCTCCCACAATAAGACCTCTCGCGCGCTAACATCCGGGCAAACAAGAGTGATTAATATAAGCTGGATAACTTGTTTCATAATCGTTGCGACATAATTAAAGTTTATATTCATTTATAGCAGTAAATGTTTTATCAAAATTTGTTTACTTGTTACATTTTAAACATTTCTGTTAAAAAACCGTTGACGATGTTACTTTCTATAGAATGCAAACGTCTTGTTTGCTTGTGTTTTACGTTATACATCATTGCAACAGTTATGACAAACCGAAGAAGTGGGAAGAATATCAGAAAAAAGTTTCAAAATGGCAAAGTTGGAATGATATTTGACAACTGCATACTCCGTTCTGCAGGTAGTACATAAATTTGGTGACTAGGAACCCTGACCGAGTAGACGTACATGTCTTAAACTCTCTACATCCGGGGCTCCGAGCACGACAAAATACGAATTGGACAACATGTATCATCCCCTAGACGAAGTGTCAACTGCATTTAGGTAGTAATAAGCATCAGTTTTTGTATTTAACACTTGATATCATGATAAAAAATATATATCGTGACAGGCACGTGATGTGATTCTCAAACGTGATCTACAAGCAGCTCAAAAATGATACATTAGAAGATTGCATGTCCGTTACTAAGCAACAGAAAAGTACGCTATTGGATGAGAGGGATGGAATAACTGATACGCAAGGAAGAGTACATACTTAAATGGTGATATACAGGAACATAGTGTATATAAATCTCTTTGTTTGTTTAAGTCAAAGAAATTTGAGTTCGTGTTTTAATTTGAATATGTCTAGTACCTTAACATTACAACGTTTATTTCGAAGTCAGGTGCTATCGAGCTCAAATTAAAATCGAGCAATGTGACCGTGAACGATAACTTAGAGTTTTGAGGAGACATATATGATCGTTGTTCAAATCTTCATGGAATAAGGAATTTCACCCCTCTACCTTAAGGCGAGGGTTTGAAGGAGATCTACATGCTCGTTCAAATCACCCTGACACTTGGAAACTCATCGCGTATCCTAATTAGATTTCAAGACAAGTTCAATGTAGGGGAAGCGGAGATACCATCACACCCTCTCCTCATACACAAGTTGTGGTATATGACAAAGAAGATCGATAACTATACAAAAGGGGGATAGAATATGTGTGACAGATTTTGAAGAAATCTCTTTGTGGCCCTCTGCTATCACAGAATCGGTTGCGCCGTTTTTATAAGCAATCACGGCAGGCGTACTCAGTGCCCCAACATCGTTACACAAATACATTGTACGTCTTTTCTTTTTTTGTGAGAAATAATTAAGCTCCTATCGGATTCAATTCATCGGAATGAATGTAAGGACCCTAGAGAGTGTCACGTGGTCGTACATCCGGGAAAAATCACGGCGGGGGAGACAAAGGCACGTGCTGTCACGGCAGGGAGAGATAAAGGCACGTGGTGTCACGACGGGAAGAGATAAAGGCACGTGCTGTCACGGCGGGAAGACAAAACCACGTGCTGGAGCATATCGACACTTAAAAAATAAGTGTAAGTACAAGTAGAGGAAATTGGGAAATATCATCATTGTTCTGAAACATGTTACACTGTTGTTTGTTGTGCTGTAAACGTACTACTGTAAGGGGAGATAATCGTGTATTTATGAGAGGTTCTTGTAACCTTATATACGGAAATGTTCAACTCTACAGGCCCAATTATCGAGATCCTCTTAAAGTAGTGAAATGGGCAAAATCTTAAGCAATTGGTAGAGTACACAAAAAGATAAACCCAAAAGAAATAGAAAAACGTTGTATTCTCTACAAATTCAACTAATAAACCTAGCGGAATAGTCTACAACATCACGGTACTGCAAAGAATACTTAACAAAATACAGTTTACAAAAGATTCTCTGTTAATTTAAGGGAAACAAACAAAATTCTCCGCAAAATGTAGTTTTACAAAAGAATACTCTACAAATTCTGGGAACTGAACAGAATACTCTGCTAATCATGGAACTTGTTTTATTTCCTACAAATCCTGATATCGAACGGAATACTCTACATAGTGTATGTTGTGTTGATTAGTTCCCGGAATGCTTGACGCGTTTGTCGCGTGCAGCTCCGTGTCTCACGTGACGATCGTTTACAGCAATCTGTATTGACAAGAGAAAATACTAAATGACCATCGCCGCTCATCAATCACATACCATATGATCTAGAAATGGTAGGATACTGTTTAACTAGCATGTAAGGTAACCAGGTCGACGTTTACCCTAGAGAAGGCCACGTGACACGCCCAACACGCACAATACCTAAACAAACGTCAGAGTCTTCGTTGCGTTTAATCCGACATGCCGTTATACAAGCTTCTCGGTGATGATGACTTTTGATATCATGTTTGCCCTGGAGGGTTCATTGTTATGTTAATCTGGCCATTCATCTTTTGAAAAAAATCTCAATTTTTAATGAAAATTTTTTCCTTTGTTTACAAAACAATGACTGATACGACTATTCCGAATTGATAAATGACATGGACGGGAGGCTTTTATTATCAAAATCATAACAATACAAATAGTTAATACTGTGATAGATGAGCCTATTAACAGAACGACACCAGTATGTGGTACACGTCTACATGGAATGTAATACAAATCCCGACCTGGCTAGGTCAATATATCGAATGTCAGGTGTCATGTGATGCCATGTATCTCGATTGTTTAACCCGACTCAGAAAAATAGAAAATGTTTGTTGGAAGTCAACAAGCGAATCCTGTAGAAATGTTTGTCCGGAGTCTATACACTGACTTCTGTTTAAATTGTAACATTGTTTAGCTTAAAATCATCACTAGCTATCCACTATCATATAAACAAACTATGTGGTGATGTTATTTCCTTGAAGCACAAACAATGTTAAGTTGTAAAGTCTATTTACTAATACAACTGGTCTAGAAATACTAGAATTGTGGTAAACAAAGCATAATATTGCATTGTTTGATTTTGATTTTGGTTTTAGAAATTTGGTACATTTTGCCACTTCTAACGTACGTTTGGTACCTTTTGATATAATTGATGACGGAAGTTTTTTTTTCATTTCATTTACGCGACTTTTCATAAAATCATGTTGGCAGATTGCGATAATGTATTCATGGCCGGTCAGGTCAGATGCCGAGATACGTACATTTGTGTATTGTGACGTATACGGGTCTATACTTGTTATTAGGTCACGGAAGAGAAGAAAACATATAAGTCAACAACTGTATATAAATTACATAGACTAAACAACAGTGTAGAGCCTTATACACCACCAAAGATATGCCACCTTTATAGCTTGTTTTTTTGTCAAGATAAGTATTTATTATTGCTATATGTTTTGTTACTTAAAGTACTTAATTATATGTAACTTCACGATCAAAATAACACTAACAAAAGCGAGGAAGCACAAGTATTTTCCTATATTACAATCTTGTTATTTTCAAGTAAAATCTTTCAATCATATTCAGATATTCAAGAAATATTCACTTCTGTCGATAATTTTAATCAAATCGATAGATCAATTAAGCAAACATGTTGACAGAAGTAAATTGATCACAACCATTTTTCTTAATCTGCGATTGTCCTTGCAAATCGTTGTTGCGTTATGCAAATCAAAATTAAATGAAAATGTCAACACACTGATCGTTTCGGGTGAAATCATGCCTGAACTTAGAGAAACAATTTATCTGATCTGATAGCATCACGTCCTAACTTTGACGAGTTTTAATGGGTGTCATCGGGGATCAGTACAAGGTCTTTCTTCAATTTATTTTGCATTCCAATAGTATTCCGTCCTGAGAAAGACAAAGCAGTTTTAAAGATGCAGTCTAGTGGTAGGACGCTGGGGTTGTGAACGAATGGTCGTGGGTTCGAGTCACGGAAGGTAGTATAGTGGTAGAACGCCGGGGTTGTGGCCGAATGGTTGAACGCCGGCGTTGTGGCCGAAGGGTCACGGGTTCGAGTCACGGAAGGTAGTCTAGTGGTAGGACGCCTCGTCGTGGCCGAATGGTTGTGGGTTCGTGACACGGAAAGTAGTCTAGCGGTAGGACGCCTCGTCGTGGCCGAATGGTTGTGGGTTCGAGTCACAGCACGGTAGTCTAGTGGTATCACGCCGGGCTCGTGCTCGAATTGTTGCGGGTTCGAGTCATAGCATGAAAGTCAAGTGACATGACACCGGGCTCGTGCTCGAAACATTGGGTTTCGACCTGTAACTAACGACACACTGGGTGTTGACCTGTACCTAACGACACACTGGGTGTCGACCTGTTACTAACGACACATTGGGAGTCGGCCTGTAACTAACAACACATTGGGTGTCGACCTGTAACTAACGACACATTGGGAGTCGACCTGTATCTAACGACACATTGGGTGTCGACCTGTATCTAACGACACACTGGATATCGACCTGTATCTAACGACACATTGGGTGTCGACCTGTATCTAACGACATATTGGGTGTCGACCTGTATATAACGACACATTGGGTGTCGACCTGTATATAACGACACATTGGGTGTCGACCTGTTACTAACGACACATTGGTTGTCGACCTTCATCTAACGACACACTGGGTGTCGACTTGTATCTAACAACACATTGGGGGTCAACCTATTTCTAACGACACATTGGGTGTCGACCTGTATCTAACGACACATTGGGTGTCGACCTGTAACTAACGACACATTGGGTGTCGACCTGTATCTAACGACACACTGGGTGCGACCTGTAACTAACGACACACTGGGTGTCGACCTGTATCTAACGACACACTGGGTGTCGACCTGTACCTAACGACACATTGGGTGTCGACCTGTACCTTACGACACACTGGGTGTCGATCTGTATCTAACGACACATTGAAAGTCAACCTGAATCTAACGACACATTAGGTGTCGACCTGTACCTAACGACACATTGTGTATCGACCAGTATCTAACGACACATTAGGTGTCGACCTGTACCTAACGTTACATTGTGTATCGACCAGTATCTAACGACACATTAGGTGTCGACCTGTACCTAACGACACATTAGGTGTCGACCTGTATCTAACGACACACTAGGTGTCGACCTGTACCTAACGACACATTAGGTGTCGACCTGTACCTAACGACACACTGGGTGTCGACCAGTATCTAACGACACATTGGGTGTCGACCTGTAACTAACGGCACATTGGGTGTGGACCTGTACCTAACGACACATTGGGTGTCGACCTGTAACTAACGACACACTGGGTGTCGACCTGTATCTGACGACACATTATGTGTCGACCTGTATCTAACGACATATTGGGTGTCGACCTGTATCTAACGACACATTGGTTGTCGACCTGTATCTAACGACACATTGGGTGTCGACCTGTATCTAACGACACACTGGGTGTCAACCTGTATCTAACGACACACTGGGTGTCAACCTGTACCTACAAAATGTAACGACCCAATTGGTGTCGACCTGTATCTAACGACACATTATGTGTCGACCTGTATCTAACGACATATCGGGTGTCGACCTGTATCTAACGACACATTATGTGTCGACCTGTATCTAACGACATATTGGGTGTCGACCTGTATCTAACGACACATTGTGTGTCGAACTTTACCTAACGACACACTGGGTGTCGACCAGTATCTAACGACACATTGGGTGTCAACCTGTACCTACAAAATGTAACGACACATTGGTTGTCGACCTGTATCTAACGACACATTATGTGTCGACCTGTATCTAACGACATATTGGGTGTCGACCTGTATCTAACGACACATTGGGTGTCGACCTGTATCTAACGACACATTGTGTGTCGAACTTTACCTAACGACACACTGGGTGTCGACCTGTACCTAACGACACACTGGGTGTCGACCTGTACCTAACGACACATTGGGTGTCGACCTGTACCTAACGACACATTAGGTGTCGACCTGTTACTAACGACATATTGGGTGTCCATCAGTATCTAACGACATATTGGATGCCGACCAGTATCTAACGACACATTGGGTGTTGACCTGAACGAAAAAATTGGGTGTCGACCCATTTCCAACGACGCATTGAATGTCGACTTGTAACTAATGCCACTTTGGATGTCGACCTGTATCTAACGACACATTGGGTGTCGACCTTTATTTAATGACACATTGGGTGCAAATTTATATAAGAGTTTGTTCCTGAACAGCCTTGGTAAACACAATGATCACGCCAATGTGTTCTTAACGTTTGTTCTGATGGGAAACGAAACACTTATTTAACAACAGTTTTGGTGATATATTAGGAATAGCAGTTGTTTTAAAATCTATAAAGTAGTACAATCATGAACATATAGCAAACACTTTGAGAGTATTAAATCCTTGATAGACACACAATTGCATTTCAACTGGTCGCCTAGTCTTTATTGTTTCAATAATTACTCACCCGGGAGAGTCCCGGCTTGGAACACGCGCAAGTTAACTCAATTTGATTTTTGAAATGCTATTAAAACCTTCAGGGATAGAGCCATATGATGATGTGTTTCAGTTCGGTGTTTATTTTACGTCGACAAATGAAACGATTCCTAATTAAAACAGTCAAGGTCTCAAATGCGCTTCAGTTTCCAAACATAAAAATAGCTAGATCGTTATGGAAATTAATCGGTGTCACGGGGGCGCTTTTCCTGTTCAACTATGCAGCGTGTTGTCTTCACACGAGTAGGGATATCTTTAGGATAAAAAGAAGTGCTTTATTCTGAGGTTAAATGTCGGTAAGATCTATTTTAGACGACGAGAACATTTACACATTATGTGGCATTAATTTACATGCAACTGACACATGTCACTGCTTAGGTAATTAGATCGATTTAATAGTGCTTTTCTGATACCTGTCCCCGACCTTAAACGCTTGACATTTACTTAAATGTTTGGCACATGTCTTTAAATGTTTTCAACATTTGACAAGTGTCCTAAAATGTCTTTAATGTTTGGCACGTGTCCTAAAATGTCTTTAATGTTTGGCACGTGTCCTAAAATGTTTTTAACATTTGACACGTGTCCTCAAATGTCTTTAATGTTTGACACGTGTCCTCAAATGTCTTTAATGTTTGACACGTAACCTAAATGTCTTAAGCGTTTGACACGTGTCCTCAAATAAAAACAAAAATCAGACCTTTATCGTATGATCCCTTTGACACAGCAAGTCATTGTGTCTATGGTTGTGTTTACATATATGAATGTCTACATTGTATCAGTGTGTATATGTTTGTGTAGCTGTGTCTATGTATATCTGTATGTATATCTAATTATTAAATGTTTATTTTCTCATTTCTGTGAAGACTAACGTCCTGTCATTTGAGGACGGGGATCTAGGAAGATTATGAGAATAAGTATTGCAGCTAAAAAAATAATAAGTAGATATCTCAAGATATTAAGATGAAAAAGTGACAGTGCCATCTGTATAGTTATATTGGCATATCTTTATTCAGCAGTGGCTCTGGGTTGCGAGTTCGAACCGCACGTTGGACTTTTGCCTGGTACTGACCATAGGTCGTTGTTTTTTCTCCGGGTATTCCTGTTTCCCTCCACCTCCAACACCTGGCACCTCCTTAATAACACTTGCTGTTAGTAGGACGTAAAACTAAATGAACCAAACGTAATATACAGCGCCACTGTAGCGTTATATTCTTATGCGTATACAGCGTTGCCTGTAGCGTTATATTGGTGTACGTATACAGCGCCCTCTGGAGCATTATGTTGCCGTACGTACAGTATACAGTGGCCCAACGTATGTAACACGCTAGGTTGCTGGTTATAAATGATATACTGCCGAACTATCATCGTTACCCATCAAACTTCATATCAGCACACATTCCTCATGTCAAACATAACTCATTTTAACACAGATCGTATTGAACGCATCACCACAATGCTGTGCAAACGTTTTAATGAGTTAGATCAAGCACCTCAGTGACGTAAAAGCTTTGCCGTGTTGAGTGAGAGCCGCTATCGGATTTTGTATTGATTAATCTCAAACCAAAGCGAGTGATTAATCTCGAACCAAAGTGAGTGATTATCGGTTATTAACGACGAGGCTACAAACGAGATCTCGTGGTATGGCTTTATGGGGACGCACTAAAATAAACAGCAGACTCTAACATACAGTGTTACGTTCTGCTCCCTGGGGAGACACTATGGCGACACACATCTCGGGTTCTCTCGTCCTCAAGGACATCCATGTCCACCAACAGTACCAAACCACTACTTCACTCTACTGACGAACCAAGACAGTGTATTTGGGAGTTAGCCCCTGGCCCCCTTTCAAATGTAGAGTCACTATAGTATATTTAAGGATTAAAACCTGCTTTGTTGAGGTTAAGAGGGTATAAACCTCAATGGGTCGTGAGACAAGTTTAATGAACTGCGAAGCAGATCATATCAAATTTGTCTCTACACCTTTAAGGTTTATACCCCATAAACCTCCAAAAAACAGGATTCAATCCTTATATTAACATTCATGTTGATTTTGATATTTTGAGGTACATTCTAAAATACTGGCCTCCTGCAAGTCTATGCATTTCGTAAAACGGAATAAGAACAAGGATCTGTATTTAAATCAGATTGGTGTAAATATCCAAAAATATCCTCATGCGGATTTAAATCTAATTATAATGGTAGAGTATATATACGTCGAAAACCAAAACTGATGGATAATTTCAAAAACCTGCTTTATTTGGAGAATTGCAACACCCCACACGCGTGAATTTTCTTTTTGAAACGACACGTGCATGCGGTCACATAATAAAGTATTATTATACATCAAATGTACCAAGGGACACACAACGAGCTACAAATGTACTTAATTGTGTGAAAAAGGTTAAGACGGAAAAAGATTCTAAATGTTGCGATCAGTAATTGAACAAAAACAATCTTTAAAAAGTCTCTTGAACTAAAACGGAAGCTAACCCCTGATTAAGCAAGAAGCTTTATAATTCGCCTTACATCACTTTCCGCTGATCAGTGAACAGAAATTTACTGCAAAATGACAAAAATCACGCGCCACGTTTGATCGCTGATGATTAGTGCCACAGAGTAAAAAAATATTTTAATATACGGTTTATTATCAAATTTTAACAGGCTGTCGACTTTTATCATTTTCTCAAAATCGTGTAACAAATGATGCGAAATCCTGACATAGAAAGCAATCGTGGATAAAGTTAGTGCGCGAAGTTGAGGCATGGAGCTGTTGTTATATTGCTTCTGCATCAAGGAAAGCGACAAAGTGTTAATTTTTGTTTTAGCTTTAAAAATATGGCGTAAAATTAAAACAAAATCCTTGTACATGTTTGTTTAATCTTTTTTAAACACCTGATCGCGATTACGACTACACAATATATGTAGATTTATATTAAACATGCTTTATTGCCATGCAAATGGATTGGGCACAATATATTGTACATGTATTAAGTCAAATCCCACAAAATTTAAGTTTATTTTATACAACATGATAAGATGGCAGACTTAATTCATAAACTCGGGGGGTCCGGGACTGGGATGATGATTGAGGGGGGGGGGGGGGGGGGGGGGGATGGGCTAGTTACCATCATTATTAATGCATGACTTTCAGTGTATTCCTATGTAACAGATAATGTGATAATGCTTATTTGGCCATGTGATTGTTCCTTCTCCGCGCAAACAACAATGACACTGTTCAGAAATGTGTCATCACTTCCCTATAATACGTTGCGTGCTTTCTGGTAATTCCGTATGCAATGACCAATCTCTACAGTGAATTACCATGAGGTACATGGTGTATATCCCCTATATACATCCAAACCCTTACCCCTTACCCCAATGTGTACTCCTACCCCACTCGTTCCCCAGCTAACCTCTCACGGTATCCGTAAAGAATTAGATTCCATAACCGGCCACTGAATCAATCTCTCACATACCAGAAGTTACGTGTACAATTTTTCTAATTACGGAATTAATGTCTAATAAATCTACAAATTAATAGGGTCATGTGAGGTCAGTCGTGATGTTCACGGGATTGACGTAAAGGGTCATGAATGTTTGGCTTCTGTTGCCACGGCAATTTGCTAATCTCCATAAATCTGAGTACACCATATGAGTGGGACCAGAATTCCGTGATTATGTTGGACATGTATGACATCGCCCTCGGATAAACACTTCCGCACGCGATGCTACCAAACACGTTCATCACCAAGGGATAGTTTCTCAAGCTTTTTAGCGAAAATGACTAATATCACGTGAGGGCTTTAAAAACGCGAAAAAGAACACTACCAATTAATAGTAAGCACTTGCTAACGAGGCTGGCACGAGAAATTTGACCTTGACCTTGACCTCGAAAGGTTCATTCAAAGGTTCCCCATAGGGGGTGATGTGGTATAAGTGTGTGACGAGATGCCCATTGGATTCCGTCTAAGCGTTCCTATGTTGATAATAGATTTTGACGGACGTGTTGGCATAGCCCTCTGGTTACATGTTGAATCTCGGTTTCTGCACGCACATAATACGCAAACAACATAATCCGAAACCCCTGACTGTCCCCTTTGTGTGTAGGCTTCGGTTTAGAGTTAACCGTCCCGTTGATTCGACTGTCCCCTTTTGGGAAGGCTTCGGTTTAGAGGTCACCATCCCGTTAACCGACTGTCCCCTTGTGGGTAGGCTTCGGTTTAGAGGTTACCGTTCGTTTATGCATGGTTCTGTTTTTGGTATAGATTTCAATCATTCGTGTTTACAATCGCCTTCAAACATTGAAACAAATTGTTCTTATTTTGTAATGTATATATCAGCTGGGTGAGAGTGTCGATAACTGTACAGCAGGAGAAACTAGAAAAATGACAATGTATGTCTCATCTAATGACAAAGATAATATTGATATTGTTGTGATGGACACAAGATCTTGGAATGGCAGCACCGGTTGTATGCCCCCTATGGAATTGGGAACCATATTGGCTGGTTGCTAAGGCCATATAAACAAGGATAATAATTTATGAACCGATTTGAGACGATTTATAGGTTGTGATTAAGCGGTATACAAGAACCTAGAATTATTCTTTTTATTATTATTAAGAAATACACTGTCATTCATCTACTTATATGCATAACGTCCGCAATCACTAATTTAAACATGGACTTGTTGTTAATCTATTGGATTATATGGCTTCTTTCGCGTCATTATAAACACAACTCGTTTTCCTGTCCCTACTAAGCCATAGCTGCTTCACCCCCCCCCCTCCCCTACGAGACGTTTACTCTTAGGCATATCGCGAGCAACCTCGGGAGTTCTCTTCGTATATCGATACGTTTTTCCTGACCACCTTGAACTTGTCTTACAATACAAAACTTACTCATGAATCCCACCGCTGTCACCAATTTTAACGTATACGTGCGCGATGAACTCTTCTAGCCACATACCGTTGAACAGTATATCATTATTTATCGAGTCATAGTGTTATACTACATTGCATGAACAGTTAGTTAGCCATTAAAGTAATATTTGAACCAAGGATACTTTTACTGGTTCATACATACCCTAACAGTATTTCAAGTTCAATAAACAGGATCTTTCTTTTTTAATTGGTCTTACTACGAGAATTAAGTCTCTTCATAGAAAAGTTAAGAATTACGATTATGTGTACTTATCTTTTGATTCCGCAGTGGTCAGTAGTGGTTGGACTGGTGGTCACAGGATTCGAATTGCTATTGTGTCTAACAGTCTATATTGGCTCCCTAACACGTACTTGGTTTTGGGGTCGATGGCTACTTGGAGCAGTATCCAGGCTCCGAGATCATGAAACAATCTAAGACTTAAATTTTTAGCTTAGCCAATCAGATATGACGTTACTTTTTCTAACGTTATTTGTGATTGGCTAAGTCCAAACACTTATGACAACTTTAGACTTAAAGACTGTTTCAAGATCCTGGGGCCAGGTGGTGGCCACTGATCGATTGTTCCCCCTCCTCACCCCTCCATGCGCCGGTACTCAAACCCTTGTTGTCCTCCAATAGCTGCAACTGTTACTAGAAAAAAAATCAAATTCAAACTGCACATTCCATTTGCGATGACAGGTTTTTAAGTTATCATGAAACTCTACAGTTTTAATCTGGCACAGTTTTATGAAACATCGGTCATGATTGTTTTATTGTCTGAAATAGAATTGAACGTTTAACAGTATCTGTACCTTCTCTTCAGTCGTTTGATGTGCTGACTGTGATATTCCCTATTATAGTGCAGTATTGATTTTATTAAACTGCTTGTAAGCGCTCAGTTTATGGGATAACTTCACCTGCAAGAGTGCAATTTCCTGTAGATAAGACATCATCATGATAAAGGGTTACCAGCTTCAACACGTTTTGCGTGGAGTAAGGAAGCCCTGACATGACACTGTAGATACATGTTTAGGTGTATAATTAGAGAATGGAAGCCCTGCAATGACACGTGAGAGATATAGAGGTTAAACAACGAGTGGTTGTTGGATATGGAATTTATTTCACTCGAGTTAAGAAGGTCATATTCCACTAGTGGTATATAAAATATATTTATCCAAAAGTCAGCACACGTTTATACAATTGTCTGAGAGTGGAATAACACAGGGTATCGTGGTAGAAAACTGCTTCTTTACGAACTTTGAACCCCTGCGATGACAAAATTCTCCTGCGATGACAAATGAGAATTAAGAGCATCTCAAGAGCATTGAACCCAAGTGATGACAAAACTCTTCAAAGAAAACAAGAACACTAAAAGGAACACGATGTTTTGTTTTCCTGATATTTGATCAACGTCATTCATTAAGGTACGCTTCTTTATTAGCAATGCATCAACTTGTTGATATCTCTTATGTATAGACATTGAATCAGCAAGTTATGTAGTGCGAAGGGGCCGCTGTGGCCGTGTGGAAAGGTGTTCCGACAGTCTACCACTAGCCATCCACCTCTGTGACCTAGTTGTACAGGTGTTCTGACATTCCACCAATAGCCCTCCACCTCTGGGCCGCTGTGGCCGTGTGGAAAGGTGTTCCGACAGTCTACCACTAGCCATCCACCTCTGGGCCGCTGTGACCTAGTTGTTAAGGTGTTCTGACATTCTACCACTAGCCCTCCACCTCTGGGTTACGGTGGCCGGGGGGTTAAGGTGTTCAGGCATTCTACCACTAGCCCTCCTCCTCTGGGCCGCTGTGGCCGTGTGGTAAGGTGTTCCGACAATCTACCACTAGCCCTCTTACTCTGGGCCGCTTTGGCCGTGTGGTAAGATGTTCCGACAGTCTACCACTAGCCCTCCTCCTCTGGGCCGCTGTGGCCTAGTTGTTAAGGTGTTCTGACATTCTACCACTAGCCCTCCTCCTCTGGGCCGCTGTGGCCGTGTGGTAAGGTGTTTCGACAGTCTACCACTAGCCCTTCTCCTCTGGGCCGCTGTGGCCTAACTGTTAAGGTGTTCTGAAATTCTACCACTAGCCCTCCTACTCTGGGTCGCTTTGGCCGTGTGGTAAGGTGTTCCGACAGTCTACCACTAGCCATCCATCACTGGGTTGCGAGTTCGAATCCCACGTGGGGCAGTTGCCAGGTACTGACCGTAGGTGGGTGGTCTTTCTCCGGGTACTTTAGCTTTCCACCACCTCCAACACCTTACACGTCTTTAAATGAACCTGGCTGTTAATAAAACGTACAATTTAAAAAAATAGATAAACCAAACTAAACCAAACCAAAAGCAAGTAATGTCCCCCCTTTCCCTTTTATACGTGATTATATAAACGCTACCGTAAGGGTGCAAACGGAAACAAATTTACGTTTCACCGATTGAAATAACATCATCTTGAAGGCCACTTCATATATGCAGATTTCATCTGAGACTTTCTCGTATTTTCTTACATTTCAATAAATTGAATTTGTTCTTCGTTGAAAAGACAACGCATTCAATCAAGTCCTTTGGAAGTTTCCGTATAATTTATTTAGGCCTCCTGCCTAATGTACGTGACCCAGATTTAAACAAAGATCATTGTCCCCCGAAAATCACGCAATCCTTCAACTCAGTGTTACATATATTTGAATGGTGGACAAGCCTTGATTTGTTTTTTAGAGTGGCACGAATTTCATTTTGTAGTGATACTCATACAGACAGTGTAATCCAGCTCCCTCAGCGACCTGCTTTCATTTTGAACGAAATCTAATTAGAGTTTCTTTATCAAGGAGAAAAATTTAATCTCATCGTTCGACATTTGATCTCCAAAAGAAAGAACAGTTGACTGTTGATACACAAGGATCGGAATGCTTTACAGACTTCTAGTCTGATGCTGCAATATTAAACTGGCTACTAGTATCAAGATATAGTAACTCTCAGGAGACGAGGAAAAAACAGCTCTTTCAAACTCATTTTGATATATTGATTGTAAACAGACGGCGAAAATGCTTTTTCATTTCTGTCCTGTTAGTTCTTTATGTTCCCTTTTATACCATTTTCCTCAAAGTTACGGTACAGCGTTTCCTATGTATTTACGCATCTGACCCTTCTGCTTCTACATTAGTTTAGAAATTTTGGATTCCTACTTGTTGGCTCCTGACATCACTGACGAGTCCAAGAAGGACAAAACAGCTGTATGATGCAGTTTTATTCATTTTTCGGCATACTGTATCTATTACTAAGTTTAAGAGGTGCAGCATATATGTGTTACGTCATCTTTGTCAACAACTCTTAATATAAATGACACTACAAATCAGCAGGATGTAGATGGTTGTACATTCACATATATACCACAATACGTGGACCACAATGTCCAATTCACTTTCTCTGAAGCACATTTTCTTTATACCCTTTGCCTGCCTTGCAGATAGACGAGAGAATTGCACCTGCTGTCACCATTGCATGGTCGTAAGAGGCGACTAAATTTCGGATTCAATCTTTTTTATTGTCTCTTTCCTAGTGTTCCTAGACACAACAGGTAGGGCATAAGAATTGTACCTGTTGCCCCCATTGCATAATCGTAGAAGGCGACTAAACTTGGGATATTATCTTTTCCATTTTATTTCTCCTTCCTAATGTCTCCCTTGACACAACTTCACTTTTGGCCTTTAGTTGAGCGCTCGCCCCTGTGAGGAAGCCTATGGGTTCTGTGGTTCAATGGTAGTTATTACTCACTGCTTGACGCTCAACATTTTGTGAGTGCAACGTCGGCCACACCCGTTGTATAATGTGACTGGTTGGAGGCCTTCGGCAGTATACTTTAGTGTGATAGCACTTTAAATAAGCAAAAGATCTGGACTATTGCAAGAAAGCTTACACAAACAAACCGAATCCTCAAAAATTCACACACACTCAAAACACATACACACATCGCATACAACAGGATTAAGTACATGTAGCCATTCGTGGACCAGAATGCCTTAATGTACTCTCTCTGATCCATCTGATCATTTTACCCCAGGCCAACCAATACGTCGGATTACTCTTATCTAACCGATCTGTATCACAACCATCAATGAATCCCCAGTTGTCATACCCCAATACAGCTGTCATGTTACCATATCCTTTGTTAACCAACATATCCAATGCTCTCAGTGACCTGTCATGTCACTAAATCTCGGTGAACCGTTTGGTCTAATATACCGTCCATGAACTTCGGCGTCCTTACATCATTTAGGGATTGAACGGCGTTTTTTTTTTTGAATTTTCATGCCGGTATGAATGAAAATCGGTTGCATCCATTTTGCATGAAGCATAGGCCTTCATGATCAATGTGGATGTAAGAGATTTGCAATTATACCGGCATGAAAATTAAAAATCATTGTTAAATCCATACTGTATATTTACATTTTTAATACAGAACGGATTTTAAATTTTATTTATTATTTCTTGAAATGTTTTGTGATTAACTGCATTTGTTTTTGCGTCGTCCTTTGAACGACACTGACGTAGCAGACATAGATTTGAATCAACTTGGGCCCAACGATTAACCGTAGTCGAGCGTTTATTGTTTCCAGTTGGTATATTCATATAGAGAAGAAACAATCAGAATGTTAACATTATACATCTGTCTAATGTACCTACATATGTACATATACTCAGAGTGCCCCCCCCCCCTCCCCCCACAGTACTTTACCTGTGGATTCAATAAAAGAAGTGTAATACGTAATTACCGTCGCATCTGCTATATTTAAAATTTCAGTGAAGTTGGACTCAACATACCTACCAAAAAGTTTAAAGAGTATTTTTCGATGAACTTTCCAGCTGGCGTATGAATACATCAGTAAAGTAGTGCAAGAATTAGTCCCTTTTTCCAAACTGCTTACAACCTGTTTTTTTTCAGTTTTCAGATGGAACGACCGTGTTTGTATTGTACTGTTTTTTTTTTAATTGTTATCAATACAAAAATAAATTTCATCGGAATGATGTTGTGCAGTGAGTGATGTCGTCCCGCTACGTAGACTTGCATAAGTCACATATTTTAGAAATTACCCCAAAATATCAAAAGCAACCTTAAAGAAAATATAAGGATTGTTGTATTTTGTTGAAGTTTCTTCACAGAACAGGATTAAATCCTTAAATGAATAGGCAACTATAATTCAACATTTATCTCATATTATTATATAATCGCAATCATCAGAAATAGCATTTTTAGTAATAATCCAAACCAACAAAATCTAGGGGACGAAACACCCGGAAAAATACTAATACCCCGTTTTATTCGTATTTCACGGTTTTACTAGAATAACTGTCGGGAAAATGATCTGCTTTTGAGCACTATTGCCAAAACGAGTTTACTGCTAAAAATCAATTTAGCTACTCGGCCATTTTTGACAAATCACAGACTTTGTTGTTGTATGGAGTCTGAAAGCCAACACTCTGTATTGCTGGCACATTTCGATGTTCTGTGCTGTGATACAAACGATTATTGAACCACAACTGTTTTTTTGTTTTTGTTTTGAGATTGAATTAACATGAAATCATATTCAGCACATGTTGGAAAGCCGCCTACACGGGCTTGTGGGAGTTCACACACGCATTTCACACACCTTCTCAGCTTTATCGCTCGAAAAAACAAGTCGCAAATTACCAATATATTTTGACGATATAATACCAAACGATAATAAAATAAACAAAATTAAAAAACAAAATTGGGTGCGCAACTAAACAAAAATTGAATGATATCTGAAATTGCAATCGAACGTGTATACTTTGTCAATTGTTCAAAAATAGCCGATAACCCGATTAAGTTGACCAGACTTTGGTTCAATTTCAGGACACTATGGAATCGTTTTGCAGGCTCGAATTCTCTACATTTCAATATGTTTACAGTTTTTAATCAATTTTGATGAAACAGCAGGGAGATTGTACACAACATTAAGTACAGACAGATTGGCCATCGCGTGCCGGTATTATTGGGAAGCGGCAGAAATATATGTCGTGTTGTATCCATTTTATGTTCTAGACATACATGTACCTACATATACAATTGTCTGTCTGCTGGTATACGTACAGCTTCTCTAAAGGGCGACAGAGGCGGGCATCCTACGTTAGGGCAAGGCATGTTCTCTCATTTCTAAGTGTGTAATACTGGTCTATCTAGAGCGATACTATAAGATTCTCTCATTTCAACTACCTGAATAAGCTCGAAACCCATAAAAATACCTTTTGACCGACTACCATTTTGAAAATATCAGCTTTTCCCTAGATGATTGTTTTAAGAAACAAATGAGTCAACAATTTTTAGCATACCCCATACATTGTATTTGCAACCAAAAATTAATTTGAGTTTTCTAATGTTTTCATGGTTTAAGTATTGTGAAAGGATTTAATTTCATCATGTCGTCTTTTTCTCTTTTCGGTATCAGTTTTTATCGTATTCGTGACGTCACGCACGTGAGTGTATTGCATGAGTAGATGTGAAATACTACCACGGCGATCATAAGTGTATTGCCCAGGACAAGCGAGAGAAATCTATGATAGCTCTGGCCCTGGTTTCCTCAACGTTCCTTAACTTAAGGAAACTCCTTATCTCAAAGATCTCCATAGATAAACATAACATAATTTAAGAGGAAATCCTTAGTTAAGGAACTTTCCTTAAATTCTGTAATGCTTTCTTATAGAGATATTAAAGTTAAGGAGTTTCCTTACGTTAAGAAACGTTGATGAAACCAGGGCCTGGTTGTATTACACATCTACCCATGCTATACAGCCACGGAGTGACGTCACAATGGTTCAACAATGACGAGACGTCATGAATACAGTAAACACTGATGCCAAAAAGGGAAAAAGGGCGACACGATAAAATGAAAAAAAAAATTCACAATAAATTAACAGTGAACATTAGAAACTGAGATTAATTTTGCAAACACACATATTTGCTGATATGGGGTTTGCTTTATCTCACTGACTAAAACTCAAGGGGAAAGTTAACACTTTCGAAATGGTAGACATTTTAAACATATCTTCAAGTTGTTTTTTTTAAAAATATTTTTCATGTAGGTTATGTGAGAGAAAATACTCTTTCATGATCAAAGGTGTAAGATAGGGAAATTCCCCCTTGAGGTTTTCAAATTTGGCAAAACTCTCGCCAATACTTCGATTTTTATCGAATTTGAAAACCCTCCAGGTTGAATCTTACACCTCTGTTCACGGAAGAGTCTTATGATAGTATACACAGGGTTCACTTATAAACGACTTAAATAATTCTATAACCGACAGAGGTGTGGAACTGTAAATCTGGAATTGTTCGCGGCGTGGACATTTTCGCCTGTTTCGCTTGCATTAAATCTCCGCGAATATACCAATCCGTGAACATATAAAAAAACTTCTCAAATTTAACATCGTATAGTGCTGTAGTCAATTAAACGGTACAAAACAGCGCTGACTGGAACAGCGCGAAAATGTTAAAACCACGAACAGTTTGGAGGCTGACTAAGCGATAAGTTTCAAACGCGAAAATACTGACTTTTACAGTATATAGTTTACTGACAATGACAACGATTTTATTCTCCTAAACGTACATCGTGTAGAGAATTACATACAGGACATACAGTGTATACATGTACAAACATTTCAATACATTGGTACTAACTAACAGAGTTAAGACGTTCATACATGATCTTAATAAATTTAACAAGTGCTACTAATTCTGCGTTGACTACATAATTAAATAAGGTATGGAATTTAAAGGTACTTGACAGAGGATTAAGATACTTACACTGTATAAATATGGTGACCGAGGCGTGGAATGGAAGGATAGTATATACTGGGCTTACTGATTGATAGACGACTAAATACTTCTATAACCGGCGGCGGCGTGGGACGGTAGGGCTGTAAATAGGGTTTACCATAAACTTGGGCTTCGTCATACATCATAGTCGGAGGGGATTTTTGTTCAGGTTACATTGTTAAAATACAAGTTTTATTCTGTCGCTGGTAGGTGGAAACGATCAGGATGCTGTATTTGGGTTGAGTCGGAGGGACGGTTTAAATTAGAGATTTATTTTTAACAGAAAATTTAGTGAGTGGTTAAGATAAAGCCTTGTTTAAGAGAAAGCGTAGGGGGATGGTTTAGATCAAACTTTATTTGAGAAAGAGAGCGTAGGGGGATGGCTTACATAAATCTTTATTTAAGAGAGAGAGAGAGAGCGTAGGGGATGGTTTAGATAAAGCTTGATTTAAGAGAGAGAGCGTAGTGGGGTCGGTTTAGATAAAGCTCAATTTAAGAGAGAGCGTACGTGGGATTGATCAAAACACAGTTTTTTTTTCGGTGAGGGCTGAGTGTGGGGAGAGATTAGTTTCGGCAAAAAAATAAGGAAATTGTTGAAATACCAGCTTTGTTTTGGCAAATTAAGAAGTTAACCTTTGAACTTATTCAGTATTTGTCTAAGGAAAGTGCTAAAACACAAGTCATATTTTGGCCTAGGGTAACTGGGAAGGAGCTGTTTATGCTCATTTGAATCATTCTGCTGCATTACCTGCTCAATAACACTGAAATCACCAGGAATCCGCTGCTATTCACTTTTATAACACGTGGAATGGACTTACGTCCATGATAAAATGCTGTGTATTGTTACGTAGACCTCTATCGCAACAACTCGGTAATTTGTCGACAATTTTCGGAAATCTACTCCCTCGAATGCATTCACCTTGAAGCTATGCTGTGATGCTCTGGATTAGACATAGTTCAAAAGTCTTCGGAGCTCGGACTTCAATTATCAATTCGTCGGTGCAGATATGGGCGCAGCCGTTTTGGAACATGATGTTTACACCACGGGACCTTCTATAAATGTATTCGAGGGAACAGATTTCTGAAGAATAAATGTCCCCGAGATGTTGCGATTGGCACTACCTTAACTTGCATAACCATATCAGTAAATTATAATTATGAGTCAGTTCAACTGGTCCGGACCTTTTGGTCTGATGGCAATGACCTAGCCCGAGGATCATGAAACAATCTTATACTTAAGATTGTGCTGAGCCAATCATGCTTGACGTTACTTTTTGAAACGCCATACATGATTGGCTAAGTCAAAATTTCAGGCAAATTTAGATTTAAGATTGCTTCATGATCCTGCGACCTGGCTCCATAATCTAGATGAATCGGGTTCGCATCCCGTTCGTGCCCCTTGTTGTTATTGGGTGGTCGGTTGGTGCAATGGGTAGCGCACTTGCCTTTCACCAAGGTGGCCGGGGATTGACCGGACGTGAAAAGGTATGGGGTCATCTGCCCGACTATGTGGGTTTCTCCGGGTACTCCGGTTTCCTCCCACAATAAGATCCCTGGAACGCTAAAATCTGGGCCAACAAGAGTGATTTATATAAGTTGGAAAACTTGTTGCATAATTGTTGTAAAATAAATCATGTTTATATATTTTCTTCACTTGCATCGTTTATTCTCTTTCTTGCAAAAAAAGTGTTTCTTACATGTACCAATGTCAGATTATTTGTGTGTTCCAATTACCTCGATTGATGACTTCTTGAATACTATAATTACGGCCACAGGTTTACACAACGTTGTTACATTTTGGTTGACTTGAGACGGATCTAGTTTGAATTGTATGCCTACGTCATGTTCTGTATTCCGTCACATGTGTACCAGTATGTAAATGTTTTTTTAATTGATTAGTTAACCTCTGGTTTTGTTCTCTTTAAATAAATGGCAAGGCTGTGTCACAACTAAGTACTTACATTAAATTAAGCCGAGTTTCATTATTTCGTAATAATCGAATTGGCAAACTTATTCTGAAATATCAAAACAAGATTTTTTTTTGCGCAATATCCATAGATTATGACAATATCTGCTAAAATCTATGTCGACACAAATGGCTACAAAGCCGAAAAACTAATTGCAGAACTATGCCTCCATAGGTTTGGTATACCATTTTTGAAATAAAGGTATCGTTTTTTTTTAATTCAACTTATTACATGTATGTAGTATGATTTGCTACATCCCATGTATTATTTCAATTATTAATTTAATCATTCTGGGTGATAGATTTGGAATTTGGAATATCCCAATCGGTGAAGTCACAAAGGGGTATATTATCATGTGCATGTAGCAGTCACAGACGACCGACGGGAGACAACTCCAGTGTACGCTTTAGGTTTGCCTATTACATACATCTGTACATACATACACATGCACAGGTCATCGACAGCAGTAAGACACGGCACTGTCCGTTCTTCATTTTATTGATTCCAGACCAATATTAATCGGGAAAAATTACACCATTCACATAAAGCATATATTCTATTATTGAATATAGTAAATAAAAAAAAAAGTTGGTTTTGATTTTCTGTTACACTTTTATTATTAAAACTTTTACATTTGAAATATCCCAATCGGTGATATATTTAACAAATATTGCATGGTACTGAGGGCAATATTGGAGTTTATGGACTGGTCAGTCACCCAAAAATATGTATATGGACCGAAGCGAAGCTGAAGTCCATATACATTTACTTTTTTGGGCGCCTGGCCAGTCCATAAACTCCAATATTGTCCGAAGTGACATGCAATATTTGTTATATTATACCGAATCTACCCAACACGACCACATAATATGCAATAAAAACAGACCATAAGGTCAGACACCATTTTGCTCATTGTCTGGATTAATGACGTCACTTCATTGTCTATAACGTCATCCTGCAATTATGACGTCAAAATATATAGCATCGGCCCTTAGTCCTTGACTCCGGGCCAATATACGAAGATATTGACCGGAACAACTACTAGAATCATATAGGCACTTAAATGAATAACAAACTGACCTCTTTTGTTTGTCTATTTTACACTTTTCTCACATTTTTAAATATTAATTAAATATAGTCTCCAACGTTTCTGAGAGGTAAAAAGTTTGTCTAAGATGAAGTAAATGATACGTATTTATCGCCCTTTGTTATGTAACAAACATTATATTCAAAAACTATTACAACGCTGATAGTTTACTGAAAATTTAAACCAACACAATCTGGTAATACAGAAGTACAGACTACGAGTTTCGGTTATGTCCCTTTGAAGGCAGTTCTGTGTGGTTGTAGACATCATGGCCAGGCAACTATATAAAGTGACGATACGGGAGATTTCACTTTTTACTTGAATGCCCTCACTATCTGATAACAGAACTTTATATATAGATAGAGACTTTTGGGCGAAACATAATGTAATTAAGTTCAATGAATTAATGAAAACTACTAATAGAAAAATGTCGAAGAAACCTTGTACTTTTATAAGAATAATTTATAACAATATTTGTCCATCCTGATATGAATGTATGTACTTGTATTATCCATCGTTATTGTATAGTACCACTATTGTTGTATGTATTGTAAATATGGTTCTTTATACAATGTATTGTGAAAGAGAATTGGAATTGAATTGGACGTCGTATACCAATAAATACATAAAACATTAGTATGTATATTGGTATCGGGCTAGGGGCTCTTTTATAGAGAAACTAGTATTTAAGATGAGCAGAATTTTTTAACCTATGTATTTCAAAATCAAAATTTGATGTCCAACCAATAGAAATCGATTTAAAATGACTTTATACAAATCTTATGATGATTAAGGAATACTCCTACATTGCTTATATATATCAATGAGAAGATCGAACATCCGGGTATTTTAAAATTTTAAGATTATTTCACTGCACATTCTTTTTAATTTTTGAAAAATCCATCTCTCGGTAAACATGGTGTTTTATTAAAGTTCGAACATACACGAAAACAGAGGATGAATTATTAAAAACATTTATTACGAACAACATTTTCTTTTTTCTTAATTGAATTGTGGTGTGAAGTAAATGCCCAGATATAATGATGCATTATACTTGTGTAATATGGTTCAGCGTTGTAAATCGTGACATTGCAACCAGGAGAAGATACGGAGAAAGGACAAGCGATGGTAATTGTAGATTTTTTGTTTTGTGTGTGACAGTTACAATTAGGATATAATAGATATCTCTTGTCTGACTGATAAAACGTAATTTAGGTGTTCGATTTGTAAACAATACGTTATCTGTTTGCCTACGAAGCTGGTAACGATAAAACAAACTTGCCAACACGCGTAACGAGATATAGCTTAGATATTATTAGATTTGTTGTATTGCTATTGAAAAATATTGGATCGGGTGATCCAGTACATAGCGCACTTGCCTTTCACTAAGGCGATCTTGCATCTATTCTTCGATCGGATGTGCAGAGGTATATTGACACCTGCCCGACCATGTGCCCTTTGGTTTTCTCCGGGTAATCCGGTTTGCTGCAACAGTAAGATATATACTGCGGTATCGGTTTGTTTCTCGTTCAACAATACATCTATATTTCTTCCCTTTTCTCGTATTTCTCTGCTCAATCTTGTGCTCTCAACATAGACGAAATATATTTTCGGACTTTCGTTCGTTCATTTATTTATGTATGTTTATTCACTTCCAAATTGATACTTTTATCTTTAAGCTTAATTATTAATGGTGATTGTAAAACTTTCTTTTAACATGTATTACAAGTAAATTTATATCCACATGTTGTGAAGCGCTTTAGAGAAATTTTACAAATTATATGTGTATAGAGCGCTATATGAATATTGTATATTAGTATCATTTCATTATTACCGGTGTATATGTCTGCCATTACATTTGTGGAGATATGATCGGAGTTTTCGACAAATATAATAACAATAATAATATACAACATTTGATATAGCGCCCTATCTAGCTAACATAAGCCACTCTAAAGCGCTTTACAGTACATAGATATACAATTCTTTTACAATCAATACAATTAACACATACAGTTCTATCATATACAATTCTGAGGAGTTCGCAGGAGCTGCCTTATCAGCCGCTAACTACTTGTCCTATACCACCTGGTTAATATCTCCATATGTGTGTGTGTATGTATGTGTGTGTGCTGGAGACGAATTTGTGTTATACATATACAAACCAAAGACACACATGTTGGAACATGTTAACACGTATAAATGACTGATTCTGATATATACAATGTACTTAACTTTTACTATAGTCTATTTGATCACCAAACCCGACGCCGCACCGCTTTCTACGGTTTTTGTAATGTAATATAATAATAATCTGTCGCCTCCGTAGAGCTAAATATAGAACTGTTGATACTTTCTATCGCCCGCGCCTCCATCATGGCCTTTAGCTTAATGCCATATCACCCAACTTCAATTAGCCAAGGAGACGTAGAAACATGCCTATTATAACCCTACGTTCGTGTATAATGCGTTAAAACTCCAGCCGTCGGCCATTTTAATTCAGTCCATTTAACCAATCACAATTGAGTGTTATAAAGCGAATACCGCCATTACGATAACGTGGGCAATTACCGCCTCTGGTTCTCGCCCTACACAAACCCTTTGTTCGTGTGGCATTCCTTCACCACTGTCGTATTATTTAGGTTACAGAGGCACCAGACATCTGTGGTAAACTATTTTACTTGCCCCACAATAGTTCTCCACAATTAGCCGTCGCGCTAATGATCATTGATATAGGTAGTCGTGTTTTTACTGTACAGGTCGTAACTAGTGCATCCTATATATTAAACGAGAGTCTCTTATTTCAAGATACTGTTCTAGCCTTACGTGAAATTCAATACGATTCTCATTTAACCTTCTATTTTATTGCATTAACAATATAAGGTACATTGCACGTTTATTTTAGATATCTATATATATAGACATGTTTAACGCTAGGTCTCCCACGCAAAGATTCGAGTATTGATAATTAGGTACATGTATGCATCACGTGGTTTAAATTTTACTATCGCATTAAGCCAATACTGCGTTGTGTAAAAAAAGTGGTTGTTTTAAATTTCAACCAAAATAATTATAAAGTACTATGGAATCCAAATTAAGAATAAAATACTTTGATTAATTAATTAAATTCATGCGTGTAAAATACAAAATGTACTTTGGTTATTTGCTAAAGGTACTACAGTGGCCTACTGTCACTGACTGTTTTAAATTGAAATGTTATCGTTATTAATTATGAAAACCTTATTTAAGTATACATTACTGTAAAAATTGATTTGATTTGACGTTCTATTGTGACCTAATTTACAAAACGTGCTTTATACAAGTATTAAGAATTATGATTACATATATATTACTCAGCCGTCGGCCATTTTAATTCAGTTTATTCATAACCAATCACAATTGAGTTTTATAAAGCGAATACCGCCATTACGATAACGTGGGTAATAACCGCCTCTGGTTCTCACCCTACACAAACCCTTTGTTCGTGTAGCATTATTTCACCTCTGCGGTATTATATAGGTTACAGAGGCTAATGTATATGGCTAACATGTTTCGGTTGTTGGTACTTTAGCAGTATGTATCACATGTACTTATATATAGCCTGTAATTTACCAGAACAACTTACTGTATGTCTATTATCACGGTTTCTATGTCACGATGGCTTTAATCTTAATTGTTTTCGATACACTTATATTGATTTTTCTCCAATTCTTGTCGGGAAACACTAGGAACCTATATAGATTATATGAAAAATGATGTTGAGTTATATGTAACATGTATGTTTAATGCGTTTTATAGGTTCATCATCATATTTTTTAGTAAGTACTTACAGGATAATTATGTACATAATTGTCCAATGACATGCATACCAACCAGAACACTGGATGTTTTAATTAAGGCCTGCTTGTTTAAGTGGAACAACTGGTTCTTTCTGTAAGTAAATATTACATTTTCGGTATTAACCTAATATGGATCAAGGCATTGCAAGGCTTTGACAAATCTAGCATCAAACTACTGCGTTTAGAGGCTAATAATATAAAAAAATGTCCAATGGCGCATTAATTAAGGGCCTGTTCATTTAAGTGGAACAACCAGTTCTTTTTGTTATCAAATGCTACATTTTCGGTATAAACTTTTCCTGGTATGCAAATGTTGATGCAGGCATTGCAAAGTTGTTTCAAGGTTAGCACCACGGTACTGGTTACTTCATTGTATTTTTAACCTTATCTCATTAACGGAAATATCAAGTCAAGCAAGTTCAACAGTATTGATTGCCAAATATATTAAAGAAGTCAAGGTATTGCATATACCGGATATAATGCGACTGCTATCTTTGTGTGATGTGAAAATGGACGTTTTTGAGTTTGCTTATTAGTGTATTTACTTGTTGTGATTGACAATGATGACTGGGTTCTCATATTCAGGTTTGATGTGACCAAGATTTACATGGCGGGTGTCGTCAATGAAGCAGAAGACGCTTACTCTTCCGGAACACCTGGTCTTATTATCTTGTGCTTTTACGAGAGTCTTCATGTAACACTTTCCTTTGTTCCTATTTTGCCCCTAGTTTAATCGATTTTAAGTTCGGATTATGGTTTTGTTGACTCTTTGGTATTCTTTGATTTTTTTCATGATTATGTTCTCTCTCTATTTAACTATTTAACACTGCGGATTGGTCAAGTGGTTAACACTTCAGGCCTTCCACACAAGCGTCCGGAGTTCGATCCCCGAAGTCATCGTACGCATGATATATTCAAAGAAAAGATTTTTTCTCCTGCCAACACAACTCCAACCAGGAGTATAACAAAGGTTTGGGGTGGTTATTGCAGTATCTGTACCTTAGTATTGCAGTGTAGTAGTG
This sequence comes from Mimachlamys varia, assembly GCA_947623455.1. Taxonomy (NCBI): domain Eukaryota; kingdom Metazoa; phylum Mollusca; class Bivalvia; order Pectinida; family Pectinidae; genus Mimachlamys; species Mimachlamys varia. The sequence goes on from OX392545.1 coordinate 24,070,076, forward strand.
AGGCGGATTTTTAAAAGATGCCATCGGAAGCACGGTCCCACTACCTAGAGAACACAATACAGCTCCAGCACTAACGCCGGTATACACTTATAAAGAGATAACAGTCAGGTAGAATCGGACTGGTAACTTGAGCCCGAAAAGGAAACACATGTACTCGTTTAGAATTGTATATGTTAATTTTGTTCATTGTATAAAAGTTGTATATCTGTGTATTGTTAAGCGCTTTAGAGTAGCTAACATTAACATATCATAACGTTGTATGTTTATTATTAATACTGATTCTTTTCAACACGTGATCATTAAAAGAATCTTCCCCTACCAACCCTCGGGTTGATATTCTTGGTTGTCTAACCCGAGGTTCTGGCGAGGGTTAGACAATCAAGCATATCATTCTGAGGGTTTGGGATTTCTCTGTCGTAACTTCTAGGCAGGGGATGATTATTTTTCCCCAATCGTTTTATAATTAATTTTCCATTGATTGTATGCAGAATGTGGCTTTCTGATTAGTTAAGATTCTTTTCATACCTCTATGAAAAAAAAAAAAATCTGAAAATAGCGCGAGAAATGTGACGTCACAATACGGTTATTGACGTTGCGTATTGATTTGTAAAAAAAAAATCCGTTGTTAGATCAGTCAAATTGTACATAAACATGTTTTAAATTTGAAAATAAGTTTCAAAAATTAAATAGAAGCGTTGATGTCAATTAATTTTTAATTTCATAAGGTTATGAAAAAATTTGCTTGCAAACTTTTGTAAGGATCCACTACGCCGATTCATACAGATTGCAAACAAAATTGTTTCATACCCCAAAGAACTAAAACAAATTGTCTTCAATGCTTAAGTATTGTTTTAACGAAAGTATCAATGCAACACACTGTTGACGTGACGTGATTGAGTTGTTGACTTATCGTGATGGTCGTCATAATATTGTTGTTGTGACGTCATCATATTGTTGTTCTGATGTTATTGCATTGCTGTCAGCTCGTGATATCTGCCATATCCTAGGAGTTGATTGAGAAATCTTGGACAGGTAAAAGAAGAGAAAAATCTGTGAATAATTGAGAAAATGTGATGTAATCCCTTACTCCACAGCCGCTTTTTTACATGAGTTTTTAGATAAATTGAAACGGTAAAAACCACGGTAAATACTTATTTCTGAACCGTTCTGAGACGTCCTACCAACCAGATTGGTATACAGCAGTACATAAGAACCTCGGATTGTTATCATTATTCAATTATTGTAAATGGCGCCGTATGCGTTGGAATTCGTGATAATAAATTACGTATGTACCATGGATGAAATGGCGTTGATAAATAGTCTCCCACACGTAGATAATATCGGAGCTGTGACGTCATAATTTGATGCGCAATTACACTCGTATCCTAATGAAGATATAATTCCCAATTTTCTTATCAACAAAGCTCAAAGAAACGTTATATGTCTTTGTATAAATGCTTTTAATTGAGATTGAACGCTGAGGCGAGAATCTGGTGATTGAATTAGACGGTTCATCTTGATACCGCCACATCCTGCAGCATATATCAAACCTTTATCTCCGAGCTTAAAGGACATGTTTACAACATACTTATCTCCCCTTGTCTACCTCTCCGATAGTTTGAAATATATATGCTGTACATTTCATTACTGGTTGTTATGTTATGACACAATAGATGTACATGACAATTAATCGAGACGAGTTTATTTTGAGTTATCTCCCCTTTGCTACCTCTCCGATAGTTTGATATATATATGCTGTACATTTCATCACTGGTTGTGATCTCATGACACTAAAGATGTACATGACAATTAATCGAGACTAGTTTATATCGATTTATCTCCCCTTGTCTACCTCTCCTATACTTTGATATAGATACTCACTTCGAGAGATCACATGACACTATAAAGTACATGACAATTAACGAGACGAGTTAATATTGAGTTATCTCCCCTTGTCTACCTCTCCGATAGTTTGATATAGATATGCTGTACATTTCATCACTGGTAGAGATCACATGACACTATAAATGTACATGAAAATTATGCGAGACGAGTTTATATTTAGTTATCTTGTCAGTGATACCTATATTATTATCAAATGCCAAGATTTACCACATGCAAATAAAACGTCTATCTGTCTGGAAATCCGACGCTATTTATTTAACACCCGTTGCAGTAATATATATTTACATGCATGCTGTTCATATCATTCACGTTTTCATGTTTATTTGGATTTAATCTCGTTTAACACAAGCATCTTCATTGGTTTAAGAATTATGTTATCAGCCCATAACGTAAATGATGACGTAACACACATATGCTGCACCTTTTAAATTTAATAATGAAGTCGCCATTTATAACGTCACTTTTGATTGGTTGATACAGCAGCGTATTAATTTGTAAGAGACAAGAGTTCATGAATAATGTGAATTTTCTTATGGTATAGATTAAATTATATGATTAAGGTGAATCAATTTTTTATTTTATAAACACTAAAAACCCTAGTGTACTCTCATCATTAGAGTAAACTCTTTTTTTTGTGCAATACCTATATAACTTAAAAATATATTCAAGTTAATCCTTGAAAATATGGAATTCTTAAATGATTTCAAATGTTATTGTACTAGCTTTAACTAATTGATTATCGTTCTTGCTTATTGATTCAATATAGAAAACGAAATACATGTAAAACATTCGTGAGAACAAAACTATGATTTAAATAAATCCTATCGACAAAATGAAGCAAAGTATAAACAAATGAATACTATCTAATATGATAATATGGCCTGGGTCCAGTTGTTAAAAACTTGATTAGCTTTATCAGTGATTTGCGCATTTTCTATTATCCTGTAACTATAGAATGAAACCGTAGATTTAGTTACAACTTTGCAGATATCAAATATCCAATTGTGTCAATTTACATGCAAAATTTGAAGATTTTACCTTGTATATAAACATAATTATTAAAGTTTGAAAAATGTCGTTAAATAGTGATAAAGCTGATCAATCTTTAAACAACTCTGCCCAGGTGTTCCGCGAGGTTAAACGCCTTTACTCAGGCCTATGTACATAGGAAGTTACACCACCAATGAGAGTGTAAATTCTGGTATCCCGGTGTTGTTACAGTTGCAGTTCTTCATTCAGGATAGTCCTCTACAATATAGAAAAATCAAAGCAGGATCGTCACGTTTATTCGTAAGCATATTGGTATGGCGTTCGTGTTGATGATGTTGCTTGTAAAAAATAAATATGAGAATACCGAAGCGTTAACAAAATCATAATCTGAACTCAAAATCGATTAAACCATGGGCAAAATACGAACAAAGGAAATATTTACATGACATGGAAACCCATGTAAAAGTACAAGAGAATAAGACCCGGTGTTCCGGAAGAGTAAGCGTCTTCTGCTTCATCGTCGACAGCCGTCATTTAAATCTGTTTTCACGTCAAACAATGCACTAAACATATTTTAACAGACCTGCCTTATGTCAAATGTTAAACGTGTTTTATTATAAATAACACAAACACAAATGACAAAGGCAGACAATTCATTATTTTGATGTTTTATTATAATATATACATTGGCCATTTCTCTATAAGTATCAACTTTGTACGAGGACTGTTTTTGCATTGCCATTTAAGAAGGTATTAACTGATCAGAAAATTGTATTAAAGATTAACTTTCACAAAAAAAAAAAAAAACGATATAGAAAAATATTAATATAACATATTCCAAAAGACTTCTAAAACAGTAAATAAATGAAAATGTAGATTTTACACTGAGTTTGACAATAAACATTGTTCATGAAATAACTTTTTCACAACATCAATGTCTTATTCAATTTGGTGAACAGTAAAAGTATTATTTGCTCATGCATTATCGGGGCCTTAGTTCAATAAACAGCAAATATAGTCATTTTATAAATTCAGGAAAATTCATTGCATAGTGTCTAGATCCGATACTCCCTACCCAACCGCCATTGATTTTTACCTAGCCATAACGTTCAAATAATAAACTTAATATGTTGGGAAGCCATATATTTTTCTTAACATGGAAATATTTAATATCTCCGAGTGATATAAGATATTTATCCCCACTAACTTTCAATTTTACATGACGCGGCTGAGATGGTTTGGGTGTTTTTATTGTAACCGCCCCGGGACAGAAACTTCATCACGCCGCGGAATGATGAAGTGGTTTAAGTCTGAAGTGAGGATGTCGGATTGATATAGACGAGATGTTCCGAATTTACTTTATTTCTTCATAACATTGTTGGATTAGGTAGCATTTTTCAACAATCTTATTGTTCAAATTCAAATTGGAAGTACAGGACAACATCAGTGCAAACACATACAATGTATACATGCATCAGTATCAACTGACGAGTACACTCTCGAATATTAAGTCTCTTATGCATCTCAACCCTATCTTATACCTATAATTTATATACTACTACCACGTGACTTGCAAATCTTACGATCTGACAATACTGTCTGTACAAGGAATTAACGCACATCGGATATACGCATTCGCTATTTCTCCAAGAATGAAAAAACCAAATTGATCATGATTTAATACCTATAGGATTATGACTTGTAATGCCTCTGTTATTTTGCAGACAAATCCTGGTCTTTACTGAATAATAGTTTCACGCACTCTTAAGCGGCTCTCTGTATTCACCTTTCAGCAGGGGTTCGCTTTACAGACTTCACTATATAAATACCAAGATCTTCTAACAAAACAACAACAGTTCGCCCAGCTTGTGGTCCCTTTTCATAGAACTGATTTGGTTCGGTTTGGTTTATTTTATTTTATTTTACGTCCTATTAAAAGCCAGAGTCATTTAAGGACGTGCCAGGTTTTGGAGGTGGAGGAAAGCCGGTGCACTCCGACAAAAAACCACCGACCTACGGTCAGTACCTGGCAACTGCCCCACGTGGGATTCGAACTCGTAACAAGAGGTGGAGGGCTAGTGGTAGACTATCGGAACACCTTAACTACTCGGCCACCGCGGCCTCTTCACTAACTCAAATAACAAACAGAAACATGCAACAGTTTAATTTGTTCAGAAACATATCGCTTCAACATTCTATTAACTCGACATTTTGAGGTATCAACTCGACATTCTGAGGTATCAACTCCTCATTTTGAGATAATAATTCAAACAATTATGACTTAATTACCCGGAATTTCGAGTTCGAAAAAAATGATGTGGCAGTACAAATGTAATACGCTTCCATAAGTTTGAATGTGTTGGAAGTGGAAGTCTTGTCTTTGATACTGTGTTTCTTTTGTGCCTGAGAGTTATCTCCCCTGCTACTGAGTGTTGACAATACCAGCACTATCTTATCCACTCAGAGTTAGTTATTGCCTTTTGAATCTACGCATAAAATAGTGCAGTTTCTCTTTGCGTTTAAAATGAGAACAATAACAAAACCCGCTGTACTTTATGCATCTCTGGATTCTAATAGGGCATTTGAAATGTCATGGAATTTTATCTAATATACCTACACATTACAAGTATAACCAGGTTTACACTAAGTGGTCGGAACAACGAGCTTACTACCGAATCAAATCATTAATGAAATTCACCAGGAAATCAATCTGTTATATAGGATATGATACTGGTACCACTATAATCATCTCCGATTATACAGACATCCAAGGATACGATGATTCAATCACCATTCGTCTGTACGGGAGATACATCAGACCTGCGTTTTGGTGTCAGTATCAAGTCAAATAATAAATAAGAGAATCCCGAAGCGTTAACAAAATAATAATCCAAACTCAAAATCGATTAAACCAGGGGCAAAATATGAACAAAGGAAGGATTTACATGGAGACTCTTGTAAAAGTACAAGAGAATAAGACCAGGTGTTCGGAAGAGTAAGCGTCTTCTGCTTCATCGACGACACCCGCTATGTAAATCTTTGTCACATCCATGTAAACATCAAGTTCTCAAAATGAGAACCGAGTATCATTGCCAATCACAACAAGTAAACACACTTATGAGCATACTCAAAAACGTCCATCTTCATATCACTAAAATATCTCTCATTGAGAAATCAAGCTACGGTTTGCTGCACATTTCTTTTTGTTTTGTTGTCTGATTTTCCTTTCAAATGTTCAAGTTTTCTGATTTTATTTTTCCCTTTGCTAGCTGTACCCTATATTGGATTCGTTCCATTTCGTTCCCCTCATTCTACCTATTCTGAGAATATATACATGTATTTTCCATGTTTTTGTGTCCTTTTCCCCTTTGAAGTGCTTACATTATTTAGCATCTTCTGTCTCTCCCGTTCTGAAGTCTCCCTTTCATCGTTTCATGTGTTTTGTTCCCTTCAATGTGTTTTTAATGCTGTCTAATTTTTCTTTCAATTTTTGTTGTTGATGTTGTTTTGTTGTTCCATTTTCTAATTGATGAGTTTTCGTCTGATCCATCTTTTTTATATGTAATGTGTATACATTTACATATATTATTATTCCTAATTTTATATATGTTAATAGGACGTAAAACACAACAAACTTGATTATAGCTGTTAATAGGATGTCAAACACAAACAATTTTGCTTGTCCGCACAAACAAACCTGGCACGTACTTAATTAACCATAACTGCTAGCAGGATGTAAAACACAAACAAACCTGGCACGTACTTAATTAACCATAACTGCTAGCAGGATGTAAAACACAAACAAACCTGGCACGTACTTAAATAACCATAACTGCTAGCAGGACGTTAAACACAAACAAACCTGGAACGTCCTTAAATGACCTTAGCTGCTAGCAGGACGTAAAACATAAACAAACCTGGCACGTCCTTAAATAACCATAGATGCTAACAGGACGTAAAACACAAACAAACCTGGTACGTCCCTGAATGACCATAGCTGCTAACAGGACGTAAAATACACACAAATCAAACATGACTATCTGTGTGATCGCCGTGCATATAAACGTTCTTAAAAAAAACTCGATAGCGATCTCCAAAAAGAACCATGTCTGCATAATATGCAGACGGTCGTAGTCGGCCTTGAGATGAGCAACGCATGGCGTCTACAAAGTTTTATCCTGCTGAATATTTCCTCAAATTTAAATACATTATTGGTGTCAATATAAGCTAGTATTATTCAAATGGTATTGATATTTCTGTCTAATAACATTTTATGCTAATGCCAGCACTTTTTTGTTTCGTGATAATGTCAAGGTCACTTAACTGGGAATAATCTACGAATATCTATATTGTAAATGAACAATACATTTAGGTGTACATATAAACAATTCATTATCAAATATAGAATAGATTGTTTCAGTATCTGTTAAATTAAGGATTTGTGTTGAATAGAAATTTTGATTATATATCGATTAAATTAAGTAATATATACAGTATGCCGATAAAAAACCGAATCAAACTGCATCATGCAGCTGTTTCGTCCTCCAAGGACTCATCAGTGATGCTTTGGGCCAAAAGGTGGGAATCCACAAATGTAGAAACAAAAGAGTCAGGTGCATAAAACCCCTTTAATGTATGAATTTAGAAGTTAAATTAAACTAGTTCTGTATAATTTCGAAATGTGTACTACGAAAATGTGTATATTACTGTATGTATCGTGCCACTACTCAAATGAGATTACTGTGGCTATTCAGCTCAACTACGCTTTCAAATAACTGACAGAATTCCTATCAAACCACCAAAAAGACAAACACAAACACTGTAAAGAACATTCGGCTTTCACTTCCTTCCGCATCATAACAGAGAAAGTTTTCGTTCGTTAGTTCGAAAACGGAACAGGAAATAGTCTAGAGAACAATGTTCAGTGTGAATTCAAAACATAATTCAAAACATGAGCGTTTCGTCCTGTAGACATGCCTACTTTCTTGATCCCATCTTCATTTCAACACGGACAATAAAATGTCTGCATTTGACAGTTTAATATGCTTTCCATTGTTTAAATCCATTTAAAACCTCTTTCTGCAGCGGGGTCTTAATCAAAACCACAAGGCACATTTTTGGTGAGAGATACCCCAACATATTACACATATCAAGCTTAAACACCCAGTTAACGCTCCCCTGGGATCAAAGCTTGGATAAATGTGAAGTATATGGCTTTTAAATTTGATTTCGAAACTCCATTATATCACAAATTCTTCTGTTATTTAGATAATAAACACATCTTCAATCTTTACTATTGTAGAAACTGGTTTATTAATAACATTTTTTCAATCATTCCGTTCAGGAATTTCGGATATTCTTTTATTTAATGACGGAAAATACTGGCGCTAAATACTATTTATTTAAAAAGAAATTTGTTTATGGTCCCACTTTATATCACAAATTACGGAACAATAGATCTACAGCACTACCATGGTTTATAATGTTATAATGTTCTGTCTGCAAGTTTAGAATTCTTTCTGCCTTTGATGTTCCGCGTAATACCCCTTTAGACAAGACTGCATTCAAATCCGGTCCATTAACAATTAAAAATGCGTTAATTAAAATCAAACTACACCAACTGAAAACTAATACATGTTATATATACTACAGTGTAACAGCTATTTAACTCGCGCGGGACATCTCTTTGAAGTTGCAATATGGGAATAAGAATCTGTTACATTGGCACAAGAAATAGGTTTAAGATTACTATATCAAAGCTGTTCTGCCAATGAAGGATCTCTGGCAATCTCAATTATGTTTGATTATGCTATCGGATTTCTTCTATTTTACCTATGGTTTGAGCCTGTGTGAGAGACGCAATATTTGTACCTGATTCTAAAGAGCCGATTAAATTTTGATATGTTATTTTATTTCTTCTGCCTAGCTGTTATTTTCACTATAAACATATACCCACTTTACGCATGTAATTATGTATAATCAAATGTAAATATACCCAAATTATAAATGAAAGGCCATGATGTTCTTGCGATGGTATCTAATATTTAAGGTTTATGGTCGCCATCTTGGTCTCATTGAGAACAACTCTACATCCTTGCATGATATGAAAATGGATGTTTCTGAATATGCTCATTAGTATGTCTGTTGTTGTGATGGACAGTTATGTCTAAAATCTCTCTATGATGACTTTCGTTTCTCATTTTGGGGATTGATGCTTACTTTCATGTGACCAGGATTTACATGGCAGATGTCGTCGACAAAGCAGAAGACGCTTACTCTTCCTGGTCTTATTCTTTTGTAATTAAACGAGGGTGTCCATGTAAATATGTCCTTTATTCATATTTTGCCCCTAGTTTAATCGATTTTGAGTGCAGATTGTGGTTTTGTTGTTGCTTTGGTGTATCAAACACGAGTATAATAAACAATATAAAAGCTACGTTTCTTACACTATGTTTTATTTAGGCCTGTTTACTAACATCACGGATGTAATTATAAAATCGAACTTAAAGTCACACATTGATATACCTTATTTCACACTTTTCCGTAATAAACGAAAAATGTACAAACTCCAATGATCAATAATTAAAGGAAGAAAAAACTAACTCATATGGTTTAAAAGAAAGAAAACAACTAGAAAATTTAAAGACATTTACAACATTCCATGTTATAGAGGTTACACTCGTTACTGCTCGTGTCTTTTGTAACATTTGAAAAATAATTTACTCGAGTTAAATAAATTCCATAGCTAAAAACCACGAGTCGTGTGACCTGTTTCTACCACAATAATATTAAGTCGCAGTGTTGAGTTCTGTGAACTGCGGAATATTTGCGCGAAAACACAACATCTCGTATATATTCCCGCCAAATTGTGACGACGTCAACAATCAGCACGTTGCATTGAACCACGTGATTTCCGAATAAAGTGTTCAACTTCTCAACCTATCAAAAGTCCGGAAGGTCATATTCCGCTAGTGGTATATAACGTAAATTTAGCCAACAGTCAGCACGTTTATACAATGGTCTGAGAGTGGAATAACACAGGGTATTGTAGTAAAATAAGGTTAAGAAATAGCTGAATACATTAGGGAAATAAAGTACTCAAGTAAATGATATATTGAGAGTTCAAAAGAGTTTCACAAGAACTATTCAGAGAGAAACATATTAAAGTATATGTAATCCTGATCGCTACATAAAGCTATCTGGCTGGGAAGGAGATTTGGAGATCTCAACACATCGTGTTCTCCTGACTAAGTACTTGTATTACAAAATATCTCCTATCGGTAATATAATCCTATCATGTTTTAGGTGAAACTAAACCATAACAATTTTGATATAAGTGTTTTGGCGTATGTTGTTTTTAAATCCAGACTGATCGTTTTATAGCTGTGCTTATGGCCATTGTCATAATCTCCACACAGTAGATATAATGACATCACCGAGGACAAGGTTTTACATAAACACGTATCACCTAATGGATTAAAAAATGATGCCGGGTCCCCATGGGGTGATTGTAAGGTACACCTGTACTCTAGGGACATGAATCAGATCGTGCAATAAAATGTCTGCTCTAGAAGATACCCTCTTATTATTATATGGCTAGTGAATCTGAATTTGGACACTTTTTCCGGTCGGTTTTGTTTTCTCAGTAACCTTCCTAGGCTTCACTTATTAGGCATTTGCTAAGCATCACTAACGAGTCCTAGAAGGACGAAACAGCTGTATGGTGCAGTTTGATTAATGTTTTGGCTTGGGAGAGTTGTTTTTTCGCGTGTGATCTTTTAAAAACAAAAACTTGTATACATGTGTATTTATGTATGACTTCCCTGTTTAGCTTCAGCCTGTCTCACTCAGATTATATATCACAGGTTAAGTGTTTCACTCAGATTAGATTTTAGCCACTGCTTGGGTGTATTTACTTTGAATCAAAATTCTTAGTTGTTTTAAAAAAAACATTGTGGGGAATGAAGCTGATTTTATCTATGATGAAAAATATCAATCCGAGAGAACGTATATATTGTACTTTCGTTTAATCATTAAAATATTGCTCCGTCAGCAAATAATGAAGCTCCAAATAACTGAAAGCTATTGCATGTAAACAAGTGTAAACAAGTGTAACCTGTCTCGCGGTGAAGGTTGAAAACGACCAAACAAAAATGAATTTATAACACGTAAACACTTCACGTGTCAGCATACGGTCGGTAGGAGGCACTGATCAAAGTGGTAATTCTGCCAGGATCGCTACATCAAGTGTCGTGGGGTTTACTCATTGTTCTCCGCTGAGTAGGCTAATAACGATACTAATTCTTCTCTAAGTGAGTGTTTTGGTCAGGTCGATTAGAGCGAGTTACAGTTAGTATATGACCCAGCCTTAGCTGGCCGGTCGACAGGACCTTCGACATCACCACATCCTTTACGTCGTACATCACCGCCCCGACCATTACGGGGGGTGTAGTGGAGCAGATAAATCAGGCACTGAACGTGGTAATAAAGCCATCAGTGACCACTGGTCAGTCTGGGCTCACGAGATTTTCACGACGTGTCAAATCAAGTGTATAATTAACTGAGGACCTAACGTACGGGGCCCGCCTTCGGATTCTTAGAACGTGTCGGATACTGCTGCTGTAGGTACCGCTACACAGAAACCCGGATGTAAACCTATGTAAAACACCGTGATACATCATGTACCATGATATGTGTTTGCTATTTAAAATAGTTTGGTTTGTAAATAAATCTGAAGCATTTAAAATGACGTAACACAATCATATGCTTCACCTTTTAAATTGAAGCTGATACAGTATGCTGAAAAAATGAATTAACTGCATCATACAGCTATTTCGTCCTCCTAGGGCTCTTCATGGATGCTAGGGATCAAAAGGATGGAATCCAAATATGGCTGATTCTATCGTCCCCGACCTTTGACGTTACCTTACTAGCCACATACTATAAACGTTTTTATTTTGACGCACTCAAATAGTGGCTCATAACCGAATTTAAACATATACGCTCAATGTCGATAGACAAGCTTACAATTCTTGCTGTAGAAAGCCACAGCAACTGTAATTAGTGCAATCACAACTTCGCAGAATCCTTTCAGTGCAAACTAGCTTAAATAAACCGCTAAGATATAAACGTTCACATGTTCCTTTGTGTAAAGGTCAGTTTTATAATATACATAATTTTCTTTTTATAAACTTAAACTTATAATTGACCAGTACTCTTTGTTTATTCCATTCCCCTGCCTAAGGTTTTTAACCGCTCCTTTCATTGTCAATCATAGTTCAGATCATTTGTTTTTGCTCTTAGCAACATTGCTTACTCCCACGAGTACAAACCAGACGGATGAAGCTGTGACTCATTTTTTTCGTATCAATGGTCCAGATGCGTGCGTCTTACTTTTGTTGTCCACCTATCTTATATTAACAACAAGGGTTTGCACTGGGATTCGAGAGATACAGATTGATGAAGGTTATGGGAAAGTTGTATCGGTCGCCAAAATATTCTGTATCTGTGTGTGATAAAAAGATGGACGTTTTTTACTTTGCTTATTAGTGTATTGTATTTACTTGTTGTGATTGACAATGATGACTCGGTTCTCATTTTGAAGATTGATGTGATTTGCATGGCGGGTGTCGTCGAAGATTCAAAATGTGCTCTTCCGGGACACCTGGTCTCATGCTTTATTCAAATTTTGCCTCTAGTTTAATCGCTTTTGAGTTCGGATTATGGTTTTGTTGACGCTTTGGTATTCTCTGATTTTTGTTTTTATAAACACATTTACTTTGAATAATGTGATTTTATGTTATGGACAATCATGCTCAATTGACTTTTAAAAGGAATTTATGTTTATGGTGGCTATATCAATATACTGTGTATGTTGTTTATGTCATTATATCGTAATTGGTCATATATCGGGTTTTGCATGGCCGAAAAGCCTGGTAAGATCAATGGTTTTTGCTTTCCTTTACAATAGGTAGACGTAAACAATTCATGAAAATAAAAGAAAAAATAAGAACTTTATCCATACTTTGATACGGAATTTAATGAATTTTCATTATACAATTTAAAGCGAGTGTACACTGCCGCAAAATGATGGTAAAGATCGTTTACACGCAAACCTGTCATCAGTCCTTGCTTGTGTTTGTTTAATTATATCATTGCTACAACATTCTTACAAAGCTTTATCAAATCTTAAGAAAGGACCTCTCATGCGCCTAACATGCAAGCGATGACAAATCAAACTTATCTACAACTGTGGGTATGGTGGTAGCCATGCAGTTATTTTGTCATTTTTAATACGAAAGAAATTATAATTTAGCGATTCATCAACAAACACCTTAATCCGGAATGAAAATCGATTAAACTAGGGGCATAATAAGAACAGAAGAGATATGTACATTCAAGTAATTGCAAAGTCCTCAACGTGAGAACCGATTCATCATTGCAGTAACTGATTGATTTCAAGTTGTTTACTACAGCAGATAGTACTATAAATGAACGGACATATTCAAATGTTTTTTGTTTCATTATGTCATATGCAGTCAACAAAACTATTGACAAGAAGTATTAAAATGTGTATACATCGTATTACACGTCACTGTATTGAGTATTCATGATGAAATACGTCATCAATAGACAGTCTTTACCAACATCCTGACATTTTGTTTTTGTCGAAGTAATGTTTGACAAGTTGTGAAACTACATACATTGTACATGTACAAGGCGTTATTGCCGCCGTTTTAATCTTGCTGTTCCCTCTCCGATGACTGCAACATTCTAATTACAGGAAATATAATACATTTATCTATATAGCAGTACCATATAAAGAAGGACAAGTTTTATAACGACCAGGGGCTAATAATTGACAGTGGAGTTTCCTGGTAGTCAGGGTACGTGAGTTTCGTGTAAAACAGTAACAAAGCAACTAATCATGTTTGAGTTGTTACAAATTGAACCTCGCCTTTCCAATAGTGCTATCACTAATGTGTCTCGTGATTGATCAGGCCCAAGGCATCATCGACGAACCCCCAAGAATATTTCTTAATTATTTCTAAGTAAGAATATAAAAAACTAATACAATTCTCTACGAACACTGATAATTACATAACGCTAGACAAGGGCACTACAGAGAAAATTAAAGTTTACGCTTCAATTACTTTGTTTTCGAGATATACACAAGCATTATCCTAGCTATTGACCTACTTTAAACGTAAACTGCCTTAAAACAAAGAGAAACACCATAGTTGATGTTTTCACTTCATGTCCTTGGTGAATTAATACACTGAGTCTGTTGCTTCATTTTCGTATTGGTCGATAGTAAGAGCGACGTTCTCCCCTTGCAATGATTCTACAGACTTTATAATAGTAGTGACATGCTATATCCTGTTGCATCATGGTAAAAGCATCAAGGGGACTCCTGAGAATGTGGAGTTTTTCGAGTTTTCCTTAATGTTTAGTTTGTTAGGGATTTTGGACACAGTAGAATATTGCCTCACTATGATAAGTAATTTTACCGAAAAAATGGAGTGAAAATAAATCAGAGAATACCTATGCGTTAACAAAATCATAATCCGAACTCAAAATCGATTAAACCAGTGGAAAAAAAATGAACAAAGGAAAGATTTACATGAAGACACTTGTCAAGGCAAAAGATAAGACCAGGTGTTCCGGAAGAGTAAGCGTATTTTGCTTTATCGACGACACCTTATTTGTAAATCTATGTCACATCCAAGTAAACATTAAGTTCTCAAATTGAGAACCGAGTCATCATTGTCAATCACAATAAGTAATAAGAGCATAAAGGTTATGTTTTTTCTAAAATAAAACTCTTTAATGTGATTGTATGTTGTCAAATCAATGTGAATATCAACTCTATATGATCTTATCTGGGCATACCATCACATGACATGTGACGTCAACGAAACGGAAAACGCTTATCCTTCTCACGACACCTGGTCTTAATTTCTTGTAATGTTTCAAGGGTCTCCGTCTTCTGTGAACCTACTTTATTTGGCACTGTCAATTTTAGCGCATTGTCAGTTTTTGGCATATTAGCGCAATGATAAATTCGCGCATCCATGATAATTACTATATAAGCAGCATATAAAAACTCTAGCAAAATATTCAACGCGGAAAGTGCTAAATAGAATTAGTGCGAAAATATGTGCGTTTATAGTCATTCTTTTAAGAATAAAGAATTGTTTACGCCTAGGTATTCCTAAAACAAACACGTTCTAATCAAATAAGTTATTACCTCCCACCCATCTCGGTCATGTGATTTTGGTGATGGTTATTTTAGGGATCGCGATTTTATATTATTATTTCCGATGATATTTTGGTATAAGTTGTCGTTCAAATTATTTAATGCATTTTTTGTTGCTGTCGATTTCGTGTTATTTTTCAGTGGTACACTCCCGTTCAATTTACGATGACGCCAATGTGATAATCATTTAATTTGTCATGCGTTTTTAAAACGACTCCGTACTGTATACTTGATCTATAATTTAGTTACACTGATAAATTTCCTCTCGTGAAAGTCTTACCCCTTCTTTACAGTTCATAGATTCATCTCTCCTCCCAGTGCCACAAGACAGATCACACCTCTGTTGTCAGGGGAAACAAATGACGGCCATGTTGTAGGCAACCGGTGCTTTATGCTCCGATTTCAACCATAACTTACGTGACTTTGTTGAGTAATTGAGATTTCTTCTCCTACCAAACGCTTTATCAATATATATGTGTTTGTTTTTTATCTTCTGAGAAAACTTTTATTTGGTTAAGATTGATTCTTCCTGTCGTCAGCGTAAGAAAATCTCGGAGGGCATGGATACCATCAATTTTCTGTAACAATGAATGTGTGCCTTTTTAATTGTGTGTGTTAGTACGCCATGGTAAATACCTCAGTCCTCATTGTGTGTTAGTATGATATGATGATTACCTCAGTCCTCATTGTGCGTGTTAGTATGATATGGTAAATACCTCAGTCCTCATTGTGTGTGTTAGTATGATATGGTAAATACCTCAGTCCTCATTGTGTGTTTTAGTATGATACGGTAATTACCTCAGTCTTCATTGTGTGTTTTAGTATGATATGGTAAATACCTTAGTCCTCATTGTGTGTTTTAGTATGATATGGTAATTACCTCAGTCCTCATTGTGTGTTTTAGTATGATATGGTAAATACATCAGTCCCCATTGTGTGTTTTAGTATGATACGGTAATTACCTCAGTCTTCATTGTGTGTTTTAGTATGATATGGTAATTACCTCAGTCTTCATTGTGTGTTTTAGTATGATATGGTAAATACCTCAGTCTTCATTGTGTGTGTTAGTATGATATGGTAAATACCTCAGTCCTCATTGTGTGTGTTAGTATGATGTGGTGATTACCTCAGTCCTCATTGTGTGTGTTAGTATGATGTGGTGATTACCTCAGTCCTCATTGTGTGTGTTAGTATGATATGGTGATTACCTCAGTCCTCATTGTGTGTGTTAGTATGATATGGTGATTACCTCAGTCCTCATTGTGTGTGTTAGTATGATACGGTAATTACCTCAGTCCTCATTGTGTGTGTTAGTATGATAGGGTAATTACCCCAGTCCTCATTGTGTGTTTTAGTATGATACGGTAATTACCTCAGTCTTCATTGTGTGTGTTAGTATGATATGGTAAATACCTCAGTCCTCATTGTGTGTTTTAGTATGATAGGGTAATTACCTCAGTCCTCATTGTGTGTGTTAGTATGATACGGTAAATACCTCAGTCTTCATTTTGTGTATTAGTATGATACGGTAATTACCTCAGTCCTCATTGTGTGTTTTAGTATGACACGGTAATTACCTCAGTCCTCATTGTGTGTGTTAGTATGACACGGTATATACCTCAGTCCTCATTGTGTGTGTTAGTATGATACGGTAATTACCTCAGTCTTCATTTTGTGTGGTAGTATGATATGGTGATTACCTCAGTCCTCATTGTGTGTTTTAGTATGATATGGTAATTACCTCAGTCTTCATTGTGTGTTTTAGTATGATATGGTAAATACCTTAGTCCTCATTGTGTGTTTTAGTATGATATGGTAATTACCTCAGTCCTCATTGTGTGTTTTAGTATGATATGGTAAATACATCAGTCCCCATTGTGTGTTTTAGTATGGTACGGTAATTACCTCAGTCTTCATTGTGTGTTTTAGTATGATATGGTAATTACCTCAGTCTTCATTGTGTGTTTTAGTATGATATGGTAAATACCTCAGTCTTCATTGTGTGTGTTAGTATGATATGGTAAATACCTCAGTCCTCATTGTGTGTGTTAGTATGATGTGGTGATTACCTCAGTCCTCATTGTGTGTGTTAGTATGATGTGGTGATTACCTCAGTCCTCATTGTGTGTGTTAGTATGATATGGTGATTACCTCAGTCCTCATTGTGTGTGTTAGTATGATATGGTGATTACCTCAGTCCTCATTGTGTGTGTTAGTATGATACGGTAATTACCTCAGTCCTCATTGTGTGTGTTAGTATGATAGGGTAATTACCCCAGTCCTCATTGTGTGTTTTAGTATGATACGGTAATTACCTCAGTCTTCATTGTGTGTGTTAGTATGATATGGTAAATACCTCAGTCCTCATTGTGTGTTTTAGTATGATATGGTAATTACCTCAGTCCTCATTGTGTGTTTTAGTATGATAGGGTAATTACCTCAGTCCTCATTGTGTGTGTTAGTATGATACGGTAAATACCTCAGTCTTCATTTTGTGTATTAGTATGATACGGTAATTACCTCAGTCCTCATTGTGTGTTTTAGTATGACACGGTAATTACCTCAGTCCTCATTGTGTGTGTTAGTATGACACGGTATATACCTCAGTCCTCATTGTGTGTGTTAGTATGATACGGTAATTACCTCAGTCTTCATTTTGTGTGGTAGTATGATATGGTGATTACCTCAGTCCTCATTGTGTGTGTTAGTATGACACGGTAATTACCTCAGTCTTCATTGTGTGTGTTAGTATGATATGGTAAATACCGCAGTCCTCATTGTTTGTTTTAGTATGATACGGTGATTACCTCAGTCCTCATTTTGTGTGTTAGTATGATACGGTAATTACCTCAGTCCTCATTGTGTGTGTTAGTATGATTTGGTAATTACCTCAGTCCTCATTGTGTGTGTTAGTATAATACGGTAATTACCCCAGTCTTCATTTTGAGTGTTAGTATGATACGGTAATTACCCCAGTCTTCATTGTGTGTGTTAGTATAATGTGATAATTACCTCAGTTTTCATTGTGTGTGTTAGTATGATATGGTAATTACCCCAGTCTTCATTGTGTGTGTTAGTATGATGTGGTGATTACCCCAGTCTTCATTGTGTATGTTAGTATGATGTGGTAAATACCGCAGTCTTCATTGTGTATGTTAGTATGATGTGGTAAATACCGCAGTCTTCATTGTGTGTGTTAGTATGATGTGGTAAATACCTCAGTTTTCATTGTGTGTGTTAGTATGATATGGTAATTACCCCAGTCCTCATTGTGTGTGTTAGTATGATGTGGTAATTACCTCAGTCCTCATTGTGTGTTTTAGTATGATAGGGTAATTACCCCAGTCTTCATTGTGTGTGTTAGTATGATAGGGTAATTACCCCAGTCTTCATTGTGTGTGTTAGTATGATATGGTAATTACCTCAGTCCTCATTGTGTGTGTTAGTATGATATGGTAATTACCTCAGTCCTCATTGTGTGTGTTAGTATGATATGGTGATTACCTCAGTCCTCATTGTGTGTGTAAGTATGATATGGTAATTACCCCAGTCCTCATTGTGTGTTTTAGTATGATAGGGTAATTACCCCAGTCTTCATTGTGTGTGTTAGAATGATAGGGTAATTACCCCAGTCTTCATTGTGTGTGTTAGTATGATGTGGTAATTACCTCAGTCTTCATTGTGTGTGTTAGTATGATACGGTAATTACCCCAGTCCTCATTGTGTGTTTTAGCATAATAGGGTAATTACCCCAGTCTTCATTGTGTGTGTTAGTATGATAGGGTAATTACCCCAGTCTTCATTGTGTGTGTTAGTATGATATGGTTATTACCTCAGTCCTCATTGTGTGTGTTAGTATGATACGGTAAATACCTCAGTCCTCATTGTGTGTGTTAGTATGATATGGTAATTACCTCAGTCATCATTGTGTGTGTTAGTATGATATGGTAATTACCTCAGTCCTCATTGTGTGTGTTAGTATGATATGGTAATTACCTCAGTCCTCATTGTGTGTGTTAGTATGATATGGTAATTACCCCAGTCCTCATTGTGTGTTTTAGTATGATACGGTAAATACCTCAGTCCTCATTGTGTGTGTTAGTATGATATGGTAATTACCTCAGTCCTCATTGTGTGTGTTAGTATGATATGGTAAATACCTCAGTCCTCATTGTGTGTGTTAGTATGATATGGTAATTACCTCAGTCCTCATTGTGTGTGTTAGTATGATATGGTGATTACCTCAGTCCTCATTGTGTGTGTTAGTATGATATGGTAATTACCTCAGTCCTCATTGTGTGTGTTAGTATGATATGGTAATTACCTCAGTCTTCGTTGTGTGTGTTAGTATGATATGGTAAATACCTCAGTCCTCATTTTGTGTGTTAGTATGATATGGTTAATACCCCAGTTCACATTTTGAGGGCATGACATAAACTTTGATGTGACCTAGATTTGCACGTCGGAGACGCTTAACATTCCGGACGATCTTGTATTATTTTGTATTCTTTGTCCAGGGTATCGGTTTGATGATTGTTTACAATAAAGAATCATTAATCAATGATACTAGGTAAGAAGTATACAAATAAACATTTTGAAAAAATCAACTTCACATCTTATTATGATTCAGAATATTTCACAAAGAACTGTGTCGTTAAAATGCATCCTGGTACTTCATAGTCACTGTACCAGCTCTTGCTATGAGAACGTTGTTGTACTAGGAGTGGCCCTAGATTGACATTGTGGGTGGCTAAATGAAGCAGAACAATTTCAATTAGATGTCTTGTCCTAGCTTCCTTGTCACCATTTTAATCTCACCGTTGTTCATATTTTGCTCTAGTTGTATTGTTTTTGAGTTAGAATAGTAGGATTTTTTTAACCTTTTCTAATTTGTTTGCCTTGTGTTCTTATAATGTGGCATATAACCATTAAAAGGGACCAACATCAATCTAACAAGCACGTGAAAACAATAAATGATATGTATGCACCGTACATTTAAAAAAAAAATAAACAAAGTCGAAAGTAATGCCATTGTACCATTGTGTTTTTCTTATGGGAATGTTGACGCTATGTGACACAGTTAGTAATACATATATCACTGTACTATTGGATTGTACTGTTGTGGATGGTGTTGCTATGTGACCATAGTATTGGTGATAAATCTAAAAGTAAACGAAACATTTCCGTTTCAATTAAATGTTACATATCTGTTGAAATGTGGCCAATTTGTCTACAACATTTTGCATTAGCGCTGTTGCAAAATGCCATAAAGAAACCAAAGTGCATGTTCGACACGAAACAATTAGGGAAAAACATGTTATTTTTTCAATTCTTCATACAGTAACGACAATAACTGATACACCAGCTTGACTGATGATTATGCTATCGTACAGTGTAACAAGCGCCAATTCCAGAAGTAGATTAACCAGACCCAAATACAGAGCATGTGTTGATGTTGGGCAGACTTTACAAGTACAAACTAAGTGTGAGGACAAAAAGGACAAACTGTACACCATGCGTACATGTACCTGTACCGCAGCGTACATCTTGTTAAAGTCCATTGTACAATATGAAAGCTGCCATAACACAAACTAAATGGGAGTGGACGTAACGGACAAACTGTACATAACTTCGAACATGTAACTGTATCGCAGCGTATATCTTGTTAAAGTCCATTGTACAATATGAAAGCTGCCATAACACAAACTAAGTAAGAGTGGACGTAACGGACAAACTGTACATAACTTCGTACATGTGCCTGTACCGCAGCGTATATCTTGTTATAGTTCATCGTACGATATGAAAGCTGACATAACACACACATATGCTGCACCTTTTAAATTTATTAAAAGATACAGTATGCCGAAAAATGAATTAAAACACCATCATACAGGATGGACGTTTTTCGTAGTACATGACTTGAAATCATACAGAACTTGTTTAAAATTATTTCTAAATTGATATTTAACGGGTTCTACGCACCTGACCCTCCTGCTTCTACATTAGTTTAGAATTTTTTGATTCCCATCTTTTGGTCCCTATCATCACTGAAAAGTGCTAGGAGGACGAAACAGCTGTATGATGCAGTAGAATTCATTTTTTTCGACATTCTGTATCTATTACTAAATTCAAAAGGTGCAGCGTTTGTATGTATTACGTCATCTTTTATGACAGGGTGTGCAGACTATGTTGGTGGATTTTTTTTTAGTCCCCAAGGTTTTCTGGAGCCCCCATTGCCACAGTTATCTCATTTGAGTAGTGGAACGGTACATTATGCAAAATGTATATAAATTTTCGTAGTACACGATTTGGAATTATACAGAACTAGTTTAATTTTACTTCTAAATTTATAAACTAAACGGGTTTAACGCACCTAACCCTTCTGCTTCTACCTTAGTTTAGACTTTTTTGATTCCCAATTTTTGGTCCTTAGCATTACTGTCCTAGGAGGACAAAAAAGCTGTATGATGCAGTTTAATTCATTTTTGCGACATACTGTATATATTACAAAAAATATAAGGTGCAGCATAAGTGTGTAGTACGTCATCTTTTGAATATGCTTAATTGTATGTCTGGTTTTTTATTTAGCTATGCCTCAGTTCTCCCTTTGAGGCCATTAAATTAACTTGGATCTGACCTACATGATTATCATGACGTGTGTGGTCGATGAAGGAGAAGTCGCTCACTCTTCCGGAACACCAAGTCTTATTCTCTTGTATTTCCTTCAAGGGTCTCCATGTAAATTTGCTATCATGCTCCTTATTTAATTTGCGTTCTGATTTTATAATAAGATTTTGTTGACGCGTTGGTATTTTCTAATTATTGTAAATGTCCTTTCCGAAATCTTCTGTTTCATCAATTTTAGATTTTGCTGAAATTATTTCAAATCTTATACCATTGCTATGATTTCACTGAAAAATGAACTTCTATGGCTGAAAGGTATAAATACAATGGTATTCGTCGTTGCTAATTGTTCTCCTAGTCGACACAGTTAAAGTCATTAAAAATAACATTTGGTTTTGACAACGATTACTATTGAGCTTTAACATAATCGTGAACATTTCAATTTTCCGATCATTAACTTTCCTTTTTTGTTGTAATATCCCTGCTTCTCAAATATATTGTGTTTACATGTCGTTGTTGATTCGTTATTCAAGGATTTTCTCTATATATCGAGATTTTTGTAATAGATATCGTCTTAATACGAACAAATGTACGGCACAGATAGATGCAGGTTGTTGAGGACCATGATCATGAGTAAGTAATACACTACATGATCGCCATCTTCAAAAAGTATACTATGAAGTTGGCGGTTTTTTTTAATATATCATTTTTATATGATTGTAAATAATGCGTTACTCCAAAATTTGAGAATTTTGTATTTACTTGTTTATCATCTTAATTTACATGGCGGAAGTCATCAATGAATCAGAAGACGCTTATTATCCTAGAAAACCTGGACTTATTATCTGGTCCATATTTTTTCTCTCTATTGTTTTGAGTTCGGATTACTGCAGACTTATCTGATTGATGTTACTTTTATAACCGTTACTCTTCCTGAACAGTTGTTCTTTATTTCCTTGCTATTTTAACTGTGTTAAAGTTACATGTAATTTCTCATTTTATGGCATGTTGCCCTGTGGATGTTGCACTCAAAGCTCTGTTGATATTTCCATTAAACTCAAGTAGTTTTGTTTTCTTGTTTTTTGACACCATGGCACATTACTGTTGTTTACTGTATTGCATGTTTTTGTTACCATACATATTTAATTATCAACTTACAAGTTCTGTAATCCATTGTACTTAATCAGTAGGGTTGAACAAGTGATAGAAACTTAAACAGACAGAAAAAAACAGGTAAAAAACGTAAATTGTTTACGGTTAAGTTCCCATTGCAAATTAATAAACAAGGACAGGTATACTCCTACATGATTCATAGTGTGCTACTTCCACAACAGTGAATAAAAAAAACCCTTAATAACACTAACGAAAAGATATGCGAGAAGAAATTATTTTTATTTGTTTCTTATTACAAAAATAGAAACTGCTGCCCTATAAAAGAACGATAAACCAGCTCATTACCCCAAACATTATCGTAATGACTGTAGCTAGAAACTCGTTATAATGGAATTAACGCTAAGTGGCGTGTGAGTCTTGTCTATCAAGCCAGTAGGGTAACTTAGACGTTCATGTAATAATTATAGACAAGACGTACATTGTACCTAGGTGACCTTGACTTTGACCTTGACCTTGATGTAACTGTACACCAAACGACCAGGAACCCAAAACCAGAGATTGGTTAGTATGGAGATAAGATTTAAACAAAATGATGCTTGTTTGCCCAAAATAAGTCTCAAATCTGTTAGCCTAAGCTTGTTAGTTGCAATTTCTTAATCTGCTTGAAATTGATATTATTTTTAATTTAATCTGTTAAGTTTTTGTTTTAGGGTTTTCAAAACATCTGGTGCGTTTTTGTTAATTCGTAAATATGAATGGGTATACGGTTTTGAATTTGATTTTGTGTTCAAATTGGAAATAAATCTTGTTTAGATTACATCGTAGGTAAGCAGACTGAGTAGAATGACACTTAACCATTTAACCATTTCGTAACAATCGATGTATTTATCTAAAAGTCATTTACCTAGCTTCATAATTATTTTTAAACATACGCTATAGGTATATTATGTGCAATAGAATTATCCGGCGACGTTATTACCTTGATATGATGGAGGGACGAAATAAATGTAATCGTTTAATTTTTTTCCGAATTAGTACTTTGTTGTTATACTTTGGATGTGACCAAGATTTACATGGCGGGTGTCCTCGATGAAGCAGAAGGCGTTTACATTTCCGGAACACCTGGTCTTATTCCTATTTTGCCCCAAGTTTAAACGCTTTTGAGTTCGAATTATGGTTTTGTTGACGCTGTAGTATTCTCTATTTTTTTCAAGCGATACTTAGTTCCTAATATACATAATCACGGTATTACTTGGTCATTATACTGATAAAATATTTTACCAGTTGTTGCCTGTTATTTCCAAATCAATATTACAAAACAAAGGAATAGGATAACACGTATAGTCTGTATACATGTTCTCATAGTTACATTTACCTCGAATGCTGAACGATTAGCATGGAATATAAGGTGTCATAGAATTTGGGACTAAAGTGCGTATTGTCATGCCCAACATGTACTTAGCGAACTGTAAATCTATCATGCAGAAAATTTTACTCTTCAGTAAAATCCAACCTACTAGAAGTGGATGGGACCTTATTAATAGTTCGCCGAATACATGGTATTTGAGTAATCCGAGGTTGCAGAATTTGTTTAATTTTACTTCTAAATCCATAAATTAAAGGAGTTTCATTTACGCACCTGACCCTTCTGGTTCTACATTAATTTAGACATTTTGGATTCCCTCCTAGCATCACAGAAGAGTCCCGGAGGGAGGAAACAGCTGTATGATGCAGTTTAATTCATTTTTCGGCATACTGTATATATGAATCAATTTAAATGTGCAGCATATGTATGTTACGTACGTCATCTTTGATGGAATACATGTACAAACTCGGTCGGGACCAAACGAGCATTCGGCGAATGGGGAGTATTTGAATTTATCGGTTTCGAGTTTATAGGATTTTACAGTAAATGTATATTTAGCGGTTATCTTATTTTAGAGATTTAATCGCTGAAAGCATTCCACTTAATCGTTATTTCTCTAATAAAGTTTGTATATACATGTATTGCTTTCGACAAAAGTATTTTCATAGCGTTGTTCGGCTATACCGTGGTCATGTGCTAACATTTGAGAGTGCTAACATAGATTCGTTTACAGTATTCGATTAAATCTTTAATGGCAAGTAAGAGATGATAACCATGATACATATGTACTCATCACCGGGTCTTCCATCATGAATCATGGCCTTCAAATTGGCAGAAAACATTTTGAATTTGATTGTAATAGACATATTTCAGTTCAATTTTATCAACATTCTTGGTTATCTTTCGACCTTGAGATTCACTTTGATAACGTACACATCAACTGTATCTGGTGAGATAGACACATGCCGTGTAATGTTACCGATACGATTTGGTCAGGATAAGCTAATGAATATTCTTCAGCATACGAACTTGAACAAGAACACATCTGCTCCTGTGCCGTACCACGGTGATGACGTCATCCCATATCAAATGTTAATTTGGTATAAACAGAATATCCTCGTTACATCAAAGTCGAAGGGACCATAGGAAAACTTCGGCTTATCCGAATAATAAGCAAGTTTTAATGTTTAATATGAAGTTTACCGGGACCGACAAAATGATAAATGATAAAAATAATAATTCGAAGTTCTTATATACCGCTTTGTCACAACTTGAATGTCGCCTCAAGACGGCGGTTCACAAATTATTATCCGTGGTTATAGGGCCTTAGCAACCAGCAAATATCGTTTTCAACTCCCTGGGGAACATACAACCTGTGCTGCCATTTTGGCGCTCACAACTAGCATTCTTCAATTTCTAGTACAGCCCAATCACGTACTCATTTACAGTTGAGTCGACTGGAATAAGCGGAGTCAAGTATTTTGCTCAATGATACAACAAAAGTGCCGGGCCCGGTACTCGAACTTGCAACCCTTCGATCACAAGCCTTGAGTTCTTCTGCTGAAAAAAAAAACAAAAACAAAAACGGGAAAACTTTATCACAAAAACTAAAACTTCTTCAACATTATCTGTGCAACCAACCACGCACGTGATATATAGCAGTTATACCTTACATACTTCAATAACACTTGTAAAACAAATTTAAAACGCGCTTTTTAAAGTGTGGGTCACCGAGTGAAACATAACATGGTTCAAACAGTTCTTGTTTTATTATTTGCTGTTTTCCTCGCCGTCTCTACTATGATTTGTTATTCTGTTTTGCAGGTTTCATCTCCTTTCGAATGATATACAAACATTTTTGTTTTATTTTTTAACAAAATGACTCTTTATCGGTCTGTATCTTAAGATAAATACACAAATAACAGATAGGCGGACGAACAAAAGAAGACTTCAAAATTGTTTCTATTGAAATTATGACATCGTGAAGTTTCCATTTATGACCAAAATAAACATTACTCTCTGATACAAATTCGTTCGATAAAAAATAATTTACATGTATAGATTCAATACGAGGAATTCTCATTTCACGATATAATAAATCTATTTTGGTAGATAACCTTGATAAACCTTGAGTGATTGCAGACATAATACACATGTACATTTATACAAAACCATTACGTGAAGGTGGTGGGTCATGGTCACGTTCACGCTGGGGAGACGGCACAGTCTATTATGTGATAATGTAAAAGAAGGAAAAAGTCGCAGGAATGACATATTTGTTCAGTTTTCTATAACGCATAATATCGAATTTACGATTTTCCAATTATACTTGCATTGAGTTTCATGAGGGGTTCTACTTATCTTAGTTCGCGGAATGATCCAGACGGGAGCATGTGCATATGTCATATAGGTATATTACTGATAAAGGATAATTAATATTATCATGAACCCCTCAGATAGGAACGTTGCATTCTTAAAAATCAATTATTGACATGTAGTTTGAACTACACCGGAATATTCACATTTGAATGTTTATGAGGTTTATGACACTATAACAACATTTGTTATTACAACATCATCAATTTCTGTTGTGACGTCATCTATGTCATCGTTGTTAACGAATGATTTGTACAGCCAAACTTGTCTTAAAAGACAACCAAGGGACATAGCAAAATTGTCCTTTATAGACGGGTGCCCTTTATACAGAAATCAATTATTAAGTAAATTGTACTGAGTGGGTCTGATGAGTCTGTTCGTTATAGACACGTGTCCTTTATTTAGAGGTGTCCTTTAAAACAGATTTAACAGCAGTTCAAAGACGGTTCGGAATAACAAAATAAAGGATACTTACTATATTAAAATTTAATAAGAAATAAAGACATATTTTATTAAATACACAACTTTTCCATTGTTGACAAACGTACATAAAGTCTTATTGGACTTATTTATTAAAAATCACTGTGTGTTATATTCCTATTACACCGTTTGTTAATACATTAAATGCTGGAGTAAAGTGATAGCTTCTGATACACCTTGTCTGATTATCTTGTACTCTTTCAAGGTCACTGTGTAAATCTTTCCTTCATTCATATTTTGTCCACAGTTTGATCAATTTTGAGTACTATTATGTTTTTGTGTGACACTTCAGTACTTCTTTTAACGAGGAAATATATCGGTAAACTATTTCCCTAAACCACAGTTATATAAGCCGACAGCGAACGTTACCAAGGAAAGAATATAAATCGTACAGGGAATGAATATCTTACAGATAAAATCATGGTTCGTAATCTAATCTGAACAGGTGTAAAATACTTGCATCAGAATATATACAAACATGGTATCATACATGATACGCTTGTCCCAGGACCATCGTAAAGCATTTCATTAGCTTAGTGCTACATTAAGGCAGATTGCAAAAAAATCTGTATTGATATTACAACAAAAATGTCTAATTTTTAAAAGCTGTTATAACTTGTAAGATAATATTTTAGATATAGCGGTTAACCGTGGTGTATTATTCAGCCATTATAAACTGTAGTGAGGATACTAGCTTGTGTCCCAGGTGTACGTGATAAAATATCCATCAGAACACGGGGTAAAACAAAGCTAATCTGAAAATGTTTATTACAGTGTCAACACACAGTGACGTAAAAAGTCTATACATAAACGAAACAGAAAGCACAAAAGAGAAGTCCGAAGGAAAAAAAATTACATTGTATTATGAACTCCATTGGAAATAGTAACCGAAAGAATATCTGCAGTAATGGTTATTTCTTGACCTTTACTATTCTTCTGTCACATATTGAAATCTGTACGTGTTTTGGAAAAGGGCTTTGACAACGTTGATATAACTAATATTATTGCTTTCTTTGTGTGACAAAAACAAAAACAAAAAAATGAAAACCGAAATAAGATATTGTGTTTAAGGACTCTAAGTAGTAACAACAATATAAAAAACATCGGCCTTTATATCAAACAAAGAAATAACGGTCGTTGATGAAGCTGAAGACGCTTAATCTTCCAAAACACCTGGTCGTATTATCTTGTATATTTTTAATAGTCACCATGTAAATCTTTCCTTTGTCCATATTACCCTTTTTATGTCGATTTTGAGTTTGGAATTTGATGTATTTATTTTGTTAAATACAACGGCGATTGTCAAACATATCATAGCTTAATTTTCTTTCCTCCTTTGAAACCAAGTGTTGTCAGTGTATAATGATTCATACAATATCAAGAGTGGGAAGGCGTGTCTGCCTAGTTATAAGAGAGAAACATATCGACAAATTATTACAGTAAAGTCCTTCGTATTCATTATTTTCATTGTTACCTTGTAGTATTTCGTACATCTCTTGATATCGCTAGATGTTAGATTTCTACCAATTCTGCGAAGATGTCGTATTTAAATATATCAAAAATGTTTACCCCGCAAAAAATAACACCAAAGTATAAGTATTCTTCTAGATTTTTAGTGTTATTGCAATGCGCATATTATGTTTCAACCGTAATATTAAATACCAATCTTATAATTTGTATAGCCATTTGAGTTACAAATTTTGGAACGGCAAATTACACATAACAACATTTATTAAGTGAAAATCTAACTGACGATGCTATCTTTAGGTTATTCATATCGTTATTCTAATAGATGTTCTCTGGTACCCATGTAGACCCCCTCTTTTCCACCTGTTTGCAAGAACAATGAGATGATACTCCTGTTTGTTTAGAAATAAACGTGCAAGTCCATGTTATTTACAAATTAATCTCAATGGATTTCCTAGGATTTTTTTTCCTGAAACAAGAAATACGAATATAGTTTTTCATATTTTATACTCATAATTGAATATAAATAGCATTTGTTTTCATTTAACATTCATGCTACATATATAAATAAAAGTTGTACGTACAATTATCATTCATAATTAAAATGTTTCAAGTATATTGATCAAGTTAGGAATTTGAAATGTAGGCTGAAATTCAAACTAACTTTAAACAACGCATTACGATCTCAATTGCCAACAGCCAACAGCTTAGAATAAGACACAACACAAAACCCCACAATCCAAAACAAAATACCACAAAGTAAAAAACCCTTCCCCTAACACCCCCCATCCCGCCAAAAAAATAAAAACTAAAAAACACCAACGTCAATAGCCGATAATAAAACACCATAACGTCAATACCAAAAAAACAAAAAACGTCAAAAGCACAAGGCAAAAATAACACAGCGTCAACAGAACAAAGCAAAAATAACACAGCGTCAACAGCACAAAGCAAAAATAACACAGCGTCAACAGCATCGAGCAAAAAAACCACAGCGTCAACAGCACAAAACAAACAATGCCACATCGTCAACAGCACAAAGCAAACAATGCCACAGCGTTAACAGCACAAAACAAACAATGCCACAGCGTCAACAGTACAAAGCAAAAATAACAGCGTCAACAGCACAAAACAAACAATGCCACAGCGTCAACCGCACAAAACAAACAATGCCACATCGTCAACAGCACAAAGCAAAAATAACACAGCGTCAACAGCACAAAACAAACAATGCCACAGCGTCAACAGCACAAAACAAAAAATGCCACAACGTCAACAGCACAATAATAAAAAATACAGCGCCAACAGCACAACACAAAAAACCACAGCGTCAACAGCACAAAGCAAAAAACCACAGCTTCAACAGCACAAAGCAAAAAACCACAGCGTCAACAGCACAAAGCAAAAAACCACAGCGTCAACAGCACAAAGCAAAATACCATAACGTCAACAGCACAAAGCAAAAAACTATAGCGTCAACAGCACAAAACAAAATACCACAGCGTCAACAGCACAAAGCAAAAAACCATAGCGTCAACAGCACAAAACAAACAAAAAACAGCGTCAACAGCACAAAACAAACAATGCCACAGCGTCAACAGCACAAAACAAACAATGCCACAGCGTCAACAGCACAAAACAAACAATGCCACAGCGTCAACAGCACAAAACAAACAATGCCACAGCGTCAACAGTACAAAGCAAAAATAACACAGCGTCAACAGCACAAAACAAACAATGCCACAGCGTCAACAGCACAAAACAAACAATGCCACATCGTCAACAGCACAAAGCAAAAATAACACAGCGTCAACAGCACAAAACAAACAATGCCACAGCGTCAACAGCACAAAACAAAAAATGCCACAACGTCAACAGCACAATAATAAAAAATACAGCGCCAACAGCACAACACAAAAAACCACAGCGTCAACAGCACAAAGCAAAAAACCACAGCTTCAACAGCACAAAGCAAAATACTACAGCGTCAACAGCACAAAACAAAAAACCACAGCGTCAACAGCACAAAGCAAAATACCACAGCGTCAACAGCACAAAGCAAAAAACCACAGCGTCAACAGTACAAAACAAACAAAAAACAGCGTCAACAGCACACATATTAAAAAACAGCGTCAACAGCACAAATATTAAAAAACAGCGTCAACAGCACAAAACAAACAAGAAAAAAACCAGCGTCAACTGCACAAAGCAAAAATATCACTGCCTCAACAACACAAAACAAAAGCTAAACTCATAGTCTGTGGTTTGTGACTGTGTCGAGTAAATGTCGCATGCTATATATTATGCATTACCTTATCACGACCTAATCAAGACACGATTTGATATTTGATAATGCATGTGATTCCAAGGGATATCCGCAAATAGACCCAACCCATTACACTGCCACGTTTGACTTGTTCCTGGCAGAAGTAAGGTATATCGCACCGGACGCCATTACTGTGAAGCCATGGCGCAAAACAATAACAAACAGGAAAACAGGTCTGGGCTCTCTCGATAGAGTTACGTAACTTCCTATTTATTTCAAACACAAACCTTTCCGCTACAAAATGTCTGGGATATTCTATATAATATGAAGACAATTAGAACAGAGATTCGTCTCGAAAATGTACAATTCTGGTCAAAGACGGGTTTGACCTTTTTCTCCTTATAATCGTGCCTCGTTGTTGACAAGAGGTCCAGACAGTCTAACATAGATGTCTTTCGAACGGCTATTACATGGTTCAATTGTCAATTGATACCGTTAGAACAATTTGCATATGCAGTTTGGTGACCCATTACTCATTGGTCGGCGTCGTCAGGTGAGCAAATCTGCTATCTTTTTTCTATATTCCCACTGTTTGGCCCCTAGCATCATTGAAGAGTCGTTGGAGAAGGAAACAGCTATATGGTACAGTTTAATTCATTTTTCAGCAGACTGTATCTATTACTAGATTTAAAAGGTGCAGCATGGGTGTGTTACGTCATCTTAAACCACATTATCTGTGGATATAGTAGACAAATGACCAGTTAGCTGTTTTTAATTTCATCATTTGCCGATTCAGCGGTCTCGAATTATGCATAACGATTAGATATCAAAAGAATCAACTGACATATTTTTGATCAATCATTTAATCAATAACATTATCGGGAACTGAAAACAGATTGTGGAATTCGTTAAAATCCGAACCCAAATTCGATAAAACTAGAGGATAATAGGAATAAAGGAAATTTTTTCACGGAGACCCTCGTTAAAGTACATGGTAAAAAGACCAGGTGTTTCGGAAGAGTAAGCGTCTTCTGCTTCAGTACTTCAAGTAAGCATCAATCCTCAAAATGGGAACCGAGTCATCATTGTCAATCACAACAAGTAAGCACACTAATAAGCAAACTCACAACGTCCATCTTCACATCACACAAAGATACAGAATATTTCTCGATGAGATCAAGATGGCAACCATACAACTTGCCAATAGTTGTCATCAACTTAACTTTCGTGACAATCATATTTGTTTTTATAATTTACAAATGAACACAAATCCATTACCAGTGTGACAAGCTCGTATATTCTTTATTCACAATTTCAGGACTCAACGAATATACTTTTTTAAGAAAACAATAAATTGTTTTACAAACGGAAATGAATAGATGATTTTACAGTAGTTTTTTACTGACAAAATATCTGTGTGTGTTTTAAATGCAAAACGGACTGCAAAAATGCATCCCAGGTGTCGCCAACTTTCTGTAAACAAACCAACCAAGAACATACACAAAATGATGGTCCCGACTGTCATAACTACACTGCCATGGGGGCCTTCTAGTCGGGTTATCTTTGACTTCAAACAGTCATTCGGTATATAACATTAGACAAGACCTATATCCGTATACATGGTGTAATGATGTGATTTGGTCCCGTGTAGGGGTGGCACCTCGTCGGACTGACATGTAAATAGGCACAACTTAACTTAGACCGACCTTGACTAGTTCTCTGTAAAAACGTGTCAAAATAATGAAACAAAACGTATATAAAACGTTTTTTTTATTGAATAAACAACGGCGATGTTTAAGTTGT
This sequence comes from Mimachlamys varia, assembly GCA_947623455.1. Taxonomy (NCBI): domain Eukaryota; kingdom Metazoa; phylum Mollusca; class Bivalvia; order Pectinida; family Pectinidae; genus Mimachlamys; species Mimachlamys varia. The sequence continues at coordinate 24,102,725 of OX392545.1, forward strand.
ACTCATTTCGATTTTTAAATCATTAAATGTCCCTTGAAACATTTCCTAAATAACTGAGGTTTCTGAAATTGTGTTGAAATTCCTACCAACCTCTAAAAATAAAACAGTGATTACTATTGCATGAAGTTCTCCTAGCCAACCTCTTTGATTTGTTTAGGATTAATAGTTGAAGGTTATTTTTAAAAAGGAAACAATTTCTGGTGGCACTTTTCTGAAGAACGGTAAAGAAGACCGAGCTACAGCCACTTAAAATGTTCGGGTTTTTTTTGGTTGGTTTAGTTTGACTGTTTTTGTGTCCTATTAACAGCTTAAGGACGGTCGTCCGGTATTAGATATGCGTCTGTGTGCATTAGGGAGATTGTGGTTTGTTCCTATAAGACTCCTTGCGATAATCCGGATCTTTCACGATTTCAAGTGTTACCACAATTAAGTATACTGCAGAACAACGGTCACATTACACTGACAACGTGTGAACCGGTCGTTCTACTCCAATATTGCTGAGCGTCAAGCAGGGAAAAATAACTACCTTAGTCAGAGACTCTGGAATATGCCTCGGCCTTGGGACAGAACCCATACTACATAGCCTTCCTAACAGGGTCGAACGCTCAACTGAAGGCGACAAATGAGGTAGTGTCAAGGGAGACATTAGGAGGGAGAAGGTTGTTTACCAGTGGGACATTAATGCTTGATTTATACATTGTTAATATGACAATTTAATACAAAGTGCAGTTTGGTCATTGCATAGGTAGCGGAAACATCAGAGATGTCAATCCTACAACTGCCACGTGCAGGGGGTCAGCCAATCAAAGTGCCGTTAGGAGAAATTCAGACAATATGATTATAATATACACAATATGATTATAATATACACAATATGATTATAATATACACATAATATACACATTTTCGTAGTATATTTAAGGAATAACCACAATATTTTTTAGGGATATACGGTATATACCGAAAAACTGTGTGAACTTTGCATAAATCCGCGAAGCCGTATAACCCTAAAAAATATTGTGGTTATTACTTATAATTTCATTTCCGAAGATACGTATATTAGACATAAGTCTTATAAAATGATTTCGTATTAATTATAACAAAAAAAGAATGGTTTTGCAAAATACACAACCATGTGCATAAATTTCACCGCAAAACCACTTCAACCAATCAGAAGTTTGATTACAAAATACCGCGCCAAACATGGCGTTATATGACGTCATCACTTTTTGCGTTGTCTGATTTTTGAGGTTATAAAATATAACCTGAAAAAGTTTAACATTGCGGGAATAGGCAAAATTAAATTATTATTTGAAATAAACAGAACTAGTATAATTTTACTTCTAAACTCATAAATTCAAGGGGTTTTACGCACCTGACCCTTCTGCTTCTAGATTAGTTTATAATTTTTGGATTCCCAACGTTTGGCCCTAAGCATCACTGAAGAGTACTAGGAGGAAAAACTGTTGTTTGGTGCAGTTTAATTCATTTTGTCGACATACTGTATCTTTTACTACATTTTAAAAGTGCAGCATATGTGTGTGTTACGTCATCATTAACACTTTTGCTTAACACGCCTCTCATCTATAAAATAAAGAATTTGGGAGAATATAGGAAATGGTGCTCTTATAAAACGTTGTTCTTTGTAAATTGTCAACTTATATTTCGGAGTAATATGTAAAATGTGTTATTCTGCTTTTGTTCAGTTTCGTAATTAAAATCCTCGTGAGCAGTTTACCAATTCGATTTTCGTGTAACAGATAAAAATGAGGAACATGTTTTTCTTTCGAATTAATTACCTCATTGTCTTTGTCACCCAGGTCGTATATTTACCTAAATGCATTATTTAAGTTCTCCTTGAAACGTAACGGTATAATAAACTAGTTCGTTCACGTTAAGCGCCTTTGTGACTTAAACAAATCACGCGGAAAGTTAATTAATTCGTCTTGTTTCATTGTTTACCGATATCAAATTTTGTTAATGAAATAGACATGTTTAATTAACTAATTCGCTCTTGATTCCTGAGTTTAACGGCAATGATGATGTACAATGCCCATGAAATGAGCCGAGTGTTGACAAATTCACAACCGCCCGTTTACTTTGTACAGAAAAACACGCGCGTTTGCTTATCGGTCTTTTGCCGTGAATGGCTTCCTCATCGATATGTTGGTTTGAAGTGTTGTGTTTATCGATATTTGAATAGTGATTCCTTACTGGTAGTCATTATCCCTGGAGTGTTCTATATACACGGGACAGTGTGAAGATGTCGTCAAGTGGATTAAATATTTACACCCATATTTCCCGTAACACAGCTCGTCCTATTGACAGACCATCTGGCTTCTTCTTTCCCGGTAGAATAGCGCATTGTGTGTGTATGTCTACCTGTCCGCACTCTGTGTTCATCTACAGGTCAATATCGGGTTAATCACGTTTCAATTTCAGAAATTGATTTTTTTTTCTTTCCTTAAAAATTGTAAAATTCACTTTGTTAATTTGGGTATGACTATATGCATCTCCGGACATAATTCCAGGATATTATAAATGTATCATTTTTTTTTATTATGATCAAGCCAAAAAGGAATGTAATAGATAGTGAGAGAGATGATGTGAGGGCGCCCACTGCATCGATATACAATGCAAAGATATGCTACAACATATAATAACAAAGACGAAAAACCCATAGCATCTACAAACGGTAATGGAATTAACCAGATCATTTACACACGAGTGCAAAATATACCACAACGACAACCCACAAGGACTCAATTTGCAACAACGCCAACACACAATAAAACATACCACAGCGCCAACACACATAACTCAATTTACCACAACGCCAACACACAGGTACTCAATTTACCACAACGCCAACACACAAGTACTCCATTTACCACAACGCTAACACACAAGTACTCCATTTACCACAACGCTAACACACAAGTACTCCATTTACCACAAAGCCAACACACAAGTACTCCATTTACCACAACGCTAACACACAAGTACTCCATTTACCACAAAGCCAACACACAAGTACTCCATTTACCACAACGCTAACACACAAGTACTCCATTTACCACAACGCTAACACACAAGTACTCCATTTACCACAACGCTAACACACAAGTACTCCATTTACCACAACGCCAATACACAAGTACTCCATTTACCACAACGCTAACACACAAGTACTCCATTTACCACAACGCTAACACACAAGTACTTCATTTACCACGACGCCAACACACAAGTACTTCATTTACCACGACGCCAACACACAAGTACTCCATTTACCACAACGCCAACACACAAGTACTCAATTTACCACAACGCCAACACACAAGTACTCCATTAACCACAACGCTAACACACAAGTACTCCATTTACCACAACGCCAACACACAAGTACTGCATTAACCACAACGCCAACACACAAGTACTCCATTGACCACAACGCCAACACACAAGTACTCCATTTACCACAACGCCAACACACAAGTACTCCATTTACCACAACGCCAACACACAAGTACTCCATTTACCACAACGCCACCACACAAGTACTCATTTACCACAACGCCAACACACAAGTACTCCATTTACCACAACGCTAACACACAAGTACTCCATTTACCACAACGCCACCACACAAGTACTCCATTTACCACAACGCCAACACACAAGTACTCCATTTACCACAACGCCACCACACAAGTACTCATTTACCACAACGCCAACACACAAGTACTCATTTACCACAACGCCAACACACAAGTACTCCATTTACCACAACGCCAACACACAAGTACTCATTTACCACAACGCTAACACACAAGTACTCATTTACCACAACGCCAATATACAAGTACTCCATTTACCACAACGCCAACACACAAGTACTCCATTTACCACAACGCCACCACACAAGTACTCCATTTACCACAACGCCAACACACAAGTACTTCATTTACCACAACGCCAACACACAAGTACTCCATTTACCACAACGCCAACACACAAGTACTTCATTTACCACAACGCCATCACACAAGTACTCCATTTATCACAACGCCAATACACAAGTACTCTATTTACCACAACGCCAACACACGAGTACTCAATTTACCACAACGCTAACACACAAGTACTCCATTTACCACAACGCCAACAAACAAGTACTCAATTTACCACAACGCCAACACACAAGTACTCCATTTACCACAACGCCAACACACAAGGACTCCATTTACCACAACGCCAACACACAAGTACTCCATTTACCATAACGCTAACACACGAGTACTCCATTTACCACAACGCTAACACACACATACTCAATTTACCACAACGCCAACACACAAGTACTCCATTTACCACAACGCTAACACACAAGTACTCCTTTTACCACAACGCCAACACACAAGTACTCCATTTACCACAACGCTAACACACACATACTCAATTTACCACAACGCCAACACACAAGTACTCAATTTACCATAACGCCAACACACAAGTACTCCATTTACCATAACGCCAACACACAAGTACTCCATTTACCACAACGCCAACACACAAGTACTCCATTTACCACAACGCCAACACACAAGTACTCCATTTACCACAACGCCAACACACAAGTACTCAATTAACCACAACGCCAACACACAAGTACTCCATTTACCACAACGCCAACACACAAGTACTCCATTTACCACAACGCCAACACACAAGTACTCCATTTACCACAACGCCATCACACAAGTACTCAATTTACCACAACGCCAACACACAAGTACTCCATTTACCACAACGCTAACACACAAGTACTCAATTTACCACAACGCTAACACACAAGTACTCCATTTACCACAACGCCAATACACAAGTACTCCATTTACCACAACGCCATCACACAAGTACTCAATTTACCACAACGCTAACACACGAGTACTCAATTAACCACAACGCCAACACACAAGTACTCCATTTACCACAACGCCAATACACAAGGACTCCTTTTACCACAACGCCAATACACAAGTACTCCATTTACCACAACGCTAACACACAAGTACTCCATTTACCACAACGCCAACACACAAGTTTTCAATTTACCACAACGCCAACACACAAGTACTCAATTTAAAATAAACCCACCACACAAGTACTCCATTTACCACAACGCCAACACACAAGTACTCAATTTACCATAACGCCAACACACAAGTACTCCATTTACCATAACGCCAACACACAAGTACTCCATTTACCACAACGCCAACACACAAGTACTCAATTAACCACAACGCCAACACACAAGTACTTCATTTACCACAACGCCAACACACAAGTACTCAATTTACCACAACGCCAACACACAAGGACTCCATTTACCACAACGCCAACACACAAGTACTCCATTTACCACAACGCCAACACACAAGTACTCCATTTACCACAACGCCAACACCAACACACAAGTACTCCATTTACCACAACGCCAACACACACGTACTCCATTTACCACAACGCCAACACACACGTACTTCATTTACCACAACGCCAACACACAAGTACTCCATTTACCACAACGCCAACACCAACACACAAGTACTCCATTTACTACAACGCCAACACACAAGTTCTCCATTTACCACAACGCCAACACCAACACACAAGTACTCCATTTACCACAACGCCAACACACAAGTACTCAATTTACCACAACGCTAACACACGAGTACTCAATTAACCACAACGCCAACACACAAGTACTCCATTTACCACAACGCCAATACACAAGGACTCCTTTTACCACAACGCCAATACACAAGTACTCCATTTACCACAACGCCATCACACAAGTACTCAATATACCACAACGCCAACACACAAGTACTCCATTTACCACAACGCCATCACACAAGTACTCCATTTACCACAACGCCATCACACAAGTACTCAATATACCACAACGCCAACACACAAGTACTCAATATACCACAACGCCAACACACAAGTACTCCATTTACCACAACGCCATCACACAAGTACTCCATTTACCACAACGCCATCACACAAGTACTCAATTTACCACAACGCTAACACACGAGTACTCCATTTACCACAACGCCAACACACAAGTACTCCATTTACCACAACGCCAATACACAAGTACTCCTTTTACCACAACGCCAACACACAAGTACTCAATTAACCACAACGCCAACACACAAGTACTCCATTTACCACAACGCCAACACACAAGTACTCCATTTATCACAACGCCAATACACAAGTACTCCTTTTACCACAACGCCAACACACAAGTACTCCATTTACCACAACGCCAACACACGAGTACTCCATTTACCACAACGCCAACACACGAGTACTCAATTAACCACAACGCCAACACACAAGTACTCCATTTACCACAACGCCAATACACAAGTACTCCTTTTACCACAACGCCAACACACAAGTACTCCATTTACCATAACGCCAATACACAAGTACTCCATTTACCACAACGCCATCACACAAGTACTCCATTTACCACAACGCTAACACACAAGTACTCCATTTACCACAACGCCATCACACAAGTACTCAATTGACCACAACGCCAACACACAAGTACTCAATTTACCACAACGCCAACAAACAAGTCCTCCACTTACCACAACGCCAACAAACAAGGACTCCATTTACCACAACGCTAACACACAAATACTTCATTTACCACAACGCCAACACACAAGTACTCCATTTACCACAACGCCAACACACAAGTACTCCATTTACCACAACGCCAACACATAAGTACTCCATTTACCACAACGCCAACACACAAGTACTCAATTTACCACAACGCCAACACACAAGTACTCCATTTACCACAACGCCAACACACAAGTACTCCATTTACCATAACGCCAATACACAAGTACTCCATTTACCACAACGCCAACACACAAGTACTCCATTTACCACAACGCCAACACACAAGTACTCCATTTACCACAACGCCAACACACAAGTACTCCATTTACCACAACGCTAACACACAAGTACTCCATTTACCACAACGCTAACACACAAGTACTCCATTTACCACAACGCCAACACACAAGTACTCCATTTATCACAACGCCAACACACAAGTACTCCATTTATCACAACGCCAACACACAAGTACTCCATTTACCACAACGCCAACACAGAAGTACTCCATTTACCACAACGCCAACAGAGAAGTACTCCATTTACCACAACGCTAACACACAAGTACTCCTTTTACCACAACGCTAACACACAAGTACTCCATTTACCACAACGCCAACACACAAGTACTCCATTTACCACAACGCCAACACACAAGTACTCCATTTACCACAACGCTAACACACAAGTCCTCAATTTACCACAACGCCAACACACAAGTACTCAATTAACCACAACGCCAACACACAAGTACTCCATTTACCACAACGCCAATACACAAGTCCTCAATTTACCACAACGCCAACACACAAGTACTCAATTAACCACAACGCTAACACACAAGTACTCCATTTACCACAACGCCAATACACAAGTACTCCATTTACCACAACGCCAACACACAAGTACTCCATTTACCACAACGCTAACACACAAGTCCTCAATTTACCACAACGCCAACACACAAGTACTCAATTAACCACAACGCCAACACACAAGTACTCCATTTACCACAACGCTAACACACAAGTACTCCATTTACCACAACGCCAATACACAAGTACTCATTTACCACAACGCCAACACACAAGTACTCCATTTACCACAACGCCAACACACAAGTACTCCATTTACCACAACGCTAACACACAAGTCCTCAATTTACCACAACGCCAACACACAAGTACTCCATTTACCACAACGCCACCACACAATTACTCCATTTACCACAACGCCAACACACAAGTACTCCATTTACCACAACGCCAACACACAAGTACTCCATTTACCACAACGCCAACACACAAGTACTCCATTTACCACAACGCCAACACACAAGTACTCCATTTACCACAACGCTAACACACAAGTCCTCAATTTACCACAACGCTAACACACAAGTACTCCATTTACCACAACGCCAACACACAACGACAAAATATACCAAAGCGTCAAACACAGGGACAATATATGCCACAACATCTACATGTACACACAACGACAAGCTAAATATCTTATTATTATGATAAAATATACCGTAAACTATACCGTAACATCTATAAAAAGCGACAAAACACCAGGGATGTTTGCACAAGGACGGAAATAGACAAAAACGTCAATAAACTCTTGAAATATTTCATACTGCCTTCAAGGACAAAATTATATTTAATTGTTTAAAATATTAACAAAGGTAGCGAACCGTTTACACTAAACATACACCATTTGATGTATATTTAATTGCCGAAAACCACGTCAAAACCAAACATTATTTCTGTGTAAAATTATTTCCTGCTAATAAACTCAGAAACCGTTCTATTAATCCATAACTATGTAAATAGATGGTATCTTTGATGTAGCGTCCCCATATGAAATACAGCGCTGCCTCAACTGTACGACGCTATACGGTCTACAGGCACGACGGCTGATTGGCTTTCCGTGTTGATTCGTAAGGTGGTTGATTGTAAGGGATAGCGAAAGTTGATATCAGTAATGTTAGGCAACAGTTTTTATTGATTTCTCTTCTAAAGTCGATTTAAACATATGTTCATTTTACTATCCGGTCTTCCCGGCGGCTATATCAGCTATAGACAGCTGATAGATTAAGAACCATAGTTATCTTCGTTTGGTTTTTCTTTAATTTCAAATAGCCTTGGGATATATCGCACTGAATTTGATAAATGCACATACATATAAGAAGGGAAACACATATTTATAACGTTTGCAAAACATACATTACCATTTGATTCCAAGTATTCTATTATTTATTTTTCATTTTGAGTCATCTACAAATGATAATTATATACCTGAATGTTAGTGATTTCGTATGTGAGGTTAATGACGTCACTTGTTTTCCATTGTGAGTTATATGGGGCTATGTTTGAAAGATTATTATTGTGTCTACAACACATGACCATGAACTTTCATTCACTGGATCAAAGGTCAGAGACCTACGTTAATGTAACCGCAATGCCGTTGGTATTCTTTAAAGATGACGTAACACACACATGTGCTGCACCTTTTAAATTTAGCAATGGATACAGCATGCCAAAAATATAAATTAAACTGCACCATACGGCTGTTTCGTCCTCCTAGGACTCTTAAGTGATATTAGAGACCACAAGTTGTACAAGACTATATTTTCACTTATTCGAGGCATTTGCATGTTGAACAGGTTTTCATCCATCACATAATTGAAAGACGAAAGAAAGATACCATACATGTACATGAGATATTTGAACATCGTACAGTTTTATACGTTAAAAAAGGTATGGCCAATATTTACATGGCGGGTCTCGTCGATGAAGCAGAAGACGCTTATTCTTCTGGAACACATGGTCTTATTATCATGTATTTTTATTTTTATAAGATTTTTCATTTGTTAATTTTTTTGCCCCTAGTGTAAACGATTTTTATTTCAGATTGTTTTTTGTTGTTAACGCTTCGATATTATCTGATTTATGCGACTTGCGGATAATTTCCAAGTCTTTTGTCGTCATAAATTAAACTTTCTCGAATGAACGCAATCCCTGATGCAATATACAAAGATAACGTCGACGTTATATTCCGTATAAACAATGATCTATTGATCAGTATACACAAGATGTTGACCTAGCTGTAAAAGTTCATGGCTGGAGCCAGTTCATGCAGGACAGCATGGGACATCTGTTTCATCGAGGAAAAGTCATCTCTAGAATCGATTTAATTATTTACTATCAACCTGGTGGAGGGTCGTGAGTCTTCTGCCTTCTTTGTAATACAACGTGAGTTTGTGTGTGTTGAGTCCGTTAGCTATTGTTTATAATAATACCTCCCCCCCCCAAAAAAAAAACAACATTTATATGCTTTTGTTTGTCTCGTTTTAGTTTCGTGTAACAGAATGATTGTAAAACATCAGTATGTCTTGAAATCATTACATTTGTCCCGTTCAGACTCTGCACACAGAATTGTCTTAATATGTTTCATGTAACTATTTTACAATATATCCAAATGAAGTTGCTTCTGTATTTTACAAAAAACTTTGATTGTATTAATTTAAGTCTTTCTTGTTAACTTCTCACATGATTAGATTCAACATATCAGCGAGTGGTTCAATGAAAATCGATTTCATCAATAATCAATTATTCAGCAAGGTCAGGAAGTTAATTGATTTTCAGCGACAATTAAACTGATAAACATGTAGATAAAATAAACAGCGCATGCGCATTTCTCTTCATTTGTTGTTAGTGTACCGTTGATTCAGAACAAACAGAACACTTCTATCAAATTACTGAAATGTTTCCCGCTGTGTATTGTCTTATGTATTAGTGACAATTTCTTAAATCGGAAAATACCAAAGCGTCAACAAAAACGTAATCCGAATTCTAAATCGACCAGACTAGATATTAAATTTGAACAAAGGAAAGTCTTACACATAGGCATTTGGAAATGTACAAGAGAATACGACCAGAGGTCTTGGAAAGTAAGCGTGTTCTGCTCTATCAGCGACACCCAACATGCAAAATGTTGGTTTCATCAAAGATGTCCTAAAAAAGGTTGCTGGCGTATTTTTTAAGCATAACGACATGAGCCTAGAAAAAGTTTATCTTCATATTACCAAAGGAAACAGAACAATTAATAATGAGACAAAGATGGCGGCTTTGAAACTTGCTCATAGTCTTTATCAATATAAATATGAACACCTCCTTATGTTGCTTGTTTGTTCGTCAGCAGACAACATAAATATTTCGATAGTTATAGCAATCTATAGAATAACGATTCAACTTTAACATTTAAATATCATAGGTTAGAGAAGCAGGGTTGTTACTTTCAAGAAACGGAAAATTCGGGATAGGAAAATCGAAACCGTCAAAGTAACATCAGTATCAAGCTGTCACTGTTGTTCAGCTTGAACTGCTGTAAGTAATCCTCGAGGAGAACGGCTGATGATGAAGGAGTTCTTTTGCCCTTACTATTAAGTTCAGAAGGGTATATATACGATCGATTTAGTCAGCAAACATCTTGTTATTTATGGGCAACAACTCACAGATATATCTGAAAGTGAAATAAAACGGCTTTGTATGATTTGTTTAACCTATCCTTATCATCTTCTAGGTAAATTCAGCATCATGTGAAAAAAAAAAACGATACGAAAACTTGATACATTTCCTCAAATTTGAAGTGGCATGCTTTATGAATTCGCTAAATTGATGAAGTCACTTTGATCTGATTTAACCTACTCTTTACATGGCGGGTAGCGTCGACAGAAAAAAACAGACACCTACGCTTGGTCTTCATTTGTTTTTTTCTTCAATGTCTATAATTAATATTCCATTGATTGTATGCAGAATGCGGCTTTCTGATTGGTTGAGATTTTCTTTTCATACCGCTATGGAAACAAATATCAGAAAATGGCGCGGAAAATGTGACGTCACAATGTGACAATTGACGATGTGTATTGATTTGTAAAAAAATAATCCTTTGTTAGATCAGTCAAATTGTACATAAACATATTTTAACTCCGAAAAATAAGTTTCAAAAAATTAATTATAAGTGTGGATGTCAATTATTTTTTAGTTTCATAGGGTTATGAAAAAAAATTTGCTGGCAAACTTTTTGAAGAATTCGCTACGAGGATTCATACAGTTTGCAAACAAAATTTTTTCATACCCCAATGAAAAAAATTTTTAAACAAATTCATCAGTGCTTATACATGTATATGTTGGTATGGATTTTTATTATCCAATATTATTGTCATTTGGAATAATTGCCTTGGTGGCACTTTGATTATTTATGGTATATAGATTACATGCACGTTGATATATTTCAGACATACATGTTTTTTTTATTTCTATGTTTATACAACATTAAAAGGGCAACAGGCAAAAATATATCAAATCTACCATGTATAGTGCATTAACAGCATATTGATAATAAAAAACTGAAAGTATAGTTTTACATAATGGAGGACATAAACTAGATGATATGATTGACAATTGTTACAAATAAAAACGTTATCAAGATAGGGATAGTTACAATAAAGTCAGTAGTTTTTGTGTCCGTAAACACAAACATTTTAAAAATACTAAAAACAAAACAAAAGCAAATGCATTTCTGGTAAATCAACACTCCACAAAAAGTCAGTGAAGCAATAGGAATAATACCAAACGAAAAAAAAAGAAAAAACAAACCCATTGTTTACCGATACGATAACAAAAATGTCTGGTTATCAAAATTATGATATGAAACAAAGCCAGAATGATCTACAGTAAATATAAAAAACACACAAACTAATCTATGATAGGTACATATTATAAAAACATAACAGAAATATCACAACTCTCACGATCAAACGAGTTTGAGTTGACACCATAACAGTAATGCTATTTACAGTAACTGCAGCATAAAGAGTTTTTTTAAACCAAACATATATCAAACATATCCAAAATACAAACTCAAAATGTATACAGGGAAAGACTTGATCGATTTCGCACATGGAAAACATAAGCATTAAATATTATAATTGATTTTACCGTACATGCAAACAATCTACTCTCTTCCATTTCCACAACAACAAAACAGAAACAATTGAAAGCCAATCAAAAACATGACATTCAAAAGACAATAAATTATAAGATATACAAAACACAATAAAGCATATAAGGTTGATTATTTGTTATAATTGCAACAGCTGTAGATATTACCTATTGTCGCCATTTACTTAATCCGCAGCGATCTACAAACATGCATAATCTTACTTCAGATATGATTCACCTAACCCATAATTCAGGAAACTCTATATAATATTCTTTAGGTTATCACGACACTTCAGGATATATATCAGTATCTATATAAGTAATAGCAGAGTGTACCGTTAATCTGTGACTATGACAGTTGACATAAAGAAGCTGATTCTATTGATTTTTACAGATACTAAAGTCAGGTTACGCTGAATCCGGCTTTCCCTGTCGCTCTCTACTCATCAGTTTCCGACAACGTTCTACACTGGAGATAGACCGCTTCCTGACTCCGACGCCTCGCTGTCGTACCTGTCTGTACAGGTAAGTGTTTACCTGTCCAATGTTTTAATTGCTTTGTGTACTTTGTTTAAATGCCGAAACACGTGATTGATATTAAGTAAAACTGATTTACAGAAGTTGATTAATATGTTAGTATTGGCTGTACACGTGCTGACTTCCGTAGTGTGCTCGGGCATTACCATAACATACAGTATATACTGTATGATCAGCATCCATCAAATAGACACACATATGTGAATTTGTGAATACACTTGCGTAGCTATAAAGATTGATCGGTTGGTGAAATCTTCGTGTTTCTTCTCTTTTCATACACTTATTCAATAAATTACACTTTTCGATCTCTATCATCGCAAGCTCCATGTTTTCTCAAGAAAACAAACTTGCAGAGTATGAATGGAGTTCACATTTTGATGAAAAGTCGTTTACTTATAGGTCAATGTAGAGCGTACGAGTTGTACCTGCTGACCCCATTGCATGATCATAAGAGGCGATTTAATTTTGAATCTTATCTTTTCCGTTCTTTCTAAACAGTTATACCCTTCCTTATAATTTCTTTGGCACTACAATGTACCTCACTTTTGGCCATGAATTGAGCATTTGTCCTGTGAACTTTTGGTCCTTTTTCCTGCGCGAGGCACACCTGCGTCTCTAAAGATGGCAGTTTGAGATCACTTTATACAAGTAAAAGTTCCGGACTATCGTAAGGACGCTTGTACGAACATATCGTAGACTCCAAAACACACACTCATATAGCATACAATGGGAGGCCGTCTATAAATGAACTAAGTTGTTGATAGGATGTACAAAAAATAAACCCAAACCAACCCAATATTTACAGGGTGGATATCGTCGATGAAGCAAAGTACGCTTACCCTTCCTGAACACCTGGTCTGAATTATCTTGTACCTTTGCAAGGGTCTTCGCGTAAATATTTCCTTTGTTCATATTTTGTACCTACATTGTAGTTAATTTAATTGTGAGTTCGATGTATGGCTTTGCTGCCACGTTGATATTCCTGATTTGATTTGCTTCCACGACGAATCCTTCTTTAATACTCCAGCCCTATCCACAGACACACTATATAATCTACTATAAGTGTAGTAGAATGATGCGTCCGAATTGCTTTTTGATTATCATTATGTGATCAAATGTACGGCAATTAATTATTTCTGTTTCAATTATCAAATATATACAATTTGCAACATAAAACTACTGTATGGCGTCATCCTATTTCTAAAATGACACAAAGACATAAAATAGGGGTTGTCAAGATACGTGAAAAGTATTTTACATAAAGTAAGGCATTTCGATTTTTTAACTTCGAAAACTTTTGAGAAATATCCTCTTCGAAGGTTTGAGGGAAACATATAACCAAGTGCTAAACCTTTATTTCGGAAATACCCTACATGTATATAATGGAGTACATGTTTTGCGACCCAAACATATAAATAAGAGAATCCCGAAGCGTTAACAAAACCATATCCAAACTCAAAATCGGTTAAACCAGGGGCAAAATATGAACAAAGGAAAGATTTACATGGAGACTCTTGTAAAAGTACAAGATAATTAGACCAGGGGTTCCGAATGGGTAAGCGTCTTTTTCTTCATCGACGACACCCGCCATATAGATCTTTGTCACATCCATATAAACATCAAGTTCTCAAAATGAGAACTGAGTATCATTGTCAGTAATAATAAGTAAACACACTAATGAGCATACTCAAAAACGTCAATCTTCATATCACTTAAAGATACAGAATATTTCTCAATGAGACAAAAATGGCGAGCATAAAACTTGTACATTGTTCTGATCTACCTACATCTCTCGAATCCTTGTGTTGTTAGTATGTTTGTCAGCAGTCGACATCAATCACGAAAATCCCGATATTTAGAGCAAGCCCTTGAATATCGAATCAACTGCGACATGTAAACACCATAGGTTGGAGAAGAAGGAATGTTGCTATCAAGAAATGGAAAGTTCACGATCGGAAAATTGAAATCATCACGTTTATCGTATAGCTAAGTAGTAAGCTGTCCATGGTGGTCGTTGTTTAAGTAGAGATCGAAGTAAGGAGCTGATGTAGAAGAGTCTGTTGTGTCCTTTATTTCAAGTTCAGAAGGGTATATACGATCGACATGGTCAGCAAACGTCTTGTTTATAGACGACATAACGTCGATATATCTGAAAGTGAAATTAAAAGATTTGGCAAGGTTTTTGTTACCAGTCCTGATTAGCTCTTCCACAAATTCCGCCTCATATGAAAACAAAAACAAGTCAGATAAGAGTGGGACACAGTTTGTTCCCATGGGAATACCAACAGTCTGCTGGAAAATATTTCTTTCAAACTCAACAAAAAATATTGTCGACCAGGAATTCAATCATTCCTATTATATCTTCTTCAGTATATTTCCAACAACTAAATTTTCGTGGTGTGTTAATTATCACGTCATGCCAGCGTATTGAGTAACAAATGTCAGCATATGTTATAGGGGTTTAATATGTTTGTTAAATATCACTGCTTCTTTTTATCAAGATTTGAGAGATGGAGGTTGATGAAGACTATGGGCATGTTTTTAGTCGCCATTTTGATTTCATCGATAAATATTCTGTATCTTTGTGTGATATGAAGATGGACGTTTTTGAGTTTGCTCATTAGTTTGCTTACTTGTTGTGATGACAATGATAACTCGGTTCTCATTTTGAGAATTGATGTTTATTTGGATATGACCAAGATTTACATGGTGGGTGTCGTCGATAAAGAAAAAGACGCTTACTCTTCCGGGACACCTGGTCTTATTTTCTTGTACGTTAACGAGGGTCTCCATGTAAATTTTCCTATTTTGCACATAATTTAATCGATTTTGAGTTCGAGTTTTGTCGATGTTTTGGTATTCTTTTTTTCAAAAACGAGTATTATAAACAATATAAAAGCTACGTTTCTTACAATATGTTTATTTACATTCCGGCTTTGAAGTTCATAATCTCGACTCGAATATTGCTTGTCATATCGTTCTGAGGATGATATTTTTTAGTTAACGTAATTGACCCCGGTAAATATCGCCTCCCCCCTAGAATCAAGCTCATATACAGTTTAATCCTATGTATGTCAACATACTGTAGTTCACCCCTTACTTACAATACTGAGATAGAGGATATCAGTTGGTTTAAAACACTTGATGTTTCCAAAACAGTTAATAGTTTAAAAATCGAAAAAATAGTTGCACTGACACGAGTAGATGTGTACATCACACTAGTACGGGTAGATTTACTTTCAAATTGTACATTTTACTGGTAAATTTTATTTGTATAGTGTACTTGTAGATGTACTTGTGCATTGTACTAGTACGGGTAAATTAACTTGTACATTGTACTAATACATTATTTGTACGGGTATATTAACTTGTACATTGTACTACAGTACGGGTATATGAACTTGTATATTGTACTACAGTACGGATATATGAACTTGTATATTGTACTAGTACGGGTATATTAACTTGTACATTGTACATTGTACATGTACTAGTATATGTATATTAACTTGTACATTGTACTAATACATTATTTGTACGGGTATATTAACTTGTACATTGTACTACAGTACGGATATATTAACTTGTACATTGTACTACAGTACGGGTATATTAACTTGTACATTGTACTACAGTACGGGTATATGAACTTGTACATTGTAGTACAGTACGGATATATGAACTTGTATATTGTACTACAGTACGGATATATTAACTTGTACATTGTACTACAGTACGGGTATATGAACTTGTACATTGTAGTACAGTACGGATATATTAACTTGTACATTGTACTACAGTACGGGTATATTAACTTGTACATTGTACTACAGTACGGGTATATTAACTTGTACATTGTACTACAGTGCGGTACATTAACTTGTACATTGTACTACAGTACGGATATATGAACTTGTATATTGTACTACAGTACGGATATATTAACTTGTACATTGTACTACAGTACAGGTATATTAACTTGTACATTGTACTACAGTACGGTACATTAACTTGTACATTGTACTACAGTACGGGTATATTAACTTGTACATTGTACTACAGTACGGTACATTAACTTGTACATTGTACTACAGTACGGGTATATTAACTTGTACATTGTACTACAGTACGGATATATTAACTTGTACATTGTACTACAGTACAGGTATATTAACTTGTACATTGTACTACAGTACGGGTATATTAACTTGTACATTGTACTACAGTACGGGTATATTAACTTGTATATTGTACTACAGTACGGGTATATTAACTTGTATATTGTACTACAGTACGGGTATATTAACTTGTATATTGTACTACAGTACGGGTATATTAACTTGTATATTGTACTACAGTACGGGTATATTAACTTGTATATTGTACTACAGTACGGGTATATTAACTTGTACATTGTACTACAGTACGGGTATATTAACTTGTACATTGTACTACAGTACGGGTATATTAACTTGTACATTGTACTACAGTACGGATATATGAACTTGTATATTGTACTACAGTACGGATATATTAACTTGTACATTGTACTACAGTACAGGTATATTAACTTGTACATTGTACTACAGTACAGGTATATTAACTTGTACATTGTTATACAGTACCGGTGCCGGTATATTAACGTGAACAATGTACTACTACGGGTACATTAACTTGTACATTGTACTACAGTACGGATATATTAACTTGTACAGTGTACAACAGTACGGGTATATTAACTTGTATATTGTACTACA
The DNA here is from genome assembly GCA_947623455.1 of Mimachlamys varia. NCBI lineage: Eukaryota > Metazoa > Mollusca > Bivalvia > Pectinida > Pectinidae > Mimachlamys > Mimachlamys varia. The sequence continues at coordinate 24,120,759 of OX392545.1, forward strand.
GTACGGATATATTGACTTGCACATTGTACTACTACGGTTATATTAACTTGTATATTGTACTACAGTACGGGTATATTAACTTGTACATTGTACTACAGTACGGGTATATTAACTTGTACATTGTACTACAGTACGGGTATATTAACTTGTATATTGTACTACAGTACGGGTATATTAACTTGTACATTGTACTACAGTACGGGTATATTAACTTGTACATTGTACTACAGTACGAGTATATTAACTTGTACATTGTACTACAGTACGGGTATATTAACTTGTACATTGTACTACAGTACAGGTATATTAACTTGTACATTGTACTACAGTACGGGTATATTAACTTGTACATTGTACTACAGTACGGGTATATTAACTTGAACAATGTACTACAGTACGGGTATATTAACTTGTACATTGTACTACAGTACAGGTATATTAACTTGTACATTGTACTACAGTACGGGTATATTAACTTGAACAATGTACTACAGTACAGGTATATTAACTTGTACATTGTACTACAGTACGGGTATATTAACTTGTACATTGTACTACCGTACGGGTATATTAACTTGTACATTGTACTACAGTACGGATATATTAACTTGTACAGTGTACAACAGTGCGGGTAAATTGACTTCTACATTGTACTACAGTACGGATATATTAATTTGAACGATGTTCTACTACGGGTATATTAACTTGTACATTGTACTCGTATGGGTATATTAACTTGTACATTGTACTACAGTACGGGTACATTTACTTGTATATTGGTATTACAGTACGGGTAGATTAACTTGTACATTGTACAAGTACATTAATTGTACGGGTATATTTACTTGTATATTCTATTGATACCGGTAGATATTACAGTCTGCTGACATGTATCGTGTACGCCCTCTACCGGTGATCTGAAGACTTAATAATGTAACTGACGGAAAACCTAACGATGTTGATGCATTTTGTGGGACTCTTCTTATAGGGTCGGTTAGTTTTTCAACCAATGACAACGCGGGTTTTATACCATAGCCTCACTACCCCGGTAGCTATCTAAATTACTCTACACATCATATATGTCTGTCAGTCCTAACAGAAGTGTCAGCAGCCATGTTGCTGGTGACGTATGTGTCTGATGTGAGCGCCTCTAGCGGCGAACCCTGTGTAAAAGTACATATATTTGTGGACTGCGACCATCTTCTCTCACAAGACTCGGTCGTGATCACTCCATCACTCCTGACCAGACGTTTTTGTGTTACTGCGCTGTAGTGATTTAACGTATATTTACATGCCTGGTAAGTCACGATAAAAGGAGTTTTAATGCTACATAACGAGGTCTCGTGTTTCTGTTACATAATGTACATTTGGAGACTAACAAGATGGTGGGGCGCAGTGGCCGAGTGTTTATGACGTAAGGGACGATTGGTTATCGCGCAGCGGCCGCGTGGTTATGGCGCAGTGGGCGCGTGGTTATGAAATATTGTCGCGTGGTTATGGCGCAGTGGCGGCGTGGTTATGGCGCAGCGGCCGCGTGGTTATCGCGCAGCGGCCGCGTGGTTATGGCGCAGCGGGCGCGTGGTTATGAAATATTGTCGCGTGGTTATGGCGCAGTGGCGGCGTGGTTATGGCGCAGCGGCCGCGTGGTTATCGCGCAGCGGCCGCGTGGTTATGGCGCAGTGGGCGCGTGGTTATGAAATATTGGTCGCGTGGTTATGGCGCAGTGGCGGCGTGGTTATTGCGCAGTGGCGGCGTGGTTATGGCGCAGTCCTATTGGTTATGGCGGCGTAGTGGGCGGGTGGTTATGACGTATCGGTCTCGTGGTTATCGCGCAGTGGGCGCGTGGTTATTATATATTGGCCGCGTGGTTAAGGCGCAGTGGCGCGTGGTTATGGCGCAGTGGCCGATAAGTGATGGCGTAGTGGTGGAGTGGTTATGGCGTAGTGGTCGAGAGGTTATGGCGTAGTGGTCGGGTGGTTACATATGTATATGACTTCGTTTGATCTCTCATAACAGGCCAATATTACGGCCAAGATCTCGTTGGCAAATATTCAGTATTTTTTTCTGTGAATCGAAGGAGGAAGTTTTTGAATATGCTCAATAATATGGCACATTATTGTGATTGAAAAATATCTTTGCTCTCATTTTTAGGTCGTAACATGTATTTGGTTGCTGCCTCGAAGGGAACGCTTACCTTTCCAGAACACCTGTTTTTTTTATTATTGGTACATTCTCATAGGTCTCTTCCATTTGTTCATATTTCGCTCCTAGTTTAATCAATTTTTTTGTTCGAACTATTGTTTTTGTGACTCTACGGAATTCTGTGATTAATTATTTATTTAGCTATTACAAAGGCATTCAACTCTATCCAGAATCACCTACTGTTACAAGTAGCATGCTACAGCTGAAGTATAAGGTGGCAGTGTACAGTAGGATTATTTGGCCATGGGTGATATTTTTGTACAATGAATAAACCCTATAATATTATGTGTATCAAAATCTAAAAATAAAATAAGCAGTAAAATTGGCACGAACATGATAAAGTTTACTTTGTGGGCTTCACATTTGAAAAAAGAAAGAAGAGTAAATTTGGTTAGAGATTAACATGTTGGCCTCTGCGAAACTGGTGTCTAATTTTGGGTTAAAAATAGCGTTTTTTTGCCTTTTTTGGTTATTTTTGATGTGGTTACTATGGTTTTCACACAAGTAGAATACATAGAAAAAACAAGTTTATACACTTCTAATTTCTTTATTTGTATTGGAAATAGCATGTCGTTCACAGACATATATAACATGTTTATTTGGTTTTGTAAGGTCATAATTCTTTTTTATTTTCTGAGACATAGGGCTTTTTTCAGAATCAATTGATTTTACTGTAATTTGCTACCTAAACATCATACATATCAAACTAAAAATGATACGTAAGACGACACCATTTAAGTGTTGTTGTTTTTAATATGGTCGTGTCGCTTTGTCTCCTTCTCAAGTTTTAGGTGCCCCTACATTCTACCACTAGTCCTCCACCTCTATGTTAAAGTGGCCGAGTGTTTAAGGTGTCCGATATTCTACCACTAGCCCTCCACCTCTTTGTTACGGTGGCCGAGTGGTTATGGTGTCCGACATTCTACCACTAGCCCTCCACCTCTTTGTTACGGTGGCCGAGTGGTAAAGGTGTTCTGACATTCTACCACTAGCCCCCACCTCTATGTTATGGTGACTGAGTGGTTAAGGTGTCCGACATTCTACCACTAGCCCTTCATCTCTATCTGAAGGTGGCCGAGTGGTTAAGGTGTTCCGACATTCTACCCCTAGCCCCCACCTCTATGTTACGGTGGCCGAGTGGTTAAGGTGTCCGACATTCTACCCCTAGCCCTCCACCTCTATGTTACGGTGGCCGAGTGGTTAAGGTGTCCGACATTCTACCCCTAGCCCTCCACCTCTATGTTACGGTGGCCGAGTGGTTAAGGTGTCCCGACATTCTACCCCTAGCCCTCCATCTCTATGTTATGGTGACTGAGTGGTTAAGGTGTCCCGACATTCTACCACTAACCCTCCATCTCTATGTTATGGTGGCCGAGTGGTTAAGGTGTCCCGACATTCTACCACTAACCCTCCATCTCTATGTTATGGTGACTGAGTGGTTAAGGTGTCCCGACATTCTACCACTAGCCCTCCATCTCTATGCTATGGTGGCTGAGTTGATAAGGTGTCCGACATTCTACAACTAGTCCTCCACCATTGTGTTACGGTGGCCGAGTGGTAAAGGTGTCCGACATTCTAACACTAGTCCTCCAACTCTGGGTACCGGTGGCTGAGTGGTTAAGATGTCCGACAGTCTACCACTAGCCCTCCGCCTCTGTGTAACGGTGGCCGAGTGGTTAAGGTGTCCGACAGTCTACCACTAGTCCTCCACCTCATGGTTATGGTGGCCGAGTAGTTAAGGTGTCCGACATTCTACCACTAGCCCTCCACCTCTGGGCCGCGGTGGCCGAGAGAGTAAGCTGTCCCGACATTCTACCACTAGTCCTCCACCTTTGGGCCGCTGTGGCCGAGTGAGTAAGCTGTGCCGACAGTCTACCACTAGCACTCCAACTCTATGTAACGGTGGCCGAGTGGGTAAGGTGTCCCGACATTCTACCACTAGCCCTTCATCTCTACGTTATGGTGGCTGAGTGGTTAAGGTGTCCCGTCATTCTACTACTAGCCCGCCATCTCTACGTTATGGTTGCTGAGTTGTAAAGGTGTCCCGACATTCTACCACTAGTCCTCCACCTCTGTGTTACGGTGGCCGAGTGGGTAAGGTTTACATTCTACCACTAGCCTTCCACCTCTATGTTACGGTGGTCGAGTGGTTAAGGTGTTCCGACATTCTACCATTAGCCCTCCACCTCTTTGTTACGGTGGCCGAGTGGTTAAGGTGTCCCTACATTCTACCACTAGCCATCCACCTCTGGGTTATGGTGGCCGAGTTGTTAAGGTGTTCCGACATTCTACCACTAGCCATCCACCTCTGGGTTATGGTGGCCGAGTTGTTAAGGTGTTCCGACATTCTACCACTAGCCATCCACCTCTGGGTTATGGTGGCCGAGTTGTTAAGGTGTTTTGACATTCTACCACTAGCCTTCCACCTCTGGGTTACTGTTGCCGAGTGATTAAGGTATTCCAAGACCAACGTTGGGCTATTGCCAACGGTAGGTCGATGATTTTCCCCGAGTACTCTGGCTTTCCTCCATCTCCAAACCTGACACGTACTCAAATGACCCTGGCTGTTAATAGGGCGTAAAACAAAATAAAACTAAACCAAAACCCAACCTTGTCATGTTGTCCCCTTGCCGCTGTTCGAAACCACAACTTGATATCAGACGACACTTCGAGATGGCCGTAATCAACCACCATATGTTGCCTGGTCTTGCTAATTCCATTTGTACGTTTATAGTTTCCATATTTACACCCCTCCCTTCTTGTGCTTAGTAAACTCTGACTGCGAATATATTAGCGTATACGCAAAGAAAAAATATGGCGTCATTCACGCTTCAGAACAATAATTACTCGCTGACAGCATTGTTTGGTTCCTTCAAGATTTTGAAACATGGAACATATACGGAATCAATTTCGCATGTTTATACAATGAATGGTTTCTAGCAAACTTTTGGTTTCAAATGATGCGCTTTCGAAATTCTTTGACGATAACGCAAACATGGCGCCGCCCTTCAGTTGTGACGTGCGACGTCGGACCGAGTCACAACCAGATCACTGTGTCAGTGCGTGAACATAACGATCGTTTGAAATAAAAAAAAGATAAGTTCGAAGTGCTATCAATATTATTTAATAACAGATTTTCAAATACTGTTTTAGAGAAAACTAGCGTTTTTCACTGCATTGGGTGTATTTTATAAACTTACCAATATATCGATGAAGATTCAGCGGAACTATGTTATTTAAGCAACCACTGCAATCGTAGTTACCATCGTAGCAAACCGCTTCGAATGTGTTTTTCTTCGTATAACACTTTAAAATTAATAATGATGTAAATATTAGGATTTTACTTCATTTTGACTGCGTGTACAGTAGTATGCCCGCAGTTTGAAACGAACATATTCACTAACGCGCACCATAGAATATGTTCGTTGCCAACTGAGGGCATACTAGCGTATTGTATACGCAGTCAAAATGAGGTACAATCCTTATTAAAATGTTTTTTTTTAACATTTTACTAACTTTTGTCGATTTAAAGTTCAAAGTAATCATGTTTTATTGTTCAGTATTGTTCATGGTTACTTGATTATAGATGTGTATTTACCATTGTATTACCCTGACTCTATATAATTCTACCAAATTCAGATGGTTTTCACAAGGCCATAAATGCCATTTACGATTGGTGACGTCATTATTATTATGACGTCATAATTGTTACGTTTGGACATCATTGACCGTCCCCGGGTGGAAACTATTTCATTCAATGTACAGGAATACTCGATAGACACATTATAAGAGCTAAATGCTGAAAAATAAAAGCAGGAATTAATGTTTTTAATGAGATGAACCGATTCTTAAAATGGTAAATATAAGTATTGAACTGCTTTTTGTTGGCATTCATATTGCCTATTATTGCAAACTGAAAGCAGTTCAATGCATAAATAACAAAAAATAAAGCTTTTTATTACATTTTTACCAGTGAAATACCGAAAATTACTCATTCTACATTGTATAATAAAAGTCATATTTTTCACTAGTGAGAAAAATGATATTGTGTGAAAAATATCACTTTTTCTGATTTGACCTATCAGAACGCTGCTTCAAAACAACATTTGGAAAATCAAAAGCTGTCACTGTATATTTTGTAATATAAATGTAATAAACAGAATATCTAACAGGATCTACAGTAATACCAAACATGTTTCACTCGTGCTGCTCACTTGTGAAAAAAATCAAAATATTAGCCCCACTTGTGAAATAATATTTGGTATCACTGAAGACACTGTTAGACTGATATCCTCTGTTCATTTCTTTACCACAGTAAAAGTGTTCCTCTGTACATTTGTATATTAAAGTTGTAATGCCAGTATACGATATACCTGTACGTTCAGTGGTTCCGTGTCCCTGGTAAATGTCGCGCCGATGGTACAGGCGGCACAGAGGCTGGCTGTCTTGATGAAGTTCATACACATATGTGATTTTTTCGAACTGAAATAGATTGATTATTTCTGTCGATGTTAAAAGTGGAACATAACATTGATCTGGAATGTAACCTTATCAAAAAAATATTTTTTTCTCGAAAATCAAAATTGATAAAACATTGTAAAATGATATCGTATAAGAAAAGAAAATCATATTTGTGTAACGGGAGATTACTGCTGATGGTAATTAAACAGCAGTGTTTAAGCAGGTTATAAAGAGCTCCTGTATAACGTTTTGTTTCTGTTAATTGATAAAGCTGGGACTTTCTATAAGGTTGTTCAAAGAATATGCCCACGTTAAAATACCCTAAAGAAGACTGAAATAAAAACATGTATTTTTGCAGGGCTAAAATTTTGCGGTTTTCTATAGGGGCAAAGTTTCGTTGGAAAATCATTTTGTTTGCAATGCTTAGAGACAAATGTTATTCGTCCTTTACCTTTGCAAGACATCAAGTATTTCAAAATGTTTATTAATTCGCAATCATTTGATTTTTTTGATAAAACGTACTCGGAAAAATAAACGAAAATGAAAACCCGACGAAAATTAAAGAATTTACAATAAGCAACTTTGTATATCGTACATACTTAGGCTTTTGTGTACTTCTCAGAGTAATATATGTACTCTATACAAGCTGAACTTCGTCTTTGTATTTTCATTTTGTTTTGTTTGCCGGTGACAGTACATCCCTCCCCTTGTTCTGTCGCATGTAAAAGTGCCGTATTCGCTGACATTTGTCAGCTCTGGTTAATCCCCGTGTACCGTAACTCTAGGGTTTCTTCTAGATACGCTATCAAAACTCCCCGCCAAAAGTTCCCTCCATGTTCTTCTCTTAGAATTGGGTGGTTATTAATTACCTGTTATAGGGTTTCCATGACAACTGACTTCTGTTAGTCTTAATTTTAATCCGTTTCCGCCGAGAACAATGACGGATTAGAATTGTTTCTATGGCGTTACTTCAGCAAATTCATCTCCTCCTCTCGCGCTAGATAGAGCCTACTGATTTATTTCGGGAAGTCGTTTATGTCGCGGTAACCGAGAAGGAAAGAAAACTATAAAGAACATATTTCTCTAGACCCTCCAGATTAGATACCGATGTCCCAATCTTCGTAATTGCTCGTTAGTTTTTATTGAATCAGTAAGAATAATGTGATATTGTCAGTGTGCTTTCTCAGAAGTTTACGTACGAAAAGGTAATCCTCCACATACAGCAATTTATAAAACTGCTCTTTGGGTGACGGTTGATAGTGACAAAAGAATAATTAAAATCTACGTCACACAGTTCGCAAAATACATCCATGTGTTACATATAGATCAAGGTCGTTAGGTATTGGCCTCTCCCTATAACTTTGCCGCCCAACCACTCATATCCCATTTTGAGCCGAAAAAAACGACAAAATAAATATAACGCTTTATTAAATAGGCGAATATCTCCGTGGTAGATAGATTGGCAAGGGAAATAAGGATCTTACCTTTTTTGTAGTAATAGTGCCATACATTTTAATATATATATATACGTGTATATACATCGGGAAACTTATACTGACAGCGTTTTAATATATAAATATTTACATTCAGTATGCTTGACAGCATTGGCGAAAATTGTATTCATTTCTCATAACAACAGTACCCTCATCACATGCAAACAGCGTGTAGTAATACCTTGAAAAATAGTTGTAGTCCCTGAACAGTATAATTGATTATAATTTTTTAAAATAAAATGTTTAAAATTTAAAAAAAGATTAATTATAAACAATCCCATGAAAATACAGTGACAACAAATACTGTTATGTTTAGATAAAATATTAACAAATGCAAGCGTTCTGCATGTGCTGCACCGGAAGTTACCATGTCGTCTACTATCCGCCGTCAGGCCATCGGAATGGTTCTTCTACCCGTGTTATTGTAAATCAATGATCCATGTAATATGTAGAGACAATCAACATTGTAACAGTCCTCTTAAAGTTCAAAACATAAAAATCACTCCAAAAATCTCACAGAATATATGTTGTTGATGGAACTTCATTTTGTTTCGGTTGTTGTTATGACGTTGCTAAGACCGTGTCACGAATTGTGTAACACTTTCCCGCGAAAACGGATGTTCTCTCTCCGACGTCACTCCCGGATAAAAACATGACAAAACGCTATTTTTTTATTTTGGTGTGCGTAAACGGATAAAATAAAAAACAATCATAATGTAAATATTTAAGGAATGAAATGTATTTTTTCAACATTCATGAGGTCATAACAATATTGGCTTTCTGGACATATTTACCATGAATCGCTAACGCGATTCATGGAATATGTAAAGAATAAAAATAAACTTTATTTATTATACAACAATTATGAAACAAGTTATCAAACTTATATTAATCACTCTTGTTGGCCCGGATGTTAGCGCGCGAGGGGTCTTATTGTGGGAGGAAACCGGAGTACCCGGAGAAAACCCACGAGGTCGGGCAGGTGACCCCATACCTTTTCACGTCCGATCGGGGAATCGAACCCCGGCCGCCTTGGTGAAAGGCAAGTGCGCTATCCACTGCACCACCCGACCACCCTGGAATATGTCCAGAAGCCAATGTTGTTATGACCTCATGAATGTTGAAAAAATAAATTTCATTCCTTAAATAAACACGTGTAAAAAATATTTTGTTACCATGTGAAGGTACATTGTAATAATTAGATAAAATAAATAAAAAATATTTTGTCTTTATACACATGTATATACATCGGGAAACTTATCGCGACAGCGTGTTAAGTATAAAAGCATAAAATCCCTTTCCAAGAGTAAAACATCTGGTGTTTTACTTACAATGTATAAGGTTGGTTTGTTGATTGTTTTTACGTCCTATTAACAGCCGGGGCCATTTAAGATTGTTATTGTTCACTCAGACACACATATGTGTGTTACAAGAGGACACTTATACAGAGAAAGATTTACACATGGCGGAACACAATCTGATTAAAATCATTTCAGTGAACTTCTCTCTGCTGCGTTAAGATATGAGAAAATCCCATAGGGGGTCATGTCCCGATGACCTTTTGCATTAGCCAATCACATTATTACTTTCAGAATCTTGACAGTGAAATTTTGAGGCGACACAGCTTGCATAATCGCATTTGGTCGTGTAGTCATTTTGTCACCAACAAGTTCATGTGGAATAATGTGACGAAATGACTTGCTGCAAGATGACAGGTCATTGGAAAATTATTTTAGTGTTAAGTAAAGATACGACAAAGGTCATCTGAACGTGACCTCTAATTGGATGTTGTCAGATTCTTGCAAAACGAGTGAGAATAAGGATCTGTATTTTAATCAGATTGGTACCACGGCCTCCCAAATACACACGCATTCAACAAACAAACACATCGTTTACACCGGGAAGCCGTACCTAAATGTTAATAGGCCGTGCAAGCAATCAAGGCAAACGTTCCCAATATTACTCAATAATATTCATGTTTTTTGATGTTATGACGAAAATATAGATACATGTAGGTATATAGATACTACAGAAAACGTTTATGTAGGTCATGGTACGAGTATGCAGTTATTGTAAGTTATAGAGATTCCAAGTGTTCATATCTTTCTGAGCGTCACCCGGAAGTCAATGATCGCCATCTTTGTAAGAAAACATTTTGGGGATATCGACGATCCCGAAATCTTCGTCGGTAAGGCGGACTTAAAACCGTTCAAGCAAAATAATAGAAACACCCCGGTGTGTATTGTACGTCAATTTCAAAGATAAAATCTTTTATGCGCCCTTGACTAACAGCTATTAAATAGAACGTGAACGAGAAATAATGAAAAATTAATAGCAAAGACGCCGGCCTCGTTGTGAGACATGGTCTGTATGCATGAATACAACAACTAATTTACGCGTATTTTAGACTTAAGAATATAACTTGTGATATATTATTAGCAAAAATGCTAAACTTATGACTTTGTTATGAAAAAAAACGATTATGAAAACTTGTAAATGTCGCTTTAAACAGCCAGAGTTGTGTAATGTTAGTCTAACTGAATAAATTATCACCTTATCAATCAGTATGCCATTTAACATTACAAGTAGGCTTCAATTTACTTCATTTTCTTTTTCATTTACGAAGCAAACAGGGTTGTTGTGATTTGTAACATTACATTTAATGATTTGTTATTCTGCTACACATTATGAAGGAATTGTTTTATTTTCATTTACTTTTAAACAAATCCTTATTTAATACTCACTTTAGTTCATTTAAAACTGGATCTGAAATCCAATATGGCCGCCAGCAGACATCTAATACTTCTACATACGAGAGATTTTCCTAGTCCTTAGAGAATATGGTTTTTTTTTTTCGTGAAACTTTTTTGTAAACAACTTCAAACATTAATTATATCAACGGTTTCTGTGTAATAGCTTTTAACGAAATTGCTTATTTTCATAAAATTCTATTTCAATCTCAGCTAATGTTTGGTTTAGTCAGATCTGAAGCCCTATATGACCGTGGAATTCTTGATATAATTATAAATATTATTAATTAATTGTTATCATGTTTAGTATATTTTCTTAATCCTGTACACGATAATACGTTCTAATGTATTCATAAGTACGTCAAGCGATCCCCTTTCTATAGGAATATTTGTTGATGTTTAGGCGATGTAATCTTTATCACCAAAGTGCCTGCTTTCTGAATCCTTTTAAATTACTTAAAATAAACTAAAGTAAGCCAAATTTTGTCCTCGAGTTATTTGCTGGAAACATATATGATAACGGAATCCTGTGCAGTGCTACCTCGACAAACTCGATTGTTTTAACAAGATTGCAAACTTAATTGTTTTAAATTTAGTGGCATACAATGGCGTTCGTAGTAAAAATTACGGAGTTATAATGTACCCGGGAGAGAGGAAGGGATTGGGAAATCCAGTAGATTGGAGAGTTTCGAATCTTGTCAGAAGAGTGGGTGCAGCTATGTTGTTTTTACATTCAGTAATACTGCACCTGGAAACTAGCGTTGCTTTCCCATAGGTACATTTCAAAAATGGTGCAATACCTCGAGAAACGGTAAAACGGTCGTTGACGACTTAATTTCTTGACAACAGAAGACTGCATTCGACATACCCCGTACACAGTATAGCGCTGAATTTTTTTTTAAATGTGATGTATGAAAAATACATTTTAAAAATACAGTTTTACAGTAGTTGTAACTAAATGTTACAAAATCACATTTAGAACACAACACCGGAAACAGAGAGACACAAAACACAAAAGATATAACGAGGAAAAATAAACAAATAGGACCCTAAGGAACCAACATAATAGAAACAGAAAACTAACAGAAACAATGGGGAACCGAAACGACAGGAACAGAGGAGACACAAAACTAACAAAAACAATGGGGAACCAAATAACAGAAACAGAGGGGACACAAAACTAACAAAAACAATGGGGAACCAAATAATAGGGTGGTAAATAAAACATAGAGACTACAGAAGCGTCAACAAAACCACAATCCGAAATCAAAATCGATTAAACTGGAGGCGAAATGTGAAAAAAAGGAAAGATTTACATGGAGACCATTTTAAAATCAGAAGAATTAGATCATGTGTTCCAAAAGAGTAACCGTCTTTTGCTTCATTAACAACACCCGCCGTGTTGGTGAATCCTTGTATCTACCTTTTTAAAAGTCAATAATTGTATTATGTCTCCCTAGTCTGGATTCGCTTGTGAAATATCTATATCTTGATTTTTCTTAATGAAAAACGACAGCATCATTGTGTCATTGAATTTGTTTTTGTGCAAACGACTCTGTCAGCATACACGGACATTGTGCTAGAAGGATGGTAGCTGTCCTCGAGGAACCCAACCCACCACACGTCATTGTAGTGTATCAAATATATATCTTACCGACATCTAAAGCTAGTGCAAAATATTCTCTGTTATCAAGAAGAAAACAATCAATATTTCATAGATAAGCATGACGAGTCAGCACGTGCCGTCCCCAGGGGACGTCATCCGGGTACTTTTAGCCTCGACATGTTCAGAGGTCCCGTGTACGTGTATGTATTATATACTTATAGACGCCTTGTTATCAGGTAACGGTTCCAGCGGTGTTGTCCTTCATGCCATTTCATGTGTTATATACTTATAGACGCCTTGTTATCAGGTAACGGTTCTGGCGGTGTTGTCTTCCATGCCATTTTATGTGTTATATACTTATAGACGCCTTGTTATCCGTTAACAGTTCTGGCGGTGTTGTCTTCCATGCCATTTTATGTGTTATATACTTATAGACGCCTTGTTATCCGTTAACAGTTCTGGCGGTGTTGTCTTCCATGCCATTTTATGTGTTATATACTTATAGACGCCTTGTTATCCGGTAACAGTTCTGGCGGTGTTGTCTTCCATGCCATTTTATGTGTTATATACTTATAGACGCCTTGTTATCCGGTAACAGTTCTGGTGGTGTTGTCTTCCATGCCATTTTATGTGTTATATACTTATAGACGCCTTGTTATCCGGTAACAGTTCTGGCGGTGTTGTCTTCCATGCCATTTTATGTGTTATATACTTATAGACGCCTTGTTATCCGTTAACAGTTCTGGCGGTGTTGTCTTCCATGCCATTTTCTGTGTTATATACTTATAGACGCCTTGTTATCCGTCAACAGTTTTGGCGGTGTTGTCTTCCATGCCATTTTATGTGTTATATATTTATAGACGCCTTGTTATCCGTTAACAGTTCTGGCGGTTTTGTCTTCCATGCCATTTTCTGTGTTATATACTTATAGACGCCTTGTTATCCGTTAACAGTTCTGGCGGTGTTGTCTTTCATACCATTTAATGTGTTATATACTTATAGACGACTTGTTACCCGTTAACAGTTCTGGCGGTGTTGTCTTCCATGCCATTTTATGTGTTATATACTTATAGACGACTTGTTACCCGTTAACAGTTCTGGCGGTGTTGTCTTCCATGCCATTTTATGTGTTATATACTTATAGACGCTTTGTTATCCAGTTCACTGTTCTGGCGGTGTTGTCCTTCATGCCATTTTATGTGTTATATATTTATAGACGCCTTGTTATCCGGTAGCAGTTCTGTTCTGGTGGTTGTGCCTTTCATGCCATTTATGTGTTATATACTTATAGACGCCTTGTTATCTGGTAACAGTATCATTATCATCATACAACAGAGACGATAAAAAGCCAAAACGTGGTTGCTGCTAATTTGCATATTAATTTAAAAAAAAAGGTTTGTTACAGACCCACAAATATGACCTGTTACCCCCAATACTAGTGAAGGTTTGACCAGACATTTATCATACATGTAACCTCGTAACCTTCAGGCCATGACTACTAGGGGATCTATTAATAGGTGTTAAGTTAGACGGTCAACCTCGAGCTCATGTGCGACAATAAATTAGCGTTCGGTGTTATCACATACTGTAAACGCATATGTTTTAGTGGTTATAATATTTTAGCGGTTTTCGCGCAGAAAACATTCCGCTTTATTATGATTGCGATGATTTTAGTTTCTGTATTGCTTTCCAAAGTAAGTATTGTGAATACCCAAAGTTATCAATACACTTTTGTTATTTAGTAAAGTTGTGTTAGATGTATGCGCCAAAATAGGTACGACAGCGGCATATTATGCTCACAAAAACGGAGTTGTTTGAACATGAATAAGTTAAATCATGAGTATCTAGCATAAAGATTGCTGAACATTATGTCAATATCACTCATTTATTGAAAAGAAAATTTCAACCTTGAGGAATAGCGCTGATTTAGAACAATTGATCCTAACTCTTAGGATCTGCCGCAAGCCATTAAACCTTCTCTTATAATAAAACAAAATTTATAACACGTGCCCGCGGAAATAACAGCGATCAAACGTTATCGAGAGACTAATACTTGAACTGATTCTATCAGATCTTGATGAAAATATTTAAGAAGACAATCTAGCTGATGGTTTTGTATATAATTGACTGTAATGAGAAATGTGAACACTAGACATTTTTGTTGTATTAAATAAGATGTTTTAATTGACAACTGCATACATGTAATTATAGTGAGAATTCCGTTAATGGTGTTAATTTTCACTCGACAACCTAATTAGGCCTTCCTCAACAACGTTTAAACCTAGACAGAATCAAAGTTACAATTTATGTCTCGAAACATCAATACAAATACGATTGGAAATTAGCCGCTTTCCTTGGGAAGATTTACGGATATAATCTCGCTTCCATACCGACTGTCATTTAAAATTAGCACCAAATTGGCGCAGAAATGAAACAACTTTCTGCTGTTTGTCCAGTAGCTTTGAAATAAGATTTCTGAAGCATATAAAATTGTGCTACAAATGAATCTGTCTATATAGATATATGTATCTCGCTAATATTAATAACTGCTATCAGAAAATGTAATTCATATCACGAACTCTCGTCATTATGACGTCATAACCATCGTATTCATTGTGTGGGGTATTGGAGTTTTTATGTACAAGGTATTTTACCGAAATATCGTATTTCACTACGAGAACATTGTAATAAAGTTGAAAAAAATCCTTTTTTTTTTTCTTTGCAAGAATAGTTTTCGGTTACTCCGTTTTTGCTTCCGATACGCCTTAAAAATGAGAAAGATGATTATGGAAATATATATAATATTTTATATCGGAGTGCATATCAACAAAAAATGGATATATTTACTTAAATTTTAGAAAAGATGGTAAACCCTCTGTTGTGATACCAGCGTGAGGGGTTGAAAGTTAATGACTTTTTAACGGTAAAGCATCCCCTCATTGATAAAATGTCAGTTACCGTATTTCACACAGAGACGAGAAGCTGGTGGCATCCTGTAAAATATGGAAGGTTAACGAACATATTGACTTAAGTGAGTACGTACTGGCAATGTATAGACTTAGGTACAGTAGTGTATAGCACGCGCTCTTTTAAATATTAACGTTATTTCTTTTACAAAAAATATGACAAAAAGTATTTTAATTTAGTATCAATCACTTTTGTTGTGGTCAGGATGTTTGCGCGCGGGGGTCTTATTTTGGAAGGAAACTGGAGTACCTTGAGAAACCCATGCAGTCAGGCAGATGATCAGATATTTATTCAAAGGTTTTCTCTCTTTTTACAATGTAATGTAGGGCGACTTATGTTTAATTGAGTATGGTGATAATTATTCATCCTTGGTATCCAAAAGAAACCCATAAGTTAGGAGATTGAAAGCGATAATTAGTATCAGCCTTTGTCCATTTATGTAAGAGAGAAATATGGTGGCTGATTACGGCCATCTCGTGTTGTCGTGTTGTCGTGTTGTCGTTTTGTCGCGTTTATTTACTGCGACAACCCGATTTTAAGTAGATAAAACGTCGTCTTGTTGCGTTTTCAAACCGCGACAAGGCGACAACACGACAAATCGACATTTTTAACACGCTAATTATCGCGTAAGGAATATCGGGTTGTCGCGGTAAAATGTCGTGTTTTCGTGTTGTCGTCTTATCGTGTTGTCGTCTTCGTTACACATGCGCAAATCATATGTAATAGCCGTTGTGACACCCCGTTAAAGAGTTTGACCCCTATTATAGAGTGTGACCCTCCCATTGTAGAGTGTGACAACTGCGTCAAAGGATGTGACTACCATTATGAAATGTACCCTCCCGTTGTAGAGTCTGACCGCCCTTCATAGACTTTGACCGTCCCGTTACAGAGTATGACCTTCGAGTGAGACACCATCGTTATAGAGTGTGACCCCCCATAATAGAGGGTAATACTTCCATTTTAGATTGTGACCCCTATTATAGAGTGTGACCTTCCCGCTGTAGAGTGTGACACCCCGTTGAAGAGTGTGACCACCATTATTGAGTGTGCCCCTCCCGTTGTTGAGTGTGACCTTCGAGTTTAAGTATGTAAAACCCCCGTCAAAGAGTTTAACCTTCAGGATTGAGTATGTGACACCACCGTTACAGAGTGTGACCACATTATAAAGTGTGATCCTCCTGTTGCAGAGTGTGACACCCATATTAAAGAGTGTGGTTGACCTTCATAAAGTGTGACCCTCCCGTTCTAGAGTTAACCTTCGAATTTTTTGTATGTGACACCACCGTTTCAGAGTGTGACCCTCGCATTGTGGAGTGTGACTTCTCCGTCAAAAAGTGTGACTGCCCTTCAAAGACGCTCCCGTATTGTCCCGACGTAGTGTCTATACCCTACGAGAGAAAGCTTCGAAATGAGAACTGTGCTCACGTGCATGTGACAACACCTGAATGTTTTCGCGACACGTCATGACGGCATAGCAGGTTTTATAAACGACCAAAATCTCACCGACACTCCGTTTCATTTAAAATGACCGATGGTGCAGCAATAGAAAAATATGTTGATTTTATATTTCAAAATTATTTAAATCTGTTTATCTGTCCGTTTATTTGTATGAACAACCTTGCGTAGGGGAGATACTAAATACAGTAATAGTCAAACGTACACCCTACGTCCGCAGGTTGCGGCAGGGGAGATAATACAGAAGGCAATACTTTAAGTCAAAACTTAATTAATTTAAAACTTAAATAGTTTAAACCGACATTTCAGGTTCAGCAATTCAACAGAAAAATGAAGTTAGTTGATTCTAAAATTAACGTGATATGTAGTATCACTTGCAGATTCTTTATTAAACATATTTTTCTTATTTGATGCAATATATGCAAATGAGTTTACACCAAGGTTTTCGATATCAACAATTTCCTTATAAGAAATGTCTTAAAGGGTGGATGGTGGGTTAGACCAACAGGTGGAAAGGGAAACGTTCGTTTGGCTTGAATGGCAGGGTACGGGCTATCGATTCACTCAGAATAAACCTGCTTGAACACTGTTAACCGATCAGAGATGACCGTTAAAGCCTGGCTCTTGACCTTGTGATATTGAAAAATCTGTGGTGACGCAGATAATTAATATTTTGCTGATGCTTAATAAATTGTTCAATGATATTAAACAAATAATCAGGGGTCAAGTGATTTGTGCTTATGACGCCTATACTCTAATTTGTCTATACCTGTTTCTTGATACATGCAATTTATAATGGGAAGTACCACTTTACTTCACGCGGATGTACCAGACAGTGGTATCTGATGATGTTTTGAGAATCTGATAGACTGGTTCCGTCTGTAGAATAGTATTAAACACATATCAAATTATTTCGAAAAAAAAACCCCTGAACAATTTTGATTATTCGGATGTCTGATTATAATTTAGGGAAAGATACGAAAATTCAGTAGAGAACTTCTTAATAAAACTTAAGGACTGCCAGTCTATGAATCGGACATCCTCCAAATCCTAGGGCTACGATCACCTACACTCTCTACACTCCTGGAGTATGTCATGGCAGAGCTGAAGGCTCCGTGTGCGTCACCTTGTTGATGAGGCAAGAAGACTGGTTCGAACCTTTGATGTACACCAAAAGAATTTCGTGGTCACATAACGGAAAAAAATACAGGCTTTGAAGTTAGTTGCGACTCCCTTGTATTCTTCAAAGTACAGGCATGAAGCTTAGGTTGTTTTTTAACCTGAGCGTGCCTTCAGTTTTTTGGTGGCGTTCATTTTTATACTTTTTTTATCATTTATTGTTCATAATATAAGTTGTTGCTTACTCACATGATGAAGACGGAACAACCCTAATCGATATAAAACCTAGTCTGTCAGAGTTTACAGGTTTCGTTTATTTTTGTTTTACGTCCTATTAACAGACAGTGTAATTTAAGGACTGCCAGATTTTGGAGTTGGAGGAAAGCCGGAATACCCGGAGAAATACCACCGGTCTACGGTCCGTACCTGGCAACTGCCCCACGGGGGTTTCGAACTCGGAACCCAGAGGCGGAGGGCTAGTGGTAGAAAGTCGAGACACACTAACACTTGGCCACAGCAGCCCCTCCCAGTTTACAGTTAGCTAAGGGGATCTTATTACACTAAATAAGACCCAATGTGTACTAATGTGATCATCCCAAAACGCTAGCAAATGTAAGACAAACGCGATATCTGTACAAAGTGCACACAGTATTGATGTTACTACAGATGAATATTTCAAATGAAAGAATCGTGAGAATAGTGTTTTTAAATTACCGTTCTGTAATATACGATACACTTTTCGTTGCTTTTATATTGAACAGTGTACATGGTACACTTTTGGTTGATACATGCTTCATTACTTTTATGTTTAAAAGTGTTACATGGTACACTTTTGTGTGGTATACTTTTTATCAGTTTTATAAACAAAAGGATACCATGTTACACTTTTGAACATCGAAGTTATGAAAAGTGTCTGGCCGCTATCGGCCATTGTAGTAATATGGTGTATTCCATTTGTAAAAGTGCTGTATTATATGCATTGTATGTATGTATTGTATTTCATGTATGTATGCATGCTTGTGTGCACGTATGAAAGTGTATGTATGTAAAATTTACATGTAACTAGCTACTTGGTTCTGCCATTCATATATGTTTAAATTGATTGACCTCCTGTTACACACACATTGTGTGTCTGGAGTGTAAGAAATAAACTTGAAACTTGAAACTTGCAGGCGGTCTCCCATCCAGCTACTGACCCCGCTCACCGTTGCTGAACTAGCGTGAACGGGTCCCTGGGTTAAACCGCATGTCTGTAAAAGCTAGCTTGCCAGTTAGGCAGTATTTCCCCCTCATATACCTAGCTGGACATTACAGTACAAGAGAATAAGACCAGATGTTCCCGAAGAGTAAGCGTCTTCTGCGTCATCGTCGACACCCGCCATGTACATTGAATTTTCGAAATAAGCATATTTAATGCATTTCCAAGTCTATCTCAACAGTAATTTTGGCCAAATTGGATTTCCAACAGCTTGGTCCGATAAACCATCTGTATGGTGCAGGGTAGTCCGTTACTGTAGTCCCCGCCACTAGTGTAACCCGGTTTAAGATAGGCTACATTGCCCTTTCAAGCTTTCAAAAGAGTATCATATTACAGGAAGGAACCACCAATATCAGCATACACCCTTCTTTTTGCACCAGTCTCTGATCAGATGACCGTGAACTTACGCGTGTAGATATGAAAATGTAGCATCATACACGACAAGCTCATATCACCACATAAACTATACGTATCAGGCCAATCAGGGATTAGGGGAGCTTTGATTACACATCAGCGCACTATTGGACACAATGTGTTTGAAACAATAACAATGTTGTGTTTGAAAAACGTTGAATTTTATATAAAATCAAATCGATCTAATCAGGTGTGCAGCAATTATGAAATTAAACATCAGAGAACGGCTTCGTTTCTGCTAGTAGTCAATTTAAACAAAATATTTCAGATTAAGGTTTTGAAAATTGAATATTAATATTTATTTGAAATGGTTACGTAAAACATCTAAATTTGATTTTTCTGGTTGATTTAAAGGTAAGTAAGACGGTAGGTAACTCTTGGGTTGTTCTATATCTTCTCTGTTAAATCCCCCGACTACCGCTAATAGTCTATGTATCGATCAGTACTATAGTATTGAGAACTGTTTAGACCAAGGTTCACCGAACATCTAGCGAAACGGGAAAAGAAGAAAAACACCCTACATGGGATTATTATCAACAAGAGGCCTAAAGGGAATGTATCGTCCACCTGGATATTTGTGCAATCATTCGAACTATTCTCAATAACAGCTATTACCATGAATTAAATATATTTGGTCACAGAATGTCCCAGACTTCACTTAGTTTGCTGCTCAAAATCGGTCCAATAAAAACTAAATAAAGTACTATAATTCTATCAAAATGTACATATAATTAATGAACATTTTAGCAAATATTGTTTCAGTCCTATAACACACATTGCTATTACTGACAAACTTACATAAAGCCCTACCGGGCTTGGTACAGGGCCGTCATACTCAACAACTCTACAACTGAAGGGGGGGGGGGGTCACTCTGGTATCAAATACTAAAACTCTAAGGCCACATGCTAGAACTGGAGGGTCACACTCAATAATGGTAGTCAAACTCTTTATCGGGGAGTCACAATCAACAAAGAGATGGTCACACTCTTTAACGGGGTGTCACACTCTACAATGGGAGGATCAAACTCTATAACGGTGGTGATACCTACTTAAACTCGAACGTCACATGCTAGAACGGGAGGGTCACACTCTATAATTGAGGTCACACTATATAATTGAGGTCATAATCTTTAACCCCGGTTGTCACAGTTTAAATAGGGAAGGTCACACACTATAATTGGAGTCACACTCTACAATGGAAGGATCACACTCTACCATCGGAGGGTCACACTCTACCACGGGAGGGTAACACTAAACAATGGGAGGGTCACACTCTACCACGGGAGGGTAACACTAAACAATGGGAGGGTCACACTCTACCACGGGAGGGTAACACTAAACAATGGGAGGGTCACACTCTACAATGGAAGGATCACACTCTACCATCCGGAGGGTCACACTCTACGACGGGAGGGTCACACTCTACGACGGGAGGGATCACACTCTACCATCGGAGGGTCACACTCTACGACGGGAGGGTCACACTCTACGACGGGAGGGTCACACTCTACGACGGGAGGGTCACACTCTACCACGGGAGGATCACACTCTACCACGGGAGGGTCACACTCTACGACGGGAGGGTCACACTCTACCACGGGAGGATCACACTCTACGACGGGAGGGTCACACTCTACCACGGGAGGGTCACACTCTACAATGGAAGGATCACACTCTACCACGGGAGGGTAACACTAAACAATGGGAGGGTCACACTCTACCACGGGAGGGTCACACTCTACCACGGGAGGGTAACACTAAACAATGGGAGGGTCACACTCTACCATCGGAGGGTCACACTCTACCACGGGAGGGTAACACTAAACAATGGGAGGGTCACACTCTACCATCGGAGGGTCACACTCTACCACGGGAGGGTAACACTAAACAATGGGAGGGTCACACTCTACCACGGGAGGGTCACACTCTACCACGGGAGGGTAACACTAAACAATGGGAGGGTCACACTCTACCATCGGAGGGTCACACTCTACCACGGGAGGGTAACACTAAACAATGGGAGGGTCACACTCTACCATCGGAGGGTCACACTCTACCACGGGAGGGTAACACTAAACAATTGGAGGGTCACACTCTACCACGGGAGGGTCACACTCTACCACGGGAGGGTAACACTAAACAATGGGAGGGTCACACTCTACCATCGGAGGGTCACACTCTACCACTGGAGGGTAACACTGAACAATGGGAGGGTCACACTCTACCACTGGAGGGTAACACTAAACAATGGGAGGGTCACACTCTACCATCGGAGGGTCACACTCTACCACTGGAGGGTAACACTGAACAATGGGAGGGTCACACTCTACCACGGGAGGGTAACACTAAACAATGGGAGGGTCACACTCTACCATCGGAGGGTCACACTCTACCACGGGAGGGTAACACTAAACAATGGGAGGGTCACACTCTACCATCGGAGGGTCACACTCTACCACTGGAGGGTAACACTAAACAATGGGAGGGTCACACTCTACCACGGGAGGGTCACACTCTACCACGGGAGGGTAACACTAAACAATGGGAGTGTCACACTCTACCATCGGAGGGTCACACTCTACCACGGGAGGGTAACACTAAACAATGGGAGTGTCACACTCTACCATCGGAGGGTCACACTCTACCACGGGAGGGTAACACTAAACAATGGGAGGGTCACACTCTACCATCGGAGGGTCACACTCTACCACTGGAGGGTAACACTGAACAATGGGAGGGTCACACTCTACCACTGGAGGGTAACACTAAACAATGGGAGGGTCACACTCTACCACGGGAGGGTCACACTCTACCATCGGAGGGTCACACTCTACCACTGGAGGGTAACACTAAACAATGGGAGGGTCACACTCTACCACGGGAGGGTAGCACTAAACAATGGGAGGGTCACACTCTACCACGGGAGGGTAACACTGAACAATGGGAGGGTCACACTCTACCACGGGAGGGTAACACTAAACAATGGGAGGGTCACACTCTACCACGGGAGGGTAACACTGAACAATGGGAGGGTCACACTCTACCACGGGAGGGTAACACTAAACAATGGGAGGGTCACACTCTACCACGGGAGGGTAACACTGAACAATGGGAGGGTCACACTCTACCACGGGAGGGTAACACTAAACAATGGGAGGGTCACACTCTACCACGGGAGGGTAACACTGAACAATGGGAGGGTCACACTCTACCACGGGAGGGTTACACTAAACAATGGGAGGGTCACACTCTGAAACGGTGGTGTCACATACTAAAATTCGAAGGTCACATTAAAAAAGGGAGGGTCACACTTTATGAAGGGCGGCAACACTCTTTGATATGGGTGTCACACTCTCCAACGGGAGGGTCACACTTTATAATATGGTCACAGTCTATAAAAGTGTTGTCATACATAAACTCGAAAGTCATACTCTGGAACGGGAGGGTCACAGTCTATGAAGGGAGGGTCGAACTCTACAACGGAAGAGTCACTCTCAACAACGTGAGGGTCACACTCTACAACGCGAGGGTCACTCTTTATAATGGGGGTCACACTCTATAACGATACAATCACATGCTAAAACTGTAGGGCATAGTCTTAACTGGGAGTGTCACGCTATATATTGGGGTCATATTCTTTAACGGGGGTGTCACACTCTGTAACGGGAGGGTCAAACTCTTTAAACGAACTTTTTTCATATATTTGGTGTTCGACCATACTTTAGAACAGGGAGTATCACTTTTTATTCTTTCATACTTCATAGTATTTATTAGGCGTGGGGTCACACCATACAATGGAAGGTACATGTAGATACAGTGTATTTGGTGAAGGACACATTCTAGAAAGGAATGCACGTGTTTGAGGTATAGATCCTGATCATGTTACTCAACGTATATTTGTTAAAAGTGTACATGTTTGTCTACAGCAGGATATTACAAGAGTAATGGTCACATTCTGTATCGAAGAAGGGATCACCCTCGACAGCGGCGTAAAGGGTAGCGGGAGTTTTTGCTTGTATAATATTACATGTATATAAATGTTTTCCCCACTCACCACCTAACTTCATATTCATGTTTATCCCCTCAGTATTGAAAAGTATCCTTATGATTTAAATTTCATTTAAAAGTAAATAGTTGTTGCTTGATACAATACAAAACGTTCCCGTGCTTGTCTAAGCCATCTCAATTTTTATGGAATTTCTTTTAAATTTACAAATGAAGAAGTCCGTTAAGATTTATAGTTCGATCCGATGGAAATACTTCGCTGAATGGTTTTGAATTTAAGCTGTTACGTTTTATTGTCAATTTGCGCTTGACAGTTTGTTTCCATATGGGAAATTCCCGTTTTACTTTAGAATTGTATAAACAACTCTCTTCCTAGAAATAAACGCTGTCTATGAAAGCTTTTGAAAACCTGTTTCGGTGCAGTTTGATCCGATGGAAATAATTCGATGAATCCAACAAAACATTTTTATTTCCCAGAAAAATATGTATTCCATACTCCCTTTAATTCAAATAGATTCGGTGCAAAATGTTTGGTAAGTGTTATATAATTCATCTTAGAATATTAAATTACACTTTTTTATTGGTTCCATAAGAGGAATATTTTCACGTTCCCGATTTCCAGCAGCAACTTCATAAATTTTGTTTGCTAGGCTAGATAAGGAAGTTAAGCAATTTGTGAAAATCGAAAAAGACTTGGATTGTTTTAATTTTGACCTATAAACCATATTTTTCATTGTTAAGGTTCATTTAAAAATTGATTTAGTATACAAATAGTGAAAATATCCGTTGCCAGTATGATATATTCCATTTACATGCCAATCTGAAATGTTGACGCATTCACAAACGGATGTTTAGCTACTTGTTGTCATACATGTAGGCACCACGTTTTTCTGTCACACCGGCTATCAAATATGATCTGCGCATGTGTAACAGGAAGACGACAACGCGACAAGACGACAAGACGATAACCCGACAACACGCAATTTTACCGCAACAACCCGAAATTCCGTACGCGCTAATTAGCGTGTTCAAAATGTCGTGTTGTCGCCTTGTCGCTTTGTCGTGTTGTCGCCTTGTGGCGGTTTGAAAACGCAACAAGACGATATTTTATCTACTTAATATTGGGTTGTCGCAGTAAATGAACGCGACAAAGCGACAAGACGACAACACGACAAGGTGACAACACGACAACACGAGATGGCCGTAATCAGCCACCATAGAGAAAACTTAATTGGCTCTATATGTCTCTGTGTTGACCGGCACCGTCATTGCGTAACCTAGGGAACTCCCCGGATGTACATTATATTACAGCGCCCCCTAGAGGAACACAAGGACGATAATGGCAATGTAACAGACAAATTGCTGTCCTGAAAAAATCCAATAATATCATATCAGTATGACAGTCTGATAATGTAACATCGTTGTCGTTTATGTCTCAGGATAGTCTGGGATGACGAAATACGGGAATACGGACACATGTTACATGTTACATGTCCAAAGCAAACATTTCTGAGGCTGATTTTGAAATCATGGACCGGTATCCCTGATTTCGGAGTGGCTGGGTTCTACAAACCTGCGGTAGGTGGCTATAGGGGATGAAACCAGGCCTAGGGTTAATGTTTTTACAGCTATTTGTTGTTGTTGTTTTTTTTTTGGATAATCCAAGCGATTAAATCTCCTCCGCCATATCATCAAACTAACCATGCTTCTCCTCCCCACTCACGTGATGTACGACACACATGTCTCTCCAGAGTGATCCCAATTACGTTGTAATGTTACGAGCAGGTGCCCGTGTTTGCTCGTGATTTATGTCCACGTGCGGCCTCCGTCATTTACCGCCGGAGCGGCTCAATCTCATCATCATGGCACTCTTTGGGACAGACTCGCCGTCTATAGCCCTGTGCTAAATTCCTTATTTATGAAATCTTTGTCAGTTTTTTCTTTAAATAAAAATAAGATAATTCCTTCTTAAAATTCGACCTAAGATTTGATAGACGGCGATCACGTTACATTTTCCTAATATTTTGTCCGTTTCTTAGGAATAAAATCGCGATTTCTTTTGTCCGATTCCTCGAGGAATTTAAAACACATGGTGGGTAGATATTATCAGTATGAAGATAAGTACTAGATTTATTAACCCATTTTTTCTAATAATAGAATTAAAATCTCCTCAGGGGACCTTTGACGGAATTTTAAAGAATATTTCCACAACTTGAAAGAGCATTTTATATGTCAAAGAAAGGCCTGTGGGTACTTGAGGAAATAAGTAAATCATTTTTTTATATCGGAGAGATAATGTATACCTCTGTGTCAGTCATCCACATCGCAAAATTGAGTGGGTGTAGCTGTTTTTTACAGGTCTATACGTAATGAATAGGGGACCAGATCTGATCGCCATTAATTTTCACTGCAACAGCGATATCACATTTAAAGGGAAATAACCGCATCACATTGACGGATCAAAGAGATTTTGATGGATACAAGCAGCTGTGTGCTAGTCTAAAAGAAAGTGTGTCATCTTCTAAGGATTAAAATATCACGAGAGATCTGAAAATTAAATGTAATGAAAACAGTAATCCAAAAATAAATCAAGGGTACAGGAGCTCAGCCATTGTTTTAGGGCTTTTCACCAAACGACCAAAAGACTTATTTTCTTTCCCTGTTTTTTTTCTTCTTCATTTTTATTTCACCAATTTTTATCCACAAAAATCTATCGAAAAGTAACAGGCAAGTCAATGCACTTTTAAAACGTTGCATGACAGGTTTTTAAGGTGAAACCATACTATTATGAAGTAGGTCAAACAATCCAAAATAAGTGATCGATATTACAAAACCTTATTTTATAATTGTTGTAAACACAATCTCCAATCAACAGTTAAACATTTGGAAGTACTTGGTGTCCTGTAAATGATAGTTTAGATGCAGCTACTGTAACTGGCAGATTAAAATTTCATGAACAAAAGCATATGTTCCCAAAAACAATATTGAGATACGTTGACTTTGAATCATCGCATCGTGTTACCATAGTGATGGACGGTTCAATTTGACGTCACAGAAGCCACAGAAACGCGCAAGTAACATATAAGTCACAATCATTTTCTACAGCAACGGATGCTTCAAATAGTATCACGGATATCATCACAGACATCAGAATAATCAAATTAACGAACGTCTTTAGAGGCGTCAGTACCATGTCGTGTGCCGACGTCACAGGAAACATATTAACAAACTTCTGCGAGGCATTAGAATCCATCTCTTGTGCTGACGTCACAGAAAACCTATTAACAAACGTCTGCAGATGCGTCAGTACCATGTCTTGTGCTGACGTCACAGAAAACATACTAACGAACGTCTGCAGTGGGGTCAGAAGCCATGTCTCGTGCTGACGTCACGGAAAATGTACTGACGACTGTCAGCAGTGACGTTACACATCATGTCAAATGGGATGCTGACGTCACAGTAACCAAAGTAACGAGGTCGGACAGATGATGTAACTTTTAAAGTTCCAATTTGGGAATCGAACCCTGGTCGTTTTTGCATCGCCTGCAAATCACATATCACCAACAGATGTCCACGCGATGACGTCTGAGAATAATACAAAGGGTGTTCCCATAGAAACAGAAGCTTAACAAGTGATACGTCAACATCAACGTCACAGGAACTATAGAAACCGGGAGGAGAACCGGAGGATACCGTATCTCTTTATAACCTCGCTACTCAGTTGAACAATAACTCAAACTTAGACAGAGCTTATGCTAAAACAGCAGACAGTTTATTTCAGAAAGCCTTGTTTATGATAACTGCTAAATCTCGTCATAGATTATGTTACTTTTTACTCGATAAATAGGTTGAGATTACAAGCGGCCCCGGTATCGCGGCCGTGCTCGTGCCAGGCCACCGGTCTATACCCACCAATCATCACGTGCTACATAAAACAGCACCGAGGGCCATACAGCACGTTTGTTTTGGCTTTAAATCCATACGACCTGGCCAATTAGCATGTCCATGCATGTCAAACATGTCTGGATAGCGGTATTCTGTAAACACTGATTAACACTTCCCCGCTTTCCGGTTCTAAATTTAGATGTTTACCGGAAGACGCGTAGACCTTTAACTGATGGCATATTCATCCAACCAAAAAACAAATGGCACCGAAAAATGGAAATGTATTGCTTTAAACAAAGATATATTTTCAGCATTTTTATATAGTTTGTAACAAGCTTGACATTATTCCCTACTGAACGTGCTGTCTAAATGTGTTACGATACGTAAATATTTGGTTCTCCTTTGTGTACGCCTATGATAAACTACACGGTGAAGGTCAAGCCTGTCACATCACATAGAAGGTTGCGGAACTAACAAGCAGGACGATGTCAGCCGTTGAGCACATCCGTTGCGAAAGACCGACTAACAGCCCCTTAGTTTTTATGAGGAATATCTTTACTGAATGTTACTACTAGGTTACCTCCCCCTATTTAAGTGACCCAATTATTAGAGTTATTTCTTTTTAATAATTTCAATATATGTATGTGTTCAAGTGTCAAGGGTAATCTACCGTTGCGACAGCCTGTCCGAGTTCAGGGAGTTGTCCGACCTTAGATCGTGACCTGGATTGGCAAGGTCATTTTGAATCAGTAAGGAACTAGTAGGTCTAAATCTAACCCAACACGTCTGCCAACTGCCGCGACTAATTTCTATGTTTTTGAAACTGATATAACAAATACAACATAAACTTCCTTTGATACATATAACAAATATCACCACGACCCCTTCCCATGACAACAAATACCACCACAACCCCTTCCCTTGACACCAAATACCACCACAACCCCTTCTCTTGACAACAAATGCCACCACAACCCCTTACCTTGACACCAAATACCACCACAACCCCTTACCTTGACACCAAATATCACCACAACCCCTTACCTTGACACCAAATATCACCACAACCCCTTACCTTGACACCAAATACCACCACAACCCCTTCCCTGACACCAAATGCCACCACAACCCCTTCTCTTGACAACAAATGCCACCACAACCCCTTCTCTTGACAACAAATGCCACCACAACCCCTTCTCTTGACAACAAATGCCACCACAACCCCTTCTCTTGACACCAAATATCATCACAACCGCTTCCCTTGACAACACATACCACCACAACTCCCCCCCTTGACAACATGTACCACCACGAGTCCTTTCCTCGACAACATGTACCACCATGAATCCTTCCTTCGACAACATATACCACCAAAAGTCCGCTCCTTGACAACATGTACCACCACAAGTCCGCTCCTTGACAACATGTACCACCACAAGTCCGATCCTAGACAACATGTTCCACCACAAGTCCGCTCCTTGACAACATGTACCACCACAAGTCCGCTCCTAGACAACATGTACCACCACGAATCCTTCCCTCGACAACATATACAAATGTTCAACCACAAAACATCACATTGGTTAATACCACTACAAGTCCTCGTTTTCCCTTTAACAACAAATACCACCATAACGTCCTTCCCATCACTCTGTATGTGTTGAATCTGTAAGCAATATCAAACCAAACCTTTGATACGTATTTGATGCCGCGCCGCTGGAGTCAAGAATCCAGTTGCACCAAGTACACCTAAACTTTCATTGAGACTAAGTCATTAATTAATTAATAAATCACGCCCAAAAGTCAAATAGTTGTGAGTGTAAAACCGGTTTATTGCTCCTCAGCATCAGCTATTCAGACTAACATGTTTGTATCGGCGGCGGGCGGAGGTGGCGGGTCCAGACTCTGCGTCGTGTGGGTCCATTAGTAGTACTGCCAATATCGGAATGTCGCCATATACATTATTGACTAGGGTGGGTAGAAATCTACCACCTACAGAGTCTACCTCCGACAGCTGTAGTTAACAGGTAGATAGTGACGATTTACAGGGAAGCTGTTACACATGACGTTAGGGGACGTGGACTACGTAACAGATACCCCGGTACGTGTTATACAGACACCATGTGGACGACCGGCTGCCATATTCTGGCTTAAGATCAGTAGTCAAAGGTCAAAAATCTGTGATTTTCTCACTGTCGTTTCCGGCAATAGCCTACATCTCGTTTTCTTAATTCACTCAATTTTGCATTTTTGGCTAATTGTCATCTATCACTTTTATAAATCCTCTATACCTGTCCTCTATCAGACGATTAGTATAACACAATCACAGCCACCTCATCTATATATCACTACATCAGAATTACTTCCGTTCGTAATTACCAAAACAAACCGATAGATTTATAATAAAAAAAAGCGTTCATGTCTAAGTACTTGATAGGAAGTGACATTATTTACTATATATTTTGGCGTGTAATTGTGTCTGGGGTCTCTGTTAGTATATCGACAAAAACATGGCGGCTGGAACAAGTTATACGCACAACTTATTACAGAGTCACATTTTTGCACTGTCACACACCCGGGTGTTGTCAGGGAGCTGCTTGTGCGTTGCTATACGACGTTGCTAGCGCGTTGTCAGGGCGCTGCTAGGATTTGGATACGACGTTGTTAGGGCGTTGTCAAGGAGCTGCTAGGGCGTTGCCACGAAGTTGCTAGGGCGTTGTCAAGGCGCTGCTAGAGCGTTGCCATGGCGTGGCTAGGGTGTTGTCAAGGCGTGTCCCTTCTATTCAGATGAAAGGATTTCCACTTGAGGTACATGCATAATGAACTTCCCCCCGTATCACTGAGGCGCCATGGCGGACCTGATATATGTAACATGATCCTTTTACGTTCCTTCTTGTTTCACTCTCCGTTCCATTGGTATATTTCTATCTATTGTATTAACTTTATATACAAATTTGTCTTGTCACATGTTCAGAGTATACGAAAGCTAATTTCATGTTTTTCCCTTTTATTTGTATTTGTTTGATCAAGTTTCATTCTGAACTTTCCAATTGGTTTTATCGCCCAACAACATTGGCAATAAAATCATTCCAGGTACTAGTTTTTCCCTCACGTGCCAATCCGTCTCCTCACCTAAGTAAAATATATATATTTGCACGTCAAGGCACTATCTCCCTAACCGTTTTATCCACGCTTAGCTACCATATCAAATCTACCCTGCTTTTTTCTGGCGTTTGGATCTCTTCATTTTTACCTTGTTGCCAAGTCTTCTTCTATAAAATCCTACAGTACCTCCTTCACAGTATAAAGGGACCGAGCTGTTTCTTTAGTACCATGTTTTGATACTCGCCGTACTTTTGTCGATAACTTGTACACGTGTACGTAGTGTCATTAATCAGCTGACTCGCCACGTGCGATCGTCCATCTTGACGCTTTCACATTTTCACGAAATGAGGCGTATTTCCGTATCCCTGTGAAGAGGTCATGGTGAAGGGAAACGAAATGTGAATATCATTGATAGCATACTCCTGTGTGTCAAGTCTCGCGCGATCTTGTTATCATCACCATAAATATAAAGGTTCTTAAGAGACTTATTAGTCCCCCACCGGAATCCGGGGGGGACTATAGGTTTGCGTTGTGTCCGTCCGTCCGTCCGTCCGTCCTTCCGCACACTATTTGTCCGGGCTCTATCTCCCATACTATAAGACACTGGAACTTCATACTAAGTGTGTGGGTTCCCTGTGGGAAGGCGGTGTGTCGCATACAAAAACCGGGTCACTGTGACCTATATTTTGACCTCTGACCTACATTAAAGAAAAAGCTTGTCCGGGCTCTATCTCCTACACTATAAAGCACTAGAACTTAATACTTAGTAGTATTGTTCCTTGTGGGAAGGCGGTGTGTCGCGTACAAAAACCGGGTCACAGTGACCTATATTTTGACCTCTGACCTACATTAAAGAAAAAGCTTGTCCGGGCTCTATCTCCTACACTATAAAGCACTAGAACTTAATACTTGGTAGTATGGTTCCTTGTGGGAAGGCGGTGTGTCGCGTATAAAAACCGGGTCACAGTGACCTATATTTTGACCTCTGACCTACATTAAAGAAAAAGCTTGTCCGGGCTCTATCTCCTACACTATAAAGCACTAGAACTTAATACTTAGTAGTATTGTTTTCTGTGGGAAGGCAGTGTGTCGCGTACAAAAACCGGGTCAATGTGACCTTTATTTTGCTATATTTTGACCTCTGACCTACATTAAAGTAAAAGTTTGTCCGGGCTCTATCTCCTACACTATAAAGGACTAGAACTTAATACTTGGTAGTATGGTTCCTTTTGGGAAGGCGGTGTGTCGCGTACAAAAACCGGGTCACTGTGACCTATATTTTGACCTCTGACCTACATTAAAGAAAAAGCTTGTCCGGGCTCTATCTCCTACACTATAAAGCACTAGAACTTAATACTTGGTAGTATGGTTCCCCGTGGGAAGGTGGTGTGTCGCGTACCAAAACCGGGTCACTGTGACCTATATTTTGACCTCTGACCTACATTAAAGAAAGAAAAATTTGTCCAGGTTCTATCTCCTACACTATTAAGGATTAGAACTTTATACTTGGTAGTATAGTTCTCTGTGGGAAGGCGGTGTGTCGCGTACCAAAACTGGGTCACTGTGACCTTTATTTTGCTATATTTTGACCTCTGACCTACATTAAAGTAAAAGTTTGTCCGGGCTCTATCTCCTACACTATTAAGGATTATAACTTTGTACTTGGTAGTATAGTTCCCTATGGGAAGGCGGTGTGTCGCGTAACAAAACCGGGTCACAGTGACCTATATTTTGACCTCTGACCTACGTTACACAAATACCTTGTCCGGGCTCTATCTCCTACACTATAAAGCACTAGAACTTAATACTTGGTAGTATGGTTCCCCGTGGGAAGATGGTGTGTCGTGTACCAAAACTGGGTCACTGTGACATTTATTTCGACAGTTATTCAAGCTATGCACAACACAAGCAAAGTTACATAAGTGTACAAACATTCTTGTTGTTGGAGATTTCAACATGGACTTCGCAAAGATGGACAGCCTTCAAAAATCTTGTAAACTTCACCAACAACTGACCACGCCTACCCATTGCCTTGGAGGAATTCTTGACTTGGTCTTCTCATCCAAATTATTCCCAGTGACAAACAAACCTGTGTTCTTCTCAGATCACCATTTAATCAATATACAGTACTGTTGAATTCAATGTAAGCATAACAAACAACATCTTGTTATTATTATTACAATTTCATGTCTATTGCAGTAAAACCTGTCTATAAAGGATACCCAATAGAAAAACTAAAGGTGTCCTTCATAGACTTGTGTCCTTTATATAGAGATCATTTATAGAGTATACCTACAGTGTACATGTATTTAGTGAGAATGGGATGGTTTCTGTATAGAAGCGGGTCTCTGTAAACTACATCTTCACCTTTCAATACATTGAAGAAAATACATGACCTTATTGCATCTCGAGATTCACACTCATTGCTATTGGATCTCGAGATAACAACCCGGTGGGGGACTGTAATTCGTTGAATTATCTTGTTCCTTAATGAAGCTGTATCGTCTCTATTTAACTTATTGAGTAATTTAGAAATGTACTTCATTTTCCAAGTACTATAGAACAAATTATATAATTCTGAAAAGTCGGGAACAACTTAATTTGAGACGTAAATTCAGCATTTGACAAAATATGCCGAATTTTACCTATTGGCTCCTTCGTGTTGCTGCTTTGAACGTACAGTTGTGGGATCGCACAACGTTACAAGATGTGCGCTGTGCACACGATATAAATTGTCGAAACACGTAAAGGTGAAAATGAAATATTCGGTATAAAATATAAACTTTATATATTTTACAACAGTTATGAAACTTATATTAATCACTCTTGTTGACCCGGATGTTAGCGCGCAAGGGGTCTCATTGAAGGAGAAAACTGGAGTACCCGGAGAAAACCCACGTGGTCGGGCAGGTGACCCCATACCTTTTCACGTCCGGTCGGGGAATCAAACTCCGGCCGCCCTGGTGAAAGGCAAGTGCGCTATCCACTGCACCGATCCAACACCACTCCCCCTCCCCGTGTTTATGTTAGCGTTTTCAACACGAACAGCAACACGTTATTATACTCTGCAGACAGCTGCTACCTGTACAATGGAAGTATTTGTCTTCCCGTCTGTAACGTAATGCATACATGATGTACATATGTACTTTATGTAGGTCACACATTCACGGATCACTTCGCCGGTTCCATTATGGATGAAATCTCACGGATGACCACGGAAATTCTCATTTCCGTAGTGCGATACGGATCCGATAGGGATACATACATGTAACGGTATGACTACGGGGTTTCACTATCTACTATGCAAAGTGGCTATTTGGCGACATGCGTGATACGGATTGTTACGGAACGACACGTGTTTGGGAGTTTGTACTGCGGAAAAAAGCGGTTGGTGACGGTATAAGTAAGGGTTAGTACGAAAAAAGACGGTCTGATACGGAATAGTACGAACCGCCACGGAGCGATACAGTAATACAACGCAATGGGATCGTGCCGTTCCGGGACAAATTCGTACCAAGCCGTATTGTATCCTTCGCAAATTCGTTCAACTAGTATTAGTATATTGAGTACGGATTAATAGAGACTGAAACAGATCAGTATGTTTTAATACGGTTTAGTAAGGATAAACTACGGTTGTTTGATCCGTAGTCAAATTTTGAACATGTTCAAATATTGTCACGGATGTACAAGTACTACTACGTATGACTACGGCAACAATACACAAAGCTACGGACCAATACAGATTACTACGAATGATGCCTGATCGTATCCGTAGCTAATCCGGTGTCAAATCCGTGAAAGTGTGACCTAGGCATTAGGGAACCAGGGTTGCTACATGTAATGCCTAGGTCACACATTCGCGGATCACCTCGCTGGTTCAAATTCAGATCAAATCCTACGGATGACCCGGAAATGCCTATTTTCGAAGTCCGAAACGTATCCGATACTGATGCATCTTTCGTGACAAATTCGTAACCAACCGTATTTTACCTTAGTACATGCTGTTTGGTAAGGATATACTACGGTTGTTTGATCCGTTGCAAATTTTGAAAATGTTTGTAAATTGTAAAGTATACACTAGTAATACTAGGTATGCCTACTGCTACGGACTACTACAGAATGCTGACGGATCGTATCAGTAGCGAATGCGGCGTCAAATCCGTGAAAGTGTGACCTGGGCAAAACGATTAACTGGTGACTCGGAAGTTCGACTACAAACCGGTTGCAGTAACTGTACAAATGGACATTTATTTCTTCCCATTGGAAGCTCAAGGTTGACCAGGCCAAAGGATCAGACAACAATCTTGGACTTAAGTTTTTGCTCAGCCAATCACGTATGACGTTACTTTTTGTAACAGTATTTGTGATTGGCTAAGTCAAAACTTTAAGATGGTTTCATGATCCTACATCTTCGCTAGCCAAGGGTTACGATCCGCACACTCATCTTCACCCTTGGCATATATAGACCACATTTCGTAAATCCCGCGACGAGAAAGTTCATTGGATGCAGCTAGGTCTGGCTGCGTCCAATCAAAGCGCACCTTGCATTTGATCACGCGCTCTTCTTACGGGACAGAAAAAAATGTAAACAAACATGGCTCAGTGTCGACTGTGTCATGGATCTTTACCAGTAAAACAGAGAAGAACAATCTTCAACGACACATTTACGGCAAGGACTCAGTGCGTCGATCGCCGTCTCCTGATGCTGTCTAATTTGATCAAGCTTGAATTTTTCATAGATCAACCGAATGAGATGTTCTTCCTTGTTTACATTCATTGCAGAAGCCGTTTTGTTACACGCAATTTTGATTGGTCGGTGATTACGTGATTCAAAGGGACACAACGCATACCAACCGCTAGGTGGCAGACCCGGGAGCTTTCAATTTTGTCATGATATATTCCAGGGGTGTAGATTACATAGGTGATCGTAACCCCTGGATATCGAGGATGTGATCCTAGGGCCTGGTGGGAAACTACAGACTATGTGTTGATGTGACTTTTGGCAATGAAAATAAAAACTTTAACAGATAGTAGGGAGTTTTATTCCAATGAACGAACTACGTGTGTCAAACATCCAAGTAATTAACACCAAAGAAAACATACAATATATAACCACGAAAAAAACGGGTCTTTTTACACGAAAACAACAAATATCAATAACATATTCAGACAGATGTTAAAAAAAATAACCAGATTTTCTGAAATCTATTATGCAATGTTTTGATAAAATTTGTGTAACACGTATAATTTAACAGATTCGTGATGCTTTCCTTGGTGTTAAATCTGATTACAGGGGAATTCATTATCTTTGTCTCACTTTCTTGTCTAGAAATTAAAAACGCTAACCATTGCTCTCGGGCGAGTGTTGTACAGGCGCCATATTCTGTGCTGACATTCCGCGCGAGGTTTGGTGGTGTTATGTATGACGTCTCCAAGTCTAACCGCGACAGTAGGGGACGCTTCTGTGACGTCACAGCAGGATGATAATTTAATAAACAAACAATTCTATTCTAATATAACAGCGTTCTATATATCAACGGTTGTATATTGTCTTGTTCGAGTATTAGGTCTTGATTTAATAGCGGAAAGTTCATATTTTAGAGGCAACTTTTTTTTCTAATTAGATGTAATTTTATAAGTGTCGTTGCACATTTAAAAATAAATATTTTCATATACACAATAATTTCTATTTTGAAACGTTTGTATTGCTTTGTACAGCAACTTTCAACTATTCAAATTTATTTAATTTTTTCTCTTTACATAAGTAAAAATCAAAAATGCAATAATTCATAATGAAAAAAGTAAGAGGCATGGAATCTCACATGGCTTCCAACTTAATCCTCACAAAAAAAACATAAATCATGGTCTTCTATTTGCTGAAATATCGAAATGATATTTCTAATTAATATACAGATACGAAATTATTAAATCAATGCGTACAGTATTTGTACAACATAAGATGTATTAATATATAACATATTTAAATTAAAAATACTAGCGTTCATTGACAACGTCTTTTAAAATTTTGTTAACGTTCAAAACTCATTACAATATAGAGTTATCTTTCCATGGCAGAAATAGGTCACCGTATCTTTACGTTCGAGAGTACTGACGTCATCGTTGGAAAGAAACGGGGATGTCTTGTCATAATTATGACATTGTTAGCAATGACGTAATGACGGGAATATGTCTGACCAGCAGATTGTCCAGATAATTAAAGCATGGTCATCTTAATGATTAGTTATAATGTAACAATTTTGTTTTTTTCTTGTTTATATTCAGAAATATCGAGTTGAAGAACCGTAAGTAACGATTAAAAATTAATTATTTTAGGTAAAAACGTACGACAAGTTGTGGTCATAAGATTGAAAATATTTCCAAGCAAATTATTAAGATAAGCAAAGCATGGTTATCGTACCGAGAAGTTAACACTTTTTTCTGTATATATATTCAAAACTTGATTTTGAATCGTATATAACAATTTATATACAATGTAACTTCACTAAGCCTGATGTCATTGACTGGATTACACAGGTGTCCGATTTGTAGAGGTTTGATATGAGTTTAGAGGATAATATTGGGACCGAAATGTAATGCCAGAATAGACAGGGATTCGGATTAGACAAGTTATATTGTAATTAATATCTGTAGGTAAAACGTACAGTTGTTGTACTCATGCAATATTTTTCAGAATATGATCTCCAGTAAACTGACCAGGCTAAAGTAGTCGAGTTCGGATCCATTATTCTTTATTGCTATTACCAGTCGGTCATTGTAGCCTCCAATATGACTAGTCTGGCGCTAGCGTTTTTATTTGTCTCTCGTTGTAAATGTCGGAATGGTGTAGACATTTATTTGATATTGCAATAAAGGGATTTGTTTACAATCTGAACGTTTTGAAATGCTACAGTTTTCTTCACAAGGGAATGATAATTTGTTACAGCTATTTTTGGGCCTAAACTTTGGTGTTTGAGTAATTTTACTCTTTTGATGGGTTTTATAATTCATCGATACCCCCTCCCCACCACACCTCCACCCCTCCCCAGTAACTGAAAGTTCGATTGAACTTAGCTTTCATAAAAAAAATCAAACAGTTTAAGCTGATGTATGAGAAAATGCTTAGTACAGTTAGAAAGATTGATATTTTTTCTAAAATATCTGAAAACGTAAAATATATTTTCTTTTCAAAGACATGATAGAGGTATCACCCTTTCTCTAAAAACACTCGTCATTTCAGTGTTTGGAAGATGTTCTCGGTTATCCTGCCACTTTTTGAATATTAATGAGGTTGACGTCAGCATCGTGCCGAATCAGCAAAAAGCATGGCTATTATTCGAGCCAATCATAGCACAGTTTACAGCCCGTTGTTGACGTCAACGCATTAATCTTATCAGTATAGTATATATAAGTATCAGTTTTGGGCTGAATTTTATACTTTCATCTTAGAATGTTTTTTTGCTGATTTGGTAGGACCTTCGGCGTCCGATCAGCCGAAGGGATTATATGCTTTAAATTTTTTTCATGTTTTATGTATATTCTGTTTATGTGATGCAACGTGTTTTTTATGTGTCTTGATAAAGGGGCGGATAGCCTTGAAAATTAGACAATTATTTGAACATACTGTCGCTATTACTTCCACGATCATATATCTATTTCAAGTAATACGCATCAAAAGAACATTAGTTTGTTATGATCCAGTACTAGGGCTGGGCGGTTTTACCGGTATACCGGTATACCGTGGTATAAAGTTTTGATGGTACGTACCGTGGTACATTAGTCCTGTACCGGTTTTTAGGGGACTTTCATTTACCTTATCAATTTGAAAGAACTATTTGTTACATAGAGCAATTGAAATTCCAATATGGTTTAATAATAATTTCCTATAAGTTTGCTGATCAACTAGCACAGACATAGCTTCACTCAAACAATATTAGAGGATAACAAAATGAGAAACTTATGACAGGCCTGCCCTCTTGTGGATTGGCTTCAGAACAAAAACAGCCCGATACCTTTAGCTAGCTCAAACATTCAATCAAGGTGGTACACCGTGGTACGTACCGCAGTATTTGCCTAAATACCGTGGTATACCGTGGTACGTTTGATTTTGTGGTACCCAGCTCTATCTAGTACATATAGTGGATCATATCGTCGATATTACTGTCTAGACCATAAGTATCAGTATAGTACATTTTGTATATATAAATATCAGTATAGTATATATAAATATCAATTTAGTACATCACGTGACTGAATACTGACTTTCCATTGGCTACACACATGGGTACTATGAAGCGATAGTTCCCGCTCACCCGGGCACTATCAAATTTAGCGCGATGTTCAACGTGAATCGATTATGACGTCACTATCAAGTGACGTCACTATTACGTTGTGCTACTGTTCTGCTAAAAAATGGCTGACTCTTGAAACGACCCAAAGCTGGCCATGGTCTAGCACAATAAAACGATTTTTTGTTTATACGTGCGTATTTAAATTTAACGGTTGATATACTAAACCAATTATGGCCCTGTTGAGAGGGCACTATTGCCTCATAGTATGTCTCGTGATGAGATAGTGCCCTCGCCTTCGGCTCAGGCACTATTACATCCCTCGGCAATACTACATGTATGAGGCAATAGTGCCCTCTCAACAGGGTCATAATAGATAATTAGTACATCACGTGACTGAATACTGCTTTCCCATTGGCTACACTCATGGGTACTATGCAGCGATAGTGCCCGCTCACCCGGGCACTATCAAATTTGGCGCGATATTCAACGTGAATCCATTATGACGTCACTATTAAGTTACGTCACTATGTTTGGAGAGCACGATTATTGGCGCGAAAATAGACATGGATCATGATTGCTTGAAAATGGCTGACTTTGGAATCGGCCGAAAGCTGACCATGGTTTATCACTATAAAACAAGTTTTGGTGTATATTTAAGCAGAAGGGTGATGTACTAAACCCATTATAGCCCTGTTGAGAGGGCACTATTGCCTCATAATTTTGCCTCGTGATGGAATAGTGCCCTCGCCTTCGTCTCATGTACTATTTCATCCCTCGACAATACTATGAGGCAATAGTGCCCTCTCAACAGGGCCAAATAGATAAGTATAGTATATATGAATATCAGTATAGATGTGATCAAGAATATTCTACATATAAATTTATCCCCAGACCTTCAAATCATCATACACGAAACCTCCTGTGATATAAGACTCATCCTTCATCTGTAGTCCGGCTCTGTGACGTCATTAAATAAAATCGCCTTCGAACACATAATTCACCCTTCCACGCCTTGCCTCCACGTAGCAACTAACATCACGTGACGTCATACTCCGACATCATAGTGTTAACATTTTACGTTATACTCCCCATATATATTCTTTATTCAGCAATAGACACACATGTCTTTGTGCCGTAAATACATTGCATATAAATGGATCTTTCGTAATGGTATATTCTACAATGCAATACAAATATATATAGCAAAACAGTGACATTATGAATTTCAGTGCTAATTATCCGACATCAGGGCGGACGTAACTCTTATCGTATAGTACTTGTGTCTGTAGGTGTCTGTTCGAATGACGTCACTGAGAGTACATGTACTATTTTTAGAATCCATTGAAAATGCTTTTGAACTATTATATTTGATAATGTACTTTTTCTTTTAATGAATCCATCCGCAATGTACGCATCTTAAAAACAGAGAAAGCAAATCTATTTCAACTGTTTAATGCAACATAAAATATATAAAAATGAAATGCATCTAAGATACGATGTACTTTTCTCTTTTAATGAATCGATCAAAAATGTTCGCATCTGAAAAAAATACCAGGAAGTACATCTACTTCATCAGCTTAATGCAACATAAAATATAAAAATAAAATATAAAAATAAAATGTATTTAAGATAAATATAGCGAGGGAATGTAATGAGTTGAGATGAGTTGACAAGGCGGAGGCGAGGTGTAGGCGAGATGTAGACGTACTTGTAAATCAATTCCCGGTTTATTTTCTGATGATTAATTCATTATACTGACAATAAGATAATTATTTATCAACTTTGCCCCGCCTCTGGAATAAAAGAGATTACAATTAAATACTCTAATCAAAGAGACAATTCCAGTAGATAAACTGACAGCCGTGAGAGGCAGCTGCAGCGAACATCAAAGTGTTCCAGTTCCGACATCCGACACGCATGCGCAGCACGAGACCGTTTCTGTAAATGTTGATTTTTTTTCTCGTCGAACGTCTGTGACAGAATTGTAACAGGATACCGCCACGGTTGCATATTCTACGTTTTATGTTTCGATGTCCAGACAGTTTTCAATTATTTTTTCTCCTAGAAAACTTCAACAATTTTATGTGCTGCAATTTGCACAACTTCAGTACAGTGGCGAATTAGGGTTTTAAACTAATCCTGCTGTAATGCTAGTATAGATGGCTTATGTCGGGATAGCCAGACTCCAACAAGTCCAATAAAATCAACCACGAGCGACGAACTGAGCAAACCATAAGACTTTACCTTACATTGTATATATACAGTATTCGTACTTTATAGCACGACTCGCACATGTACATGTATACCCGTATACAATATGTACAATGTACAATGTCCGTGTTATTGAGCTCTGCTAGTCCGGATCCTGTCTAGCCTTTGTGATTGAATACAAAACACCATAATTTAAAATATCTAAGATGTAATTTAATGCTTGTTTGTTGTGATTGAGAATTGTGCCTCAGTTCTCAAACTTTGGGACCTTGACATGTATTTGGATTTGACCTATATACTCGTATTTACATGGCGGTTGTCGTCGATGAAGCTCAAGACGCGTATTCTTCCAGAACACCTGGTCTTATTCTTTTGTACTTTACCAGGGTCTCCATGTAAATCTTTTCTTTGTTCATATTTTGCCACTAGTTTAATCGTTTTTAATTCGGATTATGTTTTCAAAGAGGATAACTCAAACAGTTCATTATGTCGCAATATACCCGGTAACGAATTCCTTCTCCTCCCTAAAAACCATGCAGAGTTTTGTTGTAAACAAATTAATATCATATCGTATACCGTAGTTTTATAAGCAAAGACGTACTAACGATTGTGCCGACAAAGGAATCTGTCCAATTTTCACGACATTTCGCTTTTTTTGTGTACAGAGACTTGAATGAACACTAAACCTAATTATCTAGACTACCTTTAGCTTTTAGCACTTAATTTCTTTTCTGAATTTTGCTATTACAAAAATGTAGCTTATCTACCTTCTAGCTTAGAACTCGGGTAGAATCAGAAATCCGAGTGATAAACATTATACGTTTTTTTTTCTGAATAATGTATTATCTGTATACTATTCTAGAGACATTATCTGGACCCAGTTAGTCAAAAGATGATTAGCTTAATCAGTGATTAATGCAAATTTTAATTGTCCTGTAACTTTAAAATAAAACCATATATTTAATTACAACTTTGCAGATATCAAATACCTAATATTGGCAATGTACATACAAATTTTTAAGATTGTAACTTGAATATTGACAGATATATTCAAGTTTGAAAAATATCGTAAAATAGTGATTAAGCTAATCACCCTTTGAACAACTGGGCCCACATCGTAAACAAAAATAAACACTCACTATAAACAAATTGCCCTTGTTAGTTAGAACCCTGTCTAGCAAGAATAAACACACCGTTTCAGATAACATATATTGAATTTGAGTTAAAAGGGTTTTTCGAGTTACTATAACTCGTGATAACAGGGTCGGATCATGTGACTCGATTACATCACTATATCACGATATATCCCATTAAAGGATTCCTTTTCATCTCCGCCATGTTCCACGCCGTTTGATGTCGCCAGCCCCAGCGATATACAGGGTCGATTTACTAATGCTGATTCACGAGATCTTATTAGGTAGACATGTCCGGAATCCCCGTCCGTATTCCGTTTTCCAGACTACACACACCCAATATAATTAACGAAAAATTTAAACGGATTGTAAACTTAAATTGCCTAGCTGCACCTCTCTCGTAAACTGGCAGCCATGATGGTGATCCGAACCGGTTTTATTCGACCACGCGGCATAGATTGACAATCATCCTTATTTACGGTTTCTAAAAAGAAAGTATATTACCGTTAATGGTTAATTTTTGAAATTAAAAATCTTATTGAAATTTAACATTAAGGAAGTGGAACCATACCTGTCGTTAGGTAAGCTAACCATACACGCTTACAGCGGATGCAGGCCGATCTAGTTAATTAGTTAGTTTCTTTTTTTCTCCACTGAAATGTCTGTAGCTTTATCTGATTAGTCTGTGCCAGTACTTTGTGGCACTGTATATTTTAAAACAATTTGTCACCTTGGTCCTCTACGACGATGATAACACCGATCTTGGGTTACAATTTCATTTTCGTAGCCGCAGTTTCGCGAACTCCCACGTAATTAAAAAAAGTAAGATTCGTAATTGAAATGGTAGACAAGGACGCAGTTTTGAAAAAAAATGACTTATTCTTACCGTATTAGTATAACCTTCACATAACACTTACACATCCGGGGTCTTAATAAGAAACAGAACGGCTTCTGCCACGACGCGTTTAATGGCGTGTATTGCACATGCGCTGTTTTATGACATAATGGGACAAAGAAGAGTCCGGAGGCTTCATTGTTTTCACCCATTTTTCCCGTAGCTCATGTTTGCCTCTTAAGCATTGAAGTGTTTTTATAGGGTCTTTATGGTCGCCAGCGCAATAATATGTCTATCTGCAAAACTCTGTCATTTGTACATGCATCAACCATAAATGTTT
Source organism: Mimachlamys varia (assembly GCA_947623455.1). Taxonomy (NCBI): domain Eukaryota; kingdom Metazoa; phylum Mollusca; class Bivalvia; order Pectinida; family Pectinidae; genus Mimachlamys; species Mimachlamys varia. The sequence goes on from OX392545.1 coordinate 24,164,287, forward strand.
GGTTTGTTTTACGTCCTAATAACAGCCAGTGTCATTTAAGGACGTACCAAGTTTTGAAGCTGGAGGAAAGCCGGGGTACCTTGAAAAAACCACCGACCTACAGTCAGTACCTGACTACTCCCCTTCGTGGGTTTCAAAATTGAAACCCAGAGTTGGAGGGCTAGTGGTAGAATGTCGGGACACCTTAACCACTCGGCCACCGCGGCCCGGAGGTGGAGGGCTAGTGGTACATTGTAGAATGTCGGTACACCTTAAACACTCGGCCACTGCGGCCCAGAGGTGGAGGGCTAGTGGTAGAATGTCGGGACACCTTAACCGCTCGGCCACCGTAACCCAAAGGTGGAGGGCTAGTGGTAGAATGTCGGGACATACATGTATTAACCACTCGGTCACCGTAACCCAGACCTTCGCCGTTTCTATGCCAAAACAATGACATCATAATCGTCACGCGCTGGACGTCGTTTATTGTCTCTTGATCACATCTTCCTATTCAGATTATATAGTAGTTTTGCTCTGCAAATGTGGATATTTATTTGCAAACGTAATTGTTGGTATTTCTTTCGTGTTGTCACTCCGCAATTTTGAATTGTAAATGTGAATAATTGCCCTTAATTAAACAACCACTTGTGTTTTAAAAAGTGTAGTACATTTTCCGAATCGAAAAGCATCTACTAAACAAGCATATCGAAAGTTTATTATTGTTATCGTCTCATCTTCAGGTTAAAATGATATCTGGCCCTGAAGTCATGAAAAAATCTAAAACTTAAGTTTGCGCTTAGCCAATTTCATGAAACGTCCATAACGTTATTTGTGAGCTAAGTCTTTAGAGTTAAGATTGTTCCATGATGCCGGGGCTTGGTTCCTGCATGTCCCAAGCAGATTAAATACCGATAACGTGTATATGTTGTACTACCGATTAATACCTACTGACGGTTTACTTCCAAATCACTGCTCGCCATTGTCCACCTGTCCAGCATAATGCTACATTTGTATAATTAGAATATCAGCTATTGTAAACCGAAGTCAGAAATTGTAATGAAGCATGCGCTCACATTGCAGCACGCGCTCTCAATGCAGCACGCGCTCACATTCCAGCACGCGCTCACATTGCAATGCCCATGCATTTCTCGGTTGCAGGCCATGAACTACTTCACTTGTGCGATACAAGTTTGACATATATTTCTGGGGTTGGACCTGAGTTGTGCATTTATATGTAATGGGAAAACACCATTTTTATATGATTGTGGAGCTATAGGTTCTAGGCTTCAAAAACAATAGATTTTTCCCAGCATGCCCCAAAACCATACTGGTCATATCTCAGCTTTTTCTTTATTGTTTTTAAACAGTGATATTTTGGGCTGGGAAACATGTTTGAAGTCTATCCAGTTATTCAAATGCCAGTCGAAGGAATCGAACCATATTTCCGAACATTTATTCATAAATGAAATTGACTGAATAAATATATTGAAACGTAATTTAGTATGTTGATTCATCATGATAAAACTTCCCCTATTCATATACATGCAAACAGTTCGGTTCCAGCCCCTAGAGTACATGTACATATTATACCAAAACAGATAATAACTGTTGGTGTTGAATACGTAACTTAAAAAGTTAACAATAAAAATGATTTTAGTGTTAAACCTTTTGTCCCCTCTTATAACACAGTAAACAATATCAAAGTGCATCTACAAACTACATTGTATTTCGGAAGACAGATTATAAGAATGATATATTTTTATTTGACATCATTTGTGCTCAAAGTCCAGAAATTTGAAAATTATTCTTTCAATCTATAAACATACGGCATATCGCCGATCAATCAATAAATTATCCAATCAATCAAATATATAATTCTTCAAAAAAGAAATATCAAATACAATGTATTTCTCCTTTGTTTGTAGCAATGCTTTAATGTTGAGTTTTTGTAATAAGTTTCCTGTATGTGTCCACACACAAAGAGAGATAATCCCGTTTGTGTTTTGACATTGTGCAGAGGGACCATGCAATGTACAGATTTCCTTTGTATTATAAATCCTAAATTACACGAAAGCTGATCTTACACTTTGCATAGCAAGACAGACAGACGGATATACAAATATAAAGACAAACCAATGGAAAGAATATACCTGTAATTATGGTAATATACATGTACATCTTTAGGTGTCAGAAACTAAGAAATTTAGGTCAGGTGCGACAATTATGTCTCTTTTCTTCCAAAAAGTACAACAAAAACAATACCAACAACGAAAACAACACAAACAATAATACAAAATTAAACAAAACAAACAAAATTAAATAGGATTGAAAACTTTACGTTTTGGAAACATCATTAAGCCTGCCCGTTTTAAGAAAATGGATAAACTTGAACATGCATGTAAGTAAACAATTAAATAGCTGTCAGAAAAAAATTGAAGCAACATTTAAAGGGTGTTCAAAGTAAATTATTATCTTTAAAACAAATCGTTCTAATTTGCAGCAACAGTGCTTAGCAGAGAAGTGATATAAGATAGTCTTAGTTGTGTTGTTACATTGTATTATAACATGTATTATATGACTACCGTTGATCTCTAAGCGATGCTTGCTCTGCCTCAAACGCTTAGTGATGATAACCGATAATATACAATCGTTTTATCTTAAAACTTCATCTTAAAGAAATCATGATTCAAGTACAATGTAATCTTTGGTTTTCCACGATGCGATGAAAGATGACAGTGTATGCAATTATATTGGTTGGTTGATTATTGTTAAGCCCTATTAACAGCTAGGGTCATTTAAGGACGATCTCCCAGTGTATGCGATGTAGGGGTGTGTGTTCAGAGCGTGGGTATTTGGTAAGCCGCGGTATGTTCGTGTAATCCTTTTGGCGATAGCCTTGATATTTTTCCGACTTAAGAGTGCCATTACACTGAAGTATACTGCCAAAGGCCCCCAGCAGAACACCACACCGGTCACATTATACTGACAACGGGCGAACCAGTCGTTCCACTCCCAAGATGCTGAGCGTCAAGCAGGGAGTAGTAACTACCATTGTTAATGACTCTGTTATGTCTCGACCAGGGACAAAACTCATAACCTTCCTCACAGGGGGAAAATGAGAACGTTTGGACGTGTAAATCGTTAAGGTGTTGCAAAAACGCAAAACCAGAATTCGTTACTATAGCGGCGAAGAATAGCGCACGTTCCCTTTGTTCGCTTTTCCACTTCCGGATGTGATGTTAAAGGCCCAATATACGTAACTTCAGGAAATTGTTCGTGATTCTGAAAAATTCGGGAAAAAATCCAGTTTATAACCATGTAAAAATAATCCAAAAACGAAGTAAACCCGAACGATAACTAACAAGAAAGAATTCAGGTGGGCCCACTTCAACAACAAACCGAAGTGAGAAGACGGTTCAAAATGGACGCGTGTTTACAAATACCGAGTTTCAATTGTTGCTGTACCGGTAACCGCGGAAGAATTCATCTTGAATATATCTGATATCAGTTAATCTTAAATAAATCTATAAATATAATCAGTTTTTAGGCATGATTTTCGCTTCATGATTTACCGAAAGTTACGTATATTGGGCCTTTAAGTGAGCTGATTACTGTGTAAGTCAATATTCAGACAGTGAAGATGACCGATCTATAAGACAATATTCAGACAGTAAAGATGACCGAAATATTGGTCCTGTTTGCTTTTTGTTCGGTCCTCATTCAACAAACGGATCTATCCTAGACCATGTTGATCGCTGGTAAACACAACATTACACTAAATACACTCAGTCGGTTAGCAATATCCGGAATATGAAGTGCAGTATACAACACGTGTTTTCCCTTATCTCGTTAGGCAGGTGTATAAACCTTTTTATGCTATGTTTCCGAATGTCAATATTACTTTACAATTGGAGCTCGTATTCAGTTCATTTGTCAGGTTTTGATGATGTCACAATGAAGGACAATTCCAAGACTTTTGATTAAGTATTTCGTTATTAGTGTTTTGGGTAAATACGGGATATTGTTTGCCTTTTATGAAATATGTTGTTTTGATATTATTTTATCGTGTAAATCAAGATTAGTGTATATTCGAATTTGTGATTATGTAAAACATAAAAAGGAACACTGATAACTTTAATGCACATAATATATTACGTCAAAGTTTTTCATTGGTGTCTTTTCTGACCACGTGACAGACACATCTAACCACGTGACAGACACATCTAACCACGTGACAGACACATCTAACCACGTGACAGACAGTTCTTACCACTTGCCGATATGTTTAACCGCATGGTAGGACCTTTCGGTTCCAAAGTTATGTAACGAATGCGAATTTTTAAATATATTTTTTTTCAACGCAGGCGAACGGCTCGCGAGGAAACAACTTCCGGTCATAATGTGACGTCACTCGTGTACACCAGCTGATAGATAAGGTGGCGGCCTCATAACCTACCAATCCACGAAGATTGTGTCATAAAAGACACGTCTTATGTGCGGCACCTTGGCTATTTGAATGCCAACAATGACCTTATCTGTGCCAGGCACGCGCGCGTTAATTCTAGCGACAACACTTTATAGCTATTCTTATCTTTGAGGAATTAAAAAGTTCCCCATTTTTGTGTGGCCATACATTGACACATAATCTGCAAATGTATGCTTGCGTTGACATCTTAATGTTATTTAACAATAATTCACATGCAACTTTTACTCCTTTCAAAGTAATTCCGTTACCTAATCTACATCAGCATTCTGCAAGTGTTTGGCTTAAACACTTGTCTTGTTGAGTAGATAAGGTGTTTACTGAATTTTCTAAAACATATTAGATCCAATCTAATCGTTATTTGAGGCGATGGAAATGTCATGAGGGATTATTTTTGATAAAATGTTATTAGACCCAGAATGTCATCATATATTATGTACTTAGCGGGGGTGATTGTATTAGATATATGGTGTATGGTAGCTATCCTGACATTGTCATTAAGAGAGAAATGAATATTGGCCTTTAACCCGATTTCCAAACATATTGGAATAATATGTTTATAATAGTAATAACTGATAATCATTTAAAGTATTTTCAAAAACCAAATGTGTAATTTTCGCCTTATTGCTATATGTTTCTCTGTAGAAAAAATACTTCATTGTGATCGTGAATTATGTTTCAGTTCTCACTTTGGGATCTTAATATTTACATAGATTTGACAAAGATTAAAAAGGTGGATGTCACCGATCAATCGGAAGAAGCTTAATCTTCCGGAACACATGGTCTTATTATTTAGTACTTTTACAAGGGTCTCCATGTAATATATTCCTTGTTCATATATTGGCCCTAGTTTTATCAGTTTTGAGTGCGGATTATGGTTTTGTTGACGCTTTGTTATACTCTGATTTATTTTGTTAATGTGTATCCTGTTTATTATCATAGTGTGTTTCAACGAACAGCCCGATATAAACATTAAGCTTGTTTTCCAATCCCAATGTCAAAACATATCGGTAAAATTAAATAAAAAAACGAATATAAAGCGTCAACAAAACCATTAACCGAATTCAGAATTAATTAAACTTAGTAAAAACAGTAACTAGGGAAAGATTAACACAGAAACCATTAAAGAAGTACAAAACGATAGGTCCATGACTCGTGTTTATTAAACCGTTCGCATTCGCAAACACGGATTTCGTACCCAAACCGTAATTTTGTTACATTCTTGAATCATGTCAATCGTTTAAACATACAACGTACAACGTTCGTAAATATTGCAAACATTTTTTATTCTTTACGATCCTTCAATTTTCAAAATCATCTAGAAAATGATATTGTTTTGATTATAATAACCCGATCAAGAAATCATGAAATAGCTCAAAATACATGCTTGAGCATTAGAACAGTTTCATGAACCAGGTGTTCCTGAAAGGTACGCGTCATCGACGAGCCCACCATGAAAATCTAGGTCAAAACTATGCAAATGTCACGTCCTCAAAGTGTTATTTAATATTATTTGAACTGCTATTAGTTTGAGGCCTAAAGTCGCTAATAAAACATAAGAGGAGAAGCATATCACCATTTAAATTCCATCATTTGATGGTCAATAAAGCCAAATTCAGTTGATTATACACAATAAAGCATCTCTTGGTGTTCATGTTTGTTTACTTTGTTTCATAATTGTCACTTACTTACAAAGACGCTTACTCTTCCGGAACACCGAGTCTTATTTTCTTATACTTTGGTCTCCGTGTCAATCTTGCATTTGTTCACATTTCCCCACTAGCTTAATAGATTTTGAGTTCGGATTATGGTTTGGTTAACGCTCCGTTACTCTCAAAATCTTTTTTCAAGAATATACATGTACGGCGTCATCATTTTGTGTCCTTCTGACGTCACAGTGACGTCATTAATATAATAAAATAACAAAGAAAAAAACGTTTTCAAGAACATAACAGTTTCAGTTAAAAATAAGATAATCTGTATTCAATTTGAGAATGACGCTATAAGGGTGGGTTTGCGTGACACAGGTCAGGTTAGGTATTAGTTACACACGCTATTCCTCATTAAACAAATTATCAGAAATTTAAAAAAATCTTAATTACATTTGATCAAATTTGAGTTTTTAACAATTCTCCTGCAAAAATCGATTACTGATAATTTCTGTAATGTTGATTATCAATGCACTATTACCGTACCAGGGGAAATTTAGTCCGCGGATACTTTCACCCTAGAAAGTCTCTCATAATACTTTAATTGTATACTGTAATGTGATTTTGGGCCTTTTCCTGCCTAATAATTACCAAGTCTTGTAGATAGTTGCCCCTTATTGCCATTAATTGTGTAATATAGACTCTGATTACTACAAACCTAGGTGATAATGATTTTCTAATCTTCTCTGGCCCGTCCTAATCAAGCCCTCACGACGCAGTGTATCTTCATGGCATCAAACGTAAATTTTGGCTACACATGCGTCATACAACCGTAAATATTCCGATTGCGTAACGAATGTAAATAAAATATAGGTCTCACATCGTACTTTTTATTTTTATTATTCAAGATTTTTATCGATATCTTCTATTTTTTATTGCAGAAATTCACGAAAAGGCAAGAATACCACAAGGAACATGTGAATACAGGTAAGCAATGCTACATTATTTCTACAAACTTTACTCAAAACATGATCATACAAAAAAAAAACCACACACACACCCCAAAAAACACAAAAAAACCCCCACCAAAAAAGAAACAAAAACAAAAACACAATATGATACAATTGAAACTGTACGTTTTGGAAACATCAGAAAGCCTGCTCCTTTTAATGAATATTGGTAAACTTGAACATGCGTGTAAATATACAATTAAATAGCTGTCAGAAAAAAAAAACATTTAAAGGGTCATAGTAGATTAAAATATTTAAAACAAATCCTTTACATTTGCAGCACCAGTGTTAAGCAGAGTTATTGATATACAATAGACTTAGTGTTATTATCAATTATAAAACTTATAATAATCATAGACTTTTCACATACATCAACATCTCTCATCTATTGAGCTTAGTTACATGTAACTCTAGCTACGAATACATTAGCATAACGCAATGCAAACAAGCTCGGCGGATTGATGTATGCTTCAAATATGGCACCGTTCAAGCTTTAAAATGATAACTAATCGATGAGAGTCTTTGTGTGTTTTTTTTAAATCATGGAACGTAGAGCGCATTTGCCATCCATAACATCTAATCATACAAGAACTGGATGTTGGTAAATTCTGTTTTCTTTTTTATTTCATGTATGTTCAAAGATATAAGATCTTGTATCATGATGAAACTTTCTCATCTCCTCCTTCTGACTGTGTATACATTAGCGTAAACGCAACGAAAAAAAGGCTAGGCGGATTGATATATGTTTCAAATATAGTGCCGCGGACGCTTCAGCACGATGAAAGTTATTGTTTGGTTTCTTCTGCAACTCATTGTCTTATCAGGCAATAAAAGGATACTAGCAAACCTCATTTTGCATATTTGAAATTGCTTGACGGTGAAGATAGCAATGATGATTCCCGGTTGCGACGTTTTACCGGAGGCATTTGTCAATGCGCGTTCATAACGACAGCTATTGAAAGTGCCATTTAAAAAGACCCAATATATGTAACTTTCGGCAAAACTTGAAGAGAAAATCAAGCCTAATAGCTTAATATATTTTTAGATTTAGTTAAGATTAACTTATATCAACAATAATCAAAATGAATTCTTACGCGATTACTGGTACAGCAGCAGTTGCAACACGGTATTTGTAAACACGCGTCTATTTTGAACTGTCTTCTGCCTACAGCTTGTTGTTGAAGTGGGCCCCACCTGAATTATTTTCAATTCTATGTATTTTTCTGTCAAGACTTTCTTGTTAGTTACCACCCAGGTTTACTTCGTTTTAGGCTTGTTTTCGCATGGTTATCAACTGGGTTTTTTTCAGAATCTTCTACCTACAGTTTGTTGTTGAAGTGGGCCCCACCTGAATTATTTCCAATTCTTTGGATTTTTTTGTCAAGAGTTTCTTGTTAGTAACCGCTCATGTCTACTTCGTTTTAGGCTTATTTGTGAAAAAAATTCACTCTGTAGTTTCTTATTATACTCATATATATCGATGCAAATTTTCTGGGACTATAAGCATCCATGACTTTCGTAATTATCATCATAGCAACCCGCGTCAATTTTTTTTATCGTATATTATTTAAACATTAATAATAATGTAAATATATGGCGTGTACCTCATTTCAACTGCGTATATGGCAACGACCATGCTACTATGCGCAGCATATTTCGTTACAAACTGCGTTGATACTACGGTAAACGCAGTCAAAATGAGGTACAATACTGCAATGGACCTCGTTACCAAATTTCCACTTCCCTTGTCAACTTTCAAGTATTGCGATAAGATACCTTTAAGTCTTTAAACTGCACCAGCCGTGCACTTCGTTGGGGTGAGCACAGTGCTGTTTTGTCAGTAAAAGATCACAACAGTTGCATGGCATATGTTTTGTAGAGATTATAGGCTTCTACAGAACACTTTCCGTACCGTTTTACTATGTAAACATCGACACACGCCGGGATGTTCTACGATACGTCTGGGTATCTAGAGTTATATAAGACGATGTAAACACATGAACATAGCCATTAACTTGATACAGATACACCGGTACAGGGATGATGCACGTGTAGAAATGCATCAGTTGGTTCATTTTATACCAAGGGACATTGAATAAATCGGAAATACCACACAAATTTCTGATGTTAAATAGTTTGGCCAACAGTAGTTTAGTAAAAACCCTATGATGTTTGTTCATTTTATACCAAGGACTTTGAATAAATTGGAAATACCACAAAACATTGTGATATTTAGTAATTTGGCCAAAAGTAGTTTAGTAAAACCCTATGTTGTTCCTTCATATTGTAACAGGGAACATTGAATAAATCGAAAATACCACAATTTTTTTTTATGTTTAGTAGTGTTGCCAACAGTTGTTTAGTAAACTCTGTGATGCAGTTTTATTCATTTTTTTCGTCACACTGTATATTTTACTTGATTTAAAAGCTGTAGCATATGAGTGTGTTACGTCATCTATCTGCCTATATTAATCTCACCCTAGCCATAAGAGATTATTACATTAAATGAAAGGCATGGTTCCTTGTCATAGATCATAAGTATAATAATACAGTTAAAAGTCAATTATAAGTCCTAAATATTTTCAAAGTGAATAATTGTTTTTAAAATTCCATATAACCAGTTTGATTTTTTTCTCAGAACTGCCGTAGTCTGTGGGTTAAACATGTTGTTACCAGAAGGAATTTTCTCCCAAAGTACACGTGTACCAAACATTGTAAATTCCTTTCCCTGCAGGATGGCAGTGTCAGTATTATTCTTAAACTTTCTTTTAGTTGATTTTTTTGAAATAACGATGTATTTATATACAACGAATTCATATCAAAATATTTACACTTACTTTGTCTGGTTAACATATTGACTTACAGATCTGAAATACCAGTACTAATTGGAAACTGGATACAGGTGTTTCGAGATTAAGAAAATATCAGCAGATTACCAAAATGTAAACAAAGGCTAATTTTAATTCAAAATAAGTTCTGAGAAGACCAAAGCAAAACATTTGAACCTATGAATGCCATCATCTTAAGTTAACCTTAGAACAGATTTAAGTATGTGATTGATGAGAGCGATGTTTTTTTTAAGCGGTACATTGAATCAATTTTATATAATGAATTCCTTAGGAAATATTTCCACCTGCATTTTCTCACAACCTTTATACTTTTACTCATTCAAACACAACTTAAAAGAAAACTGATTTGAAAAGATACAATGTAGTGAGAAACTAATAGCAGTATTGATCTTTCTGATATAAGTTTATGAGTTAAAACTGAGTTGTAAACAAAATGTCTACCTGAAATGTTCCAAAGTACAGTACTAGGGTATAGTGTCTACTCGCACGTAGTGAAAACCATTCAAATTGTTCGGTGTCTTGACTCAGTAAATATTGATGTACTAAAGTCAAATTCTCTGTTGTAACCCACTCTGACGTACAGGTACAGTATATATTGATGTACTAAGTCAAATTCTCTGTTGTAACACCCTCAGACGTACCGGTCAGCGAATGTGTTTGGCAGTTTGGACTGGTTCCGTAAGATGGACTGGCCCGTCACATGTTGGGACATAAATCAGTCGTGTCCTGAATCCTCATTAGCGTAGTAATATGAAATCTATGTGAGAGCGCCAATTACGCACCTGATGCTTCCGCCACAGTAATAACAAGGTTCGGTAGACCCTCGCGCGCTCGTGTTTTCATTCCAAACACCCACCTTTGGTAGCAATGATCAATTTAGACTAATAGAACAAGACAGGAAATTTATATCTCGCCGAGGCACAGGTTATACGTCTCTTCCAATGCTTGAGTATCTGTTTATGATACTGTGTGTTTTGAGTATAATCTTTCTGGTGGTGTTAAAAGTATATCCGACATTGACACTTGCATCAAACGTTTGTATATCAAACGTAGTATTAACACTGTGCCCAAAATTCGGTAGAAAACATCCTCTTTCTTAAGGTCATTCATGTCCGAATTTCCGTGACTTCTGACACGATTGTCTTTTTACAAAAAATGAAACTATAAAAGAAAAAGAAAAACGTGTTACTAACTAATTTATCCAACACGAAAATTTCCATTTTGTTTAATATGATTACGATGCAAGTCTAAATGACCAAGGGTCACAATAATTTATTGTAGAAGATTAAATGAGATGATATTTGTGAGTTCTCCTCGATAATCGCTAAACTTATATTTATATGCTACAAATGTAATTGGTGTCGACATTCGTAAGTTCTCAATGTTTTCTATTGATTTATGTTCCCTGTAAGATAATATGACTCGATATTTGTGAGCTCTCATGATGATTGCTACAGTATATTTATCTTTAGAAAATAAATATGACCTGGCATTTGTGAGCTTTCATTTTTTTGATAATGAAATCGTCTTTAAAAGGTGTAAGATGGCATGATTTTGATATTTGTACGCACTCATTCTTTTATGATCGTTACACTGATCTTTGTAATATACCAAGAGCTGACAACTGCCTCCCTACCCTAAAAAATACATGCTTTTTTTCTCTCTATGATAATACGAGCTCTCACTCCTCTATCACAGCTGTATATATATAGAGGTTGAGAGGAATACCATCAGAACTTACGGAAGTATATTTCTTTCAGCAAAATTCCCGCAATAATCCGGACGATTTTTTTCATCCACGCAGAGAAAAAGTCACCCGTGTCGAGAGTTGTGCAGAATATCGCCATATTAGTAAACATATGTAGTAAATATTTATATTTACAAAAAGATCCAAATTTATTTATGTAGTGTCATTTATACGTCTCGCCGTGTATACATTCAAGGAACATAACTCTTACGCGACACATTTTTGACCTTGTAAACAAAATTCGGCAGTCCGGAAAACTCGTAATCCGGACGGTTCGGAGTGGAAACGAAGATGTCCGGATTATCGCGGGTCCAGTGTATATAAAGGTTGATAGGGATACCAAAATAGCTTACGGAACTGCCTTCGATTTACTAGTCCTATCACGACACGCGCAATCCTATTATTCACTTTCCATATCTGCTGTATTTTTTCACTCATAGTTCCCGGTGGGACACAACATGTAACCTGGAAATTACAAAATTTATACCGCAGCATCAATTTAAAAAACAAAATAGAAAATTTAAGTTGGTACGGAAAGAACCACTTGGACAGAGGTGAGAGAAATGGATCCATTTAAAAATCTCAACAAAGGCAGGTGCATAGAAATAATGAGCATGTATTGTTCTCACACACGACCAATATAACATGTATATACTATACGAAGAAGTAATACCTTCAGTCTACACATCCTGCGTCTTAAGACTATATATAGCAGAGTCTCAGATCACATGTCCTTTTCTTGTTTCATTACCAGTAAGACAAAGTTCAGTTCCCCTTTTGAAATCTTATCTTTAGCAAACATTTTTTTCCCACCTCAGCACCATTTATTTGAACCTTTACCTTACGAGCACTTTTATTCCAAGTGTAAAACTTACTCGTGTTATTGTAAGGACGGTTTGATACAAAACAGGTTAAGCTGCGGTTTAAAATGTGTTAAGTTGTGGTTTATAACAGGTTAAGGTGTGGTTTAAAAATGAGTTAAGTTGTGGTTTATAACACGTTACGGTGTGGTTTATAACAGGTTAAGGTGTGGTTTAAAATGAGTTCAGTTGTGGTTTATAACAGGTTAAAGTGTGGTTAAAAATGAGTTAAGTTGTGGTTTGTAACAGGTTAAGCTGCGGTTCAAAATGAGTTAAATTGTGGTTTGTAACAGGTTAAGCTGCGGTTTGAAATGAGTTAAGTTGTAATTTATAACAGGTTAAGTTGTGGTTTATAACATGATAACTTGTGGTTTAAAACAGGTTAAGTTGTGATTTATAACAGGTTAAGTTGTGGTTTATAACAGGTTAAGATGTACTTTTCAAACTAACATCTCGGTAACAGTTAAGTTGCGGTTGTTGGCAGTTTAACACAGACAACCTGTAAATGTGCTACCTAACTGTATGTATGTATTGCTCTTTTAATTTTGCAATTTAAAATCAAACAAAATTATGTTGAAAAGAAAAAAATCGAATTTCGGTTTTCATTCGTGTCTTTTTATTTCCTCACTTCATTTTTTTACCTTCTCTGTAAATGTACTTCAATGTTTAAACTATATCTTTTCAAACTCTTCCATTTTCAAAAGAAAAAAATCATTTAGAAAGAGATTTCCTTCTCGTCATGACACTCCAAAGTTAAAAAGTATGACTTTTTACCGGTTTGCTATGGCTTTTGATTGGTCGAATGATTCATAACTTTCTTTCTCTTTAGACGATGAACAATAATGCTGTTGTTACGTGGTTCGTGATTGGTCGGGGTTAAGACCAATTATCCAATTCCATTCAAATCAGTGTATTGTGGTATCACAAGCTTTGTCGCCATTTTCCTTCTCAGTGCTGGATAGGATGATTTGGTTTATTTTTTTGCACATATATTAACAGCCAGGGTCATTTAAGGACGTGCTAGGGTTTGGAGGTAGAGGAAAGCCGAAGTATCTGGAGAAAAACTACCGACCTACGGTCAGTACCTGGCAACTGCCCCACGTGGGATTCGAACTCACTTCTCAGAGATGAAGGGCTAGTGGTAGAATGTGGGAACACCTTAACTACTCGGCCACCGCGGCCCCATTTGATAGGATGATCGTCAAAGTCTCCTTACTCCTTACAAAAATAAAAAAAAAAAGCGTCAAAAAAACCATAATAGGATTAAACTAGAGGCAAAATATGAACAAAGGAAACTTTTACAATGATACTTTAGAACAATGCAATGTCCTAGTCACACTCTATCCAACTCCCGACTGTTAGGGTAGTTTGGGGCGACCTACAATAAGTGCTTGTTTAGAAAAAAAATCAGAGAATACAAAAGCTTCACCAAAACCATAATCCGAACTCAAAATCGATTATACTAGAGGCAAAATAGGAACAAAAGAAAAATTTACACGGAGACTCTCGTAAAAGCACAAGAGAATACGACCAGGTGTTCCGGAGGGGTAAGCGTCTTCTGCTTCATCGACGACACCCGCCATGTAAATCATTGTCACATCAAAAGACGTGGTTATACCCGTACTCGTCTCATGTATTTAGCTGTGGTTCTCTATCTGGTGCACTTTACAAAGAAAACTTCCGTAGAACATAGAACATCAATTCTATTTTGACAAAATTAAGTAGGTCATGAAAACCAAAAAACGAAACGAAACGAAATTGCTTCATGAAACGCAATATTCCGTTTATGGTTGACATTTAATTGTGTGGTGTAATATTAGTGTTATGAAATAAAATATAGCTTAAGTGTCTTATTATCATTCTACTTTTATTTTCTCATTACGATATGGTAACATTTATATTTTTTATTATTTCTCGTTTTTTTTTGTACTTGTATTGGATTACATAATACATGATGAACTTTAAACAAATCTTCAACCGGTGAATTCTGTCAGTCTCGTATTTCCTTGTAGTATTTCTGGAGCTTCTTTGCTTGCTTCTATTTCTATCGTATTCAATCATGCCCAGAGTTAATTGTTGTTACAAGCTCAAGAGCGATATATTACTTTTTAATGGACGAGAGCAAGTAGCACTTATTACCTCTCAACACAAAGCGAGGTTAATGACACTAGAGTGACGACTGTGGGAGGTCAATGGCCTAAACTTGACAAAATAAATCGTGCTTGAAAAAACTTTTTTGACATTGAAAGTATTTTAAATGAATTTAAACTTTGGGTAAATTTTGGTTATTTAATTGCGCCGATATTTCAGTAAACAAAATCACTCAAGGTTTATAAAAAACCATTAGTTTAAACAGAATTTCATTCCGATGTAAATGCAATACCTAGAACACAATACATTTGTATGCACAGCATTTTAGCATACTGGCAACAGGTGTTCTCTCTATTTGAAGCCATTTCAATGAAGTTTTTTTCCACAAGGAGTACTAGTTATGAACGCCATTGGTATAACGAAATTGTCCGGAATGGCTTCATTATTATGTTCCGTTAATATTGTATAACGTTCAAAAACTAGAGGAAGATAAAGCTACGATCTGAGTGATTTATAAGACATTTGTAGGACTATTTTTTGTCCTGACCCATATTACGGTGCACAGAGCTGTCCGTCAGGGCGAACGACAGTCGATTAACATAACACAGCGATGTATATGTTGGGAGTAAACCGTTCAGAAGTCAGTAATAATTTGTTGTTTTATGAAAACGATGTTCTGTGTTGGCATGGGAATGCGATGGGTGATGGTTTTAGTTACGCACGTGTATTTGCTCATTGCACGTGTAAATTGGGTTAATTGGGATTCGCGCGCATGAACAGAACTGGAACATAGTTCTAGATTCCGAACACACCATACATTCAGCTTACCTTTACGCTAGGTTGGTGACTATTGATGACGACAAGGGCAGGCGATTAAGTATTATGTCGTCTTTGGTCTCTTACCGTATGATAAATTTCCAGAATAGCGAAGAATACCCGCGCTGCTTCAAGGTCCATAGGTATCGTAATGACTTACCTTAACACAATGCTCAGGTGTGAGTACCCCGTACATATATCTCTCAGTATGACGGGAATGCTTTGCAATATCTATTTATAGTTTTATCCATCATCATAAGTATCATAAACAGCTTGAGATCATTTAACCTTCAAGATTCCATGACAACAGGTAAAGGAATACCTTTCGCCGTGGTTCACCAAGCTTTGTTGAGAATTTGACAAAATGTTTGGTAGAAATAAATTGCAACTTCTGGTATGGTGTTAATTAAACTACTGATAACTGAATTATGAACTAATGAGATACTTATCACACAGATAATTCGAGCAAGTGCATTGTCAAAATATTCATCTTTTAACCTTGACTTTTGGTATATTGGTAGTATAAGTAAGGGACATTTATTAACCTTGTACTTTTGGTATATTGGTAGTCTAAGTAAGGGACATCTGTTAACTGTGAACTTTTGGTATATTTGTAGTATAAGGGAAATCTATTAACTTTGATCTTTTTGGTATATTGATAGTACGAGGGACATTTATTAACCTTGAACTTTTGGTATATTGGTAGTACAAGGGACATTTATTAACCTTGAACTTTTGGTATATTGGTAGTATAAGGGACATCTATTGACCTTGACCTTTTGGTATATCGGTATAAAAGGGACCTCTATTAACCGTGAACTTTTGGTATATCGGTATTAAAAGGGACATCTATTAACCTTGAACTTTTGGTATATTGGTAGTACAAGGGACATTTATTAACCGTGAGCTTTTGGTATATTGGTATTAAAAGGGACCTCTATTAACCGTGAACTTTTGGTATATCGGTATTAAAAGGGACCTCTATTAACCGTGAGCTTTTGGTATATCGGTATTAAAAGACACTTCTATTAACCGTGAGCTTTTGGTATATCGGTTTTATAAGGGACATAAATTAACTTTGAACTTTTGGTATATTGATAGTACAAGGGAAATCGGTATAGTTCATCCCTAACCTCTTATGCTACTGAATCGTTTTAAGGATAAAGAAGGTCTTGTGAGGTTTACAACTTGACTACACTGACAAATTACTAATGTTACACTGTCACACTTTGACCTAGATACCATCCTACTTGTGATGTAGCAGTTCCATTAACGTGGCGTTGAAGTACCCTGATATTTGACGTGTAGCTAATCGCACTATTAAAACCAGTGACCATGTGAAATTGCCACAACCTACAGACCACTGATCTGACAGTGTAAAACCTGACCCTGTAACGGTCTACCTTAAAGGAATCACACAACTAAATCAGCCTATCACGAAGTGTTTCATACGTTTGTAGTCTCTACCGAAAATTTGTTCCGGCTTAGTACAGTGATTCTGAATAATCTAAATAGGTAACTGTTGACATATTCTGCACTGAATGAAATCTATAGATATTTAACTTTACAAAAATGTATACTTTTGGTAGATTTTGATATGTGATGGCGGATTGATATGGGGTCAAAAGTCAGAGGGTGTTCCCGTCCCATTTCACAGGTTTGATATGTAGATTTCCAGTTGTCCGAAGCAGACGCCCGTAGCGAGCTAAAATGCCACGAAACTTCTGATAAAATGTCATTTGCAGTCTTTGCCATGTATGTATCTGTGAATCCAGGCAGTTTTCACTAGTGTTGAACTTCAAATATTAAAGTTATTAGCTCTAAAGCTTAGTAATACAGTTGTGGTATCGCACAACGCACCAACAACTGCGTGCGTGCATCGTGCATACATCGTGCACACATCGTTCGCCCATGGTGCGCACAACCGGGCGATCTAAAGATCGTGCGTTTATGTGTGCGATTAAATCGCACACACGCACGATTTGGTACAATTGGTCGATACATATTACGGAATGAAAAACATATGGAACCCTCTTGTCCAAAAACTATTTGAATTCGCATCATATTTATTGGGATTATGTCAATTTAACAATTTACAGTAAACAGTATTACAGTGATCATAAGACAGCCAAGTGCGGGTTAAGCTACCAGGTATCAGGATATGTAAATAACATGCCGGAGTTGTACCTGTCCCGTATGCGGCGATACGCTACGACAGCCATTACGGAGCGACCGTTATGAAAACAAACTGGACTCTTATAATCAGTTATTTGAAAAACCCTCCCCTCCCCAACACTTTACCTGTGTTTTCACACCTAGGCGAGTGTTGTAAGTGCCCCGGGCCAGAGATATCTACATATATTGGCCATGTACAGGTACAGTTTATAACTTGGTAAAACTGGCGATATTTACATGAATGAGAACTTGTCAATATGAGTTGAAAGTTTACATACATGTGTCTATTTGGTTTGTTTCTAAAACTACAGAAAGACTTATTAATTTTTTAGAAATATATAGATAGAACTATCAGCTAATGTAAATAGTTAAAATATAGAAATATGTTTAAAACAACTAGCGCGAAACCGTATATATTGTTAAACCATTTCTAAATTTACATCAACCACGTTTGTCATCGCAAAATGTTAGTCTATCGTGCGCCCACATGTGCGTTAGAAATAATCGCCCAGGATCGCATCGTTCGCACATCGTGCATACACCGTTCGCCCATCGTGCGCCCACCGCACATCGTGTAACGTTGTGCGATCCCACAACTGTAACATTTAGTAAATTATTTAGTTGTGTGAGTCCTTTAAGAGAACTAGCCAAGTGCTCAATGAACTTGACCTCTATAACCTTTTCTGTGCTTCCGGTTTTTTATTTTTTCAAAGACAACCACTGTCATAAAGTGTTAGTACATTTTTTCAGTATGCAGATATATTTAATTTGAAAAAAAAACCTTCAAAATTAGCTAAAATCTGGCTAAACATGGCCCTATGTTGAAGCCTATATTGTTGGACTGACCCTTATACTCAGGTTTTAAATAAAGTTTGGTTCAATAACCTGTCATAATTGATATGCGTGTGTGTTAGAAGTACTTCGTTGATATATGTAGCAGGTTTTAGCATGCAATAGAGATCTAATCTAGTGTGTTGTCCTGCACAACCAGCACCCCTCCCCCCACCCCTTCCTAGTTCCAACTCTGGTCAGTCATTCTTAGGCTTCTTTATCCATACAAATTACAAATGTATGTGTTTTGTATAGCCAGAAGAAAGCAATAACTAGAACTAGTACGGAATAGGCTTGTATAAAAAATGCACATATGAAAGTGTACATGTGTATGTGTCCCTTGTAGGTTTTGGTGGCTTAATCCAACTTCAAATTCCATATTTTTAGTTAATTGTAGGTATTTCTTTATTCCCGTCACAATAAATACCTTGTTCAACATCTTGGTTATTGATTTAATGTGTTTGTAATCTTTGTTTACTCATACAATAAGCTGTTTATGGCATTACATCTCCCCTACCCCCAATATTCTCCCTGTAAAGTGGCCGCACCCCGGGGAGCTATAAGTGTTATATGTAAGCCTGTGATATTGATAGATAAACAGTTAAGATGGATATCTAATAACCCTTTATGACTCAAGTTTTCTGTAGAATTTTGGAGTTTTGTGTGAATTCTAAATGTGTTTAATTGTTAAAACTAAATAAAATTTACTTAAAATAAAAAATTAATTACTTCAGAGACTGTAAAATTAACAGAAAGTAAAATAACAAGATTTCTTTTCCAAAACTGTTGAGTGGTATGCGTATTTGATCTGTGGGCAAAATATGAAATTGCTAATTGCGTGCTTAATTGAGGTGCTAGAGGTTAATGTTATGCAAAAGAAATGAAAAAAAAAATCTGGTGCTAACTCTGAATAGCAAACGTACATCAGGTGCAATAACTTGTGTTTTCCTCATAATTTATTATTCAATTTCAACCAAACTTCACCATTTTACTCGGAAATGTATATGCTTTCAAATAGTTAACTTTATTTCAACATCTTAAAGGTTTGGGACCCTTTAAAGGAATCGCACAACTAAATCAGCCTATCACGAAGTGTTTCATACGTTTGTAGTCTCTACCGAAAATTTGTTCCGGCTAAGTACAGTGATTCTGAATAATCTAAATAGGTAACTGTTGACATATTCTGCATTGAATGAAATCTATAGATATTTAACTTTACAAAAATGTATACTTTTGGTAGATTTTGATATGTGATGGCGGATTGATATGGGTTCAAAAGTCAGAGGGTGTTTATTAGTTTAGTTGTGTGAGTCCTTTAACTAATCCGAACACTATTATTGCACTTTGGTTTAAGTAGTTTAGAGCGATTCGTGTATCCTTACTTTGGTCACTAATATCACAGATAAGTCCTAGAATGACGTAACAACTGTCTAGTGCAGTATAATTTTTCTTTGACAGGCTGTGTCGGTTACTACATTATATCGATGTGTGTTTTCTACCTTCATCTTTCAAGGTACTAATAATGTTACGCCTATGAAAAAATAGAGAATACCGAAGCGTCAACAAAAACGTAATCCGAACTCAAAATCGATTATACACCATGTACTAGGGGCAAAATACGAAAGGGTAAGCGTCTTCTGCTTCATCGACGGGGGATGTGAAACAAAGTATTTTTTCAATTTCTATTTTTGGGTTAAAAGTCGAATTCCAAGGCGGTTCTTTCTTGTTTTGCTAGAAATTTATTCAGTGCAGTTTATTGCTTGTTTCGAACTTTTTTCACAGCCCTAAGACAATGTACTTTGCTATTGTTACATTTATTTGTCTACGATCCCGAGCAAGCACATGTTGTTAATATTCTCTATACGTGTTGTGAGGCTTTGTCTGGGAACGGAAGGTGAACAAAATAAAACAGTCATCCCGGTATACATTCTATTCAATATAATATTATTATTTCTTTTTTTCTGCCTTAAAGGGGCATCCCGCGAAAGTTAGCTTTTTTCATATTTTTTTCAAAATATTACATACATATATCGAGAGGGTATTCTTATGGACTACGACGATCGGATTTTGCTGATATGTATTCATAAAATAAATAATTTCAAAATAAATAGTGAAATTCCAAACGGTCTAGCCAGACGCCCGGCTTGGGATTTCCACCTACCAACGCATGCGCAGCGAGCGTCGTTTCCATTGTAAACACTCTATCTGGTATGACCGTTACATCGCGATAAGGCCTAACTACTAAGCGAAAAGTTGCCGAACGGTCAAAATATAACGCAAGACTGCGTTACGGAATCATATTGAGAGATGGGAAGTATTCAAAGGAGAAACTACCTGCTCTATTGTGTGTATGTT
Organism: Mimachlamys varia; assembly: GCA_947623455.1. Lineage (NCBI taxonomy): Eukaryota > Metazoa > Mollusca > Bivalvia > Pectinida > Pectinidae > Mimachlamys > Mimachlamys varia. The sequence continues at coordinate 24,185,132 of OX392545.1, forward strand.
ACATATTTCTTCTGCGTAACGGTAACATGCACAAATAAAGCTTTGATTTGGTTTTGGGGCTACCCAAGGGGAAACTGTCTCTGTCTTCTGTAGTATAAAATGCGTGTGTAATTTTAAACTTAAGAGTGTGTTATATAATATTCCCTTTATAATACTTCATGTTCCAGTGAAACAGTATGATTTAATGTTATTGCTGGATAGAAAGACCTTTTCAAATACAATATATACCGTAACAGAAAAAGTCGTTTGATTACGTTGTAAAACGGGACGTGCAACCGAGGTACATACGGCTTCAATTTGGACAAAAGGTATAAAAAAATGTTTTTCACGCGTAAAAACAGGTGATATTCATACATAATCTATAAATTAGTTAAGGTACAAATATCATTGGGTTGCGACCCCGGTATTGAATTTGATTCGAAAATATATACATAACGAGAGAAAAAAAAACCAAAGTTATACAACATATACATATGATATATGTATATTGCATTCCTGCAGGCTTTTTTTAAAAGGTCAATGTCCCTTTACAAGAGGACAAAAAAAAAAATGTAAAAAGAAAGCGGAATTATCAAACCATATTCATAACGGGTAGTTATAAGTGTTTCAACAGTTCCAAATCAGATATACATATAGTCATGCTTAGGGTGTGGTGCGTTATATGAGTGTATGGACTTAATATTCGCATTCCGTGATACAACTGTACGTATTAACGTGTGAAGACGCTGAAAGTTGGATAGATTTTAAATGAATATTAATTTACATGGTATATATCTATAGATAGTTTGAAAAAAAAATCCTCAAAACATTGAGTTGTAAAAAAAATCGGAAACATTTCATGTCATTTTATTTTCGTACTTTCCAATGCATGCTACATACATTTTATGAAATCATCTGAAAAGTTGGGTTCGTGAATATTATCTTTTACATAAATTAAGGTTTGTACCATGGCTGTATTCCGTACCCATGTGTACCGGTCTCGCTCAGGTATATATATATTATATACATAATTCCTGGTGTCGATAAATGATGCCGATGTGCCGACAAAAATTTCTTTATTTGAATATCTGTAAGTATGCAATTAATGTCTGATTATTAATATGAATGTGATTCAATAACTTTGTCTCCGTTTCATCAGCCGTATACATTACGCGTCCCCTCTCGTATGGCCTCCTCCATCAAACATGTCAAGCGACTTTCAACAAGCTTGTCACGTTGCGTCATCACCGCTATTTTTATCGGGGCTTTCCCGAGGAATGCGATTTTGCAAGTGGTCAATATAGACATTTTGAGCGGACTTTCAATACTGGAATAGAAAGAAAATATAATAAGTGGTGCAGACACCATGTTCATCCAAGAACTGGCATTCAGGCTTTCGCGGGATGCCCCTTTAACCTATGTCGATTTAGATATATATATAGGCAAAACCTCAAAAACTATGAAAAATAAAGTGTCACTGGCCGTCCATTTATATTCTGTCCGCAAACGGATTAAAATTGTATTGCAATTTCAAAACTGAATCACACTCGGAAGGTGTACAAAATAAAACAGTCATTCCAGTATACATTCTATTCAATATAATATCATTATTTCTTTTTCTGCCTTAAACTATGTCGATTTAGAGATAAATATTGGCAAAACCTCAAAAACTATGAAAAATAAAAGTGTCACTGGCCGTCCATTTATATTCTGTCTGCTGCAAAACGGATTGAGATTGTATTGCAATTTCAAAACTGAATCAAAATGAATATTTTTATTAAAAATATCATGTTTTACAAAGTTTCGGAAATAGAAACCAAGTCTAGAAAGCCAGATGATGCTCCGCTGGCTATAGGTTTGAGAATACAAAAACAAAATCCGCAAATCTCACACAAACAATGTTCGTTTGGCGTTCATTGAAGCCTTAAACGTGTTATGTACCATGGAAACATGACAACGCCGTTTATTGATATGTAAAATGTCCGTGTTTCCTATAGGCGTTTGTCGACGTATGAGTTGGTGAAGTTCTCGTTATTGCTAATCTGCAACTCACTGTCAAAATGCTTAATCTCTTATTTATCACATACTGTAAAAGTGGAATCACTTTTACAGTATGTGATAAATAAGAGATTACGTGAGAGAGATAAGAGATTCGTTGTCATGTCTCCATGATACATAACACGAATTTTTCGCGGTTGGGAAATTTTCGCTTATTTCGCATTAAATCTCCGCAAATATAACCAAAACGTAAACATATAAAAACCACTCAAACTCATCAGTTTATAATTATTATTATTGGTACACTATGCTAAACAGCTTGACTGCCTGCGCGAAAATGTCCACATCGTGAACAGTGTGGAGGCTGACTAAGGGAAAATTCCACGCGGGAAAATAATGTCTTTTACAGTAACTGAGCCATTTCAGTCATATCATACGGCAATGTCATAAATATGGAAACCCACATGTGCTATTATGACGTCATACATGAATTACGTTTTTATAACCGCATATGATTTTCTCAGTATTGAAAATCGTACCGTCAAAATAGAAATTGCCTTGCTTAAAATTGGTAAAAATACCATATCATGCGACGAGACGCCACAAGTGCTCAACAATAACGTGACATCACGAAGTTGAAAAAAACCGATGCCGAAAATGGAAAAAAACGACACGATAAAATTAAACCTTTCACAATATTTTCACCGTACATTAGAAAGACGAGATTTGTTTCTGTTTAATTTTTATAAGAAACGTTTAAAGGGGATATATTGCACAAATAACCTATTGTGCATTGTGACAAATATCCATACAGCTTTTGGGTTTTGTGATCCAATTAGTATATACAAGGTAAGGGAAGTCTCGAGATGCCATAAGTGCTTCAGCAGACAGCTTAATTAACACCACAGACATTCTAAATATTGTTCTTCTTGTATGTTCTGATACGATATTTCCCCGTCTATTTCCAGTAGATTTCCACCATGAAATCGATTAAAGGGTAAAGTCCGATTGAAGTGGCTTTATTGATTGGATGATTGAAAGAGTTAACGACATTGACACAATTCGAGTGGCTTAGATATAACTCAACATGCTAAAAACAATCCTAAGGGGACAGACAAATATATCAGGTAATAATATCGATAAACAACAAATCAAACTATTTGCTCACAAGAAAGAAAACCAAGCTAAAGATGACGTTAACACACACATATGCTACGCCTTTTAAATTTAGTTATAGATACAGTATATCGAAAAAATGAATTAAACTGCATCATACAACTGTTTCGTCTCGTTTAAATAAACTAATTTATTATAAGTAGAAATAAATTGAACGATTACATGTATATTGTATAAATTAAAAAGTGAAGACATCTCATTGAATAGGTAAACGAATGAAGCAATACGATTGGATAGGTAAACAAATGAAGCAATTTGATTGGATGGGTAAACAAATGAAGTAATCTGATTGGATAGGTAAACAAATGAAGCAAAATTTGATTGGAGGGGTAAACAAATGAAGCAATTTGATTGGATGGACAAATATAAATTTCCTCGGTGGTGTTCGGAAGGTTACACGTACGATAGCCGGGTTATATGAGGGGAATGTCCTGTTATGCATACACCCAAGTCTGTCATCACTACGACACGGACTGACTAGGTGGGACTGGTATTAACGTTGCCTATGTAACAATACTGTTGTATCCAATACAGCCGTCCAATTTGCCTTTTATGGGTGTTTTGAACTTTTGGTCACATGGTGGTGCACGTTTACACACCAATTGCTCAGTTATTGTCTGGTTTTGTCTGAACTCCAAAGGATAGGCACGTAATGTTAAGTTTAGCTTAGTGTTAGGGATTGAATTTGCTATATGTTCTTACATGTATGTATTTTGTTTTCTGGTAAGAGAGTTACATTCCATCTCGTCATTACGTGTCTCTTTTGAGCCATTTCATGAACACCCCAGGAAAAACATTGTGTTTGCAAACTGTATGGATCTACGTAGCGGGTGCTTACAAAAGTTGCAAGCAACATTTTTTCATAACCCTATGAAACTAAAAAATAGTTTTTTATGCTTATAATTATTTTTTAAACTTATTTTCAAATTTAAAACATGTTTATGTACAATTTGTCTGATCTTAAAAACGGATTTTTTTACAAACCAATACGCAACGTCAATTGCCGTATTGTGAGGTCACATTTTTCGCGACATTTTCGGATTTATTTTTTCATAGAAGTATGAAAAGAAAACCTCAACAAATCAGACAGCTGCATTCTGCATACAATTAATGTTAAATTAATAATATATTGATATAATAAAATCGTTCACATGAAGTGATTAAACATAAGAAAAGAGACAAGATGTAAAATATGCAAGAAAGATAAAACAATGGGTAAATCCTGGTACAAGTGTTCTTGTTACAAACACCCCTGTTTTTCATTTCTTTGCCGGAACCGAATTTCCAGTGAAAGATCATGTGACCGATTCGACCAAACATAAGACGATAAGTTCGAAATTTCATTCCCGCATAATGTGTCCAAATTTATCAAAGTTGACGGTATGGCCACACGAATCTCTTTATATTTGGTAGTTTTTAGTATTTTTTGCATTAACATCCTTTTTCGTTATCATGAAATATACGGCAAGAGTAAAATTTATTATTGCTTTATTTTATCCTGGAATGAAACTTACCAGTGGACTCACATATATGTAGTATCTTTATGATAAATACACTGTCCTCTTTTATGAATCCGCATTTGAGTTATTTTCTATCTTCATAAAAAAAATACTTTCTTTTACCTTTGTATTTCTTTGTTTACAATCTTAAACAGATAATACAGTGTTTCTATGGTAAATGTAATACTTTATAGTTTCTTTGTTTATACTCGCAATGAAAACATATAGCTGAGGTAAAGCTTCGCACAGAAGTTTATTCTTTTTACCACAGCCATCCTTTTCCATATACCTACCTACAAATGTACATGGTATCATATAAAATTTAAAGCGTTGAAGTCATATTTTCAAGGTTCATGGTTTGCAAACTTTATGAATCTGCGCAAAAACCAATAAGAAATTAGAACTTGGTATGAAAACTAAGAATAACTAATTGTTATACAATATCCTACTGAACAAATCATAATACAAGTTTATCGTGAAGTAAGGCACAACGCACGGCCTGAACTAAGCCTGCACACGGGTAAATAGCCATGAGTTATATACCAGGATGTTCCGAGTGAACGACCTTGGTCGGCGTATTAACTGTGATATTGACCAACAAATTGTCTAAATTACAGTACTTAACCCCTATCTGACCAATACGTCCAAGGATTATCGATAGTAAGTGTCGGACAAGTGAATAGGGGTATGGATCTAAACTAACGAGGTTGAAGCGATTTTTTATAGAAGCCAACAATAATATGAAATATATAGATTTGTTGTGTTCACTTTGGCCTTGTTCCTGGTATCGCTGACAGCGGGTTATTTCACAATGAGCCATGTGTTGAATTTAAATATACTTTTACACAATTGTATAGACAAAATTGAATTACAAACATTGTAGAAGTATAGTCCTTGAAGTATTAGCGTCAGTACGGACAAAAAATGCCAATTGACAATATTTTGTCCATACTGCCTTTATTGCTTTATTCTATTCTAGGAATACGCATCAAACACGCATTTGTTTGTTTAGATACAATACATATAATAGACCATACTGTCGATATCACTTACATATACTAGACTTTATTACACATACTTATTTTACTTATACATATATGTTTATAAAAGAAATACATGAGATTATTTAAAAAAAAGAAACAACAACAAAAACAACAGTATATTGTTTAAAATATATTACTAACGGAAATATTTTCAGTTTTGTCTAAACATTGATGTATGTGTATGGCATTCTTTAACCATGCCGTATAATAAGAAGTTAATTTGCAAAATATTGAAAGATATAAACACAGGATGAATTTTATATCAGGCTTAAGAATTTGTGTCCGATGCAGGTCCAAACATTAAATACAATAACGTCCACAATAGGTGTTTGTTATTTAGATTTGGACTTTAGCGACACCTATGAACAGGATAGCCATGTATGTTAATGCACCAGTATATAAGTGAAAGGTATATACTGGAAATCTCTGTCTTCCCAAGCTAAAGTTTATTCTATTTAGTATATTTCATCTTTAATCCGTTTTCTAAGTTATAGTTCTACAAAGTATGAATTTCTTTCAAGAACCCATCATCTTAAATTCTAATTAATCTTATTGTCACGCGAACTAAAGTTTGGACAGTAAGCACTGTCCAAACAGTGGTACAACATAGACACTTTCATTATAAAACATACTAATGATAGTATTGAATAATTATAAAGTAATGGAAATAACTACTAAATACTCTTTTTTAAATTCAATTTGATACTTTATACACCAACCTTTTATTGTAGTACAGGATATAAACCAAATACTCACCCCAAATACTCACCAGAAAGGAATTAACAATGGTTTCATGAACTAGCGTTTAATCATTCAATGGAATTACATTACCACATCCTTCAGGTACAGACCAACAAAAATGATTTTATATATTCGTTCGCTTCTCATTACGATTTATCAGTTTGGAAATATGCCCTATTGTATTGATAAGTTTAATTTGTGTCAGTACAAAATTTGCCAATGGATACTAACCGGTTTTGGCGGTGGTACGATGATGGTAAAGATATATTTTTGTGATTTTTCCTAGAATACTTGTCGAATTTGTAAAACGAGATAGTTATGAGAACTAAAGAAATGAATTAAGCAGATAGGTCGTCCCAGCGAATCTTTTAATCTGTTTAGTCTCAGCACTTGACTCGAGCTACAGCACGTGTAGGTTGTGTTTACAAGGTAGTGTCAGTATTGGTGTATGCAAAATAACCGAAAGCTGACAATACTTTATCAGATCATAATTATGACGGTTTGATCTATGTATCACTACGACAGGAGCAGCCGCCAAGCTAACAATGCATGGCGATACTGGCGATTATATCTAAGTAATCTTCTTGAAGAAAAATATAAACACGAGAGTTAGGGAAGGTTTGAATGGACAAGAGAGTAAGACTCCAGTGGTAGGCGAGAGTTGTTTTATTTATATACAGCTGACCGGCCGACTGGATATAATATTGATAGCTTTATGAATAACGTTTATCACAATGTAAATCTACCTTACTATTATACATTTATATCTACTGAATACAAAACTTAACAAGTGCTCGAATACTCATAATAATGTTAATAAAAGTACAAAAAAAGGTTTTCCGAGTAAAAATATACGGTTTCAATTAAGTGAAACTCTAAGCAAAGCTAACCAATCTTTGTAATGTATTTGGCAGCTGCGGAAAGATGTTTAATCCCGGGGTCTAAATCTTTGGCCGCTCGACCGTCATCAATTATATTTATGAATTAGAGCTTTAGTCAGAAGTTGTGGCTGTCAGAATCTGCACGTATGTTTGCGAGCCACTCTCGGAACATTCTGATGGTTAATTAAGAATAATTGTTTAATCGAACAAAAATATGTGTGCTTGACAAGTTCATTTCCTTTGAGGAGTAATACAGGAATGATGAAACCGGGCCAAAGGTAAGTATATACTGCTTGAGATGAAGGGTTTTAACATATATATAAAGCACAGGCCCTTGTGGCCAGGAGAATAATCATCTAAATATACAGTACAGTAAATATAATATAGCGAAATATGAATAATTAAAAATAAAATATAAAAACTAAATTTTCCAATTTTCTTTTTATGTTATTAATCATCTAAAACCATAATGAAAATAACTGCCAAATTTCAGCTTGATACGTTGAGCGGTTCAATTTCACAAAAATCGACTATCAGACACTGAAAAAGAGAGAAGGTATGCAACTCAGTGGCAGAAAATACCTCGACCGCGTTACAAAACGGTCATAAAAACTTACTTTCCTTTCATACTAAAGAAAAACAAACAGCTTCCATCCATCTCCTATATATATTCCCTTTCAAAAAGCTATAACAATCCACACTTTTATTTATCGATTGCGAGTGCGGGGTCGTAACTTCTCAGAAAACCACCGAAATCTTCGATATAGGAATTATGGTTATGGTTTCATTATGGTTTTAAATGATTAATAACATAAAAAGAAAATTGGAAAATTCTGTTTTTCTATTTTATTTTTAATTATTCATATTTCTCTATATTATCTATACTGTACTGTATATTTAGATGATTATTCTCCTTGCCACAAGTGCCTGTGATATAAAGGGGTATAATGCACCTGACCCTTCCGATTCTGCATTAGCTTAGAAATTTTGGATTCCCATCTTATGGTCCCTAGCATCACTGAAGAGTCCTAGGAGGATGAAACAGCTTTAGTATGCAGTTTAATTCATTTTTTCAGTATACTGTATCTATTACTAAATTTAAAATGTGCAGCATATGTGTGTGTTTCGTCATTTCATATAGATGATAAATGTAAAGCCTAGTATGATTTTTATGAACCCTAAAACATGTATTTATTAATGCATAAGGTTTGATTATAACGGATTCCTAACCTCAGCCTATATAAGTTCGAATCATTTAGATTAGTTGTACCATGATGTAGAGAAACGCAAGTTATTTGGATTAATCGTATTACATGTATTGAAAATCATTCGAGCTGGAACATTGTACAATCGGAAACTTACCTCGCGCTAAAATGTCATACATTGTTTTAGTAAAGATAAAACAATGAAAGTTGTTCCATTGCGAGTTCCGAATGAAAACAGAATTAACTGTATTATGGAATTTTGGTTTTACTAAATGTTTCTTGTCCTTTTTGTTGGGCCTATTCTGTGTAAACAATGATATGTTTCGGAAAAAACACTTGATTATGTTTCTCTTTCATAAGCACAGAACTTGTATTTGGTACAGCGCATGAGCTTAATCACCTATACATTGAATGTTTTTACCGTCCGGTAGTAAATATTGGTCAACGGAAGAAGCGCCAATCAGCAGAAGCTCCACCACATGAGACCGGAACTATCAGTCTCAAGTGCGAGTTCATTAGACTTTGTCGTGATGTGATATGAACAGTCAGCTAATATACTGGTCAATTGTTTTTTTTTCTATCTGTTTGAAAATATGAGCGGTCTGTTTTGTTTAGTTTTATTTCTACCAAGTTCTACCAACTGTTACAACAACCACCGACAGAACTACCACAATCTACAACAACCTCAAAACCACCGACAGAACTACCACACTCTACAACAACCTCCCAACCACCGACAGAACTACCACAATCTACAACAACCTCCCAATCACCGACAGAACTATCACAATCAACAACAATTACCCAACTACCAACACAAGTACCACCACTTGAATCACCAACATCACAGCCAATACAATCGTCAGCACAATCACCAACACTATCATACTTCATACCGTCAACATACTACCACCGACATTACCTATACCACCAGCACCACCATCACTATCAGTATCAACACAAATGCAATCACCACTTACACCATGATCCAGATGAAACCACCAAACCCAGGACCAACACAACCACCAAACCAAGGATCAACACAACCACCAAACCCAGGATCAAAACAACCAAACCCAGGACCAACACAACCACCAAACCAAGGATCAACACAATCACCAAACCCTGGATCAACACAACCACCAAACCCAGGATCAGCACAACCACCAAACCCAGGATAAACACAACCACCAAACCTAGCATCAACACATCCACCAAACCTAGCATCAACACAACCACCATTAATAACACAACCATCATCATCACCGAAACAACTAGAAATCAGTTGCAACATGTATAAGCATTAACGCTACCACCACCAACACTCATCGACAGTATGACTACATCACTACATATCACCGAAACCCCATCTCCTACATACGTCTGAGTATTCTATCCCGCGCTTTAAGCGTGAAAACAAACTCCCGACATCCACACGGCAAGTATACACCCTATGACTATCCATGAAGACAGATCAGGCCAGGTAATTTGGTCACGTAATAACGACCGAGAGGTTGTCGCGGAAAAACCAGAATTATTTCAGCTATCAATTTACCAAGGGGAACGTTCTCCGCCGATACTGGACTACAGCTAGGTAGTGTCGATGGAAGGGTGACCAAATCTGTCTCACATAAGGGATTTCATCAATGGCGTCTTGTTGGCGTACGTGTCGGGCGGTCGCACTCCTACCATGCCATTCTTACAGTGTATCACAATGGAATACGGTGAACGACATTGGCTGAATTACGAAAGTTCAAATTGAAAAACATACTATTGGAATTTTACTTTTATTTTAAGTTATATTTCATGATATATTCATTGAAATGCATCCCTTTCAATTTCTTCGCCATATTAAAAAAGGTCTGGGTTGACAATTTTAGTATCAACCTGCAAATTAGGGTTGACAATTTAAAAACTGACCATAGTTGATGGGAGTAGGGGGGGGGGGGCTTATTCAATTATTCAGGTATTTGCGTTGTAAAATCGAATATTGACCTCATTGAATAATTAGCATTCCCTTTTCGTATTTTTACTACTGAAAATAGGTGTAAAACAATTTATGTAAAACTATGCAAATTGCATACTATTTGAACGAGGATAGGCTTATTTAGTTTGAAGCATGTGAAACACTTGCCTCCCTGCGACCTGGCCTCGGGGGAATACGTGGTGCTGAAAGCCTAGTCTCTGAAACAATATTCTTTAGAAACCTTGGCTGTTTGTCTAAAAGTTAATCAGTATATCCCTTAAGATACGCCTGGACTTGTGCTGTGGGTGTTCCAGGAGCAAACATGCATATGTAAATACATGTATATTTGACGATCGCTGTGGGCCAGTACGTCGTATCTGATATAACCCCTTGACCTAACCGTAAACGTGTTGTTCTTTGGTCAAGGCTGTATTTTTTTAATTGGAAGAAGTGTAAATGTAGTTTTCCATGGATTTGTAAACCTATCCACCTGTCTTCCTTTTGTAGTATATACATACTACTTCATTCCTTTTACATACAACGGACATACAATCGTACCAGGAGAGGAAAAAATGCACAGCCAGTCCGGGGTTCAAACCCGGGACCTTCCGAACTCGAGACGGACGCTAAACCAATTGAGCTATCTAGATCCGCTACAAAATAGTAACGTTAACTTTGATTTGCATTTTGTTGATATAACTTTGTTTAAATAAAGATCGAGGTACACAAATGTAAGTAGCTGATGTTGTTATTAACCACAGATACTATTATGTAATTGCGTCAAAACAGAACTATTTATTTTATCGATTTTATTTTTGATTCGAAGAATGAATTTGCTGACGTTGGGATATAATGTTTTTGCTTTATATTCAAAGTAGGATTAGTCTGTTCTATTTATATAACTTAACTATTTCCACTTTAATGAACTTTAAGACTGAGAGCTAACGCCACAAGGTAGTCTTTATTAAATATTATTGTTTTGTATGTAAGTTTCTGAACCTATCTGCCATATCCAAATAAAACTTTACATCACTAAACACTTACTGAACTAAATCACACCTAACATTCCATAATGCACTATTCCCGCGTTTGATTTGGGAGAGTTCAAATGTGTATTTAGAAGTAAATACGATCAAGTTGTATCAAAGAAACATGTGAGAGCTTTTCGGTTTTCTTTGAATGATTTAACACGTAATTAAAGTATCTAGTTTAGCTTTTTTAAACAGACATTTTAAATCTTAAGAAAACACATGAAAATGATAAATGCAAGAAAACTTTGTGCAAAGAATTTTTGAACATGATTATAATTGATGAGTTTTGAATGAACTGGGATTACAATAAGTGTGAATGTAAACAACGTACCGAGAAGGGTCAGCGATATAAAATATAAACACCTGGTTCTAATTAAAGTGTGAATAGCAACAGAAACATCATACACAGATAATATAAGAGGCCGGGTTTTAATTTAAGCATGGTCCTAAGCCAACCTTGGCTATATTACCTTGATCACGTGCCGTTGCTGTCGTAATTAGAGACCTGCCGTGGAATTCTCTTTGGAAATGTTTGACATTATGACTTGTTATGAATGTTATTTCTGATTAAAAATAAATGAAAACAATCGCGCAGTGGGCAAGTCTAAATGTGTGAGGAATGCACGTGTTGTACATTTTCTGCTAGCAATACGATTACCTTGGAATTTCTACAACTAAGCAAATGGTTCTAAAATGCCAGGTACCACATGTGATTAAACACTTTTCTGGTATATGACTTGATGTATTGGGTCACTTAATAGGAATAAAACAATTATTCCCAAACTGATGTAAAACCCGCTAAGATTGTTTTCCATATTGCATGTAAACTTTGAAATTATAACTGGACTTAGGTATGTATGTATCAAGTATTTACGACAGGTAAGACGTATATCTTCATTACCTATATGTTTCTTCGTTAATTTAATTCTATATCTTAGAAATACGTATCATGTGTACATGATATATGGCGGAATATATGATTGGGCTAGGCCTAGGTGCAAATTCATCATGAAATCATGTATAAAATGAAAGAAGCCTCTTCGGTTTGATGTAATTATTTTTCCAATATTCTAGTCAATTAAATGTTTTCTTAATATCAAGAATGATATCGTTTACAAACATGATCTTACAATTATTTCCCTTTCATATGATGTATGAAACGAGCCTACGATTTGTTTTCTGACGACTTTCATTTTCGCATGAAATGGAAGCAAGTGTAAGATCCCTTTTTATCATTTTATCATGATTCGAGACATTTATGCGTGTAAAAAACAATTTTCATGCAAACTTACAATATAAAAAACGCTATTTTGACTTCATGCATTAAGTATACTACAGGGAAACTTCTCTATGAAGACCACCTTAAGGACCACACGAAAGTGGTCTTATTAGCGGGGTGGTCTGAATACCGAGGGTGACCATGCAGACAGATTTCTCATGTGGCGTCAAATTAGACAATCGAACTGTCATATTACATGGGTTAATACGCAAACAAATATTATATCGGTACATTTATTGAATATCACAGTTCACTATGTGGTTACACCAAAGTATAGTAAATTAAACGCGTGTTAGTGTCTATACACGGATTTTACAAAGCAATGTGACAAAGACAATTTTACAGTTTTGTTCCTCGCAATCGTCAGGTAGTTTCTCATCACCAACAAGTACGCGTCAGAGCTCACATTTCTTAAAAAAGCAAAAGTTTTTTTGTGTCACTTTAACATGGCAATATTTTGTTATACACTTAAAACATTAAAATTCATACAAGAAATTTCTCGTTTACACTTAGAGGGAAAAAGGTAACAGCGAGATAATGGAAACTTATTAACAAGATACAAAAACATTGAAATTCTTAGTTACATTTTGGCAAAGGGGTATTTAAAGAGTAAAAATCATTTTACGTTCCACAAGTCATCGGAAAGTGTTCTCAAAAGTCAGGAAATATCGAAGCGTCGATAAAACAATTATCTTTTACTCAAACCTGACATTAAGAATTACCATAGAAAGTACTATTGTATTTACATATAGACAAAGGTAGTTTAAACAGACTATTCTATATCACAAATGTACCAGAATCTTTATTAACAAGATTACCAACATGAACAGTCTGTGTTTTTTCGTAATATGTGCTTTCTCTTTCTTGATAGTAACACCACTGATCCTATCTACGCTGTTTACGAGTATCGCGAGATTTGGTATTCAATGGTTGGCTTGGAATATCCTGCTTTGTGATAGATGTTAGGGGTGGATTGATAGAATGCAATGCACGGTTTCGAGAGAAACTAATTGTAAGATACTATGGGAACGTCTTCATCACAAAGATAATTTCATTTTTCATCGCGAAACTATAATTTCTTTTGCGCTGCTGCGGCTCGATACTGCTTAGTATCTTTCCTTCCGTTGCCACTGGCACAGATTTTCCTCGAAGGAGGAAACATCACGTGTATATATGGCTTAGACCTATATAGTGCGTGTGTTGTCGACTGCACAGCTGACCGGGGGTACCTAGTCTGACTTTAATTTTTCTTGTTGGTCTATATGTCACACCCTGTGATATTTTACATGTTTTTGTAGTTGTAAAGTTTTGTCACAGTAAGCAGAGTTACAGGGTTAGAGTTAGGCTAACCCTAAAAAACCCTTGCCCGGCCTAACTCTACGCTAAATGTATATCGTTTTTAATTCATTATGTCCGTCTATCGTAAATATTGTACACGGGGTAAGTGTTATATGTGTTCGTTTTCAAATGTTGTCCGAAGTATTTGGCATACTATCTGAACCTGTTTATTGGTATTTTAAGGATTTTCATTACAATTTCTGTTCTCGAGACAATAAACTTTGTCGACTTTACAAGATGTCTAAGAGCAACTTGAAAATTACTTGATGAAAATCGTTTCTTTGTTAATATAATTTTGAGTTAAATATACGATATTGTTTACACTTCTATGTTCACGTAATGTCTCAATAAGAGATCCTTACTTTCATCATAATTTGTGATTTCCTCTCAATAAGAAGAAAGATATTATCTTTCATGGCGAGCGATGCAGTCGCTCTGGTGCCGGGGAAAGATGCACATCAAAGAAGAAAGATTAAACCGTCCCCTCGTAACACAAGCTGATAGCCCGCAAAGATTCCGTTGTGAGGAATGAACATCTATTTTTAGAATGGTCAGCAGTATTGGCGACCTTTGAGAACTCTGTGGTGATAACGGTTATTTTGAATCAGGACACACACTGATGCTTAAACGCCATTTGATGGATTGTATAATCTATGGCGATATTAATGACACAATATACTGACGGACATTCATTGGATGAAATGAAAACATTTATGGCGATAAAGGTTGTTTTGAATAAGGACTCATTTATCCTTAAAAGCCATTTGACGGGCTGTAGCTATGGTGATATTAAGGACACAATATACTGACGGACATTCATTGGATGAAATGAAAATATTTATGACGATAAATGTTATTTTGAGAAAGGACTCTTTTATGTTTAAAAGTCGTTCGACGGGCTGTAGCTATGGTGATATTAAGGACACGTTATACTGACGGACATTCATTGGATAAAATGAAAACATTTATGGCGATAAAGGTTATTTTGAATAATGACTCCTTTATCCTTAAAAGTCGTTCGACGGACTGTATCTATGTTGATATTAAGGACACACAATACTGCTGGACAACCATTGGATGAAATGAAAACATTTATGATGATAACGGTTATTTTGAATAATTACTCCTTTATCATTAAAAGTCATTCGACGGACTATAGCTATGGTGATATTAGGGAATAACATAATGATGGACATTGGATGAAATGAAAACGTTAATGATGATAAAGGTTATTTTGAGTAAGGACTCTTTTATGTTTAAAATCCATTCGATGGACTGGAGCTATGGTGATATTAAGTACACAATATACTGATAATAGATCCATTGGATGAAATGAAAACATTTATGGTGATAAAGGTTATTTTGGGTAAGGACTCATTTATGCTTAAAAGTCATTCAATGGACTGTAGCTATGGTAATATGAAGGACACACAATACTGCTGGACACCAATTGGATGGACTGGAGTCTCGGTGTTGATAACGGTTATTTTGACAGAAAACACACTGAAGTTGAACAGCGGTTCCATGGACTGTATACCACACTGTTTTCGAAACATCTTAAAATCAGAACATTATTTCCGTATGTCGTAAAATACCGGTACATTTATTAGTTTAAACTTGTTAATTACGGCTGATACATAGGCCTATTTAGCATCAGAACAGATTACGTGCGTTCCATGTTTAAGTTCTAATCGGTTGTAAATGAGCATAAACCAGGCGTTGCAGGGCCTACTGCATGGAAACATGCCTGGCATAATTACTAGAACTCTTGTATCAGAACCACATGGAAATAAAAGTGTACTGTTGTTTCTTCGGCTAATGCTGTCCCTCATTATAAAATCGTTACTTACATTTTAATGTCGGACTGAGATAAACTAATTCTACTTGTACCGTTACTCTATTTAGGTTCATGGAAACTTTACTTGTAGCAATATAACTTTTTAACGACTGTAATCAGACTCGTCAACCTAAATTGGTTATTTCCAAACATCTCAGATATGTCGGTTGGTATATATAAACTTTATTTATTTTAAAACAATTATGAAACAAGTTATATTAATCACTATTGTTGGCCCGGATGTTAGCGCGCGAGGGGTCTTATTGTGGGAGGAAACCGGTGTACCCGGAGAAAACCACGTGTTGGGGCAGGTTACCCCATACCTTTTCACGTCCGGACTGGGAATCGAACCCAGGCCGCCTTCGCGAAAGGCAAGTGCGCTATCCACTGCACAATTGGACAACCCGTCGGTTAATGCCAACACAGTTATTTATGTAGTTTTGACACTTTCTATTTTCCAGTGTCGGGGTGTTGATAACCTTTGGTTGGCCTCTCTATGACAATAAAGCCATAACTCTCTACTTGCGTCCTAATTCGCGCCGTGTATCTCCCAACAATGATGGAAACACCTGTTATTTATAGAGCCACGTGCAGAGGTTAATGATGAGTTTATACATTACTTTATCGTTAACGATTTCCGTCCTTCGACTCGATCGATAATTCAAACATATCTAAGCACGGTCGGGATTGCGACCGAATGGTCAGTGATAATCCTTCTATTTCCTATCGCTAATGTCTAGGTCAAGCAGGTGTTCGAACAGCACTAAAGTGATAATCCTTTGATCATTTGACGATGATTCGATGTGTTACCTATTGAACATGCACGCATAGGTAAATGCCATATTATCAGTAATACGGCGTGCACGTGATAGTATTCCTTTCATGAGACACACAGAACAGAGAATTTCTATTTCGGCAGAATAATGATTACCCGATCATGCATGGAAATTGTACAATCTTCTTGTCACGTGGTATATATATCTCGCTGTGATGATTTAGTTTAAACTTTTAAAAAGGCGATGACTGCTATTTTAAAGAAACGAATCAGAAGGACAGAATAAACTTGAATCACGCAAACACAGTTCAAGACTCATTTTCTATGGCCAACGAATTTCAAATATAATCAATAATCACCCGCAGTTGGCCTTTATCTGGAATACCTTAACTTGACCGCTGTCGATTGGTTAATTAGATTCGAGTAACCTTTGTCTGACCATTGCCATGTGATGAATGACAAATAACCGGTGAATATTCAAGTATGGAAGTTAGATTCTTGGTGCCGTATAGTTAGAAGTACATTTCGAGTTACCAATTTCCGGAACATGTCCAATATTTATAAAAACGAATCATTTTCGAAAGTCTTGTAAACCTACTTCCGGTTAAATTTCAAAATGGCAGCGCTATCGATTTCTTAACTATGGATTCCAATCTTCTGGCCCCTAGCATCGATCACTGTCGAGTCCCAGAAGGACGAACAACTGTATGATGCAGTTTTTTTCCGGCTGACTTTATCTATAACTGAATTTAAAAGGTGCAGCATGTGTGCGTTACGTTACCTTTGCAATTACCAGTTCTGAAAATTAAATGAAAGAGGAATATTGTGTGGTTTTTCAAAGAAGATGGACCTCACAAGACTAACTGATCTTGCTTTCTGCATTATGCATTTCAACATTCGCAGTTTCTACTTTGCTCTATCAGACAATGTAAGGGTCATGTATGTGCTGACTGTTTATTTATGTTTGCAGTATAATTAGTACAAGAACAATGAATAAGAAACAATTACTCCGAAAAAAACCGCATTTCTTTAAAAACCGAGTTTCATCTACCCATGCATTATCGGTTATTTGTGCCTGGTGGTGAAAACAGCTATGGTGGTCCTTTCCCTGTGCATCGATGTATCTTAATTTACCCGTATATCGGTCATTTGTGCCTGTTAGTGAAAATCGATGTATCTTGATCTACAAGTATATCGGTTACCACAATCATTACCTGTAGCGATTTAAATATTTAGTAAGTGTATTGTGGATGTCGGAGATACACGATTGTCTGTTAGGTCAGTTTAACCTGAACGAAATGCACATACGTATTAAACATATATAAGTAAATCTATCTTACCATGATTATTGATATAAGATATTTCTATAGTTCAATAAAAAATAAAATAGTAAAGGATGTGTGTATATATTAAATAGAAAAAAAATATTGCAAACTTGCTTTTAAAATTCGTACTTGGAATTTCTTTCTAATGTGTATATGTGTAAGCATGTTTGTTTGTTAATCACTGACTTCAGGAATACCATGAATATACTTATTCTATTTTCTATTTTAATATATATTCTATATTAAGTTGGTGGAGGTAGTGTGTGTGTGGTGGGGGGGGGGGGGGGGATTGATTGTCGGAATTATTGCAGTTGTTTTCCTCCGATTGATAAATACAGTCCGTATCAATGAAATGGTGCTACATTGTATATCATTTTACATATGTACTCCACGCTACAACATTCCAATCTTGTGATATACGTACTGTATCGTGTAAAAGATCCTGTACGATACCGTAACAACATCGCTGGACCTTTGTTTCGGTAAGATTAATTTGAAGACACTGATGTATATATAAAAAAAGAAAACAACATAAAAACCCTACAGGAAAGTGTTTTGGGATCCTTGGGGATATTTATGAGAAACCTTCTATAGTCTACTGTTACTATTCATCACCATCACGATTCTGGTTAATTTGGAGGGAAGGTTACAGTGTATACTATAAACACAATACGTACGGGAATCTTAAGCAATATTTTGGAGAACATGATCTACCTTGTAGTTCACTACTAGCATCCGTCATCATTATACGGATTGCAATCTGTCCACATCCGAAATAGATTAACCTTTATCCCGGAAGGAGCTGTTCGTGTCGAGTCATGCCTTCCTCAAAACACACTAAAGACTCCTGGCTAAGTATAACCAGATCTATACCTCTTGTTACTGATAGACCCTTATAACCTGTTGATGCTGCTGTTGTAATTAAGTTTTTTTGTTTTATTGAACACTAATTCAACATTCTCTGGGATATACTGTAAACATAGCATTTAATGCTTTCACACATTTTCGAGCATTGTCAAACAAAACCGTGTTATCGCTTTGATAAAAAAGCGCACTAATAATATATTTTGCATATATATTAAAATCAAAAATTAGAATTTTTGATAACACATATAAATTTTATTTCAATAATTCAAACTCGAACTCGAAAAAATTAATAAAAAATGAAGTTTGCGATATTCATATTTCAAGTAATGTTTGGCAGTCATTTATATCATGTAAATATCAACGCGTCTCTCAATGATTCGTTGAACGTTAAATCTGGTCAACAATGCTGTGCAGTTTTTTTAGGATACTATACATGTACATCTGTACATTGCATGTGGCACTGGAAAATTATTTGAAGAAGCAAAAACTACTAACATGATAAAAAAGCAATTAAATATTTCACAGAAATTGTTTTCCTTTGTTTACTTCCCAATTTCCGCGTGTTAATCACATTTTGAGTTTTGTTTGGTGGTAGATTTGTAGTCAAGGGTCTGCACTGAAGATCTTACTTTTGTGTTAAGATGTTTCTATTTCAACCCTACATCAAGGATACATATGAATTAAAAACTGGAATAAATATTGGAACAAGACAACACGCTCCCCCTGCTGATTCCGGTACGTGTATGCTGGGATCAAATCTGATATTTCCGACGTGTTTGATGTTACAAAACGTAAGAGTTAAAACGTCTTTGACCGTCCTTTATCTAATGTTATTATTACAATGATTTCAAGATTAGGAACAGAACAAAGTTGTTGTTTTGTTTTCAATTTCCGTTTGGCAATTACAGTGTTTTGCTGTGTTTGGTGTCAGCTTTTGGTCTGTGCTTAACATTTTAGTCTCTCGTTAAGATATGTTTATATTTCATTCTCACACAAGCTACAAAATTAAACCTTGAAATAAATAAAAAGACCAATATTTCAGATATGTTGAGGCTAGATTTCGCCTGTCGACTCGGGTACGCATGTGAGGTCACATCTGGTACCACTCGTTCTTTTATGTTTAAAGTAAAAATGGATTTAACGCCTTTTTATCTATTTGTATTATTTCTATAATTGCGAAATCAGAAATACAAAACTATAAAGTGAGTCATGAGCAAAGCATTCTTTATGTTATGCTAGTAACGTTATATCCAATAAGCAATAAAACTATATGTAGCGATGTAAGAATTAAAACGTGAGCCGGTATACGGAAACAAAATCCGGTAATCTTTGTGAATTTTAGTACTGCTGAAGTATAGTCCCGTCTGCTAATACACTCGCTAGCTCGTAAGAAATCAATTATGCAATAACCTACCATAAACAAATACTGGATATGTTAGTTAATACATTCCGTTAGTTTTATTATTTTACTTACATAATTATACATAACATCAGATAGAACGCAAATGCATTATAATAATTTAATAATAATCTAGCTATGTTACATAATTATGTACATATACCTGGATTTCGTCTGGCCCTGACACCGGACTTAGACATTTCGACAGATAGAGATTTATGATGTAGAACCAAAGCCCGCTGCTATATGAATACAAGGAATTCTCAGACACTGTTTGGTGTCGGAAAGTTTTGAGGTGTTGACAACAAAAATCGAATATGATAAAACACATACGTTACATTTATAAAAAAATGGATTATTTATTGATCCAAACCTACTTCTATTCACTAATATTCCCTAAATTTCGTAAGTAGAGTCGATTTTTAGCCGTTCGAAATTGTCCACAATGTTTACATAAAAGTATGTCATGGATTGACTAAGCAGCAAAACGTACTGATCCGTACCGAAATATGATATCGCGAAAAGTTCACGTTGTCATGTAGAATTGGGCTAAATATCTATCGAAATGACTACATGTAGATCTGGTGTCAGGGCCAGAAGAAACCCGGACTTAACTACCTTGATTGGTTGAATATATTATAACTCTACTGCAGAAATGTTTATTCTTAATTTTATTACGCGTAGATAAACAAAATAAATCAATCTAAGCTAGCTCGTACGAAATCAATATATAAAAACAAGGAATTCTCAGGCACCGTTTGGTGTCGGAAAGTTTTGAGGTGCTGACAACAAAAATCGAATATTATAAAAAAATGGATTATTTATTGATCCAAATCTGATTTAATTAGCCAATAGTCCCTAGCTTTTATACATGTAAGTAGAATATTTGGTTTTTAGCCGTTTGAAATTGTCTACAATGTTTACAAATCGTACTGATCTGTACCAAAATATGATATCGCCAAAAGTTCACATTGTTATGTATTATTTCTAATTGGGCTATATATCTGTCTATCGAAATGACTAACTATGCATGGTGATAAAGAGGAAATCCGGATTAAACTACCGTAGGGGATTGAATACGTGTATATTATAACTCTACTGCAGAAATGTTTATTCTCAATTTAATTACGCATAATTGAACAAAATGTATAAATCTGAGCCCGATATTTACTTGTAAATTACATGTTATTAAGAGTCAAACTATACCGATGTCTCTCAAATAAGAAATATTTTGTATCTTTGTATGATATGAAGATGGGCGCTAATTGGATGTGACTAATATTTACATGACGGGTGTCGTCGATAAAGCAGAAGACGCTTACTCTTCCGGAACAACTGATCTTAGTATCTTGTACTCTTAAACAGGTCTCCGTGTTAAGCTTTCCTTAGTTCACATTTTCCCATAGTTTACTTGTTTTTCACTTTGGTGATGCTTCGGTATTCTCTGATTTTTCCCACCATTCCAAATGTTTCTCCTTTATTTCTGTTGTCTGTTGTTTCCTCTTCCTGTCGGTCGGTCCGATAATGCTCGCAACATGATTATATTTTGTTTCTGTTGTACTATAATATTCGGATTATAATGGTTGGGTAAAATAATTGCCGGTGGTGCAATTCCCATTAATGACATGAGGTACACGTGACCCGTTGTGATAGTTTAGTAGGCTCCGTATTGTATTGAATCCAATTAACCAACGAGGTCCTAGATAGGCCTCCTTGTTGTCTTTTTATTAATCACCGTGGCACAGATAGGGCACGCGACTGCCTGTTCAGTGTACAGAAATGAAACTGCTGCACTTGTATGTGTTCAGTACAGATTACCTTCGTTATATGTACTCGGAGATTATCTACAAAGTATCTTCTTAATTCGTATTTTAGTTGGTTTCCTTTACTTCCGGTAAAGCTTTTATTATGCCTATCTTGCTGCAGCAAGCCAAATTATTCAGCCCGGGGAGACCTACACTAAGAAGAAATTAGGTTGAATCACAGACATGTAGATATTTGTGTCACTTAGGGTTTTCAAACAATAAATGCAAAGGAGTTCCGACAATCAGTATAATACAGCTATACCTATATATGTCACGGTAGACTAGTAGATGGTATAACATATCATGGCGGGTGTTGTCGATGAAGCAGAAGACGCTTACTCTTCCGGAACACCCGGTCTTATCATCTTGTACTTTTACCAGGTTTTTCTTTGTAATTCTTTCCTTTGTTCATTTTTTGCCTCCAAATTGGTCGGTTTTGAGTTCGGAATATGGTTGTGTTGACGCTTTGGTATTCTCTAATTTTTGGTTTGTTTTTGTTTTAGTGTACTTGATGTTTGTGATGCTGGTTCTATTACCATAGTTTACAGGTGCTATCATGTAACTGTCTTAGTTCATCGTTCATAATGCATTTCTTTAAAACAAACTCAGCTTCAGACACATTTTTACACCCCACTTTTTCTATGTAAAAGTACATTTCGTTTATCTGGGTAACATGTGGTATGTTAAAACAAGCCCTCGCAACAGGGATCTGTTCAAAAAACTTTAAACATAACTAATCCTGAACTTACATCAGTTAAATAGCTAACATTTCACTCTGTGTAATGTGTGCTAGGTGAGAACCTAACATTAGTTAAATAGCTAATATTTCACTATTTTAATGTGTACCGGGTTAAATTGACGTTAACAAATTAGCTCGGGCATGAAATGAGATCGGAGATGGAATGGAGAAGAAAGGAAAACTGTTATGGCTGTACAACAGGTGTGTTTGTTTGTCCCTCATCAACATTGATCATAATATAAACAGGAAACCATGTTCTTGGTAATCTGTATTGTCATATAGGTAAACAAGAGGAAGATTAAACTTTGTACTGTCTTTGATTCGTTTACACATCGGTGTGTACTCTTAAAGTGGAATTGTTCGCGGTATGGAAATTTTCGTTATTTCGCTGACATTAAATCTCCGCGAATATACCCACACTCGAAACTATTTAATACCACTCAAACTATACAGTGTTTATTGGGATTATAGATATACAGTGCTAAACAGCATGTACATTCTTGGCTTCGTTTATAAATGGAATTCGAAGATATTTGGTCTTTTTCTACAGAAAATATCCATATTTTCTTTTCATTATTTTCATTCATTTTTCCGTTGTATACTTTTGGAGTAATACAGAGTTACATGTTTATACACCGCTAATTTTCGCATGACCCTTTTCTATAGAAAGCTACTGAAATGACGTCAAAATGGCGTCTCAAAATTTGGATGTTAAAAATAAATTATGATTTCCTTGGCCATAAAACTGAAAAACAGTGAAAATATTATGAGATAAATAATCTACAATTGAACAAAACCAAAACATTTTGGCTTTTATTCGAGGAAATTACTATACAGTAAAGTCGGTCATATTGTGACGTCAGCTCTTAACCTATGCAAGTCCTGTGAACCAGAGCGCATCAATATATCTTAGCTACTAAGTTGTTATATCTTGTCCCTTATCCAAATTGATATTGAACAATTAAAAATGTTTTAGGGTGTCGTCGATGAAGCAGAAGACGTTTACTCTTCTGGAACACCTGGTCTTATTCTCTTGTACTTTTACAAGGGTCTTCATGTGGAGCTTTCCTTTGTCATATTTTGCCCCTGGTTAAATCGATTTTGAGTTTGGATTATGGTTTTGTTGACGCTTTGGTATTCTCTGATTTTTTTTTTTTTGTTGACTCTTCGGTATTCTCTAATTTATTTTTATTAATCACTAATATACCGACACACTGTATTACAATTAATTAGAATGGATACAAGTTTTGATTAGTACGGCTTTCCTTGTTGGATTTGTTTATCCGACCAATGACGACTAGTGTTCCACATGGGAAACACAACACCTGGTCATTTCTGTGTACGCACAACAGCATGTACTGTTTGTGTACATACGGGGAATAGCAGAAATCAGCTCAATAAATGAGTGAGTTGTTCAAACTAACCACTCAATTTCAGATAGATTTTCTGTTTTGTTTTTGCATAATACGCTGATTAAATTACCCGACTTCTGTAATAGGTTGGAAACTGTTAACGAAAAATGATAGCTGACAAAAATAACGATATTGCATTTGATAAACTTCCCATTCGAAATTATTTCAATAAATTACCCAGTGTTGAACAATAAATACTGCAAACTTACATGTTTAAGTGGTAGTTTTATTTTCTGGCATTTCTCGCTTACTTAGTTTTGCCGACCGTGATGGTGCTTTTGCAGTGTCTGAATACTATCTAAACGTTTTATTCACCGAATTATCTTAGTGCTCATAAGTTAAACAAAATAAAAAGCGAAATGTTTCATGCACTTTAATATTCATAATAGGAATGTTTACTTCACGAAACGTTTTTTGGCAATTTATTTTTCTTTTCCCTAATCAAGTCTGTTATCTGTGTCTTTCGCTTAATTAAATGTTGATGTTGCGATAGTTTTTCAGTTGTGTTTCTAAAGATAATAGATTTTCCAATTGCCGGTGCCTGATAATGTGAGGCGTTTTGGCATTACAATTTCGTATCGATATTATCGTGGACAATATAATAATTGATCATAATATTATTATCCTTAGGTACACAACCTCTGCATGGACTATTCATGTAGACAGTATGGCATATATTGCGTGTTCAAAAGACTTTGTCAGCATCATGTTTATCAATGTTTTATGTTCATGTTAACATTTGCGGCCGCTTATTAAGATCCTTCTGCTTCTACATTAGTTTAGAAATTTTGGATTCACACCCTTTTGCCTCTAGGATCACTGAGGAGTCCTAGGAGAACGAAACAGCTGTATGATGCAGTTAATTCATTTTTCGTCATACTGTACCTATTACTAAATTTAAAGGTGCAGCTTATGTGTGTGTTACGTCATTGTTTTAGTGACACGATAGTGTTGATGTAAGGGGGCGTTTTTTATGGTGTCTTAACAAGGATTCTTCACAATTAAATTGAAATAATAATTATAAAGATGACGCAACATACATATATGCTTCCCCTTTTAAATCTAGTTATAGAAACAGTATGCCGTAAAAATGAATTAAACTGCATCATACAGCTATTTCGCCCTCCTAGGATTCTTCAGTGATGCTAGGGGCCAAAAGGTGGGAATCCAAAATTTCTAAACTAGTGTAGAGGCAGAAGATTCAGGTGCGTAGAACCCCTTATATTTATGAATTTACAAGTAGATAAATAAACTGATCAAGATTCAATTATAACGTTATTCATTTGGAGCACCCAAAATCTTTGAATATTGCAAATACGAGTGAAAACTTTATTAACATGTTTTTAATCCAATTGTGCAAATATAAAAAAAAATGAGAAAATTAGGAGTCTCAGTTTTGGAATGAGTTCCTATATCGGACCCGAAAAACACTTTACAAAAACTTTGAATATTCTAGTTCAGTAGCTTGTTAATACCTTGCTTCATTATATCAAATATATCTTATTTATTCTAAATCGGTTTTATATTTAAAGCATCCGCTTTACACAATCCAATAACATTTCTTTATAGAAGCTACATAAAGTATAATGTTTGATAAATTGGTTTTCTATTTTTGTAAATTCTGCACTTTATCTTAAGTAAAGAAGCCCCCAAAAATTACACTCATACCTGGTGCAAACTCCATAGAGAACACGCCCAGTAAGTGATTCAATTGGAATATATTCCAATTGTTTAAGTAAAATGAAGTCTCAGAAATGATGAAGATATTTCTAAGCATTAACAGATTACGAAGCCACAGGTTTGCATCTTACTTTTATTAGAGGAAATGAGAACTTATAGTAATAGAGATTGACAATATTTCACTTTAGATGACCCTCGAAAATATTATTTAGACGTCCTTTTATCTTTCTATCATTCTAATTCAATTTTACGTTGAATATAATTTTTTTCCATAGTAAACTAAATCTGCATCTTTGTGTGATATAAAGATGGAGATTTTTTAATATATTTTTAGCTGTTGTGATTGACAATGATGACTGGGTTCTCATTTTTAGGATTGATGTTTACTTGAATGTGACCAATATTTACATGCCGTGAGTCGTCGATGAAGCAGAAGACTCTTACCATTCCGGAACACCTAGTTTTATTACTTTGAATTTTTACAAGGGGCTCCATGTAAATCTTTCCTTTGTTCATATTTTGCCCCTAGTTTAATCAGTTTTCAGCTCTAGTTATGGTTTTGTTGACGAAACTCGCTATGTAAATCTTGCTCTCATCCAAGTACACATCAAGTTCTCGAAATGAGAGGCTACATGATCTACCGTAACCACCCAAATACACACACACTCACCACACACTTACATCGCTTACAACAGAAGGCTACATGATCATACCGTAACAACTCAAATACAAACGTACTCACCACACACATACATCCCTTACAACAGCAGACTACATGATCTACCGTAACCACCCAAATACACACGTACTCACCACACACATACATCGCTTACACCAGAAGGCTACATGATCATACCGTAACAACTCAAATACAAACGTACTCACCACACACATACATCCCTTACAACAGCAGACTACATGATCATAACGTAACCACCCAAATACACACGCACTCAGCACACATACATCGCATACACCAGAAGGCTACATGATCATAACGTAACAACTCAAATACACACGCACTCAGCACACATACATCGCATACACCAGGAGACTACATGATCTACCGTAACCACCCAAATACACACGTACTCACCACACACATACATCGCTTACACCAGAAGGCTACATGATCATACCGTAACAACTCAAATAAACACGTACTCACCACACATACATCGCATACACCAGGAGACTACATGATCATACCGTAACCACCCAAATACACACGTACTCACCACACACATACATCGCTTACACCAGAAGGCTACATGATCTACCGTAACCACCCAAATACACACGTACTCACCACACACATACATCGCTTACACCAGAAGGCTACATGATCATAACGTAACAACTCAAATACACACGCACTCAGCACACATACATCGCATACACCAGGAGACTACATGATCATACCGTAACCACCCAAATACACACACACACAGCACACACATACATCTCCACACCAGGAAACTACATGATCTACCGTAACCACCCAAATACACACGCACTCACCACACACATACATCGCATACACCAGGAAACTACGTGATCTACCGTAACCACCCAAATACACACGCACTCAGCACACACATACATCGCTACACCAGGAGACTACATGATCTACCGTAACCACCCAAATATACACGCACTCACCACACACATACATCCCTTACAACAGCAGACTACATGATCATACCGTAACCACCCAAATACATACGCACTCACCACACACATACATCCCTTACACCAGTAGACTACATGATCATACCGTAACCACCCAAATACATACGCACTTAGCACACACTTACATCGCTTACACCAGGAGGCTACATGATCTACCGTAACCACCCAAAAACATACGTACTCAGCACACACTTACATCGCTTACACCAGGAGACTACATGATCTACCGTAACCACCCAAATACACACACACACAGCACACACTTACATCGCTTACACCAGGAGACTACATGATCTACCGTAACCACCCAAATACACACGTACTCAGCACACACAAACATCGCTTACACCCGGAGACTACATGATCATATCTTAACCACTTAAATACACACGTACTCAGCACACATACATCGCATACACCAGGGGACTATAGATCATACCGTAACCAACCAAATACACACGCACTCAGCACACATACATCGCATACACCGTGAGACTAAATGGTCATACCGTAACAACCCAAATACACACACATTCAGCACACATACAACGCATACACCAGGAGACTACATGATCATACCGTAACCACTCAAATACACACGCACTCAGCACACATACATCGCATACACCGTGAGACAGGCCTTTAATAATGACCTCAGCTGTTAATAGGACGTAAAAGCTAACCATGCTGATTTTGTTGTATCAAAGTGTTTTACCTGTAAACACCTGTTACTGGATTACAAACTTTACGCTATGTTTACGATGTAGATAATATCTACATACATTGAAGAAATTTACACAGCATATTTTAAATGTCAATTAATGTAATTATTTTTGTGTTATTAAATACCATATGTCAGCATTGACATATGTTTAAATTTTACATTACTTGATATCAACACAGATGCCGAACAACATATATATGAACTAGGTGCTAATCCCTAAGTATTCTTTTATTAAAATAGCATTTTACTTTTGTTAACATATGCTGATAAGGAGGTTTCCTATTCTCTACTCCCGACCACTTGTAGGGGTGATACAGTACGATGTTTGTGTAGCATATGTTTTCATCAAAATAATATGATTGAATTTATCAATTTTAAGGATACATATGACGCTAAATATAGCAACGACCAGTGAATGATATAAAGGATAAGCCTCGTACCCTGTCTCAGTGCGTTCGCACTAGTGTCAGTTTCAAACATATGTTCGTTTCAGGTAAACTGAAAAAAAAATCCTGCAATATGTTTTTATATTTTGTAGTGATATTCTTTTATGATCCAGTATCACAAACACATTATAATGTATTGGCCGATATGGAAACGTGTATATGCTGGACCGGACGGTGATAGCACAGATAACTAGATCACAATGGGTTATCAAACAGATATAAAAATATATTTCAAATAAAAGACAATAATAAGATAATTTAGCGGATCGTCGGCGACCATATAGCTTAATTGGTTGAGCGTCCGCCTAGAGTTCGGAAGGTCCCGGGGTTCGAACCCCGGTCTGGCCGTGCATTTTTCCTCTCCTGTAACATTTGGTGCCTGTGACCAAACCGTGTTTCAAGTACTTAACAAGGGGGTACCCGAACCTGGGTTGTAAATCATGATGTCCTCGGGGTCAAAGACTGTGTTAAGGAGGTAGGAATGTAGCAGATCTTGACCGGGTCGATCGTGGGCGACCAGATAGCTCGATTGGTTGAGCATCCGTCTAGAGTTAGGAAGGTCCCGAGTTTGAACTCCGGTCTGGCCATGTATTTGTCCTCTCCTGTTACATTTGGCGCCCAGCAAAATATACCCATCGGAGGGATACAAATGTTTTCTAGACGTCTGGTCATTGCTGCACATACCAGAAAAGATATGCACCTTTTCGTATGACGCATTTTTTTTCGAATCTGTCGACAATTCAAAAAAAAAAAAAAATATCCTAAATACAGATACTTTTTGTTTGATTATTTTGATTATGCAATAACAAGTTCATACATAAATTAGCTGTGATCTTATTGTAGCGCCTTTGGTCTGTACAAAAACTGACCAGTGTGTTCATCCGTGAAAATTTGTGAACGATAATTTAAGCACTTTACAGTATACCTATATTTATAAAAAAGAACAAAAAACTAAGACTTTGCCGCAAGGCCTTTCTGCCCTCTCAGGCCTCTTCAGGCGGACGGAAATTAAAATTTTAACATATGTCCTATATTTATATATATATATAAAGAACGTATTCAGTAAAGGTGATGCGTTTTAGGAACGTGCTATCGAATTTTCACATTTATCTTAAATTGCTATTAGTTGAAATCATTTTAACATGTCAATACCCATTAAACTATCTGACAGCTAAATGTATGGATTATAATTGAATTAAGGATGTCAAAATGCCATGTATTATATAAGTATAACAGGTTCTAACTAATCGTTTTCTCGTTTAGCCGCTATTATGGGCGTGTATTGACAGGCGCACGACCAGTCTGATACATTGTCGATACCTAATCCCCCACGACTAGGCTATTAATCAGGGTAATATGCATCATACATATTTTCCTGACAGGTTATACATGATAAATGTCTACTTTCACGTGATAACATATTTTCTCTTTTGATACGATCACAATTTAATTATAATCGTTTATGTATGATAAATCAATAAACACGAGCTGTACCGAGCAAGCTGTTCGTGTCAGGTCTGTGGTAGTAACAGTCCGATAGGTGAACGGCTTAATCTTAAGGCAGTATCCTTGTCTATACAGGACAATTCAGTTTCATATAATGGTTATCTCCCCTGATTAAAAAAAACCTCAAGCTGTCAGGTTTTATTTCAGTAAGGTATCGTACAATTTGCTGTTTATGGCTGACAATCCGAATGGTTTATCCGAACAACTTAATCCTTAAGGCTGTATCCTTGTCTATACAGGATAATTCCGTTTCATATAATGGCTATCTCCCCTGATTAAAAAAAAACGTGTATAAAAAAGTAAATTCAAGCTGTCCGTTTTTTTTTGTCCGAAAGTATGGTACAATTTGCTGTTTATGACTGACACTCCGATAGGTTTATCCGTACAACTTAATCTTAGGACATAACAATTTTGAAAAATTAAATAAAAGTAAAAGTAAAATATTACCGCTCCAGTTTTAGCGTCAACGAAAAGTGACGAATCCGGATATTTTTAACAATGGTTCAAAGTTTAGAAAGCGTTATTCCGGATCATTTGATTGTTTAAAAATAGTATTTTTTCGGTATCCTTGTCTATGCATGATAATTTCGCAATCAAATAATGTTTTTCTCCTCTGAATTTAAAGATAAAAGGTTTTGTAAAATTACTTAATTTGGCGCAATTAATAATGACGCATTGTCAGTGTTTGGCAAATAAGCCCAATGATAAAATTACGCTTTCATAAAAATTACCATATAAGAAGAGTATAAAGACTCAAATAAGCGGAATAATATTTCAGGACAATGCTTTCAGTATGAAAAACGCCGTAATATGATTACCGCGAAAATATAAACGATTTAAAAGTAAAATAAAGCAGTACTTTGTCAGGTCTGTGTCCGTACACTTGTTTGTGACTGACACTCCAACAGTTTAAGTTAAAAGCTTGTTTTTAATCTTAAGGCTGTATAATTGTCTATGATTCTGTTACCTGTAATAGTTGTTTGTGACTGACACTCCAACAGTTTAAGTTAAAAGCTTGTTTTTAATCTTAAGGCTGTATAATTGTCTATGATTCTGTTACCTGTAATAGTTAACTCCATCTAATAAATAAAACTAAATTTTAAATCAGATTCAGATAAAGCTAATTATCAAATCAAATAAGCTGTTTCTGTAAAGCCATTGTACGTACAATACATCTTGATGTTTGTTGCTGACACTCAGAGTTAACACGTATCTCAATGAATAGCATAGCTTAAAAGAGGATATATTTATTATGTTATTTATGTTATGTAATCATTTTATGTTTCTTTGTGTCTTGATAAAGGAGCAGATTGCTCCGAAAATTTGACAACACCAGTTTGTCTACACTGTTGGAATTACTTCTTTGCCCTTTATAAAATTATAAGTAATTCGTATCCTATACATATCGGTTTATAAGGAGTCAGTGTTATTTGGAAAACTACTGTTGATATTACTTTTGGACCCTTATATATTGATATGTGTTTTAGATGCCTACCTCCCCTGAATTCATATTCGAAATGTGCTAACACAAGTTTCATCCAAAGATTCTATTTATCTTACCGCTATAATTTGTCTTACATTATGTAAGAATCATGTACTCTTAAAATATTTTAAGAATCATGAACTTCTAAAATATTTTAAGAATCATGAACTTCTAAAATATTTTAAGAATCATGTACTTTCAAAACATTTCAAGGATCTTATACTTTCACAATATTTCAAGAATCATGTACTTTTAAAATATTTTAAGAATCACGTACTCTTAAAATATTTTAAGAATCATGAACTTCTAAAATATTTCAAGAATCATGAACTTTTGAAATATTTAAAGTCGTGTACCCTTTACATGTCACATATTATACGTAAGTACTTATATTTTAGAAAAATGTTTCCACTAAGAAAAAGCTGTGAAACATACCCTGCAGAACTATTTGTGACCTTTAATGAAAAAAAGGGGCCCAAACCAGGATCTCAAATCCTTTAGTCAACTGCATGTTGACTCGATAATGTACTTTGAAAAAAGAAAGTGTTCATACTAATTATTATCTGTATATTGTTGGTTTGTGTGTTTACGGTTGTTGTTGATAAATTGGTGTTTTTTATTGATTGGACAGCTTGTATAAGAATGACGTCAGTAGCCACGGTTGTTTGTTTACTGTCATAACAAACTAAAACAGATACAATTGTTGTGACAAAACAAATCGGTGTTCGATAATTACTTTTCTAATCCTAATTACATAATATATAAAACCAGATACATTGTATGTTGATTATCTATGAAGTGGAAATTAAATTGGTGATAAAATAGAACATGTATAAGCATTTTACCCAATTTCAAAATGTCTGCATTTTAGGGTATCAACTTAGACGACATATTTATACTGACATTTGTTTATCTAGTTTGTATTTATATGCATTTTTATATTATCACATATGAGCTTACATTGTCGTAACTTAACATTAATTATGCAAGTATCCAAATATTATCCACATGTTGTGAAGAGCTTAAGAGTAATTTTTCAAATTATATAGAGCGTTAAATAAATGTTGTATAATATTATTATTATTATAATTTAGCCGATACATTACATTTGTTCTTACAACACAAGTTTATAAGCCACCAACACAATTCAAATGTATAGTCCAAATTCGTTTGGACACATTGTGTGGTAACATCGTAAGTAAGAAATACTATGTTATAAGATGGCCGTCCCTTTAACTGCCGTGGCGCACACATTGAAGGTTATATCAATGTTATCGCGTTTCATGTTTATCATTCACTACAATCATCACGGCTGCAGGCGCTGACAGAGACACTGAGGAACGTCTCAGAGATTGTCACGTTCCTGGTTTTGATTTGAGAATCCCCCAGGGAAGTGTCTTTCTTCATCATTCCTAATACAAACTTAGGGGTGACTTTGTTGAATGGTAATACCGGTTATGACCTTAGGTAAGAATATATTTAGAGGGTTGCTATGGATTTCCTGTGATTTGTTTGATACATAAGCGACGTGTTTTGAAAAGAAAGCCGTTTTCCCTGGGGATACTTTGTCAACTATCATCTCAAAATATGTACACCATCACCGATACCCAAACAGACTATGTTGTAGAGCTGTGCAATACATTCACTACACTGGTTCCGTTTGATGAGGGCAATGTTTTTATTGCACAAACCTTTTTTTCTGTCGTTTGAAAATATGAAATGCTATCAAGGGATAGATATGTGCTTTCCCTTTTCTCCTTCTCCTAGATATGAATTCTCATTTTTGTGGTAAAGGGACGTCATTGATATCTTTGATTGAAATATTTACTTTATCGGCCCTTTCTTTGTCTTAAAGTCCTCTTTTCCCAATAAATGTTTTTTACTTTTCACAGTACCTGGATATGCTTCACTCTTTTCTGTGGTTCTTGTTCCTCTCTTGTGACAGTACTCATTTGATTTTTGCTTGCAGAGCTTTGTCCTTCATGTGATGTTTTCTTTCAGAGCTTTATCCTTCATGTGATGTTTGCTTACAGAGCTTTATCCTTCATGTGATGTTTGCTTGTAGAGCTTTGTCTTTAACATTGCTCTGCCATTTATGTTTAGTTATAACTTACAAGTTTATATCTAAAACTAGAAATTCCCGCCTAATCGACAAACAACAAAATGCTCAATACTAGGAATAGCGTCTGGTCGCCCGCTGATTGGCAGACAAGATTTAAGTTTTCATTGACAAGAGAATTTGTCATATTTTAACCATTGCGACGATCATCCAGTTCAATATGCTGAATAAAAGGTTTTTTTCTCAGGCATGCTATCCTAATCTGCTATTAAGCTTATATGATCTATCTTATTGGGCTTATGTATAGCATATATGCATCTGGTTTAAGACTGTATAATTTAATTTTGCCTATTCCCGCAATGTTAAACTTTTCCAGGTTATATTGTATAACCTTAAAAATCAGACAACGCAAAAAGTGATGACGTCATATACCTCCATGTTTGGCGCGGTATTTTGTAATCAAACTTCTGATTTGTTGAAGTTGTTTTGCGGTGGAAGTTATGCACATGGTTGTGTATTTTGCAAATCCATTCGAGTTTTGTTATATTTAATACGAAATCATTGTATAAGACTTATGTCTTATATATGTATCTTCGGAATTGAAATTATAAGTAATAACCACAATATTTTTGAGGGTTATACGGTATATACCGAAAAAACTGTGTGTACTTTTTTGCATAAACCGCTTCGTTACTGAATCTGTCGACATAGTAACGTGTGAATCTGTCGACATAGTAACGTGTGAATTTGGCGACATAGTTACGTGTGAATCTGTCGACATGGTAACGTGTGAATCTGTCGACATAGTAACGTGTGAATTTGGCGACATAGTTACGTGTGAATCTGTCGACATAGTAACGTGTGAATCTGTCGACATAGTAACGTGTGAATCTGTCGACATAGTAACGTGTGAATCTGTCGACATAGTAACCTATAAACTGCGTAAGTCTGTTGATGTATAACAAGAAGTGATAATTGTCATTCATTCTTAACAATGGTACATACAGGATGATTTAATTAACAATCCATTTATATCACATTGAATATACGCTTGCTTATTTCCTTACCCGCGAGTTACTCTGTTCCACACCAGATCATTAGGGCGCATTTCTAGATTATAGGTCATTCTGATCGTCTTTGTGAAGTTGTAGGTCAGTTATTTTAAAGGGGGTATTTGTTATTCACGTCTATGCGTACTTAGCTAATGACATTTTTATTATATTGAAAGGTAGATGAGGTGTTGTTTGTTTCTTTTATTAAAAACTGTCTTTGAATATACGCAGAGCTTGTGTAGAAACGTAACTTTACTTGTGATGACCAATATTTTCTTTGAAAATGTCGGCATTAAAGCATAAACTGGTTACTCTTTCGCTTTGGTTGTTCCCTGTTATTACATAAAAAAAATCAAATACGAAAACGTCAACAAATCCATAATCCGAACTCAAAATCGATTGAACTGGGGGCTAAATAAGAACAAAGGAAAGATAAACAAAGAAACCTATGTGGGTAAAAAACAAAAGAATTAGACCAAGTGTTCCGGAAGAGTTACGTCCTCTGCTAATTGTCCATGATTACCTTTCAAATGTTTCCATTGTTCGTTATTCGCTTTACATTTGCCGATGCTAAGCAATACCTTTCATTTTACCAAATACATCAAGTCTAATTGTTACACGGTTCTCCTAATCTGTCTGTTGTGCTGTATATTAATATGTTACGTCACACATCTTCCGTTTCCATTATTTAGAACAGGAAGATGGCAACCAATCTTTTCAAATAAACATGTTATCAACTTATTCATCTAATGACTGTTTTTGTAAGCATTGAAAACGTGAATTAATAGACGTTCATAATTGTGCTTGTTTTCGACTACTCTATCAAACAGATGTGTATGTTGACATTTGCTAATATGAATTTTAATATCTGTTTTCACTTTTTTTTAGGTGATTTATATGTAATAATTTATTTGAACAGTGGAATATATCAATTATAAAAAGACGGATTTATTTTATATAACAATGACAATTATCGTTACATTGTTCAATCTGAAGGATTTGATATAAAGGATTTTAATATGATTAATTTTGATAAGGAGTCTGTGCAACTTCCTTTGCATAATTATGATTGATGGTTTCCTTTTTGATTTTTTAGTGTTTTCGAAGATCTAATTATTTTCTGAATGCAAACGAGATACAACAAATCTTTCTAATATTTCCTCGGACAAACTTATATACTTTTTAATTTGTATTCAAGGACAGGAAAACCTTTATCTTTTGAATTCATAAATTGACGGAGTTTTAAGCACCTAGCCCTTCTGTTTCTACATTAATTTAGAAATTTCGTATTCCCACCTTTTGGACCCTATCATCACTGAAGAGTCCTAGGAGAACGAAACAGCTGTAAGATGCAGTTTAGTTTATGTTTTTTCGGCATACTGTATTATATTACTAAATGAAGCATGTGTGTGTGTTTCGTCTTCTTTGAGAAAGGGGAGCTTATGGTTTCCGCTGAATTAGATACTTCGATATTTTGACAGATATAATTGTTTTGTATGGGGCAAGAGTGCCGTGCTATATGAAATAAATAAGAGAATACAGAAGCGTCAACATAACCATAATCCAAACTCAAAATCGATTAAACCAGGGGCAAAATCGTAGTACACGATTTAAAATTATACATAACTAGTTTAAGTTTACTTATACATTCATTAATAAAAGGGGTTTTGAGCACCTGACCCTTCTGCTTCTACATGAATTTAGAAAATTTGGACCATAGCATTACTGAAAAGTCCTAGGAGGACGACACAGCTGTATGGTGCAGTTTAATTCATTTTTCGGCATACTGTATCTATTACTCAATTTCAAAGGTGCAGCATAAATGTGTGGTACGTCATCTTTTCTTGAAAAGAGCAGCGTATTTGTGTTATGGATGGATTAAAGAGAGTTTAAAGAAAGCACGTTTTATGTCATCTGTGCAATGTTATGTTTTCAACTCATTTTGAACTGTGACAATTATAGCAATACTGTCATTAAATAACAGCCTGTTGAATGAACAATTCTTGTCTTTTTGCAATTAACAATTCGTGAAATTGTTGAGTTTACTTTCTTATAATCTGCTGAATGAACATCTATGTAACTTGTTGAATTAATATCATTTAATTTCTTTTTCTAACTTTTTGAACTAACGTTTATATCACTTGTCATATTCTATAGGTCGTTTGAAATATTACGTAAAATTCTAAATTGATAAAAAAAAAAAGTTAAAGAATATCAAAGCGTCTACAAAATCATAATCCGAACTAAAAATCGATAAAACGAAAGGCAAAATAGGAACAAAAATAATACGACCAGGTATTCCGGAGGAGTAAGCGTCTTCTGCTTCATCGAAAACATCCGCCATGTAAATTTTTGTCACATCCAAGTAAGCATAAAGTTCCCAAAACGAGAACCGAGTATCATTGTCAATTACAACAGGTTAACACATGAAGGATCATATTCCAAAACGTCCAACTTCATATCACTGAAAGATACAGAATATTTCTCAATTACACAAATATGGTAACCATAAAACTTGCCCATAGTTATGATCAATCAAAGGAAAGAACATCTACATGATATAATATGTTTACGCTAGACCCCATCAAATCTGAGCGACCCTAGCGCTACTTAAAGGTTTCAATACGTCATACGTAATATCCGCACAGAAAACAACAGTTGTGTTGAAGGCCTCTTGACAACGACCCAGTAAAATCACGACCAAGACTTCTATGATATCTCATATCCGTAGTAAGACAGAATTTCACGTCAAATTGTGGAGTCATTGACCTAAGTACCATAACAGGCTATTGTTCTTAGCCAACGCTTGTCAACCCCCGTAAACAAAAATGTCAATCCCACTTGTGGTGATGACGCTTATTGACTGTTAGGCATCAACATGATATCCAAGGGTTAATTGGGTATGGGTATTAAAGGTTTAAACGACCCGTTCCTGATACACATATAAATTATAGATATTCCCCTGAATGGCAAAACAAATTTAACATGTAAACAAGCAATCTGACCACAGTTTGATACATGTAATACATGTTCCCGTCATGAAAGAAAGACAATTTAAAACGATATTCCAAACAACTCATCCTTCATACAAGGCTGAACTTGTCGAGGGGCTTAACAGGACGGGTAACAAAAACTTTGCCAAATCTTTCAATTTCACTTTCAGGTATACCTACGATGTTTGCTGAACTAGTCGATCGTATATACTTAACTGAACTTGAGATTAAAGACACAAGAAACTCTCCCACATCAACTTCCTAAAGTATACCTCTACCTAACTATGACCAACACGGGCAGCTTACTTCTAGATTGTATGATAAACGTGACGATTTCTATTTTCCTATCGTGAACTAAACTTCCCCTTTCTTGATAGTAACATCCCTGCTTCTCCATCCTATGGCGTGTATATGTCACAGTTGAATCGTTTTTCTATGAATTGCTCTGCATATTGACTTTCGTGATAGATGTCAGCTACTGACAAACAAACTTACAGCACAGGAATTCGAGATATACAGGTTGATGAAGATAATTGGCAGTTTTATGGTCGCCATCTTTGAACTCATCGAGAAATATTTGTTTCCTTATACGATATGAAGATGGATATTTTTGAGTTTGCTTATAGTGTGCTTACTTGTTGTGGTTGATGACCCGGTTCTCATTCTTAAAATTGATGTTTGCTGGAATATGACCAAGATTTACATGGCGATGTCGTCGATGAAGCAGAAGACGCTTACTATTCCGGAACACCTGGTCTTATTCTCTTGTATTTTTTACATGGGTTTCCATGTATATATTTCCTTTATTCATATTTTGCCTCTCGTTTAATCGATTTTTTGACATTGGATTATGGTTTTGTTGACCCTTGGATATTCTCTGACTTTTTTTTTCATTCCGAAATGAGAACCGTGTCATCATTGTCAATCACAACAAATTAGCACAATAATGAGAATGCTCAAATACGTCCATCTTTATATCACACAAAGAAGCAGAATAGTTCTGAGACCTAAATGGCGACCTTAAAACTTGCTCATAGTCCTCATAAAAAATGAAGACTACTGATATTAAATTGATAAATTGATACCAGTGTACTTGTTATCATGGTGACCTTTCAGAGACCTATATAGTTAAGTTTGGTGTATAGATGAAACGAAGGGATACGCCAACCAAGTAAAGGTATGCTTATCACGTAGGTAAAATCACGTGATGTGACAAGTCGATCATGTGTATGGATAACGATACGATAACGATAAGACGATAACATGATTAGAAAAGCCAACCACTTCTAAATTAATAAATTAAAGGGGTATCACGCACCCGACCCTTCTGCTTCTACAGTAGTCTAGAAATTTTGAATTCCCACCTTTTGGCCCCTAGCATTACTGAAGAGTCATAGGAGGACGAAACAGCTGTATGGTACTGTTTAATTCATTTTTCGGCATACTGTATATATTACTAAATTTAAAAGGTGCAGCACATGTGTGTGTTACGTCACTTTTGATAAGTCGATCATGTTACTGTACATCAATGACGAGACTTGATATTCAGCACAATCGCTAAGTTCACCAGTTACTTGGGTTCATGTGTCGATCACATGATCAGGTGTATTGGTCACGAGGGCAAGGTCGTTTCAGCTTCAGTCACGTGGTACTTTTATGTTAATTGCTAATGTCGTGCGTTTGATAAATAAACTGAACTATGATAAAGTGGTTCTAGATTACATCATCATTAATGCCTGGGCGTGTCGATAACAGACTGCACGCCCGCTATCAAATATGGTCATTGGTCATTTATTGTTACCTTAACGACCAATTACACGTCACTCAAATCTCGTTTACTCGTGATTACAAAATATCAGATAAGATTCATAAATATGTATTAATATTTTTCTCAGACACACCTGTATTTTCCCCGGACAGGTATATTAAAATGTTTTACCAAAGCCTTGTCAACTTCATTTCTGACCATCAGAAAGATTTAAAACGCGGATTACATTTTTATAAAAGTTTGTTTCATATAAAATATAAAAATGCATAACGTATGTTCAGATTGAAAGTATAAATGTGGAAACAATACAATTGATGACTGATGAAAACGAGTTGAGTGTGGAAAATTTATGTTAAAAGAAGAACAAGTAACAAGAAACTAAACGGAAAAAAGATACAAATTTACGATGATGATCTTGTAACTAGTCTGATACCACCTTGATAATATCAACATTATGCCTGTATGTATGCGTGCTTGCTTGAGATGTATTGTGTTCTGATGGTTGTGGGACCAAGCTTCCAACAAAATCTTTTACAGTTTTGGTAAGAAATACACTTTCTGCGTGGAAGAATGTTTAGTGCTCAACCAATCCACTCAAAACCCATACAAGGCTAAATAGAATAAAAGACATTTTTTGTAATGAGCATTTATTTGGTTCCATACCAATGGCATAGCCACTTTTCAAAGATATTTTAATTTTTTTTTCTTTACCATGAACTTTACACATTATTCTTGTTTCAGAATAAGGAAATCTAAAACAACAAAAACAAAAATAAGCTATTTATGCTACATTGTATAGATTTATTAATGACAATTTAATATGTATAAATAATGTTCACCCTTTTTAATTATACTATTTATTTTTTTTTCACCGAGACAATCTATTACAGATTTGTCTTTCATTCCTATCACAATAGATGCGTCTACCATGCTTATATTGCATTGTTAGAGCCTATTAAAACATAACATTCCCAACGCTTAATTAAAAATACATACATCGATAGAACATCAAAACAGAGAAGTGGTCGCGAGCGATTCCAGCTCACGCGCACCGTGCACGGTCGACACTCATTAATATACCTTATCGGCCAGACCATCTTAAAGCCCGGAAGTAGATAATGTTGTCGGGCTTGTCATGTTCCCCGAGGTGTTTGTGTCGTTCTAACGGCCCATACCAGGTCCCCGTGTACTCGATACAGATTGCATCGGCAAATCGTCTTAATATTTGAGCTGTTTGACCAGGGGTCTCAGCAGCTTAACAAATAGCTAACGTAATTTGTCTGAAACGAGATGCTTGAAAAAATATTTTAAATCAACAATTGCGTAAATGTTCCTTGTCGTTTGGCGAACTATCAGAAAACATCAACGGGGTAGTTTTTAAGTATATCATTCCATACTAGTTATTAATATATCAAGTTATATCATGTTAAGCTGACAAAATTTTACTTAAAGGCACATGTGATCGGGACAGGTGATTACTTGTATTTTTTTTTTATTGGCAATCTTTGGGTTTTTCCATGAAAACAGCAATGTTTTAACCGCCGTTCAATTTATTTATTTTCTTTTTTTTTCTATTTTTCTTTTCAAACAGCAAGCAATCGTACTTCTTTCCTGAAGATTAGAACTGATAATCAGTGCACTTTAATAACACGTTCGTGTAGGTGATTTCTGAGTACATTCATCATGAACATGTGCATGTGTATCCCTCAAAGTTCGTGTTTGTCAATGTTTGTCGTCCATTGCTCTACAGGGTAGTCCGATGGCTCAGTAGGTAGTACAACCACCTTTCACAAAGAGAGCTTGGACTCGTACCTGAACAGTTGTTGGGTCGCGATGCCCTTGTACACTGTTGTTTTCTCTATGTACTCCGGTTTTCTCCAACACCAAGAAACTCTACGCATTTCCACACAGGCCAAACATGCTGATTCATATCAGCTGAAATCAATAAATTTTTAAGTGCTTCTGACATTTGCAATGCTTTGCAAAAAAAATTACAATACCTCTAAAAAGAGAACTTTAAGATGTAAGAATGGGAAAGAGAATGATGTGTTATCATATAAAATCAACATTAATTTTGTAATATTGCTGACACTTCTTCTTCCTGTTTTTTTTTATTTATTTTAAACGAAAGATGAATTGACGAGATCTGAGAAACAATCAGAGGGACACCTGCCGTTTACAAAGTATAAAAGTCAACCTGTCTAATATAAAGCATTATTTCTAGCACGATAACGTATTTCGATTGTAAGATATGTTTTCTAGTATCAAGATTCTCAGAATTTATTGGGTCATTTTGACCAATAAATTGCTGAACCTGTGTTTTTAATAAGTCATTATTTTAATTAATTCTTGGTATTGAAACGTTTTCTTAAAAAGCAAAAGAAAAAGAAATTCCCTGAAACGCTTCCGTGCCACCAGATTTCCACCGCCGGTTCTAATGCTGTTTATGCAGTAACATGTGTTTTATTGTGATCACAAGGTGGGCCATAGTCGTAACAACATTATTTATTAAGATCAATCAAACATGTTTAAGCCAATCAAATTACTGTACATTTGCAAGACATACAGCATTGCAAATTATAAATTGATTTTTATGGTTTTGTTGACATATTACATAGGCACATGTAGAGCAGGAACACTAGTTTATTTGTATTTTAAAGAAAATATTATGGTACAGTTTTGTGTACGCTGATTAAACTGCAAATTGTTATCAAAGTCTTAAGTAGTGAAGCGGGGATCCTTAACACATATTAGGACACGTGTTATTGATGACGTCAAAAGTTAACAGGTCGCATTGTGACGTCATATATCATGATTTTGTTTTAATTCTAGATGTGATAATACGCTCACTGTTGCTTTTTTCACCAAGGCGGCCGGGGTTCGATTCCCCGAGCGGACGTGAAAAGGTGTATGGGAGTCACCTGCAATGTGGGTTTTCTCCGGGTACTCCGGTTTCCTCCCACAAAAGGACCCCTCATGCGCTGACATCAGGGCTAACAAGAGTGATTATTATAAGTTGGATAACGTGTTTCATAATTGTTGTAAAATAAATAAAATTTATATTATATATCTGGTATCGTGGTTTCAATAAAATATTAACAGACAGACAGACATTATCTATGTGTCCTCGGCACACCGTTCGGCAATCGGACAGTACGCAATTAGCCCCGTATCATTGTGATTTAAACGCATTCTGAAATAACAATGGCGTGTTGTCTAATGATTAAATTTGTCATTTTGATCTATGCGACATAAACAGTCCATGTTGCTTTGGAAACCGTTTCTCTGCAATCCAGTTAAGATTGGAGTTGCTATGGTAACGGTAGAATTTTAACTGCTTCAGTAGTGTTTAAGACACTGGTAAGAAGTGATATTGTCTGAAAGAGAATACAGTATATCACACACACATACTTATTGGATATCAGTCAATCCCCCCAGTGCAGCCTACAGTATATAGAATATAGTCTAATTTCTTTTATTATATCTATAAATTGTTTTTTGATTAAATATTGTTTTCATTCCCGAACCGTAGAGATATATCTTTCAAATCTCGTTTAGTTTAAGTCCATAAGTTGTTTATTTATGTGTGTATACTGTATGTGGATTGTTGTCATATATTTGTATACAGACGTTGTCCAAAGTCAATATCCCAACCTGTCTCTCTTCTCCAGCTTAGCAAGTACTGACTGCATAGACATACACACATTTAATCAAAGGCTTGCAGACTGTTAGTTGTCTTAATTATGGCGTCGTCTCTAGAATCATAAAACTTATTATGAATCAATTATATCAGATTATGACACAAATGGAAGTTGGCAAACGTCGCATTCCGTTCATGCACATTAAAGTTTCTTTTTATGTTGAATAAACAATGACAGCTCCACATCACTATCAGTGATATGATATGAATCATAATATTTAACTTACTTAAAAATGTAAAAAAAAAAAGTGACGAAGAATAAAAAGTTGCTCATATTGAAAAACGCCCACCTTCATATCATACAAGGATAAAGACTATTTCTCAATTGATACCAAAATGCTGATCATAAAACTTGCTCATAGTCTTCACAAATCTGCATCTCTTGAATTCTAGTGCCGTTTTCTATTTTGTACTGGTATCTATACATATATATAGTGTATCGTATAATCTGAACACAGAAAAATTAATTCAACTAAATTAGTATATGTTAACAGCAAGAGAATCCAAGCCGGTCACGTATAATCTTACTAGACACAGGATATAGAGGACATCTAACAGTGTCTTCAGTAATACCAAATATATGTTACGACTGGGGCTGCTGTTAGATATTCTATTTATTACATTGCATTTTTATAGCAAAATCTATAGTGGCAGCTTTTGATTTTCCTAAATGTCATTTGTAAACAGCGTTCTGGTTGGTCAAATCACCTAGTAAAATTGTAATAAATATTATTAATTCACATACACTGTATACCTCTAAAACAAAACATTATCTACTTGGTGCTAAGTAATGTAATGCAAGTACTACTTATGATATACTAAAATTAAAAACCCTCTTATGCATTGTGTACTCTCGTGTAGAACCTACTACCAGAGCCGATCATCCCTGAAAACCCTGTCTATTTGTATGTATACAATGTTTGATTGAGATGTAAACGTTTACAGAAACACGTTAGTTTTGTGGTAAATTATATGTAAAGTATCTGTCAGCTTCATGTCTGGTCTTGATTTCTCATAAAACATTCTTAACACGTCTATTAGTGTTCAGTATTACATTTCCATTAGTACAATGGAACGTGGTGGGGGGCCTGTTCAGCCCTATTTACCATATATTTAGCGTACCGTCACTGGTAACGATACTGCAGAAAATGAATTATGTTCTCATCTCAAAGTTTTACATGATTATTAATGTCTTTTCAATTATACCCATTACTTTAATTTGTGATATGCACTTTGAATTCCATTGTAC
The DNA here is from genome assembly GCA_947623455.1 of Mimachlamys varia. Lineage (NCBI taxonomy): Eukaryota > Metazoa > Mollusca > Bivalvia > Pectinida > Pectinidae > Mimachlamys > Mimachlamys varia. Next base: position 24,229,779 of record OX392545.1, read on the forward strand.
AACACAAGGATTCGTGATATGTATGTTCATCACAACTATGGGCAAGTTTTAATGGTCAACCTTTCCCTTATTTCAATAGGTTAAATCTAGGTATACCTACGTTGAAAAACAATTAGTATTGAAAATATTCGTTATACTTTACGAAATTAACAAGATGTTTTGAGTTCGACAACTCTCACATGCATGCCCAGTACATAATAGAAAAAAGCATAAATATATGTCTAGATCGAGACTTATTGATAAAATAGCAGGTCGAATTACATTTAGCCATTTGCAATGTTAAAATCCGGTTATTATGCTTGTGTTGTTTATTTACTGGTGTTGTTGGTGTCTTTTCCGCTTCACCATGCCACAGTTATTTTGTAGAATGTTTACTCTGTTATAGTCAAGGAGAGATTCTGTAAAACATCTTACGTAGGACCGACAGAGGAAGGATTATACGAATAAAGTGTTGACGTCTACGGTGTAGGAGCCTATGTCTGTGTATCATTACGTCCAGCCTCGGTGTATCTCCGGGGTGTACACGATGTGTGATAGAATACACTATTACATGTGGGTAGAGGGTTATAGCCATTGTACTAATCGCATAGGCTCTCTAACTCTAGTCTGGTATGTACAGACCTGTACGTGATCCGACTCGGAATGACCCTTAAGGTCCCGACTGGTGTGTTGACCTACAGATCTTTATGGTTCTATACACAACCTTATGACCATCTCGCACTATATTTATTTATGCTTTGTGCAAAGTCCGAAATATATAAAGATAAAGCAAATTTGTCCAGTCTCTGGTCAGATTTGAGTCGTCGGGTATAACTCTGACTTCAGACTGTTGTTTTAAAGGACTCTTACAAATCAATAATTTGTTTTATGTTATATTTCAGCTCTTTAGAACAAAATAATTTAGAAATGAGCTTCAATCATATGAAACATTAGTTTACTGGCTGATTAAGTTGTGCGAGTATTGAACATGTGACGAGGTTACTTTATACTCTACTCATTTTATTGTTACCATGGTGACGTGCATCACGTGGTTTCTATATATACCAGTAATCGTATTGTTACCTTGGTGATGAGAGGTCAGTGGTTACCATGGTCTTCGAATTATACTTATAGAACTAAAGAAACATATGTGGCTACGTATTATGCAATCCTACCGATTGTTACCATAGTGACGAGAATCAAGTGGTTGCCATGTATTCAATCAAATACATTATAACCAAGATACGAAATATCACGTGTTTACTTATTGTATTGATAATAATCACGTGGTTGCTATGAACTCCAGTCTCCATGATGTGATTGTTGTGATACAAATCAGGGGATATTTACACCCATTTCCGGTATCGCTGTCAAGGGGAGACAATTACTGTTTTGTTGAAACTAATGTTACCCGAATGTTGTGTTTATTGATACTTATACGTTTTTGTCATCGACTGTTGTTTTGTAGTTCGTCTCTAAGAGTAAGGTTAGTTTTGGCCCCTGGCATCACTGAAGAGTCCTATGAGGACGCAACAGCTGTATGATGCAGTTTGATTCCTTTTTATTGGCATACTGTATATATTAATAAATCAAAAGATGCAGCATTTGTGTATGTTACGTCATCCTTCTAAAACATTAAGATATCTGTGATAGGTGTAGGTCCCAGAAATATAATTTTTATCTATATCTATCATTCCCTACGTTATGTCGAACAATAAAGGTAATTAATGACACAATGCTATGTAATGATACTTCAGGGAATCACGGATAAAATAATGTATTATATTATAAAACCTGAAGATATTGAAGTCTCAGACGTTATTCTGATAAATGTCTTTGTTTTATTGTCCCCGTTATTGGTAAAGTTAGGTGATAAAAGGATCAGTTTGGATTCATTTCGACCTTTCTATGAGGCGATAAATCCCTCCCTTCCCTTTTTATATGACAAAGAAACTCATTTAAAATATAAATATATAACTATTTTACGTACGTATTTTCTTACATTGAAATATAATCCTCTGATTATTTTCTTATTTATTTGTTATTTTTCAACAATAAAAACTTTGTTTTCGTCGTGGTGAAGGTAATCTAAACATGGTGTTTATGTTTATACAAATACATTTATAGAACAAAATAATGAATAAATCAAGATCAACCATATACAAATCTACATACACGCGCGCACACAAACACATATACATAATAATTAACCTCCACTTACTCAAACTCTTTGGGATCAAATAAATTGTTGGAATATGTGGTATTCGAGTATTCCGAACAGGGACAATTATTTGTTCGGAGAATATGGGGTATTCCGGGAGAGCAAGCGTCTTTTGCTTCATCGACGGCACCCGCCGTGTAAATCTATATCACATCCAAGTAAACATCATGTCCTCAAAATAAGAACCGAGTCATCAGTCAATCACAACAAGTAAGCACACTAATACGCAAACTCAAAAACGCCCATCTGCCTATCACAGAGATACAGAATATTTCTCGATGATATCAAGATGGCGACCATAAAACTTTTAAGGTTGTTGTTGTTTGGTTCTCTATAGCAAGAATCAACAGCAAAGGAGTAAACACTTAACCTTAGGCGCTGAACCTCAACAACAAATGCCTGTCCGTCATAACAACAGATTATATTAAACACATGTAAACACGACTGTCAGTGTCATATTACTGCATATTAATCATAACTGTCAGGGTGAACACCACTTGGAGGCATTGTTATCGATGTGCAATATGATTGATGTGGTTTGGAGGACAGAAAGATTTGTAGCAAGAGTTGGTTTGGACGAAGAAGACGTAGGGACTACGTACTGTAAAAACCAACATTTTCGTGCGTGGAACATTTCGCTAAGTCAGCCTCCAAACTATTCGCGGTGTGGAAATTTTCGCGCTGTCAGTCATTATGTTTTGTACCGTGTAACTATAATACTATTATGTACTGTAGGGTTTGAGTGGTGTTGAATATGTTCGCATGTGGATTTATTCGCGGAGATTTTATGTCAGCGAAATAAGCGAAAAATGCCACACGGCGAACAATTCAACTTTTACAGTATGCATGATCTTTTCATTTGGCAACAACACTGTGTTTTACGATTAAAAGTATTTATTTTTGGAGACTAGACTTTGATACATCAGGAAGGAGTAATCGTCGGTAGTGGAAACATGTTTGTGACTGAATTAGAAGCGAGAAATAAGGACCGCTGTAACGCGTGATTCATCTAACAAGAACGTTCAGCAGAGATTGTGTTTACCTCACGTATTTGAATACAATTAAATTGATGAATGGTTGTAATTTTGGTTGTTTAGTTATATATGGAATATAGCAACAACTAAAATACACTGAATCACTCGACATTCCTGGGAAATAAACATCAAGTCCTCGATGATTGTATTCGTACGCTTGTGTATTTGTTCAATAGTTTAAACTAATTATATTCTTTGTGGCAGTTGAAAATATGCCATTTTGTTTCGATTCGGTGAATTGTCCTAAATACTAACCCTTGTGGCACTGATGTAAGTGTTCATTGTGCATAAACGATAAGTTGTTTTTGAAATGCAAAATGAAGCTTTACTTCGCATTGTCTTCTATGTGCTGGTTCTGCGTTAAATTACTAAATTCAAAAGGTGCAGCATGTGTGTGTGTTACGTCATCTTTCATGATAGGGAGTGGTAGACTCTGCTGGCTATTTTTTTATTCCTCGAGGATAGCTGGAGCCTCCATAGCCACAGTTTTTCTCATTTGAGTAGTGGCACGGTACATACTATACACGTTTCCGTAGTACACGATTTGAAATTATCCAGAACTAGTATTATTTTATTTCTAAATTGATAAATTAGAGGGGTTTTAAGCACCTGATCCCTCTGGTTCTACGTTAGTTTTGATTCCCAATTTTTGGCCCCCCCAGCATCACTAAAGAGTCCAAGGAGGACGAAACAGCTGTGTGATGCAATTTAATTCATTTTACTGTATCTATCACTAAGTTGAGAAGGTGCATCAATGTGTGTGGTACGTCATCTTTTAAGACAGTTTGTATTGCTGTGAATGGATAGCCAAAATATGTTGTTCTTTGACTGTCATTATATAGAAACGTAAGCCTCTGCTTACAACATCATTAACTTGAATGATCACTTGTCATCGATGAAGCAGAATACGCTTACGTCTCCGGAACACCTTGTCTTATTCTCTTGTACATGTACAAGGGTATCCATGTAAATCTTCCGTTTGTTCATATTTTTCCCTTGGTTTAACCGATTTTGAGTTCGGATTATGGTTTTGTTAACGGTGCGGTATTCTCTAATTTATTTGTACAGCTGTATAAGTACATGTATGTCTGACTAACTTTCTTCTGAATAGTATTATTACAGCTAAAAAGCCCATTAAGTCCTCTTGTTCATTTTGATGTCATAACTAGATTTCCTTTACCAGATGTCAAATTCATATGAAATTATATATTCAGTATTCCATATATACCTGATTACGGATATACAATTTAGCAACTAATTCGAATTTCCTGAAGAGGCCGAAATGACTTATTCTTCCGGAACACCTGGTCTTATTCTCTCGTGTAGTTATATTTAATCCCTTGTTGAATTGCTTATGAGTAATAATTTTGTTGACGCTTCGTTTTTCGTTTTAAAAACCCTAGTCTTGTACAAACAAAAATGTTCTCATTTACATGGTTAAAAAGTTATATGATTATTGAACTTTTGATTAAATGTAGCATTTGTTTCAAAAGAGTTTCTTGGAGAAGGGACTTTAGCATCAGAATGTAGCTAACGTTCGGTATTAACGTCTTTGTGAAGTAGGTGCACTTGACATGTGTACGTAGAGGGGGTGGTAGTGCGCCCCCAAGTATAAATAGTACCTGGGGCCATGTGTTCCTCCAACTGTATCCTCTACCTATCATCACCAGCTGTATGTACAGGAACACACTAGTGTCAATGAGAACTGTTATATATACACTGCCGAGGATAAACGGTTTCCTCACACTTTTTTCGTATTGTATTTACGTTTGTATAGCCTCAAGATAAACTAGTCGGCTTCCATGTTCACCCTGTTACAAAGAAACTATGCACCACTTAAAATTGTGGAGAATTGGTTTGTTTCGAAGTTAAATTTGTACAACACTCTGCAAACGCTAGATGACGTCAAAGGGTCATGGTCGACATACAGGTGATTTAATCTTGTAAAACGTTACGTCATTCACTGTAACAAGTTCCTATGACAGAGTTTTAAGCGAACGTTATATAGCATATAGTGACACGCTAAAGTAAAACTATCTTAGATTTAAATGCGTATTAGGTTTTAGTGCTTGTCAGAGAAATATAACTTTATCGCGCAAATACTGTCCTCGTCAAAATTTATTCGACGCGTACGTTCTTTGAGGTGCAGCATATGTGTGTGTTACGTTATATTCTTTGAGGACGTGACATTTCCTTTGATGTGACCTACATTTACATGTCGGGTGTCATCGATGACGCAAGAACACTTACTCCTCCGGAACACCTGATCTTTTTGTACTTTCTTAAGGTTCTCCGTGTAACTCTCTTATTCATGTTTTGCTTGTAGTTAAACCGATTTTGAATTCGGATTCCGGTTTTGTTGTGATGCTTCGGTATTCACTGATATAGTTTTGTTCTTTTTCATATTATGCCAAATTCTGTTTATGGGACAGTAGCTATGTTTAGGGAACAAATAGTGGCAATGTATACCTTTTCTGTGTTGAATCACTAAATGCATGAATACTGTTTTTTATTTCCTTGATATTCCTTCCATTTTTACCCCATTCATGCAGATGAACTTTTCAGGTTTGACGAAAAAGCAATCCCTCGCATGGATGAGAACGTGTAATCCATGAAATAACAGTCCCATACAAATTGTGTTTATGGATCAAACCACAAAATTTGGATTTGGAATAAAAAATATATCTGATTTCTCAGTATTGTTAAAAAAGAGCTTAAGAAAATTTTGTTTTAGCGAGCAAAGCATAAACATGGCGTAGTCGCTGGCTGATTCTCATTACAAATTAAGCACCTGAGTATATCTTATGTAGCGTTGTTAAAATCACATCGGGGGGCACGTGGTGATAATATATCGCCAGTCTACACAAAGAGATATATAACCATAATTATCAATTAATGAGGCCCTGTGATAGTCTATATCCCTTAATGAGCTCGGACAAGTAAGGATCGCGCCAGACTCGTCCAACATGAAACAGCCAAATGATAAAATATCGTGCAGAGTGAGGTGGTGTACTAGGAGGAAGGAATCCGGTATTAAAAACCACTTATTGTCAGCGGCTGTATCTATCTCCGGTAATCACTGGGCAGGCGATTAAAGTCCGGGTCTGTATGACCCCCGGATATCCCCCTGACGGACGAGTAAGTACCAGCTGGTCAACTCGTATTGGTGGCGTCAATACTTGCACGTCCTTCACCAAAGTTATTGGGTGTTTGATCTACTCGGCATGCACGGATTTCTGGTCATCTGAAGTATATGAAATTTAGTTTTTGCTGACAACTCAAAGAAAAGTGTTTTTAACTACCTGCCCTATGCAAGTTAATGCGTCCTGTTTTGATAGCTTTAGAAAAAGGTACGCTATTACGATTTGCATGATGTTCATTCGGGGATTTCCGTCGAAGCGAGAGCTAAAATGACAACAAAAGAAGACGTTATTTTAAACAAAACAGTTTTCAAAGTCGACCTACAACAATAAAACAATTAAAACGACGCATAAGAAAGGAAAAAAGGACTAGCCCCCAGTGATCACGAAACGATGTATTTGTCTTCAGTTTTGATTTCGCCAATCAAACTTATTAAAACGGCATTAAAAGAGATGTCTTAAGCGATTGGTCAAACAAAAATTTAGTTTATAATTGTTTATAATCCCGAGGCCAAGGATATCATTCTGATTCATATGTGACACCACCTATATAAATCACCGTCTAGTATGCTTAACATAAATTAAAGAATACCGAAGCGCTTACCAAACTATAACCGAACTCAAAATCAATTAAACTGGGGGCAAAATACGAACAAAGGAATATGTACTTGGATACCCTTGTTAAAGTTTAAGAGAATAAGACCAAGAGTCCCGTAAGTGTAAGCGTCTTCTGCTTCATCTACGACACCTGCCATGTAGATCTTGGTCACATATAAGTTTAATCGATTTTGAATTAGGGATATGGTTTTGCTGACGCTTCGTTTTGATGTGTTTTTACTGTTTCTACTAGTTAACCCAATCGTTAGTACCTAGCGTTCTTTATGCTCTTTTTCACACCTACTGTTCATTCAAGCTTGATACCTGATAAACCTGATTATCTCCTTCTTTTATCCCATGATCAGTTCTCGTAAAAACGTGTTTCAAACCCTGCGTTGTCTATTAAGATGATATCCACAGCGAAAAGGAAGATATCCGATCTTTAATGATTATTTAGAACTTGAACGATGGCAGAGATATGGTAACCGATATCCATTTTTTCCGTACAGAATGCTCGATTGCTGGAACAGTCATACATACCTGAGTGCTTTGATGCTTTATGAACTGATAGCATACAATGATGGACAGTGCAACTGTACCTGGTATTTTGAAATGAACCTCAAAAAGTCTGCGCCATAACTCTTCAATATCTCTCAACGTCCAGACTTGCACTATTCCCTGGCTTTGAATGGGAAAACTAACACAAGATCATAAAACCTTTATGCATATTAAGTGGATATTGTAGTCTACTTTGAATATTGGAACGTCAACTTTAAAATCCCAGTTGTTGGGAGAGAGAAGTTTCTCAGCAATACTTTCCCGCTTTTCACCAAACAAAATATATTTGTCTTTCATATTCTTGTCTATTATATTATTACAAGTCTGATAGGATATTATTTATTGACAATCTTTGATTCTCGCTATGATAATGATTTATAGCGGTTTTGAGTATGCTCATTAGTGTGTTTACTTGTTGTGATCGACTAGGTTCTCATTTTGAGAACTTGATGTTTACTTGGATGTAACAAAGATTTACATGGCGGGTGTCGTCGATGAAGCAGAAGACGCTTACTCTTCCGGAACACCTGATCTTATTATCCTGTACTTTTACAAGGGTCTCCATGTAAATCTTTTCCTTGTTCATATTTTGTCCCTGGTTTTATCGATTTTGAGATCGGATTATGTAATTGTTAACGCTTTGGTATTCTCTTATTTATTTTTCTTACACAGTGTCTTGATTGTGATTTGTTTTCGTGATATAAATACATTTCAACCACAATACCCTGTGCCATTTCACTATCAGATCATTGTATAAACGTTAAAGGTCGTATTTTTTGTAATTCGGGTATAATTTAATATCCAATAACAACGTTTCTTGTAAACTCGTTGTATGTCACTTTTGAAGCGTTATTCTGTGATTTGAACGAATGCGCCTGCATTCACGCCAATCAACTTTCCGTAAAACAAACTTCTATCTAAACCGGTATTTGTTCAGTTGTATTGCTAACTACGTTTCTAGTTATATCGTATGGCTGCTGACGTCATATGAAGCATAATGACGTAATGCGATCCTGTACTAAATTGCTTTGATCTGTTTGTGCAAATTGCTGATCACATCGTGTAGGGTGACGTAAGAGCACTAGACATATTCTCGAGATATGAACTGAGTTTTAAGCTCCTGCAAAAGCTTTATTAGGCTTTTACAATCATATTTAGAAGCAAAGAATTGAGTTTTTAAAAACGACATCTTTCCAAGGCTTCTTCATTCAACTTTCAAGAATGCAATCGTGTCCGTATGATTCAAAGAGACTCGTAATTGCTAGTCATAAAGCAACCTCTACGTAACAATGCTCGGCATTATTAATTAATGTCAGCAAATGAATATCATATATACATTTAAAATGAGATATTTAATTAGTTTTGGATAATAAGACTCTTTCATGACTAGGGGTGTAAGATAAATAAATTCCACACGAGGGGGTTTAAAAATTGATAAAACCCGACGCTTTGCAAAGGGTATTGCCAAATTCGAAAATCCACCATCTTACACCTTTTTTCATAAAAGAGTTTTTCTCTCTCATTTCAACTACCCGAATAACCTCAAAAACCATGAAAATACCTTTTAACTGGCTACCATTTTGAAAATATCAACTTTTTTTGAGCTGTTTTGAAGAAAAAAATGATACAGCAAGATTACGTTTACACAATATTCACAAACTCAGTTTGGTCAGACAAAATAATCTTAGCTTTCTGAGATACATGGTTAGAATATCGTAAAAGGTTTTAATTTGATCACGTCGACCTTTTTATCTTTTCGACATAAGATTTTACCGTATTCGTGACGTCACTTTATTGTGGCGCCGTTTTGACGTCACGCCGTGGTTGTATTGCATGGGTAGATGTGTAATACAACCACAGTAATTATAGGTGTATCATCCCTAGACAGGTCAATATTACACACCCAGAAATGAGAGAAATAATTATACGACTGATTGCACTTCTTGGAGTGTTTGGTATTTTTTTTATTAATTATCACATATCATGTGAGTTTCGTAAAACAAAATTGTTTCAATCAATTTTCAGTGTCGTTATTTCACGTCACCCATTGTCTTGATTTGATATGATAATGTCATGACGAGCGTCGTGACATGACGTTATCAACACGCAGTATACCATCACTTTATGGACGCCATCTTTGTCTCATTGAGAAATATTCTGTATCTTTAAGTAATATGAAGATGGACGTTTTTGAGTATGCTCATTAGTGTGTTTACTTGTTGTGATTGACCATGAAACTCGGTTTTCATTTTGAGATCATGACGTTTACTGAGAAGTGACAAAGATTTACATGGCGGGTGTCGTCGATGAAGCAGAAGACGCTTACTCTTCCGGAACACCTGGTCTTATTCTCTTGTGCTTTTGCAAGGGTCTCCATGTGAATCTTTTCTTTGTTCATATTTTGCCCCTGGTTAAATCGATTTTGAGTTGGTATTATGATTATGTTAACGCTTCGGTATTCTCTTATTTATTTTAATTTAAAGTATAGCACTACATTCATGATTTGAATAACATTTCTATCCGTTTTAGATTGAACAGACGGATTTCCCAAAACTTTTTATATTGTATGCTCCTCGTCCAGGTATTTTCTTCAAGAATTGGATGTCACAAGATAAACACACAGACATCTAGGCACTTGACAGATTCCGACCTGTTTAATGGATATTGTTTTAAACCACCAGCTGCTGCCATGGTGCGTCGTACCATTACACAACACAGTGCTGAATACAAGCTAGACAGCACGATAACACTCCATAGCAACCCGTTATCACAAAACCCTAGTCAAGACATCTTTCATTGCGGGTTTTTTTCTTTTATAAGGCCTTTGTAGTGCTTTAATCCAAATGTGTGTTTCTTTGATAAGAAATTCGAATGCATTATATATTGATTGAATAAGTAACAGGGACATTATCATTAATATTCCATTTCGACGCGGATTATATTAAGATATAGTTTTGTATGGAGACAGTAGGAATACGTTGTTAGAAGCATAATAAGTACTGCTTCCGGTAGTTGAATTATCACATGTAAGATGTAAACTCTTAGATGTTACGCTTTTATATGACAACTTTTATTAAAACAAAAAGCATTCCACTAACCTTGCTATCAAGTGAATTATGATGAAAATAAATACATAAAACAAGTTTATTAAAATAAATCTCTCCCAATAAGCCATTTTTAGATAACTTTTATAGTCTACTACTTGGCTTTGGATTTCTCTTCTTTGTTTGTTCAAGTGATATAAATAGTGTGGGCCACTTTTTTTGTTAAAGTGATATCAATTGTGTGTGTGAGCCACTTGTTTGTTAAAGTGATATAAATTGCGTGTGTGAGCCACTTGCTTGTTAAAGTGATATAAATTGCGTGTGTGAGCCACTTGCTTGTTAAAGTGATATAAATTGCGTGTGTGAGCCACTTGCTTGTTAAAGTGATATAAATTGCGTGTGTGAGCCACTTGCTTGTTAAAGTGATATAAATTGCGTGTGTGAGCCACTTGCTTGTTAAAGTGATATCAATTGTGTGTGTGGGCCACTTGTTTGTTAAAGTGATATCAAGTGTGTGTGTGGGCCACTTGTTTGTTAAAGTGATATCAAGTGTGTGTGTGGGCCACTTGTTTGTTAAAGTGATATCAAGTGTGTGTGTGAGCCACTTGTTTGTTAAAGTGATATCAAGTGTGTGTGTGAGCCACTTTTTTTGTTAAAGTGATATAAATTGTGTGTGGGCCACTTGTTTGTTAAAGTGATATCAATTGTGTGTGTGGGCCACTTGTTTGTTAAAGTGATATCAATTGTGTGTGTGTACCACTTGCTTGTTAAAGTGATATAAATTGCGTGTGTGAGCCACTTGTTTGTTAAAGTGATATCAATTGTGTGTGTGGGCCACTTGTTTGTTAAAGTGATATCAAGTGTGTGTGTGAGCCACTTTTTTTGTTAAAGTGATATAAATTGTGTGTGGGCCACTTGTTTGTTAAAGTTATATAAATTGTGTGTGATACTATTAAAGCGATATAAATTGTGTTTTGGTCATTTGCTTGTTAAAGTGATATCAATTGTGTGTGTGAGCCATCATATGTATTCATATTTAACCTAAATATTTGTCATTTTACAACTAAAGCCATTTATGCATAGTTCACTATAGCCAACATATTGTCAAACAGCTGTTTAGAAGGTATAACACAGTGTCACAGCTTCTGTTAACGTGTATATAAAAAGTCATAACACTAACACAGAAATTTGCCGTCATCAGATATACCTATATCTAGGTCTACACTAACGTTTTACATTCAGTTATCAGTAGTACTTACCTTTTTTGGTATGCAAAATATATATTTTTTTTAATGTCTTTTATTTTATTTCCGTCACTCACATTCCATTCCATGAATAAGTACATTCACATCTTATATTACATCTTTCAACATTAAGTAAATACTTCATATCAAAATAAATAAATAAATAGCTACTCCTTTTTTTCATGATATTGCTTTCACAGTGTAAGTAAATACAATGTAAATAATAAAACTTGATCTCATTTTTTTAGGCAATTCCGGGTTTAGCTATTTACCTTTTGTTAAATATAGGTAACCACTTTTGAATCTAAAACTCGAAAAAAATCTTTTCAAGATTTTGAACTATTGCCAATAAGTTCTTCAATAATTCAACTCCAAGAAATGTATTTTTTATCCGTATGGTAAGTTAATTGATATCTTTTGCAGGAGCATAAAATTTATCAATACTTATCAGTTAAAGGCCAAATATACGTAACTTCAGGAAATTTTTCGTGATTCTGAAAAATTATGAAAACAAATCCAGTTGATAACCATGCAAAAATAAGCCTAAAACGAAGTAAACCTGAGCGGTAACTAACAAGAAACTCTTGACAGAAAAATCAAAAGAATTGGAAATAATTCAGGTGTGGCCCACTTCAGCAACAAGTCGAAGGTAGCAGACAGTTCAAAATGGACATGTGTTTACAAATACCGAGTTGCAACTGCTACTGTACCGGTAACCGCGTAAGAATTCATCTTGAATATTGCTGCTATCAGTTCATTTTAACTAAATCTGTAAATATAATAAGTTATTAGGCTTGATTTTCGCTTCATGTTTTGCCCAAAGTTACGTATATGGGGCCTTTTAAAGAACGTGTTACAATGTATTTGTAGCATAACATTTGTCATCAAATAAACGTGAATACATATCGTTTGAATAAGGGCTATGCATAAACGCCTCTTATAGACGTTCATTACAAATTCAGTTTTGATTTTGAAATTGGTGCGTCGATATGGTTGGCTATAGAAAGTAAACGAGCGTTTGACTCAGGGTTAAGTTGGCCGTCACAGCCTGTAGAATTACTCCGAGAGCGCAGTAGTACACTCAGTGTATCGTAGTGCCGTTGGATAACACTACCCATATTCAATAAGTAACGTAAGTACTTTTTGTCGTGATATTTTTTTATTGTTTATGATCGTGTCATTGTCCATTGATATAATAGCTTTTTAAGATGAATGATCGTATGTGTTTTGTAAAGTAAAGTAGTATAATGGTAAAAATTGATATATTTTACAATCGCCTACTTGTAAGAAGAGACTTGTACTGAACGTGGGTAAAACCAATCCTATAAAGGCATCTATAATCATTGTCATTATTTCTGTATCCATAATGTTTGCATTGTTTGTCGAAATTTACATGTTCATATAAAAATATGATCTTATCGATTTTTTTACTGGAATAAATTCATATACATTATGAAAATATATATACAGTGTATATTGAAAGAAAATATTCGAAGTATAGGTACAGCAAACCCAGGTTCATTGTGATGGAAAAAGCAGAGAAATAAAAAAAACACTAACATGCTGCAAACTTAAATTCTGCATGTTAGTACCTATGTTTAACCACATTTCTACATAAGACAAACATCAAAGGAGTGGTTATGAAACAGAAAAGCATGATAAACTGCCTCTTTCAGTCTCCGTAAATCATAATTTAAAAGCAATGTTGAAAATCATTTCCGACAAATACATTTTTTTGTCAAAAGAGATTTCACATTACATCCTTTTAAATCGTATTAAAATCCAGGTTAAAAAAATGTATTCCTGGGGAGTGAAATTATTTTGCCAAACGGCATGATACCTTTTGTATTTTACAATATCAATACAAAGGTTTCAAACATTTTTTTTTGAAATTGATATCTACAACAACAAGAAGCCTTATACTCGTAACTAAATGAATTTATTGTTATATCAGAAAGCATCAATATTGCAACAATCGTTTTAAAACCTTATTCGATGCTTGAATAAAGATCGTTGTTTAAATACACTTTCTGTCATTGATCGTGTACATACGACTGGTAACACGCACGTGGAGGCTTCCCATATACCTTTTATGCTGTTCCCGCTATAGTGTGTTAGAGGTCATGGCTTACAATTGGCTTACATTGAGGTTAAACCCCCAGAGCATGTTCGTAAGCTGTGTGTAGAAGATAAGTAGCTGTTCCACATTAACCTGAACGGGAGAGTTGGCATATCGACTTTTATATAAACACATAAGTCATTGTGGTGTAATACACAGCGGGGAGTTAAAGAACATAAAAAATGTTCTAAGCAATTCATAAAGGGACGTAATCCAGCAAGGTGCATAATGTATAAAGGGACGAAATCTATAAAGGGGCATAATTTATAAAGGAAGATTGGTCAATGAAATCATTTTATCAACCATGTCATGTTTTATCATTGACCGGAAGAAAGTCTAATAGCCCATGTCAAGTATATGGGTAACTCAGTGACTCAATTCCGTGATATAATTATAGGAGGTGATATTTATGGTACACCATCTGATTCTTGAAACGATTAACCTTTCAGACATCTTGTTTCGCTTATGGATTTTCTCTTCTTTGCGTCTGTGTGCTAGGTATTATTTTGGTGTAATCTGTGGGGATGACAGGACTGTAAACGTTGAAATTTTCGCGTTTTAATCCTTTGATTTGATTGTGGTGTTGATTTTTATTTACGAAGGAAATAGTTCTGTAATTTACGTTTCTATTTATCTCTTATTTATGCTCTAAATACCGACATTTCGGTGGTTGATGTCGGTTGCTGACGAACAAACTTACGGCTCATGAGTTTAACTGATGCATGTTAATAAAGACAATGGACATTATTTATGTTAGCAATGTCGATATCATTGAGAAATATTCCGTATCCTTGTATGATTTCAAGGGAGGCGTTCATTATTATACTCATAAGTATGCCTTCTTGTTATTATGATTGGGAAAAATACCACAGTTCCCATTTTGAGGTCGTGACATTTACTTTGATATGACCTTCCTTTCCATTGCGCGTTTCGACGGTTTTCGTCCGGTTGTTCTGGAACGAACTAGACGTTCCGCTAAATGGAACGCGACATTCCACCGGAACAAACCGGTTGGTCGGGAACGTCCCGTTTGAGGGTTTCAAGTTGACTCCAATATGGCGGCCAGTGAAAGGTTTTCAATAAATTGTTAAAAGATATAACAGTAACCAGTTAAACTTCATTTTATCAGTAAAATATATCACTATCAACTCCAAGTGACATCGTAGTGTGTAAAATTTGTAAATAAAAGGGATTACTCGCATTGTTTTGCGATTTTTATGACGGAACCTTTTTGGTGATTTCCATAAGCTGAACTGTCCAACATAACGGAAAATTCAGAACCGCAACACCCAGTCGTCTAAAAAAATCAGAGAATACCAAAGCGTCAACAAAACCATAATCCGAGCTCAAAATCGATTAAACTAGGGGGGAAATAGGAACAAAGAAAATATTAACATGAAAACTCTCGTAAAAGCACAAGAGAATAAGACCAGATATTCAGGAAGAGTAAGCGTCTTTTGCTTCATCGACGACAGTAAAAATTTGTAAATTTAAAAAGTATTACCTAAATCATCATCATCCAGAGACAATTTTGATCTGAACGAATAGGCTTTGGAGTTTTAAAAAAGTTCCTAGTCTCACAAATGGCAGACATTGTGATGTCTCTCATTCAAAACCTGAAACGTATTCTAGTGAGTGTGTAGTACACCGTATACAGCTGACGCGCGAGTCTTCCTGTCTGTGTATATCGTATGGCGTAATGAAGCATGTACACTTGCGTTGTATTGGAGAGAGCAGTGGTCACTGTAAGCCTAGCGTGTAGTAACATTGATCCAAGCAGCATCAATGGAAACGTTCCAAAGAGAGCTGTTACTACGTGAAGTTACTTGTATACTAGATATATCTGACCAGCTTACTAACGCACCTATACGTCAGCCAATGGTATCAGCTGTTACTACGTGTAGTTACACTGTACTGATTACTTAGGTAACTCTGTGACAAGCTTATTCCCACATCTATACGTCAGCCAATGGTATCAGATGTTATTACGTGTAGTTACACTGTACTGATTACTTAGGTAACTCTGTGACAAGCTTATTCCCACATCTATACGTCAGCCAATGGTATCAGATGTTATTACGTGTAGTTACACTGTACTGATTACTTAGGTAACTCTGTGACAAGCTTATTCCCACATCTATACGTCAGCCAATGGTATCAGATGTTACTACTTGTAGTTTCACTGTAATGATTACTTAGGTAACTCTGTGACAAGATTATTCCCACATCTACACGTCAGCCAATGGTATCAGATGTTATTACGTGTAGTAACACTGTACTGATTACTTAGGTAACTCTGTGACAAGCTTATTCCCACATCTATACGTCAGCCAATGGTATCAGATGTTATTACGTGTAGTTACACTGTACTGATTACTTAGGTAACTCTGTGACAAGCTTATTCCCACATCTATACGTCAGCCAATGGTATCAGATGTTATTGCGTGTAGTTACAGTGTACTGGTTACGTAGGTAACTCTGTGACAAGCTTACACCCGTACCTATACGTCAACCAATGGTATTAACTGTTACTACGTGTAGTAACTTGTCATCTAGTTAACCCTGTGACCAGCTTACTCCCACATCTATACGTCAGCCGATGATATCGTGTGGTAAGTAGTTACCTAGGTACCTCTGTGACCAGCTTACTCCCACATCTATACGTCAGCCAATGATATTAGCTGTTACTTGTCATCGAGGTAACTATGTGACCAGCTTACTCCCACATCTGTACGTCAGCAAATGATATTAACTGTTACTATGTGTGGTAACTTGCCGTCTAGGTAACTCTGTGACCAGCTTTCTCCCACATCTATACGTCAGCCAATGATATTAGCTGTTACTTGTCATCTAGGTAACTATGTGACCAGCTTTCTCCAACATCTATACGTCAGCTAATGATATAAGCTGTTACTTGTCATCTAGGTAACTCTGTGACCAGCTTTCTCCCACATCTATACGTCAGCCAATGATATTAGCTGTTACTTGTCATCGAGGTAACTATGTGACCAGCTTACTCCCACATCTGTACGTCAGCAAATGATATTAGCTGTTACTATGCGTGGTAACTTGCCGTCTAGGTAACTCTGTGACCAGCTTTCTCCCACATCTATACGTCAGCCAATGATATTAACTGTTACTTGTCGTCTAGGTAACTCTGTGACCAGCTTATTCCCCCATCTATACGTCAGCCATTGATATTAGCTGTTACTATGTGTGGTAACTTGTCATCTAGGTAACTCTGTGACCAGCTTTCTCCCACATCTATACGTCAGCAAATGATATCGTGTGGTAAATAGTTACCTAGGTAACTCTGTGACCAGCTTACTCCCACACCTATACGTCAGCCAATGCGATCAGGTGTTACCACGTGTATCCAGCTTACTCCCATATATCTACGTCAAGCAATTAACATAGTTGTTACTAAATGTAACCAGCTAACCCCCATGTTTTATCATCAACTGATCATATTAACTGTTACTTCCTGTAGTCACTAGTAACGTTGGTAACTTTGAAACTAGCTTACTCCCATGTTTACTTATCAGCCAATGAAACCAGCTGTAACAAGTGGGTGAAGTCACTGGTGGCGTTGGTAACTTTTAAACTAGCTTACACCCATATTTACTTATCAGCCAATGAAACCAGCTGTTACTAGCGGGTGAAGTCACTAGTGACGTTGGTAACTTTTAAACTAGCTTACTGCCATATTTACCCATCAGCCAATGAAACCAGCTGTAACTAGTGTGTGACGCAATTAGTGACGTTAGTACATACTTTGAAACTAGCTTACTCAAATATTTATTGATCAGCCAATGAAACCAGCTGTAACTAGTGTGTGAAGTCATTAGTGACGTTGGTACATACTTTGAAACTAGCTTACTCCCATATTTATTTATGAGCCAATGATATCCGCTGTTGCTAAGTGTAGTCACTGGTAACATTGATTGGTAACAACCAATGAAATCAGCTGTTGCTAGGTGTAGTCATTGATAACATTGTTGATTTTTTTTGTTATCTGCGTACTCCATTGTTTGTCGTCATGTAAGTACGTGTTAAGTTGTTGTGAAAAGCTGGAGTACCCTTAGGTAACCACTGGCCTACATTTAACATCAGTGGCCTCCCACATGTAAAATACTTCACGGAAGTTTTCTTTCCGCGAATATGCATCTGTAAAACGTACTTATAATACCGGTAGACAGAAACACATTTTCTGTAATCAGGTCAACATTAAAATACCGTCAATCACCTTTATATACCGAGGAAGTACTTTATCTGTCCGCAGGAAGCGTATATCCGAAAGTTGTTAGCAAACTTCAGTTTAGATATAAGATCCTGTTCGGAGTATAGACGGATTTCCTTTGTAGACATGTCCTAGTCCAAAATCATATTGTTAGCTAAAGTTAGTTTTTTTCTACCGATGGTTTCGTCTTTTTGTATTGTATAGTCTGTATCTTTAAGTGATGTAAAGATTCACGTTTTTGAGTATGCCCATTAGTGTGTTTTCCTGTTGTTATTGACAATAATACTCAGTTCTCGTTTTGAGAACTTGGTGTTTACTTGGATGTGACAAAAATTTACATGGCGGGTGGTCGTCGATGAAGCAGAAGACGCTTACTCTTCCGGAACACCTGATCGTATTCTCTTGTGTTTTTACGACAGTCTTCGTATAAATCTTTCTTTTGTTTTTTTTTTTTTGTTTTTTGTTTTGCCCCTAGTTTAATCGATTTTGAGTTCGGATCATGGTTTATTGACGCTTTGGTATTCTCTGTTTTTTTGTAGACGGGTCCTAGTCCAAAATCATATACTTAGCTAACGTTTGTTTTTTCTACCGAAGGTTTCGTTTTTATTAACAAAACATTACGGTCGTTATAATAAACATCAGGTTCGCTTGTGACATTCAGGTTTCTTCTTTGATAATGACTCGTTGGTTATCAGTTAGATCATTGATAACGTTCTGACATACCTTGATAGATTTCATAGAGGTCATGACGAGGATGCCGATACGGTACATAAACAAATATATCACAGGAAATCCTGTAATTGTGTAGCTTTGGAGAGATGAAACCGTACCCTACAACAAAAGATCAAACTCTAAATTAGTATTTTTATGTCAGTCAACAACTTCTCTGATGGGGAACTGGTTTACGTTGATAGTTCATGTAGTCAAACGCAGAGGAAGATATATCCCTGTAAACATAAACATTGGCAATCTTTACTTTAACTCTGGGCAGATGCAAGACGGAGAAAAAACGGATTTTGAATTTAAGCTGAAAATTTTTTTAACTTTGATCTCAGAATGGAGGAGATCAGATTGTTCCTCATTTCAAATTAATTTTAACTTAAGCGTTAAACAGATTTTTAACTTTTTCGGTTCCGACTTCAAAGTTTGAAAGATGTTTTGTTGTTATGGTTTAGTTACAATAAATCCTGTTGGTTTTTATCAACTAAATGTATTTCTCATTCTTCTATGTACTCACTATTGCAAAGATGGTTTTCGATTAAGTATTTAATTTGAATTCCAATTACATTGTAAATGATTTAGTGATTAATTTAATGACAGAATGAAACCCATTTAGCGTTCATGAACAAACAGTTCCTTTCCAGTATATCGCAATGCATAAAAACTGGTTTAAGATCTTGCTGTAGTTACAACATACAATATATAATAGGAATACGTTGTTGGTAATATACGTTATACGTTTCTAATATATAATTCACCAAATATGGTATATATATGATTATCACCGAATTACAGGATACGATCTTAATGCCAAACACCTTATTTTCCATGTGCAGTGCATATTTACATGATTGAAGATGACTTAACACCATATATGCTGCACCTTTTAAATTTAATAATAGATACAGTATGGCAAAAAAACTAAATTGCACCATACAACTGTTTCGTCCTCTTGGGACTCTTCAGTGATACTAGGGGCCAAAAGGTAGGAATCCAAATTTCTAAACTAATTAAGAAACAGAAGGGTCAGGTGCGTGAAACCCTATTAACATATTAACCTATTTACGGCTTTTACGTATGGTACTTGAACGTGATACAAACACATACTTTTTCACCATTAGAATCTAGTTATTGATGCAGCGTGACAACAGTCGTTACACTGCGTCATACAATTTCGTCGTAATTTGTATATTCTTAATACATTACTTTCCAATAATTGATTCAATTTATATCACATTGGTTACTAAAAACGCAATTTGTTTATGTTGCATCATCAAGATCTGAAATTCAATAAAAACAAAAAACAAAAACCAGAGAAAAAAAACAAAAACAAATCAAACCCTCAAAATTTAAACTTTGCACATAAACAACAAGACCCAATACTATAATATTCGTATTTACGCATTATAATATGTATACATCTATGTATCAGGACAACGATAAATGTCATTTAGTATCAGAACAATATTTCAACGGTCAAAACAATATTTGATCAAGAAATAAGTTCGTGGACCTAAATTATAGTTCTAGTGTCGACAAAATAGTTACAGATATATATACTGATAAGGTACTGTATCACTAACAAATCAAAACAAAATAAAAGGAATTGTTTTCAATGAAGCAGGAAACGCTAACTTTCGGAACATCTTGTCTTGTACTTTTTCAAGGGTTTCCGTGTAAATCTTGCCCTGGTGTAATCGACTTTGAGTTCTGATAATGGTTTTGATGACGTTTTGTTCTCATTCTATCTCAACATGTTATTGTTAACTTTGATGTTTGACATGTCGGCCTTTTTTATTTTGCAGGTTGGTTAGTGTATACTGTGCCCATCTCTGATACCGTCATCACAATATATCTCGTCACGTGACGTAAACACAGCACATTGATTCACGAGAAAGGAAGATGCAGCGATGAGGAAACACTTGTAATACATGACGAATATTCGAGGAGAAAACGTAAAGGAGAAAAAATTACAACGCATGACAGCAACATCAACGAAAACGGTGTAACAGAACAAAAAGGGAATCTTCTTACCGCAGACTGGTGAATGTGGCTGTGTTCGCGTAACAATATCGAGAAACAGCAATGCCATCTTATAAAGGCCGGGTTGATTCGTCCACCATCTGTATTCAGTATCCGTCAAACCCCTCGACCAATCATGTCGACTTTGACAGTTCAAATCCCAGCGGTGTTATTGGTTCGCGTCCTTCTCAAAGCTAATTAGTAAATTAATTTACAAACTCGTTCAGCGAAACGTCTCGCGGTATCGAGTATCCCCGTCATGTTCCGGGGATATAGTAGGCTTATAGTGTGAACTTTCCCTTGCAAATGTATAGATATCAATAGATTCGGATACAGATCTTTAGAAATAGGGCGAATCCACTCTTTCCTAAACTGGAGATCACTACAGTAATATTTAGTGACGACGCACGCACGTGAATACGGAACGAGAATACAAGTGCCCACACACCGTTCAAAACCAAAAACAGATTGACAGATTTCCCGGAGGTGGCAATTCTATTTTTTAGAAGTGATTTTGACGTGGGGTTAAAATTGTACAACAAATGAAACCGTTGACGTTTTTCTAGATATTCAAGTGGTCACGTCGGTAGATAAGTGTTCTAACCTGTGGGATAAGGCAGGGCTCATCAGACAGACGGTACTTCTTGATTTTGACAACAGCCATTTTGCCTTGAAGATATTTTACATGTAGACGGTCTCTTCACAACTTTGTGGAAAACACCAATGGAATAAAAAAAACAATTCTGTACAAAGTTCTAGAAATTCACGCGAGCGAAGTCTTTTCAACAATTTCTAAGTGTTTCTTTTTATGCTACAGTACATTTAAGTTCCCTCTTTAAGGATAATTGTGTGACCTTCGACCCTTCGTACGAGTTGTCCTAGTAAACTAAAAGAGACTCTTCGGATAGACCTATCCGTTAGAAACACAAACTATTTATTGGTGTATTAACCTGAATAATTTAACTTTATCTGAAATCAAAACGCGACCTTCTCTTTGCTTTTATGTAATATAAAAACTTCTGTTGATTGCAACTGAAGGCGACGGAAACCAGCTTTCGGTACTTCGGTTTTGCCTTATCAAAATTTAAAACTCGAAGGCGGATCATGTTAGAAGGTGAACCACAGCTAAGATTTGGAACATGAAGGTTAAATTATCCTGATGACGTCTTATGTCATATCTGTGTCTGAAATGCCAGACCTCACCAGCATGATGTTGTCAGATTTAGTGTGTCCATTCAGCTCACGTATCCACTGTCAGGTAATCCTGTCTGAGGTCTTCATTCTCTGATACGTATATATACCCTTACAGCAAACTAGACTCACAAACATTGCTATAGACGTCAATGCTATACGGAGACCTCCTACTAAAACATATCCGACATATCAAAAAAGTAATGCACATTTGATGGACTACGTTCTCTCGCATAGCCATTAAACTTATGAAATCTCGAGAAGCGTTAGTTTTCTCAGTAGAGGAAACAAATCGGATGTAATGCTCGGTGTCCCGCGTACACCTGCCTCAGTACGACAGAACCTGTCAGAAAGTTGGGTGTTTTGTGAAGCCACGCGTATGATTGATTGCACAGAAAACTCTTTGGAATTCGTTCAAAAATATCTGTATGAGCACGTGTACTTCTGAAACTCTAGCTCAGGTGAAAACATACGATACAGACAGATGAAAGACCGAATGAAAGTAAGACTGTTGTAAAACAAAAAACTTAAGTATCGTTACAAAGATAAAGATAAAATAGCCCTGTACACATAGACACCCAGGTATTCAGTCTGTCACTCAGAAGGAATTTTGTAATTTGAAGAAACAGAACCTGTTGACACTGTTCTTAATAAACGGATATTCTCCAAATTACCTACTTCTCTTTGACGGATTTATGGAAGCTAGGATATTGTAAGATAGCCAGGGCACTCGGGGTTACACGGACCATATGGACACCCAGGAATTTACCTACTTCGCGCAGGAGGACTTCTGCGATCTCTACCTGGAGATAGACTGCTTCCATTGGCATTGGCAGAGGCGCGTTCGGTATGTACACCGTTAATTAGTGAATTAATTAATACACTGCAGCGAAAAGCATACATCGTTTATGGATTAAACAAGAAATACGTCTAAAGTGTTTCTATTGTTTTAACAAGCGATACATTTAATCAACTATTTCTGCCTAACGCGAGACCGTGTGTTTTTTTTATTTATGATCTCGAAAGGAAAAGGGTCATTAAATAAATATATCTATATATATTATATAGCTTCAAGTAACTATCCTGATATATAGTTTTATTGTAAGTAAATTTATTGATGCGATCATTGAACTCTGTGATACAGGTTACGTTTAACGATGTAGAAAGTTGAAATCATGGAAATGGACGCATGAACATACGAAACTATATATAAAAAAAACATTTCCCCGCAATGCTTCTTAATTCAAACAGGACTGCAACACGTTCTGTTTAGCGTTTGTGGTATAAACGTTTGTAGTGACATGGACATTTTGTAATTGAAGAGTCATTGTCACTAGATTTAAGTTGTGAATATAACGCACGGACAGATCAGTGTTAATCTGAATCATTTGCGCACCTGCTGGTGTCCTTCCTATTGACAACCGAGTTTGTCATAGTGACCAGCGTGAGGTATTGTCACAACTCGACAGGGCAGTATTAAAGGTGATAAACAAATGACGTTGGTGGTGTGATACAAACGGAAGTGTCATGTAGTAATGTGTCAAGGAAGGATTCGAATGTGGATCTGGAATGTACCTCAAAGTGTTTCATTACTCGATTTCCAGTAAGTCCGGGAGAGGGACCGACGTTCGTTATATGGAATTACTAACAAACAGAAGGTTATACGTTACACAGAAGTTGAACAGCCATTGAACGATACGGAAATATACTTACGGAAATACATATTCATCATTAGTGTACTGCAAACACTGCTAATCAACCTGTGTAATATATTAAATCTGGATGTAAGGCAACATTTACTGTATACGGCGTTATGCTAAGTCGACAGCCAATATATACAGAAGTATATAGTGTAAGTGTATAAACAAAGACAGTACAACCGGAGATATATTGTATCCGTGTTTTCACACCCGGTGATTAAATACTCGTCCAATTGTAATACAGCTGACGGACACATTGGCCACTTGTTGGATCTAGTTGTGGTAATTACCACTGTCCGTTTCTAAATCTAGCGATTTAATCCACGGGGCTGTTGCGATGTTGATGTTATGACAGCGATACCTAGCAGACAGAACTGGGCGATAGCGTACGGAGGGTTGTTACCGATAATCACTATTGTCGCGCACCTGTTGGCGGTGCTGGCTATTGGAACGGTAGCTGTGTGAGCTGTCTCAGGCTATAGAAGCCTGCTGATACGACGGGCACGCGCTCACGAGCGCTACTGGTGTGTGGTGATACAGCCCATAGCCGTATAACCAACGGGTCTCAGCGGCTGTGTATAGGCAGTGCTATACAGTGTGCAAGAGAAGACGATTCGCCGTGACTGAAGTGACGGTTCCCGTACGATAGGCGGGGTATTGGACGCCGTGTATATTACTCTACGCTATAGTAGTGAAGCCTGTGTTTCAGATGCTGGATCGCTCGGAATCAGTGTATAATAAAGTGGCATGTCCCACGCTCGTTACGTAGTCGGTGACACAACTGACGCGCTGAGAGGTAGCCACTTCAAACTTGTTTGTAGACATTAAATCAACAGGCATCGCTTAAACAATAGTTGCCTGCCGAGCTTAATAGCTTAATGTCATATCAACAGTAACGATTTCCAAACTGTATCTGGCAGAGGTTCGATATTACCGGAAGTGTATAAAGAAGCGCATGGCTAAGGCAAATTGTCAACGGTAAAATCAACGGATTATTACTGTTCATTTTATCGGTGAATGAAATAAAAGCAGCAATTGTCTAACATTAGATTTATCTAAAAACAAAAACGTCGACGAAGTCAGAAAGAGTTGGCAAATAAAAAGCTGAAACCATCTTCCATCATGCTTAACAGCACTTTGACTC
This sequence comes from Mimachlamys varia, assembly GCA_947623455.1. Taxonomy (NCBI): domain Eukaryota; kingdom Metazoa; phylum Mollusca; class Bivalvia; order Pectinida; family Pectinidae; genus Mimachlamys; species Mimachlamys varia. Next base: position 24,254,732 of record OX392545.1, read on the forward strand.
GAGATGGGTTGGATAGGGGTTCGATACAGGATTACAATGTAGGCGGTACTGGTGGAGGAGGCCCGAACCTCACCAATATTAACACGGAGGATTATATAATACAAAATACAACGAATTTCCCATTACATAGTGAAACGACCGATTTCAGTTATTCGGATTTTTGGCCTTTTACATCGTGTGAAGATAACGATACGATAGGCTGTAACGAGTCCCTTCGTCTGAATAACATATCCTTGTTAAATGAGACGGGGTCCTACAATGGCACCCTGGCGGAGGACGGACTGGAGTATCGATACTGGACCCTATTTCTCCTTACATTTCCGTTTTTCACGGTGTTTGGAAACGTTCTCGTTGTGATGAGTGTTTATCGAGAACGGAGTCTGCGCACTGCTACAAACTACTTCATTTGCTCCCTGGCTGTGGCGGATATCATGGTTGCCGTCATGGTGATGCCCCTAGCCGTTTACATGGAGGTAAGTCATTCGAACCAACACCTAACGACACACCGTAAAACATCTTGTACATATTTATATTTATTACATTTTTACCAGTGAAATATTGACAATTACTCATTCTATAAAAGTGATATTTTTCACTAGTGAGAAATATGATATTTTTTCACTAGTAAAAAATATCACTTTTTATGATTTGACCAATCAGAACGCTGCTTACAAACGACATTTGGGAAATTCAAAAGCTGTCACTGTAGATGTTGCTATAAAAATGTAATAAATAAAATTTCTAACAGTATCTTCAGTAATACCAAACATATTTCACTCGTGTGGCTAATATTTTGATATTAGCCCCACTCGTGAAATATATTTGGTATTACTGAAGACACTGTTAGAAATCCTCTATATATCTTGTGTATGTAAATATATATTCAGTTTTCCTAAGTCCTTGTCATACATTCATAAAAAATGACGTCTTATCTACCCTAGTTTCATCGATTTATCATAGAGTTATGTCCCATGGTTACCCATCGAAGTTTTTCTTTTGCTACAACCATAAATGGATATTATTCATCCTCAGAATTTTCAATAATGAAAATAATTATTTTTTGTTGACCCCATTTGGGTACTGTCACCTTACATGTAGTTTGGTCGTAGCAATATGGGGGTTATTCAAGAACCTGTAAAGTTCTGCTCTAAAGCTACTTTCGTTTTCACAATAGCAGAAATATGAATGCTGAGGGCGACTTCGGCGTCATCAAAATATGTGTATGTCATTCAAATATTGCAGTTTATCACGGTGTTAGTATAAATGTACTATAATTAGACTGTTCCCCGTACGATCTCGGTCTCCGCTGAACTGTAGTGGTTAACGTAATGCTTACACAGGTTTTTACGACTTTTATATTTTAGTAACAAAATATAGTAGTTTTATTCAAAACACCAATACCTTCTCAATGCATCATCACTAACAAAATTATAATCGAGTTAAAGAGGATCTTACACGAGTGTCGATGTAATATGGAATTTATTTGTAATGTGTCACGAGCCTAAAGGCGAGTGACATACTAGATTATTTAACGAGTGTAATACATTTCATATTACATTGACACGAGTGTAAGATTCTATTTATCGCATAACTTATGTCTATGAAAAAAACACCAAAGCTCCCAAATCATTCTCTATAAGAAAGGAAAACTTTTATTTCTACTAACGATATGATTCGCACTACCGAGACACTCATATGACGTAAAAATAGTGTTATTACACGTGTGTATTATCATATTTATGATATGGCTGTATGGCATGACTGAACGGGTCAGTTATGTGATAAAAGAAATATTCAATTTTGTTTTAACATTGTGCGATGCCAAATTACATGTAATTTGTATTTGCTATGCTATCACCGGCATCTTTCATATGTGATTTTGAAGAAATCAAAATTGCTTTCACAACTCCGTTGCAATATCTTTGATTTACACTGGTATATGTTTTACCCCTTCCTGACCTGCCATGCCATACAATTTTTTCTCATATTTCTCGTCGATTAACTTGTATAAGCGTGCTATAAATACCGATCGACTATGATGTTTGTTAGCGTTTTGCAAAAATAAAATCCTGTTAAAGTATTCCCTATACATCTTTCTATTAGCCGCAGACGTTTAAACTAACATACTGAAAAAAAAACAATATTTTTGCGTGTGGAAATTTTCGATTAGCCAGCCTCCAAACTGTTCGCGATGGGACAATTTTCGCGATTCAGTCATGCTGTTTTGTTCTGTCTACCTATAATATTATTAGTTCAAGTGATGTTAAATTTGTTCACAGAGATTTAATTCAGGCGAAATAAGCGAACATTTTCACACCGCGAACAATTCCGCTTTTAGAGTAAAACATGTATAAGTATATATCAACAAAGTGTTTTTACTCATTTCAAGACTATGTGATGACAAACTAATAAAAATATAGTGTTATTTCTGAATATTGCTGTCTTTCTTGCTGCAACGTGTATTCCTAATACTGAAACAATATTATAAATACATGGTAAAGTAGGATGATGAAGCGTCTCTAATAAAGCCCTTAACTCAAACGGACTAAATTCTCCCCATACCACAAACTGCCGATATACTATATAACACGAAATGTTCGTGGATTGTTTTCTTCGTTGTTTGAAGTCATTTATATTGTAACAAGGTATAATCATTCATGTATATGCCAGGGCATATTATGACAAAGGCAACGCAATATACCACATACTCTTCAGATATGGACGCTGATGTAATATTTTGCCCTCCTGGAGTTGATATATTGATATATTGTTACTCCTCCAAGGTGACGCTGTACAATATTTTACCCTCTTTAACCTGTACATTTTTTTGTATGTTGGTTTATTTTTCTCTCGAGAAGTCAACGATTTGGTATACTTGGATGTGACCAAGATTTACATGGCGGGTGTCGTCGTTTAAGCAGAAGACGCTTACTTTTCCGAAACACTTGGTCTTATTATATTGCACTTTTTAAGAGGGTCTCCATGCAAATCGTTCCTTTTTCCTATTTTGCCTCTAGTTTAATCGATTAAAGTTCGGATTATGGTTTTGTTGACGCTTTGGGGTTCTATATTTTACCTTCCTTAAATCATGTTGTGGTGTATTTTATTCTTATTCCTGTTAGGTTGATACTTTGATATAACCCCCCGCCCCTTTTCCCTATTCTATTGAGTTGACGATGTGTTATTGTTCAATTTTGCGCTGATAATGTGATACAGTTTTCAGTTTGCACCTGGGATGTTGGTGCTTTGAATGTTTCTTTTCGAGTCTCAGTTTAAATAATAGTTCGTTTTTGTTAGTTGAAACTTTGGTATATTTTATTCATAAGGTTTTGTTTCTAAATACGGCTTTATAAGGCGGTCCAAGCTGCCCTGTGAAATGAATGCTTTGGTATATTGAGCCTTTACGAATTGGAACTGTTACATGGCTTTGGCCTTGTGAAGTTATTTTTTTTTGTTTTTGTAAAAGTGTAGTGTATTTTGTCCTAAAGAGTTTTGCCCTTTAGAATTCCTTTAGTCGTGGAGCTTGCCCCAAGACAGTTACACTGTGATTTTTACCTTTGAGAGTTGTCACTGAGTATACAATTAGTGTTACCTTTTCAAGTTAACGTCGTAGTTGAAATATATCCATTGTTCATATTTTGCCTATAGTTTAATCGATTTAACTCTGGATTATGGTTTTGTTGACGCTTCGGTAATCTCTGATATTTTTTATTGTACCATTGGCAGTTTGTGCTTATGTTTTTTTTTTTTTGCAATATTGTGTTCGTGTGAGGAGATGCCCTCAAGAATTAATGCCGTGGTATTCGTCCTCAGGGGATTGATGCCTTGGTATTCGCCATAAATACTTGATACCGTAATATTTCATTGTTGTGAATTAATGCCGTGGTATTCGTCCTCAGGGGATTGATGCCGTGATATTCGCCCTAAACACTTGATGCCGTAATATTTCATTGTTGTGAATTGATGCCGTGATTTGTGTCGTCCTTGTGATCGTCGTTGTCGTAATATACTTTCATTTGTTTGCTTAGCCTAAGCCTCGCTTTCACTGACATCGTACACAGCGTGACTATTTCTGTTTCAATTAATAAGGATATTAATTGTCGTTGGAATTAGCTTGATGTAAATGAACCGATTAATTAACACTTTATCAGATACCGTACTAAGAGTACCAGCTACGTGTTCGACAATGTAACATAACACCTAATTAACCTGTGATACGACCACTCAATATTGATTCCCTTGGTGTTCGTCTGTATGAGAATCATTAATATTGTGTTTCCGAGAAGAAAATTGAGAAGTTGTGATAATACATATATCACTGGAAATCACTTTTAAAAAAACACACAATTTCCATTGCAGATGCTGCTATGTGAGGTTTAGTGAAGTTCAAATATAAAAATAGAATAATGCAGATGTATCTATAACAACAAGAAAGGGGTTCCGATAGTTTTATACCATATTATGATTCTCTGTTCTCTCATAAAAAAAACTGTCTATTTTATGTTACCGCAATTCTGTATTAGTATATTGTATGATTCTTTATTTTGCTATTGCGTTAGTGAATGATTCCTTATTTTATTATAGCGGTAGTGTATGATTCTTTATTCTATAATTGTGTTTGTGAATATATTCCTTAATGTATTATTGCGGTAGTGTATGGTTTCCGTAGTTTGTTTTAGTGGTAGTGTATGGTTTTCGTAGTTTGTTTTAGTGGTAGTGTATGGTTTCCGTAGTTTGTTTTAGCGGTAGTGTATGGTTTCCTTAGTTTGTTTTAGCGTTAGTGTATGGGTTCCTTAGTTTGTTTTAGCGTTAGTGTATGGGTTCCTTAGTTTGTTTTAGCGGTAGTGTATGGTTTCCGTAGTTTGTTTTAGCGTTAGTGTATGGGTTCCTTAGTTTGTTTTAGCGTTAGTGTATGGGTTCCTTAGTTTGTTTTAGCGGTAGTGTATGGTTTCCTTGATTTGTTTTAGCGGTAATATATCGTTTCCGTAGTTTGTTTTAGTGGTTGGGTATGCTTTCCGTATTTAGTTTTAGTGGTTGTGTATGGTTTCCGTAGTTAGTTTTAGTGGTTGTGTATGGTTTCCGTAGTTAGTTTTAGTGGTTGTGTATGGTTTCCGTAGTTAGTTTTAGTGGTTGTGTATAGTTTCCGTAGTTAGTTTTAGTGGTTGTGTATAGTTTCCGTAGTTTGTTTTAGCGGTAGTGAATGGTTTCCGTAGTTTGTCTAAGTGGTAGTGTACGATTTCCTTAAACTGTTGTACCCCCTCCCCTTTTTATTATATGTACCTAAAGATAATATCAAAATAGAAATTAAGAGAGTTAAGGAAACTTTGTTGTGATATTTATATAAACTATAAAAGATAATAAGCCTCTTAATATCCTAAATATATGTTGGTTTGAAATGTTATCTTTTACAAAATGTTTGAAGTCATGAGGAACATGGGGATTTTGAAGGAGGTCAAATTGATAATATTTATTGGCCTTTAACGATACATACTGGGATATATCAGGCGGGCGTTAGGGCTCTGTAAACTGTTGCTAACTAAGACTCATCTATAACATCATGTGGAGGGCAATACTATTATAATCTTTTTATATATATTTGGTTTATTTGGTTTATTTTGTTAACGTCCTATTAACAGCCAGGGTCATTTAAGGACGTGCCAGGATTTGAAAGTAGAGGAAAGCCAGAGTACCCGGAGGAAAGCCACCGACCTACGGTCAGTACCTGGTAACTGCCCTACGTGGGTTTCGAACTCGTAACCCCCAGAAGTGGAGGGCTAGTGGTAGAATGTCGGGACACCTTAACCACTCGGCCACCGCGTCCAGTTTATATATACATATATAAACGGATGTACATGTTAATGATACTGTATCATTTAGATAGCGTTGCATCACGTTTACCATCTTACTCGTGAAGATATATATTCAAACACATATACATCAACAACTTCGTACAGCTGCTCGCAATGACGTCATTTTAAAATTGTAAGTGATACCGTACAGATAGTGCAAGAGTTTTATAATTAAAATTGTTTAATTTCGTATATTTCCGAAGGCAGTTGTCGTCGATGAAGCAGAAGGCGCTTTATATTCCGGAACATCTGGTCTTATTCTATTGTACTTTTACAAGGAAATCCATTTCGAAAATTTCTTTCTTTCGTATCTTGCCCTAGTTTAATCGATTTTGAGCTCGGATTATGGTTTTGTGTATGCTTCGGTATTCCCTTTTTTCAAATATCATATTGGTTGTGTTACTAGTATATAACTTTTATTCTTTTGACAACTCAAAGAAAATGTTTCGAAATGTTTGATATAGAAAATACTATCAATACACTGAAAAAAATGTTATTTTGTTTTGGCGTCGGATACATTCTGATTTTATCCTAATGCAGCAAGTTTGTTTCTATAATAATTTTTTTTTTATGTTAGATAGATCAAAGTTTATATCAAGTTTAAGAAAATCTAATCTGAATTGCATGTGTCTTATACTCATATTTTAAGACACGGAATGGTAGGCTAAGGTGGTGAATTAGTTTGATCTTAACGATTGTCGAGAGTTTGATAGCCAGAAATATACCGTTTGAACTGTAGAACGGTTAATAATGAACACACATAATTATTTACCAGCACTTTTTTTTAAATTAATATAATAAAGGTATGAAGCGCCTCCAGCATTGTCGCTGATTAAGTTTAGACTTATCTTCATGTTTAGCTTTCTTGTCCTTAACATAACTGATTAGACCTAGCGGAACAACCAACTGTAAGATAAGATGCATTTTATTTTGGGATGCTGTAGCTTTAACAAAATTTCATATGCTCAATTAAGTATTTTTATATGTATCTTTTACGTTCATCTTTCAGCATGACGCCTCAGTGTTCTTACATTAAGGACGTGGTAATTTCTATGACGTTACCGTGGTTTTCAGGTTGGGTATCATCTTTGAAACATAAGACGCTTACTCGTCTGGAACAACTGGCTAGATTCCCCTATACTTTTTCAAGGGTCTTTGTTTTTTTTCTCTTTGTTCTTATTCCAGCCATATTTTAATCACTGTGACGTTTTTGATGATGGCTTTGTTGACAATTCAGTATTATCTCTTTTTTGACAAATTGAAAATGACGTGTGCGCTATATGCATTATAAACAAATCAGAGAATTCCAAAGCGTCATCAAAACCATTAACCTAACTCAAAATCGATTAAACTAGAGGTAGCATTCCAACAAAGGAAAGATCAACATAGAGACCCTTGTAAAAGTACAAGAGAATAAGACCAGGTGTCCCGGAAGAGTAAGCATGTACTACTTCACCGACGACACCCACCATGTAAATCTGTCACATCCACGTAAACATCAAGTTCTCAAAATGAGAACCGAGTATCCATTATCAATCATAACAAGTAAGCACACTTATAAGCAAACTCAAAAAACGTCTATCTTCATATCAAACAAAACACCTCATTCTTAACCTCATCTACGTAATACAGTTAAAAACCTATTAAATAATACACCTATGAAATAATAAACTTATTTCTTAAAAGTTTATAAAGAGCCCAATAATGATGACGGATACCCATCAGTGAATGTAAATAGTGTATACAGTAGTATTCCCCAATGAAACTTTTACACTTCTGTTTAACAAAAATAAAAGATAACAAAGAACGTCTTAACGACAACCTAAATGGTAGTTTAGTTATCCCTGCTTACAACAGTTAACTTTCGATACAGGAATTGATACAAATCAATTCTTATAAACATTTCCAAATAGCATGGCATTATTTTAAAGTATCACTTTTCAAATACCTTGATAAACGTTTCTTTTAATACATACATACATAACGATGATATATATTTACATGTTAATTGATGTTTTTGTATTAATTGTTTACATGATTTTTTATTTGTGTAACAGGTAAGAATCTTAACTTACTGGAATAGTATGAACGGATTGTAATCTTTTTTACACTAATGTGAAAATACAATTAGCACCGACAATTAAACAAATATCCCATTTAAGAGAAATTGCGTACATATTATTTATATAATCAAATCAGAAAATAAATTGATTTGATACATTTGATACATTGTAAAAATTAAAACAAATTAAAGAATACACTTATATTTGTCCCATTTCCCCCAAGGACACACAACTAATAGGCAGTTGCCACTATACGCCAAAACTGCCAATGCTTAGTGCTATACAAACATTAATTATAATGACGCTCTCATCTTTATTGCTACGTCATCGATTCTTATGTTATCAACATTTGATTTGCGGCTTAAAAACTGTTTGAAATAGCGATTCACGATTACTAATATAAATGATATTTTAGCAAATATATCTTCCCTAAATTTTATGGAGTTTGTCATCAAAAACATTTGCTAAATTGATTATACAAAAGACACACACGATAATAACGACTTTATAATGTACAATAAGTTACAGTCGAGTCAAATAATGAATCAAACTGTACCATACAGCTGTTTCGTCCTTCTAGGACTCGTCAGTGATGCTTAACAAGACAAGTCTAAAAAGTAAAGCCTAACAGGCGACTGAGGAAACAAAACCGGCCAAAAGAAATGTCGAGATCCTGGGAGGTGCAATAACTTTATGATTAAAAAAATTCGTATTAAAAACCGTAATATTTAAGCAGCAAACGACTTATTCAAATAATTCGGCACATGTACCATATGTATCAATACACAGCCCGCAGCATGCAGACCAAGATGTCATATAATACAGTGCAAATAAACCTTTTGTCTTTAATGTAATTTCACAATAACCATAATGTTATAATTAACTATATATTTGCACGGCTCTGACAGAAGTGCAATGGACCAGGCACCAGTTTCATCAACGTTCCATAACTTAAAGAAATTCCTGAACTAAAAAATCTCCATAGGAAAGCATTACATAATTTAAGGACAGTTTCTCAACTAAGGATTTTCAACTTAAGTTCTGTAATGTTTCCATATAGAAAATTTTAAGTTAAGGAACGTTGATGAAACCGGGGCCAGGTATGAAAGTCAGAAGGATGTTATCTTTTCTTTACCTTGACTAGTACATACTTCACCACTGCTCACTAGAAACCATATATTAAAACAGTGTTATCATTTGAAACCTAAATGACCTCTAAACCACCACCAGATGTTTCTCCGTCTATTATTTATGTATATTATATACAGGATAAGTAAACTATAGCATTGTTATAGGGATGTCCATATATCAAAATGACACAGGTATTACAATGAAGTTATCGATTGCTTGACCTTTACACTGTATATGGCTTTTATTGTTTACATGTAATGCTATATTGTCTTTATACAATACTAGTATCGCAAACAAAAACACCAATGCCAACTATATGATTTATCTGCCGTTGTAGATAGTATGAGTTTATAAGCGGACTAACACGTTCATCACAACAACTAGAGCGAAAGTAGAGGAAGACTTGAAAAATTAACGACCAGGAAAAACGCTACCAAAATGGCATTGGAAAGTGATTCCCCATTATTGTAGTTTAAAATGATTTGGTTTTAATATAAGGTATAATTAACGGGTTAGTTTGATTGATCACGACCGACGAGATCAGGCTAGTAATGACCTCTAGAGTAAAGGTCATATATACTCCTGTATTATTTACCGTGTGAAATACGGAACCGTGAACACCATGTCGTTAACCAGGCGTCAGCGTTTTGCCAATTTACACCAGATATGTTATAGAGACAGCAATAATGCTTCCTATATTATAGTTAGATAATGATATTGAAGTGTTAACGTTATACGTATATTATTGTACAAATAATTACAGAATCGTAATAAAAATAATTAGAGAATATCGAAGCGTAAACAAAACCATAATCGGAACTCAAAATCAATTAACATAGTAACAATCGGCTGTTTAAACTTATGTAATTATCGACTATTTCTAAATTTTAAAGAGATCTTCTTTATAAGTGTATTTTTTTATATGATCAAAAATAGTATTTGCTCATCAAGGTTATCATGTTTCTGGATTATGCAAAGCCATTTTCAAATTTCATTGAAATGAATTTTTAGGTATGAGTCTGTTTGCTTTGGTATTGAATGCACATTCATCTTATATAATTCCTATGATCCGTCCAGCATCTGCATCATCACTTTGTATGACTATTTTTCTACACACAGGGAACAAATTTTACATGTAAGGCTCAGAGACAAATTATATGTTGTCGAAGTTTCAAAATATAACATTGTTTTGAGCTTATGTCCCCGTGTTAGAGTAACACTTACGGGGAGTATGTATGACAAGAGATCGCGCTAAGATAAACTGTTGACATCTGTCTGGATGCCCCGTTGAGCGCCGTAATTATCTGATTGTGTTACTGCTCGGGCTAGACTGTCTCACCAACGTGATGTAATAGGTGTGTACACAGGCGATAGTGAGGAGGGAAACCAATTAAAATTCAAGTACCAACTCTGTCTCAATGTTAATACCTAGTTAAATGAGTAAAGTGTATCATTCTAAGCCGGAAGCCGTCTACTGGGGCGCGTTCGAGTAGACAAACAAAAGGAGTGTTCGATTCGGAAAGGTCGATATGTTTCTGAAATTATTCCTTTTTCCTTAGGTTCTGTTAGAAGTTGTCCATTGCCCGAAGATCTGGGGAGATTGTGCGTCTTTTCACCAATTTCCAGTTTTAATTGATTTTGTGCTGATCAAATTCGCATTTCCTTTATTTCTTAAGGAGATGGTATTGTCTGAGAAAATGTCAATTAGAATTCCTAGCACCGTTTGGTTAAAAGCTTGAAGCTAACTTGATAAATGCTGGTGAAAACGACTCATTATAACAGGTGTATTGGTTGAATAACGTCTCCATGAAATGAGCAAGGTGTGAATGTATTGCTTTCATATATACCTGATAGTTATTAGCTGTAAAAACTTCCGTGGGGAGATACGATAATGATGGATGATTCGATTAATTATGATTGAATATAAGTGTCATCACCGTCTAAAAACGGAAAGTCTGGTAACGCATTTTTTTTCTCAATGGTGCGAAATTATTCAATTATCGACAATTTCTTATCTTCAAAAATTCGTCTTTGAATCAACAAAGATAGCCGTGGCTTTTTAAAATTTCACGATTCGGGAGGAATGTAACGTCAATTTTATTTTTTTCATTAAAACAAAATAGAAAAACATAAACAAACACACATTTGATGTATATAATAACAGCTAATAGCACTTTTTTTCTAAATGTTAATACAGACTTAAGATATCTGCCTCGATAGTACCCAGTTCTCACTTTGAGGACGTGACATTTGCTTGGATGTGACTCTTATTTTCTTGTTCTTTTACAGAGGTCTCCATGTAAATCTTTCCTTTGTCTATATTTAGTCCCTATTTTATCGATTTTGAGTTCTGATTATGGTTTGTTTGCGCTGCAATATTCTCTAGCTGTTTTAATTGTTTAAAACGACAACAGAGAGAACAACACCATGTGCATGTAATGCATACTTCGCAAAATATAAAACAGGAAGCCTTGAATAAATACGGCTCCTTGGAGCCTTGGTGACCGTTTTACATTCTTATGCGGAAAACATAGCCACGGGTACGACAATTCAAGCATTAAACGCCTATATTTATGAATCATGTGGTCTCACATTCAGTTATGGCGTCGGTCTTATTTTTGTGTCTGTTCGTCTGTTATTGCGTTATCGATGTATCGCAGTTAAGACTAGTCCTACATCTGAAGTACGTTTTTATTCACAGGATTAAATTGAGTGAAACTTAACAAGCAAAATATGATATTGATATCATTTGAGAAATGAATTATTTAAAAAAATTGAATTTATTGAAATTTTGAAATATCAATACAATGTCGATATAAGTTAATGATTATGTACATAAACAGGTGTGTACAGCTGATACATGTAGTAGGAGATGTTGATAAACACCTGTCGACTTTGTAAATAAGTAAAAGTAAGAGTGATATATGTTTGTATCCACTTACAAACGAAAATATATTATTACGTAATCATATCTTACAGATCTGATACACGATTTGCCAGTATGAGCATTTTATCGATTTTACTTGGCATTTAGAAGATTTATATATATACATAATCAATATTTTTTTTGAAACTTCACTATTTTATAAATCTATTACTACAATCAATATTGAATTGAGTTTTATTTTTGAAATCAGTAAATTATGAATTCTGTATCAGGCGAGACAACTCAAAAATTGTCAACTGTTTATAAAATAGGGCACCATAGGAAATATATCTCCACATGTGATTCGTAATAGGTACGAGGTGTCGTGTTATATACATGTATACTGTACATGTAGCATTATTACATAGAAGCAGGATAAAAACAAACAATAATCCATGTTAGTGGTGTCTTATTTTAATCAATACACAGGATAACTAACAGTGATTGCTCTAACAATATTTGTTTTTATTGATTGACAAACTTATCACGTTTCAATAAAATAATAATATAAGATAAACCTATATGATCGTGGAAGTAATAGCGACAGTACGGACAAATAAATTGTCAAATTTTCAAGGCTATCCGCCACTTTATCAAGACACAAACAATTACACGTTACATCACATAAACAGAATATACATAAAACATGAAAACAATTTTTAAAGGCATATAATCCCTTCGGCTGATCGGACGCCGAAGGTCCCACCAAATCAGCACAAAAACATTCTAAGGTAATGTTAAGAAAGTATAAAATTCAGCCAAAAATGATGTTAATAATCGTAGATGACAGCTACTGAGCGTATCTTTTAGGTATCTATTAAGACAAACTTATATATATATAAATATATATACAATAAAACAAATATAATGACAAACCAATACAATAACTGTAAGCGAGAAAACAATTAATTATTAAATCACTGTAAATAGTTACGCATTTAAATGTAAACGCCTTACTTCACCTTTATTGTCGTCACTGCTTTCTGCATAATACTGATAATTGTATCTGATATGATACCGTAGCATTATCATACGAAGATAGCATTGTTCCGTGATACCAGCAAGGAGGACAATAGCAATAAAAAAACAGAAAGGCGTGCATCATTTGGAAAGATGACGTAACACACACATATGCTGCACCTTTTTAATTCAGTAACAAATCCCGTATGACAAAGAAAATGAATTAAACTGCATCATATAGCTGTTTCGTCCTCCTAGGACTCTTCAGTGAACTCAGACTTGTGATACTCTGGATGTAGGTGACAATACTTACATATATCTTGTTTTGAGTTGGAAAATTGATTAATTATACTTGTTCTGCTTCCTTGTCAATTGTCGACATCAGTAAGTGAGCTATGCCTGTATGGTTTAATGAATTGTGACATTTTGCTAATTGATATATGACGTTCATTTCTGGAGGACGCGTCAACAATGCTGTGATATATGCTATGTAATCACCATTTAAACATGTGTATCCATTATTCCTTCATCTATGTGCCGTCATGTAAGTACATGATATCTATCTCTGAACAGGCATTAAATAGGTACCACATAACCTGCCTCTGTAGCCGTCTAACATACTGTACAGTTAGAGATATGGCTGCTTTCCCTTTATATTTCCATGTCTTATTGTAGTCGATGGGGAAAGATATGCTATCTGACTAGCCGTTTACCTCATCAATACGTAATTACTTTATCAGATAAATGTAGTATTACTAACTTAAACTGGTACGCTAGTTAATACGTCGACATTACGGTATTGAATTCGTGCCAAGTGTCTTTATCAGACAAATGGCAGACAAGAACATTATATTCTATGTTTATTGGGTTCTTTGTTAGACAATATTACTTATGCACTACACAAACTATAAGTAAATAATTGTTTGTTACACAATATGTATTTTCACAAATACAGATGACGATAGATGTAAGATTAATATTGCAAAAATAATGTTGTTGTTTTTTTGAATAACTAACAGGGAACTCGGGTAAGCATAATGGATGTGACAGAGAATATAAAACAAGGTCTCCGTTTGATTAACGTTCCTTAAATTAAGGAAATGTCTTACTTAAAAAATATCTAGAAATGCATTACAGAAGCTAAGGGGGAAATCTTTTGTTAAGGAAATTTCCTACGGAGAATTTTAAGTTAAGGTCTTTTTTTCTTAAGTTAAATGATGTTGGCGAGACCCAGGCTTGATGTAGCGGGAGGATAAACACATGCGCTTTCTACATGACCGGTAATGACGTAATATGTCATATTCAAGTTATGTGACGTCATGACATGGAAAATTCATTAAGTGACAACAAATTACTAATAAGCATGTACAGGAAGTGAGGATCGGGATCGGAGGGTTGAATAACCGCATCAACGAGTTCTAACAGTACGATTGTTACGAGGAACAAGGAGGTACATTAAATTTATATTTCCAATATGGAGTGCTAATCTTATAAAAAGGTGTAACTATTTTTAATCATACATGTTTCTTATGAAAGAAACATCCATTCACATAAAAGATATTCAATTTCTATTAGGAAAGCTCACTCCAAATTGTTATTGAAAAAAATCTAAAAATTGATAAATTTGAGATACGACCCTTTACTTCTAGGCACACCATGTTGGAGATACGCCCTTGTTCCTTTAAACAGTCGAGTAGACAGTAGTAACATGTAGACAATAGGCAATTTTTTAAAATATAAATAGTATATCCTCTATATATAGTTCCATTAAAGCCAACATCATTCTGTGCTATCAAAGGTAACCAGTACTAGTAGGAAATGCTTTGAGTTAGGTCATTTAGTAATCTATATTTAAAACGCCATCAAACAGAAGGAAGACTGATGAAAACTGAAAGCAGCGTAATTGTAATACGTCATTAACTTGAGGAAGCACATTAGCAGTTTATGACTATTAATAGATTAAAAGCTTCCTTCTCACGACGGTAAAACATTGTACAACCGATCGTACTATTGTAGAACACAAAGTGTTGATTCGTTACTTTGTATCACAACCAGTATCCAGCGTCAGGGTTTTATTCTAATGTGATGATGGCATTTGTTTGATAACAGGCTTAGTCAATTTATATAAACATAAAAGTATGTGTATTCATAATGTAAAACTATTGTTATGCCTTAATATCTCGAATACACTATGATTGTTTTTAGATATGCAATTAGTATCAGCTATGAGTCACTATTTCTCTGTCGCCTGATGAGTTTTTTTACATAAATATTATAACATAACAATACATTATTTATCATATAATTAATCAGACTAAAGAATAAAATCAACTGAATGTATACACACCTTATAACAAAAGCTTAAATTGGAAGTAATTAACAATTTTCGATCATCTCAAATGGTTCAACATATTTTAGATCACGATCGGATTTTAATTGAAATTAACGCACATGGTTTCTATCCCACTATCCGTTTGCGTATTTAGACGTAAATACTCTTTACCTTCCGGAATATCTGGTTCTATAATTATGTTCCTCGTTCTTAAATTTACAGGGATTTTCTTTTGCATCTTCCCTGTAATCAAATGATTAAATCTAATCGTAGTTTTATCGATTATAAAGGGGAGTTATGACTCTGTTGACATTTCTCTTGTTCTTTTTAATATCAACTTTTCGTCATAATTTAACCAAGATAGCCAAAGATATGAAATATCAAGTATCTGATAAAGGCCACTACAATACTAACAGTGTGACAGTTCTACCGTCAATCACTGAAGATATAAATGAGTATGGGATGTAATCAGCCATTACCTCGTTATCAGGTAGACGATAATTTGTAGTTGATCACGAACGGGCACTTTCCATCAGTAGGCCGGGTGATATATGAACATGGCGGTCTGTGTACAGGTGGCGCCGTCTGTCGTCTACAGTACGGGGGGTTAACGTACTATTATCACTTTCCTCATGCTCTCTCTCTCGCCCGTTCTTAATCCGGTAACAACTACAGTGAAACCTCGCTTAATGACCAAGTCAGAACTAAGACTACCTTGCTATTAAGATCACTTCATGTCAATCCCGAAAAAATCTTCTATAAATCTTTGTATTGCAAGCTTCACTATTAAGACCAACTCACCATTACATGTAAGACCACCTCGCTATGAACACCAGTTTTTAAAAGTCCGAAATACTGGTTTTGCACTAGGTTTCACCTCACTACTCAGACCACCGACCAAACACAAAGTCACCTGTTGTGTATTCCACTGTGTACATCTGTCAAGTGTCAAATCAGTAAGCTGTATTTTGGTATCAAATTGGCTTATCAGTTACAATTACTGTGTGCTTAACACTATAAAGCCTATATATTAGTTAATGGACCGTGAAAACATGTCAAAAAGTGTATTTCAGAGAAATCTGTCTGCATGGTCACCCTCGGTATTCAGACCACTCCGCCATTACGACCGCTTTGGTGCAGTCCCTAAGGCGGTGTTAATAGAGAGGTTTCACTTTATTTTCAGTTTCAAGCAAACTCGACTCGGCAAACTAAGGCTATGGCTACATATTATCTGTAGTGCATGTAGTTGCCCATTCGACTGACGGATGTAACAACCTTATAAATAACATCGTTTTCTGAAATTGTCTGGAGCCATAATGTCGGATGATCTACGCAAAACTAGAAATACTGTCCCTTCCAAAAATACCTGCTCTTAACAATGTCTACTTTGATTTTTTAATGGATCTTAGGATCTACTTATGTTTAATCGTTTTGACAGTATATTCATATTATGTCCGTGTACTCCAAAGCTGGGTGTATTCGGTCCTTGTAGAAATGGTGGTGTAATGTTTTGTTTAATCGTTTTGTTTGTGTCTGTGTGTTCTGATGCTATTACATATTCGGTCCTTGTATAAAGAGAGTTGTATAATTTGGTGTTTAATAACATGGATTCTACATTTCGATTGTGTTCGTTTGTTCCGATGCTGCGTTGTATTCAGTCTTTTTAAACTTTGGGGTATCTTTTAGTGTTTAACGGTATTGACTTCATATACTATTAGCCATGTGTGAATGCATGGATGTGTACTGGAAATGTATTGTGCCATGCTTGTGATGGAACCGCGCTTCCAACACTTTCATTCAAAGTATTACTTCACTTGAATGCTACGATATATATACAACAAGTGCGTCTCAAATATCTCCAATCAAAGTACTACATCACTTGAATGCTACAGTACATACAACAACATTCAACTTGGAAACATTCTATACTACACCTTGAATTTCATACAGTCATTGACCGCAATGGTCAGCGCTTTTGATAGCAATTGTACGTTCGTATACATAGAAGTCTTTAATACAATTAGTGATCTCGGAAATCTAATCCTACCTATCTCGCAGTCCTACATAGTATGCGTGTCCGGGGAGGTAGACATTTGTAAAGGTCGTCCGTCGTGTCTCGTTGACACTTCCTGATTTATCATTTTGAAATAAATTGTCACGTGATCCAACAACGGTCAGTAATATATCTATAACTCAATTGTGAGTCAAAATTGCGCGTGCTTGGCAACAACACTAGTACCGTCACAGGGGCATAGATACAGCCTTGGTCAATCCAAGCTAAGTAAAAGTATCTGAATATATTGTTCTACAAAACAAAAACCTTTGAACACAAATGTGAGACTGCTATCAATGCAGTGGTTTGATTTAAATGCCTAAAAATGCCTGTTTTCAAACACTTGATTTTATACTGTAATATTTTTCGATTCATCAGAAGGCCTTACTAGTATAATTGCCGTAATACATGAACCTGACTTTATGGGGCATAATTGTTTCGAACCTTTTTTATAAGCAATATTAAATAATGGAGCTAGAGAGCGGGAGAGATGGACAGACAGACATACAGGCTGACAAACAAACAGAAACACAGATAGGTAGACAGAGCGTGGGAGACAGAGAGGGAAGAAAACATGATACTTACCATTTTAGTCATTTCTATGGTAATAATTAATTATATAACTGTTTAATAAACATTTGTTTATGTAATACAGTAATAAAAGTTAAATGGACAGTGTATATCTTACGTCATCATATATCAAACTCTTGTAAGCTTTCACTCAACTTTTTCATATATATACGGAACCCTTGCGTGGCCTCGTGCCGGAAATGAGATGTTGTCTATCGTCCGGAAACCTTACGCCAAGACGGAGCTGGACAGAACTGATTTCCGGTCAGGTGATCACGCTCTCGTGTGAGACCGGTGTCTGTGTCATGGCGACATTATTATTGGGAACGAAGAATAAATTGCTGAGTCATTCAAACCATATATACATAAGAGAGGTCAAAATAGGAGATCTTTAAAAAGTACCAATTATTTACAACTACAAATCATCCACCCTTACAATTCGGACAAAAAGAAACAAAGTAGTATCCTTCTTGAATGTTTCATGAACTATCAAACATGATTCTTTGTTTGGAAAACAAACAGATCACACTATATATCGTCTCAAAACTAACCAAGCCCCTCGTACGAAACGTTTTGATTTCAACTTTTGAAATTACGACAAAAAACATTCGTGCATGTAAAACAAAAGATAAACGCATTTTGATGTGACTGAGATAAATAATGACAAACATTTTTATTTTTATTATTTTTACCAAAGGCTACATACTCTGTTTGGAGAGAGGGAAATTGTTTTCCGATATTCCCATATCAGATTACATAACTAGACTGTCAGATTGGGAATAAAGTAAGGAAAGACAAAGGTTGACTTTAAAACTCTTACTCATGAACGCTACAACTTAATGATGTTGTAATGATTACCTTCACTTTGTCTATGTAATGGCCGGTTTACTACAATAACGCCTAATCGTTCCGCTAGATATATCCGATGAATTCTTTATATTCAATATATACTAAGTATCTAATATTTTTTATCATACTCCCGCGAAGGAGGATCAAACATATGTTAAATCCATTGTTATATCACGAACGGTTTCTGGCGTCAATATGTATTAACCTTCTTCTTATAGAAAATAATGGATGTAAGAGACAGCCAGGCGACGTATAAATATAAATCCAAATAAAAAATCCACAAATAAAACAGCTTCGAGTACAGAGATTTTTCTTCAAGTTTCTTCAAGTCAAACATTCTGCTTTGAAATTTTTATTTACGATCGATTCCTATTATTTTTATTTTTGTTGTAGTAATTCAAGATGAAATTGTTTTCATTTCTACTTTAACACATTTATTAAGTTACTAGAGCCTTAATCCTTTTACCCGTCCACATGCTGATGAAAGGAACATGGGTATGGCAGTTATAACCTCATAATAGTGAACTGTTATGCTCGGATGATAGTAAGTGTAGTTGGTTAGCAATAATTGTACTTGTCTTTGGGTTTTTGTACTTGTAAGTAGTTTTGGTATTAACATTATTTACATTTTCAAAAGAAGAGAGATTTTATATTAAAAATGTGATCATTTGAACTGCTCTATAGCGTTTCTATTTATTAAGCATAACTGTCGCAATAGACAGTGTTTCTTCTGTTTTTGTTGCTTTTCAATTCTAAAATATACCGTGTCTTTATAATAATTCTTTAATCTCGAATTCGGTGGTGTCGTTATATTAATTGGGCAGTCTAAACCTTCAATTTATATATACTAATCTTGAGCACTTCTCCTAGAAATGTTCAAAACATTTGATTTCTTCACTCTCTACACTACCATGGTTTATCCAAAACTGAAAGAACGTTCATGATCTGTCGTTATGAGAGCTTTCCTTTCCAAGAAAGGCGGACGACAATACAAATATACGGTAGTGAGCTATCTTGAAATATACCTTGTGAAAAACACATCAAAGGCTAAGATTAAATACAGTAAAGAGATTGGAGGACAGATTTTCAAGCGGACTGTTTGCATTACCACGGGAACAAACTCTGCCCAATCATAGCTGATCATGACTTTTCATACAAGGCTGAATTTGTGGGATTGTAATGAGGATAAATACATGCAGCAAAACCTTGCTAAATCTATTAATTTCACTTTCGAATATATCGACGGTGTTGTCTATAAACATTAAGAAGTTTGCTGACCACGTCAATCGTATATATCTTTGTGAGCTTGAAATAAATGACACAACAGATCTTTTACATCAGCTGCCTACCTCGATCTTTACTTAAACTAAAGCCAACATGGACAGCTTACTACTATGCTATACGATAATCGTGACGATTTCAATTTTCCGATCGAAACTTTCCTTTTCTTCATAGAAACATGGTCTTCAACTTATGGTGTTTACATGTCGCAGTTCATTCGTTATTCTGACAAACTTATTACAAAGGGATTCGAGAGATGCATACTGAGGAGAACAATGAGTAAGTTTTATGGTCGCAATCTTTGTGTCATCGAGAAATATTCAGTGTCCTTTTGTGGTATAACGATAGGTGGTTTTTGGTATGTGCATTACTGTGCTTATTTGTTGTGATTGACAATGATGATTCGGTTTTCACTTTGAGGACTTGGATGTGGCCAATAAAAAAAGAAGACCCTTACTCTTCAGGAACACCTGGTTTTATACTCTTGCACTTCAACAATGGTCTTTATTTTTATACCAATTGTGTATAGTCCCAAAATCTGAACTGAAGTGTCAAAGTTTACAGTGTTGTGAATCAAAGTCTATGTTGCTCATGAACCAAATGGTATTTACGTGTATGCAACTTACATTTACATGGCGAATGTCGTCGATAAAGCGGAAAACGTTTACCATTTGCGGAACATCTGGTCTGATTTTCTTGTATTGATTCAAGGGCTTTCATGTGCTTTTTCTTTATTCATTTTCAGCCTTTAGTTTTTCGAACTTAGTTTGGGTAATGATATTGTTGACGCTTTGGCATTCCTTTGGTTTGCTGTTTTTCGACTAACTTATGATTGTTTAGAAACCAGCTGTCGACAAAGTATTAAACAGGTAAAATTGCATTTATCAAAACAAATTTGAGGGAGGAAATGGGGAGCATTTTATTACGGATTGTCTTTCTACGTAATAGGACGATATGTCTGGATCTGGACTGGCTTTTGTAAAAGTATCTGTTCCTTGGTCAAAAAACTAATATTTCATTTCGAGGAGCCTACATACTAGATTCAGTGACCGAGACTAAAAGATATTACATCATACGCGCTTATTGGATTTAAAACAAATATTGTTTCGTTGCCCCTCGATGCTTACTATTACATAAGAAATTGTCTACGTTGTTTCGCATTAGTTTTGGATGTTGTAAAGCATTTGGAGCTCAAGCACTTTATAAGGCAGCCAGACAGAATGTGTATAGTGAGTCGGGACTTGATGAGTCCTGTACTTGGGTTTCGGACCTATGGATGTATGTTGGGGTAACAGGAGCCGCAATATCACTCTCACCAGCATAGCTACTCGTGGTCCACACGCCTGATCTCCCAATAAAATGATACCAATTCGGCGTCTCATTGTGGGGATTGTCAAAATATAAAAACATTGTAAAGGCGCTGATAAGAGAAGGCTTTCCGCGTTTATTCCCGCCAGAGAAAATTGATTCCGCTATAACCTCAAGTAATTAGATCTATCGGAGCGCCAAATCTTGTTACCTACATACCTGTTACTGGCTCCCCTTCCAGCCGATGACCCCTCGACATCGTTATGGCGTGGAATTATAAGAAAATACACAGGTCCTGTCAGGGTAACGTTGTCACGCCTGCCAATTCACGAAGGAATCTCCCTAGAATCCAACACATTTTCTCTGAGCATCAACAATAGAGGTGTTAAGCGGAATATTGAAAGTGCCGACGACCAATTTATATGTCATTAAGATGTTGAACGATTCATTGGCTCCAGACTGTAGGGGTAGCATTGTACGATACACTTCACCATATACGGTAAGAGCATCTCGGTGACATTTAAATTAATACATGTAATTGTCAATGTCAAAGGATCTATATTCTCTAATATTTATTTAACTGTTAAATCGTTGAAGGCGATTCATCATTCTTTAGCTGCTTCGATAAGGTCAAGGTTCTTCAAAAGGCATTGCGTGTCGGGAACTATCATCGAGCTTTTCTGAAACCGAATTCCGACAGTTTGGAATAACCGACTATCCCTATTTTTGATACGATTGAACTTCAATCTGAAGAAGCTGTCATCGTTCGATTCCACAGTCAAGAATGATTCTCAAGACAAATTATTATCAATACTGATCTTAACTCTTGTACATATATGGCTTCTACATGCATAGCACACATTTGAATTTCAAGTTTTTCTTAATCTGTGTTTGCGTGTGTTTAATTAATAAAACGCCCTTTTCTTAGTCCAATCGATGTCCTTTGTTATACATTAGACTAATGAAATATCTGTTTATCCTGAGCATCCACGATCGTGTCTTTGATCAAAACCGTAAAACTAGTATACAGTTAAAGTATGGGATTGAGGGATATAGCAAGTTTTTGGTTTCCCTCAACCATGTCTATTTCCCTCGGCTTCGCCTCAGGAAAAAGACCTGGTCTCGGGAAACCCCATACCTTAACCGTTTTAATATACCAATACCAACAAGCAGAATGCTACATATATATGTAAGAGCACTTTCATAAAGATCAGATAATCGTGTTATTGTCATTATTTAATGTAAACAAAAGAAAGTGTCGTCTACACTTAGATAGTGTGTTTAGTGACAAGCTCCGCCCATCTCTCGCACAGATACATGTAACCAAACAGTGAGCAAGCTGGACAACAAGCTCCACCCTCCTCTCGCTTAATTTGCTTTTCGGAAACACACGAGTGCAGGTGTGTTTTAGCTCGATAGGTGAGTTTTAGTTCTCAGACTTAAACACGGGACTAAAACACAGCTAAGCGAAGCCGAGACAAAAGTTGGGATAGAGCCGATTTAACCAGTTAACTTTTACATAAAGTAGTGGTATATTAACATTGTATAACACATTTAAAGCTTTCGAACCAATTCTTTATACCATAATATGTTAACATGATACGTTGGATATATATTGACAATCTCAAAACTATGGAAATTAATTGTGCATTTTGAAATATTCAAGTCGAACAGGTAAACAGTATAAAACAGGTTATTTTATTTTATTTTCTTAGGAAATTTTTTTAATCTTATCTCAGTGGATGGAGCAGAAGGAGCTTACCTTTCCTTAAATAACTTTTGGAACATCTGGTCTTATGCTGTTGTATTTTTAAGGTTCTCTATATTATCTTATCTTTGTTTATATTTTGCCCCTAGTTTAATCGATTTTGCATTCGGATTATAGTTTTGTTGACGCTTTGTTATTTTCGATTTTTTATGGAATACCTTTTTAGTATACATGATTCACCGTGTAAATCTGATCTTTGTTCTTATTTTGACTCGTAGTTTAATCGACATTGAGTTTGGATTATGGTTTTGTTGCCAATTCGATTATTCTCTTATTTGTTTGGTCCCTGTAAGGTTTTCCAGATGAGCTGGTAGTGATAAACATATGTGATATTTATGTGAGAAAACAAGTAGTTTTGTAACATAGGCCTAGTAAGTCTGCTGTTCGATCACTCCGTATTAAACATTACCTGACAGCGTCTGATTATCACATATTGGATGGATTACTGGATTAGAGATACATTCTTGATGTATTGGGACGGTATTCTACATTCGGGAGATGCTAAATGAGGTTACGTTCACACGTGCTTACATTTTGTTGAAGTAAAAAGGATGAAAGAATACGTGAATGGGCACAATTGTCTTCGAAAAGAAAAAAACGATTCAATATTTTATATAAAGGAAAATATCATTTGACGACTGTACGTTGAAGCATTACAAAGGTTAACTCAGAAGCAAGGCAGGCCAATTGATTCAATTGTTTCAATATAATGTGTATGCTATACACAATGAATGACACAGTACATAATTTATATCTAAATCCGTCTCGCTACAGCGGCTGAAGCCTGCTTTAATTGAGATATATACGTATATGCATCGACAACAACGAGCCACCTATGCATGGGACGTTTCTGATTACGGACCATGACGAGCCAATGTAATTACCTGTGTTTATCCTATGCCCTATACGTAATTAACACCAGGGAATGCCTTTTCCGGGCTATCCCTTGAAGCGGAATGTCTGTTGTATCGTTAATATGTTTTTACTTGGGACAATATTGTTAAGGCATACATGAAATGAAGATGAATCATATGCAATTGCCATCTGCTAAATAGCATCATGGTCCCGAAATTATGAAACAATCTAAGACTTAAGTTTATGCTTAGCCAATCACGTATGTTGTTACGTTTTGTAACGTTAATTGTGATTGGCTAAGACAAAACATTTAGACTTAAACTGGTTTCATGATACTTGAGCCTGGTTTTCCCCGGTCCGTTCTCACCCTTTCTGTAAAAGGGATGGAGTGCTAACAATTGGTAATATGCCGGATGTGTTGTAATAGTACATGCTGTTACATCGCAGTTCCTGCAGAAATAAAAGCATTAGAGTAATGACAATCTAATCTGAACACAAACTTTAAGAAACACAGCAGTTTGAAAAAGGAGGTCAGGTGGTGCAGTGGATAGCGCACTTGTCTTTTACCAAGGCCGCCGGGGTATGTTCCTTTGGGCCAACAAGAGTAATATTGAAGTTGATTAACTTGTTTCGTACTTGTTTCTAAATAAAAAAAGTTCATTTGAAAAAGGAAACAGTAGTCATTACGAATTTCAATCATATTTTGTGCTGTTCGCTATTCTTTTATAACACTGAGGATTGGAAATGTGAATATATAAATCACTTCAGATGACCTTCCTGTAACTATAGAGTTCATGACCACATGCATTACTATGTCCGACTTCATGCTTAGACAATAGAATGTGTTTGCATTGAGCACGATTAATATTTTCGTTCGTAGGTCCGACTCCATCCTAAGGCAGTTTAATTTGTTTGTATAAAACACAAGCTTAAATAATTTGGTGTGTCCATATAGGGGGTTTCTATAAGTTTCGTTCCTAGGTTTGACTCAATTGAGTATGACTTGTGATCTGTATTCCTAGGTCTGACTCAACTGAGCTTGACTAGTGATCTGTATTCCTAGGTCTGACTCAACTGAGCTTGACTAGAAATCTGTATTTCATGGTCTGACTCAACTGAGCTTGACTAGTGATCTGTATTCCTAGGTCTGACTCAACTGAGCTTGACTAGTGATCTGTATTCCTAGGTCTGACTCAACTGAGCTTGACTAGTGATCTGTATTTCTAGGTCTGACTCAACTGAGCATGACTAGTGATCTGTATTCCTAGGCCTGAGTCAACTGAGTATGACTGGTGATCTGTATTCCAAGGTCTGACTCAACTGAGCATGACTAGTGATCTGTATTCCTAGGCCTGCGTCAACTGAGTATGACTAGTGATCTGTATTCCTAGGCCTGACTCAATTGAGCATGACTAGTGATCTGTATTCCTAGGTCTGACTCAACTGAGCATGACTAGTGATCTGTATTCCTAGGTCTGACTCAAGTGAGCTTGACTAGTGATATGTATTTCTAGGTATGACTCAACTGAGCTTGACTAGTGATCTGTATTTCTAGATATGACTCAACTGAGCATGACTAGTGATCTGTATTCCTAGGCCTGACTCAATTGAGTATGACTAGTGATCTGTATTCCTAGGTCTGACTCAACTGAGCATGACTAGTGATCTGTATTCCTAGGTCTAACTCAACTGAGCTTGACGAGTGATCTGTATTTCTAGATATGACTCAACTGAGCATGACTAGTGATCTGTATTCCTAGGTCTGACTCAATTGAGTATGACTAGTGATCTGTATTCCTAGGTTTGACTCAAATGAGTATGACTAGTGATCAGTATTCCTAGGTCTGACTCAACTGAGCTTGACTAGTGATCTGTATTTCTAGGTATGACTCAACTGAGCTTGACTAGTGATCTGTATTTCTAGATATGACTCAACTGAGCATGACTAGTGATCTGTATTCCTAGGCCTGACTCAATTGAGTATGACTAGTGATTTGTATTCCTAGGTCTGACTCAACTGAGCATGACTAGTGATCTGTATTCCTAGGTCTGACTCAATTGAGCATGACTAGTAATCTGTATTCCTAGGTCTGACTCAACTGAGCTTGACTAGTGATCTGTATTTCTAGGTATGACTCAACTGAGCTTGACTAGTGATCTGCATTTCTAGGTCTGACTCAACTGAGCTTGACTAGTGATCTGTATTCCTAGGTCTGATTCCAAACTAAGGCAGTTTAAGTGTAATTGTATAGAGAATGACTTGTAAAGATGACATAAAACGCACATATGCTGCACCTTATAAATTTATTAATAGATACAGTATACGCCGAAAAATAAATGAATTAAACTGCATGATATTCCACTGTTTCGTCTTGCTAGGACTAATACTAATGTATTCCTTAGTCCGACAGGCCTAATACGTTAAGTTACATAAGCGATTATGATTTTTACGTTTCTGATTTGCCCGCCTTCCCCTTGATTCTAATGATAACATCTGAGCGCGTCTGTCGCATTCCCGAAGTGTTTCCTTGATGGACTCGGACTGACCGATAAAATACGGAAGCAATTGTCCTTATAAAATATACAGCTTCGGTAATAGATGACTTTCGTTGTTGGCTGTCATGGTGTAATTACTGAGGTGTCTGGCCTAAACCCACATACATTATTGAGTAAATTATCAGTATTGCTCATATGTTTCTCCGTTTGTACGTTTATGTATACCCTACGGGGAAAACTGATAAAAGAAAGCAATAGAGGGGTTTCAGTGGTACAGGCCGGAGGAACATGAATAAATTATAGTCTTAAGGGAGTGATTGTTTTGGCTACTACCTTGGTGTTACGTTGTAAATAGTAAAGATGTTATACTTTTACCTTCTGTTACAGTAGCACCACTGACCTATATTTACCTGGCTTTTACATGATTTATTTCAATGGAGTAGGATTACATTGCAATTAAAGGTCATGTACTAAATTTATTATAACTGGTCATTCAAGTACTAATTTAATCAATGCTGGTAATTTTTGTACTTATTATATATTTACAAGGTACTAGTTTTGTAAGTACAATAAATGTACTAGATGTTCTAGTACTAATTGTATAATTGCTGGTTTATCTTGTACTATATTTATATTTACAAGTTAATCTAGTTATACTTTATGATAACTGGTTATTCTTGTACAAATTTTATAATCATTGGTTATTCTAGTACCAATTTAATAATTACTTGTTATTCTAGTACTAATTGTAGAGTTACTAGTATTCTAGTTCTAATTTTATAATTCTTGGTTATTCTAGTACTAATTTTATTTTATAATTCCTTGTTATTCTAGTACTAATTTTATAATTCCTGGTTATTCTAGTACTAATTGAATAGTTACTTGTTATTCTAGTACTAATTATATTATTCCTGGTTATTCTTATACTAATATTATAGTTACTGGTTATTCTAGTACTAATTTAACAATCACTGACTATTCTAGTATTAGTAATAGAGATTGCTTATTCAAGTAATTGTTATATAATTACCGGTAATTCTATTAATAATGGCATAAAAATTGGCTATTTTTGTAATTATTTCATAATTACTGGTTATTTTATGTCAAATCAGTTCACTTTTATAAACTGCCACCACTATCAATAGTGCAGTCATATAGTAATTCTTATTTTTTTTTTTTTTAATAAAACATATTTCAAAAAATTGGAAAATAAACATATTTCTAAAAATTGGAAAATAAACATATTTCTAAAAATTGGAAAATAAACATATTTCTAAAAATGGAAGAAAATAAACCTATTTCTAAAAATGGGAAAATAAATTGCAGAAGGCTTAGGAAATGATAATCAAGATTAAAGTCCAACTGATACATGTCATGAGATAAAACACAATTATATCAAACATATTGAAAATGTATCAATACGAAAGGCAAGAATGGTAACAATAAGAATATTGTTTTAAAATTAACACCAAGACTTGCATCACATGTATTGTCTA
The DNA here is from genome assembly GCA_947623455.1 of Mimachlamys varia. Classification (NCBI taxonomy): domain Eukaryota; kingdom Metazoa; phylum Mollusca; class Bivalvia; order Pectinida; family Pectinidae; genus Mimachlamys; species Mimachlamys varia. Next base: position 24,282,669 of record OX392545.1, read on the forward strand.
ACAATTGTAAAATAAAAATCATATTGTACAATCGTCTGCGTGATAACTGAAATTGGTAGTAATTAGGACATAAAACTATTCAAACAAACATGTTATCCAATTTCCTTTCGATATACAGTTACAACATTGTCACTATTGATCATATCTCCGTGTGTCTGTGTACTCACCATTGTGTGTAATCGGTCCACATCAAAGTAGACAGTAGAACACTTTAATCTAGTAAACAGCATCTCAACACAGACATAGTTGTCTGTTTACTTCTCATTGACTTGCGGTTACCACATGGCCACGATTATTTTGAGTTGCATAGACATTATGTGAAAGAGTCACGGTAGATTAAAGGATTTACTGTCCTGAAAGTATTGGTTTAATTTTTTATATTAACATATCTAGTGAACTTGGACTCAATAAATCCACCACAATGTTTCAAGGTTATTTTTCGATGAACTTTCTAGTTGGCGTATAAATACATTAGTTAAGTAGTTTAAGAATGAGTCCATTTCTCGAAATTGTTTACAACCTGTGTTTTGTTTCAGTTTTCAGATTGAATGTCTGTGTTTGTTTTATACTAGTTTGAAGTTGTTATCAATACGAAAACAGCTATAAATTTAATTTGGATGACATCACACAGTGAGTGATGACGTCAAACGTCTCGACACGTTCCGCTGCATAGACTTGATCTTTTAGAAATTACCCAAAGATAACAAAATCAAACTGAACGTAAATATAAGAATAAAATCATGTTTTGTTGAAATTTATGGGGTATAAACCTCAATGGGTCTAGAGACAAATTGGATATGAACTGCTTCGCAGTTCATTAAATTTTTCTCAAGACCCATTGAACACGATTCAATCCTTAAATAAATACAATCATCCAATGCATACTAATAGGCTGTGTTAATTAGATGTCATTGAGGTTTACGTTTTACTCGTCACATTATATTATGTACTGTATATTGATAATAGGAGTAAGTTACAGAAATGTGTTTTGACACCTACCCATTCGTTATATCTACTGCCAGGAATACACATATTGCTTTTGCGTTGTTTACGCTTCAGAGTATCAGCTCATAACGTGACCAGTACGTTTTTGTCGGTTAAGGACGATTACATACCGGCAAAAGTTACATTGTACATTGTAAATGTTTCAATATTATGAATACTGTGGCTTTTTCGTTTTTATATCAATGATTTACATGACCATTATTGCAGTGAGTGGAAACAAAACTAAATTCAAATTTTGCCAAAATATTTAAAAGGAACCTTTTCGAGGCAATTGACAGACAAAGCGCCGTTACACTGCTTACTGTAGCATGTTTGTCATAGCCGTTTTTACCACTTTTTAATGTCCTTTTACTCGGACATGAAAACAAATGAGAAACAAACTGACAAAAAATATTCACCACATTCTCAAACCTTGGGACTTCAGGAGTTGGATATTCCAACGCCCTCGACATGGAATATTCTAACATGGTTTTCATAGATTGGTATAAATCGTTTTAACATTAGTGTGATCATCGTTTCTTATCATGATTATAGCTCGGTTATAGTACATAAAAGTCACAAACAACGTTTAAACTAAAACCAAACGTGTCTAGACTGTCGAAATTGGGTTACCATCCTGTATAATACCTTTTCTTTAAAAGATATTTCTTGTTTTCACAATAACCGATAATGGAAAAATAATGTTGAACAGTTTGTCTTCATAAGGCGTCGTGTTTTGCGTACAGTAAGTGTACTCTACCTTAACCCTCAGAGTACGCGGTAACGGGTTTGTTATACATTTTAGTTCTTATGATTATCTAAACAAACTAATGGGCTGGCTAATTTTGACAGAACAATTGAGATTTATGGTGATAAGTTTAATCTGTCACATCAAATTCCACAGCTATCTAGTTTTACATTCAAAGTGTCTACCTATCTGTAATAAATATCGTAAAGTTCCAAAAAACCTCCAGCTCGTTAGGATAAAATCTCCATGGACTCTCCGTAACGAACTAATAATTGAGGCTGAACATTGGATCTACCTATAATGGATCAGCCTAATGTGTTTAGCTGTGGCGGGGGTCCTGGCACCGAACATTAGCCTATTTACAATTGCAGGGGTACTAGACTTAGGTAGGCAATGACACCGTATTACTCTACAAGTATTGCGATATCCAACAGTGCTGTTTCAATCACTCTACGATTAGCTAATTGTACTGTAATTTTAAATATTTTCGTGGTGTTTAATTTTGTGTTTTTCTTAGGAAAACACACCTATTTTTTAGTAAATGGGTTTGTGAATAACTATTTAATATTCTAGATCAATTTGCGTTTAATTTGCAAACTTTTGACCTATTATGATATACATTTCTTGGAGTTTTGAAATCGTAAATTAAGCCTGCCCAATAAAGTTTCGAAAATAAAACCCTCACAAATATAAATTATTTTACAGTATGAAAAATGGGATCCCCAGTTATAACAGTGCTTTTACTTTTACTTAATGTTGCTATGATGTAAAACTATTATTTGTTGCAGTTTTGAGTAATTTGCCTCTATATCGAAACACAAACCATTTAGAAACAGGTTTACAAAAACTGACATCAATTTTTCGAAACCTTAATAATTGAATAAGTTATACATGCGACATGCAGTAAAATACATACTTTTAATGATTATACCAAACTAATAAAGACTAAGTAGCTTATTTGCATTGCCACTTGGTCCCTATTTACTGTGACTGCACCTTTGCTTTTGGAAAAAATATAAACCTTAAGTCTCGAGCCGTGACGTTATGGTTGATTTGGTGAAGTTAACAGCAATTTGTCCTCTCTGACTTTGACATACAGCTCTGCACTTTACCGTGTGACGTTGACTTGGTTCGTATGTATGTATACTGCAGTATCCCTTGTGGGTGTATAGTTCTGCATTTGTCGTTACCTGATTAGAACATGGAAAAATATAAATATTTCACGAAGCCGGACCGAATATCCGGCTTATCCATGGGTGGGAAAGTGAGAGTGCGATCGAGAAAACGTCTGTGTGACTATTAGTTCGGAGATCTATTATACTTTTAATCACAGCGCGTGTGTCTACAATTTAAATTGAAGTCGTACTTAGCCAGCCTTGCACTTTTAACGGTGATTATGTTAGTTCTATAGCGTCTAGGAAAAGGAAATTTGAAAAATCGCTATGTCAGTATCCTGTCAAGTCTGTATTGTGTTGTCGATATGCCAGTACACTGTTTAAATCTGCTAGAACAAGGTTCTATGGATGATATCGTTATCGCGTTTTATCATTGATAGAAGAGAAAAAAGCGTTAACAAGCGTGTTTATGAAAATAAGGATAAAAATTAATAAGCCAATTTTATCGTTATGGTCGAACTTATCTTATTCGCTTCTCATCAACTATGAAATATAGTTTTGAACTACGAACCGTGATGACGGCAGTCATCAAATAGAGATTTTATAGAATTTGATTTTTTTCCTAAAAGTGAATCAGTCAGTAAGGGAAAGGACAAATTGTGCTTATTTCAAGCAAGTAAAAAAACAAATACAAATAGTTTTACTGAGTAATAAGAGCAACCAAATAACACAAGGAGTGCCCATGTGGTTAGTCTCTCCTCAAATTTGGGTTTTATTTTATTAGGCATCATTGAAGATGGGTTTGGAAAATCTACCAGCAAATATAATGATATAACTTTAATTCATGAATTCTCTTTCAAAACATAATGACCTTTATTAATCGTTAAGAAACAAAACACCCAAACTAATAAGACTGAAAAGCATCAATCAATTATTAATCATTTCAAAGTTTCCTGTTGGAATGCTTAACCAAAAAAAGACCACTGACGCTGAGCACTTCTGGGGTGATATTTTGGTTCTGTAGATCTATATATAGCAGTGTGATGTTTCCAGAACAAATAATTTTGTTTAATCCCTGTTATGGGTCTGTAGATTTGTTACGGTGACCGAGTACACTGCAAAGCCAATGAACGTTTGTCTGCCTCCCTTTTACAGACATATGAATTTTGTTTAATACTAGCTAAAAAAATATCCATGGTGTACAATCCTTAATTTCTGTTATTTCCTTGAAATCATACATTTTTAATCATTTGAATAATAATAATAAAAAAAACACACGTTCTACGTGTTTTGTCCTAGTTGACAAAATGTTTGTTAAGCTTGGGTGGAACGATTTGTTACGCAGACTAATAAAATTCCTATTAGAACAATTTGTGCCCATTCTTAGCATTCGAGGCTGATTTTGTCGAGAAACTTATCAATTACTAATATGTTGTTTATAAATAACAAGATATTTTCCGAAAAGGTCGATCATATTTACCGTTTGGAACTTGACGTTTTACTGTTGGTTTACAGTACTTGAGTAAAACCCAAAGCATACAAAAGTCGACAAGTACACACCATAACTTCTAGCATTGCTAATGAAAGAACACGTTATTAGTGCCACAATGTCTGGTCGTTTAATGAGTTTATCCATATTTCATACCTGCTCTAAATGAAGTTTTGTTGATTCCTTAATCTCTACAATGAAAAATGCAGTGCTTAACAAATTACTGTAAATAATTAATCTGGTCATATGCAATGTCCAATGCAAGGTACACTGGACCCGCGATAATCCGGACGCCGATAGTTCGGAAATCTCAGAATCCAGAAGGATATGCACGGGAATTGATTTCCGTAACGTTTTTTGTTTTACTCATCAGTCCAAAACTCGGCAGTCCGGAAAACTCCGAACGGTTTAGGCTGGGAACGAAGGTGTTATCGAGGGTCCACTGTATGTCATCATCCTTTAAGTTTCGGTCAAGGATTAGACAAACTTATCAAACCAACTGGTTTTCTATATTTTTCATTGATATTCGAAAACGATTGTTAGCATACTCACAATTTTATCCATTTCGTATTTCATCATATTTCAATGATATCACATTATATAACATGTTATGTAATCGAATATCTATAGGAATTTAAAATGGCAATGAAGGTTTCACTATTATAAATTCGGATAATTCTAGCACTCATTTTTTGATTTTGGATTATTAACTAAGCTAACAATGCCATTGACACCCTCGTCCAGGTGGGGTAAGGAGGTTATTTAGTACAACGCGTGGGAGGTGTTATTCATTAAAAAAAAGTCGAAGATCATTTGGTGCATGGCATCAATTTTTCATATAAGGTTAAGGTTAATAACATTCTCTTCATTAGTTCAATCTTGACAATACAATACTATTTGATTATCTTCACAGACAGTAAACCAGACAGTAAACCGCTGTGGGCAAATATCGCTAAACACGAGTGTAGTTATTCATTGACGGAAGGGATTTAACAAAGGTTAGCACAAGTAATAGTAATAGTAATTACTAATTAGGCACCGTTAGTTTAGTCTGACTACGCCTATACAATACTATACGAAAACTGTTGGCCGTAATCCTTCCCTCTGGTGTGTATCCCTTTTGTTGTTATTTCCCATTATAATATTACATACATATTTTAGCAAAGCGCACAATCTATGTATAAAGTGCATATTGTACTATCATAATGATTACTCTTACCAAATGGGGGGAAAAATCAGAAAATACCGAAGCGTCAACAAAACAATAATCCGAGCTCGAAATCAATTAAACTAGAGGCAAAATATGAACAAAGGAAATATTAACATGGATATCCTTGTTACAGTGCAAAATAATAAGACTAGCTGACATTTTTTCCATCGCAGACCGTCTTACTCATTTTTCAAATACAGCGGACATGCCACCGAAGTATCGTCATGAATACTCGTTGTCATTTATAATGACGACAAATATTTCAATTGTTATTTGGATGTACCCTTAGATAGAAACAGTGTAAAAGAATGAAGAACGTTTCAACATTTCCATAATAAAATCCTTGTACGGTAGATGTTTTCCGCGGGCTATATCTCCTAGGCGCCGTTCCAGGAGAAAGCACGTGAAACGTGTCCGTCTCTCGAAAACGAGCACGCGCTACGGGCTTCTCTGCCAATTCAAAATACCAGGGTTTCTTGGAGTTACAATTTGTTTTATTTTATGGTCGAAATTATTTTGCGGGTATGGTTAGAAGTGGAAATGTAAATATATGCATTAAACTGCATTTTGTTTCGAATTATAAGCGATATATAGAGCGGTTCATGCTATTTTCCTGTAATGCAGTGGGCGTCAATATCGCCTATAACTCGAAATAGAATTAATGCTGTTTAATACTTCGATGTTAAATATTTGTTTCAACAACAGCTGTTCATATACAGCTACCACAATGATACTGATTAAGAAAAACAGTGTTATTTATAATATCTTGTAAAACAAGTCTTCATTTTTTCATATTTAATTTATTTTTGTCGAAGTTCTCGCACCTGACTTCTGGAACAGATTATTTTTTATTAACAAATTAATTGATTTTAAGCATCCTTGATGAGTCTTAGAACGACGACACAGCTGCTTTATGCCGTGTAATGCATGTTTTTATAGTTTTATTTATTACCAACCGTACAGCCACCTGTGTGGGTTGTCATCGTTAAGGACGATATCGTCGTCAAAACTGTTTCTCAAAATAAAGCGAATTCATCCTTTAAAGTGTATTGAAAACATGCATTGAACGAAACATTTCATTGATGCATCCCCTGGTTGAAAGATAGGCCAACACATGTAAATGAAAAACTATTGGTGTTCTCTGTTTTCATAGCAGACAAATTACATAAGTTTATGTAGTAACAAACAGGAATCTGGGTTAAAAAGTGCCACTGGCCAAAAAATTGTAAAAAAAAAAAAAAAAATAATAAACTGAACAACAGAAAAAAATTGAAGTGTCAACATGACCATAATCCGAACTCAAAATCGATTGAACTAGAGGCAAATAGGAACAAAGGAAAGATTCACATGCAGACCCTCGTAACAGTACAAGAGAATTAGACCAGGTGTTTCGGAAGAGTAAACGTCTGCTACTGCTAAATCGCCATTAAACTCTTGGTCACTTCCTAGTAAGCATCAGTCCTCAATATGAGAACCGAGTCATCATTGTCAATTATAACAAGTAAGCACACTGATAATCAAACTCAAAAACGTCCATCTTCATGTCACACAAAACACAGATGACGTGGTTCCAATGGATATAACTGAAAGGATGTCTTAATCACAAATTGTCCTTGAATGTTGTTTTTTTAATTGATTAAAGATTTCATAGCGTTTCCTTTACTTTTGTAACTGGTTTGAATGCATATCATTATTTAATTTGCAAGTGGTGCACATACTACATCATTATTTTGTTAAATAACAACTTAAAGGGAATATCATGACATATATATCAATCATTGATATCGTTATAACTATCAGAAATTTTACCGATCTTTTTCTTATCTTAAACGTTATGTTATCATTTTGTCATTACTAAGTGTAAATAAAACTATAACAGAAACCTGTGATTAATTACAAAGAGCAATTACACAATCATATTTATTATCAATGCATGACAATTAAGTAGTTCGTGATATTGAAATGATATATGGTTTCGTGTTCTGGTGAATATCAAAATATAATTATCGTTATCAAACCTTATAATCCAGGGGTCTGAAAATATAGGAAATGGACCAAAATACATTTATGTGAAAAGTTGCATTCCTTGTGCTCATCTTGTTGTAATATGTTGATAAAATTAATCAAATTAATTCAAATCGACAACAATCCTACTGGAACAATTTGATTAGGAATTAATAAGTAACCTGTTAATTCACAATCCATTCCAATACCTAAGATATCAGTTTCCGTATATTTGTTGGCTGATATGATGTTGGCCATTCTTAATCTGTTGTAAATGAATTGTGTATCATCAAACAGCTTGTGTGTTATTGATGCACTGTGCAGCCTTGATGAATTATGCACAAACCGTTGGAAATATAAACTATATTATTAGGCGCCGGCAAACCAGCTACCTTGATTAAGTGAGTTTTCCTGTAAATCAATTATCTATATAACCTACCGATAGATACTTAGACGCACGGTAAGTTTTAAATACAGAAACCTTATGTCTGTGATATTCTTTATATAAATTTATCGATCATACGAAATTAGTCATTAAAGATGTTTCATCTTTTTTTTATAAAAGAAAATGAATATATTTAAACTATTTCGAACTATTGGAAGTATATACCACACCTATCTTTACTCGTTTTATCATTAAACATCAAACAACCACGCTAATACTAGCTATGGACTAAAATTATCATAAACTTCGACCGACACACCCATGGTCTGTCATTATATTCGTAATTAACAGCCTCTAGTACAAATACTGCTTTATTACAAAAACTTCAGACACACGTTTATGAGTCTTGAATTTGCGTTTCCATTACAAAAAAGCAGTAAACCAAAACTACAAATAACCTTGCAAACACGGTTCAAATGAGTAGATATTTAAGTTGGTGTTTATAGTACCACATGTGGAACGAAAATCGGTTAACAACTTTTTCTATACATAAGCTATAATTCTGATTTATAATCATCAACTCTAGATATGTGTTGAAATCAACTTTCGTGAAATTCGGTGAGATCTTGATTTTGGATCAAACATCGAGCTTTTGGCACGTGAGATGTAACTCCCCTGCTGGTCTTCCCTTCATGGATTTGGCAATAAGTTCGCAATAAGTTTATATGTACAGATATTCTTATATAAAATATGGTGTTCATTTACATTGTTATAATTTACAAATAGTGCAATGGTGTTGTAATTCCTGACTGTTCTCTTCATTTAATGGCCCTTCTTTCTGCAATTCGACGTTGAATATATATAGTTCTTTAAGGATTAACCTTTGATTTTGTTTAGGTTATGAGATCATAACTCCATTAAAGCACGAGGTAAATTCTGCGTTTACGTAAAATTTACTGACTGCTTCATTGGATTTATGATATCATAAACTAAACAAAATCAAATATTAATTCTTATATTTCCAGTATTTTTGCTGTAAATGGTTCAAAACTTTTCTGTTCAATTAAGCCCCATCTGCGGATTTCAAAACTTACAAACGTGAACACGGTTCAAAATATGAAAGAGCATGAAATTTACATAAGCCGTAGCTAGCTCCGCCCATGCCAATGGTGTATGACGTCTTACAATGTGGTTCGAACGGGATAATTTGCATAGCTCCATCCACATGTATTGTTGTCGACGTCGTAGTTTGCAGGACAATGGTTATCGAGTGAATGTCGGTGTATACTGTAAATATTTAGTGTTATATATCAACGCTGTCTGGCTGTCATAATAATACAATCAAACGTTCTTAGTGTGGCACGTTTAAATCTTAATTTAATCGTATTTATTTGCGTCTCCTGGAATCTTGTGGCAAGGGGGATATTTCTTAACAAATTGTGCAAAGTTATTTTTATATTAAAGTTTCATAATAAATAGCCAGCAGATGTTGAAAAATATTATATTCAGCAAAGACACTCATGAGCAAAGACATTGCATCTGGTACACTGGAAACTATCAGCTGGGGTTAAAAGTAGCCATACCGTTACACTAGTGTTTAAGAAAGCATAAAGCAACACTGGTACATTGAACAATCGCTGAACGGGTGGAAAGGAACCATACGATTACAATCGCGGTATTATAGAAATCATACAGAAACACTGGTGAAAACTAGCAGCTTGGGTGAACAGTAACCATACTGTAACAATTGTATTATTGAAGTCATACGGCAACACTGGTACATTGAAAACTAGCAGCTGGAGTGAAAAGTAAGAATGCGATTACAATAGTATTACAGAAATCATACAGAAACAATGGTGCATTGAAAACTAGCAGCTTTGGTGAACATAACAATACGATAACAATTGTTTTATTAAAGTCATACAGCAACACTGGTACACTAGAAACCAGCAGCTGGGGTGAAAGGAACCATACGACTACAAGGCTGTAAGGAAGTCTCAAAGCAGCAATGGTGTATTACAAACTAGCAGCTGGGGTGAACATAACCATACAATATTACAATGATGTTTTAGAAAATAGACGGTAAAGACAGACGCAATGGCAATCAACCGTCGGGGAAATGAATTTCGGGAAATCGTCGATTGTTACATTCTTGCGTAGGCTTTAACATATAGACTAATACATATTACACTATACTGGCACTCTCCACATATACTCGTCTGATTGTAATGCTTATAAAATCATTTTTTGGTTATTATGCTAAATCTGATTCTTCGAAAGATGAAGGATCACATTTTATGAAAGAGTTAACGTTCTCGCCAAAGGATTTTATGCTTAAAAAGCATGCATACATAAATCGTGACAAATGACTTGTATTTGCTCAGTTTAGTTTTTCCTCGGAAATTTTACAAAACATTTGCGAAATGTGCATTTTACATTGCTATATTACTAGAGCAAATAACTTGGATTGTAAGAGAATCCGAATTTGACATGATATCGGTTTATGTATACGGGAACTGCACTGGTCTTATTTTCTTATGCCTGTTAAAACGTTTCTGTATTAATCATTACTAAGGCTGACAAGTGTCGTTTTCAACGTCCCTTTTAAAAAACATCTGTTATTAATAATAATTAGTTATGTATTTGAAACTCCAGAAAATTTGTAATGAAACGTCCCGAACATAAATGAAAAAAACAATATTAGCAGTTGTGTAATCATATAACAGAATTAATAATGATTGTTGACTCATATCCACAATATTTTATCCATATAATATATCCACATTTTTCTGCTACGCCGACGATACAAAGTACAAAATACAAACGTTAAAACTTTAAAGTTTCACCACGTTCGTACATTTTCCTTAATTTTTGTATTGTTTTCTAATATTCCGTAGATTCCTTGAAATCATTATCTTTACAAGTATTTTGACCTTGCGCGTTAAGTAATGGTTTTGTATTCGCTGAAACTTTCTCCTGTTCTCGTATATTAAAATACTTGAAAGTCTGTCTTAAAAAAACATCGCCTAATGAGTTTGGAATAACGACGAAAACATATTACTTTCCGTACAAATAATTTATGTTGACTTTCTATTATCGCTAGTGTAACATTTCATACCAGTCCCAATGCCATCATATATTACTTACTGCAACATAAAGCTGATTTTAATTATTCCATGCTATGTCAATACAGTTTTCAAATGAGTTTTGTATAAGCAACTATTACTCCTGCTTTCCTAATTCAACGCATACTCCTCATCTTTATCTGCCGTTAAGATAATTCACTTCACATTAAGTCACTGTATCGTCTACATTTATGGTCGCGAAGTTTTATGGTCGCCATCCTGGTCTCATTGACAAATACTTTGCATCCTAGGAAGATATGAAGGTGGACATTTTGGGATATATTCATTAGTATACTTATTATTAAGATTAGTGCCTTAAATCTCACCTTGGAGATAATTATTATGATATTAACTTAATTTGACCTGGATTTAAATGACGGGTGGGGTCAATAAATAATAATATGGCAGTTATTTATAGACGCTCGGCAAACCCGTCAGGGACTAAGCCTTTGGCTTCTTATGATTACTGCTGTCACGTCTGAATTCTTTGATACTGGGGCCTGATACTTTGTTCTTGTATTTATGTCATTAACTGGTACTTCGCGATTTTTAAACTCCTTTTGAAAGCGAAGAGACCGTGGGCCGAAGCCTTCGGGTGAGAGAAACTTTCTACGCAGAGCCGGCCGAGCCGCGAACCCTCGACCTCCCGCACACGGCACGTCAACACGATCTAGTCCAGCGGTCTAGACCGCTCAGCTACCGAGGCAATACTGTATTTATTCTTCCGAAAGACCTGGTTTTGTTGACTTGTAGCCATATTAATATATCACGTATTCGTAATTTGCACCTGATTTAAATGATTTTGAGCTCGGACTGTTGTATTTGGAAAATCTAGGTCACATTCAAATAAATTGCATGTCCTCAACATGAGAATTGGGGTAAAAAAAACCCACAGAGGCAAAGATTTATGAACTTATTAATATAAAATAAATCAAACTCAAATGATATTTTCAAGATAGCAGGGACGACAACGTTTGTATTTTACTAGCACTCAGATTTCCGCCAACATTATGATCCAGTATAGGTAAACATCTTGCCCAAGGACAGCCTGCTATGTATGCTGATATACATTTTTCTATAATTGTTGTAAAATATAGAAAGTGTATACATATATATATATTCGAACTATGTTTGATTTAAGGAGAGCAGTTTTTCAATCGAAAGAAAATCTAGTCTGTGTGCGACAACTAACAACATTTTATATACATAAATGCATACAAAGGTGATGCAGCCTGATAGTGTTTTAATGTGAAAAACAAGAAAGTTTATGTTTAGATTTTACTTAATGGCCAAGAGAAGGATGGTTCACGTACGAACGATGGTATGTTTGCTAGAATGTTTACTCCGAGGAGATCCATGAAACGTTCTTAGGCGACAATCTGATTCTCTGACTGTCGACATAAATCACATCACTGGCTCCATCCAAACACTTGATACAATCACGTTGGTCATGTATGTGTGGTAATAGGCTAAAGGAGAGCTGCATCATCTGTTAGGTTCCTGGGGATGTAGGTTATATGTGTATTCCATGTGTTGAGGCTATAAATGGCAGAGATTTTGTCGCAGATTTTCAATAGTCACTCAATGTTAAAATCACTTCACGTTTTGATGTTACACGTAAAAACTTCTCCCAGATTACTACGTCATGACGACCATGTTCATTAATGTTTTTAAATGATATAACAAGTAACAGGCTTGACATTATTATTTTTAAATTCAGAAAATAAATGCAATATTTGTTTGCAACTATTCATTATACTCCCCTTTAATTTACATTTGGATACATTTTAACATAAACCTGTAAAACTTAAAGGTAAATTGACGAAAAACATAAATTGAACAAAAAGTTTTGTTTTTTAGAATCTGTTTTTCAAAGCATCGTGCCAAGTATTAAAAAGAAAGAGTTACCTTATGTAGAGCTTCATCGAACAAGTTTGATGACAATTATGCATCAGCGTCCAAAATCATTAGTGAGCTGATATTGTTAGTGGGAGTGTCTCCCAAGGACTTGGCTTGCAAGGTCACTCAAGCTCCTTGTAAAACGAAGTTCTTGCGGTATCATAATCATTGCCTTAGCATGGAAATCTTGAATTTGCTAGGAGATCGCGCAGAAGCCAGAAGAACTTGTTGATATCACGTTGACGAAGTATATTTTCCAAGGCTATATTTCGATATGACATAATTCAATTTGAACGTCCCCTCTTAACCAAGAGAGCTTAAAGCATGGAAACCGTATGCTCATTAATGTTTGCACCATATTTGGCTTGTTTTAGAAAGAAAAGATTGCATGTGTTGTTAATGGGATTGATTACATTATTGCAAAATGTCTACTGCTAGTTTTACATCTAGGTTACCGATTTTATGGTTTCCTGGGTGAGAATCAAATATCAAAACGAAAAGTGCGAAAACAGGATTTACTTTCTAGCTATGATTTTTATCTGATTTAAGTTTTTGTTTGTTGATATTAGTGACTTTGTATGATGTCTTGTTGGATTGTTAACACAAACGCGTGGTTTGCATGACAATACATTTTATGTATGGCTGATTACTCCGTAGGCAGTATCTCAAAGAAAACTACTTTCAGTCTGTTAATGATTATTTAATTGTTTGTGTTTGTTTCAATTTAGTATATTTACCATCCCTTGTTCTCCTGTTCATTTATCTTTTTTTTATTTTTGTTTGGTCTCGTTTTTTTTATTATTTTTTTCTTTGTCCTTTTGTCTTTTTTCTTTATTCCTTACTTTAATATAAGACATAACTCTTACCTAAATTATGTTTTCCAATTTAATGCAACTTTTGTTTTTGTACAAATGTTGAATTATTCTTTGCAACTCCGAGTTCATTCAGTGCATTGTAATATGGAAATATAACTAATAGGCAGACAGATTTGTCTTAATCTAATGACACATGCTCCGGGATATTTCCAATGCATTATTTCGGCTTACTGTTGGGTTTCATGTCAACGTATTCAGTGTATTATTAGACAATTAGAACGTTAATTAGAAGTCATTATTCTGACTTGGTTCTGGTTTCATTGTTATGCTTTGGTCTCATTCTTTTGGAGATAATTTCTGGTGAATTGGTGCACTGTCTCTTGCAGTATTTTGTTGTTTGCCTGTATTCAAAGTAATTAGTGTCGTCACAGTTTTATTTGATTTCCGTGTCGCAGTAGATATTCTCAAGGCTGTGTTGTCGGGTTTCCGTGTACATGTGCAGGGGTCATGTAGGTACGGCGCTGTGATGAATCGACACTTGAATGCTGGTAGCATGTATACTTGACATTGCATTTTCGTACAGTGAACCATCGCTATGTCTTCCTGGTGCCATGGTGATTTCCATTTTTTCGTCTGCCATGACGAGTTCTCTGTTTCCTCGCATGATTTATCAATGGCCTTTGTTCCTACTGTCATGGTGATTTCCATTATTTCGTCTGCCATGACGAGTTCTCTGTTTCCTCGCATGATTTATCAATGGCCTTTGTTCCTACTGTCATGGTGATTTCCATTATTTCGTCTGCCATGACGATTTCTCTGTTTTCTTGTATAATTTACCAATGCTGTGTCTTTGTTTCTGGTGCCATAGTTATTTCCATAATTTCGTCTGTCATGACGATTTCTCTGTTTCCTCGCATGATTTATCAATGCTGTGCCTTTGTTCCTACTGTCATGGTTATTTCCATAATTTCGTCTGTCATGATGATTTCTCTGTTTCCTCGTATGATTTATCAATGCTGTGCCTTTGTTCCTACTGTCATGGTTAATTCCATTATTTCGTCTGCCATGACGATTTCTCTGTTTCCTTGCATGATTTATCAATGCTATGCCTTTGTTCCTACTGTCATGGTGATTTCCATTATTTCGTCTGCCATGACGATTTCTCTGTTTGCTCGCATGATTTATCAATGCTATGCCTTTGTTCCTACTGTCATGGTGATTTCCATTATTTCGTCTGCCATGACGATTTCTCTGTTTCCTCACATAATTTACCAATGGCCTTTGTTCCTACTGTCATGGTGATTTCCATTATTTAGTCTGTCATGACGATTTTTCTGTTTCCTCGAATAATTTACAAATGGCCTTTGTTTCTACTGTCATGGTTAATCCCATTATTTCGTCTGTCATAACGATTTCTCAGTTTCCTCGCATAATTTACCAATGGCCTTTGATCCTACTGTCATGGTTATTTCCAAAATTTCGTCGTCATGACGATTTCTCTGTTTCCTCTCATAATTTACCAATGGCCTTTGTTCCTACTGTCATGGTTATTTCCATAATTTCGTCTGTCATGATGCTTTCTCTGTTTCCTCGCATAATTTACCAATGGCCTTTGTTCCTACTGTCATGGTTAATTCCATTATTTCGTCTGCCTTGATGATTTCTCTGTTTCCTCGCATAATTTACCAATGGCCTTTGTTCCTACTGTCATGGTTAATTCCATTATTTCGTCTGCCATGATGATTTCTCTGTTTCCTCGCATGATTTACCAATGGCCTTTGTTCCTACTGTCATGGTGATTTCCATTATTTCGTCTGTCACCATGACGATTTATCTGTTTCCTCGCATAATTTACCAATGCTATGCCTTTGTTTCTGGTGCCATGGTTAATTCCATAATTTCGTCTGTCATGACGATTTCTCTGTTTCCTCGCATAATTTACCAAAGGCCTTTGTTCCTACTGTCATGGTTATTTCAATTATTTCGTCTGCCATGACGATTTCTCTGTTTCCCCGCATAATTTACCAATGACCTTTGTTCCTACTGTCATGGTTAATTCAATTATTTCGTCTGCCATGACGATTTCTCTGTTTCCTCGCATAATTTACCAATGGCCTTTGTTCCTACTGTCATGGTTAATTCCATTATTTCGTCTGTCATGACGATTTCTCTGTTTCCTCGCATAATTTACCAATGGCCTTTGTTCCTACTGTCATGGTTAATTCAATTATTTCGTCTGCCATGACGATTTCTCTGTTTCCTCGCATAATTTACCAATGGCCTTTGTTCCTACTGTCATGGTGATTTCCATTATTTCGTCTGTCATGACGATTTCTCTGTTTGCTCGCATACTTTACCAATGGCCTTTGTTCCTACTGTCATGGTTATTTCAATTATTTCGTCTGTCATGACGATTTCTCTGTTTCCTCTCATAATTTACCAATGGCCTTTGTTCCTACTGTCATGGTTATTTCCATTATTTCGTCGTCATGACGATTTCTCTGTTTCCTCGCATAATTTACCAATGGCCTTTGTTCCTACTGTCATGGTTAATTTCATTATTTCGTCTTTCATGACGATTTCTCTGTTTCCTCGCATAATTTACCAATGGCCTTTGTTCCTACTGCCATGGTTATTTCCATAATTTCGTCTGTCATGACGATTTCTCTGTTTCCTCGCATAATTTACCAATGGCCTTTGTTTCTACTGTCATGGTTAATTCCATTATTTCGTCTGTCATGACGATTTCTCTGTTTCCCCGCATAATTTACCAATGTCCTTTGTTCCTACTGTCATGGTTATTTCCATAATTTCGTCTGTCATGATGATTTCTCTGTTTCCTCGCATGATTTACCAATGGCCTTTGTTCCTACTGTCATGGTTATTTCCATAATTTCGTCTGTCATGATGAATTCTCTGTTTCCTCGCATGATTTACCAATGGTCTTTGTTCCTACTGTCATGGTTATTTCCATAATTTCGTCTGTCATGATGAATTCTCTGTTTCCTCGCATGATTTACCAATGGCCTTTGTTCCTACTGTCATGGTTATTTCCATAATTTCGTCTGTCATGATGAATTCTCTGTTTCCTCGCATGATTTACCAATGGTCTTTGTTCCTACTGTCATGGTTATTTCCATTATTTCGTCGTCATGACGATTTCTCTGTTTCCTCGCATAATTTACCAATGGCCTTTGTTCCTACTGTCATGGTTAATTTCATTATTTCGTCCGTCATGACGATTTCTCTGTTTCCTCGCATAATTTACCAATGGCCTTTGTTTCTACTGTCATGGTTAATTCCATTATTTCGTCTGTCATGACGATTTCTCTGTTTCCCCGCATAATTTACCAATGGCCTTTGTTCCTACTGTCATGGTTATTTCCATAATTTCGTCTGTCATGATGATTTCTCTGTTTCCTCGCATGATTTACCAATGGCCTTTGTTCCTACTGTCATGGTTATTTCCATAATTTCGTCTGTCATGATGATTTCTCTGTTTCCTCGCATGATTTACCAATGGCCTTTGTTCCTACTGTCATGGTTATTTCCATAATTTCGTCGTCATGACGATTTCTCTGTTTCCTCGCATGATTTACCAATGGCCTTTGTTCCTACTGTCATGGTTATTTCCATAATTTCGTCTGTCATGACGATTTCTCTGTTTCCTCGCATAATTTACCAATGGCCTTTGTTCCTACTGTCAAGGTAATTTCCATTATTTAGTCTGTCATGACGATTTCTCTGTTTCCTCGCATGATTTATCAATGCTATGCCTTTGTTCCTACTGTCATGGTGAATTCCATTATTTCGTCTGTCATGACGATTTCTCTGTTTCCTCGCATAATTTACCAATGGCCTTTGTTCCTACTGTCATGGTTAATTCAATTATTTCGTCTGCCATGACGATTTCTCTGTTTCCTCGCATAATTTACCAATGGCCTTTGTTCCTACTGTCATGGTGATTTCCATTATTTCGTCTGTCACCATGACGATTTCTCTGTTTCCTCGCATAATTTACCAATGGCCTTTGTTCCTACTGTCATGGTTAATTCCATTATTTCGTCTGTCATGACGATTTCTCTGTTTCGTCGCATAATTTACCAATGGCCTTTGTTCCTACTGTCATGGTTAATTCCATTATTTCGTCTGTCATGACGATTTCTCTGTTTCCTCGCATAATTTACCAATGGCCTTTGTTCCTACTGTCATGGTTAATTCCATTATTTCGTCTGTCATGACGATTTCTCTGTTTCCTCGCATAATTTACCAATGGCCTTTGTTCCTACTGTCATGGTTAATTCCATTATTTCGTCTTTCATGACGATTTCTCTGTTTGCTCGCATAATTTACCAATGCTATGCCTTTGTTCCTACTGTCATGGTGATTTCGATTATTTCGTCTGTCATGACGATTTCTCTGTTTCCTCTCATAATTTACCAATGGCCTTTGTTCCAACTGTCATGGTTAATTCCATTATTTCGTCTTTCATGACGATTTCTCTGTTTCCTCGCATAATTTACCAATGGCCTTTGTTCCTACTGTCATGGTTAATTCCATTATTTCGTCTGTCATGACGATTTCTCTGTTTCCTCGCATAATTTACCAATGGCCTTTGTTCCTACTGTCATGGTTAATTCCATTATTTCGTCTGTCATGACGATTTCTCTGTTTCCTCGCATAATTTACCAATGGCCTTTGTTCCTACTGTCATGGTTAATTCCATTATTTCGTCCGTCATGACGATTTCTCTGTTTCCTCGCATAATTTACCAATGGCCTTTGTTCCTACTGTCATGGTTAATTCCATTATTTCGTCTGTCATGATGATTTCTCTGTTTCCTCGCATAATTTACCAATGGCCTTTGTTCCTACTGTCATGGTTAATTCCATTATTTCGTCTGCCATGATGATTTCTCTGTTTCCTCGCATAATTTACCAATGGCCTTTGTTCCTACTGTCATGGTTAATTCCATTATTTCGTCTGTCATGACGATTTCTCTGTTTCCTCGCATAATTTACCAATGGCCTTTGTTCCTACTGTCATGGTTAATTCCATTATTTCGTCTGTCATGACGATTTCTCTGTTTCCTCGCATAATTTACCAATGGCCTTTGTTCCTACTGTCATGGTTAATTCCATTATTTCGTCTGTCATGACGATTTCTCTGTTTCCTCGCATAATTTACCAATGGCCTTTGTTCCTACTGTCATGGTGATTTCGATTATTTCGTCTGTCATGACGATTTCTCTGTTTCCTCTCATAATTTACCAATGGCCTTTGTTCCAACTGTCATGGTTAATTCCATTATTTCGTCTTTCATGACGATTTCTCTGTTTCCTCGCATAATTTACCAATGGCATTTGTTCCTACTGTCATGGTTAATTCCATTATTTCGTCTGTCATGACGATTTCTCTGTTTCCTCGCATAATTTACCAATGGCCTTTGTTCCTACTGTCATGGTTAATTCCATTATTTCGTCTGTCATGACGATTTCTCTGTTTGCTCGCATAATTTACCAATGCTATGCCTTTGTTCCTACTGTCATGGTGATTTCGATTATTTCGTCTGCCATGACGATTTCTCTGTTTCCTCTCATAATTTACCAATGGCCTTTGTTCCAACTGTCATGGTTAATTCCATTATTTCGTCTTTCATGACGATTTCTCTGTTTCCTCTCATAATTTACCAATGGCCTTTGTTCCTACTGTCATGGTTAATTCCATTATTTCGTCTGTCATGACGATTTCTCTGTTTCCTCTCATAATTTACCAATGGCCTTTGTTCCTACTGTCATGGTTAATTCCATTATTTCGTCTGTCATGACGATTTCTCTGTTTCCTCGCATAATTTACCAATGGCCTTTGTTCCTACTGTCATGGTTATTTCCATAATTTCGTCTGTCACCATGACGATTTCTCTGTTTCCTCTCATAATTTACCAATGCTATGCCTTTGTTCCTACTGTCATGGTTATTTCCATCATTTCGTCTGCCATGACGATTTCTCTGTTTCCTCGCGTGATTTACCAATGCTATGCCTTTGTTTCTGGTGCCATGGTTAATTCCATTATTTCGTCTGTCACCACGACGATTTCTCTGTTTCCCCGCATAATTTACCGTTCCTGTGGTTTCGTTCATGCCATTGTGTTTCGGAACACCTGGTCTTATTCTCTTGCACTTGTACAAGTATGTAAATTTCTCCTTTGTTCCTATTTTACCTCTTGTTTTATCGATTTTGAGTTCGAATTATTCTTCTGTAGACGCTTTGGTATTCTCTGTGTTTTGTTTTATTCTTGCGCCTGCCATGATGATACCTGTTTCCTGTTTCCTATTTACTGGTGCCATGGTAACTTCCGATGATTTCGCGCAGAGTTTACAAATGTTTTGCTATTTTTCATAGTGTTATGGTGATTTCCGATGATATCTTCTGCCATGATGATTTTCGTTGTTTCCTCAGACAGTTACCGATTATCTTTGTCCCTGATGCCAATTTGACCTACATTGTTTCCTGTCTACTAATGCTAAGCCTTTATTCGTGCTACTTTTGTGAATCCATTATTTAAGTATACTCCTTCGGCTGGCAAGAAATGAAAAAAAGTTTTCCTTAATAACTTTTTGATAATCCATCTCGAACAGAACAGCCACAAGAGTGTTACAGTGTATAATAGATATTAAGATAATAGATGATTAATATAATCACCAATTGTTTTCAAATCGTGTAAATACAACACAGCCAGATCAGGATATGCTTCCGAATCTTGTCAGATATCTGTATAATGCGACTAGTAATAATTCGATGTTCTTATATACCGCTTAATCACAACCTCTACGCCATCACAAAGCGATTATTCGTGGTTATAAGGCCTTAGAAACCAGCCGACAATACCGGTGCTGCCATTTTGGCGCTCATATCTAGCATAATACATTTTCTTGAACTTACCTACCACGTACTCATTGAAAGCTAAGTAAACTCGAACAGGTAGAGTTCAGTTTCTTGGTCAAGGACCCAACACAAGTGACGTGGCCGGGACTCGAACTCGCAATCTTTCGATCACGAGCCTGGTGTCTTACTACTAGACTTTTGTTCCTCCACCGTATGTTGGTTAATAGGGATAGTTTAGGGCCGTTACCAAGACAAAGGATTATCTACTGCAAACTCTTTCAATAATCCTAGAAAATATATAATATCAAAAAGATGCACTTGCGGAATTACCAAATATGTATATTATTATTATAAATATAATGATAACATGTGGTCTATTGAGAAATATCGACGCTATTGTTCGCTTTATGTACTGGATACGAACAAACAAATGTTTGTCGGATGCGTATTACCAGCATAGATATATAATCGTTGAAGTAAACGCGACTGTACGGACAAATAAATTATCAAATAGTCTTGGAAATTTGACATTTATTTGTCCATGATGGCGCTATTAATTCAACAATCATACCATTATAACAGGTAAATAGTCACACTTGTACTTATTTTTGTACATATTTTCTTCTGATTGTTCACTTTGTTTTCAGTAGACCAAAATTAGGAAAATGTTTCTATTAAACTGTCCCCCATTACCCTTTTTTATTTGTCATGTTTATTGTTACGAGTTTTTTTTTAAATGTGGTATGTAATAAAAACACTGGTTGTACGAGACAGATGACGCGACATGATGGTTTCCTCCGGCGTAACATCATATTTCAATTTAGAACAAATTAAAGTAAGGATAATGTACCAGTCCTAACGGAATGGTAAATATGGAATTTTGTAAATGTAAAAAGAAAACAAATTCAATAAAGACAGTTTCATTCCATGCACAAGCATGACGTGTTCATCATATTATTATTTTTTGGCCTCTAATATTCTGTTTCAAATATTGCAGATATCGTGAAACCAATATGAAAAAGCAATGTTATCACATTTGATAAAAAATTGTAATATTGATGAATTGTATTTACCGTCTTGTTAATTGATATAAATGATTTGAATAAAAAAACACTAGACATTAGTAATAGTTAATATCAATACAAGGCCACAGTTCGGTATCACTATCACACGAAGATGAAATTTTTCTCCACCTGTATTAAGATATAAGTTTGATAATTTCAAAAGTACGTAGGCATACAAATCAAACAGATCCGTCACGACGTAACATTTAATCGGGTACCAGGGGCTAGAATTATATTAAAGAAATTATCATTGGGATAGTTATACAAAAATCTCGACCTGGGAAATAAACAGTATTTTACAACAAAGAGCAGAAGTAAAACTAGTGAGACGAGTCGGGCGCGAACCCGATGTCTCTAGGTTTTAGAGCCAGGACGTTACCACCAGACCAAAAGGTCCAAACCAATTGACCTGGTTTGTAATTTCCAGTTATTGTTATGCAAGGTCGTCTCTCCACGTAACAACTGAAAAAGTTTCCATCAGATAATTCATGGTCTTATAAACGGTGTTAAACCCATAAAAGATTCTCGAACGATTACATACATGATCAATTCTATATTTTAACAAAGTAAATGCGCCACGATTACCTCGCGAATTATATTTCAGATTTAGTGACGTCATCTTTAGGGGGAGCCTATTCCCTGGTCGATGTTGCTTTGTGTATTCTAAAAACAAATTCTGACACAAAATAGCAAATCAGATAGATATGGCATCGTCGTCCACCGTCAGTCAGACAATAATATTATGAACTACAAAAAATAGAGACAACCGAAGCGTCAACAAAACCAAAATCCGAGCTGAAATTTATCAACTAGGGACAAAATATGAACAATACAAAAAATATACATGGAGACACTTGTGAAAGTTAAAGAGAATCAGATCAGGTGTTCCGGAAGAGTAAGCGTCTTCTGCTTCATCGAGATATATCAAGTAAATCCAGGTCAAATCCAAGTAAATGTCATGACCTCAAAGTGAGAAACTAATACATACGTGCTTTATTCCTTTTACACTATCTGTATCTGAGACCTTAGCAAAGTTGTTTTGCTCTCCCCTTTCAACAAAAAAATGATTCTGAAATAACATAACACATTTCATATTTTTAAAAGATTTTGTTTTACTGACGTACGGCGTCATCTCCTGTCGATCTGACGTCACAGGAAGGTTCAAAATAGAAATCATACTTAATCGACCTGCTAGTAATATAATCTTTAATGCACTAAAATTAATATAAAATTTAAACTGTTTCTATAATTTTCTCACATATCATATAACGTTGTTCAGTTCCAAAGTATTTCATTGCATGCATGGTTAAGTGGGTCTTATAAACCACTTATATTAAATAGGATAACTTGATACGACGTTACAGGAAATCTTTACCGTAACGACGCATGTAGTTCGTTTGATCGTGTATTCCTGTCTTTAAATAACAGCATAAGAGCTATTAACCAGGTAGAGCACAAATTTGTCAGGTCGGACGACGACAAACTCTATAAGGTCAGGTGTGATGTCTTTATAATGTCAATAAAAGACAATATGTTTTGCCAAACGTTGAACATCCATCAGCGTTGTACTTGTTAAAATACCCAATCTCATAATTTTACAAGTGTCCGTGTCAAATTGCTAAACGTGACTAGCTATCCTGATTGCGTTTTGAAGGTCTTCAACATGTTCAAAACATAAAATGTTACCATGATTGTTTCAGAATAAACCTTTTCATGATGTTTCACGAGAAAGAATATTATTGCGAGTAAGATGTTTTCCATAATCATATCAGAACCTAGTAATATGCTTTTTTTACTGACATTATATACTGTATATACACTATATATGTGTTTTACTGGCATTTAATATTTCGTTTCGCTTGTTTGTTTGCAGGTTGTCCAAACATGGTTGCTAAGTGATCCTCTGTGTGACGCATGGGTTGCCTCTGACGTCATGGCCTGCACAGCTTCCATTCTTAATCTCACCGCTATTAGTGTGGACAGGTAAAATATACATATACAATTATCTTTATCTCTTCCATCTTCATCTAGGTAAACACTGACTTCTTATAAATAAGCATAAACGCAATGTAAAATGGCTCGGCGGGTTGATTTCTGTTTCAAATATGGCGCCGTTCACGCTTCAGAGTGATAACTATTAAAAGACAGCTATGGTGTGGTTCCTTCAACATCTTGAAGAATTGAAAACTGTTTTGATCCATTACACCTCACCATAAAATTAGTAGGTGGTGGTAAACTTCTTATTGCATTAATGAACATTCGAAATTCTTTGACGGTAATGCAAAAAAAGGCGGTGTCCTATTGCGACATTCGACCGCGTCACTACCAGATCAGTGTGTCAATGCGTGTACAAAACGACCGTTGAAATAGTAATATTATTTCAAAAGAAATTCCTTCATGATAAAAAGAAGAAACATTTAGTTTTTTGCTGCAAATCAGTATATCAATTTATGCCTTTCTTATTTCAGATTTATTGCTGTTACACAGCCCATTAAATACGCCAAACATAAAAATTCAAAGCGTGTATTTGTGACGTTAGCTCTGTGTTGGATTATATCTGTTGCCATAGCAGCACCCATTGCACTAGGTGTTAATTATTCTGAATTACGGAAACCGGGATTATGTGCGTTTTTTAATTCCGACTTTCTCATATATTCCTCAATGGGTTCATTCTATATCCCGTCTCTTATAATGATATTTCTATACTGGAGGATTTACCGCGTGTTACATTTACGGACACGTGCACAGGCGAGATCAAAGAAGGCTCGACAAATGAAACACGAGACATCGTCTACCAACGTTATAGCCAATCCAGCGACAGTGACCGCTATAAAAATAGAACCGACCGTTACAACCGGTCTGGCCAAAAGTGTTGATAATGGTAAGCTCGCCACGTATAACACAAACAACAAAAACAACCAAACAAAGTTGTCAATTCCAATCACAGAATCTGATGACGTGTCAGTTACTAATGTGGGCACAAATACCGACTCCCAATCGAGCGAGCGATTCAACGAAGATGACAATGTGCCAAAAACCCCGGGAAGTGACGGTGAAATCGATATAGACGATGACAACGGCGACGAAAAGGGAAGTGGCGCATTTATTGTGAATCGCGTAGCCGTACGGGAGGTAGAGGTGCAAATTGGCGGAAACGGAAATGGTACATGTAATACTACACTGTGCACGGAAAACGAGACTAAGTTCGGTACGCCTATACAAAGGGTTGTTATAGACCAGGCCAGTGATGACAATGTTTGTATACGGTCACCTGGTAGGAAGGGACTCCCGCACCGCCGAAAGGACAAGAAAGGGGGAGCCAAATTTAACTTCCACATGCGCACGAGCCGAAAAAGGAAAGAAAAATCATCATCGAAAAGAGAAAAGAAAGCAACAAAAACATTAGCTATTGTATTAGGTGAGTAACACAATGCATTTTGTCAGTGTGCATATTTTACTTTGAAGATATCAGCTAAACATTTTGATGTATTCTACTTTACTTTCGTTCTTTTCTTTCTTCAAACTTTTAAGGTTGCATGTCATCTACATTTACTTCATAATGTCAAAGTGAATCTGAAAAGAATTTGTGAACAGTATTATCAAGACTTAAATGTCTACCTTTCTATGTTATTAATACAAAACAATTAAGGACTGATTTGCGTCCCAATTAAACTTACAGTGTTTAATGCATCAAATTTAAATATAACCTGTATCTTTCCTTTTTTTCATATTTTGTCCCTATTTTAATCGATTTTGAGTTCGGATTTTGTTGACGCTTTATAGACCAAATAGCAATAGATGTGAAATTGTGAAGTAATGACACAGCAGTATATAATAACCTCAAATTGAAGTTATTATTGATTATGAACTATACATTACATTACTGTTATACATAATGTGTTTTTTTCTCTTTTCAGGTGTGTTTCTGTTTTGCTGGGTACCTTTCTTCACCATTAACATAATTAATGCTATCTGTATTCGGTACGAGTTGTTTAGTAGTCCCATGTGTAATATAGATAACTTTTTATTTAATTCTTTTGTCTGGTTAGGCTATATCAACAGTTTCCTCAACCCTGTCATATATACCATATTTAACCCAGAATTTAGGAAAGCTTTCAAGAAAATCCTCACAGAGGGATGCTAGCGAATAGCATAACAAGGATGATATAGAATGGATGTGTCAGAGTGTGAAGAAAGAGATTGTCGCCAAGTGATATGTCAATTTGACCATGTATTTTTCATTGACAAGGACCCGTATGTACACGTGCTGTTGTTCCATCATCTTAAAGCATGGTTTGATACTTTGTTAAAGTTAAAAATAGCATTTATGTAACTCGTTATGTTTTGATGTGTATGTGATACAAGTACACAGTGCTACCTAGTGTTACATATGGAAGCCTGAAATAGTGTTCTACAATATTGGAGAATATTGAATTTAATTGTCTCGCTTCTCAAATAAGTATCATTACATGAACTATATAGTGCTTAATCATTTCGAATATAATGCTACATACAACTGCGTCCTTTGAATCGTGTAAGGTATAGGAAACGTACGTAAGACATTCTAATTTATCGTGTATGACACTGAAAAAGCCATTAGAAACATCTTAAACCGATCTTGTATGATATGACACAGCAAATGTTACTAGGAATTGTTACTATCAGACTTACATGAAACAGAAAGTGTTACTAATGATTAGTTACTTTTTAATCCTGTAAAAATAACTAGAAAACTTATTTACGATTTTCTTTTAATCTTGTATGACAAAGAAAAAATAACTTAAAATAATTTCTATCGATCTTGTATGGAACAGAAAATGATACTAATGATTTGTATTAATATTGTAAATGTTACTAGAAAGTGTAGCTATCGATCTTGTTTGAAACAGAAAGTGTTACTTATGTTTGTTACTAGTCTTGCAAGGCACAGAAAACTTAGTTAAGACTTTCCATAGAATCGATATGACTTAGCCAACTTACATAAGACGTTCTTTAATCTCGTAAGACACAGAAATCTTACATTAAGCTTATTATTGAATCTACAGAAAATGGTACTAAAGATTGTTACTCTTAACTACGGTAAGGCACAGAGAAAACTCACAAAAGACTTATTATTGAATCCTGTTTGATACAGAAAAGATTACAAAAAGATGTTTTATTACATTGTTACCAGTGAAATATCACTAGATTTGACCAATCAGAAAACTGTTTACAAACGCGTTTGGGAAAATCAAAAGTTGCCATTGTAGATTTTGCTATAAAATATGTAATAAACAGAATATATAACAGTTTCTTCAGTTATACCAAACATATTTCACTCGTGTGGCTAATATTTTACGCACTCGTGAAAAATATCAAAATATTAGCCCCACTCATGAAATGCATTTGGTATAACTGAATACACTGTTAGATATCCTCTATATATTTGATTTTGTATCACATAGAAAATGATACATGATTCGCACGTTTGTATCCTATATGTTACAGGAAATATTAGGTTTACAAACGTCTGTTTCATATCTGACATATCCTTATGACACTGACAATGTAACGTTACGAAATACTTTGTTAAAAGTATAATTTGTGAAAATAGTACTTTGGGAAACCTTTTGAAGTCTTAACACATAAACTGCTCTGTAATTTAATTTTCAAGTATTTGTATAAGGTACCCACAACCACTTACGGTTTTCTCAATCCAAACTCTTTGGATTCAGATGTCGCGCTATAGTGTATGACGTTTTTATATTCATCGACTTCAAACATTTGTCCGAAGTGTTACCTTAAATAATATGTCTCGGACAAAGTGTATAAAGTATGAAATCCGATGAAACAAAGTTTAAAAGCGGTATTTCTTTCTAGATTTACTTTTTTAAAAATACTTTTGTTCGATTGTAATTGGATTGTTCCGCAATTTTCAAAACACTACGTTGTCCATAGTTACAATGCTTGTTACTTTTTTTCAAATAATACATAACAAACAGTCATATCAATATTGATATGTATAACTGAAATATATTTCAGCTTATATATCGAAATTATGTAAATCTATTGAATACGCCAAAATAATAATTTTCCTTGAAATTTTACATAGTGTTATCTTGTGTAAACATATAAGCGGAATATATATGGAATAGAAATCTTTTAGGTTCGATGTTCTTATATACTAGGTCATATTTTGTTCGGTATGTATATCCTACCTCTAATGAATACTAGTGTAGTTACTTTTAGTTACGTGACAGGAACAAAGAAAGTAGCATTTATATAGCAAAGAGTCATTAAAACTGATATCAGCAAAACATATGCGTAGTAACAGGGTATTTTAATCCTCATTTACTTTACGAGGCGAATAATTGTTTCTACTATCGACCTGAGTGTATTAAAACATTGTTGACAGATACTTCGGCATATAATAATATACTTTAATGTAATACATGGGGTTGTGAATATGCATTAATTGATTTATATTTGTTAGTTTGAAACCAGTATCAATCTTACTATAAAACTTTTTTAATTTCACTAAAAAACTTAATTGATGAGGTTTTTATTTATCTATTTATTTAATTTTCTTTTCTTTTTTTTTTTGTTTGTTAAAGAAAACATATAATTCTTGCAAATTTTGATCTTCTGATCAATCTTGAGCAACCCCTTCTCCAAAATGTTTCGTGTATTAAAACATTATATTTTTTCAAACATGTACACTACCGTACCACATACCAAACTTAAAAAAACATATTCGATCTCTCATTATAAGAGCTCTCTCGATTCCAAGAAAAGGTGAACGACGATACAAATATGTTGTGGTGAGCTATCTCGTGGCATACTTTGAAAACACGCAACAAAAGTTAGGATAAAAGATACTGAGGACAATATACTACGAATTATTCAATTTCTTATTGACAATATCTTTGTTGATTTTGGAGGAATGATTTCTCAACAGAATGTTGGCACTCCAAATAGGAACAAATTATAACCCACTTTTGGCTGACTTGTGTGTGTCGAAGTTCGTTATTCTAAGGCTTGCTCTGATTATCGAGATTTTCGTGATAGATGTCGACTGCTGACGAACAAACTTACGGCACTGGAATTTAGAGATGCAAGTTGTATAGTCGCCATCTTTATCTCATCAGGAATATTCTGTATCTTTGTGTGATATGAAGATGGACTTTTTTGAGTTTGCTTATTAGTTTGCTTACTTGTTATGGTTGACAATGATGACTCTTTCCTCATTTCGGGGATGGATGTTTACTTTGATGTGACCAAAATTTACATCGCGGGTGTCGTTGATGAAGCAGAAGAAGGTTACTTTTCCGAAACACCTGGTCTTATTTTCATGCACTTTTACGGGGGCCTCAATGTAAATATGTCCTTTGTTCATATTTGCCTCTAGTTTAATGGATTTTGAGTTCGGATTACGCTTCAGTATTCTCTATTTTTCACACGAGGCTTAGTTTACTGACGGGCTTATCAGGACGGGTAACAAAAGCTTTGCCTCATTTGTCACTTTCACGTATATCGACAATGTCTTGTCCGTAAACAACAAGAAGTTTGTTGACCACGTCGATCGTATATACCCTTCTGAACATGAAATAGAGGATAATACATATTTTTCTACATCAGCTTCTTATCTCCATCTGTAATTAAACTATGACCAACATGACAGTTTACTACTAAGCTATACGATAAACGTGACGATTTCAATTTTCCGATCGTGAACTTTCCCTTTCTTAATAGTAACATCCCTGCTTCTCAAACCTGTGAGGTTTAAATGTCGCCGATTATTCATTAGTCTAGGGCTTGCTCTAAATATCGAAATTTTCGTGATAGATATCGACTGCTAATATTTACCTGGCGGGTGTCGTCGATAAAGCAGAAGACGCTTACTCTTTCGGAACATATTGTAATTTTACAGGAGTCTTAATAATGTAAATTTTTCGTTTGTTCATATTATGATTATGAGTTCTGATAATGTAAATCTAGGTTACATATAAGCAAATGTCGGGTCCTAAATGTGAGAACTGAGGATTTTTTTTCGACATAAGAGCTGAGCATACCATTGAGAGTATCTAAAAAACGTCCATATTTTACACACATGGATCTATTTCCTTAACTTCTTTCGAGGTATCACTTGTTTACGTCAGGGCGTCATCCAACTTGTTGTTTGTTAAAGCTTACGGTTGTGTTTTTTAACCCTCCCACTTTGAAATATATCTGTTATTGTTATATGTGTGTATTAAATGCAACCAAATTGACAATACTCATACAGATGTACGTAAACGTAAAACTGTGTTTTTTTTAATCAACTAAAAACGTAAATATACATGTATTAGAAGATATAGAAGTTGAAAATAGGGTACAATTATCAATGCTTGCCTAGTCATTTTTCAAGTCATTCATACAGGCTTAAAAAAGCGATATTTGAGAAATACACATCTGAAACAGCAAATTTTTCTCTTCAGATAATCCTTTTATCTCCCTAATACACATTTACAGATTTATATGTGTTGCTTTATTTATGTTTACTGGAATGAAGCTTAATATTAAATCTCATTAAGCTTAAAATCTTGGAACAATAAGATAACTTGAATGAACTCGATATTCACTATTTACAATCTTAACACAGGATTCCCATTTCTTTTCTTCAGATTTTTTATTTTGTTTTTGTTCTGTTTTGTTAATTTTTTTCGGGGGGAGGGGGGGGGGGGTACAATACAATAAATGAATTCCCAAATTACTAAATAATTGTTTGGCCGGAACATTATAACAATGAGAATAAAATTTTGTAAGATTCATGAAATAATTTTGATAATTTATTATATTCATCATATCACAGAGCTCTATGCCAAGAATCCAAGACAATACTACAGACCCTGGGCCGTTTTCATACTCTTTTTAGACGGTAGTTTAATGTAGCGCTAACTCAACAGAAACGTAGCGGAAATGCAACGGTATCTCTACGGAAACGCAACGCTTACTCAGCGGTATCTCAAGGGAAATGCGACGGAAACGCAAAGCATTTTTGGTTAAAAAAACGGCACAGTATCTGTAAAACCGCATACTAGTGCGTATAGTTCACTCGCAGAAATTATCATATCTAGAGCTTTAGTAGAACACTATTCATAGATATAAGCGATACAAAAGCCAAAACAAAGGAAAGAGAATTGTCAGATAATAGCCAAATATATACATATGGATGACCAATGATGTATCTGAAAAGATGATTAATAATATTTCTGAAAAGACGATTAATAATATTTCTAAAAATATGATTAATAATATTTCTTAAAAGATGAAAAATCATAATCTATAAAAAAATGAAAATAGCATTTATTTGAAGATTTATATCAAGCCTTTTATTTACCATTTTAATAGAAAAATATGTATTCGTAAAGAGCTATTTACAAATAGTATTGATAAATCAACTCTTAGAAAAAAAAACAGTTGACCAAATGGGCATACAAAAACTTTGTGCTTAGTACGAATAAATTATTATATCGTAGGATTAATTTATATCTGGTTTAATAGAAAATTTGGTTAATATATTTACTATTATGTTACCATGACAACGTATATCATATATTGTATAAGTGATGTATATATGCATTCGTGTTACCTGCTCTGTGTTACGGAGAATGTGATAAGCTGGTACCACACAGAGCCTATTACATTGTAACTATTGTCGGGCCATCTCTAAGTATTGTCATACAGATGTAGTCATCTTGTTCGCCAGTATATATATTGTTTATATAATGATAGACAATATACATAGAGAATATAACAGATATATCAAATATATATTATAAAGTTGTATATAAGTATACGGAGACACAATAAAAGAGCACTGGAATTTTACCTGTTGGTTTTTGTTTTTGTTTTAAATTAGTGTAGAGTTGACACATGTATGACGACACCTTAATTGCAACACCAAACCGGGACAATAAGTCCGGAATAAGTATATATTTATTGCCATATAAAATACCATTCAAAATATCAGGATTTCTAATTATACATAAAGTATAAGGGTCACATTGCATTATCGCTGTGACACTTTTGTGTATAACAACATTTGATTTTTAACAGTCTGAAGTGTTCTC
This sequence comes from Mimachlamys varia, assembly GCA_947623455.1. NCBI lineage: Eukaryota > Metazoa > Mollusca > Bivalvia > Pectinida > Pectinidae > Mimachlamys > Mimachlamys varia. The sequence continues at coordinate 24,314,482 of OX392545.1, forward strand.
TATTTCAACATCTTTCTCCTGTTCTAATTGCCATCACCAAACCGTGACAACTAGCTAGGAATAAGTACATACTTATTGCTATACACAATACCATTCAAAATATCAGGATTTCTGATTTACAGCTGTATACATAAAGTATATGGTCACATTACATTATCACTGTGACACTGTTGTGTATAACACTTGTTTAAACAGTCACATGTGTTCTCTCGTCCGGAATAAGTACATACTTATTGCTATACACAATACCATTCAAAATATCAGGATTTCTGATTTACAGCTGTATATATAAAGTATATGGTCACATTACATTATCACTGTGACACTGTTGTGTATAACACTTGTTTTAACAGTCACATGTGGTCTCTCGTCCGGAATAAGTACATATTTATTGCTATACGCAATACCATTCAAAATATCAGGATTTCTATTTACTGAGTTTGTTTTGTACACAAACAGGAATTGAAAACTTAACTTGAAAACTTTCGAAAACGTCAATTTCCTTTGTCAAGCAAAGAGGACAATAGACGAGTGTCGGTGTTTTGACCGCTATTGTACTCTTTGCTTGACAAAGGAAACAGACGTTTTCGAACGCTCGCTAATAAAGTTTCCAATTCCTGTTTGTGTACAAAACAAACTCAGTGTATAATATTCATACCAAACCGATTAATCGTATTCCTCATATCAGGATATATTATTATGCATAAAGTATATGATCATACTCGTTTGCAACTTACTAAAATGAATCAGTCCAAAAAGTCCTAGGCATGTTATTGTTAAACACATTTTACAGACGGCTGCCATGAAGAATCTGATAAGCAGACGTCCAGAAAATGGAATGTCTACAAATTAACGTTATCATGCCAACTGTTTCCATTATACAATCGTTCTACATCCAAAAGCAATTGGAATTTGGAAGATATATGGTGTATTTATCAGTAACACATATCGTAGAATTTCTTTTTCTTTTTAATATTGAGTACTTAAAACCAATCAGGTTAGCTTTAACATACAACCCACAAACACTTTTGTATAACGAGTCCTTTCATTACATCATTGATACCAAGGAAAACCTGGTTTATATATCATCAGACGGTATGCATTACAAATAAAAACGCTGTTTAACCTTAGTAGGAGTTACAGTAACATATTTTATTCCCAATATTTTGTCCTATAGTATCATCGATGAGTCCTAGCCTAAAAACTTTTGTTATTTTTATAGATTTATTTAAGATTAACTGATATCAACAATATGCATTCTTACGCAATTACAGTACAGCAGCAGTTGAAACTCGGTATTTGTAAACACGCGTCCCTTTTTGGACTGTCTTCTAACTTCGGCTTGTTGTTGAAGTGGGCCCCACCTTCCCGAAAAATTTCCTGAATTTACGTATATTGGGCCTTTAAGTTTATCTTTATATATATGGACAAGAAAAAAAACTAATACGTAATAAAATGCAATCCTGTATTTATATGTTTTAAAACCTTAATACTAACACATGGTACATATACTAACATCGAACGTAGATTAATTAAAGCATACTCGACGTACAGGCGATAAGCCCACCTACGCTCGCTACACTCTGTGGTGTAGATTAGTGAGTGTTACCCCTGAGTATCGAGGATGAAGCTGAAACAGCAAACCACGGGCACTGAAAACACTTACACGTTTCGAGTAAAAAGCAGATTTACATTATATGGTTATTTTAAGGTGAAGGATGAAAATGATTTGATATTGCTAAGTTTCCGCTACATGTAGCATGTATTTTTTAACAAATTAACTGTTGTTCCTAATATGGGTGACAGAATTCTTTTATGTAAATGAGAAGGAATATTAATAGAACCAGTAACTTTTAAAAATAGTAAATATCTAAGACATCTTATTGTGAAAAAACACAATTACATAAACCTTTCTTAATGTATTACAGTGCTAAAGCATACAGCATATCAATTACATATCAACTCAAGCGTCAATGTGAATCTGAGAGAATCCCGTGGGCAACACAACAAATCCGAATAAAAACATGATACCTATGCACAAAGAAAAGTTAGTAATTAAAAAATGTTGACTTTTCACAAGAGAAGATCCTCAAGTAATATATAAAGTAAGCCGACACAATTTGCGTTGTGTTGTTTGACTATGGATTATTATTTATAAGCAAAAATATTAGTTTCGTACAACACCAACGTGATAATAATATTCAACAATTAATTGTAAATCATAGTTTTTTATCACAAGCAACAATAACGGATGTTCGTTATTTTGCTATTAAAGTATTTGACAAATGAGCCACACACAAGAATAAAACCTTTATATAGATGACGTAACACACACATGTGCTGCACCTTTTAGTTATAGATACAGTATGCCGAAAAAATGAATTAAACTGCACCATACAGCCTTTTCGTCCTCCTAGGACTCTTCAGTCTTAATATACAGTCGAACCAACTAATGAATGAACTGAACTATACAGTGTTTCCGTTATATAAAGGCGTCGAGGTACGAACAGTGCCTAAGCTTGGTAAAACTTCAGAATCCCTGAGTGTTACCAACAGGATCATAATCCATACACTGTAGACATCTCTTCAGGATGATATAAGATCAAGTATGATCTAACCCGGTGGTGACTGAGTCAGATTTCAATCGATCACTTGACTTCATATTTAACCGCAGTTTTGGCCAGCTGTACACAAATGTCCAAAGAGAGATAACTCTAACTAGCATACTCTTGTTAAGACCTTCTTAGCATAATATTATGTGATTTGACGTAAATATTATATTATGATACAGTAGAAACTGATAGCATAAAACAGAAATAAACAAGTATAATATGGCTTAAACCGATGCCATATAGTTAACTAACTCCTGCTACAGTTATTACATTTTGTTTTATAAGATTAAAGGCCCAATATACGTTACTTCAGGGAAATTTTCGTGATTCTGAAAAATTCTGAAAAAAATCCTGTTGATAACCATGCAAAAATAATTCTAAAACGAAGTAAACCTGAGTGGTAACTAACAGGAAACTCTTGACAAAAAAAATCCAAAGAATTGAAATAATTCAGGTGATGCTCACTTCAATAATAAGCCTAAGGTAGAAGACGGTTCAAACTGGACGCGTGTTTACAAATACCGAGTTTCAACTGCTGCTGTACCGGTAACCCTGTAAGAATGCATCTTGATTCTTGCTGATATCAGTTAATCTTAACTAAATCTACAAATATAAAAAAAATTATCAGGCTTGATTTTCGCTTCACGTTTTGCCGCAAGTTTTGTATATTGCGCCTTTAATTATGAAACACTTCAAATAAAAAATAAATCTTTAAAGTTGTGGTTACACAGAATCTATTGAAACACAACGGTATGTATAAACCATTACATGTCGTGAACCATGGAATCAGATTAGAATATTTTTCACCGACGAATAATACCAATACAATGCCATCTGATAATTCATATCATATCACATTATAATGAACAGGTATTAATATTAATTACAGTAGACAACAAAACGAGTGAATTTTTTAGTTTTTTCCTGAGCACGAAATAACAAAATGTTGACGCAAGCCCATTATACCAATATAAAGTCATTTGATTATTACTATCATATCACAACAATGGCGATGTTTATATTAAACAATGCCGTTACACGGCTGCTTGAGTAAATAATATATATATATATAAGTATACCCATTGTATTTCTCAACTGTTTGTAAACAATGTATATAAATTACTTGCTGTGAGAATATCGTGTAATTCTCAAACTAAATATCACCATTTCTGATAAATTAATATATTAATCCACGTTTCATCTAACGATAATTTCTCCATCGTATGAACAGTTTTTAGGACGATGTAACTGGCAACATTTTTAAGCAGTCGGCCATAGCCGTACACATTTGTGAGGTAAAGAAGCCGCAGTTTTTCATTCAAATAAATACATGTTGAAAAACAAATGAGCATCTGGAATGTAAATTGTACTTTTTCATAATTTGATGGACTTTAAAAGTAACAATCGTCAGAATGTATTTTATTTGAATGATATTTTTTTTCATTCCGTGTGTTATCGTGACTTCACATATGTGTACGGTCATGGTCGACTGCTTAAAAACGTTAAAGGTTACTTCGTCTTAAAAACCGGTCCATACGATGGGAAACCATCGTTAGAAGGCCCGACAATCTAACAACAAGTAAGTTATTTGCATTATTTACAAACAGTTGAGATACCTCTATTAATTGCATTCTGCTATGGGCGGCTCCTTATAGACATGTATATTTAATTTTAGCGTTACATCGACAAGAATGGATGTGCTCTGTTTCCAACCTGGGTTATATACCTGAATGTAAATAAACAAAAATCAACACTGATGAAACTGAAATATGTCATTTATTAAATTACCAAATGACGACAGAAAATATCACAAATTCAATTTTGTGTTAATCAACGGTATAGTCATCGATATATCAGTTGTACTAAATGTTATCCAATCTGAGACATCATAACAATATACCCAGGACTTCAAAGATGGGGGCCGACTTACGCTTCATTAAAGCAGCATATATTATTTGATATCTCGTCAGCAAAGCAAAAAGGAGGATAATGGTTTTAAAACAATGGCGCCTAGCAAAAGAAAACCATGCACTGACGTATGCGTAGTGTTCAGCTACGAACGACAACCTGTAAGGAGATTGACGTATATTGCCTGTAATATTATGAGTTATCTCTCTTGCTATTACCCACGGACGATTATAGCTAAAAAAAATCAGTGAATACCAAAGCGTCAACCAAACCATAATTCGAACTCAAAATCGATTAAACTAGGGGCAAAGTAGGAATAAAGGAAAGATTTACATGGAGTTTCTCGTAAAAGCACAAGAGAAGACCAGTGTTCCGGAAGAGTAAGCGTCTTCTGCTTCATTGACGACACCCGCCATGTAAATCTTGGTCACATCCAAGTAAGCATCAATCCTCAAAATAAGAACCGAGCCATCATTGTCATCACAACAAGTAAACACACTAACAAGCAAACACAAAAACGTCCATCTTCATATCACTCAAAGATACAGAATATTAAACTCAAGCAGACGGAAAACAAAATGGTTGAATGGTCAGTTTTGTCTAGTACGAGCACGAAATATCACAATGTTAATGCAAGCCCATTGTAGGTGTTTTAGTTTCTCTTCATTGTCATACGACTGTAGAAATAATTCGTTTTATTAAACAACGACTTACAATTTTCATCTATTATATTAATCATCTTTCTGCTAAGCTGTCTTTTCCAGGTGTGTATGTGTTGAGAGGAGTTGCTGCTTTCAAGACACAGTCCGTTAAAGCTTGAACATCTGTTTACGTCTCCAGCACGGGTGATCCTGTCGATATGGTACCGAATCTTGTCCGTGAAAGTTAGTCTGTATCTTTTGTATAACGCTTCTGACGTCTCTAGTGGTCTCGTGACCAAAGTCTCGTAATATAACGAGGTCACTCTGGAAGGGGCGATAACTGTAAGTCTTAAAGACGTATCCATATCACGTATAAGGGATTTACACTCAGATCTCGCTATTAGATGTGTGTTTCTCTGAAGATTTACACCGAACTTGCCTTGAAAAATAAAATGAAATGCATATGTGATATAAAACAGATATCTTTTAACAAAATATCCAAACTATGTTTGCACAAGACAGATGACAAGACCATCTATGTATTTCTGTAACATATGTTGCTTGACCTATGCCACATATATGGTGGCTGATTACGGCCATCTCGTGTTGTCGTGTTGTCACCTTGTCGTGTTTTCGTCTTGTCGCTTTGTCGCGTTCATTTACTGCGACAACCCGATATTAAGTAGATAAAATGTCGTCTTGTTGCGTTTTCACACCGCGACAAGGCGACAACACGACAAAGCGACAAGGCGACAACACGACAACACGACATTTTGAACACGCTAATTAGCGCGAACGGAATCTCGGGTTGTTGCGGTAAAATGGCGTGTTGTCGGGTTATCGTCTTGTTGTCTTGTCGCGTTGTCGTCTTCCTGTTACACATGCGCAGATCATATTTAATAGCCGGTGTGACAGGAGACGTGGTGCCTATGACAACAAGTAGCTAAACATTCGTTTGTGAATGCGTCAACATTTCAGATGGGCATGCAAATGGAATATATGATACTGGCAACGGATAGTTTCACTATTTGTATAGTAAATCAATTTTTAAATGAACCTTAACAATGAAAAATATGTTTTTATTGGTCAAAATTAAAACAATCCAAGTCTTTTTCGATTGTCACAAATTGCTTAACTTCCTTATCTAGCCAAGCAAACAAAATCTATGAAGTTGCTGCTGGAAATCGGGAACGCGAAGATATTCCTCATATATATATAACCAATAACAAGGGGCCCATGAGCCTTAACGGTCACCTGATGTTTGACATGAAAGAGAAATATGGGAATGTTGATATGAATTTTTATAACAATACATTGTAGCATATCTGGGAGTGGAAAAAATGAATTTTTGAAATTATGTCAATTTGACCCTTTTAGGCCCCGTCCCTCAGGCACCTGGGTGTCAGTCAGTGTCAATATGTGCGTACTATTCAAAAGTCATGTCATATTGATAATTTCAACCAAATTTGCATCATTTCTTATGGCAATTAAACAAATAATAGTCAAAAATGTTTTTTTCTGCCAATATACTATAGTAAACTTAACCTCCTCCACAGGGGGAGATGCAAGACCCCAGAGTCATGAAATTCACAATTTTGGTAAAGAACCTTAAAACCAATCCATCTATGAAGAGTATTTGATTCCAGCATACCTGGGAGAAGAGAAGAAGATTTTTGAATTTTTTGTCAATTTGACCCTTTTTGGCCCCGCCCTCCAGCCCCTGGGGGTCAACTAGGGCCAACATGTACATACCATCAAAGTGTCATCCCATGCTGATAATTTGATACAAGTTAGAATGAATTCAAATACAAACACAACAAATAATAGTCAAAAATGCGATTTCCCTATATAAACTATAATAAAGTTTACCCCCTTCCCAGGGGCAAACGTGAGACCCCAGGGTCATGAAATTCACAATTTTGGTAAAGCACATTAAGACCCTTCCTTTTATGAAGAGTATTTGATTCCACATGTACCATATCTGAGAGTAGAGAAGAAGATTTTTGAAATTTTTATCAATTTGACCCTTTTTGGCCCCGCCCTCCAGCCCCTGGGGGTCAACTAGGGCCAACATGTACATACCATCAAAGTGTCATCCAATGCTGATAATTTGATACAAGTTAGAATGAATTCAAATACAAATCCAACAAATAATAGTCAAAAATGTGATTTCCCTATATAAACTATAGTAAAGTTTACCCCCTTCCCAGGGGCAAACGTGAGACCCCAAGGGTCATAAAATTCACAATTTTGGTAAATCACCTTAAGACCCTTCCATCTATGAAGAATGTTTGATTCTACCATATCTAAGAGTAGAGGAGAAGATTTTTGAAATTTTTGTAAATTTGACCCTTTTTGGCCCCGCCCCGCAGGCCCCTGGGGGTCAACTAGGGCCAACATGAACATACCATCAAAGTGTCATCCCATGCTGATAATTTGATACAAGTTAGAATGAATTCCAATACAAATCCAAGAAATAATTGTCAAAAATGTGATTTCCCTATATACACTATAGTAAAGTTTACCCCCTCCCCAGGGGCAAACGTGAGACCCCAGGGTCATGAAATTCACAATTTTGGTAAAGCAACTTAAGACCCTTCCATTTATGAAGAGTATTTGATTCTACCATATCTGAGAGTAGAGAAGAAGATTTTTGAAATTTTTGTCAATTTGACCCTTTTTGGCCCCGCCCACCAGCCCCTGGGGGTCAACTAGGGCCAACATGTACATACCATCAAAGTGTCATCCCATGCTGATAATTTGATACAAGTAAGAATGAATTCCAATACAAATCCAAGAAATAATTGTCAAAAATGTGATTTCCCTATATAAACTATAGTAAAGTTTTCCCCCTCCCCAGGGGCAAACATGAGACCCCAGGGTCATGAAATTCACAATTTATTGTAAAGCACCTTAAGACCCTTCTATCTATGAAGAGTATTTGATTCTACCATATCTGAGAGTAGAGGAGAAGATTTTTGAAGTTTTAGTCAATTTTACCCTTTTTGGCCCCGCCCCGCAGGCCCCTGGGGGGTGGGGACCATATAATTCACAATTTTGGTTCACCCTCAGCCATGGAAACTCCCTGCCAAATTTCATTGAATTTGGTTCAGTGGTTTTGGAGAAGAAGTCGAAAATGTAAAAAGTTTACGGACGCACGACGCACGACGAACGACGGACGACGACGGACAAAAGGCGATTAGAATAGGTCACTTGAGACTTCGTCTCAGGTGACCTAAAAAAGTGTAATCTAATATTCTAAGATGAATTTTATTTCCCTTACCAAACATTTTGCACCAAATCTTTATGAATTAAAGGGAATATGGATTTTTTTCCTGGGAAATAATAATGTTTTGTTGGATTTATCGAATTATTTCCATCGGATCAAACTGCACCAAAACAGGTTTTCAAAAGCTTTCATAGACAGCGTTTACTTCTAGGAAGAGAGTTGTTTATACAATTTTAGATTAAAACGGGAATTTCCCATATGGAAACAAACTGTTAAGCGCAAATTGATAATATAACGTAACAGCTTAAATTCAAAACCATTCAGCGAAGTATTTCCATCGGATCAAACTATAAATCTTAACGGAAATTCCATAAAAATTGAGATGGCTTAGACAAGCACGGGAACGTTTTGTATTGTATCAAGCAACAACTATTTACTTTTAAATGAAATTTAAATCATAAGGATACTTTTCAACACTGAGGGGATAAACATGAATATGAAGTTAGTTGATGAGTGGGGAAAACATTTATATACATGTAATATTATACAAGCAAAAACTCACGCTACCCTTTACCCCGCTGTCGAGGGTGATCCCTTCTTCGATATAGAATGTGACCATTACTCTTATAATATCCTGCTGTAGACAAACATGTACACTTTTAACAAATATACGCTGAGTAATATGATCAGGATCTATACCTCAAACACGTGTATTCCGTTCTAGAATGTGTCCTTCACCAAATACACTGTATCTACATGTACCTTCCATTGTTTGATGTGACCTCACGCCTAATATATACTATGAAGTATGATAGTATAAAAGTGATACTCCCTGTTCTAAAGTATGATCGAACACCAAATATATGAAAAAAAGTTCGTTTAAAGAGTTTGACCCTCCCGTTACAGAGTGTGACACCCCCGTTAAAGAATGTGACCCAAATATATAGCGTGACACTCCCAGTGAAGACTATGCCCTACAGTTTTAGCATGTGATAGCATCGTTATAGAGTGTGACCCTCGCGTTGTAGAGTGTGACCCCATTGTAGAGTGTGACCCTCACGTTGTTGAGAGTGACTCTTCCGTTGTAGAGTTCGACCCTCCCGTTATAGAGTGTGACCCTCCCGTTGAAAAGTGTGACAACCCCGTCAAAGAGTGTGACCACCGTTATGAAATGTACCCTTCCGTTGTAGAGTGTGACCCTACCTTTCCAGAGTATGACCTTCGAGTTTATGTATGACACCACTGTTAGAGAGTGTGACCATATTATAAAATGTGACCCTCCCGTTGGAGAGTGTGACACCCATATTAAATAGTGTGGCCGCCCTTCATAAAGAGTGACCCTCCCTTTTTTAGTGTGACCTTCGAATGTGACACCACCGTTTCAGAGTTTGACCCTCCCATTGTTTAGTGTTACCCTCCCGTGGTAGAGTGTGATCATTCCATTGTAGAGTGTGACCCCAATTATAGGGTGTGACCTTCCCTATATAGAATGTGACAACCGGGGTTAAAGATTATGACCTCAATTATATAGTGTGACCTCAATTATAGAGTGTGACCATCCCGTTCTAGCATGTGACCTTCGAGTTTAAGTAGGTATCACCACCGTTATAGAGTGTGATCCTCCCATTGTAGAGTGTGATCCTCCCATTGTAGAGTGTGGCCATCTCTTTGTTGATTGTGTCTCCCCGATAAAGAGTTTGACTACCATTATTGAGTGTGACCCTCCAGTTCTAGCATGTGACCTTAGAATTTTAGTATTTGATACCAGAGAGTGACCCCCCAGTTGTAGGGTGTGACAACCCCGTCAAATAATGTGACCGCCCTTCATAGAGTGTGACGCTCCTGTTTTTTAGTGTGACCTTCGAGTTTTAGTATGTGTAACCTTTGTTAAAGTGTGTGACCAACATTGTAGAGTGTGACGCTTCCGTTGTTCGGTGTGACTCCCCGTTAAAGAGTGTGAACGACATTATAAAGTGTGACCCTCCAGTTCTAGATTTTGACACCCCCGCTTAAGATTTTGACCTCCATTAAAGAGTGTTTTCCTCCCGTTGTAGAGTGGACACCTCCGTTAAATATTGTGACCACCATTATATAGAGTGGCCCTCCCGTTGTTGAGTATGACAGCCCTGTTAAAGAGGATGCCTCCCTTTTTAGAGTGTGACTTTCCCGGTGAAGATTTTAACCTTGTAACTGTAGAATGTGACATCCCATTAGACAGTGCGACCCTCCCGTTGTAGAGTGTGACTCCATGTTAAAGAGTGTGACGACCATTTAAGCAATGAATGTTTTAGAAAATGTTGTTACAGTTCTATAACACACATTGCTATATATTGATGACAAACTAAATAAAGCCTGGTAGGGCTTTATGTTAGTTTGTCAGTAATAGCAATGTGTGTTATAGGACTGAAACAATATTTGCTAAAATGTTCATTAATTATATGTACATTTTGATAAAATTATTGTACTTTATTTAGTTTTTATCGGACCGATTTTGAGCAGCAAACTGAGTGAAGTCTGGGACATTCTGTGGTCAAATATATTTAATTAATGGTAAAAGCTGATATTGAGAATAGTTCGAATGATTGCACAAATATCCAGGTGGACGATACATTCCCTTTAGGCCTCTTGTTGATAACAATCCCATAGAGGGTGTTTTTCTTCTTTTTCCGTTTCGCAAGATGTTCGGTGAACCGTTGGTCTAAACAGTTCTCAATACTATAGTACTGATCAATACATAGACTATTAGCGGTAGTCAGGGGATTTAACAAAGAAGGTATAGAACAACCCAAGAGTTACCTACCGTCTTACTTATATATCAATCAACCAGAAAAATCAAATTTTGATGTTTTACGTAACCATTTCAAATAAATATTAATATTCAATTTTCAAAACCTTAATCTGAAATATTTTGTTTAAATTGACTACTAGCAGAAACGAAGCCGTTCTCTAATATTAAATTTCATAATTGCTGCACACCTGATTAGATCGATTTGATTTTATATAAAATTCAACGTTTTTCCAACACAACATAGTTATTGTTTCAAACACATGGTGTCCAATAGTGCGCTGATGTGTAATCAAAGCTCCCCTAATCCCTGATTGGCCTGATACGTATAGTTTATGTGGTGATATGAATTTGTCGTTTATGATGCTACGTGAAATAATACTACAGTTTCATATCTACATGCTTAATTTCACGGTCTTCTGATCAGAGACTGGTGCAAGAAGATGGGTGTATCATGATATCGGTGGTTCCTTCCTCTAATATGATACTCCTTGCCGCGTTGTACCAATTTATGATTCGAAAAGGAGATTGTGTATGTTTGGAGATAGCTATAGTGAGTGGTTTACAGAAAGGATGGTAAGATTTTCGGTGTGTGTTTTCCAGGGCCCCTTTCAACTTCCAGTCTTGAATCTCATTGGATAGGTTCTCCGTATGGAAAAGGTATATATGCCAAGATGAAATTTGTTACTTTATAAAATAAATATTCCTGTAAAATAGTTACAGCAACGGCTGATGTTAAACAAATCGATATAGTTAACCATTATAGTATCACTTATACAGGTAAAGGTTTCAAAGAACTGATGAGTGTTTTTATCTTTTGAAAGGGCAATTATAGCCTATCTTAAACCGGTATACACTAGTGGCGGGTACTACAGTAACGGAATACCCTGCATCATACAGATGTTTTATGGGACCAAGCTGTTGGAAATCCAATTTGGCCAAAATTACTGTTGAGATAGACTTGGAAATGCATTAAATATGCTTATTTCGAAAATTCAATGTACATGGCGGGTGTCGACGATGAAGCAGAAGACGCTTACTCGTCGGGAACACCTGGTCTTATTCTCTTGAACTGTAATGTCCAGCTAGGTGTATACTGCCTAACTGGCAAGCAAGCTAGTCATGCGGTTTAACTCAGGGACTCCTTCACGCTAGTTAAGCAACGGTGAGCGTGGTCAGTAGTTGGATGGGTGACCGCCTGCACGTAACAGCACTTTTACAAATGGAATACGCCATATTACTACAATGGCCGATAGCTGCCAGACACTTTTCATAACTTCGATGTTCAAAAGTGTAACATGGCATCCTTTTGTTTATAAAACTGATAAAAAGTATACCACACAAAAGTGTACCATGTTACACTTCTAAACATAAAAGTAATGAAACATGTATCATCCAAAAGTGTACCATGTACACTGTTCAATATAAAAGCAATGAAAAGTGTATCGTATATTACAGAACGGTAATTTAAAAACACTATTCTCACCATTCTTCCATTTGAAATATTTATCTGTACTGTGTGCACTTTGTACAGATATCGCGTTTGTCTTACATTTGCTAGCGTTTTGGGATGATCACATCAGTACACATTGGGTATTATTTAGTGTAATAAGATCCCCTTAGCTAACTGTAAACTGGGAGGGGCTGCTGTGGCCAAGTGGTTATTGTGTCTCGACATTCTACCACTAGCCCTCCGCCTCTGGGTTGCGAGTTCGAAAACCCCGTGGGGCAGTTGCCAGGTACGGACCGTAGACCGGTGTTTTTTCTCCGGGTATTCCGGCTTTCCTCCAACGCAAAAATCTGGCAGTCCTTAAATTATCCTGTCTGTTAATTGGACGTAAAACAAAAATCAACCAAACCTGTAAACTCTGACAGACTAGGTTTTATATCGAATAAGGTTGTTCCGTCTTCATCATGTGAGTAAGCAACAACGTATATTATGAACAATAAATGATAAAAAAAGTATAAAAAAAGAACGCCAATAAAACTGAAGGCACGCTCAGGTTAAAAAAAAACCTAAGCTTCATGCCTGTACTTTTGAAGAATATAAAGGAGTCGCAACTAACTTCAAAGCCTGTAATTTTTTCCGTTATGAGACCATGAAATTCTTTTGGTGTACATCAAAGGTTCGAACCAGTCTTCTTGCCTCATCAACAAGGTGACGCACACGGAGCCTTCAGCTCTGCCATGACATACTCCAGGAGTGTAGAGAGTGTAGGTGATCGTAGCCCTGGGATTTGGAGGATGTCCGATTCATAGACTGGTAGTCCTTAAGTTTTATTAAGAAGTTATCTACTGAATTTTCGTATCTTTCCCTAAATTATAATCAGACATCCGAATAATCAAAATTGTTCAGGTTTTTTATCGAAATGATTTGATATGTGTTTAATACTATTCTACAGACGGGACCAGTCTATCAGATTCTCAAAACATCATCAGATACCACTGTCTGGTACGTCCGCGTGAAGTGAAGTGTTACTTCCCATTATAAATTGCATGTATCAAGAAACAGGTATAGATAAATTAGAATATAGGCGTCATAAGCACAAATTAATTTTGATGTATAAAAAGATAAATCACTTGACCCCTGATTATTTGTTTAATATCATTGAACAATTTATTAATCATCAGCAAAATATTAATTATCTGCGTCACCACAGATTTTTCAATATCACAAGGTCAAGAACCAGGCTTTAACGGTCATCTCTGATCGGTTAACAGTGCTCAAGCAGGTTTATTCTGAGAGAATCCACAGTCCGTAGCCGGGGCTTTGTGTGTTGGCACCCTTAGCAATGGTTATCATGTTCCCTGCCATTCAAGCCAAAAGAACGTTTCCTTTTCCACCTGTTGGTCTAACCCACCTTCCACCCTTTAAGACACTTCTTATAAGGAAATTGTGGATATCGAAAACCTTGGTGTAAACTCATTTGCATATATTGCCTTGTATCAAATAAGAAAAATATGTTTAATAAAGAATCTGCAAGTGATACTACATATCACGTTAGTTTTAGAATCAACTAACTTCATTTTTCTGTTGAATTGCTGAACCTGAAATCTCGGTTTAAACTATTTAAGTTTTAAATTAATTAAGTTTTGACTTAAAGTATTGCCTTCAGTATTATCTCCCCTGCCGCAACCTGCGGACGTAGGGTGTACGTTTGACTATTACTGTAACTAGTATCTCCCCTACGTAAGGTTGTTCATACAGATAAACGGACAGATAAACAGATTTAAATAATTTTGAAATAGAAAATCAACATATTTTTCTATTACTGCACAATCGGTCATTTTAAATGAAACGGAGTGTCGGTGAGATTTTGGTCGTTTATAAAACCTGCTATGCCGTCATGACGTGTCGCGAAAACATTGAAGTGTTGCCACGTGAGCACAGTTCTCATTTCGAAGCTTTCTCTCGTAGGGTATAGACACTACGTCGGGACACTACGGGAGCGTCTATGAAGGGCAGTCACACTCTTTGACGGAGAAGTCACACTCCACAATGCGAGGGTCACACTCTGAAACGGTGGTGTCACATACCAAAAATTCGAAGGTTAACTCTAGAACGGGAGGGTCACACTTTATGAAGGGCAGCCACACTCTTTAATATGGGTGTCACACTCTGCGACAGGAGGATCACACTTGATAATGTGGTCACACTCTATAAAGGTGGTGTCACATACTCAATCCTGAAGGTTAAACTCTTTGACGGGGGTTTTACATACTTAAACTCGAAGGTTACACTCAACAACGGGAGGGGCACACTCAATAATGGTGGTCACACTCTTCAACGGGGTGCCACACTCTACAGCGAGAAGGTCACACTCTATAATAGAGGTCACAATCTAAAATGGAAGGATTACCCTCTATTATGGGGGGGTCGCACTCTATAACGATGGTGTCACACTCGAAGGTCATACTCTGTAACGGGACAGTCATAGTCTATGAAGGACGGTCACACTCTTCAACGGGAGGGTACATTTCATAATGGTAGTCACACCCTTTACAGAGTTGTCACACTCTACAATGGGAGGGTCACACTCTATAATGGGGGTCAAACTTTTTAACGGGGTGTCACACTCAGAAATGGTAGAGACACTCTCTATAACGGGAGAGTCACACTCTATAACGGGAGGGTCAACCTCAATAACTGAAGGGTCACATTCTACAACGCGAAGGACACACTCTATAATGGGAGTCACACTCTATGGCGATGATGTCACATATTAAAACTGTAGGGCATACTCTTCACTGGGAGGGTCACACTGTATAATTGGGGTCACATTATTTAATGGTGGTGTCACTCTACAACGAGAAGGTCACTCACTATAACGAGGGGTCACACTCTACAAAGGGATTGCCACACTCTATTACGGGGGTGCCGCACTCTGTAACGGGAAGGTCAAACTCTTTAAACGAACGTTTTTTCATAAATTTGGTGTTCGAGCATACTTAAGAACAGGGGGTATCACTGTTTATACTATTATATATTGTACTTCATAGTATATATTAGGCGTGAGGTCACATCAAACAATGGAAGGTAGAAACAATGTATTTGGTGAAGGACAAATTCTAGAACGGAATGCACGTGTTGAGGTATAGATCCTGATCATATTATTCAACGTATATCTGTTAAAAGTGTGCATGTTTGTTTACAGCAGGATATTACAAGAGTAAGGACCACACTCCTTCTTTGTTTTAGAGTGTGACCCTTACACTCGGCAGCGGGGTAAAGGGTAGCGGGAGTTTTTGCTTGTATATATATTACATTATATAAATGTTTTCCCCACTCATCAACTAACTTCATATTCATGTTTATCCCCTCAGTGTTGAAAAATGTCCGTATTATTTAAATTTCGTTTAAAAGTAAATAGTTGTTGCTTGATAATGTACAATGCAAAACTTTCCCGTGCTTGTCTAAGCCTTCTCAATTTTTATGGATTTTTTTTAAATTTCATAAATGAAGAAGTCCGTTAAGATTTATAGTTTAATCCGATGGAAATAATTAGCTGAATGGTTTTGAATTTAAGCTGTTACGTTTTATTATCAATTTGCGCTTGGCAGCTTGTTTCCATATGAGAAATTCCCGTTTTACTTTAGAATTGTATAAACAACTCACTTCCTAGAAATAAAAGTTGTCTATGAAAGCTTTTGAAAACCTGTTTTGATGTAGTTTGATCCGATGGAAATAATTCGATGAATCCAACAAAACATCTTTGTTTCCCAGAAAAAATATATATTCCATATTCCCTTTAATTCAAATAGATTCGATGCAAAATGTTTGGTAAGTGTTATCAAATTCATCTTAGAATATTAAATTGCACTTTTTTATTGGTTCCATATATATGAGGAATATCTTCGCGTTCCCGATTTCCAGGAGCAACTTCATAGATTTTGTTTGCTAGGCTAGATAAGGAAGTTAAGCAATTTGTGATAATCGAAAAAGACTTGGATTGTTTTAATTTTGAATTATAGAACAGTTGATATTGTTAAGATTCATTTAAAAAGTTGATTTAGTAAACAGATAGTTAAACTATCCGTTGCCAGTATCAAATATTCCATTTGAATGCCCATCTTAAATGTTGGCACATACACACACAAACGTTTAACTACTTGTTTTCATAGGCACCACATTTTCTGTCACACCGGCTTTTACATATGATTTGCGCATGTGTAAGGAAGACGACAACACGACAACCCGACAACACGACAACACGACATTTTACCGCGACAACCCGAGATTCCGTTCGCGCTAATTAGCGTGTTCAAAATGTCGTGTTGTCGTGTTGTCGCCTTGTCGCTTTGTCGCCTTGTCGCGGTTTGAAAACGCACCAAGACGACATTTTACCTACGTCATATCGGGTTGTCGCAGTAAATGAACGCGACAAAGCGACAAGACGACAACACGACAAGATGACAACACGAGATGGCCGTAATCAGCCACCATACACATTATATATAACAATATAAGCAATGAACGTTATTTTCCGGTTAATTGCTTAATAAACTCTTAAACTAACCACAGACATTTACTTTAAAACAAAATTCTATATGTATTGAGCTAATATTTTTATCATTGATATTCACAAACAACAATTTTCAACAAAAGTTCAAAGAACATTATATACAAACGCCGTGCACAGTCAATATTTTCGTTTGCACCGGGAGACATGAATTGATTAAGCAATGTGCTATTGTTTGAAACACTTCTTTTTATTGTCAATATATATATATACATTGTATATACATGTATATAACGACTACATAAATGTATCCAGTTTATCGTCTACTTTGATAAAGATGATGATATAAATCAGGAAGGAAGATAGCTATGATGTAATTATTATATTTTGAAGACAAATATTGTATACGTTCTTAAATCAAGCCATGTACATGCGTGCATTTCAAGATCGTACTTCATTTTGACTGCGTATACGGTAGTATGCCCGCGATTGGTAACGAACATACATGTATTACATGGTTCGCGTTAGTCCTCCATAATGAGTATGTTCGTTGCCAACTGCGAGCGGGCATACATGTACTACTTTATTCGAAGTCAAAATGAGGTACAAACTTATATTTACATTATTAATAATGTTTAAATGCTATACGAAAACAATTCACCTGAAACTATTTAATTTGGGAAAAATGTAATAAAAAAAAAGATGAGTATATTGTTTAAGTAGCATGCGTAGCAATGTACTTACTTTTTGAGTATAGCACTGCTCGGGGGTCCCGCATCAGATGGAGGACACTAAGGGAGTGGTATTTAGTGAACAGATTGGTGACGTCAGACATGGCTAACCTTACTGTTTTTATCACAATTAAGCTGGCGTCCTGACACGCCTTCTCCAGTAGATACAGACACAAGGATACAGCGCTGTGTTTATTTGTCAGGTTGTTGATTTTTTCCTCAACACAAGTTAAAAACGGTATGTACTTATGACTCATCAAGTGTAAACCATCACTGAGTGTCACGTGGTCTAGTGACCGGAAGTCACATGTCATATAGGCGTCAATAGTGTCCAGTGACCTTGAAATAAAGCTGGCGTGAGAAATTGCTCTGTAAAAATAAAAAGAACCAACGGTATAAACAAGGGGGAATGCTATAATATTTTGAGGTTATAAAACAGATTTCAAGTGCTTTATGCAAGGGGTGTCGCCAGTTGCAGTCATAAGCAAGATGCTGCGGAAATTGATGGCGGCGAAAACTCTGGTGAAAATCAGCAAAACGGTTTATTAGTGCATGTACAGGGTACATAGGTAAAAACCACAAATTTGTTTTGTAAACTTTCTGTAAAGAAACCAAAAATGATTACATATCGATTGTGTTCAGCAACAGAATGAAACACTCTGACTTAGTAATGCTATTCTATAACCTCACTGTACATCAATAAATCAAACAAATGCGAGTGTCAACATCAAACAACATGGGATAACCCGAAACACGGGCAACATGCTAGCTATCCCCTCGATTAGTTCCTTTCCCAGTTAGGACTTATTTTGAAGTCACGGAACAATGTTATTTTGCTTAGTATCTAGTCTATTTGGCCACCTATAGCTTCCGCTGATACGTATACGTTCTTCATTCAAGTACAATGTAAGATTATGTTCGGTAAAACTTGTAAACAATGATGAAAATAATGTTACATGTAATAATATATGATTGCAAATACTACTTCACAGCATTGATTTATTCTTTACAATAAACTTATTAACAAGATTTGATAAATCGAGATACTTGTCATACGATTATACATATTTGGTATTGATAATAAATATACAGCGACCACAGACAGGCTGACATTAAGACCACAACAATGGGCCATTGTGATAATGTAATCATATTTCATATAACAATTACCTGTCAACATCTGTTTATGTCCCGTTCGATAAACAAGAATACACTCTACTTCGTTAATACGTAGATCGATAAAGATAGTATTGTAATCGTTTGTGTCATATTCAAGGATTACTGTCAACACATAAAGAAAATATATAACTCAGACTCAGCACAAAATCTGATAAGCTACAACGTCAACATCGACTCTATACTATACAAAGAAACTATGGTATCAGCATTCAAGTATATTTTCAGGACCGCAAGAAGTGAAACAGAGGATAAAAATTACAACGCGTCAGAATCCATTGTCAAAATAACAAAGCGCCTAAATCAGGGACAAAAAAGCACAGTAACTGAACAAAAAAAAGAACAGCGTCAAGACTCATGGTTAAAATAGCACAGCTTCTGAACTCAGTGGCAAAATAGCACAGCTTCTGAACTCAGTGGCAAGATAACACAGCTTCTGAACTCAGGGACAAAAGGACATAGCTCCTGAAATCAGGGGTAAAAAGGTACAGCTTCTGCACTCAGAGACAAAATAACTGCGTCAACTCTCATGGTCAAAATAGCAAAGCGCCTGAACTTAAGGATGTATTCTTCTGAGAAGTCAAACTTTTCCTGTATTAATCATTATCATTTTTGGAAAACGGAGTTGCAGAAAATGGAAAGATAATAATATGTTAGCGTGTTCGTTTTTGTGCTATGATCGGTCAAAGATACCAATATGACATAATAAGTGATATTAAGTTAATTTTGCAGTTTTGACTAATTGCAGAATATCTTCATACAATATCTTCCGAAATTTGTAATCCAAAATGGATGAATGTTTGCAGAACCATTACAGAAGTCCCCCAAACTCCCTCAGTTCGGTCCGCAGTGCTGAAATACATGTACAAACCACATTTCATGAAAATTGGACGATATTTGCATTTCGACCAATCAGAGGCCAGGAAATGACGGCCATTTTGTTAAATCCAGAAAACAAGGTTACGGTTTTGTTCCTAGAGCCGAAACAAACGTACATACTAAATTTGAGCGAAATCGCATAATATATTAATTTCGACCAATCAGAAGCCAGTATTTTGCGGCCATTTTGTTATATCAATAAAACATACTTATAGTTTTGTTTGTGAAGTCATAACACATTTACATTTCAATTTTGAGCAAAATTGGACAATATCCATTTTCGACCAATCAAAAGCCGGTATATACCAGCCATTTTGAATGCGCAACTGCGCAAAAAAAATTGTTTGGATCACCGACGCACAAACCTCAATACTCATGTGAAGTTTCATCGGAATCCAACGAACAGTTCAGGAGGAAATGGTCGGACAGAAAACGGCGGAAGAAGAAGAAGAAGAAGAAGAAAAAGAAGAAGAAGAAGAAAAAGAAGAAGAAGAAGAAGAAGAAGAAACGGAGTAAAACCAATAGTTTGTGGGACTTAAATATATACAGACTCACACCGTGGTTCCGTTGAGAAGCTTCACTGCGGTAACATTCTTGGACAACATATTCTCTAAAGCGTGTAGTGGCTCAAACACGTAGAAAGACTGGACAGCATGCTGTAGGATGTCGCCGGTCAGTGATGACCCACTTCTGGGGTGTGATAGGACAATCAGCTGACGGACACGTGGTACAATCACGTGGTCGGAGTCCTCCCTGTGTGGTCGCACTTAAACGTTATTAACAGATGATAAAATTATCATTATAAAAAATAAGGAATATCAAAGCTTCAACAAAACCATATCCGAACTCAATATCGATTTAACTGACAAAACTTAAACAAAGGACATATTCACGCGGAGATCCTTGAAAAAGTACAAGAGAATAAGACCAGATGTTTCAGAAGAGCATGCGACTATTGCTGCATCGACAATCCCCGTCATGTTAACCTTGGTCAAATCCAAGTAAACGTCAAGTGCTCATTAAGATACATATATAACGATAGGTGATAGAACATATTGACAACCAGCTGAAAGGAGCAAAACAAGATGATTCACCAATGATCGAATCGGTCTGTATAGTAGCTCTATTGGATAATTAGAATATTATCTCGAATGTGGAATTTTTTCAAATCTCAAAATAATAAAATAAAAACAATTGACGAAGTAAATATTGTGAAAAGAACGTTAAGCTAACGATACAAACTAATTACTTACTCAATGTGTAGTGTAAGCGAACCAGTATTAAACAGTTGATCATTATTCCACCGGCTACGATGGTCCGGCCCCAGAATCTCGTTACCATGGAGATCTAAACATAAGCATAGACAAGGTACGAAGATAAGAATAAGTGATTACGCAAACTGTCATTAGTATGTTTCATATTTATTTTGTTTTTGTTTTTATTTAACTTCCTCTGATCGTAGGAGCGTTTTCATTAAATGGTATAGAGCTTTATCGAAACACAGCCAGAGTCAACGACGAATCTAACAGACATTTAGCGGAACGTTCCGGTTGTACTAAGTTGGAACTGGTCTGTTAAATGGAACAGAACATGCTGAAATCCGTTGTGTGAAAATCTAATAATCGAAAAAGAAAAAGAAACGATTATTCCGGAAATAACCAAAACATATAATGTACAAAACAATGAGAGTAATCGCTTTAATTTACAATTGTTCAAACTATGATGGCACTAGGAGTCGGTAATGTGATATTTAACTAATGAAATGCAGTATAACTGGTTAAAGTTAAGTCTATTTACAATTAATTGAACATCTGAAACGAAAACCTTTCACTGGCCGCCATATTGGATCCAACTTGGAACGCTCAAATAAAACGTTCCCGACGAACCGGTTCGTTCTGGCGGAACGCCGTGTTCCATTTAGTGGAACGTCCTGTTCATTCTGAAACAACCGGAACGTTCCGCTAAATGGAACACGCTACTATGTTCCTGATGGACAACGAGACTGTACTTTTGGCATGCAATAACTTAACTACTATTAAATACATGTACTATCAAACAACAAAAATCCTACTTACAATCATATTGAATCACAAAATATTGGAAGCCTGTTATTATGGGTTGTTCTTGTTTGTTGTTTTTTTAGATTATTTTGTAATGCTATAACAATTAAATGAATATTAAGTAAACAAAAATGCTGCATGATAATGTTTACTAGCTTCTTAGGTTTTTGGTCTAACCCATTCAGTAAAATAAAATAATAATTGTTATACTGAAATGAATAATAGAGCAAATCATTAGGAAGAGGCAATATTGGAACTTTCCAAGAATGTATATAGTTTGTTTGTAGTTAATAGAACTGCTGGGGGAGGGAGGAGGGTGCTCAATCTTTTCATGAAGTCATATTTTCCTAATTTGTTAAATCTGTTTATAAACAAAACATGAGGTCGTCTGTATACAACAATGTAAATCAATTATGGACCTTTGCCCTCGGTCAATATTTGATTCTACCAGGTTGGTATAACACCATATTGGTCCTTCATTTTCATTTTAGATATAAAACTTGTTTGCATTATATCTGTTTTGATAAAACATGAACTTTACAGCTACATGCATGGATACCACAATGTATAATGTCACAACAATTAAGACGTCACAAGTGCAATATTGACTAGGAGTTTATAAAATTAAAACATCAGGTGAATATCACAAAATATGGACCTCCACGTGACCATATTTCTGCCAAAGAAAATTGAAGAATGTCGGACTATATCTAATATAAAATTATCATTGCCTCAAACGTTTGATTCAATTCGTATCAGTATAAATTTAAGGTGTTTGAAAAAATCTCTTATCTAGAAATATACATATGTATCATTTATTTTCTATTAGAACAGCAACGGATGAAAATAATAAGTACATTAAATTCATCTCTGATATATTCATAGATATGTGTATTTACATGTTGATATCTTAAAGATACAGTGCTACAATTACCTACATCACATACACACCGCATGCCTATCCTATTATCCAAAAAATACAAAATAACAGTAATATTCTAAGTTATGACGACATCCTACTATTGGATATAAACTATTTTCGATTGTATCATAGATGTGTCATATTTCTTTCATCTTGTCATTGGAGTATATTAAGAAGAGTTGACCTCACCCAGTAAGAGCCAATGTTCTTATCTAGTAAGAACACGGGTTCTTACCATGGCCTTTTTTCCCCAATGTTGTAGTTGTACATTGAAATACGTATATTGAACAACAAACTGCTTGGAAAATAGGCTGTCATGTACTTAAAACAAAATACACATACTTTCAGTGTTTCAAACTCAAAATTTAATAAAAGCGTGACAAATCTAACAATTTTGGTTAGTGCTTTTGCTATTTCAGTGTAATTTTAACAAATCTCTTCAAATTGGTTGTCACTTTACAATTATTTAAGTTTTACACATACCTTTGATCTGCTTTTTTAGATAGTAATTCCCATGCCTGCCCAAGTTCAGTGTACATTTTAACATTGTAGGTAAATGAACATTTTTCTCGATGAAAGAAATAAATCACATCAATGATACAAGTAGGTTACACAATAGTCTACTCATTCTTCAGGTATAACACACGCGGCACTTCGTGCCTTGTTGGTTATATCCTGATGAACTCGTAAACTATGGTGTAACCAATACATAACTTCTTATAAACAATTCTATTTGCGATGTTTTAACTTATTAAATGTAATAAATAACCACAATAATTTGAACTTCTCAATTACCAAGATGATAAGTCCTCGTTTACAAGCTATGCTAGTTTATACTTACCGGCATCTTAATCCTTACATCTTCAGCCGTCCCTCGTCTGCTTCATCGGCACACGTCCAATAGACATGACCACGGTTATAAATTACGATTAATGTTACAAAGCCTTTAATAATATAGCAGACTGATTAAGTCGTGGGTATACCTTCCCATCAAATCTCGCCTTCACCAAAAGTCGGACCGAAGAAATTTTGTGTAATTTCCTTGCACCGATTCGATCACAGGATCTTGACAAAACAACTGACATAAAAACCGTCCTTGCACTGATTCGATCAACAAGATCTAGTCAAAGTAATTGATATAAAAACCTTCATTGCACTGAATCGATCAACAGGATCTTGATAAAACAACTGATACAAAACCTTCCTTGCACTGAATGGATCAACAAGATTTGGACAAAACAATTGACGTAAAAACTTTCATTGCACTGATTTGATCAACACGATCTTATCGACAAAATTGACGTAAAAACCCTTCTTGCACTCATTCGATCAACAAGATGTGGTCAAAGTAATTTACATAAATACCTTCATTGCACTGATTTGATCAACAAGATCTGGTCTAAACAATTGACATAAAAACTTTAACACTATACTGCCAGCAATCTAATCCCAGCGAACACTCCTCACACCCTGAAACTGTTTGAGTGCTTACAGTTCTATACTTGTAGACGATGACGATCCCGTGTCCTGTTGTGTCCGATTAGAGACAACGCCGAACAAAACCCCACTTCCGTTGAATTAACCTTTTACCGAACACGGAGATTAGCGTTTTAAGAATTATTTCTAATAGTCGAGTAAGATCACAAAATGTCATTTTTTTTATAAACGAAAGCAGAAGAGACGATAAAACATCGAGTGGTTTTCTTTGACAGAAATAATCAAAGCACAAATTGTATTGTCTTTTTACAGTCAAAATCCTTTTTGTCTTCTGGGGTACAGACGAAAATACCAAAAATATATATCTTGCCGACTTCTTTGACCATAATAATAGTGTTCTCCTGTGGCACTCGAAGAAAGAAAACAGCAATGAGATATCCCCACTGTTTTATGACATACAAGTACTATCAGGTATCTGGTACTATGACTTTAAGGATAAAAATCGAGCACAAAGTAACCATGACTACCTCTGACAGGATACCGACAAGTGAGTGTATCACTCGAACCAGATGGTGTTTTATATCTAATTTTTTTCCAGTCGATATAATTGTCTTTATCAAGCAAGGAATTGTCTACGATGGCCGATATCGGCAGTTACAAGGACGTTATTTACGCAAGAACTGATAATTCTATGTATTGTAATTACGGCTTGAGTTAAAAAAATGTTTCTGGCAATACGACTAGTGATAATTGTATAAGAGGTAGACAGCTGCTATCGGTCCTCGTACTGGTCTGTACCAGTGACGGAGATACCATGAGGCGTCTTCGCGGTGACAGTTGTGTACAGTTGTTTTTATCACCAATAATAGTCCCGGTATGACTGTTTGCCATGTAATGTATACCTAACAATCTATACAATCTGTATTTGTAGTATGGCAGTTTGTGCATTCTTTACACATAGTGACATATCTAGGTTAGAGGGTATCACTGAAAGTCCTGTGAAGCAAATGTTGACAATAATTGTGCGCTTGAGGCTGAGTGACACCCCGGGGGGACTATTGAAAAACACTGCTGTGCATGTTGCAGAATTTGCTAAACTCCTATGTTACGTATATAAGCTGTTCTGGGTATAACAGGGACTCGTACAGATGTTACCAGAAGAATCTCAGTAATCGAATCGTAATTATGATCCTATGTAACTCATATTACGGGCGGTAATATATCACCCACTAAGTTTCCAAGGTAACTCCATAAACCCGGAACATACAAAATGATGACGTAAGACACACATATGCTGCACCTCTTGAATTTTGTAATAGATACAGTATGCCAAAAAAAAATAATTAAACTGCATTATACAGCTGTTTCGTCCTCCTAGGACTCTTAATTGATGCTAGAGGCCAAAAGGTAGGAATCCAAAATTTCTAACCTAATGTAGAAGCAGAAGAGTCAGGTGCGTAAAACCCCTTTAATTTGTTAATTTAGAAGTAAAATTAAGCTAGTTCTGTATATCAAATCGTGTTCTACGAAAATGTGTATATCATGTACCGTGCCACTACTCAAATGAGATTAGATGGTCACATTAAATTTATACTGGCCCCTTATCACTTTCTATTTCTTTTTCGGAATCTTTACCTTGCATGAATTATGCTGGTTAGTTCGGTTGTTAGCAATAACTTACTCTTATACGAAGTACTTTCACTGCTTGCCAATAAAACTTCACGTAAATACATATGCTCCAACTTAAAAGACAGTTTTTCTATTTTGATATCAGTAATTTTGGAGGTATTGTTTACAGTCAAATCTTAAATAAAAAATCATGATCGAACCTCAAGATAAGTAACAGTGCTATTGAAATTTATCTTTCATTGTTGATTCTAAACTCAGTGTCATTATGTAGGATTTGGGACTAA
Source organism: Mimachlamys varia (assembly GCA_947623455.1). Lineage (NCBI taxonomy): Eukaryota > Metazoa > Mollusca > Bivalvia > Pectinida > Pectinidae > Mimachlamys > Mimachlamys varia. The sequence continues at coordinate 24,340,735 of OX392545.1, forward strand.
TACTAAGACTTATGTCTTTTGTAATTCAATAAAATTCATTTCAAGAAAATAATTTTCATAAATGATTTCTTCATCAAATTATTTTTTTATTCACTCATCAACTACACAAGTGTATACATTGATTTTAATTATGGAAATATATTAGAGTTATTGCTTTAAGGCGTGTTTCCTGTTTAAATATCATTATTAAATATGCATTTTTTTTTCCTGTTCATACAATTACCTTCAAAGAAACGCTTTGAAGGTGTAAAAAAATCAGACGTTTTTAATTTAGGTTACTATCTTTTCCTTTAATTAATTCCTTAAGAATATATCTACATTATATCGTTTTAGATAAAACCTTAAACGTTACGTTTATTTCTTACATTGTAGTTAGGCAACATAATCAATAGTGTAAACTAATACAAGACAAGATCATCTTTGACCTATCCAGCTGTTCCACGTCAAGTCTACAGCCCGAGGACTTAGCAGCGTGAAGGCTATCGACCGTCAGATTTTAAATTCAAAACAATAGAAAACTACGAGTTAAATCTCTACGGACATCTAGTAATTATATACTACTGTAAGGGGAGTGTGAGTTCAAAGATAACGTATATTGCCCTCCAATCACCCAAACTCTTCGGTAACGCGTCAAGGGTGTGTGCAATTATTCGCCTTACGTTGTTAACAATCAACAGGGAACATATTCAAGTGAGAACCAGCAAAACCAACGTTAGTTGTAAAGTGGTGACGCTTAATTGTACGATTTGGAGATTGTCGGATTTAAAATATGCTCATTAGTATTCGTCCTTTTTATGATTGAATCAAAAAAATTAAAAACTTCCGAATCTTCAACCAAGTATAAATCCAAACTCAAAATTGATTAAACTTGGAGAAAAATGTAAACAAAGGCTATATTTACTCGGAGATCATTGAAAAAAAAAAGTGAAAGAAAATAAGACCAGATGTACAGGAAGAGTAAGCGTCTTCTGCACCACCGTCATGTAAATATTAGCAGTCGATATCTATCACGAAAATTTCGATATTTAGAGCAAGCCCTAGAATAATGAATCATCTGCGACATGTAAACATGACAGGATGGAGAAGCAGTGATGTTACTATCAAGAAAGGGAAAGTTCACGATCGGAAAATTGAAATCGTCACGTTTATCGTATAGCTTAGAAGTAAACTGTCATGTTGGTCATAGTTTAAGTACAGAAGGAGATAAGAAGCTGATGTAGAAGAATATGTAGTATCTTCTATTTCATGTTCAGAAGGGTATGTACGATTTTTAAGCAATTTCATCTTGAAAATATCGTTTAAATTCAAAACAAAAATATCCAGACTCAATATATAAATATTGAATTTAAGGGTTTTTTTCAACTTGAAAACATTTTATTGATCAAGATGCATACAATATAAATCCTAAACATAACCTCACAATTTTCACCATTTACATTGTAACATTACTTGTACACAGTCTTAATGTTTTCAATGTACATGCATACACTTGACACTTACAATTATTTCATACTGCACACTCACATACATGTATATCCAACTACATGTTATAGGCCTTAACATTATTTAGATAATCAAAATAAACAATCATTTAAAAATGTATTAAAAGGTACAGTACATGTGTGTATTATGTCATCTTTAATGTTATATAGGGGATGGCAGACTCTGCTGTCGGATTTTTTAATCCGCGAGGTTTGCTGGAGCATCCATGGCCACAGTTAATCTCATTTGAGTAGTGGCATGGTACATAATATAAACATTTTCGTAGTACACGATTTAAAATTAAACAGAACTAGTTTAATTTTACTTCTAAATTCAAAAATTAAAGGGGTTTTACGCACCTGGCCTTTCTGCTTCTACATTAGTTTAGAAATTTTGGATTCCGAATTTTTGGCCCCTTGCATCACTGAAGAGTCCTAGGAGGACAAAACAGCTGTATGATGCAGTTTAGTTCATTTTTCGGCATACTGTTTCTATTACTAAATTTAAAAGGTGCAACACATTTGTGTGTTACGTCATCTTTAATACTAATTTAAACTATAATTAAATAACAAAACAGTTATTAAATATTAATTCAATAAATTTTATAAAATATCCAGCTATATTGAATTTAAAGTAACTTCCAGAACTTACGTTAGACGTCTAACAACATTACTTTTACACAAATTTTTGATCTGGATGATTATTAAAAGCAATGTAATTTTTGTTATAAATGAGACGTTTATAATAAAAAACATTTTTTGTCAATAGTTGTTAATCCAAATATAATTTCTTTAATTCAAATGATATTATTGAAATCCAAATCAAAACTGTTTTATTTCAAACTAGCAATTTTTAGAATTCAAACTTATATTTTTAAAGCCAAAAATACAACCAAAATAAAGGAACATTTGACAAAAGAGACATTCAACAACCTTACGTGTTCTTGTACGTGTACGTCCAGCGGAGAATTCCCCTAAAAACTAGTGTATTACGTCATCACCTCTGAGCCTTTTCCCGAAGTACACGTTTGTTGAAACTTGTAGAAAGAGATCTACACGTAAGTACCAACGAATGAATTATAACAATTGAACACCAAATTTATTGAATGAAACCACTATTGATTTATAATATTATGATGATGTGTCACCTTTTAAACTATGAATGGGCTACAATCCGGTAGTATTTAACTGCAGAATCGGCATTTGAAATCAGGCACCCAGAAACTTAATTTCAGTAGGCCTACATTACAGTACAGTACTACGAGTCATGACGAATGTTTGATGTGTGTATTCACTATTGATGTTCGAGATAACATACGTATTTCTGTAATTTTTAAGCGTTTTTACTTTGATTTCTTTCAAATGACCGTCGCATCGTCCACAGTTCTGCGAGATAACCCCCACCCAACTTTCCTCTTTTTCCATCACCGACAAACATCAGAAAATGTTTGATAGTTAAACAAAATATTAACTTCTTGTTTACGACCTCGGAAAGTAGCCTTGCTCCTTTCTACAGTGCTCTTTTAAACATAGTACTAAAACTGTTTTGATTTAACTGGTGAAAATGCTACAAATGACAAGCCTACAAAATCAAATTGAGCTATATGTACGCTGTCGCTAGTCCTACTAGATTTCCAATAAGGGCTTGTTAGCCTAAATCACCTTACCAACAGTAGCATTTTTCAATTGTAAAAATTAGGACCAAAGCAAGAACACCTTTTCTTTCTAAGCATTATTATATTTTATGGTAAAATCGGCAGTTAGTAGAACGTTAAAAAATTATGTAGTTTATTTAAGTTTCCTACAATTAATGACTTTTAATGTTCAAGAGTGAGATGCTGTTTTTTTAAATAAAAATCTTGGAGAAGTTACTATTCCACAAGTCCTATGATCTAGCACAAAGATATTGTTAAGTACACTAAATTGCAATAAATGAGTTTAGTATAGCTACAATGAAGTAATAAAATTGCAAAAAAAAAACTTGGAGACTTATTTGCTTTGTCTTACATGTACAATGTACCATGATATTACAATATTCTGAATCTTGACTAACTTGTATGACAATAATTAGGTTGGTTTCTCTTGAGAAAAATGTAAATTCTAACAGTTCTTAGTTCTTACATTTGAAACCTTAGTAGTAGTAACATCCTCGATATCCAGGGGCTACGCTCACCTTATTATAGTTTCCATAATCATAGTGTGTCAGGAAACAAACAAGAGTTATCCTTCTTGAACTACTGACAGGAATGTCGATCTTCCTTAACGTCACACAACGAGCATTAGCGCTGGAGATGTTTTCATTACGACACCGCTGAGGGATCAAACTTTGCTTTCATGGTGGGTGAAGCGTAAATTGGGGGAACGCGTAAATTGGGGAAACAACGCGCCAATAGATCTAGAGTGATAACAACTCAACCTAACAGATTCCACTCCCTTTTCTGCCAAGATTATGATCTAATCTTATGGTCGTTATCTTGATCTCCTTGAGAAATAGTTTGAATCCTTGTGTGAAAGGAAGGTGGACGTTTTTGAATATGTCATATCGTTATGATGTTTGAGAAGAAATTACCACAGTTTCTACTTTGAGGACATGACATTTCCTTGGATGTGACCTAGATAACTAATAGATGCTTACCCTTTCGGAACACAGCATTTTGTTATTATTCTTTTCCATGGCTTTGTTTATTTTTTCCTTCGTTCAGATGTTGCCACTAAATTAATCAGTTGAAAGATATGATTATGGTTTTGTCGAGACTTCAGTACTCTTTGATCGTTTTGTTATAAGTGTGAGTCCAAGGAGAAATATAGGCATAAAGGATATAAAATCACTGTCAGAATTTATGCAGTTAAAAAGTAAAAATAATTTATTATTTTAGTTTATTTTTTTGCAGTATAAAGAAATTAGAGAAACCGAAGAGTCTATAAAACTTTAATCTGAACTCAAATTCGATTAAACAAGGGGCAAAATATGAAAAAAAGGAAATATTTACATGAGACCCTTGTAAATAAGAATAAGAGAATAAATTCCGTTCTGATTGCATGATGAATGTGATTTCGAATATTATACATAAGGTAGATTGTATTTAATCAAAATGTGTACAAAATCTTGGACGAGACCAATCTGTCAATGTTGCGACCAATATTAGGGTTTATGGAATCTATGAACAACTATTTCTTTCTGAATATTTCGTCTGTTATTTATTGTTAACAGTGTTTTACGACATCGAGGCGTAAATAATCCCACTAAAGCTGTAATACAACAGGATATTTAATTATAATGTCATATATTAAAATCACACTTTGTATTACAAATTTGATCATCAATAATAAAAAAAAATCAAAAAAAATCAGAGAATACCAAACAGTCAGCGAAACCATTATCCGAACTCAAAATCGATTTAACTAGAAACAAAATTTGACCAATGGAAAGATTAACACAAGAGACAGTAAAACAAATATAAGAGAATAAGACAGGCTTACAACTCGTGGTAACGGTTGTAATGTTCACTATCAAATTAAGAGGTTGTCTATGAAACTGCAGAAGGATACTACAGTAGATTGCTTATTAAGCATTGCTTACAATTTAAGGGGTTTTTCGCACTTGATTCACCAGCTTCTAAATTTGTTTAAAATGTTTGGATTCCCACCTTTTGGCCCCTAGCATCACTGAAGAGTCCTAAGAGGACGAAACAGCTGTATAATACAGTTTAGTTCATTTTTTCGGCATTCTGTGTGTATAACTAAATTAAAAAGGTGCAGCATATGTGTGTGTTACGTCACCTTATATTTACATTTATTGTAGACTGCATGTGCTAGTGTTACTTGCCTATGTTGCCCAGGTCTATGATAAAATATATATTTCTCCTAATATTAAACTACATTAGGTCAGTGGTACTCGGTCTTAAGAGTATGTTTTCCGTACAGCACGTTATACCGGAGTACCTGTTCGTGTGTGATGACTGGCTCTCTGTGTTGTAAGTAGGGTAATCTACTTAAGTCACAAATCGTGTCAATAAGTCACTATTTACAATTCAATCATCTCGCGTTTCCTTGTTAAAGAAATTCCTAATACACGATCGAATTAAAGCACAAATATTTTAATTAAATTCTCCAAACAAATTGAGAAAATTAATCAAAGCATGAAATAACTCGTAAACACGCAGGATAAATTTCTGACTTAAATGTACACCAAATTTATCAACACGATAGCTACTTATAAAACCGGCTGGAGAATGCGGACCTTTAAACTAGGCAGGATTTTCATTTTATGAATAAATATCGAGGAGTGATATACCTGAGTGAGTTTTGGCGATATGCCCGTGCATGTTTGTACAGATATAGGTGGGCCCGATTGTTCCGCGGAACAAAGTAGTCCCAGTGTAAACTATTTTCTATTGATCGGTTTAAAGCCATCGAGACGTGAGATCGTAGACGAGGGTAGCGCTTTCATTTCGCCGCCTTATAACGGTGTAGTGGCTTTATATACAGGTGTGTTGTACCGGTAATATTTACAGGTAGATTTACCTACATACTTACAGCTGGAGACCTATAGCATTTTGAAGCATCCTCTGTCATACAGTTTATATATCATATACCGTCTTATATCTTCATAACGTGGCAGGTTGACTTAGCTGGTTAGATTAACCCACGTGTGTCTCGCTGCATGGAAGTTTACTCATCTTGTGGAATAGTGTAGCTAGCAGAGCTCAGTGTTATACGAAGGTCCGTACTCGGCTACAGAGAAGGGATTACAGATTAAGCTCAACTATCACAGGTAAATATATACTATATATATAAAGATATATTGCCAAATATAAATATCATATTTAATTAATGTTGCTCTTATTATTGTCAGTTTTAATTCCTCAGTCGCCTCTCAGGCTTCATATTTATGTCCTTGTTTAGCATCACCGACGCCTCCTAGAGGGACGAAACAGCTGTATGGTGCAGTTTGATTCATTTTTATTCTGCTTAACTGTATTATAAATCATAAAGGTCTTATTTTCGCCTGGGTCTATTGAACATTCTTTAAACATGTGAGAATGTACAATATCATAATAAGACAATGTTGTAGAGTCCTAGGAGGACGAAACAGCTGTATGATGCAGTTTAATTCATCTTTTTCGGCATACTATATATATTACTAAATTTAAGAGGTGCAGCATATCTGTGTGTTACGTCATCTTCGATCCAATATCATTTTTACCAAAAGTACTCTCTCTTAAGTTATATACTGCATACAGTCTGTACTGATGAAATGCCGGCATAGACACACCAGACCAGCATACATAACATTGCTTTGGTTATACAAATAATATATGTTTTTATATCTCAAGTCATTAATCAATATGAGCTGAACTTGAGTGGGTACGATCCTATGTTTTCCCGAGAGAGGTTTATCATGATAAACGGATTAACTAAATATGATCAAATGATGCGTGTAATACCAGCTACAGGACGATATAGGTGATACCGTTAATCGACTTCACCAGTAGGCATCAGGCATCCGTTGAAGTCATTTTAATCATCCTTACTGCAGAATCTTAAAACATTAAAACCCACGTCTGATAAAATATTTATGAATAAAAGTCGTTATCCTTAATAATGCATTCTCGTCTACTGTTTTCCTTGGATAAACATATAGGGTGCATATTGTTATATAGAACATACGTCTAGTAGACGTTTCTATAGGAGTTGTTCATTTATTCGTGTCCCTACTTCGATAGATAATATTGGAATTGAAGTCAATGCCTGAAAATCAATAAATGTATGAGAACTTGACCTTTGTTTGGTCGACATACAACACTGTTATACTATATACATAATATATCTGACTATCATTAATGTATCATATATTATAGTTCTGTTGTATAGGACCATTATTTACATCCGTCTCAACGCATGTCAAAGCACGTGTGCTAATCGATACCCTAACCTGCTCTATAGACAGCGACCATCAACTCGAGATGCCCTCACCTTCAGCTTAATGCCATATTAATTTGAATTTAATATTTTGATAATCTGTTAATTCTGAAAGCTAACAATAAATATGTCATCGTTTCCCTACGGACTTATAACAGTACATGATTACTGCATTGTAATACACTCACTTAAAAGTATTACGAAAATTAGTTCATTTGAGAAGTTCTCGACTAGTTGGTAAGCTGACAAGGCTTTTGAGTAGCTTTTTACTGTCCTTTGCTTTGTCCAACTAACCTATAAAGCAGTGAGTACCATTGTCCACTCAACCGATCAGGCAATGCTTACTATTGTCCAACACCGTAGGGGTATAGATGGACAGTGCTGAAATAGTCTCCCCTGAGTGGGGTTTATAGTTTAATTATTTATCTCGACAACATTAAAATGAAGTATTAATATGTCAATTATTGTTCAGTTGGAGAACAATGTATCGAGGACGTTTAGGTTTCCTTTATCATTTATGGAGTTCATAACTTATTGAAGGAGTAGGTCTGTGACATTCGTTCTGTTTCGGTTGAAATAGTAGCTCTTATTTCACTGTCTAGTTCCTTTTGGTGTCAAATATCCATTTTGTATAGTTACAAATAAAAATAACAATAATACACAAAAAAAAACTTTTTTTTTGGGGGGGGGGGGGAGGTATTTAACGTAACGATAAATGCCACTTTCCCCACACCTGCAAAACGAGTCATTTATTTAAATACTTGCTACTATTGTAGGGTACAATAAGTATACATCAGTGCCTACATCCATCACGTAAAATTAGAATCGACGTACACAAAATAACAGTCTGAATTGAGAAGATTTATTAACAATTCGGCCTGCTGGCCTTCGTCAAAGGCGTGCATTAGCGATTAATAGAAGTTTCGTCCATCTTGCGCTCCTTTTTCTTTCCATTTTTTTGTTTCATTTTGGAAAGCATCTGGCCTAACCTACATAGATTAACATGGCTGGTGTCATCACGTTCTTTACCTGAACATCTTGTGTTATTCGCTTTTACTTGTTCAAGGGTCTCCGAGTAAATCTTCCTTTTGTTTATATTCTGCCAATGTTTTAATCGATTTTAGCTTCTGATTATGGGTTGTTTTTGACGTTACGGCATCTTATGTTCATCATGAACTGAAAAGAGGAAGATTAATTGACGAAAAAGAAAACAGAAAAACAGTAACCAGACGATGTGACGTGGGTGTTATCACCACCTCTGATATATGTCACGATATCTCCCACAGACAAGGTCATGACCTCTAAGATTCTGAATACTTATTTCGTCTACGTTATCACGTCAGAGTGTCTTCTAACATAACAATAAAGTAAAATCGATAGTTAAAATCTATATTCTCGCTCGGACAAAGATCTCCTCGCCATAAATATTGAGAGAAGATATTACCGGCATGTCCAAGGGCGACCTTGTTAATTGTTAACACCGTGTAAAATCCATTACCACCGGTAGCGGTCTCATTAGGTAAAGCTACATTCACGGTGTCGTCAGTCTCACAAGGACGCGAATGGAGTGTTATTTAAACTGTGTCCTGTCTTTGTTTGATTCCACAATGTTAAATATTATTTGTCGTCTTTGGTAAATGGTGTTAATATTGTGCTGTTTTTGTTCGTAAATGTTACATTTGTCAATGCTACAAATGTTCGAGGCAGTATTTGTGATGTTTATACAAAGGACGAAGCCATACCTTAGAGAGGTGTATAGAACATCCAGTCCTTATTACTGTATCTGTTCATAACGTTTTATTTGCCAAAGCTACAAATGGTGTGTTTAAGGCAGTATTTGTGATGTTGTTTATACAAAGTTAGAAGCCATACCTTAGACAGGTGTATAGAACATTCAGTCCTTATTACTGTTTCTTTCTCTCGTTCTCGTTACGTTTGTGGTGTTCTTTAAAACCAATGTTTAAACGTTATATAATGTAAATTGATCTTAAACGAAGGACAAATGGCAACTTTTGTTACTTTATGTAGTGTTATGTTACCGGTAATGTTACAAAGAAGCACTACATTCATCTGTATATGCCTTACCATTAAGTTACACTACATTAAAATTCAAAGTCTTTCTATACCTGGCATGTTGCCCGATGTCATTATCAATAATATATGTAATGTATTCCATATTTTAAAAACGACTCAGAAACTTCAATGAGAATATTCAACTGATATGCAGTTCTACTTACAACATTACCGAACATCTACAATACCCCTTGCATATATTTATTACAATCTACATGCTGAAGAAATGCGGTTATGGAAATTATCTCTGTGCTAGCAAAATGATTTCTATCTAATATGTTGTTACATATCAATTCGGGCAGATCTGGCTTTTCTGTCCTGTTGGTAAAACAGCTATATGACCCAATAGCACGTTAACAAAATAACAAAATCACTCATTTCTTTGGAGTGATTGTAATGCGTTAATCCGATCTCCATACAATAGATTAGGACTGTCTGTTCAATGTATGACACAACCGAAAGTAAATAGCACTGCCGTGATTGTAATTCCTCTGAACTCTTTATCAATGGCGGATGTCAATACACGACTTTGGCAGCTTGTCACGTAGCTCGCCAACAATGGCTGATAATGTAATATGGAGATGGCATATTGGTATGTCTTCATGTTCATTTATAGTCGCTATAAAACCATGCGTGACATTTGACAGGTATTTTACTTTCAAGTAACATTTCAAATAGTGCTGCCTTTGATGGCATATGACAAAATATTCTAAATATTCATGGAAATAGTTGAAAGCAATAAACTTTGAAAAGTGATTTCGGGTTGATCGGAAGATTGCCAAACTTACCTGTATAATATATACAGGTGTGACACAGGATTGGACAAACAAACTCGAACAATCTCTTCAGGAACGAAAAGTACGAAATTACCATATACTGGACATTCAGAGAAATTATTTAACTGAATTACCCAGGAATGAAATCGCAATACAACTTCTTTTAAACCGTACGACGATATTTGGTAAAATCAATCTTGAGACTTACTCAAGTATTTGTAAGTATGTTATATTATTGTAGAAACGTTCTTTATGAAATGTGAAAGTGTAATTATCGTTAACAAAAGAGCAACATAACAATGAAATCACTCCGTTAAATCTGCCTCAAATCAACAAAGGATTGTGTGCAATGTCCTTTCATGAATAATATCGTATGGGAAATCCTTAGTGTCGGTGCTAAATCTCCTTTTGGGTACTCCTCGTGCTTTGTCCTGTGAAAACTTTTGTTACACCTCTATGAAGAAAGAAGTGTAAATATTGGCTAGAATAACGGTAAGCTCTCCGTGATTTTTGCCTGCAGTGCTCGTGGGGAATTAGAAGAAAACTAATCGGATTGATGTAGGTCACAAAGGTTCTAGACTTTGGTGTTGTAGAGTGTTAATTGTTCTCAGTAAATGAATTGAGCAGGCAGTGTAAATGTTGGTCAGAATTAAATCAACGGCGAGTCATTCCCAGTGATTTTTACAGTCAATGCTCGTACATAATCAGGTAAAAAATAAATCGGATTGACTTTTTAGAAAGGCTTTAAAATATACTTTTGATTTTGTTTAAGTTTAGAGATAAATGGATAGACCTTGACATTTAAAATGTTAAAATGTTAAAAACGTGTTTCTCCTATCGAGATATGTTTGAAAAACGTATAAAAGTGAGTAAAATACACGTCTGTAGACTTCTGGTCATCAGAGAGCTTCCTAGATGCCAATTCTTTATAGAATAGGTGTCATTTATATTAAATCTTAGGTCAGCAAATGTAGAATTACTCGAACTGAAGAAGACCGCACCTACCTGTAAACAGTTGAATTTGATATCACCAAACATATAAATTGTAGGATTACTGCTGAAGTAGGTACGTGTAGTGATTTATAATGTAGGGATTGTTCTACCTGTAACTACAGCTGGCAACGCTTTGTCAGCTTGAATAAAGGTAAAAATGAGAATGTCCCTCTCAGTATTAAGAGTCCAGCATGCTTTAGAAATATGTTTTTTCCTTAATGATGAAGCAGAAGAGTGTTACTCTTTCAGAACACCTGGTTTTATTCTCTTGTTCTTTTACAAGAGTCTCCATGTAAATCTTTCCTTCATATTTTGCCTCTAGTTTAATCGATTTTGAGTTCGGATTATGGTTTTGTTTATGCTTCTGTATTCTTTTATCCCCAGTCCACATTTAACTTTAACAAAACTGAATCAGGGCATTTATTGCTTACTATTTACTTCGAAACATTTTCTTGTTGGGTATAGTAGTGTTCCTAGCTTTATGTAAGACCTGAAATCTGAAAGATGAAATGCTTTCCTGTTCGAAACACCCAGACCTTCGTAGGTTCGGCTAAATACCTGTGTTGTTCAGATAAGAACTCACGGACAAGACAATAATCGATCTGACACAAGTCTCCTTTGAATATATGTTTGAATTTCATGTTGTGAAGATTTATGAACATGTGTGATTTCAAATTACACACCAGGGAGCCAGACGACATTTTTATTTGTCTCGGCAGGTGAGTAACGTTATTGAATTTGTGTTGCCTGTTTATTGTTCAATGGCGAGGGCAAAGTAAATATTTGTAGATATATGTGTCCCACTTTTACAATAACATACAGCTAACTATGATAAATATTATTATCATTTCTGTAAATATTCTCTCAATTAAATAACAGGTTGGTTAGGTATATAAAATGTTTGTGATATATATGTATAAAGCGCGTTCTGCTTTCATTTTGAATTTCTGTGTTGACTTTATAGCCAATCTTTAAAGATAATCAGCCTGTTTTCTATTTTGGAATGATTGCCATGTCTAAAAATATATGTTTATACAGTATCTATACTTGGTCTGTATCTTTAAATGACCATGCTATGATAAACATAATGATAGTCACGGTAATGATCAAAACATAGCTGATGTTGGTTGTTCTACTTTGAAATAGAGTACTGGTCAGTTGTGAAGAACGAATACCCTAATTAAGTAACCGGTTTTGTTTGATACTGCAAATCACTTATATTTTACGAGATTTTTTTAGCGTTAAATCGCGAGAAGATTCAATCGCGAATTCAAATACCTCGTGATCATTTAGTAAAAGTGCCTGTGTTTATGTAAAATGCAAAATTATGTATTCGCGAATATGTATGAAATGGTAAGCTCGCAAAATTAAGTATTCACGAACTTTAAGTGATTTCCGGTACGTTAAATTCAATTTATTACAAGAGTAAAATACATATAATTCAAAAAAAGACGTACAGCCACGATGTGATTCGCAGTGTCAACAATACTAATTAACATGGCAAGATTTAATGTAAAGCTGTAAATAGAACACAATGAGATGGGATAAAACCAAGTGAAACACTGAAATATTATTTACGTACAGTTGCTCTTTGGCTGGATGAGGTGAAATGTCAAATCACCAGCTAAGGGGATTATAATATTATAGACAAGTAACGTTTCTGCGTCGTCACTTGATTTCAAAATGTGACAGTTTCGGCATCCGTCATGGTGAAAACTTTCTGTAGGAATTCTACACGAGTAACTCTTTTACGACGGTTTATATAATGTTTATTGTCATACTCGTGTGTCATCGGCTCTATTATTTTACATTTCTTTTGTACCCTTTTGTATTTATTCAAAGATATCATATTGCATATTTAAATAAACAATGCTGTTTGGCACAGTATGCCGAAAAAGTGAATTCAACTGCATTATACAGCTACATTGTCTAGCTGTGGTGTATGTTTTCTCGTAACTTTCTTTTCCATTAAATCATACTAATTCACTAAACTTCGTACATAATACTGATAATAAGTCATCATAGCTAGACCTAAGCAGTAGTGCAGTGTGTTTTCATGCCGTTACAAGTATGATGCGACCGCTGGGTCCTTCCTTGTGACATTAGAATCTTTCTCGACATCCAGTAACAATATCCAAACGGTCCTCATCAATATGTCGTCATGGAGACGACAGTAAACAATAGGGGAGTGAATACACTGAGCATATCAATACACAATTTAATGGCGGCTCTGTTGCTAGGCAGCACATTGTATTTAATTACTAGTTTCTCATTATGAGGTCCGCATCTGAAATCTGATTAACCTCCGTTTTCAGGTAACTATAAACTCTTAAATCCAATCGGTAATTAACTCTGATAATTAAATCAGGGATGTGTGCGTCATTCTTATATATATTTCTCATTTACATTCACAGTTTCGGGTTATATATAAATAAAAATAAATCAAATGACGTCAATATTATGATATAAGTAACTTATTCAGCGTAATCATATCTAGCCACATAGAGCTTTAAAATGTGATGCATGTTTACTTATAAAGTAACAGTTAGAAGTCCACTCTTGTATGGTAGTAGTATCTGATTAACGATAACAAAACTCGAACACCAGGACAAAGTTCTAAATAATGCTTATTAATTGGATTGCTTATCTTATTATACACATATAATGACGTCATCTTTATTTCGTTTAAACCTAGCAAGCACGTCATAATTTGTTAAAAGTCGAACACCAGGACAAAATGCATACAATGACGTCTTTTTTACGTTGACGCATCATTTAAATTCACAAGCACGTGTTTGTTACGCTACAGTGTAACGTAATTTCCTGCGTATTACCCGCACCGGGGTATAGCCCGCGTGAAGTAAATTAAAGCATTTTTGAGGCTTTTGTAATATAAATTCCAGATAACCCGTACTGGCAGATTGCCCGCGGGTGATACGTCGATTGGATACCTGGTGGGTACAAGTGTACTTCGTAAGTGACTTTGTGATTAATTATTGTAAATGCTTGATATCAGAAACATATGATGGAATTATTGTGTTTATTTTGTAAATATTTCTGTTTATGTGTATAGCTAAAGCTATATATTAACTTATCAATGATATACAATTTTTTGTATTTTGTTAACAAAAAGCGTAGATCGACATGTTGACAAAAGTGGAATCATTTAACAACGTAAAGCCCGCATAATTTAATAATTCGGTTTAAACAAAATACAGATAGACCGCATCGACAGATAACCCGCACTAGGCATATTCTGGTGCAAAAAATCGTATAACCCGCGGGCAATACACAGGAAATTACGGTAATTCCCTGTTTAACACAATATTTTCAACGTACGTTTTACTTCTACTTTGGCCTTTCAACTCTATTTATCGAACAACAGTTATGTAACAAGAACTTTTCAACATAAAATAATTATTCCCTCCGTTACTTAGATGGAAATGGCCCCGATGGCCGTGGTTAAAGGTGTTCTGACATACTACCACTAGCCGTCCACCTCTAGGTTGCGATTTCGAATCCCACGTGGGGCAGTTGCCAGGTACTGACCGTAGGTCGTTGGTTTTTCTCCGGGTATTCCTCCATGTTCAAAATCTTGCACGTCCAGAAATGACCCTGGCTGTTAATAGAACGTAAATCTTAATAAACCAAAACCACTGAGATGGAAACACGTATTACAATGTAGTTTTTAGGGATAAGAATTCGAAGAAAATTCATGTCGGGTAGATGGCACAATACCTTTTGAGTTCATTCGTTCACCGGTTAAGGTCAGATTCGGCAAAGCATTGTCCATATACATTGATTGACTGCAATTTATACATTATTTCTGGTGCTATATCATATCAATTAAGTGAGCATGTTAAAAATGAGTTAAAACATCCGATTTTATCGAGGCGTATGAATACATTACATGTGACAAAAGATCGATCGGAAGACAATGCCCATTAATTAAAACTGTGTACACATATATATAAATGAAAATAGGTGTGCTGTAAATAGGTCAAAGTAAAATTAGTCACTGATTCTATACATGTTATCATTACAATGCGGATTGATTTACTAGATATATTTCTGGGTATATTTAGAGCCTAGCACGTTTTCAGGAATAAAATTCATGGTCCCAATTTCATGAACTTTCATTAACTTAAGGATATTGCTTAATTTAAAATAGCCATACAAAAATTAGATACATTAAAGAAACTTCTTTAACTAAGAACCCCCACCCCTCTACTTTTGGAATGTTTTCCTATTGAACAGTTTCTGATTTTTAAAAACAAATCAGATAATACCAAAGCGTCAACAAAACCATAATCCGAGGCAAAATAGGAAAAAAGGAAACATTTACGTGGAGACCATCGTAAAAGTACAAGAGAATAAGACCAGGTGTTCCGTAAGAATAAACGTTTTCTTCTTCATCGACGACACCCGCCATGTAAATCTTGTTCACATCCAAGTAAGCATCAATCCTCAAAATGAGAACCGAGTCATCATTGTCATCACAACAAGTAAGCACACTATTAAGCAAACTCAAAAACGTCCATATTCATATCACACAATATAAACAATGTCCTACGTTCTTGTAACTAGGGCCTGGTGTCAATGACATCCCCGTCCATAACCTCCTGACCAAGTGAGGTACCAGGTAGTGCCATACACACAATCTAAAAGGTAAATAAATAATATATTATTAAAGACACGAAGATACATACAGATGTATATAGTATATGTATTGTGTTTTTTTATGTACATACATGTACCAATACATCGAATATTGACTTCCGTGTAAAATATCGATATTGGTGATCAATACCTTAAGATAATCGATATCAGAAATCAATGTTTCGATAAAAATCAATATTGTTGAAGTGGAGTGACGGTCCACGCCGTGATCTAGATAGCAAGGATTACCATTGTGTACAAACATATGGCGGGCGTTTTAGCACTCTATGTACCCTGTATATGCCGAACTGTGACACACATACAGGAACACACCTACCTTTGTATATGATACTCTACATGTATGTTATAGTTGTTAAAAAAAGAACAATGCTTTGTTTTTAAAAAGAACAATGTTTTGTTTTTGTAAATTCCTCGCATGTTTCAAACATTATATCCATTTCGAACAAAACAAATGCCGACATATTTAAATCGTTAAAGAATGAGTGTAATCATTTTTCACCAGAAACATTGAACGGCTTTGTTAACATTTTACAAAAAATCTCTATTATGATATATTATTACTACTTGTACTAGCCTACCTGATTATGTAAAATTGGAGTTATATGACCAACCTTCAAAAGAAGCATTGGTATGACTAGTATAATTGTTTGGTAAGTTTGTTTAAGAATGTAGACCTAAGTTAGTATATATGATTAAAAACATGTCTGTGAGACCCTTGGTATATTAAGTACTATCGGCATTACAGAACTGAAGAAGTCAGATTTGAGGCCACCGACTTAGAGAAACACACGTACTACGTAACGGTAATATACTTATGTTTAACGGGATCTGCTTAAATACGTAACTAAGAGTAGGCTAAACGGTTTATGTAAGGAGAGTGAATGTAACAGATTCCAGTATTGGAGATTGTAGATTGTATTGTTCTGATTAAGCTAAGTGACATCACGCTGGTTCCGTTGGCTTTGCTTACAAGAAGCCTTTTACATGACCGTCACGGCTGATTGCATAACAGGAAAAGGTTTCAATATAATAAAGCGTCAACAAAAGCATAATGCCGAATCAAGATCGATTAAACTGGGGCAAAATATAAACAAAGAAAATATTCACACCGAGACTCCTGGGGAAAAATTAGAGAATACCAAAGAGTCGACCAAACCTTAATCCAAACTCAAAATCGATTAAGCTAGAGGCAGATAGGAACAAAGGAAACAATGACATGGAGGCCTTGTAAAAGTACAAGAGAATAAGACCAGGTGTTCCGGAAGAGTAAGCGTCTTTTGCAGACTAGATCACTAGAAGGGTGAGTGTTTTCTGCTTCAGATCATGGTTCTGTTTTCGCTTTATTTGTAATCTTTGACAAAATTCCGAGGGTGAATAGAAAAAACATAGTTAGACCTGACATAACAAGTTTCGACCAAACTGTGAAATACACCAACTTCAATCAGTGACGTCGGCCATTTTTAGACAAAGCCTCACTCAGAGGTACATAGAACACTAACAGTTACGCCGGTCATTTAAAAGATCCGGCCAAACTGTGAAATTTACAAATTTCCATCACTGACGTCGGCCATTTTTAGACAAGGCCTCATTCAGATGTACATTTAAACTGTGAAATATAAAAATTTCCTCAAGTAAAGTCCGGTACTTGCGTATGAAACTTCACCCCCAGGGGGTACATCAAAGTCAACACAATTATAAGCCTAATATTTGTAAGTTTCGACCAACCCCTGGAGTACACCAATTTCCACCAGTAAAGATGGGGTGCCTACCATACCCCGAGGTAAATAGGAAATCTACATTTAAGCCTGTCATTTGTAGCCCCGTCAGACCCCGGGGAAACCAGTTGGCGAGGTAAATTGTTGGGATCTTTCTTTATGGTCAAATAAGCTTGTTACCTCGGGTATCAGTCAACAATAAGTGGTTACTGTTCTCATAGAAGTTATATATGACAGTCATATAACGAATGTGTAAAATGCGAAATTGGGCCTTTTTGTGTCTATAGGTCATCAGATTTTGTTACAAGTTGATAATACAATCGGTCACGTTTCTCTCGTAAAACAATCACTCTTATCGAACGATATCATCATATTTATTCTGTTTTACGAGAGTTTAACACTAGACAATTACATATATAATTCTGTAAATTACTTCCGATAGAGGTGAAATTCTTTTTTTTTTTCAAAGAAAACAGTAAAAAGGACCAGATACTAAGGATATTTTGATAGAAATTTTCACTAACCGGGTCTCCAAAATGTGTCGCAAATAAGCTACAAACTCTCGTTGACACCTGTATCAGGATTGGCAGATCACTGGGTCTCTGTTTCGTTTGTAGACATGTATCATTGATACCCTCCATTTGTAAGCAGCCATGACCCCCGGATGACAGTTAAACGACATAATAGCAGCGATTCTTATTTATGGGCACGTAATGGATTAGAAATACACGTCATTAGGATGCAGTTTTGCCACGACCTGAAGCCATTCTAACATAGACAATGTAACGCTGAAATCCGCAAGCAATACGTTCTTCAATGGTGCTGCTCTTTCCAGTCTGCATTTGCAAGAAGTGTTGATTTTTGTAATGTTATACTAAATTGTAAACTATTATTGTACATGGCTCGAGAGGTATGAGAACATTAACCAAACTTACGTTAACACTAGTAAAAAAATACATCGTGTTATTAATTTATGATTTGATAAAAAAAAATATCTCAGTTCTTACTTTGAGGACGTGACTTTTTCTTGGCTATGACCTATATTTAGATAGCGGGTGTCGTCGTTTAGCAGATGATGTTTACTCTTCGGGAACACCTGGTCTTATTCCCTTGTACATTTTTAAGATTTCCGTGTAAATATTGTCTTTGTTTATTCATCCGATGTTTATGTATGGATTATTGTTATGTTGACACTTCGGTATTATCTGATTTCAATGGTTTCAACAACAGGTTGTTGATTGTTTAGACGATATTACAGCTGAATGTTTATTCCCAATGATCATTTTTTCTACCAAAAACCTGCATATTTAGATTGCTTGTTGATGTTGTTGTACGGCAATGACTTTCGAACTACATTGTTTCTACAAAATCTATTCAAAACTCAAAGATAACTTGTAATGTAAAGACAACAATGAAAATATTTCCCTTGTTCCTATTTTGCCTCTAGTTTAATTGATTTTGAGTTCGGATTATGGTTTTTTGGATGCTTTGGTTTTCTCTGATTTTGTTTAAACAATTAATATTTAACATTTTCGACATGATTGATTTGCTGTACCTGTCAAGTGATGAAGGACAACTATAGGTATTTCAAGGTCGGTTGTATTATAATTAAACGCAGTAAAAACGATATCTCTGTTGATTTTGATTCCTCCATCTTTTGGCCCCAAGCATCACTGACGAGTCCGAGAACAGCTGTATGGATCGGTAATTCATTTTTTCTGCATACTGTAATAATTTCTAAATGTGTAGCATATTTTGTGTGTCAGGTTGATTTTTTAAAGCTAAGGTTGCTGTAAACCAGGGAGGCAGGATGGGAAATCTGCTTTATACTGTATTATCTGAAGGAATCACCTAAGGGAACCCTGGTGATTAATTTCTGTAGATCGATGTTCCGTACGGAAGTTTTATTGCCATACCCAGGGTTTATTACGCATTCGGTACACGTTACTAGCTTACGGTAAAGCCAAAGGAATGTCTCGGGATACCTCTTACGTAGAGAGATTAGCCATAGGAGGGACAGTTTTACGAAAATGATGCGGACATTGTGTGATCAAAGTTGTCAAATTATTGTGATTGAAAACGATACTGATATGAAATTGACTCGTTTATTTACAATACCTACTTATATTACATATAATCTGAGAGTAGGTACGGATTAAGGCACCTGCATCATTTTCTGGTATCCAAGTGTTAGTCAGTTCAGTATAAACGATATATCTTAAACAACCTCATTTTACCGAACTGTTTTTAATAAACGTTCCTTAATAAAATTCCCAAACTTGTAAAATGTTCATATCAAAGCATTATGGAAGGCAGCAGGAAAGTCTTACGTTAAGGAACTTATTGATATTGGGTTCGAATATAACATTGCCCGTTCACGCTGTGGTACGTTATAGGTTTGCTCTGTTTTATTGTGCATATTACATGATATCATGACCTTATCACGACGCCTCTGTTAACATTCCTACACTATATAAACACAGCTTGTGTTTTAAGACATTACGTAGGTTACATGCCTATGAATGCACGTGTCCTGTTGTATGAGGGGTATGGAACCTGTTTCTGTATAATACACGTCATAAATATCCCCGAGGTTGACAGAAAATCGATAGTAACATGTTGATTATTGCTTTCTCTTTTACCTGTACGCCAGGTAGTGCAAGCTTGATTGGATAGTTTTTGTCCGTCTGAACTTGTCAATTGATTATATGCTATTTTAAAAGCTTATTTACAGAAATATCGATGATAATTAAGCACGTTGGCAAATTTTCTACATCCGGAAAAGTTACAACTTCTCAATCGGTTATTTTTTTTTACGAAGATAAGGTTTGATTATAATATGTAAAGCTGGCAGTATTTGTTTCCCACAAAATACCGTTATATTACACAGTCAGCACTTCGAGATGGGTTGGGTCAGGTGACACGGGGATTTATACATTTTATTTGCGAAGGAACGTTTCTCGAATACGTGTATAAAATGACGTTCAAATCATAATTAATCTTCAGGGCGTTATATAGATGGTATACTTGTTTGCTCTGCAGAAAAGGTAAACATTGCAATTTATTAATAAGTGTCTGCTTTCTTGAAGATTTATAACTCGCCAAATATGTATGTATCAATTTACTACGCCCAGAAGAAAACTGGCCCGATAACAATTTGCTTGCAAGTGCATTTTAACTATATTCTAGTCACAGTGATATACAGTGATAAATGGACAAATCATAATCAGTATATATAGAGAGGATACACAATGAGTGGTTGTTGGATATGGAATTTATTTCACTCGAGTTAATTATTTTTTTAAAGTTAAAAAAGATACGAGCTTTAGTGAGGTAATAAAAACTAAAGTGAGAAGGGATAACAAATGTGTTAATTAATTTTTTATGGTTTAAAATTTCCCCGTAACAGCTAGGGTCTTATAGAGACAAGTTTCTAAGGACGCCGAAAGGAAAGAGTATAGCGAAGGGATAAAAAGTCAATATATCCTTGGGGTACGAATTGGAACAGCAGATTTTGAACAGATTCAGTTTTCGTTTCTTCAGTTTTCTTTCATCATTTGACAGAGAGGAAACCTCTATGTCCTGGAGAGGATCTAGTAGTTCTTGGGCTTGCTTCTTTTGATCAAAAACATTAGTATATGCATATAGCTAGCCTAACCTTTTTGCCCAACCCACAGGGGTACATAAAATATATAAAAAATTTCCAGTGTGCTTTGGCCTGGATAGCCTGGCACGGTTTGTATGTTTGTAGAACAATTATCAAATATTTACTGATTTGACAAACAATAACAGGTGTGACATGACGTCGTATTGCAGAATGCCTTTGTATGATTGTATTTCGGATTACTTCTACAGAAGGGTCAACGAAATTAAAACTTATTTCTCAACGAAATGCAGAAGGTTGTTATTCAATTTTGTCACGAGTGAGAAAAACTATGTTTTCTATATCAGTGTAAACGTTTAAATCGATGTACAAACACTGCACGTAAATCGGACAATTACATTTCTATTATCTCACAAATTGTACGTCAGAACAATTGAATAGACGTCACAATAGTAAATAGTCATTTTTTTCTTTCTTGTTTAGTAGAAAACTTTATTATTATAATTTCCCTCTGAAAAGTGCTGACATTCCCACAAATACTTAATAGTATGAGTATTAACTCAAACTACTTTTCAGTTTAATTCACAAAACCTGGGCAATTATAATCCCATTAGTAATTCAATTTGCCCGCCATACCTCGAACGTTAACCTGAATATGATATCATCGTAATTCATGTTTTCTTACAACTGAAACCGTATACTATTATATCAAAATAATTCTGACAGGAATATATCCTCGTTGTCTAATACCAAAAATAATTTTGCTCAAAAATATCACCCATATGCCAAAGGAATGAAGCATCATTATGGCCTAGCTCATCAATTGTCACTTTTCCTGACACGACAAAATTATACGTCGTTTATTTCATGACACACTGTGGTAGCAATTGAATATTTTTGTTTAATAATTACGCGAAATTTGAAAGCAATTATAGCTATTTTGAGATTTCCTGATTTCATGAGCAGAAAGGTAATTTATTTATTCGAGTTAGGCGTTGCTCACAATTGCTTCTCAGTAGCTTAAACCATTTCCTTGTGTTTATATAGATCTGGAATAATTGGAACCTAATTCCAATGAGAAGTTATGACAAACTAGCTCTTGGTGCAGTGTTATCAATTTGTAATCATTTTTGGCAAACTATTAGATTTCTTGAACCAAATATTAAATAGGTCAACGCATATGTGTGTTATTTCAACTTTATATTAATAAAGTAGCATGCATGGTACAGTAAAACTAACTTGATTCCAATTGTATATCCGTCTGGATACAAACATTGATTGATATTAATGACATATCTTCGCCCCTGAAGACACATTGAACTATTCCATATCAAAGGTTGGAGTAGTTCTTTATGAAATTTCAGGAGTGAATGGGTTGGTTTATGACTGGTGATGGGATGGCGATGTGTACTTGGTTTCGTACCTTGCTACCTTCGTTAATGTAATCATGCGACTTAAAGTATTTCCGATGTTTAGCCAAACACGTTCGTGTCCAAACTTGAAAAAACATCCCGTCGCCATCTAAAACGGCAGCGCAATTTAAAATTCATTTTCACTTGAGGAATTTTAAAATACAGAGACATCCTTTTAGCTCTTAACTTATAACTACAGTTGAAAATGTCGATCTATATTTAAAGAGAACAACCCGCGTAATGTGTATGTACTGCTTCATGGGACATTGAAGGATGGCATTTATACATTCCTATGGTCTGGTAGGTAGGTTTTGTTAACCTTTCCATCAGGTTAATATCGAAACGTTTAGTTCACACAATACTCTTAATACTGCAGGCAAATCGACTTATATACGTTGCTACAACTTGTCTCCGGATCCAATTAATTTGTACTGTACTATGTGTTATAAACCTAATGTTTAATTTTAAATGAAACAAGGTTAATAGTAATATTTCAGGCAGTCAGTTAAAGGAGACAAGTGATATTTTCACTCGTTCGGCTTCATAGTGGTGGTTAAAATTGGGTCATAAGAAATACTTATGTGCCCCCCCCCCCCCCCGTCTCTGTTCATTGACATAGTCTGTATCTTTGTGAGATATGAAGATGGACGTTTTTTGAGTTTGCTTGTTAGTGTGTTTACTTGTTGTGATGACAATGATGACTCGGTTCTTATTATGAGGATTGATGCTTACTTGAATGTGACCAAGATTTACATGGTGGGTGTAGTCGATGAAGCAGAAGACGCTTACTCTCCCGGAACACATGGTCTGATTCTCTTGTGCTTTTACGAGAGCCTCCATGTAAATATGTCCTTTGTTCCTATTTTGCCCCTAGTTAAATCGATTTTGAGTTCGGATTATGGTTTTGTTGACGCTTTGGTATTCTCTGATTTTTTTTCTTCCTTCTGCTTCCAGACAGGTCATTTGATTTTTGTATTCCTCTTAAACTTTGCAATAGTTCTCTCATACGTGCCATTTAGAATCTGTCCATCCCATGATTTAGTTGTGGTGTATGGTCTTACATGTAATGGCGGTAGATAAGCTTTTCCGTTGCTTCAATGTCTTTCTGGTGTTCTTAAAGACATGTACAAAATTTCCAATGATACACCCCGATACAAAAAATGTAAGGTTGCAGCGATTAAATTACTTGGTATAACACATTACATTTGCCAGTTTCTCTTATGAATAAACTAAATACTAAATGAGATTTCGATGGCGGTAAAATGTATGCGGTACGGCTTGCATAACACTAGAAATACTTTGGACATTCTTTGGACACTAGAAATACGTTGTACATTCTTTGGACACTAGAAATACGTTGGACATTCTTTGGACACTAGAAATACGTTGTACATTCTTTGGACACTAGAAACACTTTTGACATTCTTTGGACACTAGACATATTTTTGATACCCCTTTAGTCATTTCACGTTCCTATTGTAACATACAGGAATAATGTTTGGACGAATTGTTTCAATATCACTCTGACGGCTTGTTCGGCATATTGAGACACATTTCAGCGCTTTCGGTTCGAGACAATGATGGAATAGGTGTTTGTTTGTCATTGTTCGCACACAAACTTATCAACATCGTCGGGAACCCACGGTACACTTCTCTGACGTTTGATGTGTACCGTGGGTTTCCGACGATGACTTATCAATTACTTTTAGTTTCCAAAACAAGTTCATAATTTATTGTTAACACAAAACTTGTGCATCTCATCTCAAGTTCCGCTATATACATATACTGTATTTATATCACCGTGCACCTTTCAAAACAGTAAAATTGTCATGCATGTCATGTTCCGACCATAACACGGGCTATATTAACAAAATATGTCGTGTGGATCAACATAATGTACAAAGTCAGTGTTAGTGGGTTAATTAGGTGTCTTACATACAAGGTAGACGTCACACGCTCCGTCCTACCCACACCAACAGGTATACGTGTAAACACCGCCCTGTTCGAGAACCGATACGTGTAGATAGATATCTCGATGTATCGATGTTTATCTCTAGAGTTACAGTTAATGACCTTAAGGTGTGTGTCCATTGATTTAGATGGCATCTTCTGTTAGAATGACAAGTTTATTAACCCAAAATTAGCAACACGTTCCAATTAAACCAGAGCTATATAAAATAGGGGTAGTGGACAAAGCATGGTTATCTTGCTTGTTCGTTTGGTGTAATGTTTTATTTCCGATTTTGCTACAAATTGTAACAAATATTTAAAAGTTAACTAATTGCAGTACTTGGACTTGATATCAATCTATTAAAAGCTAAAATGTTTAATATTGAAAAATTGTTTTAAGAAATTTCATTTAATGAAACATATATTTCTGCAAAATTAAGCTGACAATTCACTAGTCCAACAAAATAAAGTAAAAGTATAGTCAGTTTGATCAGTTTGAATCCCCAATGAAACTCGTTAAGAAAAGAGTAATTGCCCAGCGTAGAAAGCTAACACTACTTTACAGACAAGGTTACCTAATTACTTCACTGATTTACGAGGTTCACAGAGTGACAGGTCAGATCAACTTTAAATATAATTATCTGCTATTGTTTCCGAATTATATTTAAATTATCCGTTGTCGAGCCAAGTTTGTCGCAGATTTCCGGTATTTACCCTATTGTGCTAGGTTTGTCTGTGTAATTCGGGTAGTCGGCATTCCCACGTGGTTCTTAACTTACTTTTTATTGTTTTCGTCAACAATACCGTAACACCTCCCCTATCCCCATCCCACGCTAAGCTCGTATAAACGAAAAACAATTTTGGATAATACCAAAGCGTCAACAAAACCATAATATAAACTCAAATTCGATTTTACTAGAGGCAAAAAATGAACAAAGGAAAGATTAACATGGAGAACCTCGTAAAAGTGCAAGAGAATAAGACCAGGTGTTCCGGAAGACTAAGCGTCTTATGCTTCATCGACGACTGCTGCCATGTAAAATCAAACAACTGTTTAACGGTAAATGAGTCTAGAATACAAACGCTTATGAAGGCAATTGTCGAGAATCGGAGTGCTGCAACTTTGTCGAAAATAGCTGGACAGGCCATCGATATAGGCCCAGATTTAAGTATTGGGAGCAATGATAGTATAGGCCTATCGAAATCAATTTTGCATGAAATGAATCTTTTTTTTATATTAAACTTTTTTTAACCAAGACAGAACTGTTCGCAAAATCAATTTTGACTTAAATGACGATTTAAATAAATTTTTAAATCCCAGATTAGCACCGATTCTGTGACCGGAACAATGTCCGACACTCTATGTATAATTGAGTATGTTTATATAAAAGTGATTCAATATCGGTTACTTTTGCGTAAACATAGGGGGCATTCTCCTGTACTCCAGCTAATGTACAATGTATTAGTCATTGAAACCGGAAGTCGCTAGATAAATATACGTAGTAATATTCATTCGTTTTTTTCAGTCATGAAAGATATCAATGAAAATGTCGTCAAATATTTATCTTACATTGAACACTCCCAGGTACACCTTAAATAAGCCATGATGTATATTTCTCGTCCCTACATACAGGAGGGCGTGAAAAGCCGATGCCTTAGACTGCTCACCCTTTCGTCACATTGATCGAAACAACAGTAAAGTCATTGTTTGAAATAAATCGCTAATTTCACGGTTTGACTGTTTCATCGATTTCTGTCGGTAGAGTGAGTTGTGATGTACTATTAATGCTTTCATTCAGCATACCAACGCTGTGTGTTTCCGTCCAGACCTGTTATGTTATAAAGTAACGATGACCCTTCCATGACCTTGTCTAGACTTGACGTAAAGATACAAAATGTGGATGTTTGTTTTATGATTGCCCGGACATAGATTTACATAACTCGTGCATTTTGAATGCCGATGAACGCAATATGGTCTCGAACAAATGTAACGCAAAACAAACTTCGCTTATGAAGAATTTGTATTCGTGGCTTTTATGTTTCTATGACTGCAATATAGTGAACAAGGAAAAGAAATCAAATTTACTGAATGTATGATTCAAACAAAACGCATTTTCATAAAGGATGATCGTTATGTCCCACATCCTTAACATAGCGTGTCCTGGAACGCAACAGACAAGGAACTAAGGTTTCCGGGACTGTATCGAAATAATATAATCTTTATTCATTTTACAACAATGATTGAAATAAGTTATATTAATCACTCTTGTTGGCCCTGATGTTAGCGCGTGAGGGGTCTTATTGTGGGAGGAAACCGAAGCACCTGGAGAAAACCCACGTGGTTGGGCAAGTGACCCCATACCTTTCACGTCTGGTCTGGGAATCGTACTCCGGTCGCCTTGCTGAAAGGCAAGTGCGCTATCCACTGAACCCACCCGACCATCCAAAGTATTGAGATATAACATTACAACCCAAGCTGGGTCTGTTTAGTGTACTTCCGGTGATATTTCTAACGTCAGTTCCGGTGTATGTGGTGTATATCACACTTTCAACTGTTGTGTTTACTTAATCAATCCTGGTTCCACACGAAGTCACTGTATTTATAACAATGCCAACGTTTATTCTGACGCACACAAACGACCCTCAAGGCAATGTGTTCATGTCACAATGAATTGTTTATTTGTGCGAGACAAGTTGTAACAAATATATTACGTAAATCTTGTTTAAATATTAAAGCTTATTTCAATCAGATACGGCTAGCCCGCCTGCTGGTCGTGTTGTTACTGACTTTAGGTGTGGCTCACTGTGTTATTAAAGGGACGGAATCACAGCACCGAACCGTAGTGTTTAAAATCGTAGAATAAAAATCAGTAGGACGCTGTCGAATATGGAACTCCATATTTTAAGCACTTAACTTATACCTCAAGTAAAAAATGTCGAATAAACTTTAAAGTAATCCAAGACTTGTTGCAAGATAAAAATTATCGCGAATTCATTGCAAATCAACAAGTTTGGTCATACAAATACTAAGTTTGATATAAGGTGTTCGTTATGAGTAAACATATACATATTTCTGTTAAAGGGACAGACACATGTTATCGTATCGTTTGTGATCAGGGCGTACCTACATGTATCAGATAACATCTTCTGTATAACAATAGAAGTGTTGAGTTTTGAAATAAGATAATTTACAAATGTATATGCTATCCTCCCTACCTGAATTACATATAATGTATCGTTAGGAACATCCGATCTGTTCTCGTCCTCGTATCTACATGTATCATATAAGGATATTTATGGACATGCCTCCGTGTGAACTGGATACGTGCATACTTCATGTGAGTCGGAGAGAGGAAATGTTGGTGTATGTGTGCTGAAGACAGGGTATGTTGGTGTATCTTGTGCCGAAAACAAGGTATGTTGGTGTATGTGTGCCGGAGACAGGATATGTTAGAGTAATTTTGCCAGAGACATGGTATGTTGGTGTATGTTTGCCGGAGACAGGGTATGTTGGTGTATGTTTGCTGGAGACAGGGTATGTTGGGGTATGTCTGTGCCGGCGCGGGGTATGTTGGTGTGTGTTTGCTGGAGACACGGTATGCTGGTGTATGTCTGTGCCGGCGACAGGGTTTGTTGGTGTATGTGAGCCGGAGACAGGGTATGTTGGTGTATGTCTGTGCCGGAGACAGGGTATGTTGGTGTATGTGAACCGGAGACAGGGTATATGATGGTGATCTGGTACCGACCTTATAGTACTACCACAGTGAAATATTATACAAACTGAACCCGACAGAACATTCGGTCTTTTCACCTTATACTGACAACAGGTGAACCAATCGTTACTCTTAAATGTTGAGCGCCAAACAGGAAACTGCCTTTATTTAAGACGTTAGTGTGTCCACGGGTCTGTGGACAGAACCTGAAATATTCCTCACTAAGGTGAACGCTCACTTTTAAAGTCAAACATGAGGTACATGTATTGCCAAACAAGTCGCCAGGGTACATAAAGTAGAGAGAAGCGGGGAAAAATATTAAGATCTCGAATATATTACGATATCGGACAATATGATACAACTGCCCTGCACGTAAGTCGTAAGAAATCGTAGGAGGCGAATGAATCTGGGATCTCATCTTTCTGAACAATTTGTTTCCTTCCTAATGTATCCATTGACACCGCATCACTTTTGGACTTACCAGAGTCTCAATAAATGGTAGTTATCACTCCAGCTGGCTGGCCCATCCGTTGTCAGTATAATCAAACCGGGAGGTGTGTTCTGTTGGGGCCTTCGGCAGTATACTTCAGTGTAGTAGCATTTTAAATCGGCAAAGGATCCGGACTATCGCAAGAAGGCTGACACCAAAGTACCGCAGCCTCTCAATATACATGCACTCAACACAGACACTCACATCTAATACACACCAGGAAGCCGTCCTTTAAGACCTATAATGTTTGACATGACGTAAAATGAAATAAAACCGACCTATTCTTTGTATTTTAAAACTTAAAATCATATCATAGACTTTTACTCAATCGATGATGTTTAGCATTGAATTTTGTTTTGAAAATTGGTGAGAAATTATTTAAAGAATTTGCTTGCTGTTCCAAACAATTTATTTTGTTACCAATAAACTATTTTTAAATGAATTTAAAACAGCTGACCTACTTACATGAATGTTTACCTGGTGTTAATTACGTTTTCAGTTCGATTGACTAATTATCCACTTGGGGTTATCTGGAGAAAGAAGTAAATTACCCACGAATAATGTATACGTCACTGTCCATAACCACCATTATTGATGGGGGGCCGACTCTATAGGAAGATGGAGATTATTGCGTCTATTACTTGTACAAATGTACGTGTACCGGAAGTGTTGTATTAATCAATAACGTTTATATATATAATATTCTATCATAACTTCTCTATGAATTTGAAACATATTTCAAAGTTGTTTTATTCGATCCTGAATATAAAAACAGGTCTTAGTTACTGTCACTCGAAGTTAAATTGCTACTGGTGTACCTGCATCGAAAATAATACGAACTTCACATGCCCAAGTATCGTAGCTGAACTCAAACAAACACGCATATGATGCGCATGCGTCTATTACGCCATGAACGACGTAGTAGCTACAGGTATATGTTGATTCCCCTGGGCGAAACTGTTGTAAGACAAAAGAGAACTAACCAATCAAAGGCCGTGTTAGGTATTTTGGAATTTTCCATTAACTGTCTGTCTACCTCTCGGCGCCAAGTAATACCATATACTAATCCTATAATGTCAACAGGTGTCATATTGAAAAATTGCATTTTGTGTTTAGATTACATTTTTGTCATTTTCAATCTGTAATACGTTCAACGTAACGAACATTTCAGATATTAATGTTGTTTGTGATCAAGGCCCGGATTATTGGATTATATAAATTGTCAAAGGTGTATTGGTGTAATGGATGTAAAAGTAAATTGCGATTCAGTGTTATTTTTATAAAATATAACGGTTATAACGGTTGACTGAACTACACAAAATCAGTTTCGATTGATATCCATCAACCGATTGAGCTTTGTATTGTAACGAAATATATATATCCTAGCAAAGTAAACACTGCAGCAAACTGTACCCCTGTTGTATGCATACGCTTTCTTGGTCATTAGTCTAATGAAGGTAACAGGGTACATATCGTACTAGTCATCGAAACGTCACATAAAACATATTTTGTTTGTGTTAGCCTTCGCATAAATCATACTTTCCAACCTGAAGAAAATGTTTACAAAAAAAACCACTGCAACAATTTTTACCAAGCGGAAGTTAACTAGTTAAGGGGAGGTAACTGTGTATTGATAGTATGGAAACTTAAAGATGTCTTCCAGTAATACCCCCCATCTGCCGAATAAATCATACCACTTGTGTTGTTGGGAAGATTAATATGTAACCTGCAAAAAAAAACTAAAACAAACAGATAAATTGGTTATAAAAGGCATATGTAGTGTGTCTGGAGTCTGTTATAACTCAGAATCGGCCTAGGTGGTGATATGAACAGAAATTACCTCAAAGTGTTTATTACAATTTATGACCTGCCATATCTAACAAACACCTCCGCTCCACTACCGAGAAGTTCGTCTATCCAGCAAATGTTTCAAACATATCCATATATAGCATGCATGTATGTTTATATAGGACAGCAGTCTTGGGCGACCTTGTACGACCTTCTCCGGTTTCAATGTTACGAACAAAGAGCTTTCCCCCCAGACAAGATATCTGACACACATGCCCTCGTCTTATATACCGATAACAAACTTGTCGTACTTCATACTCAGCTTTTTTACACATTACGTCAAAAGGTAGTTACGTGTAGGAAACGTTCTGCTTCTATTTAAAACCGAACCCAGACGGTTATAAGATACGTAATAAAAAGGAGATAGGTTGATATACATACTAAAGGAATAATATATGTTATGACATAATGTGATATTTAATACATTTACACGGAGATAAACTGTCAGATTATAATCCTGTTTTAAACAGATAAACCGTGATACAATATATGTATTGCTTTATATTTGGTATCGATGTTGGTTTTATGATTAAGAAAACTCAGATGTAGATATATTATTTGTAAGCGTAGTGATTTTGATTACCGTTAGGTATATGATGTTATAAAATACGGTATCTATCTTATACAGCTCTAGGGAAAATCAATTAAGAATTTATTTGTAATTATGTCGTTAATTGCTAAATACATTTTCCCGATGACATTTCATACACCTGAACGTTCAGCACCTACTGTATATAACTGAAGTGAAACATTTCAGACAGCGACGACAATTCTGTCTTTATTCTGTCTATATTATAAAATGCTGACTTGGATATCGTCCAGCAGAAATAAAGGTAATTGCGATCACGTGATCACTGTTGTACTCTCTAACCCAAATAAGCTTGAAATGTAATTTAGTACGACCTCCTTCTACAACTCCAATACTATAAATGATACCGTTTTATCAGTTTAAAAGAGTTATGTATAAATATACCAAATAGTTGTGTTCGATAAAGAATAATGGCTGTAACAGTATATTTGAAGAAGAACTACATGTATGAAGCACTGCATACAATTTAGTATATTCATTGTGTTGAAATAATAATAATACGTTTAAATTATACGCGTTTTAATTGTACATATTGATGCGTCTACCTTTACTATTTGAGATATAATTCTACAAAATTTGGCACCAGTCAAGATACAAAGACGTTTGAAAGAACAGTTTTTGTAGAAATGTTGAACATGAATTACCAGGCCGTTTTGAACCAGAAAACCAGTCATGGTTGTAAAAGTTGGCCGCGCCTCTTCTGAAATACTATCACATAAAGACATTATCCCAGTTTTAGTCCCTGCTGTCTGTACCATTATTAATTTAGTACTACCTAAGCTATTATGTACCAAGAAAAAATTTATGAATCACTTTGTGTATTATACTGAAACATGATGATTTTCTCCCTCAGAGTTACCTCCCTTCTCTAAGTATTCTTCACTCAGTGTTTCTGTTCTCGTGAGCATTAACATGCATGGTTTTGTTGCAATTAAATTGAAAATTTTAGTTTAAAATCGAATATGAATTTTCCTAAAATTTTGTTAAATGCATCGTGAAAGGTTACTGAAATGGGAAAACTTCTGGTGAAAGCATTTTTCAGTTTGATGGTACCGTTAACTTGTAGCGGGCGGAAGTTGTTGGACTCCAATACGTAATAACGGTAATGGCACTAACTATTTGATAAATATGAAGATGTACTGATTCGTGATTTCTGAAGTTGTGTCAGTTTTATATCTACAGAGATCCCGTAGTCATTGTTAAAGTTAAATATGCCTCGTTATGAATCTCCGCGATTTTAGATCTGAAGTAACGCCCACCTCTGTTACCTTACTCAATACCCTCGAGTCCAGGACCTTCTCACAAAAGTTCAGATTTAACATTCGTCCTCTCATCTATTAAAGTGAACCACCACAGGGTACATTTGTCAATGTTCTCTATTGCATATACACATTGAAATGGGTCATACTCGATTTAAACTTATAAAAAGATACGGTGCTCAGTTTGTTGAGCGGTCAAACGGAAGTTAAATGTCAAGTCCTTATTATACTGGTGTGTTGAGTTAATATTGACTTCAAGACACGTCTCGTGAGCAATCACAAAAGTTTTACGAAAAGTTAAGGTTTTGGTTTGTTGGGGGAGGGGTCAATGTCCTCGAAACAACTAAGTTAAATCAAGTCTTATTTAAAACCAACTTTAGAGAAAGTATTTCTCTTGAGATATACTTAGTGCATACAAGTTAGTAAAGGAACAACACATCACTTCCTTCGAATTTCCTGATTCGGAAACGCACATCCGGTGGTGGTCAGTGAACCGTAAGTGCGTTTCTTATCGCATTCATTTTGACACCGGAGAAAGAAATTATGTAAGTCTATACGTATAAATGCTGCAAACTACTTGTGACGGTGTATCGATTTTACTTATCAGTATAGATACAGGTTTCTTCATGTACTCCGGTTTCCCCCCATAATAAGACGCCTCGAGCGCGCTTATCTCAGGGCCAGCAATAGTGATTAATAAAAGTCGGAAAACTTGTTTTATAATTGTTGTAAAATAAATAAAGCTTATTTTAATTATCTGTAAATGTATAAAAACTTATGGTGGCGGTGTATCAGTTTTAATGATCAGTATCGATACAGGTCCCTCCGTGTACTAGTGATATCCCGAGACAGTAATATATAGTGTATAAATGTAGTTTGATACACTTATGTAACTGCTGTAATCTGTAAGATGACACGTGTGTTTTTAGCTGTTTTAATATCCATTTCATATTTTTGTAAAGCTGGTATTACTATAGCCTACACTTTCATATTACTATCAAAACTAATTTATCTTTATCTGAATTGGAAAGAAGCCAAGATTGGCCATATCTTTAAAATATTTTCGCTGAAATTTTAACATATATATAAAGAGATTTAGGCGTCGCATGTAAGTTCATCACATACCATGAATACATTTTACAACATTATACAAAAACACGATTTAAAATACAAGATATTCGTTTTGGCTTGCTTTTGGTATTCGATACGTCCTTGTCAAACTTACAAATACATGTAGTTAAGGAGGATATTGAAGTATGCATTCACCATGCCCCCCCCCCCTTTTTTATTTTTTTTTATGTACATGTATTATACTTCTTGGTTAGGTTTTAATGGTATTCTATATTATTTATTCCATTGTTGTATATTTAGATTTGCTCTGCCATTTTCCATTGACACAATGCTAAGAGGCAGTTGCTGCCATTTAAGCATTGAACTGTTACCAGATGTAGTATGCAGTCGATATGAATACAATTTCGGTGACAGATAAATAGAATGTCGCCCGTTATTTATCTGTCACCAAAATTGCATTCATATCGACTGTATACTACATCTGGTAACAGTTCAATGCTTATATTTACATTACGGATAATTTCAAAATATTCCCGTGTCTTTTTCTTCGGAATATAGTCGTAAAATATTCTCCCTTTTTCGTGTGTGTTTCTTTACTTGAAGAGCCTGACTTAAATCAACGTCATCTGAGCTATTGACTCAAAGTCATAGTACATGTTATCTGAGGCGGAGTGCAAAGCGTTGACGTAACGTAGTCCAATATGGCGCCAGACATGACGTCATAATAGCCTGCTTTAAATCAGTGTCATCTAAGCGATTGATTCAAAGCCATTTTACATGTTATCTGAGGCGGAGTGCAAAGCTTTGATATAACGTAGTCCAACATGGCGTTAGAAATAACGTCATGTGATGTGGATTGCAAATTGTACATTGTAGTATACAGTGTGATATACTACAATTTGGCTTACTAATGATATATAGGCGAATGCAACACAGAATGTAAATATAGGTCTATACCACCCAGTGCCTCAGACTATAACAGCAGTTGATATTATGACGTCATCAATCTCTATTATGACGTCATCAATTGCATTGTTGTCTACACCATAAAAGAAATAAAGTACAACAAATCAATCGAAATGTAAATATATGTAATGAACATTTTAGCTAATATTGCTACAGTCCTACGTGTATAACACACATTTTTATTGCTGACAAACCTACATAAAGCCCTACCGGGCTTTATTTATAGTTTGTCATCAATAGCAATGTGTGTTATAGGACTGTAACAACATTTGCTAAAATATTCATTGTTTAAATATTTCTGTTCTACACTGTACGTGTGTTTTTCGGGTTCTGTTTTTTTTTTCTTGGCTTTCTGAATACGGTGTAAATTTGATGCAAACAGATCGGGGACTTTTTATTTTGTCGCTGTCCGAACGTTGATACCAAACTGCTTTTAACCGACCCTTCAAAAACCCTTGCAAGGTTTGCATACAATTTGCAGGTCCTCCAAGAATGAATGCCCGAAACGTTACATAAAAAAATAGACAACCCGGTTGTTCGTCACAAATACAATTGTCCCTAGTCTGTTTCGATCGCAAAGATCAGTTGATTTTAGAGAGCGTTCAACTTTACAGTTCAAACCTGTCCAAGACTGTTGTTTCTTCTCTCTGTCTTAGTATCAGCTGGTATTTAAATGAAATATTGGCCATTTCTTAAACACACTTCGCAATTTACAGATACCGTACTAACAATCTTGTCACAACGTCAGAACTGAGGCGATAACTGACACAGGAACCAGATACCGTACAAATCCGGACAGCTTTGTGTTGTCTTTTAATCTGGCTGATTGACAGTTGTAGGGTTTTAATGTCCATATCAGTACAATAGAGATTGGTAATCCAACACCGAGGCTGTTTGGGTCGGGGCACAATCAGGCGAGATGTTAACACGACGCGGGACTCGTCCTACCCTCAATACCCCTAATACCGTACCTGTCGATTTAAACCTTGATGATCTTGTAAACAGATCGCCAGGTGTCAGGACCTTTCACGGTAATAACAAACTTAAACAGTCAGAATTAGCTTTCAGTAGAAATGTAGACACTTTTCCCAAAGGAAAATACCAATTTTATTTCATATTTGCAGTTGACAAAGTTACGAATAGCTATTTGCAATCCCTGGTTCACAAAATGTTGGACGGATATTAACCGCACTCAGGAGATCCTGACCCTACTTCTTGTTAAGCGTTTATTAGACCCTTATAACACAAATTAATAAGAGTTGATGTGATCACGATTGCTTTAGTTGTTTACCATATCCTGACCCCGCCGATTGTTTAGCCATTTTGAGATCCTGACCCCACTTCATGCTAAGCGTTCATTAGACCCTTATAACACAGATTAATAAGCGTTGATGTGATCACGATTGCTTTAGTTGTTAAACACAGATCCTGACCCCGCCGATTTTGAAGCATTAATAAGCGTTGATGAAATCTCCGACGACACCTGCCATAGGTTGAAACTCGAGCATACGATCGATCGAGATGTGTCTCTGTACATGTAAAATAATCCAGGTATGCATATATTCAGAATGGATTTATAGAGGCGACGGTTTACGAGAGCACGTGTGTTGTAAATAAATAATGATTTATGGAGAATGAACTCTCACGTAATCAGGTGGAGGAAATAGGGATAATAGTATTAAAGAAACGAAATGTTTTAAAAACAAAGTGCATCTTGTTTGTTCACTGTCATGTAACTCCA
This sequence comes from Mimachlamys varia, assembly GCA_947623455.1. Taxonomy (NCBI): domain Eukaryota; kingdom Metazoa; phylum Mollusca; class Bivalvia; order Pectinida; family Pectinidae; genus Mimachlamys; species Mimachlamys varia. Next base: position 24,377,018 of record OX392545.1, read on the forward strand.
CTGCGGGTGTTGTGCAGTTCCATCCATACGCTATAAATAGAATGATTGAAAAGTCGGCGTTTGCTTAAAGAAAGAAGATATGCATTCATTTCACTATTTGATAAATATTTTCAAAGTTTAATGCAATGCAGAAATAACTGTTCTACATTCCAAAGCACAAAAAACAGTAAAAAAGCATCAGAGTAACAAACATCCTCTAACTACATGTACATTAAATAAAACATATTCCGTACTTTTGCAAGTGAGGTCGTTTCGATTTGCACAAAAGCTGATTGTTTACAGGGTTTTCATCGAAGAGCCATGTATATAATTTAAGTAATCATACATTTCTACAATATATCTCATTAACATGACTATGTAGTTTAGTTTAATTTTAGTTTGGTCGAGTATATCATTAAAGTAATTATAATTTGCTTCAATAGATCTCATAAAGACGACAGCGTATTATAGTGTAAGGTTTTGTCAGGTTACAGGGAGTGGTGTGTATGATGTTTGGCCGTATTGTCACTATAGTTCTGTACGTACCTTACGAGTACGACAGGTGCGCGTTCGAGAACTCCAGGTACAAACCCAGTTACATGTATCTTGTATGATGACTAATTGTCGGTACAACTGTTGGTATTATCGATTAAACATTCGTTACTACAATGTAACATTGATAATCACCATTAATAACAGGTCAGGTATATACAGACAATGCCGACTGTAGCCTTGTACGGTAAACTACCCCGGGAGGAGGCCACAGAGACAAAATACGAGTTCTATAATTAGTAGGGAGCATTATACAGATAAACCATCAAAGGCTAGAGGCTGTCTTGTGAGTCTATGCCTGAACCTAAGTCGTAACCCAATTAATAACCATTGTAAAGGCAAGCCCCTCCCTTTCTGTTTTGATTCTTGGCCATTTTATTAAAAAATCGTTCTGAATCTGAATGCATTAATTATTCCATGTGTGAATACCTTTCTTATTTAGATCCTATACATTGTATATATCATTCCTAATTTGGAAAACTGTGCCCGGTATTGTTTCCCATATAAATCGCCGTTAATGTCGGAAAATATCAAGATTCAATATTCAAAGATTCTTTATTCACTCAAGACACACACTTGTGTGCTTCAAGAGGTCAATATAACAAATTAATGTACATGGCTAACATTAGTAATAATATAATCGCATACTTACTAAAGTAGTTATATGTAATGTTACCTTACTGAAGATATGCAGACAAGAAAAATATGCATGTTAAATGCCCAATATACGTAACTTTCGGCAAAAACTCGAAGCGAAAATCAAGCTTAATATCTTATTATATTTATAGATTTTGTTAGGATTAACTGATATCAGCAATGCTCAAGATGAATTCTTACGCGGTTACCGGTACAGCAGCAGTTGAAACACGGTATTTGTAAACACGCGTCCATTTCTAGCCGTCTCTACCTTCAGCTTGTTGTCGAAGTGGGCCCCACCTGAACTATTTTCAATTCTTTGGATTTTTTTGTCAACATTTTCTTGTTGGTTACCACTCAGGTTTACTTCGTTTTAGCCTTATTTTTGCATGGTTATTAACTGGATTTTTTTCATAATTTTTTCAGAATCTCGAAAAATTTCCTGAAGTTACGTATATTGGGCCTTTAATATGAGTACAATATGGTACAACATATATGTATTAATATATAATCAGCGTGAGTTACATAGGGTTTCGACATTTTTAAGGGAAAAAACACTTCAGATGATAACGGTTTGTTACAAATTTCAAACATATACCTCTCATTTTAGTTAAACTTGGATTTTTAGAATAGCAGTGTGGAATATATTTGTGTATAAACTAAGAAACTAAAGCATTATTACATTGGAATAAATAGTGGTATTCATCACCAATACCTTCATTACATAATACAAACACTTGAAAGAATACAACCTAGACCTTGAATTACAGTGTATATGGGCAGCAAGCAATGTAGAAAATAAAATCATTGGTAAAGCATTAGAATGAAATTAGATTGGATTTGAATTGCATTAGATTCCGACAATATCATCAGAAATATAACCTGATTCCCGATGAAATATTGTTTTTTAATATTTGTAAGGAGGAAACAATCACAATATAGTACACTGTATATCGAAGCCTATAATGTTAGTTTGGCTGAGCGACTGGTTGGCGAGTTAACACACGTTTACTGATACCGATCTCCGGCTACAGTTATCTTGGTGAAGTCAATAACTTCAGTCAATAGAACTGCATTAAAATTTCATGAAAGTGAAATTTTCTGGCTCGATAACTTTTATGAATGGCGATAAGTAGCACGAGTAGTAGCCCTTGAGTAACGGGTAATTTCTGTGTTCATAGTCTATCTACCGTTACATCTTAGAATACTGGCGTGTGTGTGTTTGTGTCATAAGGAGAAGGGAGTGATCGCAATGGGAGAGAATCTGATGTAATTTCTGAGTATAAACATCTTGCCGTTCAACTGCAGACATCTTACCCATCATCTGTCAACAGCGTAAAATCTTATCCTAGCTTATACATGTACATAAACATATTTGATGATTGATTCTTACGAAACTGAAGGACTTGAGTAAGTCTCTCTCACGACATACGTAAAATATTGAGATTTAAAACAAATGTTTTATAGTTGACTGGATTCTAATACGCAGTTTTAGGTTATCAACATTTCAAAAAATAAATATGTTTCAAGAAATTGTCAGAGCTAAGTGTATCGAAGATTTTCTTCTCATAAATCACGTTACTCTACCTGTCGGCAAATCTCTTTAAAAAATAAACATCAGGAAATTAACAGCTAAACATGTATGTAGAGTACTAAATATTTACACATTGTCGCCCGAGTTTTAAGGATTGCAGTCAGCTTATTTGTATTATGAGTTTTAAATGTTAAATACGACATTCTTGACATTATAAGCCGGTTAAGTCCCACAGACCGGTAATCCGGTACGTGTCAATACCTAGCCGTATATAAGACTTGTAATATTAGCCTTACTAATTAAAATACCCGTCTAAAGTGACAACAGTTAGACAGACCTGTCGCCCACAATATGTACATGGATGTATAGCTTACTAAGCAATCACACTTGTCCTGTTACATAATTATTTGGTTTCAATTTTTTTAACATCAAAAATATTATTTGTTTTCGTTCTAATAAAATGGTCATATTTTACCAAATGTTTCTACATGAGAACTCTTATACATCTTGTTTACGTTTTTATATATTATATGTCAATGTGATGTGAAATGTGTGACTATATGCCTAAATAAATCAAATTACATGTAAAAATATCGTATTGACATTAAGTATCTATGTATAAACTGACTGCTTATGAAACGTGCATGTATAACATGATTCGGTACAATTTCCAAACCCTTATTTCATAAGTGCCTATTTTCAAAGCAGCCAAATGCTGGATAGATAATTCCACTGTTTTCTTTCTCCTTATACAGCACCGACATCTTTTTTTTCAAAAACGTTTTATTGACATAGACATTTTTACAAAAAAAAAGAGACTTCATCACAGATATCTTACAATCCATTATTCATATCACGCACATACCTAATTCCCAATCTTACATGCGTTCATAATAAAACACACATTCCACACAATTGATACAAAACGTTCCGCTGCTATTATTCAACTATTACTGGTACATCGATCACTTTTATGCATTCTTTAACAGCGACATCTTAATTTTGTTTTCGATATCACTCAAGTGGAAGTTGTGTAGAACAGTTTTGTCGACTAGGTTTCTCAGTTTGTAGACGAAGCTCTATGACATCCTGGTCCCAGGATCACGAAACAATCTTAAGTCTAAATTTGTCTTAAGTTTTGACTTGGCCAATCACAGATAACGTTACTTAAAGTAATGTTATACGTGATTGGCTAAGCACAAACTTAAGTCTTAGATTGTTTCATGATCTTGGGGTCTGGTCCAAGTTTCGGTTTCAGATCTGATTCCGCTTTTCAAGATACAGTCATATCGGAAAATTGTTTAACATTTAACATACTTTGTGAACGATTGAATATCAATTTATTTATTTTATAGGTACTTCAGCGACTGGATGAGATGAAATCCTTCTGACGAAATCTTTCCCAAATCAGCGAAGTCCAAAAAACATGGCGGCCGCATCTGACAACATTGACATCTCGCGAGAAATCTCGCTGTGCAGTTTGTGTAACGAGACTTTTAAATCTCCTAAAGTGTTGACATGCTTGCACAGCTTTTGTACCACTTGTCTGGAGGATTACATCGGCAGGTCCCTGGTTCAGAATGGCCAGCGTTACTTCCCTTGTCCGACGTGTGAGGCGGAAGTCGACATGCCGTCGGACGCCCTCCCAGGTAAATACGCCAACGCCTTCAACGAGGATCGATTTATGGAGAAACTCGTAGAACTTATCAACGCCATGAAGGACGGAAAACTGTGTGACAATTGTGAAAGAAGGGAGGAGAATGTAACAGCCGGAAACTGGTGTATGGACTGTCATGACGCTCTGTGCGATTCTTGTTTAAAAGTTCATACACATGGAAAATTCACTTCCGGTCATGTGGTTATTGCTGTTGAAGACATGCGCAAAATGCCTTTAGAGACAATAATGAAGAAAAACAATAAGGTTGCTTGTATGAAACATAACGAAATTATCACACTGTATTGTGTGGACTGTCGGGACCCTCTCTGTGTCCAGTGTATGGCCGTGTCTCATCGGCGATGTGAGAACGTCGTCACGGTTAATGACGCAATGTCGTCAAGCACAGATGTCAATGACGTCATTGGAAAATTGCAGCACATGCAGGCGACGCTGGAAAACGCAAACGGCCTGGGGGCTATGGACGGCATTCTAGAGGAAAGTATTGAGGCATCGCGGAGCAAGATCATGGCTATTTGTAACGAGATTTGTGAGAAGGTGAGACAGGAGCAGGTTAAATTGTTGAAGGCATTAGACAATAAAGCGGAAGTTGCGCGAAGTGCTCTGCGTGAAAAAATAGAACCCAAGAAAATGGGCGCGAAAGCAATCCGTTCTGCAAACGAAAGGATGAAAATGCTGACACGTTACGGAAGTGACGTAGAAGTGTTACTCGCCTACAATCAAATCCGGAAGCAGTTCGATTCCTGCCAGGGAGATCTGGAAAGCCTTGACTCGAAGGAGGCGGCTGTCAAGTTAGACTTCGAAGTCAACGAGACAATGGAGAAGTTCGCGAAAGAATTCGAAAAAGTAGGGGAGATAACTTTAGATGAAGGGGGTAGTACGGAGGGTCTGTCGTCATGGGGAGTCACGTGCACGTCCACTGAGGATATCATCGTGACTGACTGTAAAAACAAGAGGATTCAAAAGTTCAGCAAGGTAAAGTGACTAGTTCTCCATCTAAAATTTACTGTTAAATATCCTTCTGTAACTCGAATAGTTAAGTCACGTTTTCTTAGTTTATCACGAATTTCATCCCGCTGCTTGTCTTATATCTGGTGTTTGAACGTCTAAAATGTTCCCTGTTTTTTCTCCCACTTCTATTCCCCCACCCCCTTCCCACTGTTTTTTTTTTGTTATTAAAAACATTGTCATTGGAGTTTGTAATTAAGCATCAAGAAAGTAAGTTGCTTGAAGCATATCAGAAAGGGAGACTTTTTCATGAAATGTTTTTTTTTTAATTTGGACAGTTGTGCCATCCTTATTGAAGCTATATGAGACTTGTTGGACCAAGCATGTAAATGACACATTTGCTATTTTGTTTGTTGTAGTTTGGCGACCTGGTCGACTACGTTCAGCTGGAAGACGAACCAAGGGACATAACCACGTGTGGCCAGAACGACTACGTTGCTATAACGATGGTTGGGAAGCTCATTATCTACCTGACAACAAAAAAGACCATGCAACTCATTAAGCGCGCCAAAACAGAGAAACAGTATGACGGCATTACCTATTCCGAAAGAGAGGCTATACTTCTGGTGACGTCACTGAAGGAACAATGCGTGGACAAAATACAAATGGACGGTACAATTCTACGAACATTCCAGAATAAACAGGATGGATTACTGACGTTCGTGGAGCCTCGGTACATTTCGTCGTCACCTGATAAATCTATCGTGGTGTCCGATGTCCAGGGAAACAATGTCTTGTGTTTCACACATGACGGTAAGCCACTCTATCAATACACACCAAACGGAGCGAACACCGTCAAACGACCACAGGGAGTCTGCTTCGATAAACTCGGAAACCTGTTCATAGCAGATTACGGAAACAACCGAGTCCAACTTCTGACCAATGAGGGTGAATTTCAGCGTCACGTGTTAGGGGAGGAGACGGGCCTGGAGCGTCCTGTGGCGCTACGACTCAGCAGCAGCAGCCGGATGATCATCGTCCAGGGAGACGGTATGGTCAAGGTGTTCAGTTACTCCTAATTAATGTCCGCCAAAGTTCGATAGAATTCGGGCGTCAATCCCCGCTACTTGGTTCACTTCACGCTGTCCGTGACCAAGTAGCCCATCAAAGGTGTACAGGACTGTACGGGTTATGCCCCTTTATAATTACCTGGAGCGATATTGTATAGCTTGAACATAAACTATAGCGTCAGGATATTTTGTAGATCTGACGAATTACCCGGATGTATAACTTTGACATTTAACCCGGATATGTAACCCTGCCAACAAAAACATGTCAATAATTATGATGTACTGATATCCAGTTTGTACTTGACCTACATTTCCGAAAAGGGATGAACTCAATTGCGAAAAACAATGAGCCCAATTGCCTCATCATAACATTTTCGCCAATGATATTTGCAAAATAGTTCATTTAAGGCATGTTTTGGGATATTATAGGCAAAGAAGCAATTAATAATTATTTGGTTATGTATACGCGAAAAATCTATATTTAAATGAGAAAGGACGATTCTAAAAATATCAGTGACTGGAATGCAATTATATGACAAAATTATAGCTATATATATTATCTAAGAACTATCATATTTAACGGAAGCACATGTAAAATTTCTTTAAATGATTCAATAGTAGGGACTAGAAATAAAGTTGATAACATTTTGACAAATCTAAAATTTCCAAAATGTCACAACTGCCTGAAGGTAAGTATCACGAGAAACATATATATTTACAGTATAGGAGAGGGATATTAGTTGCCAGTCGCCTGTATAACATTATTGTGTTTTATATCTTATCAAATTCGTATCCATTCATACTTGCCATCGCAATGATATAACATATGTATTAATTTGAAAATAACGTCAAATTTTATTAAATGCTTATTCATTCATTCTTACCATTAACATATGTAAAAGAAAAAAATATGCATTATGGTGAAAATCAGGTCAGCTTTCCCCTGGTTCTTTAAAAAAAAATTAATTAAGAAGTTAAAGGTTATTGAAAGCTCAGTACCTTAACATATAATCATAAAGACAGAAAATATAGCCAGATGGTGTACAACAAGGAATATTCTTTCCCTGGAGTTGGAAAATTTTCAAAAGTAACAAAAAAAGACGACTTTTAGTGAGAGAAATGCCTCTGCAACAACCACGAGTGTTTGCATTCAGTTTCTTAAATATTTAAGAATTAAAATATGTTGGTGATAGATATATCTTTATTTATTCTGTTAATAATTTGTATAAATGTACATTCATGGCTAAATATAGACCAGCTTTCAGTTTGATATTTTTGGCTAAAGACTAGAGCAAGTCTTATATGGCCCGTGGTGAATTCCATGTAGACTTACTCAAGTCAATTCATAGAGCTGTCTAATAAACTGGTGGTTTGTCTAGACAGGAAGTGGATAATACCGAAACTTCCGTTTTGGGGGTTATTTAGTGATGTACAGTGTATCTTTGTTTTAATTTGTTTTTATTTACATGTTTATTTTTATCATAAACATTCCGTCCACAAAATTGTGTTATATTTAATTATTGTACCTTATTATTTAATGAAATACTGCACCTGATATTTAAATTGTTTACATATATATATATATACTAGTATACTTCAAAGCATTATCAAACACTGTTGTATATCGATTTGCTGGTTTCATGAATTTTGTTTCTAAGGAAATATATACATATATATCAAACAAAAACCTTATTTATTTTTCATCACTTTCAATTATATGGTATTTCTTTGTTAGCGAATTGAAATGATATATAAATCTGCATGAACACTACAACTGTCTAATAAATATTCATTTTAGCTTTAATACCTTGAGTATTTTCCTGAAGTCACATACAGGGAATTCTCCAATCAAATTATAATATTTGTTATTACATTTTGGAACTAAATGATACTTTTTGTGTCATGGCCGGTATATATTTGTTCCATCATTTCTAACGCAAAAGGTTCTTTTTAATACGAAAGGTAAATTTATATCGCTTTGGGCTAAATAACAGCCAGTATTTATATATACTTTTGTATGTACATGTGTAGCTTGTACTTATCTACATGTACCTAACGACGCGTGTATGGCTACCCATTTTATCAGTAGACGCAATATTCGAATCATATTATTTAATTGAATTTCGATCTTCTCTACTCAAACAGAATGTATTTTTATTGACTTAAGATGTAAAACGGTTGGGATTCGTTGTCTAACTAATCATAATTGATTCGGACATATATTTAGCTAATATAAACAACACTACCGGCGTTTTTCACTCATGTATACAACTTTATCTTTTCCTTCGTGTATTCTGATCATCCTTTCCTTTCGGGTAAACATTGTATATTGATCGTCTCACCTACACGATTTGACGGTGAAAATAATCTGCCGACACGAAAACCAAAACATGAAAGTAAATAAATACTTTGAAATGCATTACTGAAAAACATTTCCACGAGAAGGTATCTTTGTAGAATGTTCCTAAAATGAGTGTCTGAACGGAATATACTTGTACCTCAGACAAAACGGTTTTTATATTTTTAGCACCTCATTGAACGATTTCTAAGTTATAAAGATATTGATATGCTAAATACGATTATATCCGTTCTAAAAGAAAAAAAAAATGCAGAAATAATCTACTTAAAAATGTGTTTCAGCTTCGGAAAAAATGTACCGATAAATTGAAAAAAAAGCGAATACTAAAAGTTAAAACGTCAAAAGTGTAAGTAAAATGTAAGAGTCATTTCCCTTTGCATTCAAGCAAACTTTGCTATCAAGGATATTTTTTATTCATATTTCAAGTGTTCAAATTCAGCTGCTGATAAAAAAAAACTTTGAATGATGTGGTTTGAAATTACAAAACTATCCTGTTCCGTCCGTAGATGACGTGCTGAGGTGATACCATGGTAACCCTGGCTTAGCACGTATACAATGTAATGTAACAACTGTTTGTGATATGTAAATCCACTGTACACTAAAGTAAGTATACTCGGTGTGTTAATCCCTGTATCCTTGTGTGCTACAGATTAAACAGATAACAAAGCCTACAAGCCTCTTATTATTATTAATATGTTATTGTTTTGATTAAACTGTCCGATAACAAAGCCTACAAGCCTCCTCTTATTTTTGTTGTGTTATTGTTTTGTTTAAACCGTCCGATCACAAAGCCTACCAGTCCCCTCTTATTATTATTATGTTATTGTTTTGTTTAAACCGTCCGATGACAAAGCCTACCAGTCACCTCTTATTATCATTGTGTTATTGTTTTGTTTAAACCGTCCGATGACAAAGCCTACCAGTCACCTCTTATTATCATTGTGTTATTGTTTTGTTTAAACCGTCCGATGACAAAGCCTACCAGTCACCTCTTATTATTATTGTGTTATTGTTTTGTTTAAACCGTCCGATGACAAAGCCTACCAGTCACCTCTTATTATTATTGTGTTATTGTTTTGTTTAAACCGTCCGATGACAAAGCCTACCAGTCACCTCTTATTATTATTGTGTTATTGTTTTGTTTAAACCGTCCGATGACAAAGCCTACCAGTCACCTCTTATTATCATTGTGTTATTGTTTTGTTTAAACCGTAATTATCTGGATTGACCTGATGTTACGTTAGCCTAGTTCAACCAGACGCTTGTTGTTTGCGCAAGCTATGCCAAACGAGATTAAACGTTTTGTTGAACGAGATGAATGGTACATTTGTATCACCAATCCTTGTATAATCTCGTATTATATAAGCTTTTTTAATATTTAATCACCAACTGTTCTCCAACTTGTCATCACCATTATTTTCTATTTGATTTGATCTAACGATTAAATCACTGTCTATTTGGTAGTAGGGGTTATTCTATTAACAACTATCAGTTTCCCCCTCAGAATGATCTAAATACAGGTTATATGTATCACTGGCCCAATGTCCATTTAACTGAATTAACTCCACTGTTATACATCCATGAAAAAACCCATCCAGCCCCGCTTCTACGGAAACTACGTGACGAAAATGCACTGGAATATTTTCCTGTATGCTGAATGATTTTGAGAAGAAAATTCCAAAATAACTGTAAGAAATGGGATTATTGTGATTGATATTGACTTCCCGAAAGGCAAGAGAACTAGGAGGAGCGGGCATCAACATGTTCCAAAATGAAACAAGGGAACCGGACCACGAAGAAAAAAATATAAAGAATACCGAAACTATAACAAAATCACTATCCGAACAAAAAATCGATAAAACTAGGGGCAAAATATTAATAAAGGAAATGATAACATGGAGACCCTTGTAAAAGTACAAGAGAATACGACCAGGTGTTCCGGAAGAGTAAGCGTCTTCTGCTTCATCAACGACACCCGTCATGTAAATCTTTGTCACATCCAAGTAAATATCAAGTTCTCGAAATGAGAACCCGGTCATTGTCACAACAAGTAAACACACTAATGAGCATGCTCAAAAATGTCCATCTTCATATCACACAAAGATACAGAATATTTTTCAATGAGACAAAGATGGCGACCATTAAACATGCCCATAGTTCTGATCAACAGCTTGGATTCCTGACTAAGGAAGCATAAACCAAACTGATTATTCTTCGGTCATTTTAGTCTATACTCTGATTCCTTATATTAAAGGCCCGATTTATGTAACTTCAGGAAATGTTTCGTGATTCTGAAAAATTCTGAAAAAAAATCCAGTTGATAACCATGCAAAAATAAGCTTAAAACGAAGTACACCTGAGCAGTAACTAACAAGAAACTCTTAACAAAAAAATCTAAAGAATATAAAATAATTCAGGTGGGGCCCCCTTCAACAACAAGCCGTAGTCCGAAGACAGTTCAAAATGGACGCGTTTTTACAAGTACCTAGTTTCAGATGCTGCTGTACCGGTAACCACGTAAGAATTGATCTTGGATATTGCTGATTCATCTTAACTAAATCTATAAATATAAAAAGTTATTGGGCTTGATTTTCGCTTCAAATTTTGGCGAAATTTACGTATATTGGGCCTTTAAAGCCCTGCTTGATATTATGAGGGACGGCATCAATCGTAAATTTGGATTTCCTCAACTTAAAAAAAAGAATGCAAAACAATGAAACTCGACACAAAGTACGTGTATCCTGACAAGGACTGGTATCATCAGTGGAGATTGCAAAAGAACTTTTTGAGATATAATAGCTACCTGTTAAGGACAATGAAGAAGTTACATTGTACCTTCCCGTCCCTGATTGACTTCATATTGCTTAAACTTTGAGTAAACCAAATCGTTCAGAATATGCACGGTTTTAATTTGACCCATACGATTCCGAGGAGAGTCCACACTTTTTATAGATGTAGCCACACAAAAAAATAAAAATAAGGAATGTATAATGTGCTGAAAAAATGGGGAAATAGCTGATAATATATTTCAGAAGTTAAGGGGAAAATATTAGGTACTTTTCTTAACATCTGTAATGCATTCCTATGAAGATTTTTAAGTTAAAATTACCTTTAGTTAAGGACCGTTCATGAATCAGGGTCTAGACTAGTAACTTCAAGACATATTTCCTGTACCCGAAATATAAGTAATTTAGGGGTGAACAGTTTAGAATCAAACAACACACGTAACAATATCATGTTCTTTACTAGTTGGCCACAACGCCATCTTTCTCCCGAGAAGACACCAACTAATTAGTGTCTATTTACTGCTCCTAAATACTCGTGGCCAGTATCCTCTGCAACTGCAAACTTATCGATTTGAAATTTGACAACCTCCCTGTATACTGTTCATGTACATATAAATGTTATAGTAGAAGTCACTCTCTGGCAGATGTTTGCTGCTGATCGTAAGCCCGTTGATTAAATACGGTCATATTAAAGCTGAGAACTCCAGCTGTGTCCTACACATTACACATCACAGAGATCTAAAGGAATGTTCCTACAATACACAAACTCTCCTGCCTCTCCGTTATCCGTGCTGCTATGTGGTATTCTCATGGAGGGTAAACAAGTCAGAGAAAACCAAAGCGTCAACAAAACCATAATCAGAAATAAACTATATTAAACAAGGGGCAAAATATGAACAAAGGAAAGATTAACATCGACACCATTGTGGAAATATATGGTTCTTTTAAGTACAGTATCGAAGGCGAAATATGCAAAGAGAATCTAATAGAAAAAAACTAAAAAGGCCCTTAAATTGTACATTTCTTTTTTCCCCATGAAATGGTCTATTTGATTATGAACTCCCTAACTCTTGTATGGTTTCGCTGACCCTTTTTAATGTCCTAATACACATCACTTGCCTACTCCAAGTTACATCTTATTGAATCCTAAATATGTTTGTGTGCACTAATGCCTTCCTGTATCTGCAAATCCTTCACATAATAGATCCCTCTTCCTTCAATAGACTGGCTAGCTATAGGCCTATCTTAAAAGTGTTGCTATCGCCCTTGTTTACCAATTCATGGCTACACTGGGAAGTGTTTTAGAAACAAATTCGCGCCAATCATGACATCATAATGGAAATAACGTCATTCGAATGTCACATGGCGCCAAATAAATGAAAAAAACACTTCCTTGAAGTCCATCTTGTATCCACCATTATGGCCAATCAAAGGAAATGGTATATTAAGGATAAGTATAAATTGATAATTTATACACTTTCTGATTGGCTAGGATAGCGCCACGTGATTTCCGATAAAAAGCCATATTGACCAGTCGTACAAAAAAAAATCTTGTGAAAAAAACTGGTTGACTCCATGGGTGTTTCTAAAAATAGAAATATGACGTATCGTCAAGAGCTCCGAAGACCTTGGCAATGCGTCTTACAAGGATCTGACAACATCCCATGAGAGGTCACGTTCAGATGACCTTTGTCGCCTCTTTACTTAACACTGAAATAATTTTCCAACGACCTGTCATCATGCAGTAAGCCATTTCGTCACATTATTCCACATGAACTTTTTGGTGACGAAATGACTAAACGGACAAATGCGATTATGCACGCTTTGTCGCCTCAAAATTTCCTCACTGTCAAGATTCTGAAAGTAGTAATTTGGTTGGCTAATGCAAAAGGTCATCGGGACATGAACCCCTATGGGATTTTCTATAATCTTAACGCAGCAGAGAGAAGTTTACGGAACAGCGCGGAGATCAAGATATGATTTTAATCAGATTGTTACTACACCAGCCTTTTAACTTTACCCTGGTCTTGGTCACAGTTCATTACACAGCAGGTTCCTAATTGGCAGATATGGTCTCTTTACCACCTTACATTATGGATCTGAAACATTCATTGTTTGTTCATTAAGACCCCAGTTAACTATTTTGTAAAACAATATTTTCGGCAATAGTAGATGACACATTGTACTTGTCCATTTATTATTGGTTTTATTGTACAGCAAGATATAAAAGTCGCGACCGCACAAAGTTTAGAATAAATCAAAGTTGGAAAGGGGCGACAATCCTTTTCGAAAGGGAAGTGGTGAAGTGATGAACACACCGGCCGTCCGCGGAGGGGAGCGGAATTCGATCTCCAATGTCATCGTATGTATGGAATAAGTATAAGGAAAGATTTATACTCCTGCCAACACAACTGTTACAACCCAGGTGAAATATTTTATAAATCTAGCTGCTAATGTCACCTTGAAGCACTTTACAGCACAAAGATATTTTTTCGAAATAAATCAATTAAGGATGTACACCTCTGATAAGTCAAAATTTTCCTGTATCAAACTTTTTTTCTCATATACATTTTTGGATAAGGGAGTTCAAGGCATGACAGAAAATGCAAAGACAATGATATGTCAGTGTGCTCGTTTTTGTGTTATGATCGGTCAAAGATACCAATATGACATAATAAGCAATTCTAAGTGAATTTTGTAGTTTTGACCAACTGCGGGATATCTTCATACAATATCTTCCAAATTTGTGATCCGAAATGTATGAAAGTTTGCAGAAATGACAAAATTAGTGTTTTCTTTTAAGTTATGGAAGTAAAATATCTCTAACTTAATATTTTTACTCAGGAAAGCCTTGTATTATTTGTGTTATTTTTCACAGTTTTGAGTTCAAAATAAAAACTGCTCCAGTTACACTAAATATATGAAAAAAATACTAAAATTGTATAATTATCCACTTTATAGCATAATATTTCTATAAAATTCAACATTATAAAGTTGTACAGCAAAAATGAGCTTGCTATAATTAAAAATGGCTAAACACTGATGTTTTAAAGAGAGCGATGTAGCATCAAAAAGGTGAAATTTTGGCCTTTCGCGAAGTGCATAAAATAGACAGAAATATGCATATTCAAAATGGCCGCCAAATTGGTATTTTTTTAAAAATTCATGTAAAAAAAGTTCTACAAGCAACAGGCACTTATATTTTTGACACAATTTTCAGATGCATATTTGCTATTACAATTGATAGTAATTTCTTCAATGTAACAAAAAATCTTTAAATGAGACAGAAACGAGACTTGAACGTGACTGAAACCTCAGAAGTGTACATCCTTAACATATGCATCAATCAATACATGTATCAACCAATACAAGGGATAAGCGCGTGTGCTGAAGTTGTATTGTTGAAAAAATCCGTCGACAAATACCATGCCTTATACTGGGATACATTCTTTTCCAAACGTGTAACTTGTATTAGGAATTGAAAAAAGTACAGGATAATAAGACTAGTTGCACATGTTCTGGAAAAGTAACCATCTTTTGCTTCATTGACAACATCCTGTTTTGTTGACGCTTCGGTATTCGCTATGTTTTGTTTTTGTTTATTGTTTTGTTTTTGTTTGTTTGTTATTTTTTGTGTTTTTGTTGTTGTTGTTTTTTACTAGTTATTTCATAAAGATTGCCCTCTGTGACAAACAAGCGAGTCGTCAGAAGCAGGGAGATAAAAGACAGACAAAGTGCAGTAACACATCAACACCGGTCCGGAGGGTCAGTGCTTGTATGTGGCATTTTTGATAAATTTGAATGACAAAAAGCAAACTTCATAATGCGCGCGTCTTAAAAACGTTACTGATTTTGTAATTATATACTTAAACGAACTAGCAGCTAGACTATTACAATTGCAGTATAGAAAAGAGCGTTCTCTTTAGGAAAGAAAGCAAACAAAACACGTGTTTTGATAGAAACATCACTTTAATGAAACAAATGTAAGGACGGAATGTAACGCAACAGTTTACGTGGTCACCACATGTGACGTCACCACCTCACGTCGTCACCACAATTGACGTCAGAAAGTACAGACAAGTACAACAGTATGTTATATAAAAGTACAAGACCTTATAACGACATCTTGGACCGCGTATATATCTATATAAAACACAAATATTTATATAACATATCGTTTTCATTATATGTTTGTTGAAATTAAAAAACTAAACTATTTCAAGATCTGAATTTGTAGCTGCTGAGCTAATTTACAAAAGTAAAAGCCACAATTGTTTTTAAATCTCGTAATAAACTGAGAAAACAAACAAGTTTGAAATTATGTTTATCACATGATCAATAATCGAGCACATAGATTTCAGAAACACAACATAATTTCGACGTTATGACAAGCATTCGAGTGTCACAATTGTAGTTACATTGTAAATTACACACAATACATTGTATATATAACAAAATAGGAAAATGTAAGACTGCATTCAATACTTAACCGAGAAACTATTAAACAAATGAGTACAAATAAAAAAAGGAGTTCAGTTATTTCAAAACTAGGCCAGAGACTTAAGTTACCTGCAGTCACGGAAAATGTATGATGACTGAATGAAACTAGAACATAGAAATATACATTAAATAGAAAGTTTGAATTATTCTGTCAATATGATTTCATAATGATTATCATGAAATAATTAACCAGACCATAGCCATTTCAATGGGAATGATATCATTTTTTTTTTAAATTTCTCATCAAATGAAATTATATATAGCTACCCTCTAATTTGGCCCAAAGCTTTTATGCCATTAGAAAAATACATTTCTGTAAATTTATCCTAAAATAAGATTATGTTTTTACTTCACGTTAAAAATATTCATATTCATGTTCCTATCAAAGAAATACCAAATCGGACTTGACAGAATATTTCAAAATGGTTTCAATAACATTATTTTGATGGTCTTTTGAAAAGTGTTAAGTTATCAGTTAAGATCCACATATCATCGGGCTACAATTAACGAACCTAACGATAGATATAATTCTTAATTTGCAAAACTTCCTTTTTTTCACAAACGATTAATTCATTTCGTAGTGATATAAGCTTACTCATTTGTGTTAAAACCTTAAACATTAAATAAAACTGACATCAACAGCACGTAATATCTATAAGGAATCAACGCTAAAACAACTTTGTAATGAGAGAAATCACACAATATGTGTTTGTCTTATTATGCTGCTATATGTCTTATTTGATAAATAAGCAAGTTCTATTATATATTAATCACATAGATATTAATGTGATACTTAGATGGATTATTGACATTTTCATTTTCTGCACCCGGTGTAACTATTCTAGATACGGAAATAGTATTTACATTGTATAAAGTAGTATATGTTTCAGAATACAGTGTAACACTGTAAGTCGTTTAAATCTATACCCATGTCTAAAGGCGAACCCTAAAATCTCGAAGTCCACAAGACCAGGAAAAAACCTCGAGTTACCAAAATATTTGAGTTGGGGAGTTCGAACACTTAGAAGTCCGGTATGGACTGATGAAATACGAATTAAACGGGTCTTGAGTTCGAGGTAACAAGGTCTTATTGACCAATTATACCGTAGTTATTATCATTTATATGTCAACATTTACATTTTAACAACACATCTATATTTAGAAACGACGTCCCTTGGCAACAACCTTTTCTTTTTATATCAAATTGTCGATGTTCCCAACAAACCTTGTATACAATTTTTATTTAAGCAACAATAAACAACAAGTAACATGCACAGTCGCTAAAAATAGAACCCCATGACGTAGTTACTTCTACATGAGGTGCATCAACATCATTTATATATTTCATATCACAATATTTACATTGGGGATTTTAATCCTAATCGTGTTTATCTCTTTTACCCCTGAAATTTCAAAATGGACTATTCCAACCTTAGAATTAGAAGAGTCCAAAAGTGTCTTAAGGAGTTAAGATGCTACATTTTGAAGTGCACCGACATCAATTTGAACTGAAGTAATTAAGTTTACCAAGGACGTCAAAAACCATAAACCAAATATCATAACAGTATTTCAGTTTATATGGAGTGAAAGTTGACCACGAGGAAGGCACTATTTGAATAAGAGCAAATAATTTATACGAATACGTCTAGCCTATGTCTGCGATGAATGGACATGATCAACTAATTAGCTAAAATTATTGTCTTTATCACAAATATGTCAATTCATAAACGAAGTAATTTTTATCATAATATTGCCAATTCATACACGAAGTAATTTGATCATAGTATTGCCAATTCATATTAGAAATTATTTTTATAAAAATATAGCAAATCCATAAGCAAGCTACCAGTTTAAACCCTGATAAAGATGAGTAAATTTAGTAATATATACAGTATACCGAAAAAATGAATAAAAACTCGTCAAACGTTTTTAAAAACGTGATTTGGAAATTGATTTTAAAATAGTTTGATGGATCGAGTGGTGTAGGTTTAGCCATTATTAGTTGTACATTGTACAAAACAATTCTAGAAGAAATTTCGTATTTGTGTTTTCCTAATTATTGAACTAGAAAGCATGCAGAGCGATTGGTAAAGGGAATCAAACTATGATATTTGACGAGATATATGAAATGATGATATTATCGAATTTTGTACAGTGATAAAGTTTACAACATTTATTATACAAGTATTATAGAACTTAACAGTACATAAAACATTAACAAACCTGGGCCCGTTTGTTCGAAAGGTGATAAGCTTAATCAGTGATAAGTGCATTTTTTATTATACTGTAACTTCAAAATGAAACCATAGATTTAATTACAACTTTGCATATATCGAGTATCTAGGAATGTGAATTTACATGCAAAATTATAATACTTAACCTTGTATATTGACAGGATTATTAAAGTTTAAAAATGTGGTTTAATAGTGATTAAGCTAAACACCCTTTGAACAACTGGGCCCTGGTATCAACAACAATGCATGAATAGGTGTGGCATACCGTAGTGATATCGGTCATTTCTTACGCTAACAAGATAGAAACAGATAGTATACATTATATAGAGAATATCTAGCAGTGTCTTAAGTAATATCACATGTATTTCACGAATTGGGCTCCTATTTTGATATTATTTGTATATCAAAATATTTTCACACGAGTGAAATATATTTGGTATTACTGAAAATGGTGAAAGATATTCTTTTTGTTACATTTTTACAGCAAAATATATCCGGGCAGCTTTTCATTTTCCATCATTGTAGTTTGTTAACAGTGTTTTGACTGGTTAAGTTAGAAAATAGTGATATGTTCCCTAGTGAAAAATATCATATTTCTCACTAATGAAAATTTCACTTTAACAGAATAAGTAATTTTCGACGTCTCACTGTTAAAAATGTAATGAATACATATATCAGTTTTTAAGAATTAACTTAAAATTATAGTAAAAATTTATATTCGGTGTGCAATTTGCATTTGGTAAAGTGAATATAATTTGATTATGTACTATGAGGTCATAACTCATTGTGATACGAAGAAGCATTTAGACCTAGATATTAAAAGAGAACCGTAAAGAACACTAAATTGAATGAATATTTACTTTAGCACTATCTGTAGATTATCAAACCCTGATGATGGTTTTTAAGTGCACGCATTTTATTTATTATTGTATGCTTAAAGAATGTACTAAATTAAAACATCTAAATGTTTTAATCACGCTTATGTATGATGATGAATTCAAATTCAAGTTCTTAATTAACATTTTAGTCTGTTGACTCATCGGTTTATAAACACAGCACGAGTCTGGGATGTGTTAACCAAACGGACCAGAATAAATACGCGAGACATTAACGATTATCACTAAGACACAAACATTAAGGAATTTTAAAAACCTCGACTTTCGTGAGCAAGTGGACCGGATATTTTTCATCAGTTTACCGGTATTCGACTACTTCTGTCTGACACCATTCTACACAGCTGTTGAGGCGTCTTGTCGTACACAAAGGTTACATGCCACACACCAAGATGTTAAATCAAGTCATATTATCGCTACTTATACTATTCTATGTATGAAATTAATAACCTTTCACCCCTGAAGACACATTTGAACTCTTCCAAACCAAATGTTGGGACAGTTCATTCTGAAATTTCAGGGATGAATGACAATCCGCTTTGTCCCTTAGATTTGCTTGTTTGGAGATATTTTCACTAGAAGGTCCTCTATGAACTTTGTGAGACAAACATCGCTTCCACAGGGTCGTAATGTCGTTTGAACTTACGTCGATTCTATACATAGATCAATAACAGGTAAACGCATGTACAAAAGTTAGCAAAACAAATTGACATATCTTTTAGACAAATATTATCAACGTTTTTTATATCGTATTACGAGTTCTTGAAAACGATGTTCGTTCATTTTTCATAAAAAAATACTTTTAACCGTTTTTTTGTTTTTAGCCCATAGTTATATAAACAGAACGTCAGTGGACCCTTTAACCACTGTACAATTAAAGGGACAACCCGTCATCTTGACAACAAGCATAAAGGATGAGTATCACAGTATACATATTTACAGAAAACGACCAAATAAATAGCATCACAATAGTTTATTGATGGATGGTATATGTCCTTGACATTGCTTGATTATATATGGCCTTGACATTGATGGATGGAATATGGCCTTGACATTTCTGGATGGTGTGTGGCCTTGACATTAATGGATGGTATTTGACCTTGACATTGATAGATGATATATGGCCTGGACATTGATGGGTGGTATATGGCCTTGACATTGCTGGTTGGTGCCAACCTACTTTTATCAGAGCTCCAACGTTAAAAGAAATTTTAATTATCATTTCATCATCCTTAGTAAAGATGTAACGCGTTTAAACAGTAATGATTTACGGTTTATCAAAGTACTCCGGTTATCTCCCTTTCAAAGACTCATATAGTAGCGAAATCCTGCTTTTGAAATAAAGATAACAAGATACTGTGAATAGTATGATACTATATATAACTATATATATATAATAAATATGGTCCGACTTTCCTAAATTCTCATTGGCTAAAGTTTGATCACATGCAGTTCCATATTTTGTGATATTAACCTTGTGTTTCTATTTTTAGAAACACCGAGTCAATATTGCATCTATGACGTCATAATCATTGCGACGTCACAGTGCCCCACTGTAACTTTCAGGCTTTATAGAGATAGATATAATGCAATTTCAGGATTTTGAAGACAAATTTCATATCTAATACAAAAAAACCTATTGATTCGGTCAACATTTTAGATTCTACAACGTTGGTATAACACCATATTGACCTGACCAAAGGTCCATAATTGATATATAAATGATATATATGGATAATGTCAAACACATTCCGGATAATCACAGTAACACATCAACACCTGTCCGGAGGGTCAGTAGGCGAGGGCAATTCCGACATCCAACATACCACGGCTGTTACGATTCGTCCTTCTTAGCTGTTGTCTGAAAAAATAAGATCAAAACCTGATCTAAAAGGGATCAAAAGATAGACATACAGTGTATAATCATGCATTTAAAAAAACAATCAATGGTAATTTTTTCGCTTCGCACATTTGAAATGTCAAGGATATAAGTAAGAAGTATAAGTATAATTAATCCACCTGGTATATTTTGTCACAACAGATTCTTGGGCAACAAAAAACATTTAAATTAGTCAACTTCTAAATTACCCTTATCACCATATTACCCAGTGATAACAAATGAAAATGAGGACTTCATTCTAACCTTGCTCATCCCCCAAAAGAAGGACAGTCAGTAGTAGTATGGTATGACAAACTTACCGTAGGTGCCGGTGCCGTTTCTTTCATAGTCTCGTAACGATCACGTGCGATCCTGAGTGGCTCCACCATCGTGCTGTCGATGATTGGGAAAAGCTGTGTGACAAAGAGTCAGTGAATAAAGAAAGCAGATATCACAGTGTCGCCAAGGTAACTGAAAATTCAAGTGTGAATCAAATGCAAATGATTGCTGCTATCGAGAAAAGGAATGTTCACTCACTCATTATCGACCTTGTAACACTTCTCGCGCATCAGTAAGTATCAAGAGGGCCAATGCGTTAATGTAGAAAATTTCTGCTTGGTCCGTAATTAGCATATCCAAATAACGAAACAACCAATTTGTTTTTTTTTTTTTTCCTTTTTTAAATTTGTTTCAAAGCAAAATAACAAATACCACGAGCACTTAATAAAGCCTGTCAAAGCATTATGACTGATTTCAGTGATAGATATTTCGGTTTCAGCATGCCAATTTTGATCTGTCTTTAGTGTTTAATGATTTTCGTCGAAATGTAATATGCCAGTATTTGTTTTTGATACCCTGACTTACATACCCTGACTGATTGACATGTTGAACGGATGTCATCACATCAACTCGAATGACGTTTTTAATAAACTAATCAGGATGACTTATACTATACATGTTTGTTAGTGATTTGAAAAAAAAAGAATATCAAAGCGTAAACAAAACCATAATCCGAGCTCAAAATCGATTACACTAGAGGCAAAATAGTAACAAATGAAATATTTACATAAAAACCCTCGTAAAAGTACAAGAGCATAAGACCAGATGTCTTGGCCTCATTAACGTTTCAAAATGGGGTAAAAGATCGTTAACAAATATAGAAACCAGAGGCTGCACCTTTTAAATTTAATAATATAAACAGTATGCCGAAAAAATCCTCCTAGGACTCCTCAGTGATGTTAGGGGCAAAAAGCATAGCTATGCGAACAAATTTAGTGAGCCCTAACTGTGATGAAGCTTACCTGAGCGACCGTCTCAAACATTGGTATGAACACAAATTTAGTGAGCCCTACTTGTGATCAAGCTTACCTGAGCGACCGTCTCAAACATTGGTATGAAAACAAATTTAGTGAGCCCTAATTGTGATCAAGCTTACCTGAGCGACCGTCTCAAACATTGGTATGAAAACAAATTTAATGAGCCCTAACTGTGATGAAGCTTACCTGAGCGATCGTCTCAAACATTGGTATGAAAACAAATTTAGTGAGCCCTAACTGTGATGAAGCTTACCTGAGCGACCGTCTCAAATATTGGTATGAAAACAAATTTAGTGAGCCCTAACTGTGATGAAGCTTACCTGAGCGACCGTCTCAAACATTGGTATGAAAACAAATTTAGTGAGCCCTAACTGTGATGAAGCTTACCTGAGCGACCGTCTCAAACATTGGTATGAAAACAAATTTAGCGAACCCTACTCGTAATCAAGCTTACCTGAGCGACCGTCTCAAACATTGGTATGAAAACAAATTTAGTGAGCCCTAACTGTGATGAAGCTTACCTGAGCGACCGTCTCAAATATTGGTATGAAAACAAATTTAGTGAGACCTACTTGGGATCAAGCTTACCTGAGCGATCGTCTCAAACATTTTTATGAGAACATATTTAGTGAGCCCTACAGTACTTGGGATCAAGCTTACCAGAGCGATCGTCTCAAACATTGGTATGAAAACAAATTTAGTGAGCCCTACTGTGGAACAAGCTTACCTGAGCGACCGTCTCAAATATTGGTATGAAAACAAATTTAGTGAGCCCTAACTGTGATGAAGCTTACCAGAGCGACCGTCTCATACATTGGTATGAGAACAAATGTAGCGAGCCCTACTTGAGATCAAGCTTACCTGAGCAACCGTCTCAAACATTGGTATGAAAACAAATTTAGTGAGCCCTAACTGTGATGAAGCTTACCTGAGCGACCGTCTCATACATTGGTATGAGAACAAATATAGCGAGCCCTACTTGCGATCAAGCTTACCTGAGCAACCGTCTCAAACATTGGTATGAAAACAAATTTAGTGAGCCCTAACTGTGATGAAGCTTACCAGAGCGACCGTCTCATACATTGGTATGAGAACAAATATAGCGAGCCCTACTTGAGATCAAGCTTACCTGAGCGACCGTCTCAAACATGGGAATGAGAACAAACTTGATGAACCCTATCTGTGCCGTGGGTTTTGTCACTTTTTCTCTGTCCATGAAAGGAGCAACAGGTAATCCCTCCATTTTTTCTCTGTCAGACTGAAACAATCCATACATACAAACACATAAAAAGAGCAGTAAAAAAAGACCGAACCGAACCCAAACTCAAAATTAAAACATGGGGGCAAAATATAGATAAAGAAAACTTTTACATGGCTGATTATGAAAAATTAAATACAGGGAACAAAACTCATGTAGACCTGAAGAAAAACGAGACAGGGAGAGCTAGAAAGCTCACCGTGCTGAAAGTGTTCACTGTATAACAAAGGTTGTGTAACCATCAGAATGGCGAGTTGTTACATTATGACAATAAGCTTACCTGATTGAAGTACTCCTCAAGCAGACAGTCTACCCATGGATCAGATACCTCCATAGGGCGTACTTCGTTAGAGATATCGCAACACTTTATCAACACCATCTTCAGCTAGATAACAAAGAATATATAACGGAATAAACATCACTAGGTAAGGATGACTATTATATTTAACACTGTTTTTATTTAAACGTTTACACTTGGTTCCTGTTGCATTGACGTTAAGCTACCAATTGACAAGGGAGATAATACAAAAACTTTTTTCCGGCTACCTAATGTTACATAGCCCATTGTCAAGGGAGATAATTGAGACTTCTTTCTGGTTACCAAATAAGTTTCGTTACGCTTTGACAAGGGAGATAATAAATACTTGTTTCCTGGTTAACATGATATACCTATATTTAACAAATTAAATTAATTTGGAATGACCATTGAAACATATTTTTTAAAATAAAATTTAAATGAATTCCTTCCATATGTATAATTTGTCTATTTTGCGCTTTCTAGTTGTCATTTTACAGTGATTATTGGAATATCAACATAAGGATTATTGTAGTCATAATTAGAATAAAATAATTTCAAACAAGTATTAAAATACATAGTAGTGTCGTGAAAGTCAAATTCCGTATATTGGTTGGTTGGTTGGTTGGTTGATGGATTGTTTACTACGTCCTATTGACACCCAGGGTCATTTAAGGACGGCCTCCTGGTGTATGCAATGTGTGTGTGTGTGTTGAGAGCGTGTGTATTTGAGAGGCTGCGGTATGTTCGTGTAAGCCTTCTTGCGTTAGTCCGGATCTTTTACTGATTTAAAGTGCTACCACACTGAAGTATACTCCCGAAGGCAGTTTCTCTGTAGTTTCTGTGATATTTTGGAGCTTATTGAAAAAAAGTGTTTCAAAGGATCATACTCTTTTGTCTCTTTCATATTTATTTTTACTTGATAACAACAAATATATGTATGATGTAGGGCTTAAAATGTTTTTTTCGAAATTAAAAGTTCTTACAATTGCGTCACTTACCGTCGCTACAAAATAAAATAGTCCATGATAAAATAGAAGCTATTCGATACGATATTTTGTATGAGAACATAATCGATTGTTTTGCTGAAGCTGCAACAAACATCGAATCATTTTTGATCACGTTAAAGATTACTTATAATCATAATTGACAATGCACGCTTACATTTGTACAATCCGCTAAGTGCTGTATTGAAGCCATACGTTTTGTCATGACACATTTAAAGGCTGCAGTGAGACGTATATTGAGCGCAGAAGCACATAAAAGCAATCAAAAATAAAAAAACATGATACACTAAACGCACTCCGATCTTATAAAACTTCAGCACACGCTCAGTTATGCCATGCTCAGTTATTCCACACGACATGGTCGTAGATTATTTCCTTTGTAGCTTAAATCCATTTAGATCACTTTTGTATTAAAACTTTCCTGGATATGCTACATCAGCAAACAGAATATACAAATTAATTGGTTTTGCTTTTCTTGTTCAAAAGTAACAACAAATTTTTTATTGTTCATTCTCGATAAACATTACCTGCTATAAGCTCGCTTCTCTTGATGGCATGTATGAACACCATTTTTATTTACACCTGATTGTTTCACTTCAACCAATCAGAACTAAAATGTCAGAGATAACCGAAGCGTCAACAAAACCATAATCAGAACTCAAAATCGAATAAATCAGGGACAAATTATGAACAAAGGAAAGATTTTCACGTAAATCACTGAAGACATGTGTTTCTGAAGAACAAGCGTCTTCTATAAATATTATTTTATATAAATATGTAAGGAATGGTTATGTTATATCTATGTTTACAGCTTGGCGACACAATGTATGTAATTTAGGAAACTGAATAGCTTCTCTATTTCGTTAACATTTTATATCAAAGTCTGCTAAATTGATTTGGTGACATAGCAAGCCGGTACAACTCAAATATTTGTGTTGTTTTAAAACTAAACCACAGATAAAATCAATCCATTTTGTGTAGTATTTTTTCGTTTAAACACATGTATAAATAATAGACAAATACAATATTTTAGAACAACATCAAAAACTCAAAGGAAACATACAATGCGAGTTCAAACATTAAAAGGAAATAAAAATGATAAATTCAATGAGGAGCTCAACTTTAAATTTCAGAAATGTTCGTGATGTTGAGTGTTTGATAGAGTGTATATATACACACATTGAATCAGCGCATTTCTCAATTCAACACAAGAATACGTCGATATTTTGCATCGCGTCTATTCCAATGCCATAATGTTTGCAGAGTCAAAACCACGAATCATTCTACGTGCAAATATTTCACTAACATAAACTTAACAGACAATTCTTTGTCTGTAAGGTGAAAAACCAGTATGATAAATAGATTTTTTTCTAAACAAACGGTGGTTGTGGTTAAACAAACGATCAATAAAATATAGGTAAAAATGACAAATGAACAAAAAATGAAAATTTAAACAAAAAAGATGAGTTTAAAAATAATTCAAACTTAAAGGGTTAAACAGATTGGCTAAAAAGGGATTAAAATTTATCTTCTTTACCGCCTGAACATGATCAGGGTCGTTGTAATTTATGATGGGAATAATTGACTTGAGTTTTTCCACGATATCCTTGTGTTTGGCCATGTCAGTTGCGAGTATGAGAACCAGCATCCCCTTGATAAGACAACAGGATTACATACATGAGTACATACATGGTTACAAACATTAAATGCATATCGAGATACTCCATTTATAATTCCGTCCAAAGTGGTGTCCGCGCACATAAAAAGCGCGTAATCTATGGACACTTTTTAACCAAACACCTCGGGACATTATGGGATAAGTTGATTCATAGAAAACACGTTTTCTAGTTCAACTGGTTTAAACCGACATTTTGATTTTACACTGTATGCACAAATATGAATGGATCTACCATTTGGACGGATATTTCAATGCATTTACATATTCACTTGAAAACTACTTTATCTCGAATATGAAAAACAGTGAATATAAAACAAAGAGGGGTGAGGGGTGAGTTTCGAATACATTACTATGCATGAACAGGGATCAAATCATGAGGTCTACATCTATAAACAATTCGAGATAACGAAGTTTCCAATAAACAACCTGATAGACAGCGCAGAGTGCTTGATCAACGTACAATTCCAAACCAGGTCTCACACACTGATCTTACGAATACCAAGATCTTTCGGAGAATAAATGCATACTCATACAATCAAACGTATAACCATTTTCTCATATTTAATATTAATCAAAATGTTTCAAATCCATAAGAAATATTTGTATCGTTCTTACGTGATGTTTGCTATTATGGATCTGGGCTATTCATAGAGATCAGTGAGTGTTTCAAAGGTTTGGAACTTAATACATAGATATATATATATAATAT
Source organism: Mimachlamys varia (assembly GCA_947623455.1). Lineage (NCBI taxonomy): Eukaryota > Metazoa > Mollusca > Bivalvia > Pectinida > Pectinidae > Mimachlamys > Mimachlamys varia. The sequence goes on from OX392545.1 coordinate 24,404,326, forward strand.
GTTACACGGAACACCTCGGCAGTTACCGTTTCCATCTGCTCTTTATTGTCGAAGTCAAAGCCTAGCTCTATCTTAGACTTGAAACAATCCATAATCTCTCCGTGACGAGCCATGTCACTGGCTAGTATCAACATTGTCATAGCCTGGGGGTAGAAAGTTCTTAATATTTATAATCGGCACAACGCGTCGAAACATCCAACAAATAGCTTGAGGGTAGAAAGTTCTTAATATTATATTTATAATCGGCACAACGCGTCGAAACACCAAACTAATAGCTTGAGGGTAGAAATTTCTTCATATTCATAATCGGCACAATGCGCCAAAACATCAAGCAAATGGCTTGAGGGTAGAAAGTTCTTAATATTTATAATCGGCACAACGCGTCGAAACACCAAACTAATAGCTTGAGGGCAGAAATTTCTTGATATTCGAAATCGGCACAACGCGTCGAAACATCAAGCAAATAACTTGAGTGTTGAAATCTCTTCATATTTATAATCGTAACAACGGGTCGAAACATCAAATAATAGCTTGAGTGTAGAAATTTCTTCATATTTATAATCGGCACAACGCGTCGAAAAAACCAAACTAATAGTCCGAGGGAAGGTATTTCTTAATTTTCATAATCGGCACAACACGTCGTAACTTCAAACTAACCGCCAGAGAGTAAAAACTCATATATATTCATATTCGGTCTAACGCGTCAACAGAACAAACTCATAATTTATATTACTGATAGTAGACATTTCTGTGCATCTGTTACAATGTATCGGTTCAACTCGTCAAAAGAACATACCCATAGTTGATATCGGTTCAACGCGTCAATATACCAAAAACTGAGAGTTAATATTACTGATAGTAGATATTTCTGTGCATCTGTTACAATGTATCGGTTCAACGAGTCAACAGAATATACTCGTAGTTGATATTACTGATAGCAGATATTTCTGTGCATCTGTTACAATGTATCGGTTCAACGAGTCAACAGAATATACTCGTAGTTGATATTACTGATAGCAGATATTTCTGTGCATCTGTTACAATGTATCGGTTCAATGAGTCAACAGAATATACTCGTAGTTGAAATTACTGATACTAGATATCTCTGTGTATCTGTTATCGGAACAGCTCGTCAATGTACGACAGTTACCGCCATACTTAAAGCTACTATAAGGTAAACAATTCTGTACATAAGGCTGATGTGATGGCATATACCGTCTAAAACTGATTATGACGTCATATTTATTGTTTTGTGTGAATTGCTCTGACATATTAAAGACAGTTACCGAGAAAGTACCAGAAGGAGTTGTAAGGAATCCAGAATAGGAAAATTGAATGAAAAATAGCTATTTGGAATTCAGAGAAATGCCTCGCTCTTATTCATTAAGTGATATATTGCCAAATTATGTTGTGATATAAATTCTAATCATGTGGCTCTTTCTGATGATTATCAGTGGATATGTATCACGACTTTTTCCGTGAAGTCGTATTCCAATATGTAGTATTCCATATTAAATTACTGTCCTGTAATGAAAATGTCAATTAGTGGCTTATTTAAAGCTTTCCCGAAGTTGGGGCTAAACATACTCGACAATTTGTATATACCACAGCCATATATTTTTTTCATTTAACATATAATCCCTACTCGACTGGCATATCATTAGCACATTGACACATTGGTACTTGATAATGACATAAGCTGTAGGTAACATATTTCTACATAATGGCAGTCTAAATACTAGCAGTAAATGTATGGTTATTAAAAATAAAAGGATTTATGTAGGTGGATAAAATTGTAGCTACATATATATATAAACAGTAAATAATGAAAACTTTTGACATAATTGATATACATTATGAAAGTGTCGCAACGTTTCAAGACTGACTGGTCCCTTTTGCCAAGCTTGGATCGAGATGAATTTTAAATTTGATATGTTCATCACATCACTATAATTGCTCACTCAGTCGACAAAGAAAACAGCAGGTCTTTAAACGTTTGGCACGTCTCAAACAAAAATGATCTGTGCATGAATTATAACGTTGATATAACACTTTTAGAAATTTCTGAATTTCTTGAAAACAAGTGACACATGTAATATTGAAATAATTGTACACCTTTCAATACTTAAATCAAATACGTGTATTAACTAATACTCAGCAATAAAGATTATTTTACCGTAATGGTAAACAGCCTTTAACATTGTATTGCCACACTAACGTTGGATACTGTAAAAATTGGAATTGTTCGCGGTGTAGAAATTTTAGCTTATTTCGCTGGCATTGCATCTCCGCGAATATATCCACACGCGAACATATTAAACACCGCTCAAACTCCACAGTGCATCGCAGTATTATAGCTATACTTTGCAAATCAGCATGACTGACACAGCGAAAATTACCACACTGCGAGCAGTTTGGAGGATGACTAAGCGAAAAATTCAACGCGCAAAAATATTGGCTTTATGATTATTATACATTGTTTCAGTAACTCTGTGGTATATTTCATTCCTTTTACTTTATACTTACAGCCCGTATCCGTTTGTAAACTTCTTTATCTGTATTTGCAAAAATGTTGCATTCTGGGTTGGAGAGTATTTTAAACGCCACTGCACAGTGGTGGTTTTCCAGTGGAGATATGTCATTGTACCGGATAGCCAGCTCAGTTCGGGCGTTGATTTGATAGCTGTAACCAACAAAACAAAAATCAGAGAATGCGTAGGCGTCGTCAAAACCATACTCCGAACTCAAAATCTATAACACAAAGGCAACCTAAGGAGAAAGGAAATATTCACATGGAGACTTTTGTAGAAGTACAAGAGAATAAGACCAGATGTTCCGGAAGAGAAAGCGTCTGAGCTTATCATTGGTGCTGTTTGGAGTTTCAGAACATAGTTCCGACAATGACCTGTATTGTGTTTGAATTATTGCAACAAACAATGTACATATACTACCTATAACAGCTAACGAACATGCCAAGTATATCCAGAGGAACACAGTGTCCATTTGATGGTACCCAAAAAAGTATGACAGAATGGCATTAGAACAATGGGGATATTTACCATTGGCGTTCATATAAGCTTTAAATACCAGAGAACCGATTGTTGACGTCTAAATTATTAATTTGGATTCCAGTGGCCATAACGTATGCCTATTCATTGAATATTGTGTTTTTCAAGTTGGCAGTCATACTGACTATGAATGCAAACCGAGGGCAAGACAATGCTTAAAAAGATAATTTGAAGATAACGGCTAAATTTGTGTTGTAAACGTCAACAAATGCTTAATGACTAAAGCTGAAAAAACAGCCACAAATTCCAGTTTAGAATCCAATCCTAAAGTTTAATTAAACAGCAATAGTAACAGAAACAAGACGGAATGAAATGCAATTTGGAGCTTAACAGAAATAGTATTACGTGTTATTGTAGCCCGGATGATCAAGATCGTGACAGATGCAGGAGGTGAGTAGTACGCCCAGGTCCTCACGTGACATCTTCTCCCAGAGCTTACACAACTGAATCATCCCGTACATCATTTGTGTGACGCAGAAGCAGTGCCGGAAGTTGTGGAAAGGGTTGTTCCGGTAATTTTCCTGAACACACAGCTGTAACACAATATGACATTGGATTGATTGATTGTCTGTATAACTGAATGTTGACAATATCGTCATTATTGCTATTAAGCTTGAAGTCGCGGTAGCCGACGTAATGTGTCTGTCGCTGACTGCTGTAGGTAGGTCTCACAATTAGAGAACAAACAAATCTGAGATTACGAATACTGGAGCGTCAACAAAATCATAATACGAACGCAAAATTTATTAAACTTTGGTGAAACTGACTCAATATAATTAAATGTTCAATGAAGTGGTTCATATTTTATTATACGTGATTTTTTTGTCATTTGTTCAAAGATACAACACTGACTCGAACCCACAACCTCTTTGTTCGACTTTTACATAATATGTGCACGCATCCAATTACGATATATGTGGTACGACCTTTCTAGGACAAGAAAGTGTCACCTACACATGTTGTGGTAAATAATCATACAAAAAGAATATAGACGTCACAATAGTTATAAAACATGATACAGATAGCGAACAGACGCTGTATGACGTCATTATGTAGTGTGGTAGTGCGCAAGGTTTAATGAACCACGCTCTGTACTTTCCTGATAATTAAGCTGTAAATTGCCTTTAATCAATGTACCAAGTATATAATAACAAGGAAGGAAGCGGCGTGATCAAACGTTCTTTTAAATAGGACATGGTATTTACTGTCTCCAAAGCTTCAGTGCAATTCCTTGATAGGATAGAATTTTTATGAAGGAATCGTGCTGAATACTGTTAACGAACGTTTTCTGCGTGCAATCAATTATCGTGGTGATTGAAATCCCCGAAAATTAATCGTCACGAAATAGTTTCAATCAGAGGTATGTTAACTGTAAGAGTATGATACTTTACTGTACAAAGGATTACTACTGTATTTATCTCAAAATTAAATCGCCGCAGATAAGTTGTTTCATATGAAAACGCAAAATTAAGCCGCCGCGAAAATAAGTTGGTCTTCAGTAAACTGCACTCAAAACAAACGCCTTATTATTATCGATAAACAATAAGTTTTCACGGTTAGGGCAACTTTTTAGACATGTTTTAAAAAGTAGAATATCAATTTTATTAAATTCTCATTTCAGCAAGGGATTTTGTTTTTAAGCATGTTCGTGATCGGGTTAATGACACGCAATACAACCTTTTATGTTGTTGGATTTTTTTCTCGTTTTTTTAGTTTTTTTTTTTGTTTGTTTATTTTTGTCTTTATATTTTTTCCGTTTGCAGAAGCTGTATCTTCTATTTAATTAAGTTTTACTTTGAATGGGGTAAATGATTCAATCAATCATTAAATGTATTCCAAACGTAAATGCGTTTATTGCCTTTGATTCAGACTGATGAGCTGCACTTGGAATAGTCTTGATATGTTAACTTTGTATTTAAGCTTTAATAGATATCAAATAGTATTAATGGTCACTTTATTCCCATTGTCTGCTCATACATTTACCATACACCGATGAAATTAACCATATATCGACGCACCTGACCCTTCTGCTTCTACATTAGTTTTAGAAATTTTGAATTCCCACCTTTTGGCCCCTAGCTTCACTGAAGAGTCCTTGGAGGACGAAACAGCTGTATGGTGCAGTTTAATTAATCTTTTCGGCATATTGTGTCTATTACTGAATTTAAAAGGTGCAGCACATGTGTGTGTTACGTCATCTTTTATTATCACATATTAAAGGTCCTGCCCCAGATAGCCTGGTAACGATTTGCCTTTATCTAGTCTACATTGATTCGATACTGGGCAAGTCCATGTGTGTACCATATTATATTCACCACAAATAATCTATGTGCTGTCTTGACTTTAAAAAAGTCAAAGAATACCAAAGCGTCAACAAAACTATAATCCAAACTCAATATCGATTAAACTAGAGGCAACATAGGAACAAAAGAAAGATTTACATGCAGACTCTTGTTAAATGCACAAGAGAATAAGACCAGGTGTTCCGGAAGTGTAAGCGTATTCTGCTTTATCGACAACACACGCCATGTAAGTCTTTGCCACATCTAAGTAAACATCAAGTTCTCAAAACGAGAACTGAGTATCATTGTGAATCACAACAAGTAAACACACTTATGAACATACTCAAAAACGTCCATATTTATATCACTTAAAGATACAGAATATTTCTCAATGGGACAAAGATGGCGACCATAAAACTTGATGTGTCAGATTTGGTCTGATGAAGGTGACCAAGTACGTACTAGTCATTGAAAAGTTGCATAAAAGTATGTATTGGTTGTGTAAAATAATCTTTACATAAATCATACATTCCAACTTGTTGAAAATGTAAATGTAATTCTAAAACATAAATTACATTACACAAAAATTTAATTTCGAAATGGAATTAATATATGGTGATAATAGACCATGTGTAAACGATCGTTAGTATTATGGTGATATTATGATGATCCATAAAGTTGTTATTATATCTATTTGTAGAATTATATATATATCAATAGAGGTTTAAATACTTATTTGCTAATATTCACAAGAAACTTACCAGCCAACGCTTCAGCGTGATCGGGTTAATATTGAACTCTGTGACCAGTCCCAACTCGTGGTACATGTGTTCAAGAAGGCTTAACATCTGGAAAAAAGCAATTTGAATATATTGCTATGATGGTTAACTTTCTATATTTTCTTATTTTATCTATTTCTTATCATTTCTAATTATGAATTTCATCATTTGATTTTAATATATATTTTAAATTACTTTTAACTATTCATTGTCTTCGTTTATGATGTCCCGTCATCTTCCCTACCCCCTTTCCAATGGATGGCCAAGTATCTTATCAAGTCATACCAATCTTTATGAAGCTTATAAAATGTGTATTTCAACATTGAATATAATTGAGTTCATAAGTCTACTCCCGTGTAACAATATATGGTTATAACATGGACCCAATGCTCTGCAATATCACTATTTATATTTCAAAACCTAGTTGTAAATTGACCAGTTAATTTCCTTCTTGTCGACCGTTCAATCCCCTGGCTATTGCTGATTAATTTTTCGAGCTACGCCCCAAACGTTCTTGAATTTCACTTTGAGGAATAATTGACCGCAAAACCATAACAATACCGTCATGTAAATATCGGAATTCATCGTATGACCTGATACTATACACTCCTTTTTCCTTGATGCTGTATGTTTTAATCAATGTCAGTGAAAACCAATATTTCATCAAAGCAGTTTTCATCTATTCGTGATATTAAGCTGTCATGTTTCCTAGTTCAATTTCCACTCGCAGAGAATGCAATTAACAATATCGATGAATGGAGCATACCGTGTACAAACAGGGAATTGGACTGGGTTGGCGCTAATGAATTAACAACTAAGATAAACAACAGAACACAATATGTCGCTTACCAATTAAGATCTGATTCGATCGATAGATAGATAATAAATGCAGAATAATTAACTGCCATTTTGATAACGTTTGATATAACGCTCTATCTAGCCAACATATACCACTCTAAAGCGCTTAATTTACATTTGCTCTGCATCCTTCCATTGTACCATTGTAACGCACTGTAAAGGCAATTTGTTATAAGACTGTAACAGTAATTGATATTGTGGTGTCATTGATTTCTAATGTGACGTCTGAATTTCATAGTTGTCTTCAATGTATTTACTGTTCACAAAACAATTCGAAATAAAGAAACTAAATAAAGCACAATATTTCGATCAGAATGTTTATACGAATTATGAACGTTTTATCTAATGTAATGGCTTTATGTATGTTTGCTATTAATTGCAATGTGTGAACATTTCTTGCTTAATTACAGTAAACATATGTACATTATTCACAATCAATGTAGAAACTTGATAGATGGAAACTGTATAGATGCACGTTATTTAGGCAATGGATGTTTTAGCAAATGTTTTTACAGTCCTATAACACGCATTGCTATTGATGACAAACTAGGGATTTATGTAAGTTTGTCAGCAATAACAATGTCTGTTATAGGACTAACACTGTTTGCTAAAATGTTCTTTATTTATATTTACATTTTGAAAGAATTGTTGTGCTTTATTTAGTTTTTTTGAACCGTTATGAACAGCAAATCGAGTGTAGACAACAATGAAATTGATGACGTCACAATAGAGGTTGATGTCGTCACTATAGCAACTGCTGTTATAGTCTGAGGTACTGGGTGTTATAGGCGTATGACAGCAACTGCCTCTTAGCATTGTGTAAATGAAAAATTGCAGAGCAAATGTAAATATTTAAGGATTAACTTTCTATTTTGTTTAGGTTATCGGAGTATAACTACAATGGGAAACGGGTAAATTCAATAACCGGCGAAGCCGGTTATGTACAATTTATCCGTTTTCCATTGTAGTTATCCCCCGATAACTTAAACAAAATAGAAAGTTTATCCTTATATTTACAGTATATTTCTGTGAAATGTTCGTAACTATTTTGTTCATTATAGTCAAATCTTCGAACACATATTTCATTTTAAAACTAATAAACGTGGGAATGGTTCAATATATGTAACAGCATGAAATTTGCAAGCTCCGCCCACGTTATATTGTTGGTGACGTCACACAATTGTGTTTCAAACTGTAGGATTTGCATAGCTCCGCCCACATGTATTGTTGTCGACGTCATAGAAATTTGTCACGTGTTTGACTACAGTTATGCGGTGATAATGATAATCTGTTGAGCAATGATTATCGAGTGAATGTCAGTGTAGACTGTAAATATATCATAATAACACTATATGTAATATGACCAATTTAGTTACAGTAACATTTTGATATAGAAATGAAATAAAATATTTAAAAACATATTTTGAGGGGAAATTAGTTTAATCAGAAGAAATATTGTTTCAATATATTAAGTGTGAGCACAATGTTTCAGGCGAATATTAAAAACTTCCAAAAGCATAATTATTTTATGTCATAAGGATATTCCGGTTTAATATAATAGAATATGTCCTCCCTTTGACTAGTATACCTAATTCATTTATCATGGAAATGACTGTATTTTTTTTTAATACTTGAAAAGGATAATTAGCATACATATATGTTGAATAGGACTGCATGATGTTTAGTTTATTACACTTGCATGAAACGGATGTTTGTTTTGCCAATATACTATCAGATTAAACATACTAAAATTTAATCTTGTTTGAAACAAGCATTTTCATTGGCTTAAAAATATATCTAAAAAATATAACGTCGCTTTTGATTGGCTGATGCATCAGCGTAATGAATTGTAACAGAAATGAGTCAATCAATAAAGGGAATTTTCGCAAGGTATAGAAAAAATCGGAGTGTTCTCTCATTATAAACAGCTTCGCGGTTTATTAAGAGGACACTCCGTTTTTTGTGTTATAACCCCATAACATAAAAAATAGATTAAAGCTTATCCTTAAATAAAACAAATATAACAGTGATATGTTTTTTGTTTTGTTGTTGTTTCGTTTTGTTGTTTTAACAGATATACGCTTTGACTTGAACTCACCAAGAATAACTTCTGCTAAAATACAAATTACTCCCATTATGGAAATGGTTATTTTCCCTTTAACAAAAATAGAGAATACCGAAACGTCTACAAAAACACAATTCGATATCAAAATCAATAAAACTACGGAGATATTTTTTTATAAACGCATGTTCTGAATTAAATTCAACTTTAAGATGACAAAGTACTATATTTATAATTTGAAGTGATAATACATGTAGGAGTCATTGAGAACTACTTACCTCATTTGGTTCCCAGTGCCAAATGTCAAACGTTGGCTGTTTCAGGTAATCCACTGTTTCCTGGGAAAGCGTGTACTGAGAAAATTCGAAATATTAGAATACATATTTACTAAATATGATATATTCCGCTACACAGGAATGACAGATTTTGCTTTTTTTTTAATAAATACTACACTAGTGAAAAATATCACTTTTTCTGATTTACCCAATAAGAACGCTGCTTACAAACGACATTTAGGAAAATCAAAAGCTGTCCCGGTAGATTTTGCTATAAAAATGTAATAAACATAATAATATTTTGATATTTTTCAATCGTGTTACGCTTCCAAAATATTAGCCCTTCTCGTGAAATATATTTGGTATTAATGAAGACACTGTTAGATATCCTCCAGATATTGAAGTATGATGTCTTTTCTACATTGAAATAACCCGTTATACTTGAGAATCAAGACGGTGTTGTTTCCTTTCCATTGTTTTAAATGCATTTTAATAATGAATTAGATTCTAATCGTTTTGGGATATAGTTTTGCTGGTAGATTTAGGAGGACGAAACAGCTGTAGATTGCAGGTTAATTTTTTTCGGTATACTGTATCTATTACTAAATTTAAAAGGTCAGCATATGTGTGCTTTACGTCATCTTTAATGATAGGGAGTGGCAGACTCTGCTGGTAGATTTATTAGTCCCCGAGGTTTGCTGGAGCCTCCATAGCCATAGTTAATATCATTTGAGTACTGGCACGGTACATAATATACACATTGACGTAGTACACGATTTGAAATTATACAGAACTAGTTTAATTTTACTTCTAAATTCATAAATTAAAGGAGTTTTACGCACCTGACCCTTCTGCTTCTACATTAGTTTAGAAATTTTGGAATTCTACCATACTGTATATACTACTAAATTTAAAATGTACAGCATATATTTTGTATGTGGGTGTTTCGTCATCTTCTATTAAAGTAACGGTTTTCTTATCAGAAATGATCATTAAACAAGGCTTCAATTCTGCAAAGGAAAATTAGCCTGCATCAATTAGTTATTACCCATGTCATGTAGGGGAAAAGCAGTCTCAAGCAAATAATCATAGAAATAATAGAGAATACTGAAGCGTCATCAAAACCACACCTGGAACTCAAACTTGATTAAAGTAAGGGCAAACTATGAAGAAAGGGGATTGTAGCGGGAAACAGTCGGCAGCAATTAGTTGAAGCTTAAGTCTTTTAATGGGCAATGAGTCTGCAGCTATTCCTTGTAACTTTAGTCATGTAAGGGACAATGAGTTTGCAGCAATTAGTTGTAGCTTTTATAATGTAAAGGACAAAAGTCTGCAGTATTCATTGTAACTTTAGTCATGTAAGGGACTATGAGTCTGCAACAATTAGTTGTAGCTTCAGTCATGTAAGAGACAATGAGTTTGCAGCATTTAGTTGTAGCTTCAGTCATGTAAGGGACAATGAGTTTCGGCAATTAGTTGTAGCTTTAATAATGTAATGGACAAAAGTCTGCATTTTTTCCTTGTAGCTTTAGTCATGTAAGGGACATTGAGTTTGCAGCATTTAGTTGTAACTTTAGTCATGTAAGGGACTATGAGTCTGCAGCAATTAGTTGTAGCTTCAGTCATGTACGGGACATTTAGTCTGCAGCAATTAGTTGTAGCTTCAGTCATGTAAGGGACATTGAGTCTGCAGCAATTAGTTGTAGCTTCAGTCATGTAAGGGACATTGAGTCTGCAGCAATTAGTTGTAGCTTCAGTCATGTAAGGGACATTGAGTCTGCAGCAATTAGATGTAGCTTTTGTCATGTAAGGGACATTGAGTCTGCAGCAATTAGTTGTACATTTAGTCATGTAAGGGACAATGAAACTGCAGCAATTAGTTGTACCTTTAGTCATGTAAGGGACAATGAAACTGCAGCAATTTGTTGTAGATTTAGTCATGTAAGGGACTATAAGTCTGCAGCAATTAGTTGTAGCTGCCGTGATGTAGGAGAAAACTGGCTCAAACACAGCATTATAACTTGTAACAAAGGTACTTGCATCCTAAAAGCACTTATGACCCTTTCAGGCAAAATATGTCGTACCTTTTTTGCATTACATCCTATTTTAATGACGGTGCGACGGTATATATACTTGTACATACACACCCATTTGACACTAATGACAACACGACAGCTCTGCTGATTGCACGACAGTTCAGGCTAATGGATACGATGAATGCCTTTATTTAGTCTGCACTACATCAATAGTGGCAGCAATTTCTCAGCATCGATTTTTCAATAAATTATCAAGTGGTTTATCTCTTCATTATACAAGGTGCACTGACGACTTCGAGTGATTAAAGGGGAGCATTTCTTATTGCCTTAGGCTAAATTCCTTTTTTATTTAGTAATTAAGCGAACTTTCTACTGTCTAGCATTGATGGGCTGTTTTATATCACGATATACGAAAAAAAAAGGATTTTTTACTTCAGAAATTTGAAAAAGGTTCTGCAGCTAAAACTTGTTATAAACTACCTAAAACAAAAGGTTATAGATCTTACTGTGTTATGAATTATCCAGTATTAAAATGGAGACTTGTATTATGAATTACCTAGAATTAAAGGGGAGACTTGTATTATGCATTACCTAGTATTAATGGGGAGACTTGTATTATGAATTACCTAGTATTAATGGGGAGATTTGTATTATATATAACCTAGTATTTATGGGGAGACTTGTATTATACATCACCCAGTATTAATGGGGAGACTTTTATTACACATTACCTAGTATTAATGGGGAGACTTGTATTATACATTACCTAGCATTAATGGGGAGACTTGTATTATACATTACCTAGCATTAATGGGGAAACTTGTATTATACATTACCTAGTATTAATGGGGAGACTTGTATTATACATTACCTAGTATTAGTGGGGAGACTTGTATTATACATTGCCTAGTATTCGTGGGGAGACTTGTATTATACATTACCTAGTATTCGTGGGGAGACTTGTATTATACATTACCTAGTATTAGTGGGGAGACTTGTATTATACATTACCTAGTATTAATGGGGAGACTTGTATTATACATCACCTAGTATTAATGGAGAGACTTGTATTATACATTACCTAGTATTAATGGGGAGACTTGTATTATACATTACCTAGTATTAATGGGGAGACTTGTATTATACATTACCTAGTATTAGTGGGGAGACTTGTATTATACATTACCTAGTATTAGTGGGGAGACTTGTATTATACATTACCTAGTATTAATGGGGAGACTTGTATTATACAATACCTAGTATTAATGGAGAGACTTGTATTATACATTACCTAGTATTAATGGGGAGACTTGTATTATGTATTACCTAGCATTAATGGGGAGACTTGTATTATACATTACCTAGTATTAATGGGGAGACTTGTATTATACATTACCTAGTATTAATGGGGACACTTGTATTATACATTACCTAGCATTGATGGGGAGACTTGTATTATACATTACCTAGAATTAATGGGGAGACTTGTATTATACATTACCTAGTATTAGTGGGGAGACTTGTATTATACATTACCTAGTATTAATGGGGAGACTTGTATTATACATTACCTAGTATTAGTGGGGACACTTGTATTATACATTACCTAGCATTGATGGGGAGACTTGTATTATACATTACCTAGAATTAATGGGGAGACTTGTAATATACATTACCTAGTATTAGTGGGGAGACTTGTATTATACATTACCTAGTATTAATGGGGAGACTTGTATTATACATTACCTAGCATTAATGGGGAGACTTGTATTATACATTACCTAGTATTAATGGGGAGACTTGTATTATACATTACCTAGTATTAATGGGGAGACTTGTATTATACATTACCTAGTATAAATGGGGAGACTTGTGTTATACATTACCTAGTATTAATGGGGAGACTTGTATTATACATTACCTAGTATTAATGAGGAGACTTGTATTATACATTACCTGGTATTGATTGGGACACTTGTATTATACATTACCTAGTATTAATGGGGAGACTTGTATTATACATTACCTAGTATTAATGGGGAGACTTGTATTAAACATTACCTAGTATTAATGGGGAGACTTGTATTTTACATTACCTAGTATAAATGGGGACACTTGTATTATACATTACCTAGTATTAATGGGGAGACTTGTATTATACATTACCCAGTATTAGTGGGGAGACTTGTATTATGAATGACCTAGTATTAATGGGGAGACTTGTATTATACATTACCTAGTATTAATGGGAAGACTTGTATTATACATTACCTAGTATTAATGGGGAGACTTGTATTATACATTACCTAGTATTAATGGGGAGACTTGTATTATACATTACCTAGTGTTAATGGGGAGACTTGTATTATACATTACCTAGTATTAATGGGGAGACTTGTATTATACATTACCTAGTATTAATGGGAAGACTTGTATTATACATTACCTAGTGTTAATGGGGAGACTTGTATTATACATTACCTAGTATTAATGGGGAGACTTGTATTATACATTACCTAGTATTAATGGGGACACTTGTATTATGAATGAACTAGTATTAAAAAGTAGACTTATATAATGAATTACCAAATATTACAAGGTAGACTTGTATTGCGAAATACCTAGTTTAAAAAGGTAGACTTGTATAATGAATTAGCTAGTATTAAAGGGTAGAACTGTATAACTAATGACCTAGAAACAAAAAGTCATATTGTTCTATAAATCGCCTGGTATTAAAAGTAGAACTGTTTTTTTACATAACCTTGTGTTAAAAGTTGAACTGTTATACATAACCTAGCATAAACAGTAGAAATGTTTACTAGTACTTGACTGTAGAAGCAGAATGGTTGAATGTGTTAAACCTCTTAAAATTATGAATTTAGAAAACAAATGAATACTGTATAATTTCAAATCGTGTACTACGAAGGGTTTGTATAATGAACAATGCCACTACTTGGATAAGGCAAGTATCGCTATCAAGGCTCCACAAACCTTGAGGACTAAAACATTCAGTGTTAGACTATCACTTTGTATCTTGAAAGATGACGTAACACACACACACATACACACATCTTTTATTAATTGGTACAGTATGCTGAAAAAAATGAATCAGACTGCATGATACAGCTTTTCGTCCTTCTAGGACTCGTCGGTGATACTAGGGGCCAAAAGGTTTCCAAATGTTCTATAATAAAAACCCTTTAATTCATGAATAAAGAAAAAATAGACATAAGCCCGACTCTCCTTAAAATACTTCAGTGTCACCCAGACAGTGCATTTATTTGTTGTGTATCAAGAATCATTACATACGTTATAGTTCCCAACCTGATGTTAATGTTTAGAATGATACAGAAAAATTACAGACAAAGATGTGTGGACATCTGAGAGCCCAGAAAGCAATCAGTGAATCACGAATCTCACCCTGTGTTCTAGTCTTGGTAAGAGGTGCCCAATTAACACTATAAACACAATAAATAAAGCACATGACGATTTTATAATAGAAATAACACGGGTTGTCAATATTATTCATTGGTAATTAATCTCCAGCACACACGCATACATACACACACATAGGGAGATATTAGCCAGGTGGTATAGGACAAGTAGTTAGAGCCTGATAAAGCAGCTCTTGTGAACTCCTTGTATATGATATAATTATATCTGTTTATTGTATTGATTGTATAAGAATATGTACTATAAAGCGCTTTAGAGTATCTTACGCTAGCTATATTTATTTTATTTATTGTTACACAGAAATAATTTTATGCATAATTAATCATTCTAACTCGAGGGAAAATGTTAAGAAACGTCAGTGGCTTATGTTACGTAGTCTGTTTCCATAATAAATACCTCAGAACCACAAAATAAATAGCCTGGCTCCCTATCAAACAGCTGTCTCTCCATTTAACATTCCATACAGTCAATTAAGGTTTTATTATCGTACTTCGGTAAAAGGATTGTAATTCGTATGAAAGATGACGTTACACACACATGTGTTGCACCTTTTAAATTTAGTAATATATACAGTATGCCAGGAAAAATAAAACAATGCATCATACAGCTGTTTCGTCCTTCTATGATTCGTCAGTAATGCTAGGGGCCAAAAGGTGGGGCTCTGTTGGGACCAAACACTGTTCGTCTGTTAGTTAACTTTGGTATTCGAACTTGTGTTCTGGTTATAGACCTGTATACACTTAATGGGCGTCGACTGTTAATGCAAACTTCAGCTTTACTCAAACTTTAAAAAAAATGTTTATTGCATGGGTCCAGTTCGGTGAAGTATGATTATATATATCATTAGACAATTGTAATTTTTCTTTCAGAAAGAAATATTTTTCACCTTTTTCCCATTTTCATTTTTCACCTCAAAAAACTCTCAAATCATTTCCCTTACAGATAAGATATATGAACTTTGCTAGATACTAACCTTCGGATAGGACGGTACATCTCGCTTCAAACTGATTTTCCTCTCATCGCTCAATGCACTGGAAAATTCATTTTGAAAGGTTGGTCTTCGAAGGTTGAAAAGTTTCGTGAATCAAAGTAAAAGGAGGTGAAAAGAAAAAAGGTAAGAAAACAGAAAGGTCAAATAAGGTCAAACATGGTGAAACACTATAAAATGAAGTACTAGATAACAAATCACACTAACATCGATATTTCTGCTCACCCTGGAGTATAAAGTAGTCTAGGGAGCAGGATCTCCCTTTACCGTTTGGGCATTCTTGTCTTACCATTGGATAAGCTTTCAGAAGTTTCACATCTAGAGTATGCAATTTCCCCTTTTGTAAGCTCACCGTTTAATGTTTCAGCTTTCATTTTTCTTTTCAAATCTATCAGAACTGTTGATAATTATTGTTTTAAGCAGGACTAGTATAAACCGTTGTTATCTGTTTATATGAAACCCATTTTCACATGACCTCGTTCAAAGATATCGGGTTGTGACGTCATATTCTCACATTCGAAATGAACGGATTGGTTGGGATCCAGCACGATTACCAATCAGAAAGTCAATTTCAGTAAATAGCACCCAGGAGGACAAAAATGTATGACCTGCGTAACAAACCTAGTCAATCACGTAAAATCACACCAATTTAGAACAAATAAGTTGCTAATTCTCTACAAATTGATCCAATATGTTATTTCTAATTGACAGCTTGATAACAGTGCATGTCGGTGACGTTGTGTGATTCGCTTCAAGCTTATGATGAAGCTATCTTTAACAAGATCGTTTGGCCAAAACGAACGCATTGTATCTATCCAAATACACATTCATTGAAAATTTGATGAAATGGTAACAAACGTAATTGAAAAGGCATGTTATAACAAATATTTATTTAAAATGGAAATTACGGATAGTTGTTTTAACCCATGTTTCGCACCAGTTATTGGAGCTACAGGTAATTTCAAATAAACAGATAGTCAGGTACGTGTATATAGACCCTTACCAAACATAGACAAATAAGTGTACAAAGCCCAAAAGAGCAAGCTGACGTAATTAGTATATCTACTTCTAATATTGATTTGTATAAATGAATCATACATGTAAATAACACTTCACATAAAACTGAGATGAAATAAAATATCCAATAAATTTCTTCTTAAATAACATAATTTCTCATTAATAAGATATTTTTTATATAATATATATTACTGACATTAAATGTAAAATTAAGAAGTGGACCTTTTTGACATACACCTTTGGGCTTTGCATTCCAATTTATATAAAACATCATGGTGATTGTGCGTAAGATATTATTGCTAATTAAAATTAGTGCTTCAAAAATCACATTAAACTACAGTGAATACAGAAAAGTGATGACTACTTAATGAAGAATTTATATAAAACAAGGTGGAAATAGGGATAGGCGAGGCAGCCGCTGGATGGGTAGAACTACGGTAACGTTGATATGATCCCTAGATTTATGTGCAAATTGTGCTAGGGTAGAAAAGATATTAATATTGCACAAAATCAGATTAACACATAAAAGTTTTTTTTAGGTGTGTGATGCTAGACACTAACTAAAACGGGAAAAGTCAAACTGTATGATAGATTTTGAGAGGATCACTTATAAGTATACACAAGGATATCAAAATAGTAATAGGTTCCTACTTGATAGTATAAGTAAACTACATTTATTTAACTGAATGAGTTGCGAATATAAAATAATAACAATTAAATTTGCAATTTCTTGAAAGGTATAATGTATATAACATATGTTTGTATTGAACTGAATTAGTTGCGAATATAAAACAATGACAATTAAATTTGCAATTTCTTGAAAGGTATAATGTATATAACAAATGTTTGTATTGCATTCGATATATTTAAGTTTTGATCATACTTCTTTATATATTACAATAAAAATCTCTTCTTGACTGTATAAAGTCTTATCCAAGTCCCAAGCACGGCGGAGGAGGAGTGAAGTGATTTCAAAATGGTCTCAATATTTACCTCATGCTGCTGAAATCAACGTATTTTTTCTGTGTTGTCCACATTTGATTTTTAATATCAGATATATCGCGTTTGCATTTTTCGATCTCAACCGCTTTCAATCCTTCAACTGAAATTGAAGCAAACCAAATTACCTACATTTGTATCCGTTTAATTAAAAACAGATACGCAATGTTTTTAAATACAATAAAGATATTTCCATTATCGTTTAACGATTAGGTAAGCATACTAATAAACTTAAGTCACGTACATCAACTTAGTTTTGCTTTCTTTCCTCGTCAAATATTAAATATCTAGAAGTATTCAAATCAATCGACCATGGAGACACTTGTTGAGCTCTTCCGATTTAATAGTTGGAATAGCTCGATGTAAGTTGTGAATGAGTTGAACAAAATCTCAATTTGTGTATAATTCTGTAACAATTGTCCATTGTTAGTAACACATATATCCTCGTTATTGTGTTTTTTACTCACGTTCCAGTCGCCGCTCCAGAATGTTAATCCGGTTAGTTATGTCTGCCTTCATCTCTTCTACTTTGAAAACTCTAAAGTGAGTAAATACAAAAAATAAAAACTATTAAACCATTTTTATTGATCTTATAATAAAGTTACGATTCCGAACATGTCCGCTTTTGTAAATTGTTCTTTCGTTGTTTACGTTAGTTAATAATTCCGTAATGCTTTGTATTTATCTTTTACTAAATATGACTACCGAATACTATACCAAATATGTTTGTATTTTTTTTCTGTTTAAAATACATTGAAGGTTTCCTCGATAACAACTTTTCTACTGTTACAAATAATCAGCCATTTTATTGAGCCCTAGTTTTCCAAATTCCCTGGGCTGAGTTAAAGAAATTACCATTTTTTTTTTTTTCCAAAATGTTTATTTTCTTTACAAGTCATGAGCCAAAAACCTTCTCCGTTTAAAAGGGTTTTTGTTCATTTCTTTAATTGTAACCTCAAACAATGACTATTTTTGTTTCGTATCTTTCGCGTAATTTTA
Source organism: Mimachlamys varia (assembly GCA_947623455.1). NCBI lineage: Eukaryota > Metazoa > Mollusca > Bivalvia > Pectinida > Pectinidae > Mimachlamys > Mimachlamys varia. Next base: position 24,423,142 of record OX392545.1, read on the forward strand.
CCGTATGAATACTTTATTCAGTGACTTTTCTCCGATTTAAATGAGTTTTTATTTAATGTTAAAACGCAAACAATGATTATTCTTGTTTTGTATCTTTATCGCTATTTTACTGTTTTAATCAACACAAACGTTTTTACTTGAAGCAGGACAGATATCATATAAACCATTTTTTCCCATTCAGTAATTTGTCCGTCGTACTTCCGAATTCATGAATTTGTCTTGTCATTATGTTGATCTTTATTCCTAATTAAACATCACGTTATTTTCTGTGACTTTATATTCTAAGTCTCTGTTTTGTTTTTGGTATTGTAATTGTTATTTCATTAATGATGTTTTTTATTTTATTCATTTATGAATATTTGAGCACTGGTTACATCTGCCATGTAGTAGTATGTATGATAATCTGATCCAATGTTATGTTTTTTATATTTTATTTTTTCGATGACTTTTTGTATTGCGTTCATTGCTAATATTTTAGCACTGGTTATATCTTTATTTGTAAAGCCAGTTTGACACTCGTATCCAATGTTTATTTCTTCAATGTTATTTTGTTATTCTTATATTCTAATTCAATTCTATAATTATTTTATATAAATGTGTTGTTTAAAAAAAAAGTTCTGTTTTATTGAATATATATTTGAATTACAACATTTGTACCCATAGATGAAGGCTGAAATAAATCAATTTGTACACTTTCTCAAATGTCTGGTGTTGTCACTATTGTATTAGTGGTTAAGGATTCGGGTTTTTTCTGTCTTTGTTTGTAATCGGTTTCTAGTCAGTTATTGATTCGATGCTGTTTAAAATGAGTTACTGATATAGCTGTACGTTTTTTTGCGTTTTCTAGACATGTATTTATAGATGTAACATATAAAATTTAAGACGATCTAGCAAAAAACATGGTGCTCGTTAAATATATTAGCAAATACAAAAAGAGTTACAAAAAATCAAAACTATGAAACGTACAAAACAATGCTAACTTTATACGTTACAATAAGACAAGACTCAACGCCATACGATGCCTTTTTGTCAATTAGATTTTGTTTCACCTTTTTCAAAATTATAAATGGATACTTAAGCAATGGTTTACAATAATATTTTGAATCCAACTGCAGGAATCGGCGTCATTAGATTTATATACATGCGTGTTCAATAATATGTGTTTATCGCAGTTGGTACGCTTTATACTAGGTGCGGGCTGCATGCAATGATGTGCATTATTTGTATAGACTTGTAGAAAATTTTATCAACCCGTGAGGAGTGAAAGGAATCTATGATTGACTATATCCATGAAACATTAAGATGGTGTCATATAACAATATCAATATAACATCAAGTAATAAAAATATTTTTTTAATGATCAAATTGTTTTCGTATCAAAATTGTTAATAATATATAAAAAAAAACTTGGTTACAATTTGCTATATGTTTTGTTGGTTTGATTCGAGGAAATTTAACTATTTATTGAAATACTCCTGATATTATGGGCTTTTGATTTGAAGATTTTATAATTAGTATCACTGACGATAATAAAGTATATGCGTCATTGCAATAGAGATTGTCTAAAATCGTGATTGGTAGTCAGCAGGATGTATTTAATTGCATTTTTCTTATGTTTTTCAAAATGGATTCACAATTATGTACAACACCAATACTGATGTCGTAAATTGATCATGCGCAATAACACAGTCATGCCTTTATCTATTCAATTTCATGGGAAAGGGTTCTAAATAGGCTGTTGGTTCGTGATTAAACGATTCAAATGAACAAATAATTTCAAAAATTGAAAACTACAGCATAATTTTCCCGGATATGATTCAATGATGGGAATTACGCATGCGTTAGGTTTGAATGGAACAAATGAGGGGCTACATTACCTGTTCAAATCCGTAATTTGAGAGCTAAAATATAGAGATTGTAATGTCTCAACTACGAGTAACCTCTAAAATAAAAGATGTTAACTTAATATATTTATCATTTGAGTGTATTTGCCCCTTTATTCCCTTTTATAGGTAATCCGTGACATAAAAAGCTGTTCAGCCTAACTATTAAATATCCCTTGACATGTGACAATGATAACACTTACCTCACTCTATCCTTATATCTTACAGTATGATACTATATCTTACTGTATGGCATTATCTTACCAAATATCATTTCTATCTAACAGCATGGCAATTTGTCTTACTGTATGACATTTTAGTTCACTGTATGCCATTTCGATCTTTCAGTTATACGATTTAGCTTACAGTATGATATTTTAAATAACCGTATGACTTCATATCTTACTGATTAAGATTCGGCGACAATCCTTGATATAATCATGTATAGCATTTCACTTTGTATGAACTAACAAGTAATTTCTAGCATTTCTATTGTAGATTGCTTTAACATTAACAGACAAGGAATATGGTTTTGAACTGAGCATAACAGAAGGTTGGGTAACGTAGCTATTAGGATGAATCAATTTAATATTAATCGTTCCGAAATACGCTAAGGTTTCCATGGTTACACGTAACGGCAAATGTATGACACAAGCTATTTCCAAAAGTAACTTAAGTCCATATATTTGAGGTGTAAATTATGTCACTTAAGTCAACAGGAACCTAAAAATTATCAGTATATCATCTTATTTCATCAATTCGACTGTATCTATGAAAAACTGTCATTAACAGAAAAGGGGATTTTAACTTAATAATATACAAAATAGTGCACAGGCCAAACTATACAAACAAAACTCAACTTGATACACACTGTTCATTCCACAACGCCATTACGATCTTATATGTAACCCATTACCATGGTGAACTGACGTCACCATTAGTTACGATGCTGATGACGTGCACGGTCACAAATTAATGTAGCGTGCGTGTGGGAGCGTTTATTACAAAGTCGTCATCACTTACCTGCTGAACTGTTCGGCGACGTGCGTCAGCACCTGTGTAAAAGCCTGCCCGTCACATGCTGTGGAGAAAATCACACCTAGCACTGTTACCTTCTACTATACTACAGTTTTCTTCATTTTTTTGTGATTTTTTTTTAGTGAATAATGGTTTGACAATGCGCAGATGTTATTCTACAAAACAAATGTACTGCCCACAAATTACAAACTATATGACAAAGGTACATAATGATTTCTTTTCCTGGTCTAATTTCTCCATTTGACGATTTCATTTAGCTTTAATTTGACCTTGATTTGTATGGCGCATGTTTGTGATTGAGCAGAGGATGACAACTTTCTGTGAATTCCTGGTCTTTTTCTGTTTGTGAGTTTTCAAAAGTGTCCACTTAAATCTATGCTTTTTTGTTAAATTTGTTTTGATTGTTTCTCATTGAGTCTTGATGTTTTATTATTGTGCTAGTATTTTCTTTAGTTCAACACAACGCTACAGTCATTTTTATCTAATAAACACAAAACTACGATAATATTTATCTACTAAACACAACACGTCGTAATGCTTTATCTAATAAACACAATGCTACTTTAGTGAAATATACAATCGAAAACAATCTGCTCAAAGTGATATGATTGTATAGTTATATAAAAATACACTTCTAAAAACTATATTATTTCCCAGTCAAATACAGTGCTTAAATATCGGTATTTTTGTCGTCAAACAAAATGTTACTGACAAATATTATATTATTGCTTTTGATCAAACTCGTGTTTCAGCCGTTGTTTTTCTTAAGTCAACTGGTTGCTATGATAAATATTAAACAAAGTGCGTTCTCGGTATATAGCCGCTAGTAAAGCAATGCTAAGAACTGACATTTGAAAGTTCAGTAAAAAATAATGCTAAAATAAAATTAGATATTTCTTTTTTCAAATCAATTCTATCTTACAATATTTTCTTAAATGAAATTCCAATAATGAAATGCTAGATTCCTGTTATCAAACACACTCGACTACAGATAAACAATCGTTACTATGAATAAACATAGGTAACCATGGTTATAAACGCACGTCACTATATATTAACACAAGAAACTGTATTGTACGGGGAAACACACGTTACCATGAATAAACCCACGTAGTGTCACTGGTCCTTCCTTGTTATATTTGGTAGGTAAATATATTTAAGTGTATACAAACCTTGATTCAGTATTGAAATATCAAATATAGAATATTTTTATATACATTAATATATAAACTGAAAGCACTAATGCTTAACCCAAACTTCGTTGTTTGTTTCTTTTTTTTTTCTACATTAATATTTATTTACATTAATATGCTTATACATTAGTATTTATATGCATTGATATTTATATGCAGTCATATTTAAAGTAATTCTTATCGTATAAATATCCATTTGTAAGGATAACGTGTTATTAAACTACCGTTTATACTACGTCTTTGACCCATACATTAATATTTATATACATTAATATTTATATTCATTAATATTCATATACATTAATATTCATATACATTTATATGCAATGGTATTCATTATTATTATCCTTAAAGCAGCTTAATCTGTACATGACATTTTTGTAAATGCCTGGTTTAACCCTTTATTAACTACACTATTAACTGCTACATCATTGTGATAATACAGAAATAAGGGATTAAGCGTTTCTATGGTTACATTATATTAATAGAACATATACTTTGACGCATGGACTTTATCTATGTAGCTGAGGGATTTTTTATGCTTAAAACAACTATAAGAAAAAGTTATCACTTGTTTGGTTAATATATACAGACAATTAACCAGCTATAAGATATAAACTGTATCATGACAGAAAGAAAGAATTAGTATCTGTATTCAAATATTCAAACACCATAACCCGAACTCGAAATCGATTTCACTATGACAAAATATGAACAAAAGGGATTGACACGAAGACCGTTGGTACCTTTCGGGCCTTGGGCCAAACCTATGATTTAACCTTTAGTAGCAGAAAATCTAAGAAAGCCAGTCGACACCAAACCCTAATAAGACAGAAACGACTGTTAAATGATAACTAATACACCGGCCGAAAGCTTTTCGCATCCTTAACACCAAGGAATAACTTAATTTATTTTTCAGAATCAGCTATTTGTTTGAGCAGCACACGTATGCATTACAATAGATATAATAAATTCAATATCATCTGCTGGTATCAACTCTCATATCTATTGTGGTAACATAGGGCTTATCGCAATGTAATACCCAACTATCGAAGTGCAAATGGATGTAAAATAAAAAAAATAAACATATCATACACACATGTTACCATCAGGTATAAAAAGGTGTTGCTACAGGAGTCAATTGAGAAAACAAACTCGATACAGTGGCAATGAAAACAGTCGGTGTACATATGTAGTCTACCAAACAAACAACATAAAATAACATAGTGCAAGCATCAAGTCTAATGTGGTTGTCATTACTTAACTGGGGTAAGTTACTGTAGTTACTTTGCGGAATACACATAATAGTGTCATTATGTACAAATTATATCTTACTATGTGTATAACAAGATATTAAGTACTTTCCAAGCATAAATTGATGTTTATTTGTCTGCATATCCGATTAAAAACAAGTCGATTACATAACACGTTGGATTAGATACTACCAGAGTACGTAAGTATAGAAAGCTAGTCACTGACACGCAAATGTTTGTTTACATAGTAGCATAGCCATATGCATGTAACACATAATTTATTAAAGTATTTCTAAAACAACACAAATGTTTGTTATTTAAGAAGCATACATGTAGCCATAGTTACACACGTGTCAGTTACTATAGTAATAAATCCATAAACACGGATGATCATTTTATTTTGTTTTACGTCCTATTAATAGCCAGGGTCATTTAAGGACATGCCAGGTTTGGAGATGCAGGAAAGCCGGAGTACCGGGAGAAACCATCGACCTACGGTCAGTACCTGCCAACTGCCCCACGCCACGTGGGTTTCGAACTCGCAACCCAGACGTGGAGAGCTAGTGGTAGAATTTCGGGACACTTTAACCACTCGGCCACAAGGATGAAAGTGAATTTTGTTACATACTTATTAACACAGATGAACGTCACTACATAAGCATATTCATCAACACTGATGAAACCTACATAAGTCACATAGTCATTATTAATCAACACAGTTGGAAAGTACCTATTGAACCATATGCTTAAGCACATGTGAAAGTCTCTTTAGTAACATATTCACCAAAACATTTGTCAGTTACCATAGCAATATATCGTAAACGCAAGTGAAATGCACTATATATGAATAATAACAAAGGTGAAAGTAATTTTAGAAACTTATTCATAACACTTGTTAATGTTTCTATATTAGTATATCGATTAACATATTTTAAAGATACTATAGTAATATTTCCATCAACACATGTTAAAGTTACTTTAATTCTTCTACACAATATCATACAAAGTCATTTTCATCTGCGGATCTTTATTTATATATCAAAAGTTATATGATGATTCTTTAAAACGTAATTTAATTGTATACCTACAATATATAATGTATATCTATATCAAAGCCACCATTACAAAAAGTGATCTAGAGAAAAGGGTGCCGATCTACAGTTCGACAAAAATACGGGTGTTTTAACAGAAAGGTTGTGAGTTACATACCTTCATCCTTAATATCCTCGCTACCTATCGCATACAATAAAACAAATAACTGACTCTCGGAATAACCTCGCCACCTATCGCATACAATAAAACAACTAACTGACTCTCGTAATATCCTCGCTAACGATCGCATGCGATAAAACTGATTATTGACTCTCGGAATATCCTCGCTAACTATCACATGCGATGAAACAAATAATTGACCCTGGGAATATCCTCGCTAACTATAGCATGAGATAAAACCAATAACTGACTATCGGAATACCCTCGCCACCAATTGCATACAATAAATCAAATAACTGCATCTCGGAATATCCTCGCGACCCATTGCTTATTAAAACAAGGGCCATCGGTCATCTGGTTTTAATCTCTCATTTGTTACCTTAAAGTGGTCTTTAATTTATCACAAAATCATCCAGAAGAGAATGTCTCAGTTTAAGCATATTTGATACCTTTGCAATTGAAAATATATCAAGTTCTTCCAAGGCTATCGCTTTTAAGTACGATGATGAAAGCACTAAGCACAGCTTCTCGTTCGACCATGTTACCTTGACAACGGATGAACCACTTGTTACCCTGCATGATGATGCAGTGAATAACGACTACTATTTGAAAGGCCTTGGAATGTCCTGACACAGTCTTTTGGAAGAACAAATGCTAGATCCACCAGAACGCCAGTTAGAAGAATAATTAACAACTCCGTCTAGCTAGATCAATCAGTCACAAGGAAGGCTTTCTTACTGCCTAGCACATGGAAACGGTGAAAGGCCTGTTTACTGGATGTCACAGGAAAACAAGAAAGGCATGCCTACTGTCTGAGAAAGGACTACAAGAAAGGCATGTATACTGTCCGAGACAGATATTCAAGAAAGGACTGTGAACTGTCTGAGACAGGGAAAAAAGAAAGACATGTCTACAACCTGAGACAGGAAAACAAGAAAGGCATGTCTACAACCTGAGACATGGAAACAAGAAAGGCCTGTGTACAGCCTGGGACAGGAAAAACAAGAAAGGCATGTCTTCAACCTGAGACAGGAAAACAAGAAAGGCATGTCTACAACCTGAGACAGGGAAACAAGAAAGGCGTGTGCACTGCATGAGACAGGGAAACAAGAAAGATATGTGTACTGTCTGAGACAGGGAAACAAGAAAGATATGTGTACTGTCTGAGACAGGGAAACAAGAAAGGCGTGTGCACTGTCTGAGACAGGGAAACAAGAAAGATATGTGTACTGTCTGAGACAGGGAAACAAGAAAGATATGTGTACTGTCTGAGACAGGGAAACAAGAAAGATATGTGTACTGTCTGAGACAGGGAAACAAGAAAGATATGTGTACTGTCTGAGACAGGGAAACAAGAAAGATATGTGTACTGTCTGAGACAGGGAAACAAGAAAGATATGTGTACTGTCTGAGACAGGGAAACAAGAAAGATATGTGTACTGTCTGAGACAGGGAAACAAGAAAGATATGTGTACTGTCTGAGAAAGGGATACAAGAAAGTTATGTGTACTGTCTGAGACAGGGAAACAAGAAAGAAATGTGTACTGTCTGAGACAGGGAAACAAGAAAGGCGTGTGTACTGCATGAGACAGGAAAACAAGAAAGACCCTTTTACTACATAAGATCCCCTTTGTGGAATGACTGACACTAAGGGATAATTCTCGAGAGAGAGTAGACAACGCCATAGACCAAGGGTATATAACGAAACACCATTGACGTGTGTGACGTAAATAATGCATACCTCTAAACAGCGAAACCATATCTTTCATCACAGACATTATCGTACATGTCTGTGTAAAGTATTGATGTTCCGAATGTTTATATTGAAAAGGTATTATTAATCACAAGCTGTTTATTACATATCTACTATGCTTTCAATTACCCGCCATTTATCTAGGTTGAAATCATGTTAGCCTTTCTGTTTAAATGAGAGTTCACTTTGGTCCGTTAGCCTGAATGCATATCCTTATTATCAATCCGTTGTATAAGGATCTGGCAACTTTCTATATGAGGTCATGTTCTGGTGACCTTTTGCATTAGCCAATCAAATTCCCGCTTACAGAATATGGGAAGTTGTTGTTGGCTGGCGATAAAGCTTGCATGATCCTTTTGGTGCGTAAATTCATTTCGTCAGAAGTTATGACGAAATGACTAGGAGCAGTTAAAAGTTGTGCCATGTTATCAGTTAGAACATTTTCCTGGATTGTGAAGTAAAGGGACGACAAAGGTCATCAGAACATGACCTGTCATGAGTTGTTGTAGGTTACATGTATCTCTGCTTCAACAGCGACACCCGTCATGTTATCTAGGACAACTTTGATATCACGTGATCAAAGCGAGATCGATGCGAAATCATTTTTAAAATATGAAACTTGAAAAAATACAGTTTCTAGTATCATGATTACTGTGGTCAATATAAGTTAATTTGTTACAAATTAATTTAGTATAGTATGTACATTTAGTTCACGGTTAAAAGGTTGGAAGATGCATTCAAATGAACACAAATCAATAAAAATACATATATGATTGTAAAGGCCAACCAATTTTGAGAGAAAACTGAGGTGTTAAAAAAACCATAATCAAAATCGATAAATGTAGGAGCTAAATTTGAACTATGGAAATGTTTTCACGGAGATCCTTGAAAAGTACACGAGAATAAGACCAGGTGTTCCGGAAGAGTAAGCGTATTTTGCCTTATCGACGACACCCGCCAAGTAAATCTTAGTCACATCCAAGTAAACATCAAGTCATCATAATGTGAACCGAGGCATCATGTCAATCACAAAACTGTTAGCATACTAATGAGCATACCGTATAGCGGGAAATTTTAGCGATCATAAAATTTGGCGATTTGGCATGAAAAGTGAAAGTTTAATTTTGGCGGGTTAAAACTTGTCGATTTTCAATAATCTAGGGTTTTAATTTGACGTTGAGCATATATATTACCTACCGGGATGTATAGATTAATAAGTTATGTACATATATCCTATCCATGTTGATTTAGTTGTTGTGTATTATACCAACAATACGCACCACTCATTACTCTCGGGGGTTAACGGAGCAACAGGAGTATTCAAAGGTAAATGACGGTCGGAACAAAAACTTTTTACTTCTTTTTAATTGGCGGTGTTAATATTTGACGGGTGAAATTTTGGCGATCTATATACAGACCCGCCAAATCGCCAAATTAAAGCCCGCTATACGGTATTCAAAACCGTTCATCATACAAGGATAAAACATATTCTCAATGAGACCAAGATTGCGACCAGTAAAACTTGGCCATGGTCATCATCCAGTGATCAATTTACAATTCATTTCATTTTCATGAGGCTTTTATTTTACATATTGCTGAAAACGATGGATTCCACAATGTTAAATTGAAGTATATCCAGATATAAAATGAATCCAATTACAATTCTAATAGTACCGAACTCGGGACTCGCACGTAGATTGATCACTGCTCATCGATACAGTTTATACTTGCATAATTCTCAGTTGGTAAGATGAACGTGAGACTTTAGCTACGTCCATACATCACAAACAGTGGTAAACAAACCACTGACAGTGGTGTCGGAAGTAGCAGGACGCTTACCATTAGCTGCTGTCGGTGAGATGATTTGGACTTCGTATGCGGACCTGTAAACGAGTAGTGGAACATGACGTAATACAAAAGCTTATTGATTGGTGAGCTTTATATGACGTACTATATAACCTCAAATTATAAATTATATAAGATTCAAATTACGTATTATGACGTACTATATAAACTCAAATTATGAATTGTATAAGATTTAAATTACGTATTATGACGTATTATGTAAACTCAAATTATAAATTATATAAGATTCAAATTACGTATTATGACGTACTATATAAACTCAAATTATAAATTATATAAGGTTCAAGTTACGTATTATGACGTACTATATAAACTCAAATAACAAATTATATAAGGTTCAAATTACGTATTATATTATTTTCACATTGCTTATTGTACTGCAAAAGTGGAAAGGTTTGCGGCTTGGATTTTTTTTTTTTTATTTCGCTTTCCTTAAATTTCCGTGAATATATCCACATGCGAACATATTAACATATGAAAAAAATGACACGTAAGAAAATTTTACGATAAACAAAAAGGAACGAGATCAAAGCCGCTGGTACACCATGTGGACAAAAAACCATCACGTTGGTCAAGGATGTAAGCTGAAAACTGCCTGTTATGTAAAATATTAGAGAGTCTGAGGTGCGTGTAGCCAGTGAGACGATTCCTGTATATATTATTATACTGACGGTTTATTTTGGTTGTTTTTCTTCCATGCTCCAATTTCCCTCGATGGATGTTCCACTGGGGTTATTCCCCCTTAGCTCCACCAATATCCTACGATGGTTATTTCCCCTTCCTAAAATTGAGGTATAATAATACTAAATGTACAACAGTAATACTTACGATGACGTATTCTTAGCCATAGATGGTGACATCGGAACCAAGGCCCCATCGCTATCCCGAAGTGTTATTCCGGAATATCTAAAAATAAACAATAAAAAATGTAAATGTGTGCAGAATTATTAATTATAATAATAATTTGACGTTGCTGATTTTGTACACTGAACGTTTGCTAGTCCTAGATGTTGAAATAATAAAGAATATGTGGTGTGTAATAATGCTGTGCTTTTCATTACTTTCTTTTTAATTGTCACTCAGTTAATTGATAAAGTCATTATTGACCGAGTTATCTGGCCTCGGTCTGTTATGTTCTTATATACCGCTTTATTAAAACCTATAGGTTGTCTCCAAGCGGTTCACAACTTATTATCCGTGGTTATGGGGCCTAAGTTACCTACCAATATCGTTCTCAACTCCCTGGGGAGCTTACAACCGGTGCTGCAATTTCGGCGTTAACAGCTAGTATTCTCCAATTTCTAGCACTGCACAACCACGTATTTATTTACAACTGAGTAGACTGGAACAAGAGGAATAAAGTATCTTGCTCAAAGGTACACACCAGAGCCGGGGTCAGGACTCGAACACGCAACCCTTCGATCACATGCCAGATGTACTACCACTAAACCACCTTGCCTCCACAATTTCATATTACGATATTGAAACATATCAATATTACATACCTTGTAATATGAATAGAAACTGTGAGATATTAGAATTAGCAGAAATATTTTGCTAGCCCCAAAACAGGAAGGGACCTGTTAGTTTGAAGAGTAAGGCGGTCTTACACCAAGTACGATTTCCCCAAATATTCTGTCAAATTATTAAATTTCATTCAGGTGTCCAATGAAAATAAAATATGAAATAAAAAAGCAACAACAATCAACAGTGTGACATATTAAGAATAAAAAAGGGGAATAGAGAATTAAATCTTGACATAAAAAAATGAAATCCATGTGTTGCCCGATGTGATGAAGAGGGAATCAGTTAGGAGGTTACACTGTTTGTGATGTTGCCATCTGAAGCACCCAAGTCGTTACTAAGCAAATACGATTTGAACTTGAAAATCTACGGTTTTTCTGATATCAAAGCATCTGTGTTTACATGTATCTTTGTTCCTTAGTTACACAGCACCTTTCTAGTTTGGTTTTGTGCGCATATACTAAGAAGTGTTTATCACAACACGTTTTGTGGAAAACAAACATCTCATTATTGACATAGTGACAATCCCGTCATCACAAGTACACCTGTCGAGTTTCTAACGTCATAGCATCTTTACGTAAGCTGCTGTTAGATAAGATGACGTAGCACACACATGTGCTGCACCTTTTGGATTAAGTAATAGATACAGTATGCCGAAAAAAAAAATTAAACTGCACCATACAGCTGTTTCGTCCTCCTAGGACTCCTCAGTGATGCTAGGGGCCAAAAGGTGGGAATCCAAAATTTCTAAACTAATGTTGAAGCAGATGGATCAGGCACCTTTAATTTATGAATTTAGAAGTAACATTAAACTAGTTTTGTATAATTTCAAATAATGAACTACGAAAATGTGTATATCATGTACCGTGCCACTACTCAAATGAGATTAACTGTGGCTATGGAGGCTCCAGCAAACCTCATCTAAGTATCTGACGCCATTACTTTACTCGAAAGACCATAGTTATTATCATTGAGTAGACGTGTTGGTTATTTTCACATTTTAAACAAAAATATATCAATTATACAATGTTAATAAGTATATAACCACCATCCTCGTAGGGCAATTTTTATGGTCGCCATCTTGATCCCATCGAGAAATAATCTGTATCTTTGTGTGATATGGAGATGGACGTTTTTTAGTTTACTTGTTAGTGTGTTTACTTGTTGTGATGACAATGATGACTTGGTTCTCATTTGAGGATTGATGCTTACTTGGATGTGACCAAGATTTACATGGCGGGTGTCGTCGAAGAAGCAGAAGGCGCCTACCATTCCGGAACACCTGGTCTTATTCCCTTGTGCTTTTACGAGGGTCTCCATGTAAATCTTTTCTTTGTTCCTATTTCGCCCCTAGTTTAATCGATTTTGAGTTCGGATTATGGTTTTTTTGACGCTTTGGTATTCTCTGATTTTTTTCTACCTAACAGCTATATTTTTCTCTGACACTGACCAATTTTTTATTAGAGCGTCTGCCGCTGTCAAGATGGCTTCAGGTTCTGCTCCTTGGACAAGAGTTTCATCGCCCTACTTGATGTTAATTATTCCACATACTATGTGGTTAAATACTGATTAGTTATTAACAGCTGCGAATATTTTAAATTAACGCGGATAACACATGTTTCATCAGCTGAACATGTGTGTTTAATTTACAGTGGAAACAGTTAAAATCAAATTATCACGGAACACGTGTGTTAATTACAGGCAACCCCCAGTTCAAATGTCTGATTTCGGAAATGTAGTATTACATAGGGAAATAAAATGTGTAATGAATATATTTCTCCAATATGCAGGCCTCAGGGTAAACATGTTTCAACCTGCTTGAAACTACCATGTCCATGACCGACATAGTCTTAATTACAAAAGATGTTCCACTTACAAGATGTCAAAGCACAGGAAGACAGCTTAAAAGATTAGCTTTCCACTATATATCCAAGTGTAATGAAATTATAGAGAAAACATAACAATTAACAACCTTCCGTGTTGATACAGGAAGGGTGTATTTCTTCAGGAATATACCAATACAACAACAGATGGCTTGTGCGGTTGTTGAATGGCCTGATTGGCTGACGGTTTCTTTCACACAGTGAACATGAAAGCTTGGGGGAAAGTTTGACATAGATTTACACCAGTAAAATCTTTGTATACATTGTGTTACAACGAAAACATTACATTTTGTATTGTTCTACACTGAATTATGTGACATACAATATTACTGTCTTTAAGGGATTAAGAAAACTACAATTACGTCAGTATGACATCAAAGTCGCTCATCGCGTAGGGATAGATATTTGAGGAACGTTTGATTGAAAGGATATTGATACATTTTAATTAGAATGTCTAATTAGAAATCCTTGCAACTACATGAGTAATTAACTAATAAACAGTTTCCAAGATCAGCTTACATAACATAAATTTACTAGTCCAAATACATCATTAATTTGCATTTGTGTATTCTGTTTACGATACTTAACTACATATCATGCGCACGCATAACGGACTTCCTAACTAATTTGATAAGCCTCTCGGCTCTGTCAAGCTTGGCTTGGAAATGGTAAATATCATAAAAATATAAGCTCAACGGAGTTTTCTACAACATTGATTCTAATAATGATTCTAGGGTCTTCAGCGATACACATGGTTCTCGTTTTAAAAGTCACAAGCCGCAGAAACAATGTATTCTTGTTACAGACACATTAACCTCAGGTAGTAATTTATCTTAAAGACACGCGATTCACGGTATTATGGCAGATAGGCCTACAGCAGTCAGATATTTTGATAATGTAATATAAACCATTTCATCTGGGTTAATTTATAGAATTGACGCATCAGATTTTCACACAATCATTCTTGCGGGGGAGGGATGGGTTACGACAAAACAAACAAAATATCATCAAAAAACAGTATTGTGAGAAAAAAAGCAACTGCGGGGAAGGACCGGAACCGGAAGTCGCGAAGTTCAGATGGTTTTGCTTTCGTTCTGACTGACTAAATAAGCAGTAAGTGTATGCATTTGTTATTTACCAAAAGGTGTCAGTTGTTATCAATATGAGGAGGAACTGATTAAACTCATTCACTTTCAGACGCATGTCCAAATGTTCTGGGAATGTCATGAAAACATGTAAAAGATGTCTGTCGTGCCCTATTGTTTGTTGTTGAGACCGAGATATCCCTTCAATGACGTCGTACTATGTAGTACTAATATTTGACCCAAAACTGCCTGACAGGTGTTGAAACAATAGACTCTAACCATTCACGGTTCTTTTTCTCCTTGTTTACGACGGTGTCCATGGCAACGCCATTGTTCATAATTATCCAGGTGTTGTCGATATAGGTTCGACTTGTGGTTTTGTTGACCATTTTGCATCCCGTTGTTGTCAGGAACTATTGCGATATTGAAAGAAAATTTGGCAAGCAAATTTAATCACGTTTTATTTTAAATACATTAAAATTTAATAACTAGGATTTCGAATACAATGCAAGGAAATCGATTTCATAACGGATAACCTGTGGGAAAGTACAGTGTGATAAACTTCACTCGATAAGTAGAACAATAAGCACATGGCGACACGCCAACGTCACCACTGGTCTTAACAGTCACGTGATGAATGTTAAAAAATAATTGGAAACAAATCCGAAACGGTGAAAGTTGTCGTGTTTAACTACCATAACAGACATCACCACAACACATTTTACAGGCCAAATCTGTCCAATAATTATAGCACGGGTTTAAAGTAAATCTATAATATCTAATAACTAATTACGCAGGCTTATATTGCCGCGTGCGCGCCACGTCTCCATAGGCCAATGAATCATATTTCTGATGAAAGCCTAATGATGCTTATGTCTATGGATTTCTAAATATTACAACTAATTCACGGATTTCATTAACGGTCTTTGATCGGCGTGAGCATGACGTCTACATCATACTGTGGAAAATTTCCATTGGAGCTCCACATATTTCCAAACCGGCTAGAATTTCGAATATAATATGATATATAGATGGTTCCACCTACGATAAGCAAAACTAATTACTGTAAACGTGGAATTGTTCGCGGTGTGGAAATTTTCGTTTATTTCGCTTGAATTAAATATCCGCGAATAAATCCACACGCGAACATATTTAACATCACGTGAACTAATAGTATTATAGGTACACGGAACAAAAAAGCATGACTGAAGAACAAAAATCGTCACATCGCAAACAGTTTTGAGGCTGGCTAAGCGAAAATTTCCACACGCGAAAATATTGGCTTTGACTGTAAGGTGTCGATCCATAATTTCGCATCTCTGTTTCAAAACAACAAAACTACACTTAGCTTTACAATCTAAGGTATTTAAAGCTGCACATTTCTCAAATTCCTGTTTCCTCTGCAAAATCAATATTCCTTTTTAATTAACAAAAGAAAAAGGTAGAGCAAAACATGAACAACGGTTGAACATGGAGACCCTCGAAAAATGTAAAGACCAGGTTATCCGGAATGGCTTGCGTCTCTTGCCTTATGGACAAATCTAAGTATCCATGTGATAAAGGGTGGTTGTGCATCATCATAATAGTAAATCTTCACATTAATTAAAGAAACAGCAATTTACCCACTGAATTCACTTATCGCAGAAATCATGACATACTGTAAGCAAACTTATTTTTGTGCTTTCAAATTTCAGTGAATAAACGGATTCAAACAAATAGGCGCGTTAATGAATTAGTGTACTCATGTATATTGGTGTAGAAAACATTATATAAACTGTTATTCGCCTGATCATAATTACCGCTAAAATATGAACGTTTACAGAAATATCTAATTTGAAGAATTCATTTAGAATTATGAATGTAAGTTGGTAGGGGTAGTAGGGATGTTACCATACAGAAAGTAAAGTTCGTTATTTATTTTATAAGACATTATCTTTGTAGGTCTCTGTCCCTTTTAAGTAAAGGAGGAAGATGAATTGGAAGAGTTATTAGTGTCGATGATTTCAAGATTAATGTAATTTAGAAGTATTTGGCTATATATTTGCTAATCTTGATTACCTAAATACTGAGTACTAAAAGCTGATATTACATGTATAATAAAACGAACATTTACACCCTTTTTAAAGCATTGCAGGTCAACGAAGAAGGGACAAGTTTACTGATTGAATACGAGTAATATATTGTAATATATGTAAATACGATATCATCTTCCAGCGGATTGGCTATGCATTGTTTCTTTCAGAACAAAATAGATACTATATTTTATTTATTATGGTAAAAGAAGAAAGAAAACAGACGCTTATTTAGAAGTGTTAACCTATTTTCTACCACAATAACCTGTGTTATCCCACTCCTAGACCATTGTATAAACGTGCTGACTGTTGGATAAATATGTTATATACGTCTAGTGGAATATGATCTTCCGCACATTTGGTTGGTTGAGAAGTTGAACTTTGACCGGAAATCACGTGGTTCAATGAAACGTGCTGATTGTTGACGTCGACACACAATTCGGCGGGAATAAATACCAGATGATGTGTTTTCGCGCAAACATCATCCGCGGTTCACAGAAAACACCACTGCCATTGCGACTTTGTAGCAATGTGGTAGAAACAGGTCACACCACTCGTGCTTATTGGATATGGAATTTATTTCACTCTCTTTAATTTTTTTTTAAAAGTTGCAAAATAATTAACTCGAATGAAATAAATTCCATAACCAACAACCACTCGTTGTGTTGTTATTTCTATATCGGTCTCTACACTGGTAGCTTAAGTAAAGCACAGTTTAGTTTACTTTTGTATAAGCTGACAGAGATATTTCCCTCCAGGGTTATCTCCCCTTCAAATGTCTGAGGGTGACGTGTCTCAAATTCTCGTTATCC
Organism: Mimachlamys varia; assembly: GCA_947623455.1. Classification (NCBI taxonomy): domain Eukaryota; kingdom Metazoa; phylum Mollusca; class Bivalvia; order Pectinida; family Pectinidae; genus Mimachlamys; species Mimachlamys varia. The sequence goes on from OX392545.1 coordinate 24,440,716, forward strand.
TGCTCTGTGTGCTTTCTGTTAATTAGCACGGTGAATCCGACGCCATAACTTGCAGCGCGGATCGATATCTAATATGCTGCCACGCCGATTTGCTTCTCAGGTAAACAGAACGGTATAACTGGAAACACTTTCATGAAGATAAACAAGCTTAAGGCTAATACATCCGGGTTCTACATCCAGCACATGTATCACGATTAAGCGGAGTAATCAAATGTTCAGATCATGTACACAGAACGAAAGAGGAAATTACATGGGAAAGAGTTCATTTATTTATAGTTTGTCTGCACTATTTTTATCTCAATATCTGTAGTAGTAAATTTTTATTTACGTTACACTTCTGTTATCAGCTGCAGAGCCAAACTGTACGAGAAGCCAGCTACAGGACAAAAAGGAATCGTGTCAGCAAAACTTAACCGGAATAGAAATATTAGGTTTACTGCAATAGCCGAATAGGTCTGATTGGCTGACGGGTTCTTCCTCACTGAACAAGAAAGCTTGATGGAAAGTTTGACATAGATTAACACCAGTAGGTTACGATCACGTAATATTTTCAGCCCAAAGTAGCTTTTTTACCGTTCGTGATATTCAGCGAATCACTACCTGCATAATCACAAATACAATTGTATATAGGTAGTTGGACATCAAATAAACTTAAATTATAATAGGCCTTGCTGGCAGGCGTTTGAGTCTGACAATTATTTAGTATTTGAAAGCAATTCTTCAAAAAAGCAATATCAAGTTATCATTCCTATTCCTGCGATGTCATTTCTTAATTAACTAGGTTATAAATGACTGCATATGATGACTTTTTATCAGTGATTTTCAAATAAACTTAAAAAAAATCAATAAAAGAGTATTGAATATTTGCTTACTAAGATGCGCATTGGACGAATTTGTCAAAAGTGAAAATTAACAGAAGTCTTACATATAAATGGGTTACTTCTACCGATGATTGACATGGGATAATACTGCTTATTATTTTGATCCAGAATAAAAGTTCGTAAAGTTATTCCAACAATAAGATGACCAATTTGTTAATTTCCTATCCACCTGTTTTCCGTCCAACACAATTGAAATAAAGTAAAATAAGTAAAACTAGTAGTTCTGAAAGAGACCAATAAAAATACTGCATCTCAGATATTTAAAAAAAAACAGTAAAAATTGTTTCATTAGCATATTCATGGATCACTTAATACATTTAACCTAAAATTCTATTTTGTAAAAATACATAAGGCAAGCCCGCAACAGACCAACTCGGCAGATTTGATAAAGCAAATGCAAAAAAAGGAAACACGATAAAACAAACAAAAGAAAGAAAAATAGAGAACAAGAAACCATAAAGCAACCACAAAAAAAAAAGAAAATAGGATAAAGCTAACACAAAAAAAAATTAGATAAAGCAAACACAATAAATCAAAATTGGATACATCAGTCGCATAAAGAAATCAGAGAATACAACAAAACCATAATCCGAACTCAAAGTCGATTAAACTAGAGGCAAAATAGGAACAAAGGAAATATTTACATGGAGGCACTCGTAGAAGTACAAGAGAATAAGACCAGGTGTTCCAGAAGAGTAAGCGTCTTCTGCTTCATCGACGACACCCGCCATGTAAATCTTGGTCACGTCCAAGTAAGCATCAATCCTCAAAATGAGAGCCGAGTCATCATTATCAATCATAACAAGTAAGCACACTACTCAGCGAACTCAAAAACGTTCATCTTCATATCACACAAAGATACAGAATAACAGAGAAGCAGGGGATTAGATAAAGCCAACACCAAATTCGAGCAAACAAATTATGATAGAAATCACCGAGTGTTCCAACATTGGTCATTTTGCAGTACAAATATACTATGATCGTAATCAAATATGTTTTATACAAATTGTAGATTACACACGTTTCTACTGTTGGCCAACCCTAATTAAAGCCCTGTCACATTTTTTTAAGTTAGTCATCAATAACGATGTATGTTATAGGTCTGTAACAAACATCAACTGCTAAAATAAAACTATGTATCTACAAAAAATAAAATCAGAGAATACCGAAGCGTCAACAAAACCATAATGCAAACTCAAAAGATATTAGAATAGAGGCAAAATATGAACAAAGGATAGATTTACATGGAGACCCTTGGTAAAAGTAAAAAATAAAACAGGTGTTCCGGAAGAGTTTAATAGGACTCACACAACTAAATAATTTACTATATGTTATTACTAAGCTTTCGAGCTAATAACTTTAATATTTGAAGTACAACACTTGTGTAAACTGCCTAAATTCACAGATACATACATGACAAAGGCTTCATGGGGCATTTTATGAGGAGTTTACTGGCAAATTAGCTCGCTACAGGCGTCTGCTTCGGACAAACGGAAATTTACATGTCAAACCAGTGAAATGGGACGGGAACACCCTCTGACTTTTGACCCCATATCAATCCGCCATCACATATCAAAATCTACCAAAAGTATATATTTTTGTAAAGTTAAATATCTACAGATTTCATTCAATGCAGAATAGGTCAACAATTAACTATTTAAATTACTCAGAACCACTGTACTAAGCCGGAACAAATTTTCAGTAGGGACTACAAACGTATGAAACACTTTGTGATAGGCTGATTTAGTTGTGTGAGTCCTTAATAGAGCAAGCGTCTTCTACTTCATAGACGTGTTCAAATTTTGAAATATGCTAACATTGCTTTGCGTGTTTTCACAGTCTAACGCAAGAACCTTTATCGAGTGCAACATTGTATTAAATTTAGTTAGAAAGTCTCAGATCAAGTTCCTTAATTGCTGCCGCCCATTATGATACAGTATCTGAAACATGTCGATGGTTCATGTTCTCATAAAATTCTGTCATTTACGGAAAGTGTTCAGTCATATTGAAAGCCAGCTCATTATCAACCTAACTGCAACATACTACGCCTAGCGGTATAATTTGTACGGGTTTTAAGACAGAGCGGGTGATGTACATCTCCCCAGTATCATTAGTGGTAAATGAGATGGTGTATCTGAGCTTAATCCCTATCGGACCGTATATCGTCTGTTTATCAGACCAAACCTTCTCCGTGATTTCCTGTAATGCCGGATTAATTGGCTGCCTTATTGGACTCGCCAGATTAAAAGCGTCATCTGGGCCAGTAAAAAACATGGAAGTGGCACATCGGCATTGTTAGCTCTACACATTTCGGTAGCTTTGTTTTATGTTGGGTTTTTGTTCATATCTACATTTGCTTAGCATCCTTCCGTTGCATTTCATTGCGAAGGCAAATGTTGTTATATGTGAGGTTTTTGTTCATATCTACATTTGCTCTGCATTCTTCCGTTGCATTTCATTGCGAAGGCAAATGTTGTTATATGTGAAGTTTTTGTTCATATTTACATTAGCTCTGCATCCTTCCGTTGTATTTCATTGCGAAGGCAAATGTTGTTATATGTGATGTTTTTGTTCATATCTACATTTGCTCTGCATCCTTCCGTTGTAATTCTTTGCGAAGGCAAATGTTGTTATATGTGAAGTTTTTGTTCATATCTACATTTGCTTAGCATCCTTCCGTTGCATTTCATTGCGAAGGCAAATGTTGTTATATGTGATGTTTTTGTTCATATCTACATTTGCTCTGCATCCTTCCGTTGTATTTCATTGCGAAGGCAAATGTTGTTATATGTGATGTTTTTGTTTAAATTTACATTTGCTTTGCATCCTTCCGTTGTATTTCATTGCGAAGGCGAATGTTGTTATATGTGATGTTTTTGTTTAAATTTACATTTGCTTAGCATCCTTCTGTTGCATTTCATTGCGAAGGCAAATGTTGTTATATGTGATGTTTTTGTTCATATCTACATTTGCTCTGCATCCTTCCGTTGTATTTCATTGCGAAGGAAAATGTTGTTATATGTGATGTTTTTGTTCATATTTACATTTGCTCTGCATCCTTCCGTTGTAATTCTTTGCGAAGGCAATGTTGTTATATGTGAAGTTTTTGTTTATGTTAACATTTGCTCTGGATCCTTCTGTTGTAATTCTTTGCGAAGGCAAATGTTGTTATATGTGATGTTTTTGTTTATATTTACATTTGCTCTGTATCCTTCCGTTGTAATGCATTGCGAAGGCGAATGTTGTTATATGTGAAGTTTTTGCTTAAATTTACATTTGCTTTGCATCCTTCTGTTGTAATGCAGTGTGAAGGCAAATGTTGTTACAAAACTATAACAACTTTTGTTGTTTTGACGTCATCAATGTCATTATCGTCTAAACATGATTTGCTGTTCAAAACCTGTTCGAAATATCTTTAAAAAAAACAAAGGTTATATCAAAAATGTAAATATAGGTAATGAACGTTTAAGCAAATATTGATACAGTCCCATGTATTTACCTACGGGGTTTATTAATTTTGTCACCAATAGCAATATGGGCGGATTTAACACTCCGGCCTTCCATGCAGGCGGCCGGGGTTCGATTCCCGTAATCGTCATACGCACGGAACATTCAGAGAAAGTGTTTTTTCTCCTGTCCACACAACTCAAACAACCCAGGTGGAGTATAAAATGGTCTGGGGTGGATGTTGTAGTATCTGTGATGTAGCATTCAAGTGTGGTGGCACTATAAAAGATGCCGTTGGGTCCCACTACAAACAGAACACAATCCATCTCCAGCACACACGCATACACACACATATGGAGATATTAGCCAGGTGGTATAGGACAAGTAGTTAGCGCCCGATTAGGCAGCTCTTGTAAACTCCTCAGAATTGTATATGATAAAACTGTATGTGTTAATTGTATTGATTGTATAAGAATTGTTTATCTATGTACTGTAAAGCGCTTTAGAGTGGCTTATGTTAGCTAGATAGGGCGCTATATCAAATATTGTATAATATTATATTATTATTAATGTGTGTTATAGGACAATAACACCATTTGCCAAATCATTCATTGTAGAATCGACTTCTACTGCTTTTTTCTTTTATTTTGCCACACAGCCTAGAGTAAAGGTTAGAGTTAGCATTAGTGCTAATGCCTGACGTAAAGCTTTGTGAGGGGAAATACCTGCTGACTCCGGCGGCCTGAGCGATCAGATCATGAATGTCTCTGGAACCACAGAACCGGCTCAAAATAATCTGGAAATAAAAAATAAAACGCACGTTATCATGTTGCCTTTGCCAAACATATATAGGTTAGGTAATTTGATGTAGTTTTATCTAAAATGAGTTACATTTTAGGATAAAACGCATAATATGTGTCTGTAAAAACAGAACCGATTCAAAATAATCTGGAACGAAAAAAAAATACGACATACTTTATCATGTCGCCCTCTTAAACATAGTTATGTTATAAAATCTGTAGTTATATGTATATTATAAAAAAAATTGTAATAACTATTCAAGAAAACCATAATCCGAACTCATAATTGATAAAGATATCCTTTTTTGATAGCTGAAATAGGAAATGTGATAAAATAGCAATTCTTTTACTATTATTTCCACGGCGCAATTTCAATGAATGTTACTTGTCTTCGATGTTTTATAGAAATGATTCTTTATTTTTATGTGTAACTCGGTCAATTTTATATAGTCGTTATATTATAAAATAAAGAATACCGAAGCGTAAACAAAACCATAATCTGAACTCAAGATCGATTAAACTAGAGGTAAAATATTAACAAAGGAAAGATTTACATGGAGACCCTTAAAAAGTACAAGAGACTAGACCAGGTGTTCCGGAAGAGTAACCGTCTTCTGCTTCATCGACGAGTTACATAAAAAGTTGCATTCTTGATATGCAACTCGCCTTGTTTTTTATAGAAATAATACTTTCTTTAATGTGTAGCTCGGTTAATATTTTATCTTATCGATGCGAGTAACTGCACATGCTTGGTGACCAAACGTAACGAAGGAAACATATAGGTCGGAAGGTCATGAAGCTTCAACCTTCATACGGAGCCTTGTTTGAGATTCCAGACGTAGACGATATTAACTTGATTTAGTTAAAACTTTGTTTTTTCACATGTCTTTACATGTTATACATTATGCAAGCATACTAGAGTATAAATGAATGGGCCACAGAAACAAGTGTTAATAAACTGAATCAGATATAAATATGTTACCTTTATCTTAACCAACAATAACAACCATAGCGATAACGATGTGAATAGGGTTAATTACAGGGGAATTTAACTAGGGGAAATATAGTGTACAAGGAGTAGGGTACATGACAAGGATATGTTGTGTTTTAGACATTGTGGAAAAGATACATCCAGCAGTTGTGACGCTTATAATACACTCAAAGTTGAACATTGGTTTACAAATTGAACTGGATTTGCGATTGTCTATGGACCACATAGCAAAAGATAAACAATATAATAAAAACTGTATTAACTAATTAAGAGATAATTGCCTCCATCAAACGACCCTAACACATGCAATGGTATATATTCATACTTTTTTTACCATTATTGTTCTCTTTATTTCCTCGACAAATGAAGATTCACAAATAGGATAACAATTACATCATACAATCAGCATAAAAGCAAGAATAGTTTGAATATACATATAAAAAGTTATTTCACACACACGCAATTATATTGAAATATCAATTGTTAGCAAATTGGATTATATTTTAAACATTTCATTCAGAAAATTTAAATTTGTTAATCTTAGATATTCGTTAATAAAAGTTGATTTTCAAACGGATTATGCAGAAAAGATTTAATTGTATGAATTACCTTCAACCTTCGCAATCTATTAAGAGTACTCTCCATTTTTGTGTTATGGCTCAATAACATTAAAAAATAACTTAATCATAAATATGATATACTTTGTTATTCAGTGTACTGCCAATGGCAGTTTCGTTAAAATAACAACTTATCCTTGAGAGTATCAGCTCATTTTTTTGGTATCATCATGATACTGGTAATGACGTGAATCGTATGACAAATATAGAACTTCAATCGTCCATTAGATATTCAGCGATATTATATCTAAACAAGTCTTCAATTAGCAACTTAATCACGGGATAATTATATCTCAGTATATCATAAAATCAATAACGGGTCAAGAATAGTTCAGGGGGTTATGAGATCAAATATAACAAGCAATGGGCGTCACGTTTCTATGTTCTATGTCGCCATCTTTGTCTCATTGAGATATATCGTTTCATCTTTGTGTGATATGAAGATGGACGTTTTTAAGTATACACATTAGTGTGCTGACTTGTTTTGATTGAGTAAAATGACTCGGTTCTCATTTCAAGGACTTGATGTTTACTTCAACGGGACCGTTTTACATAGCAGATGTCGTCGATGAAGTAGAAGACGCTTACTTTTCCGGAACACCTGGTCTTATTCCCGGGTCCTTTAACGAGAGTCTCCATATCAATCTTTCATTTGTTTCTATTTTGCCTCCAGTTTAATCGATTTCGTGTTCGACTTATGGTTTTGTTTACGCTTCGATATTCTCTATTTTTTTCTAAGCGTCCACATGAATGACCGTCTCAGGTGGACGTCAAGGAAAGGACGCTAACGTATACAATATAGTTATTGTTGATTAATGAATAAGAAAACTGAGGCTCATTATATATACCGTAAATTGTATTCTGTAAAAGAGAAAACATACCAGCAATTCTACAATTTAGAATTCGTGAATGGTAGTGATAACAGTTATGTCGGCGAGATTGAGGGAGTTCACACCACTAATTGATGCGAGTCCATATTTTTGTTCACGGTGTCGAATATATATGTTGGATGTCCTTTTTTTATTGAAAATTATTTGTCTGTTACAATACTATGTTTGATGTTTGTTATTTCACGGTAATTGAGCACAATAAGCTTTTCTGTTTTTCATAAGAAAACCACATAGTCCATTTCATCATCTAAATACCAATTTTAGTGCTACTTCCTTTTTCATACTCTATGAATGTAATTTTAAAGGGACTATTCATTGTACAAAAGATATTACTCTTAGCTACTAAGTGTCAGTACACTAGAAGCATACGCGCTGCCTTGTGACAGGCTTGCAAACGAAAGAGTCAAATGTCCGCCATTTTGGGAATTTCGCATTTCCGATGTTCCAAAAGACCTGATCGAATTGCTACAATCTATGAAATATATAACTTATATATAAATCGCGTGTATAAATGTTCACGCTTATTTAGAGAAGGGGTTTTTTTTGAAAGGCACACATTTCAATATCTATATTTTGCATTTGAATATTATACCACTTCGCAAAATGTTCCACTTAACAAAAAGAAATAGAGAATAGCGAATCATCAACAAAACTCAAACTCAAAATCTGAAAAAAGGAAAGATCCACATGGAGACCCTTGTAAAAGTACAGAGAATAGGACCAGGTGTTCATGAAGAGTAAGCGTCTGCTTCATTTTGTCAAATTTATGATAATTGATAATATGGTTTTATTGAGAGAGGAATAATCACCAAAAAACGGAGATACAAAATAAAAACTAACATTTGTTTAAGTATATACAGGTAAGGGCAAAATATAATAAGCCTTTATAACACGCTTGTTACAAAATAAAAACTAACAGTTGTTTAAGTATATACAGGTAAGGCCAAACTGTATTAAGCCCATATAACACGCTTGTTACAAAATAAAAACTACCAGTAGTTTAAGTATATACAGGTAAGGCCAAACTATAATAAGCCTATATAACACGCTTGTTACAAAATAAAAACTAACAGTTGAGTAAGTATATACAGGTAAGGCCAAACTATAATAAGCCTATATAACACGCTTGTTACAAAATAAAAACTAACAGTTGAGTAAGTATATACAGGTAAGGCCAAACTATAATAAGCCTATATAACACGCTTGTTACAAAATAAAAACTAACAGTTGTGTAAGTATATACAGGTAAGGCCAAACTATAATAAGCCTATATAACACGCTTGTTACAAAATAAAAACTAACAGTTGTGTAAGTATATACAGGTAAGGCCAAACTATTATAAGCCTATATAACACGCTATGCCTCCATTACTGGTAATTGTCGATTGATTCCTCTGGACATTCTGGGTCTAAATTGAGAGCTGTGATTAGTATTGAGTGTACGTTAGGTGTAAACGATGTACCAGCGACAGGTGATTAAAACGGATTGGTAGCCGATGTTCGCCAAAACGAGGTCATTTGGTTTGATTTCGGAAACATTACGTCGATGTACTGTTATGTGTAGGAAACAGTTTTAAAGTGATGGTCATCTCATAACAACGCTTATGTTATAACACTAATAGCCACATCATTACCAAACTTATGGCATTATCATACAGTATCACAATCATTTTACCTCATTAACAGCCTATGACATTAGTATACAGCATGGAAATCATGTCACCTCATTAACAACGTATGATATCAGTACACGATATGACAATCATTTCATATCAATAAAAAACTTATGACATTAGTATAAAGTGTGATAACCATGTCACCTCATTAACAAATGTATGACATCAACATACAGTATTACAATCGTTGTCACATCATTACCAAACTTATGACATTTGTATGCAGTATGACAATTATAAAAGTGTCTGTTCTTTTCATTCATATTTAATTTGCATTTTGAATATTTTTAAGCATTGCTCATTCAGCGACCGGTAGATGGGTTCATTAAATTTCGCGGTTTTTTCCAAAGAGAGAAATTCTGACTTTATACGATATGTCAGTGCGGAAATACACAAAAGTAATAATATGAAAGTAGCCTCCTCGCCACTTAGCTAATTGGTTGCAATACTGGTTTAACAGTAGTGATAAGGTCGTCATCAAAATCAAGCGTTAAAAGACTAAATCAATGGGAACAAATAAGAGAATACCAAAGCGTCAACAAAACCATAATCCGAACTCAAAATCGATTAAAAGAGAGGCAAAATAGGAACAAAGGAAACATTTTCATGGAGACCCTTGTAAAAGTTCAAGGGAATAAGACCATGTGTTCCGGAAGAGTAAGTGCTTTCTTCTTCATCGACGACACCCGTCATGTAAATCTTTTTTACATCCAAGTAAGCAACCATCCTCAAAATGAGAACCGAGTCATTATTGCCATCACAACAAGTAAACACACTAATAAGCAAACTCAAAAACGTCCATCTTCAGATCACACAAAGATATGGAATGTTAGATGAAGCTTACGGTATTATGTATCTTAGCTGTGCGTTTAATGTATATGTATCCCCTTTGTAACATACCTGGTCGTCTTAACAGTTAAATATGATATTAATAATGGTATGCTTTATTTATACTCGATAAGATGTTGAGGAAAATCTTATCATACAAGTGGTCGATAAATTGTAATATACATTCTTAAGCCCTTTCATTATTTATAGTACTTATGGATTTATCATCTTGATATTATATATACCGGGTATTTATATCTAATGAATAGTATATACCACAGTATTATATAGATATCAACATGTTCGAACAAATAAGCATTATGTTTCTGTACTAAATAGGTTAAAATTAGTAATTATTTAAACAAACTTTGTCACATAATGTACAATTCTTACACAAAGTATATAAATTATCATAACTAAGTCACTTATAACCAGTTTTGAGGAAAATAGATCAATTCCTTAGACTTTATCTTATATAGAAATATAGCTGTATTTGCTCTGCCTATGTCCATTATTCAATTATCATTATATATATTACATACTGTTATAATATTTTGTTTCTTGTATACGTAAACACCGTATAAGGATTGTACCTCATTTTGACTGCGTATACGGTAGTATACCCGCAGATAGCAACGACCATATACTTTGGTGCGCGTTACAATCCTTATATTGACATCATTATTAATTTCCATGTGTTATACGAACATTCGAAGCGGGTTGCTACGATGGTAACTACGATGGCTGTGGTTGCTAAGATAATATAGTGCCACTGAATCTTCATCGATATATTGGTAAGTTTAGATTTACGCAGTGAACAACACAATTTTTCTCCATTACATCATTTGTAAATTTTGTACTAAATAAAGTTGCTAGCACTTCGAATTGATTTCTTGTATTTATAACGGTCGTTATGTAACGCACACCAAAGAACATGTTCGGTTCCGACTGTGTGCATACAACAGTATACGTATACGTAGTCAACGATTCCTATTTACACATCGCTATAACAATATGTCATTTTACAATAACATAAGTCGTCTTATGTCAGTTATTGTTGTATTAGACATAATAAGACACACGTGTCTACATGGCAACTGTTTTAAACCATAAACAGTTCTGCCTAATCATCATCCTGTTTTCGTTTCTAAAACCTGTTATTTTCCCATCATATCCTTTCACAGTTTATCTACATGTATGCTTATTAGCACCTCAGTACACCGTGCTTGGCACGATAATATTTGTCTTCAGTCATTGTTAAACGTCTAACGGAAAACATGTTTACTAACCAACGACAGGTAAGCTAGTACTTTAAACAGGAGTTACCAAGGTGTGACAGACTTTAATTGTAGATCAGGGCCCAGCTGTTAGCGTAATCAATATTTAATGCTCAACATTTGATAAATCTATCTCAATGCAATTATGCCTGCTTACATCTCAATCAGTATTCCAAATTATATTTGAAAAGATATTTGTAAAATGTTTATAAAAAATAATATATGCTGTCATTTTGTCGTACTGCACGGTTAATGATAATACATACTGTTATCATGTTTGCCATTAAACAATATGCTCATATTGTTGATATGACTGTTATTGTTAACATGTTTCATTATGAATTTGTAATATACATACATGTATGTCTACTCTCCGATGTGTTTTTGCACAAGGAATAAAGAAATCTGAAGGTAAAATTTCACATGTTTGCAAGTAAATTTTCAATACAAGATATATGATATATGCAGAGTTGTACCTGAATAGAGTTAACCCCAACTTTCTCGAACCCGGTTTACCCGAATACCTGCAATTCGTCGAACAGTTTATTTGTTTTTACAATTTTCAACCCACCTCATATTACTCGATTAGCATGTATTCCTCAAACTATTGATCAGGCCCCCGTGAGTTCGAGTAAGTGGGGTTTTACTGTATTCCTCAAACTATTGATCAGGCCCCCATGAGTTCGAGTAAGTGGGGTTTTACTGTATTCCTCAAACTATTGATCAGGCCCCCATGAGTTCGAGTAAGTGGGGTTTTACTGTATTCCTCAAACTATTGATCTGGCCCCCGTGAGTTCGAGTAAGTGGGGGGGGGGGGGGTTACTACATATGGTCGCATTTAAAAGTTACAGGAGAAATTTAATTTATTCTTGTCACGTATTAACCTCATTCAACCATGAAGACACATTTGAGCTCTTGCAAATTAAAGGTTGGGGTAGCCCAATATAAAATTTCAGGGGTGATGACTTTAGTTCCTTACGTTTTGAACAACTAGGCCCGGACCACTGGTCGCCTGCTAACTTTGTACCACAGGGAATTTCCCTTCGTTCTAATTAGTATATCGGCCGAATACAGACAACTAGTTTGATCCCCAGTAAGACCAGCTTACACGCTATTCCTTCAATTTATAAAGGTTTAACTTCAAATGATTCGCGTGCTTCATTAGTGACACCTTGTTATTATCGTCACGGTAGGTTTCATCTCACCTGTCCGTCTAATTACGATGTCTCATGACTGATAAAGTTACGCTTGAATGCACTAGCCAATCAAATTTATTTTGCAGCTATATATTTAGACTGGCTCCCGTCTTCAGAATAGTATAAATATATTAAAAAATAGTCTAATAATTTGATCATTTGGTTGTCTTGATGTATGAAACAAGGGGGAGGTAAGCTAGTAGCAAAATAAAGTAGAGCAATTCTCTATAGAAACTTAGGGACTGGTAGTCAGTATACTTTATATGATGAAGCCTCACTATTCTGTCATAAATACAGTGAAAATCATATACTGTGTAACAAGAAATATACGCGGGTTATTTTCTTGGTGGTTTGCAGTCAATTATGTCGTTTTACAGCCAATCTGATTAAAATATCCTGACCTCCGCGCCGTTCCGTGACCTTTTCCCTACCGCGGTAAGTTCTGAAAACATCCCATACGGGGTCACGTTCTGGTGACCTTTGGTCCATAAATACGCGTTCCCGATTTGGAAGTTTGTCATCAATATAGTTTTGTGTATTATAGAACCATAACAATATTTGCTAAAACAGCCATTGCTTAAATACACTGTTCTAACTGAAATTGATGATTTATAACTCAGAGGCGTATCGACTGATCCATCTCTATATATCATAATATATAGTACATAATACATGATAATTCGGGGTTCTTATATACTGCTTTATTACATGATGAAGGCCGCCTCAAAGCGGTTCACAAATTATTATCCGTGGTTATATGGCCTTAGCAACCAGCCAATATCGTTCTCAACTCACCGGGGAGCATATACGAGCCATTTTGATATCATTTCGGCGCTCACAGCTTGCATGATTCTACAATGTCTAGCACTGCCCAACCACGTACTCATTTACAGCTACGTAGACTAGAACAAGCAGAGTAAAGTATTTTGCTCAAGAATACAACACAAGTGTGGTGGCCGGGACTCGAACTTTGATCACGAACCCGGCGTCCTACCACCAGACCACCATGCATCCATGCATAACTTATCAGTCATTATACGTTTTTAAAAATAATCGGAAACAAAATCGGTCATTGATTTATATGACGCGATGTTCCATGGTAATAAATAGGATAACGTCTATTATGTGTAACACTGTTTGAATAAGTTTGAATCTATTTGACAGCAGATTTAGAGAAATCGATCGTTTATTGGGGCAATCAGTTCCTGTATTGTGTTCTGAGAAAGCCCTCTTTCTCCACAGATGGTATGGTCCTAAACTTGTTTACAGTTTCTATACGTTGTATAGTGTACACGTTAATTATGTTTATATATTTTTATTTTCGTTTGTTATTTCATATTGAAAACTCGACTCTTTGTTAGCGTATTCTAGGCTACCGTTATAAACATTGGGTACAATTGTACCAGTTACGATTTTAATGAATTCATTACATTATTATTTGCATTAATTATATTTATATTCTTTTAAAACGTGTTTGTTTATCAATATTAAAAACTAGTCTATTTGTTAGCGCGCTCTAGGTTACCATTATAAACATTGGGTACAATTGTACCAGCTATATATATATATATATACGTCCCTGACATTGAGTACAATTGTACCAGCTACGGTTTTAATTAATTCATAACATTACATTTCGCATTGGTCAATTTTACAGTAACACATGATGATATTTAACACCTACGAAACTGATGACGTAATACACAGATATTAACACAATCAATGTAATTTATTTTTCTGTGAACTTCTGATCAAAAGTTGCAGGGTAGTCCTTGAAATGAAGACAAATACCATTTTAGTAAACATCCTTAGCTGTTAATTTTAAATATAAAATGTTACAAAAAAAATAGGGACTTAGAAGGCAAACGAAATATCTTTCTTTTCAGATACGAAATGATCTGACAAAACAGCAAAGAGAAAAGGGAAAAAAGAATTGAGGAAAGAAGCAGTATAGAAAGAAGACAATGAAACAGATGCATATACATACTGAGTCCGTGGACCATCCTGGGACATAAAAGGCATGCGGCTTCCAAAACTCAAATAGTTAAATAAATATTGAAAGACCTCTTCCACACTCGGTTTTCTACGATTCGTATCCGGATTTACATTTACAATTGCGTAATATTTAGATATGGATATAGAGACATTTGCTTACCGGAAGTCCTTAGTTAGTAAATAAAACCCAAACCAACCACCAATTCTGTCCCGCCAACCATTTAAACTAACTGATCACCTGACCGGCAGTTTATCTTAGCCACAAAAACCTCTGTAATATCTCTATGAGCGGAAGTGGTTAAATTTTCTCGGTTCTTCTTTTGAGGATTGATGTTTATTTGAATGTGTCGTCGATAATGCAAAAGACGCTTACTTGTCCTGAACATCCGGTCTTATTCTTTCTTGAACTTTTACTAGGGTATCCATGTAAAACTTTCCGTTGTTCATATTTTGCCTCTAGTTCATCAATTTTGAGTACGGATTATGGTTTTGTTGACGCTTTGGTTGTCTCTAATGGGTTTTTTCCGGCGTTTTGCATACACTAGTACAACTATTCTCCCAAAGTTCCTTTATATTTCTCCTCTGATAGCAGACACGGTCAGATCCTCTTTCCACAATCTATTGCAATGCCCACTATACGGTAATCGGTAATCTCGGCACGACGTACTGCAATCCAACAAATCATTATCACTGAAAGGATGTTACTATTTGGAGATGGAAACCTCCCCCCCCCCCCCCCCCCCCCGAAGAAAATAAGTCGTTTATTTGTATTCAAAGGTTCGTAATTGCCACTAAACGTTTTTGAATGTATACAACATAATATACTTTAATCTTGTTGAGACAAACATTTCAATTGGCTTAAAAAATAGCCCATAACGTAAAAAAAAAATATACGTCGCCGTTTATAACGTCGCTTTTGATTGGCTGATGCAGTAGCGTAACATTTTTTTAGAGAAAAGATTCCATCAATAAAGTGAATTTTCGCAGGGCATAGATAAAAGTATAAGGATAAACTTGAATGTATTTTTTATGTATGGGGTCATACCACAAAACAACGGATTGTAAGGTCATAATAAACCGCTTATTTAGTGTACACTCCGTTTTTTGTGTTATACTTCCGTAACATAAAAAATACATTCATGTTAATCTTAAGTATTTGTTGTTTTGATCACTTTGGAAATTATTTAAGTTAACAATTTGGTATCGTATTTATTTTTTCTCTTATCGGATATATTTATAATCATGAAAGTTTTGATGTGATCTTAAAGTGTTTATAATTAAGCTAGTCAGCTCACTGCACATTGACTTCCCCTTCTTCCTTGTACACTCTGCCCCTCCAGTAGATGAATTAAGTAAGGTTTTATATATGATTGGAACTGTTTTCACATTTCATTCATTGCTGTCCGTCGCAATATTGTCAATCCCTAATTTGAAAGAAGTAGACTTGTTTAAGTTTTAAATCTAGTTTCCATTTCTGGTTTGTTTCCATTTCCGGTTTGTTTCCATTTCCGGTTTGTTTCCATTTCCGGTTTGTTTCCATTTTCGGTTTCTGTTGTTTTGAATAATGTGTTGTTCTTTGTAGAAAGAAAGGAAATAAAAAAACTCCAGTGATAGATATATTCACGTTGTATTTCACACTGGTGTAAAACGAAAATATTTATCAACTTTTCAAAAACCAACAGACCTCAACTGAATTTCCGTTGATACACAAATGTGTTCTGATGTCTTGACATCCGGTAGCTGTTATGAACTAAACTTTTCACCGGTTTCCTGTTTTTGTTTTCCCGAAAAGGACCTCCCAAGTGTTAACCTTCAGGATTCGATGAATGAATTCCAGACAAGAGTCGACAAATATATTCAGCCCATAATTTGTGTTATCAACATCTACGATAATAGTGATAGGGGCCTTCGGCAGGATGCTTCAGTGCGGTAGCACCTTCAATCATAACAAACTTTAAACTGACGCAAGTATGCTTATTTGAATATACCACCATCTTTCAAATATACACCCGTCCACAATTACACTCTCACCGCATGCAGCGGCAGGCCTTTAATGATCTTAATTAGCTACTACATACGTTCCACATCTTACAGTATAACAGTGTGTGCGATAAATCCCTTGTTACCACAGTCCACTGTACAGTTACTCCCCTTTCATGGTCAATCAAGATGCAGGTAAGGCATGTTTAGGACTGTCCAGGTAACCTTTTTCACTCACGCAATGTGTGTGTACGAGAGAGAAAGTATGCAGTGAGTCAATTATTGCATGATTTCTGGTCGCTCGGGACTAATTTCAGCGTCGATATCGCTCTGGTGTAATAAATCCAGTGTTACTCGAAAACCATGCAAAAGACTCTGCTGGTGGTTGTTTAGTCTCCGAAGTATGCTGGAGCCTCCATAGCCACAGTTATCTCATTTGAGTAGTGGCATGGTACATAATATACATATTTTCGTAGTACACGGTTTGAAAGTATACAGATCAAGTTTAATCTTGCTTCTAAATTCATAAATAAAAGGGGTTTTACGCTCCTGACCCTTCTGTTTCTACATTAGTTTAGACATTTTGGATTCCCACCTTTTGGCCCTTAGCATTACTGAAGAGTCTTGGGAGAACGAAACAGCTGAATGATGCAGCTTAATTCATTTTTTCGGCATACTGTATCTACAATGTATTACTAAATTTAAAAGGTGCTGCATTTGTGTGTTACGTCATCTATACTTGTTGATTAGACGTAATACAAAACATATCAAAACCTACGGAAGCCATGAGGGGACGTTTTGACTTTCGACACTTTCCCTTTAACTTTTGACTTTGGCTATTGACTTTCGGCTTTTGACATCTGAGGAAATATAGCGGGAAAAGACCGAGGAAATATCGAGCAAGGAAGAAGCTAAAAGTCGAAAGAAAATGTCCCCTCACGACTTCCGTACAAATCAGCCTTGCTAGGTCTCCATACCTGTTTCGGTAAACATTTCGGTACGTTTGTCTACTAGGATTACCTTACGGGGCCTCCATACATAATAATGATAATGTACCTGTTTCGGTAAACATTTCGGTACGTTTGTCTACTAGGATTACCTTACGGGGCCTCCATACATAATAATGATAATGTACCTGTTTCGGTAAACATTTCGGTACGTTTGTCTACTAGGATTACCTTACGGGGCCTCCATACATAATAATGATAATGTACCTGTTTCGGTAAACATTTCGGTACGTTTGTCTACTAGGATTACCTTACGGGGCCTCCATACATAATAATGATAATGTACCTGTTTCGGTAAACATTTCGGTACGTTTGTCTACTAGGATTACCTTACGGGGCCTCCATACATAATAATGATAATGTACCTGTTTCGGTAAACATTTCGGTACGTTTGTCTACTAGGATTACCTTACGGGGCCTCCATACATAATAATGATAATGTACCTGTTTCGGTAAACATTTCGGTACGTTTGTCTACTAGGATTACCTTACGGGGCCTCCATACATAATAATGATAATGTACCTGTTTCGGTAAACATTTCGGTACGTTTGTCTACTAGGATTCCATTGTGAAAATTGTTTAGCAGTTCTTTGTTACATTAAATTAACAATATCTGTATTTAATCCTTTCCCGGGATTTTTGACACACAATCAAGCAGCTTCATTGATTTCAAGGATAAACATAATTTAAAACTTTATTCCTCCTTTTTTTCAAATATACAGATGCATCACTGTTAAGTTTTATCAATGAATTTAAGAAATAGAAAAAATAACTTTATCAATAAAGTCTTAACTGGACCGACAATACACAGCAGGTCCAGACTGCTTTACTACATACCTAATTTTTTTTTTTTTTAATTTAAAAGGTATTGGTGGTATTTACTTCTTAAAACGTTTCATAAACCTCCAGACTCGTTAACGAATTAAATATGTATAATACTATATGATGAAATTAAAAATGCTACAGAGAAAATATGCCAATCATTCATTGATAAAACCAATTTATCAGGGAAAAAAATAAATGAAATTATATCTGTTTCAAATTAGGTCTTAATTGTTATTTAATAGTTTTAATATCAGCTTATATTTTGATATTAAGCCCTGTCACACAATTCATCATTTTAATTCACACATAAATGTCTATTTTTTTTAGATTCTATCTTTGATTTTCACAATTGATTTTATTTGTAAATACGGTATATTTAATGCATGCTTCACCAAATGTAAGACCGTCACGGTTTTTGACTCATTTTGCTATCAAGTATAAATAAGACTATTATTATTCATAGATGTCATTTCCCGCGCGTCAATTGTCATCAATATATCATACACCCTGGTGTTATTCAAAAACATTTTGCTGATTACTTTAAAAAACACAATTTTTCATTTTTACAAATGATAAATTGTGGAAACCTTTTTTTCTACAAATGATAGTTGTTAATACATTTTCTACGAATGTTAAATTGTGCCTTCCTTTTCTAGATATTAAAAATAGTAGCTTCCTTTTCTACAAAGGATATATTACACCTACCTTTTCTATAAATGAACAATTGTACCTATTTTTTCTTCAAATGAGAAAGTGAACTTAATTATCTTGCGAATGATAAGTATTACCTACCTTTTTCTACGAATGATAAATTGCACCTACCTTTTTCTGCGAATGATAAATTGAACCTAAATTTTCTACAAATGATCAATTGTACTTAAATTTGTTTAAGAACTATAAATTGTACATTCCTTTGTACAAATGATAAATTGAAAGTTATTTTTTCTACGAATGATACATTTTACGTACCTTTTTCTACGAATGATAAATTGAACCTACCTTTTTCTGCGAATAATAAATTGAACCTAAATTTTCTACAAATGATAAATTGTACTTAAATTTGTTTAAGAACTATAAATTGTACCTTCCTTTGTACAAATGATAAATTGAAAGTTATTTTTTCTATGAATGATACATTTTACATACCTTTTCTACAAATGATAATTGTACCTACCTTTTCGTTTTTCCCAGCTATAGACAGGTAGATTGTCTTTGACGTGTCGATGGATGACCCGTTCCCCATTGTCACAAGATGCTGGCAATATTATATACAAAAATGTCAAAAATCATTGAATAGATGTCCGTTACTCAGCCCGAAAATCCCGAACAGTTTAAAAGTCCTTGATAATCTTCGACGAAACGTTTAAAATCCACTGAAATAATATATATCTCTATAGCCAACAAATGCTATGTACATGGGAAAGACACTTCAGTTCTACATGAAAGAAAAAAAACACGTATTTTTGCAAAAACGTGGAAATTTCTAGAGCATTCAACGTGACTTTAAGGATGACTGACAATTCCGAGACCAATGCGGTCTTAGCTACGAGTCATTAATCATATCTCGTCTGCAACGAACTCTCAAAATGGCTTCATAAATCAAACATAACAAGCATGTGATGTGGTACAATTGTGAGCATGGTTCTTCGTCAAGGCGGCTGTGCTGAGATTTGCCTGATGATGTTTGCCAGAGTGGCTCTGTATCACTGTAGTATATTTCGAAGTACAGCCACGATATGAGCGACACGTCCTCCTAGGTCGATATATCGATCAGGTAATCCCCTAGTGAACGGAAACGTATCGCCACTATTATCACATAGCCCTGGACCGTGATGTATGATTTCAGATATATACCTTTTGTTCTCTGGTCAATAGTCAGGTGAGAGTGGCGATATCTATTGTCTGTACAGTTTATGTAGGCTTGATAGTCACCATGGTAAACACTATTTGTAGTTATATCAGCTTCGGTTACCTTGGTTACCAAATCAACAAAGCCCAGACTTTAATGAGCTGACCTGCGCATAACGGTGCGCGACCCGGTATCATCTTTCCGTACGCTCACGTACGCTAAGTTAATTACTTAAAGGGCAAATACGTATTCAAATGACAACTAAGCGTAATGTTTAAATGTTATTTACGTTTATCTGAATGCGTCAAACAGCTCTTACATAAATCCCCTTGTTTATGCGTTGATGTTACAGAATGTTGATAGGTCAGTTATTTTTGTCGGTACATGCACATTCAAAATCATATTTCTCTATTACAATGTTATATAACAATTACAGTAGTTATACTCACAATCATGTTTCTGTATTACTACGTTATATAACAATTACAGTAGTTATACTCACAATCATGTTTCTGTATTATAACGTTATATAACAATTACAGTAGTTATACTCACAATCATGTTTCTGTATTACAATGTTATATAACAATTACAGTAGTTATACTCACAATCATGTTTCTGTATTACAACGTTATATAACAATTACAGTAGTCATACTCACAAACATGTTTCTGTATTATAACGTTATATAACAATTACAGTAGTTATACTCACAAACATGTTTCTGTATTATAACGTTATATAACAATTACAGTAGTTATACTCACAATCATGTTTCTGTATTATAACGTTATATAACAATTACAGTAGTTATACTCACAAACATGTTTCTGTATTACAACGTTATATAACAATTACAGTAGTTATACTCACAATCATGTTTCTGTATTACAACGTTATATAACAATTACAGTAGTTATACTCACAATCATGTTTCTGTATTACAACGTTGTATAACAATTACAGTAGTCATACTCACAATCATGTTTCTGTATTACAATGTTATATAACAATTACAGTAGTTATACTCACAATCATGTTTCTGTATTACAACGTTATATAACAATTACAGTAGTTATACTCACAATCATGTTTCTGCATTACAACGTTATATAACAATTACAGTAGTTATACTCACAATCATGTTTCTGTATTACTACGTTATATAACAATTACAGTAGTTATACTCACAATCATGTTTCTGTATTACTACGTCATATAACAATTACAGTAGTTATACTCACAATCATCTTTCTGTATTACAACGTCATATAACAATTACAGTAGTTATACTCACAATCAATGTTTCTGTATTACACGTTATATAACAATTACAGTAGTCATACTCACAATCATGTTTCTGTATTACTACGTTATATAACAATTACAGTAGTTATACTCACAATCATGTTTCTGTATTACTACACGTTATATAACAATTACAGTAGTTATACTCACAATCATGTTTCTGTATTACAACGTTATATAACAATTACAGTAGTTATACTCACTATAATGTTTCTGTATTAGAACGTTATATAACAATTACAGTAGTTATACTCACAATCATGTTTCTGTATTACAACGTTATATAACAATTACTGTAGTTATACTCACAATCATGTTTCTGTATTACAACGTTATATAACAATTACAGTAGTTATACTCACAATCATGTTTCTGTATTACAACGTTATATAACAATTACTGTAGTTATACTCACAATCATGTTTCTGTATTACAACGTCATATAACAATTACAGTAGTTATACTCACAATCATGTTTCTGTATTACAACGTTATATAACAATTACAGTAGTTATACTCACAATCATGTTGATGTATTACACGTTATATAATAATTACAGTAGTTATACTCACAATCATGTTTCTGTATTACTACGTTATATAACAATTACAGTAGTTATACTCACAATCATGTTTCTGTATTACAACGTTATATAACAATTACAGTAGTTATACTCACAATCATGTTTCTGTATTACTACGTTATATAACAATTACAGTAGTTATACTCACAATCATGTTTCTGTATTACAACGTTATATAACAATTACAGTAGTTATACTCACTATAATGTTTCTGTATTAGAACGTTATATAACAATTACAGTAGTTATACTCACAATCATGTTTCTGTATTACAACGTTATATAACAATTACAGTAGTTATACTCACAATCATGTTTCTGCATTACAACGTTATATAACAATTACAGTAGTTATACTCACAATCATGTTTCTGTATTACTACGTTATATAACAATTACAGTAGTTATACTCACAATCATGTTTCTGTATTACAACGTCATATAACAATTACAGTAGTTATACTCACAATCATCTTTCTGTATTACAACGTCATATAACAATTACAGTAGTTATACTCACAATCAATGTTTCTGTATTACACGTTATATAACAATTACAGTAGTCATACTCACAATCGTGTTTCTGTATTACTACGTTATATAACAATTACAGTAGTTATACTCACAATCATGTTTCTGTATTACAACGTTATATAACAATTACAGTAGTTATACTCACTATAATGTTTCTGTATTAGAACGTTATATAACAATTACAGTAGTTATACTCACAATCATGTTTCTGTATTACAACGTTATATAACAATTACTGTAGTTATACTCACAATCATGTTTCTGTATTACAACGTTATATAACAATTACAGTAGTTATACTCACAATCATGTTTCTGTATTACTACGTTATATAACAATTACAGTAGTTATACTCACAATCATGTTTCTGTATTACTACGTTATATAACAATTACAGTAGTTATACTCACAAACGTGTTTCTGTATTACAACGTTATATAACAATTACAGTAGTTATACTCACAATCATGTTTCTGTATTACATGTTATATAATAATTACAGTAGTTATACTCACAATCATGTTTCTGTATTACTACACGTTATATAACAATTACAGTAGTTATACTCACTATAATGTTTCTGCATTACAACGTTATATAACAATTACAGTAGTTATACTCACAATCATGTTTCTGTATTACAACGTTATATAACAATTACAGTAGTTATACTCACAATCATGTTTCTGCATTACAACGTTATATAACAATTACAGTAGTTATACTCACTATAATGTTTCTGTATTAGAACGTTATATAACAATTACAGTAGTTATACTCACTATAATGTTTCTGCATTACAACGTTATATAACAATTACAGTAGTTATACTCACAAACATGTTTCTGTATTACACGTTATATAACAATTACAGTAGTTATACTCACAATCATGTTTCTGTATTACATGTTATATAATAATTACAGTAGTTATACTCACAATCATGTTTCTGTATTACTACACGTTATATAACAATTACAGTAGTTATACTCACTATAATGTTTCTGCATTACAACGTTATATAACAATTACAGTAGTTATACTCACAATCATCTTTCTGTATTACAACGTCATATAACAATTACAGTAGTTATACTCACAATCATGTTTCTGTATTATAACGTTATATAACAATTACAGTAGTTATACTCACAATCATCTTTCTGTATTATAACGTCATATAACAATTACAGTAGTTATACTCACAATCATCTTTCTGTATTACAACGTCATATAACAATTACAGTAGTTATACTCACAATCATCTTTCTGTATTACAACGTCATATAACAATTACAGTAGTTATACTCACAATCATGTTTCTGTATTACTACACGTTATATAACAATTACAGTAGTTATACTCACAATCATGTTTCTGTATTACTACACGTTATATAACAATTGCAGTAGTTATACTCACAAACATGTTTCTGTATTACAACGTTATATAACAATTACAGTAGTTATACTCACAATCATGTTTCTGTATTACAACGTTATATAACAATTACAGTAGTTATACTCACAATCATGTTTCTGTATTATAACGTTATATAACAATTACAGTAGTTATACTCACAATCATGTTTCTGTATTACACGTTATATAACAATTACAGTAGTTATACTCACAATCATGTTTCTGTATTATAACGTTATATAACAATTACAGTAGTTATACTCACAATCATGTTTCTGTATTACAACGTTATATAACAATAACAGTAGTTATACTCACAATCATGTTTCTGTATTATAACGTTATATAACAATTACAGTAGTTATACTCACAAACATGTTTCTGTATTACAACGTTATATAACAATTACTGTAGTTATACTCACAATCATGTTTCTGTATTACAACGTTATATAACAATTACTGTAGTTATACTCACAATCATGTTTCTGTATTACAACGTTATATAACAATTACAGTAGTTATACTCACAATCATGTTTCTGTATTACAACGTTATATAACAATCACAGTAGTTATACTCACAATCATGTTTCTGTATTACTACGTTATATAACAATTACAGTAGTTATACTCACAATCATGTTTCTGTATTACAACGTTATATAACAATTATAGTAGTTATACTCACAATCATGTTTCTGTATTACAACGTTATATAACAATTACTGTAGTTATACTCACAATCATGTTTCTGTATTACAACGTTATATAACAATTACTGTAGTTATACTCACAATCATGTTTCTGTATTACAACGTTATATAACAATTACTGTAGTTATACTCACAATCATGTTTCTGTATTACAACGTTATATAACAATTACTGTAGTTATACTCACAATCATGTTTCTGTATTACAACGTTATATAACAATTACAGTAGTTATACTCACAATCATGTTTCTGTATTACAACGTTATATAACAATCACAGTAGTTATACTCACAATCAATGTTTCTGTATTACACGTTATATAACAATTACAGTAGTTATACTCACAATCATGTTTCTGTATTACAACGTTATATAACAATTACAGTAGTTATATTCACAATCATGTTTCTGTATTACAACGTTATATAACAATTATAGTAGTTATACTCACAATCATGTTTCTGTATTACTACACGTTATATAACAATTACAGTAGTTATACTCACAAACGTGTTTCTGTATTACAACGTTATATAATAATTACAGTAGTTATACTCACAATCATGTTTCTGTATTACAACGTTATATAATAATTAAAGTACTTATACTCACAACAAATGTTTCTGTATTATAACGTTATATAACAATTATAGTAGTTATACTCACAATAAATGTTTCTGCATTACAACGTTATATAATAATTACAGTAGTTATACTCACAATCATGTTTCTGTATTACAACGTTATATAACAATTACAGTAGTTATACTCACAAACATGTTTCTGTATTACAACGTGTTATAACAATTATAGTAGTTATACTCACAATCATGTTTCTGTATTACAACGTTATATAACAATTACAGTAGTTATACTCACAATCATGTTTCTGTATTACTACACGTTATATAATAATTACAGTAGTTATACTCACAATAAATGTTTCTGCATTACAACGTTATATAATAATTACAGTAGTTATACTCACAATCATGTTTCTGCATTACTACACGTTATATAACAATTATAGTAGTTATACTCACAATCATGTTTCTGCATTACAACGTTATATAACAATTCCAGTAGTTATACTCACAATCATGTTTCTGTATTACAACGTCATATAATAATTACAGTAGTTATACTCACAATCATGTTTCTGTATTACAACGTTATATAACAATTACAGTAGTTATACTCACAATCATCTTTCTGTATTACTACACGTTATATAACAATTACAGTACTTATACTCACAATAAATGTTTCTGTATTACAACGTCATATAAAAATTACAGTAGATATAATCACAAACATGTTTCTGTATTACAAGGTTATATAACAATTACAGTAGTTATACTCACAATCATGTTTCTGTATTACTACACGTTATATAACAATTACAGTAGTTATACTCACAAACATGTTTCTGTAATACACGTTATATAACAATTACAGTAGTTGTACTCACAATCATGTTTCTGTAATACACGTTATATAACAATTACAGTAGTTGTACTCACAATCATGTTTCTGTATTACTACGTTATATAACAATTACAGTAGTTGTACTCACAATCATGTTTCTGTAATACACGTTATATAACAATTACAGTAGTTGTACTCTCAATCATGTTTCTGTATTACTACATTATATAACAATTACAGTAGTTATACTCACAATCATGTTTCTGTATTACTGCGTTATATAACAATTACAGTAGTTATACTCACAATCATGTTTCTGTATAACAACGTTATATAACAATTACAGTAGTTATACTCACAATCATGTTTCTGTATTACAACGTTATATAACAATTACAGTAGTCATACTCACAATCATGTTTCTGTATTACTGCGTTATATAGCAATTACAGTAGTTATACTCACAATCATGTTTCTGTATTACTACGTTATATAACAATTACAGTAGTTATACTCACAATCATGTTTCTGTATTACAACGTTATATAACAATTACAGTAGTTATACTCACAGTCATGTTTCTGTATTACAACGTTATGTAACAATTACAGTAGTTATACTCACAAACATGTTTCTGTATAACAACGTTATATAACAATTACAGTAGTTATACTCACAATCATGTTTCTGTATTACTACACGTTATATAACAATTACAGTAGTTATACTCACAATCAATGTTTCTGTATGACAACGTTATATAACAATTACAGTAGTTATACTCACAATCATGTTTCTGTATTACAACGTTATATAACAATTATAGTAGTTATACTCACAAACATGTTTCTGTATTACAACGTTATATAACAATTATAGTAGTTATACTCACAAACATGTTTCTGTATCACAACGTTATATAACAATTACTGTAGTTATACTCACAATCATGTTTCTGTATCACAACGTTATATAACAATTACAGTAGTTGTACTCACAATCATGTTTCTGTATTACAACGTTATATAACAATTACAGTAGTTATACTCACAATCATGTTTCTGTATAACAACGTTATATAACAATTACAGTAGTTATACTCACAATCATGTTTCTGTATTACTACGTTATATAACAATTACAGTAGTTATACTCACAACCATGTTTCTGTATTACAACGTTATATAACAATTACAGTAGTTATACTCACAATCATGTTTCTGTATTACAACGTTATATAACAATTACAGTACTTATACTCACAATCATGTTTCTGTATTACAACGTTATATAACAATTACAGTAGTTATACTCACAATAAATGTTTCTGTATTACTACACGTTATATGATAATTACAGTAGTTATACTCACAATCATGTTTCTGTATTACAACGTCATATAACAATTACAGTAGTTATACTCACAATCATGTTTCTGTATTACAACGTGTTATATAACAATTATAGTAGTTATACTCACAATCATGTTTCTGTATTACAACGTGTTATAACAATTACAGTAGTTATACTCACAATAAATGTTTCTGTATTACAACGTTATATAACAATTACAGTAGTTATACTCACAATCATGTTTCTGTATTACAACGTTATATAACAATTACAGTAGTTATACTCACAATCATGTTTCTGTATTACAACGTTATATAACAATTACAGTAGTCATACTCACAATCATGTTTCTGTATTACTAAACGTTATATAGCAATTACAGTAGTTATACTCACAATAAATGTTTCTGTATTACAACGTTATATAACAATTATAGTAGTTATACTCACAATCATGTTTCTGTATTACAACGTTATATAACAATTATAGTAGTTATACTCACAATCATGTTTCTGTATTACAACGTTATATAACAATTACAGTACTTATACTCACAATCATGTTTCTGTATTACAACGTTATATAACAATTACAGTAGTTGTACTCACAATCATGTTTCTGTAATACACGTTATATAACAATTACAGTAGTTATACTCACAATCATGTTTCTGTAATACACGTTATATAACAATTACAGTAGTTATACTCACAATCATGTTTCTGTATTACAACGTTATATAACAATTACAGTAGTTATACTCACAATCAATGTTTCTGTATTACAACGTTATATAACAATTACAGTAGTTATACTCACAATCATGTTTCTGTATTACTACACGTTATATAACAATTCCAGTAGTTATACTCACAAACATGTTTCTGTATTACACGTTATATAACAATTACAGTAGTTATACTCACAAACATGTTTCTGTATTACACGTTATATAACAATTACAGTAGTTATACTCACAACCATGTTTCTGTATTACTACACGTTATATAACAATTACAGTAGTTATACTCACAATCATGTTTCTGTATTACAACGTTATATAACAATTACAGTAGTTATACTCACAATCAATGTTTCTGTATGACAACGTTATATAATAATTACAGTAGTTATACTCACAATCATGTTTCTGTAATACAACGTTATATAACAATTACAGTAGTTATACTCACAATCATGTTTCTGTATTACAACGTTATATAACAATTACAGTAGTTATACTCACAACCATGTTTCTGTATTACTACACGTTATATAACAATTACAGTAGTTATACTCACAATCATGTTTCTGTATTACAACATGTTATATCAATTACAGTAGTTATACTCACAATCATGTTTCTGTATTACAACGTTATATAACAATTACAGTAGTTATACTCACAATCATGTTTCTGTATTACAACGTTATATAACAATTACAGTAGTTATACTCACAAACATGTTTCTGTATTACTACACGTTATATAACAATTACAGTAGTTATACTCACAATAAATGTTTCTGTATTACTACGTTATATAACAATTACAGTAGTTATACTCACAATCATGTTTCTGTATTACACGTTATATAACAATTACAGTAGTTATACTCACAATCATGTTTCTGTATTACTACACGTTATATAACAATTACAGTAGTTATACTCACAAACGTGTTTCTGTATTACAACGTTATATAACAATTACAGTAGTTATACTCACAATCATGTTTCTGTATTACACGTTATATAACAATTACAGTAGTTATACTCACAATCATGTTTCTGTATTACTACACGTTATAAAACAATTACAGTAGTTATACTCACAAACGTGTTTCTGTATTACAACGTTATATAATAATTACAGTAGTTATACTCACAATCATGTTTCTGTATTACAACGTTATATAATAATTAAAGTACTTATACTCACAACAAATGTTTCTGTATTACAACGTTATATAACAATTATAGTAGTTATACTCACAATAAATGTTTCTGCATTACAACGTTATATAATAATTACAGTAGTTATACTCACAATCATGTTTCTGTATTACAACGTTATATAACAATTACATTAGTTATAATCACAATCATGTTCCTGTATTACAACGTTATATAACAATTATAGTAGTTATACTCACAATCATGTTTCTGTATTACAACGTTATATAACAATTACAGTAGTTATACTCACAATCATGTTTCTGTATTACTACACGTTATATAATAATTACAGTAGTTATACTCACAATAAATGTTTCTGCATTACAACGTTATATAATAATTACAGTAGTTATACTCACAATCATGTTTCTGCATTACTACACGTTATATAACAATTATAGTAGTTATACTCACAATCATGTTTCTGCATTACAACGTTATATAACAATTCCAGTAGTTATACTCACAATCATGTTTCTGTATTACAACGTCATATAATAATTACAGTAGTTATACTTACAATCATGTTTCTGTATTACAACGTTATATATCAATTACAGTATTTATACTCACAATCATGTTTCTGTATTACAACGTTATATAACAATTACAGTACTTATACTCACAATCATGTTTCTGTATTACTACGTTATACTCACAATCATGTTTCTGTATTACAACGTTATATAACAATTACAGTAGTTATACTCACAATCATGTTTCTGTATTACAACGTTATACAACAATTACAGTAGTTATACTCACAATCATGTTTCTGTATTACAACGTTATACAACAATTACAGTAGTTATACTCACAATCATGTTTCTGTATTACTACGTTATATAACAATTACAGGAGTTATACTCACAATCATGTTTCTGTATTACACGTTATACAACAATTACAGTAGTTATACTCACAATCATGTTTCTGTATTACAACGTTATATAACAATTACAGTAGTTATACTCACAATCATGTTTCTGTATTACTACGTTATATAACAATTACAGTAGTTATACTCACAATCTTGTTTCTGTATTACAACGTTATATAACAATTACAGTAGTTATACTCACAATCATGTTTCTGTATTACAACGTTATATAATAATTCCAGTAGTTATACTCACAATCATGTTTCTGTATTACTACGTTATATAACAATTACAGTAGTTATACTCACAATCATGTTTCTGTATTACTACACGTTATATAACAATTACAGTAGTTATACTCACAAACATGTTTCTGTATTACTACACGTTATATAACAATTACAGTAGTTATACTCACAATCATGTTTCTGTATTACTACACGTTATATAACAATTACATTAGTTGTACTCACAATCATATTTCTGTATTACAACGTTATATAACAATTACAGTAGTTGTACTCACAATCATGTTTCTGTATTACTACGTTATACTCACAATCATGTTTCTGTATTACAACGTTATATAACAATTACAGTAGTTATACTCACAATCATGTTTCTATATTACAACGTGTTATATCAATTACAGTAGTTATACTCACAATCATGTTTCTGTATTACAACGTTATATAACAATTACAGTAGTTATACTCACAATCATGTTTCTGTATTACTACGTTATATAACAATTACAGTAGTTATACTCACAATAAATGTTTCTGTATTACAACGTTATATAACAATTACAGTAGTTATACTCACAATCATGTTTCTGTATTACAACGTTATATAACAATTATAGTAGTTATACTCACAATCATGTTTCTGTATTACAACGTTATACAACAATTACAGTAGTTGTACTCACAATCATGTTTCTGTATTACTACGTTATATAACAATTACAGTAGTTGTACTCACAATCATGTTTCTGTATTACTACGTTATATAACAATTACAGTAGTTATACTCACAATCATATTTCTGTATTATAACGTTATATAACAATTACAGTAGTTATACTCACAATCATGTTTCTGTATTACAACGTTATATAACAATTACAGTAGTTATACTCACAATCATGTTTCTGTATTACAACGTTATATAACAATTACAGTAGTTATACTCACAATCATGTTTCTGTATTACTACGTTATATAACAATTACAGTAGTTGTACTCACAATCATGTTTCTGTATTACTACGTTATATAACAATTACAGTAGTTGTACTCACAATCATGTTTCTGTATTACAACGTTATATAACAATTACAGTAGTTGTACTCACAATCATGTTTCTGTATTACAACGTTATATAACAATTACAGTAGTTGTACTCACAATCATGTTTCTGTATTACTACGTTATATAACAATTACAGTAGTTATACTCACAATCATGTTTCTGTATTACAACGTTATATAACAATTACAGTAGTTATACTCACAATCATGTTTCTGTATTACAACGTTATATAACAATTACAGTAGTTGTACTCACAATCATGTTTCTGTATTACTACGTTATATAACAATTACAGTAGTTGTACTCACAATCATGTTTCTGTATTAGAACGTTATATAACAATTACAGTAGTTGTACTCACAATCATGTTTCTGTATTACAACGTTATATAACAATTACAGTAGTTGTACTCACAATCAATGTTTCTGTATTACAACGTTATATAACAATTACAGTAGTTATACTCACAATCATGTTTCTGTATTACAACGTTATATAACAATTACTGTAGTTATACTCACAATCATGTTTCTGTATTACAACGTGTTATATAACAATTACAGTAGTTATACTCACAATAAATGTTTCTGTATTACTACGTTATATAACAATTACAGTAGTTATACTCACTATAATGTTTCTGCATTACAACGTTATATAACAATTACAGTAGTTATACTCACAATAATTGTTTCTGTATTACAACGTTATATAACAATTACAGTAGTTATACTCACAATCATGTTTCTGTATTATAACGTTATATAACAATTACAGTAGTTATACTCACAATAATTGTTTCTGTATTACTACACGTTATATAACAATTACAGTAGTTATACTCACAATCAATGTTTCTGTATTACAACGTTATATAACAATTACAGTAGTTATACTCACAAACATGTTTCTGTATTACAACGTTATATAACAATTACAGTAGTTATACTCACAATCATGTTTCTGTATAACAACGTTATATAACAATTACAGTAGTTATACTCACAATCATGTTTCTGTATTACAACGTGTTATATAACAATTACAGTAGTTGTACTCACAATCATGTTTCTGTATTACAACGTGTTATATAACAATTACAGTAGTTGTACTCACAATCATGTTTCTGTATAACAACGTTATATAACAATTACAGTAGTTGTACTCACAATCATGTTTCTGTATAACAACGTTATATAACAATTACAGTAGTTATACTCACAATCATGTTTCTGTATTACAACGTTATATAACAATTACAGTAGTTATACTCACAATCATGTTTCTGTATTACAACGTTGTATAACAATTACAGTAGTTATACTCACAAACATGTTTCTGTATTACACGTTATATAACAATTACAGTAGTTATACTCACAATCATGTTTCTGTATTACTACACGTTATATAACAATTATAGTAGTTATACTCACAAACATGTTTCTGTATTACACGTTATATAACAATTATAGTAGTTATACTCACAATCATGTTTCTGTATTACTACACGTTATATAACAATTACAGTAGTTATACTCACAATAATTGTTTCTGTATTACTACACGTTATATAACAATTACAGTAGTTATACTCACAATCATGTTGATGTATTACACGTTATATAACAATTACAGTAGTTATACTCACAATGATGTTTCTGCATTACAACGTTATATAACAATTACAGTAGTTATACTCACAATAATTGTTTCTGTATTACAACGTTATATAACAATTACAGTAGTTATACTCACAATCATGTTTCTGCATTACAACGTTATATAACAATTACAGTAGTTATACTCACAATAATTGTTTCTGTATTACAATGTTATATAACAATTACAGTAGTTATACTCACAATCATGTTTCTGTATTATAACGTTATATAACAATTACAGTAGTTATACTCACAATCATGTTTCTGTATTATAACGTTATATAACAATTACAGTAGTTATACTCACAATAATTGTTTCTGTATTACTACACGTTATATAACAATTACAGTAGTTATACTCACAATCAATGTTTCTGTATTACAACGTTATATAACAATTACAGTAGTTATACTCACAATCATGTTTCTGTATTACAACGTTATATAACAATTACAGTAGTTATACTCACAATCAATGTTTCTGTATTACAACGTTATATAACAATTACAGTAGTTATACTCACAAACATGTTTCTGTATTACTACACGTTATATAACAATTACAGTAGTTATACTCACAAACATGTTTCTGTATTACTACACGTTATATAACAATTACAGTAGTTATACTCACCATAAATGTTTCTGTATTACAACGTTATACGAGGGGTGTTCCATAAATACTGTCATCTGTGCTTTATTTCGCGGAAATCGTGCAATTTATGCACAAAACCACACCGTGTCGATTGAGTGATCCCTGGCTCGTGACACAGGTAAATATCTCGTCCACACGTTCACTGGCCTCGGTACAGTGTACATCGTTTCATAGCCTATTTGTTAGACTAGACACAAAATGACAGGAAAACGAGCTGAAAATGTTCTTGAAATTAGGGCCTATATAAAAGGTAGGTCATTACTCGGCATAAAGGCTGTAGATATTCACCGCGAGGTGTGTGACATTTATGGAGAGGGCCAAATGTCTCACATGACTGTTTGTAGGTGGGTAGGTAAATTAAGTGCTGGGCAGCAGCAACTGAAAGATGCTTCTCACCCAGGTCGTCCTGCAACAACTACGACCAAAGATAACATAGAAAAAATCCGAAATATCCTCCAAACTGATGCTCGATTCACCGTAAGACAATTGGCTCGAATGACAAACTTGTCGTTAGCAAGAGTTCATGCAATTTTGAAGAAACACCTAAAAGTTAGAAAGATAAATGCAAGATGGATACCCCATTTGTTAACGGATGAGCAAAAGAAGACACGTGTAACAATGGCAAAAAAACTTCTCAAAATGTACCCAAAATATCGTAAAAAGGCTTTTGATAATTTAGTCACTGGTGATGAGACCTGGGTGTATTATTTTGAACCAAAGCGGAAGGTTGCCAACCGAATATGGGCCACTAAAAATGCCAGACGCCCAAGTATTGCCAAACGAATACGAACGGTAAAGAAGGTTTTGTATGATGGTTTCACTAATAAGGGTCCAGCTATTCAAATCCCGGTGCCAAAAGGCAGAACGGTCACAGGCAAGTTCTATAAAAACATTGTTCTGAGAAAGTTGAAGAACAACTACAAAAGTCGCCGCCCCAAAACAGGACTTAATTATGTCCGACTTTTGCATAATAATGCACCCGCTCACAAGGCACGTATTGTGACTGACTTTTTGGAGTCAGAGAAGGTTACCGTCCTTCCGCACCCTCCGTATTCGCCAGACTTGGCCCCCCTGCGACTATTTTCTCTTTCCAAAACTTAAATATCATTTATCTGGGAGGAGATGCAATTCGAGAAATGCCCTTGGATATGCTGTTTATCAGTGTCTGATGGGTGTACCCATTGAAGAGTATGAAAAATGCTTCCAAAAATGGATTGACCGGCTAAAAAGGTGTGTTCTAGCTGGCGGAGAGTATTTTGAAGGGCAGAGCAAATTAAAATGAACAAAAGCACTTCCGCTATATGAGCACAGATGCAAGTGACATTATTTTTGGAACACCCTTCGTATGACAATTACAGTAGTTAAACTCACCATAAATGTTTCTGTGTTTCAACGTAACAATTATCTGGTCATTAGTCTGACGATTCCTCACCATCTCGTACACAACATACGTCAGTACTAGTACATTCGAACTGGTCATCAGTCTGATGATTCCTCACCATCTCGTACACTACATACGTCAGTACTAGTACACTTCACACTGGTCATTAGTCTGATGATTCCTCACCATCTCGTACACTACATACGTCAGTACTAGTACACTTCACACTGGTCATAAGTCTGATGATTCCTCACCATCTCGTACACTACATACGTCAGTACTAGTACACTTCACATTGGTCATCAGTCTGATGATTCCCCACCATCTCGTACACTGCATACGTCAGTACTAGTACACTTCACATTGGTCATAAGTCTGATGATTCCTCACCATCTCGTACACTACATACGTCAGTACTAGTACGCTTCACACTGGTCATCAGTCTGATGATTCCTCACCATCTCGTACACTACATACATCAGTACTAGTACGCTTCACACTGGTCATCAGTCTGATGATTCCTCACCATCTCGTACACTACATACATCAGTACTAGTTCTCGAAACATCACACTTAAATATCCTTTTGTCTGTAGTATATAAGTTCGGGTCGGGGCGTTGCAGTGGATAGCGCACATGCCTTTAACCAAGTTTTCTCCGGGTACTCCGGTTTCCTCTCACTGTAAGACCCATCGCGCGCTAGCATCCGGGTCATCAAGAGTGATTAATATAAGTTGCATATCTTGTTTCATAATTTTTGTAAAATAGATAAAGTTTATATTTATATTCAACTTTTTTTATTGACATTACCAGCCTGAAGAAAATGTTCGGACATATCTCATGTCAACATGTTAGATGACGTTACATTTAATTGGCAGGTTTCATCGATGAATCTTCGGTTCGGTTTATTTTGTTTTACGTCCTACAAAATGTATAAACAGCCAGCGCCATTCAAGGACATGCCATCTTTAGGAGGTGGAGGAAAGCCGGAGTACCCGCAGAAAAAAACCCATTGACCTACGGTCAGTACCTGGCAACTACCCCACGTGGGATTTAAACTCGCAACCCAGTGGTGGGGGCTAGTGGTAGAATGTCGGAACACCTTAACCACTCGGTCAACGCGACCCCTAAATTTGTTAAGTTCAATTTTGATATCATAAGTCATAAGAACATGCCTTTTCTCCATTTGTCTTTTTCTGTTTAAATTAAACTGTTGAGTATTGATTGATTGTTTTTCTTCAAAACAACCCTCAGACTGTCTGTACTTGAATAGAGAAGACAGCTAACACCCACCACTATGGTGAACACACACGAATTGACATTATAATAGCGATTAAATTCATGCAACGTCACCATATTAATATAGAATCAGTCCGCGTATTTAAATCAGTTTGTACCTGTTTCATGCGTCATTGACACATATTTCTGGAAATCATGAGAGATTCTCAATGAATCCCTTTTAAATTGGCATCTAAATTCGGTACACTTTTTACGCAAAATATTTCAAAATTCAGCAATAAAGCCAATTTCAGAGTTGTTTGATGTCATAACTTCAAAGTGCATATAGTGTTTCTTACTTTTCTCATTAGAATGCCTGCTTGTTGTGATTTTTTAAAGCGCTACATTTACTTGAGTGGGAATCAGATTTGCATGGGGGTGTCGACGTTGATGTGGAGCAGTATACCAGGCCCCGTATTCATGAAACCATTCTCATGCTCAAACATGGATTTTCTGCTCCAATTTCTTGTTCCGGCTATAGTTTTTTTTAGTATCTTTTATTTTTTCAAAGTTTTTGTAAAATATTGAAGATACATGAAGCTAAATGCTGTTCTTTTATATTTACAATTAACTTTTTGATTTTTGACATGATTGAGGCGAGTTTCAAGAAAGCTGGCTTGAGCACAGAATCCATGCTCGAGCATGAGAATGGTTTCATGAATACGGAACCTGGTCTGGTCTCATTCTCTTTAATTTATTCAAGTGTCTCCGTGTAACTATCTCTGTTGTTGATATGTTGTCCCGAGTTGAATCAAGATTATGATTTGGTTATTTGACGCTTCCGTATTCTCTGTGATGATTTCGATTTCCTTATCTTAAACTTTCCCTTTCTTCATAGTATTGTCTCCGCCTCTCCAACCTATGGTGTTTACTTGCCGCAGTTCATAAGTTATTACAGGGCTTGCTCTGGTATGTAGATTTTCGAAATAGATCTCGGCTGGTGGAGAATAAACTAATATACGGGTACTGAGGTTAATGGAAACTATAGACAAGTTAAATGGTCGCCATCATAATCTCACTTAAAACAAATGTGTATCTTTGTATAATATGAAGGTGAACATTTTTACGTGTATGCTTACTTGTAATAATTGAGAAAATACCTTTTTTACTTTAAAGAAGGAACTTTGACATCATTCTTGATTTACATGGCGGATGTCGTCGAGGAAGCAGAAGAGACGTTCACTCATCCGGAACATCTGGTCTTATTCTCTTTTAATTTTCCAATGGTCTCCGCGAGAATCTTTCCTTTGTTCATATTTTGTCCCTAGTAAAATTAACTTTGAGTTCGAATTATGGTTTTGTTGACGCTTTGTTATTCTGCTTTTATTTACCCAGATCATTAGCTAACTAGTGAGAACTATGAAAGGCAATGTAATTTTCTTAATATCAAACGAGCTTTGATACCTTCTATCACGTGGCATTTGCTGTCAGCTAATTAGATACTGTTGTCCAAATACGTCAAAATATCGGGGCCATGAAATCTATCATCTCCGCGTTAATTAGTAATGCATACCTCAAAATCAATAGTTGTAGTGCTATTTCAGTACTATCGCGATAACACTTTTTGCTGTAAACATAATTAGTCCGGTTCGTTCCTAATTAAATGTTTCTGATCAAGGACGACTTAAATCCTGTAACGATATAGTATCAGGACCTGTTTTTCTCGGGTTTTACTAACGTGTAAGTCTCATTTTGATATCAAGCGAGTGTATCTTACAGCTGTTTTGTCCTCCAAGGACTCGTCAGTGATGCTAGGGGCCAAAAGGTTGGAATCGAAATTGTCTAAATTAATGTACAATACCGTGCCAAAAGTATTCGGTCATGTTAATGTTTTACCATATATTTTATGCATTTAGACAATTCTTCAACTTATTCGGAGGTTTTATTTTTTCACCAGATGGATATATGCACTGTATCGAACGTGTGACGCCGTTTTGTTCTTTATTCTTACTTAATAATATTGTTGCTAAAAATAAGTTGAACTATGCAGTATCTCTTAAATTCAGCTACGGAAAATTATACAAATTTTATCGGTGGAATCAGCAAATAATTATCTACACGAATGTGAACTTTCAATAAATTCCCTTTGGAAAACAAAGTATCATTGAAAATGTGTCACACTGCATGAAATATATATTAAGGACGCTCGACCCTACGTAATACACAAGTTTTGATTCTCGTTTTGTGGTGACGTAGCTTCCTATTTGTGTACCTGGTATTTGAAAACGGGGTATCAAATTCGTTCTACACAGTGATATGTCGCGATGTCAACAATGGCGAGATGAGAGGGAACGGTTCAAGTCTTCAACTCAAGATTACGAGCAAATAAAGTATTGTCACGACCGCTCCTATTGCAAAACAACAACAGGAATAGATGTACACTATATCGACACATGGTCGGACACTGACAGCGACGGCAACAGTATAGAAACAGAATCGGAAGGTAGGCCTACTGAACATTATCAACATATGAAAGTTTTAAGGAAATCTAGCGTTTAATTGCGAAAGGGTCGAGCCTCCTTAATATTAGATATGGTCTGACTTTCCTCAATTCTCATTGGCTTAAATATGGTCACATATGCTAACGCGCTCGGTTAATATTTGATTCCACCAGGTTGGTATTACACCATATTGACCTCAGCAAAGGTCCATTATTGATATTTATAGTAAAAGTAAAAATATGACGTGACCGAATACTTTTGGCACGATACTGTAGAAAAAGAAGGGTCAGGGGCGTCAATGTTATATAATAAAGAATCGTAATTGACCATTCACACTGTATAGTTTAACTCAGGAAAACTGTTCATACTACCTTAAAACAAATACTGTCGTTCGTTGTTTTTACAATACCGCATCCCAACTAAGCTTAATAAGATAAAGGGATCATGATCAGAATAATTTACGTGTCTAAGCTCTAGCAACGGTGACGTCATTCCGGTGCTTATATTGTCATTCTGACGTCAGTATAAGGTGTAGCTCATTAACTTGTTATATAAGTCAAAGATTTACAAAGGTGAATGCCTTTCTCCGATTGCTTTTCTTTTTTTTCCTCTTTCAATTTTGCCAAATGTTGCCAAAGAGAAAACATATAAAACAAAATATGTTAACCACAGTTAGACGTATATGTATATTTAAATGTAAATACAGCTACAGTGAATATTTAAAGGCCCAATATACGTAACTTTCGGCAAAACTTGAAGCGAAAATCAAGCCTTATAACTTATTATTTTTATAGATTAAGCTAAGATTAACTGATATCAGCAATATTCAAGATGAATACTTTCGCGGTTACCGGTACAGTAGCAGTTGAAATACGCTATTTGTAAACACGCGTCCATTTCGAGCCGTCTTCTACCTTCGGTTTCTTGTTGAAGTGGGCCCCACCTGGATTATTTTCAATTCTTTGGATTTTTTTCCCCAGAGTTTCTTGTTAATTACCGCTCATGTTTATTTCGTTTTAGGCTTATTTTCGCATGGTTATCAACTGGATTTTTTTCCAGAATTTTTCAGAATCACGAAAATTTCCCTGAAGTTACGTATATTGGGCCTTTAAATCATCCATATACAATTAACGCATTATATATTTGAATGAATTAAAACTGTTATATGAAGGTGTTTTTCTTAATTTGCTCATGAGAATACCATGCTGTGATGATTGAACCAATATCTCGATTCTCATTTTGAGAACGTGACATTTTTTTCGATATGACCTTAAAGTACACGGTGGTTGTCGTCGCTTAATCAGACGCTTACTCTTCCGGAACACATTGTCTTAGTCTCTTGTACCTTGTAATGGTCTCCGTGTAAATCTTTCCTGTGTCTCTAGTTTAATAGACCATGGTTTCGTTTACTCGGATTATTTTATGTTACATATTTAAAAAATGATAAATCTTGATAAAGGATAAAATTCTCACTAAAACCGATTTAACATCAAATCAAATATAAACGAAAGGAACAAACGACGAACTTTAATACTTGTAAAAGAACGACTTAAATGAAAATAAAAATTAAATAATTCGGATCATTAATTAATAAATGTCAGATGGTGATTGGTTAGTGTAGAATTGGACGTTCATACGAGAATGATGATTGGTTAATATAGAATTCGACGATCAGACGAGAATTGTGATTGGTTAATTTGAATCATTTGAATTGCTGTGACTAACATTGATAGTCCTTGGCGTTATTCCGCGGGCGCCAAAGTGAAAGGATGAATATCATATAATATATGGAAGCCACCATAATTTTTTGAATTCGAAAGTAATATAGAACAAAAGGTGAACATAACAGGACATTATCAAAAATCTAGATATTTGTTCCTAGCGTAACATTTCTGAAAATGGCAGAAAGCAAGTATGTGTGAAACGCCAACAGGTAAACGTGATGAGAACCATGTATTATTCACAAACAAACGTGATGGGAGCCGTGTATTACTTAACAACAAACGTGATGGGAGCCATGTATTACTTTAAAAAAAAGTCGCCTCGACTCTTTTAACACTCTCCAAGAAACGTGCCGGAAATATTTTCCCAAACTATTGTTGACTGAAGTGTTTGTGAGTTAACATGTGCAAATACACATGATTATTATATGTAAATATTTTGATATCTTTGACATAAAACACGTGATGTTAGTTTTTACGGACTTATTAAAACATTCGCTATTAGTGATAATTTCTTTGTATTTTTTCCATTGTAAATAAAACAGATAGACCTTCTAATGAAATATGTGGTTTGGATTTTTGCAGAAAATGTTTAAAAGTGAAAAGACCGTAAACACTTTTTACAACTTAACAAATATGTTATTTTTATTGGTTTCAAAATTAATATAGTAGTAGGGCTTTGTTCTGTGTAAATTGTGGTAGCGGAGTCTTAAGGTAAAATCACAAAGAATTAAATCAGACAGTGCAAGCAATGCTTATGTAAACGAAAAAAAATCAGGTAATTATCAAAATCAAACAGCTGGTAGTAATACGTCAGGTAACTGTTAATTTAATTAACATACGTTACACAACAGAAATACTAGAGGCTTATAAAACAGGAAATTAAGGTTAATTGTAGGTCGACAGTTCAATATAATAAGTATAAACAGTATTTTATTTTCCAAAAAGTTGTTCAAAATAATTAAGTATATTGGGGATTGGAAAACAAGCTGAAAGCTTATATAAATAAAACTCTCCCCGTTTTATATATCATAATTAATAAAATGATTGCCGCTGTGTCAATTCCTTCTTAATATAACATACATTTGTATATGATGAATTGTATACATGTACAAGTATTTTGTATATTTGTAATCAAAGTTTAAAACCACGTCTT
This sequence comes from Mimachlamys varia, assembly GCA_947623455.1. NCBI lineage: Eukaryota > Metazoa > Mollusca > Bivalvia > Pectinida > Pectinidae > Mimachlamys > Mimachlamys varia. The sequence continues at coordinate 24,482,762 of OX392545.1, forward strand.
TTAGTGATGAGCTGTTTCAAATGTGTTAATAAAACCTGTGATCAGTAAATTCACTGCTAATAAAACACATGATCAGTAAAATCACTGCTAATAAAACACGTGATCAGTAAAATCACTGCTAATTAACATGTGATCAGTAAAATCACTGCTAATAAAACATGTGATCAGTAAAATCACTGCTAATAAAACATGTGATCAGTAAAACCACTGCTTATAAAACATGTGATCAGTTATATCACTGCTAATAAAACCTGTGATCAGTAAAATCACTGCTAATAAAATATGTGATCAGTAAAATCAATGCTAATAAAACACGTGATCAGTAAACTCACTGCTTATAAAACACATGATCAGTAAAATTACTGCTAATAAAGCATTTGATCAGTAAAATCACTGATAATAAAGCATTTGATCAGTAAAATCACTGATAATAAAGCATTTAATCAGTAAAATCACTCTAAATAAAACATGTGATCAGTAAAATCACTGATAATAAAACATTTGATTAGTAAAATCACTGCTAATAAAACACGTGATCAGTAAAATAACTGTAAATAAAACATGTGATCAGTCAAACCACTGCTAATAAAATATGTGATCAGTAAAATCAATGCTAATAAAACACGTGATCAGTAAACTCACTGCTTATAAAACACATGATCAGTAAAATTACTGCTAATAAAGCATTTGATCAGTAAAATCACTGATAATAAAGCATTTGATCAGTAAAATCACTGATAATAAAGCATTTAATCAGTAAAATCACTCTAAATAAAACATGTGATCAGTAAAATCACTGATAATAAAACATTTGATTAGTAAAATCACTGCTAATAAAACACGTGATCAGTAAAATAACTGTAAATAAAACATGTGATCAGTCAAACCACTGCTAATAAAATATGTGATCAGTAAAATCAATGCTAATAAAACACGTGATCAGTAAACTCACTGCTTATAAAACACATGTTCAGTAAACTCACTGCTTATAAAACACATGTTCAGTAAAATCACTGCTAATAAAGCATTTGATCAGTAAAATCACTGCTAATAAAGCATTTGATCAGTAAAATCACTGATAATAAATCATTTGATCAGTAAAACCACTCTTAATAAAACATGTGGTCAGTCAAACCACTGCTTATAAAACATGTGATCAGTGAAAACTGCTTATCTAACAAAATCGAAAATTCGGTCGAACCTTGTTATCTCGAACTTTATAACCGGAAGATCCCGTTTTATTGGAAGTATTTTGTCGGTCCCTACTCTACGTCACACCTAACAACACCAATACACTTGTACTTTATATACGATCATATATGGATGTAAGTGGTAACTTACGTATAGAATATTTCATAAGCTTGATATAAAATGAATGTAAGTGGCAAGATACGTATTAAATATTTCATAAACTTGATATAAAATGGCTGTAAATGGCAAGATACGTATTAAATATTTCATAAACTTGATATAAAATGGCTGTAAATGGCAAGATACGTATAAATTATTTCATAAACATGATATAAAATGAATGTAAGTGGCATTTACGTATAAAATATTTCATAAACTTGATACCAAATAGATTTAAGTGGCAAGATCAGTATAAAATATTTCATAAACTTGATACCAAATGGATGTAAGTGGCAAGATAAGTATAAAATATTTCATAAACTTGATACCAAATGGATGTAAATGGCAAGATAAGTATAGAATGTTTCATAAACATGATATAAAATGGATGTAAATGGCAAGATAAGTATAGAATATTTCATAAACATGATATAAAATAAATGGTAGTGGCAAGATAAGTATAAAATATTTCATAAACATGATAAAAAATGGATGTAAGTGGCAAGATATGTATTAGATATTTCATAAACTTGATATAAAATGGATGTAAATGGCAAGATAAGTATAAAATGTTTCATAAACTTGATACCAAATGGATGTAAGTGGCAAGATAAGTATAGAATGTTTCATAAACATGATATAAAATGGCTGTAAATGGCAAGATAAGTATAGAATGTTTCATAAACATGATATAAAATGGATGTAATTGGAAAGATAAGTATAAAATATTTCATAAACTTGATACCAAATAGATTGAAGTGGCAAGATAAGTATACAATATTTCATAAGCTTAATACTAATTGAATGTAAGTGGCAAGATCAGTATAAAATATTTCATAAACTTGAAACCAAATGGATGTAAGTGGCAAGATAAGTATACAATATCTCATAAGCTTAATACTAATTGAATGTAAGTGGCAAGATAGGAATAACATATTTCATAAACTTGATACCAAATGGATGTAAATGGCAAGATAAGTATTTGATATCAAGTGTTTGAAATATTTTATACGTTATTTTCCACTTACATCTATTTGATATCAAAAACATAACAACATAATACATGTACGTAACTCCAAACTTCCTGTTTACAAATGGTAAGCCACCTCCAATCTCTGACGTCACCATCACGTCCATATTCTATTAGGTTCTAATTTTCACAGTTTAAAAGTTCTTAACGTCAGTAGAGAAAGACCAACTGAGAGTTGTGTATGTTTACATTACATAAAATAACTCCTGTTTGAATTCCTTGAAGGATGTATTCTTCTGAGGTTTTAGTCATGTTCAAGTCTCGTTTTAATCTCATTTAAAGGTTTTACATTGTATTGAAAAAAAAAATGATAAATGTTAATAGCGTATATGCATCTTAAAATTGTGTCAATAATATAATTATATATTGCCTGTAGAACTTTTTAACGTGAATTTTAAAAAAACTAACCAATTCGGTGGCCATTTTGAACATGCCTGTTTATATTTTACACTTCGCAAAAGGCCAAAATTTAACCTTTTGATGCTGGATTGACCTCTTAAAAATATCAGTGTTTCGCCATTTTTAACCATATGAAGCTAATTTTTGCTGTACACCTTTTTATATCAATATTATAGAAATAGTATGCAACAAAGTGGATAATTATATACTTTTTGGTTTTTTTTTCATATTTTAAGTGAAACTCGAGCACTTTTTATTTTTGAACCCAAAATTGTGAAAAATACCACAAATAATAACGGACATACAAAAATGCACACTAACACCCGTTTCTTATGATGGAAAACCCATTTTCTTTTCATATGCTAAATATTTTAAAAAGTTTAATTGCAGAACTTTTGTTATTTCGCGTCAAATCTGCAAAAAATGGTGAAAAAATGAGGATTTTCTCATTAAAAAATAGGGGTAGGGGTAACTAAAATCGCTTTCCTGAGTTGAAATATTACTTCCATTTCTGCAAATATTCATACATTTTGGATTGAAAATACGAAAGATATTGTATGAAAATGTCTTGCAATTGATCAAAACTGCAAAATTCACTTAAAATCACGTATTATGTCATATTGATATCTTTGACCGATCATAGCACAAAAACGAGGACGCTGACATATCATTATCTTTGCATTTTCTGTCATGCCATTAACTCCGTTTTCCAAAAATGTTTATTAGAAAAAAAAGTTTAATACAGGAAAATTTTGACTTCTCAGAAGAGTATATCCTTAAATGAACCAAAAAATTCACAAACACTGATTTCCGATTAATCAGCATGGTCGGAAACACACGGTACACTTATCTTATGCAAGCGTTAGATAAGTGTACCGTGGGTTTCCGACGTCAGCGAAGTGTACCGTGGGTTCCCGACGTTAGAGAAGTGTACAGTGGGTTTCCGACGTTAGAGAAGTGTACCGTGGGTTCCCGACGTTAGAGAAGTGTACCGTGGGTTTCCGACGTTATAGAAGTGTACCGTGGGTTCCCGACGTTAGAGAAGTGTACCGTGGGTTTCCAACGTTAGAGAAGTGTACCGTGGGTTTCCGACGTCAGCGAAGTGTACCGTGGGTTTCTGACGCTAGAGAAGTGTACAGTGGGTTTCCGACGTTAGAGAAGTGTATCGTGGGTTCCCGACGTTAGAGAAGTGTACCGTGGGTTTCCGACGTTAGAAAAGTGTACCGTGGGTTTCTGACATTAGAGAAGTGTACCGTGGGTTTCCGACGTTAGAGAAGTGTACCGTGGGTTTCTGACATTAGAGAAGTGTACCGTGGGTTTCCGACGTTAGAGAAGTGTACCGTGGGTTTCCAATGCTAGAGAAGTGTACCGTGGGTTTCCGACATTAGAGAAGTGTACCGTGGGTTTCCGACGTCAGAGAAGTGTACAGTGGGTTTCTGACGTTAGAGAAGTGTACCGTGGGTTTCCGACGTTAGAGAAGTGTACCGTGGGTTTCCGACGCTAGAGAAGTGTACCGTGGGTTTCCGACGTCAGAGAAGTATATCGTGAGTTTCCGACGTTAGAGAAGTGTACCGTGGGTTTCCGACGTTAGAGAAATGTACCGTGGGTTTCCAACGTTAGAGAAGTGTACCGTGGGTTTCCGACGTTAGAGAAGTGTACCGTGGGTTTCCGACGTTAGAGAAGTGTACCGTGGGTTTCTGACGTTAGAGAAGTGTACTGTGGGTTTCCGACATTAGAGAAGTGTACCGTGGGTTTCCGACGTAAGAAAAGTGTACCGTGGGTTTCTGACGTTAGAGAAGTGTACTGTGGGTTTCCGACATTAGAGAAGTGTACCGTGGGTTTCCGACGTAAGAGAAGTGTACCGTGGGTTTCCGACGTAAGAGAAGTATATCGTGGGTTTCCGACGTTAGAGAAGTGTACCGTGGGTTTCCAACGTTAGAGAAGTGTACCGTGGGTTTCCGACGTTAGAGAAGTGTACCTTGGGTTTCCGACGCTTGAGAAGTGTACCGTGGGTTTCCGACGTTAGAGAAGTGTACCGTGGGTTTCCAACGTTAGAGAAGTGTACCGTGGGTTTCCGACGTCAGAGAAGTGTACCGTGGGTTTCTGACGTCAAAGAAGTGAACCGTGGGTTTCCGACGTAAGAGAAGTATATCGTGGGTTTCCGACGTTAGAGAAGTGTGCCGTGGGTTTCTGACGTTAGAGAAGTGTACTGTGGGTTTCCGACGTCAGAGAAGTGTACCGTGGGTTTCCGACGTTAGAGAAGTGTACCGTGGGTTTCTGACGTCAGAGAAGTATATCGTGGGTTTCCGACGTTAGAGAAGTGTGCCGTGGGTTTCTGGCGTTAGAGAAGTGTACCGTGGGTTTCCGACGTCAAAGAAGTTTTACTTAACAATAAACGTGATGGGAGCCATGTATTACTTAACAACAAACGTGATTGGAACCGTGTATTACTTAACAACAAACGTGATGGGAGCCGTGTATTACTCACCAACAAACGTGATGGGAGCCGTGTATTACTCACCAACAAACGTGATGGGAGCCGTGTATTACTTAACAACAAACGTGATTGGAACCGTGTATTACTTAACAACAAACGTGATGGGAGCCATGTATTACTTAACAACAAACGTGATGGGAGCCGTGTATTACTCACCAACAAACGTGATTGGAACCGTGTATTACTCACCAACAAACGTGATGGGAGCCATGTATTACTTAACAACAAACGTGATGGGAGCCGTGTATTACTTAACAACAAACGTGATGTGAGCCGTGTATTACTTAACAACAAACGTGATGGGAGCCGTGTATTACTCACCAACAAACGTGATGGGAGCCGTGTATTACTTAACAACAAACGTGATGGGAGCCGTGTATTACTCACCAACAAACGTGATGGGAGCCGTGTATTACTCACCAACAAACGTGATGGGAGCCGTGTATTACTTAACAACAAACGTGATGTGAGCCGTGTATTACTTAACAACAAACGTGATGGGAGCCGTGTATTACTCACCAACAAACGTGATGGGAGCCGTGTATTACTTAACAACAAACGTGATGGGAGCCGTGTATTACTCACCAACAAACGTGATGGGAGCCGTGTATTACTTAACAACAAACGTGATTGGAACCGTGTATTACTTAACAACAAACGTGATGGGAGCCGTGTATTACTCACCAACAAACGTGATGGGAGCCATGTATTACTTAACAACAAACGTGATGGGAGCCGTGTATTACTTAACAACAAACGTGATGTGAGCCGTGTATTACTTAACAACAAACGTGATGGGAGCCGTGTATTACTCACCAACAAACGTGATGGGAGCCATGTATTACTTAACAACAAACGTGATGGGAGCTATGTATTACTTTAAAAAAAGTCGCCTCGACTCTTTTAACACTCTCCAAGAAACGTGCCGGAAATATTTTCCCAAACTATTGTTGACTAAAGTGTTTGTGAGTAAACATGTGCAAATACACATGAACATTATATGTAAATATTTTGTTATCTTTGAAATAAAACACGTGATATTAGTTTTTACGGACTTATTAAAACATTCGCTATTAGTGATAATTTCTTTGTATTTTTTCCATTGTAAATAAAACAGATAGACCTTCTAATGAAATATGTGGTTTGGATTTTTGCAGAAAATCTTTAAAAGTGAAAAGACCGTAAACACTTTTTACAACTTAACAAATATGTTATTTTTTTTGGTTTCAAAATTAATATAGTAGTAGGGCTTTGTTCTGTGTAAATTGTGGTAGCGGAGTCTTAAGGTAAAATCACAAAGAATTAAATCAAACAGTGCAAGCAATGCTTATGTAAACGAAAAAAAAATCAGGTAATTATCAAAATCAAACAGCTGGTAGTAATACGTCAGGTAACTGTTAATTTAATTACCATACGTTACACAACAGAAATACTAGAGGCTTATAAAACAGGAAATTAAGGTTAAATGTAGGTCGACAGTTCAATATAATTAGTATAAACAGTATTTTATTTTCCAAAAAGTTGTTCAAAATAATTAAGTATATTGGGGATTGGAAAACAAGCTGAAAGCTTATATAAATAAAACTCTCCCCGTTTTATATATCATAATTAATAAAATGATTGCCGTTGTGTCAATTTCTTCTTGATATAACATATATGATGAATGGTATACATGTACAAGTATTTTGTATATTTGTAATCAAAGTTTAAAACCACGTCTTTTAGTGATGAGCTGTTTCAAATGTGTTAATAAAACCTGTGATCAGTAAATTCACTAATAAAAAAACATTTGATCAGTAAAATCACTGCTAATAAAACACGTTATCAGTAAAATCACTGCTAATAAAACACGTGATCAGTAAAATCAGCTAATAAAACTTGTGATCAGAAAAATCACTGTTAATAAAACCTGTGATCAGTAAAATCAATGCTAATAAAAAACGTGATCAGTAAACTCACTGCTTATAAAACACATGATCAGTAAAATCACTGCTAATAAAGCATTTGATCAGTAAAATCACTGATAATAAAACATTTGATCAGTAAAATCACTCTAAATAAAACATGTGATCAGTAAAATCACTGATAATAAAACATTTGATTAGTAAAATCACTGCTAATAAAACACGTGATCAGCAAAAATAACTGTAAATAAAACATGTGATCAGTCAAACCACTGCTAATAAAACATTTGATCAGCAAAACCACTGCTAATAAGATATTTGATCAGTAAAATCACTGCTAATAAAATATGCGATCAGTAAAACCACTGTAAATAAAACATTTGATTAGTAAAACCACTCTTAATAAAACATGCGATCAGTCAAACCACTGCTTATAAAACATGTGATCAGTAAAACCACTGCTTTTAAAACACATGATCAGTGAAAACTGCTTATCTAACAAAATCGAAAATTCGGTCGAACCTTGTTGTCTCGAAATTTATAACCGGAAGATCCCGTTTTATTTGAAGTATTTTGTCGGGCCCTACTCTACGTCACACCTAACAACACGAATACACTTGTACTTTATATACAATCATAAAATGGATGTAAGTGGCAAGATAAGTATAGAATGTTTCATAAACTTGATATAAAATACATGTAAGTGGTAACTTACGTATAGAATGTTTCATAAACTTGATATAAAATTAATGTAAGTGGTAACTTACGTATAGAATGTTTCATAAACTTGATATAAAATTAATGTAAGTGGCGAGATAAGTATAGAATATTTCATAAACTTGATATAAAATTAATGTAAGTGGCGAGATAAGTATTAAATATTTCATAAACTTGATATAAAATTAATGTAAGTGGCGAGATAAGTATAAAATATTTCATAAACTTGATATAAAATGGATGTAAATGGCAAGATAAGTATAGAATGTTTCATAAACATGATATAAAATGGATGTAAATGGCAATATAAGTATACAATGTTTCATAAACTTGATACCAAATGAATGTAAGTGGCAAGATAAGTATAGAATGTTTCATAAACCTGATATAAAATACATGTAAGTGGTAACTTACGTATAGAATGTTTCATAAACTTGATATAAAATTAATGTAAGTGGCGAGATAAGTATAGAATATTTCATAAACTTGATATAAAATTAATGTAAGTGGCGAGATAAGTATTAAATATTTCATAAACTTGATATAAAATTAATGTAAGTGGCGAGATAAGTATAAAATATTTCATAAACTTGATATAAAATGGATGTAAATGGCAAGATAAGTATAGAATGTTTCATAAACATGATATAAAATGGATGTAAATGGCAAGATAAGTATAAAATATTTCATAAACAGGATATAAAATGGATGTAAATGGCAATATAAGTATAGAATGTTTCATAAGCTTAATACTAATTGAATGTAAGTGGCAAGATAGGAATAACATATTTCATAAACGTGATACCAAATGGCTGTAAATGGCAAGATAAGTATAAAATATTTCATAAACTTGATACCAAATGGATGTAAGTGGCAAGATAAGTATAGAATGTTTCATAAACATGATATAAAATGGCTGTAAATGGCTAGATAAGTATAGAATGTTTCATAAACATGATATAAAATGAATGTAAGTGGAAAGATAAGTATAAAATATTTCATAAACTTGATACCAAATAGATTTAAGTGGCAAGATCAGTATAAAATATTTCATAAACTTGATACCAAATGAATGTAAGTGGCAAGATAAGTATACAATATTTCATAAGCTTAATACTAATTGAATGTAAGTGGCAAGATAAGTATAGAATGTTTCATAAACTTGATATAAAATACATGTAAGTGGCAAGATACGTATAGAATGTTTCATAAACTTGATATAAAATACATGTAAGTGGCAAGATAGGTATAGAATGTTTCATAAACTTGATATAAAATACATGTAAGTGGCAAGATAAGTATAGAATGTTTCATAAACTTGATATAAAATACATGTAAGTGGCAAGATACGTATTAAATATTTCATAAACTTGATATAAAATTAATGTAAGTGGCGAGATAAGTATAAAATATTTCATAAACTTGATATAAAATGGATGTAAATGGCAAGATAAGTATAGAATGTTTCATAAACATGATATAAAATGGATGTAAATGGCAAGATAAGTATAAAATATTTCATAAACAGGATATAAAATGGATGTAAATGGCAATATAAGTATAGAATGTTTCATAAGCTTAATACTAATTGAATGTAAGTGGCAAGATAGGAATAACATATTTCATAAACGTGATACCAAATGGCTGTAAATGGCAAGATAAGTATAAAATATTTCATAAACTTGATACCAAATGGATGTAAGTGGCAAGATAAGTATAGAATGTTTCATAAACATGATATAAAATGGCTGTAAATGGCTAGATAAGTATAGAATGTTTCATAAACATGATATAAAATGAATGTAAGTGGAAAGATAAGTATAAAATATTTCATAAACTTGATACCAAATAGATTTAAGTGGCAAGATCAGTATAAAATATTTCATAAACTTGATACCAAATGAATGTAAGTGGCAAGATAAGTATACAATATTTCATAAGCTTAATACTAATTGAATGTAAGTGGCAAGATAAGTATAGAATGTTTCATAAACTTGATATAAAATACATGTAAGTGGCAAGATACGTATAGAATGTTTCATAAACTTGATATAAAATACATGTAAGTGGCAAGATAGGTATAGAATGTTTCATAAACTTGATATAAAATACATGTAAGTGGCAAGATAAGTATAGAATGTTTCATAAACTTGATATAAAATACATGTAAGTGGCAAGATACGTATTAAATATTTCATAAACTTGATATAAAATGAATGTAAGTGGCAAGATACGTATTAAATATTTCATAAACTTGATATAACATGAATGTTAGTGGCAAGATAAGTATAGAAGGTTTCATAAACTTGATACCAAATGGATGTAAATGGCAAGATAAGTATAGAATGTTTCATAAACATGATATAAAATGGATGTAAATGGCAAGATAAGTATAGAATGTTTCATAAACATGATATAAAATGGATGTAAATGGCAAGATAAGTATTAAATATTTCATAAACTTGATATAAAATAAATGTTAGTGGCAAGATACGTAATAAATATTTCATAAACATGATACCAAATGGATGTAAGTGGCAAGATAAGTATAAAATATTTCATAAACTTGATACCAAATAGATTTAAGTGGCAAAATCAGTATAAAATATTTCATAAACTTGATACCAAATAGATTTAAGTGGCAAAATCAGTATAAAATATTTCATAAACTTGAAACCAAATGGATGTAAGTGGCAAGATAAGTATAGAATGTTTCATAAACATGATATAAAATGGCTGTAAATGGCAAGATAAGTAAAGAATGTTTCATAAACATGATATAAAATGGATGTAATTGGAAAGATAAGTATAAAATATTTCATAAACTTGATACCAAATGGATGTTAGTGGCATTTACGTATAGAGTATTTCATAAACTTGATACCAAATAGATTGAAGTGGCAAGAGAAGTATACAATATTTCATAAACTTAATACTAATTGAATGTAAGTGGCAAGATAGGAATAACATATTTCATAAACTTGATACCAAATGGATGTAAATGGCAAGATAAGTATTTGATATCAAGTTTATGAAATATTTTATACGTTATTTTCCACTTACATCTATTTGATATCAAAAACATAACAACATAATACGTAACTCCAAACTTCCTGTTTACAAATGGTAAGCCACCTCCAATCTCTGACGTCACCATCACGTCCATATTCTATTAGGTTCTAATTTTCACAGTTTAAAAGGTCTTAACGTCAGTAGAGAAAGACCAACTGAGAGTTGTGTATGTTTACATTACATAAAATAATTCCTGTCTGAATTCCTTTAAGGATGTATTCTTCTGAGGTTTTAGTCATGTTCAAGTCTCGTTTTAATCTCATTTAAAGGTTTTACATTGTATTGAAAAAAAAATGATAAATGTTAATAGCGTATATGCATCTTAAAATTGTGTCAATAATATAAGTATATATTGCCTGTAGAACTTTTTAACGTGAATTTTAAAAAAAGCTAACCAATTCGGCGGCCATTTTGAACATGCCTGTTTATATTTTGCACTTCGCAAAAGGCCAAAATTTAACCTTTTGATGCTGGATTGACCTCTTAAAAATATCAGTGTTTCGCCATTTTTAACCATATCAAGCTAATTTTTGCTGTACACCTTTTTATATCAATATTATAGAAATAGTATGCAACAAAGTGGATAATTATATACTTTTTGTATTTTTTTCATATTTTAAGTGAAACTCGAGCACTTTTTATTTTTGAACCCAAAATTGTGAAAAATACCACAAATAATAACGGACATACAAAAATGCACACTAACACCCGTTTTTTATGATGGAAAACACATTTTCTTTTCATATGCTAAATATTTTAAAAAGTTTAATTGCAGAACTTTTGTTATTTCGCGTCAAATCTGCAAAAAATGGTGAAAAAATGAGGATTTTCTCGTTAAAAAATAGGGGTAGGGGTAACTAAAATCGCTTTCCTGAGTTGAAATATTACTTCCATTTCTGCAAATATTCATACATTTTGGATTGAAAATACGAAAGATATTGTATGAAAATGTCTTGCAATTGATCAAAACTGCAAAATTCACTTAAAATCACGTATTATGTCATATTGATATCTTTGACCGATCATAGCACAAAAACGAGGACGCTGACATATCATTATCTTTGCATTTTCTGTCATGCCATTAACTCCGTTTTCCAAAAATGTTTATTAGAAAAAAAAGTTTAATACAGGAAAATTTTGACTTCTCAGAAGAGTATATCCTTAAATGAACCAAAAAATTCACAAACACTGATTTCCGATTAATCAGCATGGTCGGAAACACACGGTACACTTATCTTATGCAAGCGTTAGATAAGTGTACCGTGGGTTTCTGACGTCAGCGAAGTGTACCGTGGGTTTCCGACGTTAGAGAAGTGTACCGTGGGTTTCCAACGTTAGAGAAGTGTACCGTGGGTTCTCGACGTTAGAGAAGTGTACCGTGGGTTTCCTACGTTAGAGAAGTGTACCGTGGGTTTCCGACGTTAGAGAAGTGTACCGTGGGTTTCCAACGTTAGAGAAGTGTACCGTGGGTTTCCAACGTTAGAGAAGTGTACCATGGGTTTCCGACGTAAGAGAAGTGTACCGTGGGTTTCCAACGTTAGAGAAGTGTACCGTGGGTTTCCGACGTTAGAGAAGTGTACCGTGGGTTTCCAACGTTAGAGAAGTGTACCGTGGGTTTCCAACGTTAGAGAAGTGTACCGTGGGTTTCCGACGTTAGAGAAGTGTACCGTGGGTTTCCGACGTTAGAGAAGTGTACCGTGGGTTTCCAACGTTAGAGAAGTGTACCGTGGGTTTCCGACGTTAGAGAAGTGTACCGTGGGTTTCCAACGTTAGAGAAGTCCGTGGGTTTCCAACGTTAGAGAAGTGTACCGTGGGTTTCCGACGTTAGAGAAGTGTACCGTGGGTTTCCGACGTCAGAGAAGTGTACCGTGGGTTTCCGACGTCAGAGAAGTGTACCGTGGGTTTCCGACGTTAGAGAAGTGTACCGTGGGTTTCTGACATTAGAGAAGTGTACCTTGGGTTTCCGACGTTAGAGAAGTGTACCGTGGGTTTCCAACGTTAGAGAAGTGTACCTTGGGTTTCCGACGTTAGAGAAGTGTACCGTGGGTTTCCAACGTTAGAGAAGTGTACCGTGGGTTTCCAACGTTAGAGAAATGTACCATGGGTTTCCGACGTTAGAGAAGTGTACCGTGGGTTTCCAACGTTAGAGAAGTGTACCGTGGGTTTCCGACGTTAGAGAAGTGTACCGTGGGTTTCCAACGTTAGAGAAGTGTACCGTGGGTTTCCAACGTTAGAGAAGTGTACCGTGGGTTTCCGACGTTAGAGAAGTGTACCGTGGGTTTCCGACGTTAGAGAAGTGTACCGTGGGTTCCCGACGTCAGAGAAGTGTACCGTGGGTTTCTGACGTTAGAGAAGTGTACCGTGGGTTTCCGACATTAGAGAAGTGTACCGTGGGTTTCCGACGAAAGAGAAGTGTATTGTGGGTTTCCGACGTCAGAGAAGTATATCGTGGGTTTCCGACGTTAGAGAAGTGTACCGTGGGTTTCCAACGTTAGAGAAGTGTACCGTGGGTTTCCAACGTTAGAGAAGTGTACCGTGGGTTTCCGACGTTAGAGAAGTGTACCGTGGGTTTCCGACGTAAGAGAAGTGTACCGTGGGTTTCCGACGTTAGAGAAGTGTACCGTGGGTTTCCGACATTAGAGAAGTGTATCGTGGGTTTCCGACGTCAGGGAAGTGTACCGTGGGTTTCTGACGTTAGAGAAGTGTACCGTGGGTTTCCGACATTAGAGAAGTGTACCGTGGGTTTCCGACGAAAGAGAAGTGTACTGTGGATTTCCGACGTCAGAGAAGTATATCATGGGTTTCCGACGTTAGAGAAGTGTACCGTGGGTTTCCGACGTTAGAGAAGTGTACCGTGGGTTTCCAACGTTAGAGAAGTGTACCGTGGGTTTCCGACGTTAGAGAAGTGTACCGTGGGTTTCCAAGGTTAGATAAGTGTCCTATGGAATGGTGAATAAACATCATACATAACAAAGGGATTGTGAGTACTAGAATCGTTGGATTCATGAAAACACCCTATAACGCGTTAATATATGACTTAACTTAGGTTCTGTTACGTCATAAGGGCTCTACTTGGGAACATATTGAATGATCGGTGTTTGTTTCGCTTACAAAATGAAAGGAAATTGAGATTACAAAATAATACAAAAACTCCTGATACTGATGGACACATCTGTAGCTTATTACAATACACGTGGAGCGGAATACTATTAGAGGTCATAGAAACGTCTACCTCAGAAGGGGCGGATTGGTCACTGTTATCGCAATGACATGCAATAAGTTTCAGCAGGTGTTTTGTATTCCCGATTCCGCACATGTCCACGATATGTCAATTATCACATACGTATGTTTTCCTACCCACGCCAAACTGTCCGCATCGCTACCCCACACTGTAAGACTAGAGCTTAAACTTGTGAATGAATCTGAACATACCGCACATCCATGTTGGAATATTTTTAGACGTACTCAGTTTTAGTCATCCAGATATTGAAATTGCACTTTTGGCCTTACACCTTTTACAAATGTAGCTCCTGACATCATTGAGGAGTCCTAGGAGGACGAGACAGCAGTGTGATTTAGTTCAATTAATTTTTTCGGCATACTGTATCTAATACTAAATTTGGAGGGTGCGGCAAATGTGTGTGTTACGTCATATTTCAGGACGCGTTCTGATATATGGCACTTGGCATGTTGGGGCTTACGTCACCGAAAACAAAAGCATATCGTCTACACTGTTATCCTATGGTTCTTCATGTCGTCTGAGCATTTCTAGTGTTCTGAAACAACTACCCACATATTTTTAAAGCTATACCACAAACACGTGCATGTTTATAATAGTACCAAACGTGTCTCTATCGTTTCTATGGAAACGGTCATTTTAGGTTTAGTCTCATTATGTTACTAGAATAGCGGAAAACAGTAGATTTATCAGAGGACACGCCTACCTCAGAAGGGGCGGATTGGTTCATCGCAATGACATGCATTAAGTTTCAGCAGGTGTTTTGCATTCCCGATTCCGTCAATTATCACATACGTATGTTTTCCTACCCACGCCAAACTGTCTGCATTGCTACCCCACACTGTAGGACTAGAGCTAAAACTTGTGAATGAATCTGAACATACCACACATCTATGTTGGAATAATTTTAGATGTACTTGGTTTTGGTCATCCAGATATTTAAAATTATACTTTCACCTTTTGGCTCCTCTGGCATCACTGAGGAGTCCTAGGAGGACGAGACAGCAGTGTGATTTAGTTCAATTAATTTTTTCGGTATCCTATGTCTGTAACTGAATTTGGAGGGTGCGGCATATGTGTGGGTTACGTCATCTTTCAGTACTTCCCCTTTAGGATGCGTTCTGACATGGCACTTGGCATGTTGGGGCTTACGTCACCGTAAACAAAAGCATATCGTCTACACTGTTATCCTATGGTTCTTCATGTCGTCTGAGATTTTCTAATGTTCTGAAACAACTACCCAAATATTTTTAAAGTTATACCAGAAATACGTGCATGTTTATAATAGTACCAAACGTGTCTCTATCGTTTCTATGGAAACGGTCATTTTAGGTTTAGTCTTATATGTTGTACTGGAATAGCGGTGAATTATCCTAAAACACACACCCATAGTAGCTCTATATCATTGCTTGATAATAGACAGATAGCAGACAGACAGACAGACAGATACTTTAATACTTTAAACAAATAATACAAAATATAGATATATAAACACAAACAAATCTACAAAAAACCAATATGTAAATACAAGCAAATGGCATTGCCACTTTGTAACCCTATCAAATTCAGTTGGCATTCATAAGGCCTTGAATGCAATTTACCAATTAATGACGTCGTCATTATTATGACGTCATAATTGTCACTTTGGATACCATTGACCGTCCCCAGACGATGGCTGTTCTTTTCATTGAACAAGCATATGCGACAAATACATTAAAGCTAAATGCTGAAAAATAAAATGTGTTATTGATTGTTTTATGAGATAAATAGATTCTAAAAATGGTAAACATAAGTATTGAACTGCTTTCAGATGAATGCCAACTGGACAAAGGCAAATCCAACATGAAGCGCTAGCGCGCTTCATTGAATTTGCCTTTGACCAGTTGGCATTCATATAGCCTATGAATGCCAACTGAAAGCAGTTCAATGCTTAAATAAACTGTGTATAGTACATGTATACACGTATTGCTGTCCATTTCGAGACAAAAATTAAATATTGCTGCCCATTAATTTTCATCTCTCCAAGTACGCGAAGACTAAGATCGAATTAAAATTCGGGTTTTGTTATCGTTATTTCCATTAACAGAAATGATAATGAATCATGATTCAATCATTAAATATTGTAGAATGAACAATAACCTGATCTTGTTTGAAACAAGCTTTTTCAATGTTTTAAAACATTTGGTTATCAGCCAATAACGTAAAAATGACGTCGCTCTTTATAACGTCGCTTTTGATTTGCTGATGCAACAACGTGTTAATTTGTAATAAGAGGAAAGAGTCCATCAATAAAGTGGATATTCGCAGGGTTAGATTAAATTATAAGGATTAACTTGAATCTATTTTTTTATGTTATGGGGGTATAACACAAACAAAACGGAGTGTTGTTTGCTTCGCGGTTTATTTAGAGTACACTCGGGTTTTTTTTTGTGTTATACCTCCATAACATAAAAAAGATTGAAATTAATCCTTAAATAATGCAAAAAGTACACCTAGTGCTGCGCGCTAATATCCATGCATAAAATACAGTCTCCATGTAGAGATATCACATATAACAGACGACCTACCCAGGGTGTGACGTCACGTCTATCTATTCTTCTTCATCCCAGTGCTGTATGTAAAATACTTAACGCTAATTCGACCTTCACAGTCTGTTCAACCGTGACTAAAAAAGCGTTAAACCCTGGGCATGCGCATCGGCTGCTTTTCAACTGAAATGAATACGGATATTTTGATGAGAGTCTGCAGTGTGTCTAATGAAATGTTGCTAGCAGTTTTGACCATATTGGTCTTCCACGTCGGTAAGTAACCTGTCAATCTCTGTTGGCGTATATTCATATATATTTTATTTCAGTTTTAATTCAATCATTCTCATTTTCCGCAAGTTTAAACGTCATTGTGAGTACCTTACCTGTTGTCAAATTAATTCTTTATAAAAAAATAATGAAACTCGATTTGGTTTATCAATTTGAAAGTAAGAATAAATTATTATTTATTATTATATTATGCGGTATTTAGAAGTTTAATTAGCGGTGAGTAAATTTCAAATGTATGAAAGGGAGACATTTTGAAAATGAGATCGGCAGTTGTGAGACATTTAAGTAGGAATTTTTCACAGTGACATCTCGTAAGCCTATTTCGGCTGTATAACACTTTTAATGTTAATTTAAATATAATCCTATATTAGGACATCTTTTGCTTTTTTTTAATGTTGATGATTGTGATGCATATTATTTATTGATTTAAGTAAATGATTTATGACGTCACTCCGGTTAAAATGATGAAAATATTCTAATAAATAAAGAGGAGCTATGAGACTTGGATTGTTTTAGAAATACTGTTTTAACTTTAAAAATTATATAGTAAAACAAACCGATTTCGTGACGTGTACTTATTTCAATGTTAGTTGTATGGTCGGTTTTTTATCGAAACAACTATGTTTCGAAAGAACAAAGTTTAGCTATAAATCAATTATAAAACAGTCAACACTGCGCGAGTTTTTTTTTCGCGTTACTGTGACGATAAAATATTCATAAAACTATCAACTTGTTTTTTTAGCTAGTGTAAGGTCCCTGCTTTGAGATCATATGCATATATGGCCTTTTCAACATCGTTTAGATTTGACCCCCTCCCCCATTCAGTGTGTAAGATAGTATCAATGATTCATAGATGTATACTGGCGTGCTTCCCCGGTCACTTCTGTCGTCTTACTCGCCCTTCACGCTTCACCGCCCATACAACAACCATCTACCCGCGTGCCCTTGACAGAGGACAGCTTTTATTTCTCTTTATTTCTTCAATATATGATTATCTCTGGGTTGTATTTTATTTACAATTAAGTGCCGATTACTCATTTGATAATTTTATTTTTATTTTTAATATATGTATCCTTGTATTTTTGAAAAAAAATGTATAATTTAATGCAATTGTGGTGCTGACTGTCCACAGTTAAATCTCAGGTCAGGTGAGTTCACAGGTAAATCACAGGTAAGGTGAAAAGGGCAGTTTATATGAAACAGTATATAATTGACTTCCCATTGTTCTCAAAAACAACACCTACCTATTGTTAAAAAAAATGTTGGCGTTCGGAGAACACACCTTTTAGATACATCGCACATCTGGTGATATATATGTATATACAATTTTTCGAATCTAAAAATATCGATTACATCAAAAACTTCAGAATAAGCTCGGATTCTGCCTTGCTTTGTGTTTTACATAAGAGAAAATACATTACGGGGTTTACATAATAATACAATGATTTTTATCGCATACTTCGGTATTTTTCGATGAGTAACGGAACTCAGGGACGTACATGTGATAAACGTCCCTGCAGAACTTTAAGATTCCAATCGCCCGTACTTAAACACTAATTATTCTGTTTTCATAATTTCTACGTATCCGTCCTTTTAAATCACCACCCTAAAGCTTTCGTTTTCCTATATTCATTTTTTATCATATCGCTTTTCCTAGTTCTTCACTTGTTTATTTCTACTTCCTTTTGTCTTTTTTTCTTTACTTTGTTTCAAGCCTTTTCTTTTTTAGTATCTTTTATTCTGCCTCTAGCTTTTTTAAATATTTTTGTCTCTATATCCTTTTCTGACTTTCTTTTATTGATCTTTCTCTTTTCTTTTATTCGTCTCCTTTTCTTCCTCGCATTCTTATCAAATTGTTTCCAAGTTGTGTCCAGGGTATTGAGCGATATTTCGGTCTGTTGGTAACAGTCATAAATGTGTATCTATGTTTATAAGTATATGCTTCCTTATACAACATTATACCTGTGATTTGTGTTAGAGTTAAGGTTGTATGCTCCCTTTCACATTATACTTGCGATTTGTGTTAGAGTATAAGGTTGTATGCTACAGTACACAATATTTCAATGATTTTTGTTTGAGTTATACCTGTGATTACCTTACACAATACACCTGTGATTACCTTACATATTATACATGTACCTGTGATTACCTTACACATTATACCTGTAATTACATTACACATTATACCTGTAATTACCTTACACATTATACCTGTGATTACCTTACACATTATACCTGTGATTACCTTACACATTATACCTGTGATTACCTTACACATTATATCTGTGATTACCTTACACATTATAACTGTGATTACCTTACACATTATAACTGTGATTACCTTACACATTATAACTGTGATTACCTTACACATTATATCTGTGATTACCTTACATATTATACCTGTGATTACTTTACACATTATACCAGTGATTACCTTACATATTATACCTGTGATTACCTTACACCGTATACATGTGATTACCTTACATATTATACATGTCTTTACCTTATATATCATAACTGTGATTACCTTACACATTATACCTGTGATTACCTTACACATTATACCAGTGATTACCTTACACATTATACCTGTGATTACCTTACACATTATACCTGTGATTACCTTACACATTATATCTGTGATTACCTTACACATTATACCTGTGATTACCTTACACATTATACCTGTAATTACCTTACACATTATACCTGTAATTACCTTACACATTATACCTGTGATTACCTTACACATTATACCTGTGATTACCTTACACATTATACCTGTGATTACCTTACACATTATACCTGTAATTACCTTACACATTATACCTGTAATTACCTTACACATTATACCTGTGATTACCTTACATATTATACCTGTGATTACCTTACACCGTATACATGTGATTGCCTTACACATTATACCTGTGATTACCTTACACATTATACATGTAATTACCTTACACATTATACATGTGATTACCTTACACATTATACCAGTGAATACCTTACACATTATACCTGTGATTACCTTACACATTATACCTGTGAATACCTTACACATTATACCTGTGATTACCTTACACATTATATCTGTGATTACCTTACACATTATAACTGTGATTACCTTACACATTATACCTGTGTTTACCTTACACATTATACCTGTGTTTACCTTACACATTATACCTGTGTTTACCTCATATATTAAAACTGTGTGGAGTAAAACATTATTCCCGTGATTTGTGTCCGAGTAAGGGTTTATGCTAAATATATGTACTTTACACATTAAACCATATACCTGTGATTTGTCTTTGAGTAAAATTATATGCTACATGTACCTTACACAATAACCGGTAATTACCTTACACATTATACCTGTGATTTGTGTTGCTATTAAATTTATATGCTCCTTACACATTATACCTGGGATTGTGTTAAAGTTTTGGTTATTTGCTACCTTACACATTATACAATATACCTGTAATTTTTTGCCCATCACGCAAATGTTTTTATTTGCCTTCAAAAACAAGATTTCCCGTGACAGGTTTATAAACTAGCCAGCGTAGGCAGAAAATAACTTATTCGTCCCAGAATCCAAAAAATCTTTTTTTGACCAAAAGTCTTTAATTTTTCATTACAGCTTCCGGTCAAAAACCGGATATCGTGGACGAGATCAAGAAGGATGTGAAAGCCGTCAATGATATTGGTTACCTCAACTGTACCGCAGTCCATCTTAGCCCGGACTCATCGGTAGGATTGGAACTTTATTTACTGTATAAAATAATAAAACAGTATCATTTAACTTACCCGGTATACTAATAACTCTTGTTGTCCCGGATGAAAACGCACAGGGGGTTTCTTGAGGATGAACACCGGAGTACCCAGAGAAAACCCACGTAGTCAGGCAGGTTACCCTACAGCATTTCACGTCCTATCAGTCAATCAATTGGACTATCAATATACCAATATATGATTAAAATTCCAATAATTCATGAAATCATCCTAATTCCACATACTTTTATTTGTGAATAATATTTCAACTTGTGTTAATCATTTTTTAGGGAGGGGGGCGGCACGCGCAAGGGAGGGGGCTGTTGATGTGGGAGGAAACCGGAGTATCCGATTTAATTGACGTGGCTTGGAAAGTGAGCCCAAACCTTTTCACGTTAAATCGGGGATTCGAACCACGGTTGCATTGATGAAAAGATAATTAATTGCGCTACACCCCACCTCAAACCATTTACCCTTCCATGGAAAACCTAGAATTACTGAGGAGTTTGAAAGTCTGCGATTCGAAGCACAATTACAAAATAATATATTTGCAAAAATGATTGTTTTGTTTTGTTGTACAGGTGGTCTGGGCTAAGATGATATATAACGGGGACGAGATGTCCTTAGTGGACCTCAGCGAGGACGACAAGATCGTTTTACAGAACAGCGACGAAATGGGTATGTTCCTCTGTAGGGTATCGTCGGAACCCGCGGTACACTTCTCTGACGTTTGCATCCTGTGGGCAAGAATCGGTGTAAACCTTCGTTTTCCCGAATAGAAGTTTATTCGGAGATTTCGACCAATCAGAATGTTCGTTTCTCGTGAAACTCTGTTAGATCATTTTACCGTGACCACGACCAGTACATTTCTGTAGGCATGACGCCGATGTCAATCGCCGTATAGCAGGACCTTATATTTTAATCACAATCGACACAATTATAACACAATCAAAAGGTTTTGTTGACAGGCGGTGCTTCAAATGAAACGGGATACCCCGGCTTGATGTCCCGGCTGTATGTAGTCACTGATGAAACTATCGATTTGCTGTAAATATTGTAAATTTGATGTCGACCACATGTGAGACGAGTCTCTGACTCAATGTGTTATCGAATTTTAAATAAAGTCTATTATTATTATTATTATTATATATGATTGGCTACTATTTAAGTACGAAAACGAGAGTTTCTTTCCATTTTAGCCCAGGGGATGCAAACGTCAGAGAATTGTTCCGTGGGTTTCCGACGATATCTGTAGGGTTTAACAGTAACAAACATTGACGCAGGCAAGGTTAAAACGCATTCAGGCTCCGGTTTCATCAGCGCTCCTTAACTTAAGTAAATCCCCGAACTTAAACATCTCCATAGGAACGCATTACAGAATTTAAGGAAAGTTCAAAATTCCTTAACTTAAGGTTTTCCCCTTAACGTTGGTAATGCTTTCCTTTAAGGAATTTTCTTAAGTAAAGGAGCGTTGATTAAACCTGGCTAGGACAAGTGTTATTTACAAATACCCGATATATGCCGGTATAGTAAAAACAAAAACTGACCGAATATATACACTAATGTAGTGTGAAATAAGAACATTAAGAAAAAGATATTAAATTTAAGCAAGATACATTTGTATATAGATTACTAGTCAAAACCATCGACAAAATAAAGGTACAAAAAGACATTAATAATAAAGATTTTAAATGTATATTTTATGGGGAAAATGTAAAGCAATTAACAAAGACAGACAAACTGAACAGGAAATACATTAGAAAGACAGACAAACTGAACAGGAAACACATTAGAAAGACAGACAAACGAACAGGAAATACATTAGGTCCCCCCAGGTGTAGACCAGTCTTCTGGTCTCAAAAAAGTTTTCCACTTTCCTGTATTCATTCGGAAGAGTGCTCCACGCCCGAGATGACTCGAACGAGAAAGAATTAAGTCCATGCGTGTGTTTGTTATATGCATGAGACATCTACGGACGAGGCTATACATGTAGTACATGGAAAATCTGCAAGAGCAGAATAAATTTTTAAATTATAAATTATTTTGTTCTCTCGTGTACTATAGGCTTTTCCGTATAATTTGTAATATTTAATGATATTGTCATACATAAATTACTAATAATACATATAACTTCCCGATATATTTTAAATGGAGGAGAATTGGTTCACATTGACTGAAAGAGACGATGAAGTAATAATCACAAGATTTATCTCGGTTATCTCCCTTTGGTTACTATATGTTAGAAACGGATTTTGTGCGCTTTTCAAAACGTCTGTAAAGAGTGGTGTCTCGACTGACAGCAACTGACTAAGTCTCAGGAGGCCGAATTATAGAGAGATTTCTCCATATTGTACTGTAGTAATTCTGACAGTCAATCGGACAGGTATGACAGGATTATCCACTCTGCCCCGTATTGCCTAACAATAAATCGATTAAAGGCCCAATATACGTAACTTTCGGCAAAACTTAAAGCGAAAATCAAGTCTAATAACTTATTATATTTATAGATATAGTTAAGATAAACTGATATCAGTAATATTCAAGATGAATTTTTACGCGGCTACCGGTACAGCAGCAGTTGAAACTTGGTATTTGTAAACATGCGTCCATTTTGAACTGTCTTCTAACCTCGGCGTGTTGTTGAAGTGGGCCCCACCTGAATTATTTTCAATTCTTTTGATTTTTCTGTCAAGAGTTTCTTGTTAGTTACCGCTTAGGTTTACTTCGTTTTAGACTCATTTTTCCATGGTTATTAACTGGGTTTTCTTTCATAATTTTTCAGAATCCCGAAAAAAATTCCTGAAGTTACGTATATTGGGCCTTTAATATTAACAATACATTTTAGGTAAGAAGGAAGACCTGGGCGAGCCTAAGTACGGCGTGAAGGTAAAGGAGGATGGCCAGAGGACTACCTTTATCCTGTTGGTTCGCTATCTTAAGGAGACAGATGCGGGCAACTATATGTGTTATATCAAAATACTGAATACGGACCATGCTGAATGGCCAAAGAAAGTCGGGACGATTGTCGTGCAGGGTGAGTTCACGTAAGATCAGCGATCTGAAAAACTCATTACAGTTCAAAGATCTAATTCCATAAGACATAGAGGGTTTAATGTAACATTATGTTCAGACGTACTACACTTGATTAAATAGCTGACCCGTTCAGTCATGTCATAAGTATGGTACCTTATTACTTTAAGCATTGAACTGCTTTCAGTTTGAATTCATAGGCAATATGAATGCCATCTGGACAAACGCAAATTCAGTAAAGTAAATGTCACGTGCTGATTGTTGACGTCGTCATCACTTGGCGGGAATATACGAGCTGCTATGTATTTGCGCTTATAGTCCGCGGTTCACTCCAACTATTTGCGACTGAGATTGCGGTAGAAACAGGTCACACGACTCGTGGTTGTTGGATATGGAATTTATTTCACTCTCGTTAATTATTTTGAAAAGTTACAACTGTTACAGTTGAAACTTTTTAAAAAATAACGAACTCGATTGAAATAAATTCCATATCCAACAACTACTCATTATGTAACCTCTATGTCACACGCCTTATAGCTCGTGTCATAATGAACTGATGAACTCGTTTAATAATCTTTTACATTTGACCCTGATTTCATATCTCTGTACCACAGTTGCTCCTACCATCAACATTATCGGGACAAGCGTGTACGAGGCAGTGATTGGCGGAAATCTGACGCTTTCGTGTACAGCATATGGCGTGCCGTCTCCAAACATCACGTGGAAACGAGAGGACGGACGAGAACTGGCCATGGGCGGATTCCAGTACTGGGTTTGTGTAGTCCATAGTACCTAATGATAGAGAGCAAGCAAACTCTAATCTATGTAGCACATACAAAAGGAGTTGCTCGCTTGAAACTGCATGAAAATATCATTTCTTAGCTTTGCATCAAATATGGAACTTATTTTATGAATTCATGAAACCGTTCTAATGCACAAGCATGGTTTCTGTGCTAATTTCTTATTTTAGCTTTAACTTAATACAAAAAATCCTTATTTTGTCAAAGTTTTGGTTAAAAATGAAGATCCTTGAAGTTCATTAATGTTTGCAATATTAACAATTGCTTTTGGATCTTTGACAAAATCTAGGTGAGTTTCAAGAGAGCTATCTTGCGCAAGATAACGGTTTCATGAATACGGGCCCTGTTTTGTGTTTA
Source organism: Mimachlamys varia (assembly GCA_947623455.1). Taxonomy (NCBI): domain Eukaryota; kingdom Metazoa; phylum Mollusca; class Bivalvia; order Pectinida; family Pectinidae; genus Mimachlamys; species Mimachlamys varia. The sequence goes on from OX392545.1 coordinate 24,507,752, forward strand.
ATAGTGTGTTTTCTGAGATAAAACTTCTTTAGTAGACTTATAGACAACAAGTTTGGTTTTTGTTTTCGTTTGTTTGTGTGTTTTCTTCTTTTGTATGTCATTTGGTCTTTTGTTGTTTATTTTCGAGATGCCGCAATGTGATCAATTAAAAAAAACACACAAAAATTTAAAGATATGTATATATGGTGCGTTGCTATGTTACCCTGGGATCCCCTACTTTTCGTTATTATCTGATTCCGCCTCTACTGCATTGTGTCAAAATGTTTTGACTTTGGGTGCCTTTTTTATTTACTTATAATGCCCCTATAAAAGAAGTCCTACTTTAAAGGAAACCCATGCATTCTGAATTAACTGGAGGATTTTTGTCTATGCAGGGGGCTACTCTAACGCTAAAGAACATACAGAAAGAGGATCAGGGGAACCACATATGTGTGGCAGACAACTCCGTCAGACCACCTGCCAGCTATACCGTCCAAATCAAGGTCTTCTACGCCCCGACATGTCAGGCCGTCCAACAATCGGTTGGGCAGGCACAGAATCGACGTTTTAACGCAAAACTCGAGTGTCTCGTTGAAGGTAAGTGTATTGACCCTTTCACGTTACTCGACTGTGAAACCAGACTCGAGTGTTCTGTTAAAGGTACGTACTGTGAAACCAGACTCGAGTGTTCTGTCAAAGGTAGATACTGTGAAACCAGACTCGAGTGTTCTGTTAAAGGTACGTACTGACGTACTGTGAAACCAGACTCGAGTGTCCTGTTAAAGGTACGTACTGTGAAACCAGACTGAGTGCCCTGTTAAAGGTACGTACTGTGAAACCAGACTCGAGTGTCCTGTTAAAGGTACGTACTGACGTACTGTGAAACCAGACTGAGTGCCCTGTTAAAGGTACGTACTGACGTACTGTGAAACCAGACTGAGTGCCCTGTTAAAGGTACGTACTGTGAAACCAGACTGAGTGTCCTGTTAAAGGTACGTACTGACGTACTGTGAAACCAGACTCCAGTGTCCTGTTAAAGGCACGTACTGTGAAACCAGACTCGAGTGTCCTGTTAAAGGTACGTACTGTGAAACCAGACTCGAGTGTCCTGTTAAATGTACGTACTGTGAAACCAGACTCGAGTGTCCTGTTAAAGGTACGTACTGTGAAACTAGACTCGAGTGTCCTGTTAAAAGTATGTACTGTGAAACCAGACTCGAGTGTCCTGTTCAAGGTACGTACTGACGTACTGTGAAACCAGACTGAGTGTCCTGTTAAAGGTACGTACTGACGTACTGTGAAACCAGACTCGAGTGTCCTGTTAAAGGTACGTACTGTGATACCAGACTGAGTGTCCTGTTAAAGGTACGTACTGACGTACTGTGAAACCAGACTCCAGTGTCCTGTTAAAGGTACGTACTGTGAAACCAGACTCGAGTGTCCTGTTAAAGGTACGTACTGTGAAAACAGACTCGAGTGTCCTGTTAAAGGTACGTACTGTGAAACCAGACTCGAGTGTCCTGTTAAAGGTACGTACTGTGAAACCAGACTCGAGTGTCCTGTTAAAGGTATGTACTGTGAAACCAGACTCGAGTGTCCTGTTAAAGGTACGTACTGTGAAACCAGACTGAGTGTCCTGTTAAAGGTACGTACTGACGTACTGTGAAACCAGACTGAGTGTCCTGTTAAAGGTACGTACTGTGAAACCAGACTCGAGTGCCCTGTTAAAGGTACATGTACGTACTGTGAAACCAGACTGAGTGTTCTGTTAAAGTAACGTAATGTGAAACCAGACCCGAGTGTTCTGTTAAAGGTACGTACTGTGAAACCAGACCCGAGTATTCTGTTAAAGTAACGTAATGTGAAACCAGACCCGAGTGTTCTGTTAAAGGTACGTACTGTGAAACCAGACCCGAGTGTCCTGTTAAAGGTACGTACTGTGAAACCAGACCCGAGTGTTCTGTTAAAGTAACGTAATGTGAAACCAGACCCGAGTGTTCTGTTAAAGGTACGTACTGTGAAACCAGACCCGAGTGTCCTGTTAAAGGTACGTACTGTGAAACTAGACTCGAGTGTCCTGTTAAAGGTACGTACTGTGAAACCAGACCCGAGTGTTCTGTTAAAGGTACGTACTGTGAAACCAGACTCGAGTGTTCTGATAAAGGTACGTACTGTGAAACCAGACTCGAGTGTCCTGTTAAAGGTACGTACTGTGAAACCAGACTCGAGTGTCCTGTTAAAGGTACGTACTGACGTACTGTGAAACCAGACTGAGTGTCCTGTTAAAGGTACGTACTGTGAAACCAGACCCGAGTGTTCTGTTAAAGGTACGTACTGTGAAACCAGACTCGAGTGTCCTGTTAAAGGTACGTACTGACGTACTGTGAAACCAGACTCGAGTGTCCTGTTAAAGGTACGTACTGTGAAACCAGACTGAGTGTCCTGTTAAAGGTACGTACTGTGAAACCAGACTCGAGTGTCCTGTTAAAGGTACGTACTGACGTACTGTGAAACCAGACTCGAGTGTCCTGTTAAAGGTACGTACTGTGAAACCAGACTCGAGTGTCCTGTTAAAGGTACGTACTGACGTACTGTGAAACCAGACTCCATTGTCCTGTTAAAGGTACGTACTGTGAAACCAGACTCGAGTGTCCTGTTAAAGGTACGTACTGTGAAACCAGACTCGAGTGTCCTGTTAAAGGTACGTACTGACGTACTGTGAAACCAGACTGAGTGTCCTGTTAAAGGTACGTACTGTGAAACCAGACTCGAGTGTTCTGTTAAAGGTACGTACTGTGAAACCAGACTGAGTGTCCTGTTAAAGGTACGTACTGTGAAACCAGACTGAGTGTCCTGTTAAAGGTACGTACTGTGAAACCAGACTCGAGTGTCCTGTTAAAGGTACGTACTGTGAAACCAGACTCGAGTGTCCTGTTAAAGGTACGTACTGTGAAACCAGACCCGAGTGTCCTGTTAAAGGTACGTACTGTGAAACTAGACTCGAGTGTTCTGTTAAAGTAACGTAATGTGAAACCAGATCCGAGTGTTCTGTTAAAGGTACGTACTGTGAAACTAGACTCGAGTGTTCTGTTAAAGTAACGTAATGTGAAACCAGACTCGAGTGTCCTGTTAAAGGTACGTACTGACGTACTGTGAAACCAGACCCGAGTGTTCTGTTAAAGTAACGTAATGTGAAACCAGACCCGAGTGTTCTGTTAAAGGTACGTACTGTGAAACCAGACCCGAGTATTCTGTTAAAGGTACGTACTGTGAAACTAGACTCGAGTGTCCTGTTAAAGGTACGTACTGTGAAACCAGACCCGAGTGTTCTGTTAAAGTAACGTAATGTGAAACCAGACCCGAGTGTTCTGTTAAAGGTACGTACTGTGAAACCAGACCCGAGTGTCCTGTTAAAGTAACGTAATGTGAAACCAGACCCGAGTGTTCTGTTAAAGGTACGTACTGTGAAACTAGACTCGAGTGTCCTGTTAAAGGTACGTACTGTGAAACCAGACCCGAGTGTTCTGTTAAAGTAACGTAATGTGAAACCAGACCCGAGTGTTCTGTTAAAGGTACGTACTGTGAAACCAGACCCGAGTGTTCTGTTAAAGTAACGTAATGTGAAACCAGACCCGAGTGTTCTGTTAAAGGTACGTACTGTGAAACCAGACCCGAGTGTCCTGTTAAAGGTACGTACTGTGAAACTAGACTCGAGTGTCCTGTTAAAGGTACGTACTGTGAAACCAGACCCGAGTGTTCTGTTAAAGGTACGTACTGTGAAACCAGACTCGAGTGTTCTGTTAAAGGTACGTACTGTGAAACCAGACCCGAGTGTTCTGTTAAAGTAACGTAATGTGAAACCAGACCCGAGTGTTCTGTTAAAGGTACGTACTGTGAAACCAGACCCGAGTGTCCTGTTAAAGTAACGTAATGTGAAACCAGACCCGAGTGTTCTGTTAAAGGTACGTACTGTGAAACTAGACTCGAGTGTCCTGTTAAAGGTACGTACTGTGAAACCAGACCCGAGTGTTCTGTTAAAGTAACGTAATGTGAAACCAGACCCGAGTGTTCTGTTAAAGTAACGTAATGTGAAACCAGACCCGAGTGTTCTGTTAAAGGTACGTACTGTGAAACCAGACTCGAGTGTCCTGTTAAAGGTACGTACTGTGAAACCAGACTCGAGTGTCCTGTTAAAGGTACGTACTGACGTACTGTGAAACCAGACTGAGTGTCCTGTTAAAGGTACGTACTGTGAAACCAGACCCGAGTGTTCTGTTAAAGGTACGTACTGTGAAACCAGACTCGAGTGTCCTGTTAAAGGTACGTACTGACGTACTGTGAAACCAGACTCGAGTGTCCTGTTAAAGGTACGTACTGTGAAACCAGACTGAGTGTCCTGTTAAAGGTACGTACTGTGAAACCAGACTCGAGTGTCCTGTTAAAGGTACGTACTGACGTACTGTGAAACCAGACTCGAGTGTCCTGTTAAAGGTACGTACTGTGAAACCAGACTCAAGTGTCCTGTTAAAGGTACGTACTGACGTACTGTGAAACCAGACTCCATTGTCCTGTTAAAGGTACGTACTGTGAAACCAGACTCGAGTGTCCTGTTAAAGGTACGTACTGACGTACTGTGAAACCAGACTCGAGTGTCCTGTTAAAGGTACGTACTGTGAAACCAGACTCGAGTGTCCTGTTAAAGGTACGTACTGACGTACTGTGAAACCAGACTGAGTGTCCTGTTAAAGGTATGTACTGACGTACTGTGAAACCAGACTGAGTGTCCTGTTAAAGGTACGTACTGTGAAACCAGACTCGAGTGTTGTGTTAAAGGTACGTACTGTGAAACCAGACTGAGTGTCCTGTTAAAGGTACGTACTGTGAAACCAGACTGAGTGTCCTGTTAAAGGTACGTACTGTGAAACCAGACTCGAGTGTCCTGTTAAAGGTACGTACTGACGTACTGTGAAACCAGACTCGAGTGTCCTGTTAAAGGTACGTACTGTGAAACCAGACTCGAGTGTCCTGTTAAAGGTACGTACTGATGTACTGTGAAACCAGACTCGAGTGTCCTGTTAAAGGTACGTACTGACGTACTGTGAAACCAGACTCGAGTGTCCTGTTAAAGGTACGTACTGTGAAACCAGACTCGAGTGTCCTGTTAAAGGAACGTACTGACGTACTGTGAAACCAGACTCGAGTGTCCTGTTAAAGGTACGTACTGACGTACTGTGAAACCAGACTCGAGTGTCCTGTTAAAGGTACGTACTGTGAAACCAGACTCGAGTGTCCTGTTAAAGGTACGTACTGACGTACTGTGAAACCAGACTCGAGTGTCCTGTTAAAGGTACGTACTGTGAAACCAGACTCGAGTGTCCTGTTAAAGGTACGTACTGTGAAACCAGACTCAAGTGTCCTGTTAAAGGTACGTACTGTGAAACCAGACTCAAGTGTCCTGTTAAAGGTACGTACTGTGAAACCAGACTGAGTGTCCTGTTAAAGGTACGTACTGTGAAACCAGACTGAGTGTCCTGTTAAAGGTACGTACTGTGAAACCAGACTCGAGTGTCCTGTTAAAGGTACGTACTGTGAAACCAGATTCGACTGTCCTGTTAAAGGTAGGTACCGTGAAACGACGACGAGGACGAGGACGACGACGATGATGATGATGATGATGATGATAATAATGAGTGTTACAGATTATAAAAACTAGTATATGTTGTGAGCTTTGTAGTACAATCACATGTATATTAGTGCTTTATGATACATGTACCATGCTTGTTATATGCATGTTGTGTTTAACCAATAAGCTATACGCTTAAGCTGTAAAGCTTACGGAATATAATACGACAGTTATTTATTCTACAGGTCATCCGGAACCACACATGTTCTGGGAAAGGTACGAAAATAACGAGCGTATTGTCATCCACGACGACACTAACTATGCGACGGACAAGCTTTCGGGCACGCTAAATCACCTGGAACTAATGTGGTACACACTGCTGGTGAAAAACGTACAGGCGAACGACTACGCCGACTACTGGTGTACGGCTGTCAATACGTACGGCACATGTGAGACAAAGCTTGTTCTCTTCGGTAAGTTACTTTTATATCACTGAAGAGTCCTAGGAGGACGAAACAGCTGCATGATGCAGTTTAAAGGTGATAAAAACCCAATTTCACTTTCTCAAGATTTTTATATTTTTCGGTGCATTATGTATCAACTATCCCTTGTGTAAAATATAAATTATTTTGAAAACACAGAAATGACGAAAATTTGCAAATATTGTAACCGACATCAACAATCTCAAATACAAGTTAGCATGAGTTATCGTTCTTGAACTTTCGGTATACTGTATTTATTATTAAATTTAAAAGGTGCAGCATATGTGTGTGTTACATCATCTTAAGTATGTCATCCCGTTCATCCTAAGATTTTTCTCCTCTTTTAACTGATCAATGTTTCTCTGTCATCCCAAAGGTATGACAACGAGCTGACAACAATGTTATGACATCACGACAATAATATAATGACGTCACGACAACAATACCATCACGCCAATTTTAATTAAATTACGTCATGTTAGCATTGTGTTGCATTTATACTTTCGTAAAAAATACAAAATGATATGAGAAAAATTATTCTCTTTATTGTCTAACCCTCGGCAGCAGAGGGTTAGACAATAAAGAATGTTATCCCGAGGGTTGGAGATTTCTCTGCCACACCCTCATGGTGGGAAAGCTTTTATTAGTCCTTCTGTTCATCACTGACTTCCCTTACAGGTAGGGCGTACGAATTGTACTTGGTGCCATGTTGCATCCTTCGTAAAAGGCGATTAAATTTATGTTATCTTCGTTTACTTCTAAATTCATAAATTAAAAGGGTTTTACGAACCGGACCCTTCTGCTTCTATATTAGTTTAGAAATTTTGGATTCCCACCTTTAGGTCCCTAGCATCACCGAAGAGTCCTAGGAAGACGAAACAGCTGTATGTTGCAGTTTAATTCATTTTGTCGGCATGCTGTATTTATTACTAAATTTAAAAGGTGCAGCACATGTGTGTGTTACGTCACCTTTCTTAATATCTTTTTCCTATCTAATGCCTTCCGTGGCACTGTCTGACCTTTGGCCTTAGTTGAGCGTTAGCCCATGGGTTCTGTTCCAGGCCGAGACATGCCAGTCTCGGCGATGTGGTAGACCCTAGTTACTTCTCCTTGACTCACGCTCAACGTAATGGAAATGTTTCAGTGTGGTAGCACTTTAATCGGCAAACGTTAAGGACCATCGCAAGGAGAACCTCATACGAACACGTCTCCATTCCTTCAATTTTTTATAACTGTGTGTGTTTTGGTTCAGCTTTACTATGGGCAAGTTTTATGGTCGCCATCTGTGTCTCATTGAGAAACATTCTGTATCTATAAGTGATATGAAGATGGACGTTTTTATTATGCTCATTAGTGTGTTTACCGGTTGTGATTGACAATCATACTCAGTTCTCGTTTTGAGAACTTGGTGTTAACTTGGATATGACAAAGATTTACATGGCGGGTGTCGTCGATTAAAAAGAAGAGGTTTACTCTTCCGGAACACCTGGTCTTATTCTCTTGTGCTTTTACGAGAGTCTCCGTGTAAATCTTTCCTTTGTTCCTATTTTGCCTCAAGTTAAATCGATTTTGAGTTCGGATTGTAGTTTTGTTGACGCTTTGGTATTCTCTGATTTTTTTTTATTATTATTGATTACGAAGACCCACATCGTCAACAGACTACCTGCTGACGTATTGTGGAAGAATCTATATACAGAATAATGTTTGTGTACAGGTGTAAAACATCGTTTCACCTGTCTCGGTGCTTCCACCTGTATCTAACGGTTTATCAATAATAGCAAACCACCGAGACACCGGGGCTTGATTGAGCACAAATTATATGTCTGAGTGTGAGAACAGTTTCATGAATACAGGTCAAGGGATGACACCTACCTCACTAGTGCGCAGAAAAAGTGCGCACTAATATGTATATAGGAACCCATCTTTTCTATTTGTACTAATGATTGTATCCGATTTATTTTTAGAAACGATGGAATGTCAAGGACACAACTGTCCTTCCCTCAAACAATCAGGATCCAATCAGATCGTCCCTTACATCCTGACATTGGTATTTGCTGCATTGTCTGTCCCTACTTCTCATTGGATGTTGTTGCAAAGCGCTTAAAGCTTCGGGAACCAGAAATATCAGCGCTTAAGGAATTGATGAAAAGGAATTTTAAAAAGTCACGCAAAACTTCGGTGGAATTTATAATTCATACTCACAGATATTAATTCTAGAAACTGTTCAATCATATCACTCACTTCAAAACCATTATATTAAATGGTAAGAATAGGTGGGATTTGACTATAAATAGAAAAGTAAGTTTTGAGGTTTAAAACCAAAGATGTGCGTCTTGCACTTAACGAGATGCTGTAACGTTTCGGTTATAGTTTTTTTTTTCGACAAAATTCAAAATATCATTCAGCAGGGGTTCTTTGTTCTATAATAAAAGTATAAATAATCATCATGAAATCAGAGGAAACGTCTTCTGACAGGAAGGAGAGAACATCATCACATTTTTAAATTCAGAAATTATACATGATCCAGTTGTTTCTCCTTTCACTAAGTAAAGCATCATGTCTTTACTTATGGTACTCTGTTCTCAGTTTGAAAACAAGATGTTAATTTGGATGTGACCTAGATTTACATGGCGGGTGTCGTCGATGAAACAGAAGACGCTTACTCTTCCGGAACACCTGGTCTTATTCTCTTGTACTTTTACCATGGTATCCAAGTAAATCTTTCCTTTGTTCATATTTTGCCCCTACTTTAATCGATTTTGATTTCGGATTATGGTTGTGTTGGCGCTTCGGTATTCGCTAATTTATTTATGAGGGTGGTGCAAAAACAGAGAATATTTTTTGCTTCTCGTTGAGTATTAATTAATGATTCATAAATTTTATGATAGGGATAAATATTCTTTACAAAATACTTGCATATTCTCTCATAAAATATTTATGAAAAGTTAGGGTTTTTTCTTACATTTTGTGTTGCTTCAGTGTCAAAGAAATGCTGCATCAAAAAGGGAAAACTAATCTTGTGAAATGTGACATCACATTGTAAACATCACAAATACACAAATCATATAGTTCAGACTAGTGAAAGCGAATATATCGGATTAAATTTAGTAACATTTGTTTATAACATGTAACCCGTTGTGTATTCATTTTATTTCATTTTCTGTTCTTCATCATCGCAAGTCATACAGCCTATTAATATTACAATTATACATGTATTATGCATAATATAATATCACACAAAGCCAAGTTCACATCCTTATATATTATTCACTCATTTTAAAGGCCCAATATACGTAACTTTCCGCAAAACTTAAAGCGAAAATCGAGCCTAATAACTTATTATATTTATAGATTTAGCTAAGATTAACTGTTCTGAGCTGTCTTCTACCTTTGGTTTGTTGCTGAAGTGGGCCACACCTGAATATTTTTCAATTCTTTCGAATTTTTTGTCAAGAGTTTCTTGTTAGTTACCGCTCAGGTTTACTTCGTTTTAGACTTATTTTTCTATGGTTATCAACTGGATTTTTTTTAATAATTTTCAGAATCCCGAAAAATTTCCTGAAATTACATATATTGGGCCTTTGAGGACAACATTTATATGGTAGTTAATGATATAAACCCAAACAGCTATTGTTACTTAACGTGCACTAAACCAACAGCTCTGGATGCAATGAATATAAACTACTGTTCTGATTGGTCAATACCAAATGTTTTGTATTAAAATTATGAAATAGCTCTTCTGATAATTGGCAATGTGTAAACGATATGTAGGTGTTGCTATAGTTCAAAATTTGCAAAACTATATTAAATATGCGTATGTTTTGCCTATAATCTGATGAAGCACACAGGAAGTGTTATTTTGAAATAAATATGATATAACATCTCTGGCGTCATTACCAATTGATTGTTATAGAAATATATGAAACCAACTGAAAAGAAACTTTTTCGGGAGGGGTTGGGGGCATGCTTATTATTAAATTGAAACAAACAAAAAAACAAAAAACAAAATTTTCAATGATTATCAAGAAAACAAATTAATTTTAACCCTGTATCGCTCTTTTTAGATTTTTACATTTTTGGGGGTGTGTTTTAGGCCTTTACGAACAAAGTTATAGTACCCGACGGTGAAAATAACTATGGATTCCGGTGGCACACCTCTTTGTGTTTCCCATTATACTAATTATGCAAGTGAAGCTACCCAATATTTTTCATTCGTTTCGTATTAAATAATGAAGGATTTTTCTCTCGTCTTCAATTGATACTATACGTCTTATCAGTGTTCCGGAGTTATTCTTAAAATCAGGATGTATGTGTATTTCAAGATTTCTCTGTGATGTCACACTGGATACAACGCAATGAGAACAAGTGAAAAGTGTCGAAAAAGTTTATCACGTGACATTATCTTAAGGAATTTAATGCTATAAGTGAAATATTTCCTTAATAAAATATCACCCTATATGAACGGCAGTTTGTCCTCAGCGTTTGTGGTGTTTACTTGGAATTATGTGTTTCTGTGGATTATAAGAAATCTTAAAGATGAAAGTTCCAGGCTGTACGTAAGTATCCTTTATTACATTTTTACCAGTGAAATATCAAAACATTTTCACTATAAAAGTGATATTTTTCAATAGTGAGAAATATGATATTTTTCACTCGTGAAAAATATCACTTTTTCTGATTTGACCAATCAGAACGCTGCTTACAAACGACGTTTGGGAAAATCAGAAGCTCCCACTGTAGATTTCCATACAAAAATTTAATAAACAGAATATCTAACAGTATCTTCAGTAATACCAAACATATTTTACTCGTGTGGCTAATATTTTGATATTTTTAAATATCAAAATATCAGCCCCACTCGTGAAATATATTTGGTATTACTGAAGATACTGTTAGATATCCTCTATTATTTCGATACCTATCTTAGTTATCAATGTATAGTTGAACCTCGTTATCTCGAACCCGTATAATTCGAAGTATTTCGTCGGTCCAGACAGAATTTTACTATAGCAATCAAACTCACGTAACTCGAATACTCAGTTAACTCAGTTATACCACGGTCTCGTTGACTTCGAGATACAGAGGTTCGACTGTACTTGTCTTTTAGAAACGGACATTACATCACTTTTTGTTTTCACTGAAGGTATCACAAGATGTCTCCTTATAAACGTCATGTTTGTCGATGTACATGTAATATCACTGTCTACAATTGTAACAATAAAGTAAATATTATATAATTTTTCAGCCATCATGACACCGACCTCTGATATTACTGTATATAATCATGTTTCGTTTGACTAATGAAATATGTAGTTACATTTACTTAGCATATCTATATGTACTGGTATTTATAAGACGCTTACTCTTCCGGAACACCTGGCCTTATTCTCTTTTGCTTTTACGAGTTTCCGTGTAAATCTTTCTTTTGTTCCTATTTTGCCTCTAGTTAACTTGATTTTGAGTTCGGATTATGGTTTTTTGAAGCTTTGGTATTCTCCGTTTTTTGTGTCGCCTGAAAAGGCGACATATAGGGATCACTATGTCGGCGTTGTCGGCGGCGGCGGCGGTGGCGGCGGCGGCGGCGGTGGCGGCGGTGGCGGCATCTGCACCAACAGTTTCCGTGCGATAACTTGAGTTTCCTTGGACCAATCAAACTCAAACTTCATACAGTCCTTCCTTACCAAAAGTGCTCGCTTGAGATTGCTTTTCAGGGTCCAAGGTCAAAGGTCAAGGTCACAGTTGCTATAAATAGAAAATCTGTTTCCGTGCGATAACTTGAGTTTCCTTGGGCCAATCAAACTCAAACTTCATACAGTGCTTCCTTAACAAAAGGGCTCGCTTGGGATCGCTTTTCAGGGTCGAAGGTCAAGGTCACTGTTGCTATAAATAGAAATTCTGTTTCCGTGCGATAACTTCAGTTTCCTTGGGCCAATCAAACTCAAACTTCATTGAGTACTTCGATCCTTATCAAAAGTGCTCGCTTGGGATTGCTTTTCAGGGTCGAAGGTCAAAGGTCAAGGTCACTGTTGCTATAAATAGAAAATCATTTTTCCTGGGCCAATCAAACTCAAACTTCATACAGTATCTCCTTACCAAAAGTGCTCGATTGGGATTGCTTTTCAGGGTCAAAGGTCAAAGGTCAAGGTCACTGTTTCTATTCCACTTGGAACTGATACAAAGCATATCCATAGATAGCTCCTAAAAACTTATCTCCCAAATTGCTGCGCAGGCGACACATCCACTTCCGTGGAATTCTTGTTTTAATTTACATTTATCTTATCCATATGTAATTGTGGACCAGATATACAACATTTCTGCACTGAATTTCGTCATTAACACTACCTGGTGTTGATTGTATAATTATATCCCTATTTTGCATATCTTTGTAAATGTAATAGTGAGTTTGTTTTGTCATATATTCGCTTATATTCATGAATTGGCAATTCTACATACAACCATAATATTCACACCGATATTGTTTTTGTTTTCAAAGCACTATCTCCAATACTTAATCAGCTGTAGTTGATGGCCAAGACCCTCAAACACCTTTTTATATTGAGTGAATGACTACAGCGAAAGAAGTCCATGTATTTTACTTTGTAATCCAGGCCAATATAAACTGCTTTATTATACATGTTCATGTATGTAATATGATGTATGTTTTACTATATAAATATATTTTCTCCCATATCTCGCCATGTTGGATACGTTTGCCAATGTAAGAAAAATCTATCTTACATGGATATCACGCGACGTGACGTCACAATGGCTCAAAAATGACGTGACGTCGCGAATACGATAAACTCTTATGCTGGAAAGAGAAAACGACGGCGTAATGAAATTTCATTCACAACAAGAGATCCCAGAGGGATCTTGGCGCCCACCATCAAATGATCTAAGTTTGTTTTTTGAAAGATGGTTCTTTTCTCTTCTTTCGATTGTCTCTTAGGTGTTGATTAAGTGTGAGCAGAGACTCTGGTGGGACACAGATGCATTTTTTTGGGGTTTTTTTTGTGAATTACATTGTTGTTTCCTTATTCTTAGCACCCATGAATGGCACAAACTTCAATTGACAAAATCCAAGATGGCTGCCTGTCGGCCATGTTGTTTTCCGATCCGTCTCAAATTCAACCATGCATAGCTAGGCACCAGGAGGAACCTACATATGAAATTTGTGAAAGTTCCCTTCAGTATATTCTCAGAAATAGGGATAACAAACTTCAATTGTCAAAATCCAAGATGGCTGCCTGTCGGCCATGTTGTTTTCCGATCTGTCCAAAAATGGAATATGCACAACTAGGGACCAAGGTGAACCAACAAATGAAATTTGAGAAAGATACCTTCAGTACTTTCTTAGAAATAGCGATAACAAACTTCAATTGTCAAAATCCAAGATGGCTGCCTGTCGGCCATATTGTTTTCTGATCTGTCCCAAAATGGAATATACACAACTAGGGACCAAGGTGAACCAACACATGAAATTTGAGAAAGATACCTTCAGTAAATTCTGAGAAATAGCCATAACGAACTTCAATTGTCAAAATCCAAGATGGCTGCCTGTCGGCCATGTTGTTTTTGGATTGGTCCCAAAATGCAATATGCATAACTACACACCAAGGGGAACCTACACATGAAATTTTAGAAAGATCCATTCAGTACATTCTCAGAAATAGCGATAACAAAGTTCAACTGTCAAAATCCAAGATGGCTGCCTGTCGGCCATGTTGTTTTCGGATTGGTCCAAAAATGCAATATGCATTACTAGGCACCAAGGGGAACCTACACATGAAATTTGAGAAAGATCCATTCAGTACATTCTCAGAAATAGGGATAACAAAGTTCAAATGTCAAAATCCAAGATGGCTGCCTATCGGCCATCTTGAATTCAGATCGGTCCCAAAATGGAATATACACAACTAGGGACCAAGGTGAACCAACACATGAAATTTGAGAAAGATACCTTCGGTACTTTCTTAGAAATAGCGATAACAAACTTCAATTGTCAAAATCCAAGATGGCTGCCTGTCGGCCATGTTGTTTTTGGATTGGTCCAAAAATGCAATATGCATAACTAAGCACCAAGGGGAACCTACACATGAAATTTGAGAAAGATCCATTCAGTACATTCTCAGAAATAGCGATAACAAAGTTCAACTGTCAAAATCCAAGATGGCTGCCTGTCGGCCATGTTGTTTTCGGATTGGTCCCAAAATGCAATATGCATAACTAAGCACCAAGGGGAACCTACACATGAAATTTGAGAAAGATCCATTCAGTACATTCTCAGAAATAGCGATAACAAAGTTCAACTGTCAAAATCCAAGATGGCTGCCTGTCGGCCATGTTGTTTTCGGATTGGTCCCAAAATGCAATATGCATAACTAAGCACCAAGGGGAACCTACACATGAAATTTGAGAAAGATCCATTCAGTACATTCTCAGAAATAGGGATAACAAAGTTCAAATGTCAAAATCCAAGATGGCTGCCTGTCGGCCATCTTGAATTCAGATCGGTCCCAAAATGGAATATGCACAACTAGGGACCAAGGTGAACCAACACATGAAATTTGAGAAAGATCCATTCAGTACATTCTCAGAAATAGGGATAACAAAGTTCAAATGTCAAAATCCAAGATGGCTGCCTGTCGGCCATCTTGAATTCAGATCGGTCCCAAAATGGAATATGCACAACTAGGGACCAAGGTGAACCAACACATGAAATTTGAGAAAGATTCCTTCGGTACTTTATGAGAAATAGCGATAACAAGAATTGTTTACGGACGGACTAACGGACGGGCGGACGGACGGACGGACGGACGGACGGGCGGACGGACCCACGGTTTGATAGTTAAGTGACATTGTCCGTAAAATTTATGTGGCAGAAATTATGTGACTTTATGAAGTGTTCTAACAAATTGATAGTTGTGTGACATCTAAGCTGTGTCACATAAATCAAAGTAAAGTGTCACATGAATCAAAGTAAAGTGTCACATAAATCAAAGTAAGGATTGTCGCATAAATGAACGAAAACTATCTAACATAATTAAACCAAAGTCCAGTGTGTCACACAAATAAAAGTAGACTGTGTCACATGAATCATGTAGACTGTGTCACATGAATCAAAGTAAAGTGTGTCACACAAATAAAACTAGACTGTGTCACATGAATCAGGTAGACTGTGTCACATAAATCATGTTGACTGTCACATGAATCAGGTAGACTGTGTCACATGAATCATGTAGACTGTGTCACATGAATCAAAGTCAAGTGTGTCACACAAATATAAGTAGACTGTGTCACATAAATGTCTAGTGTGTCACATAAATCAGGTAGACTGTGTCACATCAATGTCTAGTGTGTCACATAAATCAGGTAGACTGTGTCACATAAATCAGGTAGACTGTGTCACATGAATCAAAGTAAAGTGTGTCACATAAATCAGGTAGACTGTGTCACATAAATCAGGTAGACTGTGTCACATAAATCAGGTAGACTGTGTCACATAAATCAGGTAGACTGTGTCACATCAATGTCTAGTGTGTCACATAAATCAGGTAGACTGTGTCACATAAATCAGGTAGACTGTGTCACATAGATCAGGTAGACTGTGTCACATAAATCAGGTAGACTGTGTCACATGAATCATGTAGACTGTCACATGAATCAAAGTAAAGTGTGTCACACAAATAAAAGTAGATTGTGTCACATGAATCAGGTAGACTGTGTCACATAAATCATGTTGACTGTGTCACATAAATCAGGTAGACTGTGTCACATGAATCATGTAGACTGTCACATGAATCATGTAGACTGTCACATGAATCAAAGTAAAGTGTGTCACACAAATAAAAGTAGATTGTGTCACATGAATCAGGTAGACTGTGTCACATAAATCATGTTGACTGTGTCACATAAATCAGGTAGACTGTGTCACATAAATCAGGTAGACTGTGTCACATTAATGTCTAGTGTGTCACATGAATCAGGTAGACTGTGTCACATGAATCAAAGTAAAGTGTGTCACATATACAAAACTAGACTGTCACATAAATCATGTTGACTGTGTCACATGAATCAGGTAGACTGTGTCACATAAATTATGTTGACTGTGTCACATGAATCAAAGTAAAGTGTGTCACATAAATAAAACTAGACTGTGTCACATAAATCAGGTAGAATGTGTCACATGAATCAAAGTAAAGTGTGTCACACAAATAAAACTAGACTGTGTCACATGAATCAGGTAGACTGTGTCACATAAATAAGGTAGATTGTGTCACATAAATCAGGTAGACTGTCCCATTAATGTCTAGTGTGTCACATAAATAAAAGTAGACTGTGTCACATGAATCAGGTAGACTGTGTCACATGAATCAAAGTAAAGTGTGTCACATAAATAAAACTAGACTGTGTCACATGAATCAGGTAGACTGTGTCACATAAATCAGGTAGACTGTGTCACATAAATCATGTTGACTGTGTCACATGAATCAGGTAGACTGTATGTGTCACATGAATCAAAGTTAAGTATGTCACACAAATAAAATTAAAATGTGTCATATAAATCCAAGTATAATCTGTCACATAAATGAAAGTTAACAGTGTCACATGAATCAAAGTATCGTGCCAAATAAACCAGTGTGTCACTTAAATCATTAAAACTGTCACATAAGTCAAAGCAAAGAGTGTCACATCAATCATATCCAGCAGGTTTGGTTGTAATTCACAGTGGACTTGTCTCAACAAAACTTGCAAATTGATGGTGATGGTGTCGGTGTAGTTCCTCATTTACAATCTATTGTGCATCATGTTTTAGGTCTGATAAAGTTGAAGCGAGAACAAAAACTACTTTTGATAATGCAACATTTGTAGTGTAATTCTCTTTAGAATCTAACAGCTGTATAAAGTTCAAAATGTTGGTTAGGAACATTTTAGTCACATATTTATACTAATAAAAGAAAAGTTTCTATTCTTGTTTCAACACAAAATGTTGGAGCAATGTTCTCCTAAAAAGTTAAAAAGGGGGGGGGGGGGGGGGGGGGGGGGGGGGGGGGGGATTCCTTTGTTGAGACTGCAGAATTCCTTTGTTGAGACTGCAGAAATATGTTAATCAATATGAAAAAGAGCATCAAAATGCCTTTCAGAAATGAAATAGTGCAAGAATATACACCAAATGAAAGATAAATGATAATATTAAAGTTCAAACTTTGTGCCAAATACAGAAATTCAAGATTTTTTTGTAATTTCAAAACATTTGTTTATCTGGAGAATTCCATTAAAGTTATTAAATTTTACACCTAAAGAAATAACACTATAAAATGTTTTGATACTCATTCAAAATACATTCAACAAAGGAATGTCATGAAATCTCATTGATTCTTTACTCAAAGAAAGAAGTTACAAACAGTTTATATTTTAATTCATTTAATCAAATTTGCAAACATAAACAAAAATTCCATGGACATTTTTCCACTTTCTAATTATGCAGACAATTGGGCAGTTCACCAGACTTCAATCAGATAAATCTTAAAAATGGGCTGATAACATATAAGCTCCGCCTATTCTTTAAACAAATACACAATAATAATTCAATAATAAACAAATAAGTGGAATTCATATCCCCTGCTTTCAGGAAATATGATTGTACTTGACGGAGGCCTTAAAGGTCATTTGACCTTGTTACAAAATTTGCAGAAAATCAGTCAATATTCCACAGAAACATCAGAAGAAGAATTTCTAGTAAATCAAGGGGCATCAACTCCACTAAACAAGGTTTGATAGATAGATAAGATATTGGGTCAATTACTTTAAAGTGTGATTGAATACAATGCAACTCAATGGAATCCTCTTAATGTCATGTTCCATTTGTCAGGCAAAAATGTGACATTAAGAGGAATGTGACATTAACAATTGAAAGCATTTTCAATCATTTTCATCATCAAATCATTGTTAGACAATTACTTGAAACAATATTTCTGTTCAGTTGTCATTTTAACTTTGACCTATTGTTTGAACAAAATATCAAGCAGTTATCCAGAAAGAGTTAATTGGCTAACATAAGGCATATCAAATGATGCCTGATGGTATAATCCTGTAACAAGAAAACATGATATTAAGCAGAAAGTGACATTAAACCAATACATTAAGTGGTTTCCACTGTAAAAAAAGTAATTGTTAACTTAGATTTCTATTTAATCCTTGTGTACGGACAACAAAAAATATTCATGCAAGAATGCAAATAACATCATTTAGCAATTCACATACATAAAATTTACAAACAGGATGATTGATCATTTTTGTTATGGAATAAAAAAAGATGTTCATGCAAGAATGCAAATAACATCATTTTATATAATAGCAATTCATGTACATTACCAAATCATCAAAGTTTTCCAAAACAAATACATTTTATCCATATTTAATACTATCTATTCCACCTGTCTGGTGCAAGTAAATAATAGACCCAGACAAATTGTATCAGTACATGCGTCAGTTGTCCTCCTCTAGTCTAACGTGCTGAGTTTGGTCATTATGTCCAGTCCCAAGCTCATCCACTATGAACTAAGGTGTTAGAAACGCATTCAATTGTCTTGCCACAGGATAACAAAGGTGAACTTGACACAGTCATCTAGGTCAATCAAAGGGCAACAAAATAGATCAATTTTTGACCACTTTCATCCTGTGTCTGCAATCAAGCACTTTTGTATCAGAGGGAGAATGCTTTTATTGATACACAGGAACTCAAGTTATTGCATACAAACCTATGTGCAAATGGCACAGGCAACACTGGCATCAGTCTTTTGTATTAATATTCAAATAAATTGTATAGACCTCAGCATTCAAATGAATAAACAATCCATGAACATATTCTCAATGTCCTTTGGGAGTTCCACATCATAACTGATTAATAATATAAGCATTGTGAATACAATGAAATGGAGTTGAAATGTCATATTCTTCTATGTCCTGAAATAAAGTTTTATGTGCCGTAATTTTCATACTAACAAATCAAGAAGAACTTTTGGTATGTTATTCATCACATTTTGAGAATTACAAGGTCTACTAGGTTTTAATTTTACAATGTCAAATAAGAGTTCAAAATGAATTTTGTCAGTATTGCCAAAAATAAAGACATTTACGTCAAATGTGCAGTAAAATGAATATACACTTAGACTAAGAAGCCAAGCAGTGATCTACAATCTTGAAAAAGATGTATTTTCATCTAAACATACATATAACATCAGAAACAAGATTTTTTTATAGTGCATAAATTCTGTGTTGTTACTATAAAGCATCATACATAGTTTTCTGTGCCTTTGAATGATTTTCACAATTTAATTTATCAAAACTGGTGGGTTTCAATAGTCCTATTTAAAAGATAGACTTGAACCGGAAGAAAAAATGTCTATAACGTTATATTTTCCCACTTGTGGAGAAACCATTGTCTCTTTTTTCGTTCGCTACTTGCTATGGTTTATATTTGAGATTTTTTTAATAATAAGGTGATTCTGTCTCCTATGAATTTCACCATTGTTCCTTCTGCTCTTCAGTTTTACTTCTTCTATATACTTTGCCCTGGGTGTTGTTTTAGTACACAAATACTCTTTAAAGTATTTCTTGATCTCTTCATTTTCAGCGATCGACCAACGTTTCCTGCATGTTTGCCTTTTTTTCTTTTTGTGCTGCACGGGATTCCCGCCATCATCTGTATCCATTTCTTCATTGCAATTCTGTTCATCATCATCATCATCACCATCATCAGATTTTTCTTCTTCAAGAATCTTCTCTGTCTGGAAGACATCTGCAACTTCTTCGCATTCAAGTGAGTCAGTTGGGAAGGACCTGTCACATAAACAGTTTACCTTGAGGAAATCAAGTACATATACAAAACATTTCTGAAGAATTGATGTCACACAGTGAGGAAAGTAATTTCAAATAATGAAAAGTCATCATGAAGGTTCCAAATAAGTATTTAATAACTAATTCTCATGACAAATATTTTTTTGTGGACCATGGACACAGGGTTATTTCATTAGCCTACTATATGATAATGTTGGGTTAAAATTTTTGGGTTTGTATACCGATCTCAACGACTATAAACAATATCAGCTTGTTGTGGACCACCTTCTGTAAAAGTGCTTTCACGAAGCAGATTTGTCGGTAAAAAAACCCTTTTCTTCCTACAGTTAGAAAATAATCACAATGCATGTTATTATGCAGCATTTGTGAACACATCGGCTGCTTTGTGAAAGGAGAACTGAGATAGGACTGGGAACGATATAAGTGGTCAGTATAATTTTGTTTACTGTAAACGGTAAAAGATCATCGTTAAGTACTCACAAATCCTTTGGTTCATCATCAGTTTTCTCTTGGTCAGGAAACACAATGTCTGAAATGATTTGCAGATGAAAATAAATATTCAGCCAAGTTGATAGTAAACAAATGTAAAAGGATCATTATTTATTAAAGCAGTAAATACTGTAATGGGAACCTTTACAACTGTCCCCTAAACAACATCACAGTCTATCATTGTGTTCAGTATCCCTCATAACCCCTACGTACCAATGTTCATCTTTTTCTAGCAACATCTAAATTTCGACCAATCAGAGACCTCCATTTTGTTACCATGCAAATGAAAATCAATCTTTTCGCAATCATTAACTCGTTCGGCATCCCTTTGAACTCCTGTGTACTAATTTTCTCCAAAATCGGAAAACAGGAAGTAGGCCCTGGTGGCCATCTTGGAATTCCAATCCCACAAAAAACATTGACAAAAAGTTAGTTTCACCTACCCAATGAAAATGTTACAATAATATTTCTTTATTACCAGAACAAATTTCAAATTACTTTTGGAATAAATATTTGAATACAATTCTGAAAATACCTCTTATGTCTACCTCCTCCAATCGCTTTCCTTTGAATTTAGACATCAAATTCAAATCTTGTACAAGAAGCATCTTTGAAACTTGGGTCCTCTCCAGGAGTCCAGACATCTGCCTATAGTGTTCTTTATGAACAGCTTTGGTATGTCCAAGATGATTCAAAATCCAATCCATCTGATTTTTATCAAGGTTCAACATCTGTTTCAAACAGGACAAAAACAATGATCATGTCAGACATCATCAGCAAGCTTCATAGTCACAAATGGTGAATAAATTATGAGGGACTATTCAATGATAAATATTGGAAGAGGAGGTATTAAATTTAAACCTGAATTCTGAGTTGCACAAATATTTGGATAGTAAAATACAGTAGAACTCGGTTAACTCAAACTTGAAGGGACCTCGAGAAAATTTTCGAGTTATCAGAGTGTTCAAATGCCAATTACCCGCGCCCGGCGCCCTTATTAGGGAAAATACGGTACTAATGTTGACTGTTACAATATGCTACAGGATATCTCAATTGAATAACATTAAAAATCTTTCTTAATGTTGACTGCAGTTGAAAAGAGAATTTGTAGCGCCAATACACAAATTCATGTAAAAATTAACATTTTTCGGAGATTGGTAAGCACTCCAAAATCCAAAAAGTTGGCACTTCGAATTATACGAACATTTTATATACGTCTTCTCTCATTCAGACCAAAATTTCACTTTATCTCTTCCCAAGTTTTGTGAATTCAAAGTTTTTGAGTCCTTTTAAAAAGATTAAGAGGTATTCCGCCGGGACCGACAAAGTATGTATTAAGTCAGATTGTCGAGTTTTCTTAATTCATATTAACCAAGTTCCACTGTATCTACAAAAATGCCATCCATAATTCATACGGTTAAATAACATTATACCTGTGTCAGAGTGGCTGTATACTTTCTCATCGACACAGACGTAATTTTGTGGGGTGCTGTCAGGTTTAGTTCACTACAAATCTTCTTTAAGGACTCGTAGGCCCGTGCGTAATTGTTGGCTGAAATTATGAAAAAGTCAATAAAGTCATTCCTTGATATATTATTAACAAACAAGAGATTACAAAGGGATTTTGATGTTCACCATCAATTGACTTCAGTTGGTTCTTGGAGATATGACAGGGTGTTATATTTTTTGTTTCTCCTTTATATTCTACTGTATTAACAAAGGGATCTTGATGCCAGCATCAATTGATCTTAATTGGTTCTTTCAAAGCAGGATGTTAATTTGTCGATGGATGCCAGACGCCACAGTATGATATAAGCTTACCTTGGTCCGAAGGACTTCGGACCAAGTGAGCTAATAACATACTATAACTGTCTAAACCAACGATTGCTGCCTGTTGACCAGGTTGTTTTCTAAATTGTGGCAAACGGCACAAGGAAATAGGGAGGAAGGTGGAATCTATATATGAAATATGTGAAAGAGCAATCCAATTCTTTTTCAGATATAAAGATGACATGATTTGTTTAAAGACTGACAAGGTTGAAAGTGACCTTAAATACTAACCAGAATTGGGGAATAGGTAAGGATTGCCTGGTGTGATCCCTGCTTCTTTTCTGTTTTTTCCATCTGCCAGAAAAGCTAATGCCTCCTTTGTGTCACCAGGAATCAAAACAGGAACAGGTCTGCCTCTCTGCAAAGTTACAAACATACCAACAAATTACTTGTGATGATTATGGGGGGAAAATCAATTGCAACAGTAAACCTTAAGAAGGTTAATTTCTGTGACTAGTACACAGAAAGGAACATATTTTCTGAATTTAGCATTTTGCAGCTAGAATTTTTGTATTTATAACTTAATTTTGAAGAAAATTTTTCCAAAATTACCATGCTTCTCTATTTCAGGTAAAATATATTTTTGTATCAACAAGAGGCCCATGGGCCTAAACGGTCATCTGACAAACACTTACAGCAGGGACACCTACATTCCAATCAATCAAACCAGCCTCATTGCCATAAATTGTCTGTCAACAAGCAATGATGTTTCAGCCCGTCATCTTAGCATGCTACAGCACGAATATCATGTCTATGGGCCTTTTGGTTATTGAGAAAAAGTTGTTTAAAGTTTTTAGCCTATTTGACCCCTGTGACCTTGAATGAAGGTCAAGGTCATTCATTTGAACAAACATGGTAGTCCTTCATCCCAGCATGCTATAGACCAAATTTGAGTACCCTGGGCGTTTCGGTTCTTAAGAAGTCGATGGAATGACTATGGGTCATCCTGACCCATCAGGTCAATAACAATAACAACAATAACAGGCTTTAATTATGCAGCGAGTTAATCGTTATATTAAAATTATGTATGTAAATACTTCTGATTTATTGACATTCATCACAGGTTTTTTAAGTATGATTTACCTACCTTCCCTCTGACTTTCATCAGGTCTTGTGTTTCCAAAAGTTTTTTCTCAACTTCTGAAAGATCTCCTGCCAATGACTCATCAACTGCATCTAGGCCTTTGCTCCTGGAAGCATAGCTCTGGAGTCTGAAAAAAATGTTTCCCTTACTGTTTGAAAATCCACATGAAAACCACTTTACCTTCATTTAAAAGTTTATATTTAACACAAGTCAGCATATACTTTTTAACACTCTCTCAGTTTCCCCCCTTGGTCAAATATAGATACTATTTACAAAGAAATGCATTAAGAAGTGTTAATTTGGCCAACAACACCGAAAGAAATGTTTTACCAAGTGTGAATTTTAAAAAACACTGAAAGAAATGTTTTACCAAGTGTAGATTTGGCCAACAACAACACCCCCTTCTCCTTTTATCCTTTAAATGCACTTACTTGATGACCTCTAATTCACCAGAGCGTCTCTTGTTATACAGTAAAAGTCTGGTCTGAGCAGCAACAATGACTTTAGTGAAGTTTTCTGCATTCAATGGAACATTCTTCAATGTTTCTATAAGATATTTCGTCAATTTTTCTATGTCCTCTGGAGTTGGCAGCTCTTTTACTTCTTCATACTTTCTTCGATTTAAAATTGCTCTTGCTGTTGTTGCAACTTTTTCTTTCCATTCAACTTCCATCAAAGACAGAAATGCTTTCGACTCCAATGCTTCCTTCGTCTCAAATCCCTCATTCATTACTATCATTGCCCATTTGGAATTTAGCAGTCTCTGTATATCATACTTGAGTTTGATTGCATTGCTAGGTGCACCCAAATCTTCCAAGTCATCAGCCACAGGAAAAGAACACTTCAGAGCACCCAGCACAACATCATTGAAAAATTGTGGTCGTAGAAAGTCCCACATTTGCTGCTGGCATTGGTTGGTTTCAGATGTATCCCTCTCTTCACTATCTTTAGCATCTTGATTCTCATCATCGACTTTCCCGTCTTGTGACTGTAACTTTCGAAGGTGTTGAAGTAACCTACCGCATAATCGCATCCTTGCACTTGCGTATAACTTTCTTTTTTCAATATTACCAACATTACGTTTGAGCCAACTCTCACCAAGGGCAACAATCAGGGGATCTGTTCTGGCCGTCTTGGAAACCTCATCATCAGTCATAATAGGTAATACTTCTTTTTTCACCAGTTCTGATTTGCAGCTAACATGTCCTGCAAGTATTTGTGATTGTACAATTAAGTCCCGTTTTTTGGCTTTCCTTCTTGGCCCTGTTAATTTATTCTTTGCACAATTTCTATAGTGCACTTTAATGCCTTTGAGTTGGACCCACTCTCTACAGAGAGGACAGGGGCCATACGAAGAAACTTTGAATATCTCCTCTCTAGATCTTCTAGCAACTATGAGTTCCCCTTTACCTTTTTCAATTACTTTTCGATTGTGCTTATCATCTCCTTTTTTCCGTAATTCTGTAAAATTTGGATGGCTGCTTTGCAGAATCTCTTTAACTTCTTCTCTATTTCTATGTGTCTTCAGGTGTAAATTGATGTGCAAAACTATTTTCCCACAGTAGAAACATGCATGCCTGTTGTCATAGCATCTTTTTCCTTTCATTACCTTTGGCTGATATTTCTTTATGTATATTTCCTTTTCATCTTGATCTCTTATGATTTCATCATCCTCAAACTTTGAAGTACTGGTATTTGGCTTACTGATTCTGACATTATCATCCTCATCATGATCAATGGTTTCCATCTGATCCTTAGATAACATCCCGTTATCGGATTTGAAGCAAGCAATGTTAATATCCCTGTCCTGATCATTTTCATCACTCACAATGGTTTCCGTCCGATGCTTCAAGAACTTACTTTTCTTGGATTTTGGGCGAGCAATGTTAATCTCTCTGTCATCATCATTTTCATCACTGACAATGTCATCTATCTGACGCTTCAAAAACTTCCTATTCTTGGATTTTGTGCTAGCAATACTGATCTCGCTGTCCTCATCAATTTCATCACTGACAATGTCATCTATCCGACGCTTCAAAAACTTCCTTTTCTTGGATTTTGGGCGAGCAATGTTAATCTCACTGTCCTCATCACTTTCATCACTGACAATGTCATCTATCTGACGATTCACAGACTTCCTATTCTTGGATTTTGGGCGAGCAATGTTAATCTCACTGTCCTCATCATTTTCATCACTGACAATGTCATCTATCTGACGCTTCAAAAACTTCCTATTCTTGGATTTTGTGCTAGCAATATTGATCTCGCTGTCCTCATCAATTTCATCACTGACAATGTCATCTATCCGACGCTTCAAAAACTTCCTTTTCTTGGATTTTGGGCGAGCAATGTTAATCTCACTGTCCTCATCATTTTCATCACTGACAATGTCATCTATCTGACGATTCACAGACTTCCTATTCTTGGATTTTGGGCGAGCAATGTTAATCTCACTGTCATCATCATTTTCATCACTGACAATGTCATCTATCTGACGATTCACAGACTTCCTATTCTTGGATTTTGGGCGAGCAATGCTAATCTCACTGTCCTCATCATTTTCATCACTGACAATATCATCTATCTGACGATTCACAGACTTCCTATTCTTAGATTTTGGGCGAGCAATGTTAATCTCACTGTCCTCATCATCAGTGATTTCTAATGGATACTTTACTGAGAAGATTCCCTTATGTGGTAAAAGTGGTAATACTGCCGAGAGATCTGAATCACTATCACAAGAATTTAAGACAGTAAATTCAACCTTAGGGTTGCAAATGTCAAAAGGCTGTGTATCAGGATTCAGTAATAAAGGAGTAATATCTGATTTGACCTTTGCATGCTCAATTACATCTAGTTTGATCTCAGGGTCCCTGTCTAGATCTGAGCCGTCCTCTGTGTTGTTGCTTAATTCAATGTTGGACTTAGTGTTCTTGACTAGATCTGGGCTGTCCTCGGTTTCGTTGTTTACATCAAAGTTGGCCTTGGTGTCTTGGACTAGATCTGGGCCATCCTCCGTGTCCTTGCGTAGATCTGGGCAGTCCTCGGTTTCGTTGTTTACATCAAAGCTGGCCTTGGTGTCTTGGACTAGATCTGGGCCATCCTCGATGTCCTTGTGTAGATCTGGGCTGTCCTCGGTTTCGTTGTTTACATCAAAGTTGGCCTTGGTGTCTTGGACTAGATCTGGGCCATCCTCCGTGTCCTTGCGTAGATCTGGGCAGTCCTCGGTTTCGTTGTTTACATCAAAGTTGGCCTTGGTGTCTTGGACTAGATCTGGGCCATCCTCGATGTCCTTGCGTAGATTTGGGCTGTCCTCGGTTTCGTTGTTTACATCAAAGTTGGCCTTGGTGTCTTGGACTAGATCTGGGCCATCCTCCGTGTCCTTGCGTAGATCTGGGCAGTCCTCGGTTTCGTTGTTTACATCAAAGTTGGCCTTGGTGTCTTGGACTAGATCTGGGCCATCCTCGATGTCCTTGCGTAGATCTGGGCTGTCCTCGGTTTCGTTGTTTACATCAAAGTTGGCCTTGGTGTCTTGGACTAGATCTGGGCCATCCTCCGTGTCCTTGCGTAGATCTGGGCAGTCCTCTGTATCGTTTAATTCAACATTGGCCTCAGTGTCCTTGACTAGATCTGGATCGGATGCAATTGCTGAAATGTAGTAAATTTGCATTTTAAATCTATGAAAATCTTCCTTCATCAAGATATCAATTTTAACTTTCAATCTCGAAATAACAAAAGTTTTGTTTTCAAAGATAACAAAAAGTCTGGTATCAAATATGTACCAATAACTTTAATCTTAATTTAAAATTTACCTGCTTCAGCCCATTCCAGATCTTGCATCCAAACTTCCAAAGTTTTCGGTCGTTTTTTCAGAGCTCCTGAAACAAATTATTAAGTTGCAATTAGAGCTATTATAATAATATCTCTGCATCATGATAAACTGATATATCACGATTATAAAGGTTAAACCATGTTATAGAAAACTAACCATCTATATCTCTGTCGGTCAAAAATGATATACTTTAGTTAAAAAGGAAATAGACATGGTAATGACAGCCTAGCTAGTTAAACACTGTTTGCAACAATCATTCGCTGAAAGTTGGTAAATATTGAGACAGTTAAAATTTACCATTGAATGATGGGATGTCACACTGTCATTATATGAAAATTTTATTTTGACAGATTTATGAATCATTCATTGGTTTAAAAAACGAGAGTTAAGAGACAAATGTTCCATTCTGATTTCACTTCATGAAATGAGATTATATCATTAGGATATTGCCAGCTTTAGATGATATTGTGATATAAATTTTCATGTAATAACAGCACTCTAGTTTTAATGTTTCTCTTCCTGATATAAATGGCACATTGTAAAACAAGCAAAAAGAATGGTACAGTCAAACCTGTCTATAAAGACCACCCAAAAGACCAAGAAAAATGGCCTTTATAAGGCAAGTGGTCTCAACACACAGGTCAAATTGTGTTGAAATTGGCTATTTGGAACCCAGAGTTATCTCCAAATTTCATATCAAAACATTTTACATTGTGACAAACACAATCAGCATTGGGGAATATAAGTTGGTATCACAATGCAGCTCAGCAACAAATTACATATGCCCCACTTCAAAAACAAAAATCAACACTAACAGAACATAACTTTAAACAAAATTGACTAATTTGATGGGGCATGAAGAGACACTCATTTCTTGCAATTGGTTGTGTATTGACTATTCTGAACAAAAAATTATATCAGCAAAATATATGGCCGAGCAGGCCTAGGATGGTTTATATCTGCAAATCAACAGAACTATACACAATTACAACAAATAAACACAGAAAAGGAGTGTCAATTCAAAGAGTAATTACATATATTTTTATAGACTCGTGCTATTTCTAACTGCAACTTAAGAACAAAGAGAAATTATGATATTGCATTAAGGTCACTGAAGTGTATGTAGTCTTAATTGTTTTAATCTGAAGAACTATGTGTCTTTCAATCATTTTTTGTGAAACATGTTGCATTCATAATGACCACTTTACAAACCTGGTTTGAAACAGAGCCAACTTCTTTAATCAGAAGCGTTGACAATGTGCCATTCCTTGATCAACTGTATCACAAATGAGTTTGTATACTTAAGTGACCTTAATAACACAGCTTGAACAACATAAAACACATCAGTGTCCCCTCCCCCTTCCTGAATAATCAAACTATTTTCCTACAAACTACAAAACATTTCAATGCGTCCCGAGTTATTGCTTTCACTTTCCCTACCATACTCATACATCACAGAAAAGTGAATGAGACATCAAGAAAGACATACAAGTAACTTTTTCTTTTTGCATGTGTATGGGAAGGAATTTACACGAGGATTTACAAATGTAATATAAACAATAATAAATATCTGAATTTTTTTCAGAAATCAACTGGTTTATATCGAGTTGTTTACACCAACTACAAAATGGCGGACTGTTTTTTTTATGCTTTTTAAACAAAATATGTAATGTTAAATTTAAAGGCATGCTTTCTTCTTTAGAAACATTTATGAAGAGAATGATAACGGATGGAAATTAAACAAATAATCAGTTAAGTAATAATTGTTATCTTTTCTTGTTCACTGGTGTATGAATAGCATTTTTAACAGATATTTTAAAGAATGCGCCAGTTGAAATATTGAAGAAAAAAAAGCTGTTCATAAACCAGAGAACAACAAAAAATAATTATTTCTTATATTTAATTTTTCACAATAGTTTTAATCGCAATGAGTTATTTGTTATTTATATGACATCATACATATGGTCTGAACAGCCTGGGAAATGATTGAATAATGTAACAGCCGATCCAGTTTTGCGGGAAACTTATCAACTTTCAGAGCGCAACAAAAAAAAAAGTTCTACAATGACCTCGTCCTTTTATTCAGTGTTCATGGGATATTTCAAACATTTACTTGTTCAAATTATATATTTGTTACATTTGCATATTTTGGTATGAACTAATTTACAAAATCTGAAGTTATTATTCACTGTAAATGCATTCCTACACATCAACTAATGTTCATACAAAAATGAACGTATATTTTCGTTGCTAGTTTTGTATAGTGAACACACAAAAGAAATGTAAATATTTGCAAATGATCTAACCTTTACCAAAACAATTTACCAATTTCAGGATAGTAAATGAGTAAACAACACAGTTTCCCAAAAACATAAAAAAAAAATCTTTCGTATGTTAAGGATGACATCAGAAGTCAACAAAAAGCAACGTTAAAACAACTTCTTAAAATTTCAACATTTAAAAAAAAAATTACTTTGTGCCTTTCTTTTCCACATTGGAAGATTTTCAAAAGGGTACACTTTGCTACTTGATAGTCTGGAAAGCAAGGAAGCAAAAATAAAAGACATTTAAATCAGCATTGGAATAATCTAAATATAATGCATCATGTTTGCTGTAAATCTCATTCACAATAATAAAGATAATACAGCAAAAGCAGCTAAATCAAAATGTCAACAAGAATTACATGTAAATATTTATCTCACCTGTACTGCTTATATGAAGAAAAACTTTACCAGAAATATTAAAAGAAATTTGGGACACCCTGCATTTATGCAGTACATTATGCATACTACTGAATTTGAGACTATGGTGTTACTTTTGTGGTTCTTAACCTTATACTTTAAAATCCAGTCAGCATCCCTAAATTTCACAGTCTCTGAACCCTACATCCTGGGGTGAATTCGGTAGGAATTCGGTAGCAATTGGGTATGTTGAGGTGCTGGATATATCCTTAAACTATATTTCAAGTTTGGTTAAGAATGGACAAGTGGTTTCTGAGAAATGGATCTAAATGCAAAACTTTGAAGTCAAATGTTGTCGCTGGAAAAGTAACACTATAGTCTTACTTTTGCAACTTTCATCACGGGCGACAAAACAAGGTTTGAGACTCAGAGTGCCTGATTATCTTCACACTGAATTTGAACAATTAGTTCAGTGTTTGTTAATATATAAAGCATGGAGAGGATATTAGCATACAACTGTTTAATTGCTACAATAGTCAAATCATTGCCCTGATCATGAGGTAGCAGGACAAAACAAGGTCACAATTCCCTAAGTATCATGGGCTTATATTTCAAAGACCAACAGGCTTCTCAAGTGATTTTCACGAAAGCAGAAAATTTATTAGTATACATATGAAAGTTAATAATCACATGAAGTTAGCATGCGCAGTAAAACTTTGTGACAGGACTCTCCTACGGAGTTATCACAACTATTACAATCTGGATCAATACCTTTGACAACATACTTACATAGCATTGTCTTCATTGCAGTAAACCTCATAGTTTGTGTTAATTTTCCGTTGAAGCCTAGCTGGCCAAGGGGGATAATTTCCCAAGAGCTGTGCAAAAACTGAAAAATGTAGACAAAAAATATGAATGGAATGAATTTTTTTTTGCCCCAAATGGCTAAAATTGATAAAAAAAAATTGTCATCTAAATTTCTGTCATTAGAATATATATTATTTAACAACGAAGTTGATTTTAGACAACCTTTTATATTTTCCTGATTCCTGGCAACCTCCAGTCATGCATATTTTTTTTTTTTTTTTTTTCAAAATTGGACAGCAACTATTGATCAACTTTAAGGCATCTGTGGTTGGCTGCCATTTTGTTTGATCAGAAAATGGATCAAGGGATCCGTACCTGATATATAAACTTTTTATTTTGGCAATGTCATATAATTAATAATACAAAGTTTGAATGTGACTTACCAATTTGGCCTTCAACAACGTTAACCATGTCTATTTCCTCACTGAAAAAAAGAAAACAACATATATATTTTATTGAAACGTGAATCGGTAAATTTAGTGCAGAAACTCATGCAAATGGAAATTATTTCTGATATTTTTCCGAATTTCTGCTGGATTAATATGCAAATATGCGGGTGTCTGTGTTTTAGTCAATGCATATACACAAAGTTAAAATACAAAGATAAAGAAGGGGAAAATCGGGCCCTGAGAATTTTATGCAAATAAGCAGTTTATTCAAATATCTGATCTGCAAATAAGTGGCTTCTACTGTATATATATGTGTGGAAATCCATCAATTTCAATTGAGAAATATACATCCTGTTATTCAAGCTTGTTTCATAATTAACAAATATAAGAAAATTATGTACATGTGGAAATATTGCTAAATCAATCCAGTCTTTATATAGACAGTATACCCTGCTCGAAAATCACTTTTTCAAACTAAGAGTGGCACCGGTACCTCTAATGGTTGGTACCGGTAGTTAGGGATGCAGGAGTATTTTTATTTAAAATACAAAATTGCAGATCAGTCTAGCTAACTTGACATACATGATGAAATGAGAATGTCATTCCATTAATTATTTAACAAAATGTAATAAAATAAGATCACTTAAACAAAGCAAAAACTAGAACAACACAAGAGACTCTTTGTTGGGCAGTGCCATCCATTTGTAAGAATGAACAAGGGGCACTCCAGTGGATATAAATTAAACTAATAACACTTTGAGAAATCTCTGCCTTTAAACCCATAATTTGGTAATATAAAGCTAACTTGTTTTTATGCATACATAGATGTTTCTTTTCCATGGTAGATATTTTACCATAATAAAATATGTCATTCATATAAAATTTCAAATTTACGGTAATGCATTAATATAATGGAAACATTTTTATAAAGGTAGGAAAATTTACTCCCAACAAGAGGTTTATAAAGTGGTCTAAATAGTAACGTGTATACTTACAAAATTATGAAATGGTATCCCTTCATTTTCTAACATAAGATTAACCAACATCAAGTCAGACAAAGTTGAAAAAACCACAAGAAAACCATTTGAATATTTTTTAACATAAATTATCTCTGCAACATAACCTAAAATCACTGACACAACACTAGAATGAAAAACCAACATGGAAAGATTACCACCAGCTGTGAAACTGAAAGGCATCTTTTTATCTGTAAATTAAAAAAATTAAATGACACAAAACTGGAAACAAATTCAATCCAAACTAAGAGACACAGTTTGTTATAAATTATATATTGTATACTTTTCTTGTCATGGTTTCAGCTTGAAATTTCACACAGTAATTATATAACTTTCCATTTTTTTTTCTTCAAATGAGAGCATTTTCATTTTACATGCCATTTTACATATCACTCATGCAATACTTGTCTTTTCAATTTTCGACTTCTGTTTTCTTTCTATTATTAAATTAGGATATTTTATGCAACAATCACATGTGACAAGGTCAAGGATAAATTGTGTGACTACATTTTCCTAAAGTTGATTATAGATTGAAGCACCATTTTCAGGTCATTTCATGTCATGTGATATTTTAATATGACATTTATGTGACTCTTGCCCGAAAATTATGTGTCTATATTTTCAAACTACCATATATGTCCTAATAAGGGCGCATGCCCTAATAAGGGTGCCCCCACCTTTTTGACAAGCAAAAATGTTTGGACTGGATGCCAAACTCAGTCGGTCCGTCCGAAAATAATTCAAATACATGCCTGAAAGTCTGATGAAAAAAATCTAGCATTTACTCCTGTAGGTACATCACATACCTGTCATTTGTCATCTGTTCTTAAATTAAATGGACTTCAAAAAAGTATTAAACTGTAGGCTATTCAAGGCACGTCAAACCACGCGTAAATACTATCGGCTGCCATGTTGTCGGCCATGTTTGCACTATACACTATGCATCATGGGATGATATACGTGCTTACTATAACCTGTCTACCTGTGCAAGGAACGACAACTCGTACCGCAAATAACGAGTCGGTTAATATGGGTATGATACTAACTTAATAAGGGCGCCCCCACCGTCAATTACCCTCGCCCTGCACGCTTATTAGGACATATACGGTATTGTTTCATGAGAAAAAAAATCAGATGAATTTCATCATCTTCGTCATTTTATGTGACATGTATATGTGGCAAAGTCCCCAGAATATGTAGGTGAAACTTGCCCTAAAATTATGTGACTACATTTTTCAAGATAAGAAATAAGATTTTCAACAGGTCACTTATTTTTTCATGTGACAAAGTCCCCCGGGATATTTGTGAGAATTATGCAGCTAGATTTCCAACCAATGTCAAAAGGATCATTTTTAAGTTGTTTTATTTTGTGGTGTCAATATTTGAGGAGTGACTGATAAAATTGTTTGGTATTCTGTGACTATTTACATTCTACAGTAGTGTACCTGAAGACTGGTTAGCTGCGATAACGTAGCTCTTGGCGACGGAAGGACAATTTCTGACAGATGGTCTTGCCGAAGAGCAGTGAAGACAGGGTATGAATATTGTTTCTAAAGACTGGTTTCATTGATCAGTTTGTATTGAAGAGATAGCAATCGTAAAGTAAACAAGGCAAACAAGTCTTACAAAAATTGTCAAAATCACTGCAAATATATTTTCTCTTGTTTACCTTTGATAACTTAGAGGGGACCTTATTTTAAAAAAAATAACTTAATTCATAAATAACTTCAGCTGATCAGCATGAATAACCATTGGCACTCGCATTTGTTATCCTACACAAACAGGTTAGGCATATCCTGAAACTTGTGTATAATATCCCAATTTGTCAATTTGCGAATTGAGGTATTTTACAATTGGTGTATAATCATAGAGTGTCGTATGTAAGTAAAATGAATGCCAAACAAGTAATAGTCATAAGAAAAATTGTACACAAATGTACAAGATTCAATATATTCTTTCAAAAAAAAAAAACAACATTTCAAGGCCATTGATGTAATGAAAATGGTGCGATGGCATCTGTAATTTTTAGAAATTGATTAAAGATATTTCTAGGCTGAATTAAACCACCATCTTTACATACATGTCTACACGGTACTTAAAAATGCATTCACTTGAATGCGGCCGAAATAATACCGAAGTAAACCAGTTTTCCTCGATATATAAACTCCATTCCGGTCAATTTCGGTAAATACCCCAACCGAATTTAAAGCTAATTTGCTGTCCGCATATTCATAATCATGTACAGTCAAGTCTACCACATTTAGATTTAATTTACCTAAGTTTCTTAAATCGCCATCTGAAGGAATTTTGTGAACTGAAAGCCAAGTATTGTACAAAAATGTACACATGCGTTGAATTCGCCGACAGAGAAGAAAACTAGAACATCTATCGAGTTTATACATAATTCCAGAATATCAATGTCAAAATCTGAACAAAATGTCATTGCTTGAATGAATTCGTCGTTGTTGACAAAAAACAGAATCCCACAAGGTATTTCCTCAATGAATTCCATACTCGCGACAGAAAATCACATCCAAATCAAAATGTCTACCAGGTGTACTGTAGCTATTCAGGTTTTCGTTGTCCGTTTCTGTCTGACATAATACCACACCGACTGTCACTAACTAATAATGTGATATGTAGCACAATATTTCATCAAGGGTCACATAAAACTAAATATGACAAATATTAACTTCTTACCTTATCTGTAACTTTCCATTGAGAGCCAACTCCAAGCATGCCGATTTCCCGGTAAATTTTAGCGCATGCGCTCCAGATTCGGTACGTCTATCTCATTAAGACGCTTTAAACTCCGAGATTCAGTACACAGTAAGCGTCTAATTAACTGAGACTATTTTAGGCGATAGCCCCAATCGGAACACCTCGGGTATTCTTATGTTTTTCGGTGGTTGAGGGAAAGGCCCGAATGTATCCGATTGCCGAAGTGTACTGGAAAACTGCGAGAGAGGGGTAAGGGACTTAACTCCGATAACTGCTCTTTAGACGTCTGTTTAATATTACGGACACTGCCCAAAAAAAAATATGTGACACTTCACGAGACTGATTGCTGTGGCACATAACATACATATATACGCAGATACTGTGATTTTTTATGTGACAGTCACATAAAAATGAGGGTCACATAAAGTGCATACTGACATAATAGTAGTCACTTAACTATCATTTAGTGAACACGGACGGACGGACGGACGGACGGACGGACCACGGACGCAGGGCGATTTGAATAGCCCACCATCTGATGATGGTGGGCTAAAAATGTAACAATAAACACCAGAAAGGTGAGATTAATTTTCTGCGCAAACACTGTTTGCAAATATAGGGTATGCTTAATCTCGCTGTCTAATTCGTTTTCGTCAAAATGGTAGCCAGTCAAAACGTATTTTCATGGTTTTTGAGCTTATTCGTATAGTTGATACGAGAGAAAAAGACTCATTCATGACCAAAAGTGTAAGATAGGGAAATTCCACCCCAGGGGTTTTTTAATTTGGCTTTGCCAAATTTGAAAACCATTGGGTGGAATTGCCCTATCTTACATCCCTGGTCATGAAAGAGCCTTATATCACCATCAATCGTCCATTCATTTAATAGGTAGACACAAATCAAAACGAAAAACAATTTTAAAGAATTTATGATCAATATACCATTTTATTAAAAAGTACTGGAATGATGTACAGGTATAAAATATGGCAACGTGACAGGTGATAAAACTCAAGTAGTCGATTTCCTTAACCTTTTCACATCTGTGAAACTTGAGTTAACTCTCCAGGACTTTGGTCTGCCTCAGAGATCATGAAGCAATCAGACTCAAGTTTGTGCTTAGCCAATCAGGTATTACGTTACTTCTTGTAACGTAAATCGTGATTGGATAAGTCAAAACTTCAGACTAATTTAGACCCAAGATTGATTCGTGACCTGGGACCAGGACGGGTCCAATATGGTATACAGTGGCGACAAGATTTAAGACATGAATTTGTTTAAGATCGCTCATCCGAAATCAAACATGACTATGTACATGTGTCTTATTTACAATTGTATGAATTAAATGGTATTTACAGTATGATTCAGGAGATAATGTACATTATATTTATAATATAATTAAAATTCATACACATCAAGCATTTATGACATTGTGTACTTTTTGAATCATGTAAATAAAGATAAAACATATACTCTATAGTTTTACATTGTTAAATGATTTGATTATTTGTAACAATTCATTAGACACGGCTACCATGGATATTGTTATGAAAATGATGTCTACGGATAAAAAAAAATATGAATTCGAAGTTACCTCCCTTCAGATTTTGAGTTTTTTTTGTTCTAAATTTGCTTTGTTGCCAATAAACACTAATTTCCCTACCATCTTTTTTATAATTAATAAACAGTAGACTTGGTAAAATACAGATTCTGAACTTCTTTCAATTTCTAATTTCAAAAAATTACAGTACAAAAACCCAGCATTATTTCAGACGTATGGCAATTTGTAAGGCTTCAAGAAATAATTTTCTTTAAACAAACATTTCCTAACAAGACAGTAATAATGCAGTTAAGACGACTCGCATTAAACATCCGCATAAGTATCAACGCCTGAATATCAAGACATTTTTTTATAGAATTGCAATTTATCAAATATTGCAATATATTACGAAGCGGTTTACAAAGGAATTCAACATCTACAACTGTAGAAAATAGACAGAAAATAATGCCGATTATAATGTTATGGGAAGGTAAATAAACCGTTTACTTTCCGTTAGAACCTTTGAGATATATCGAACTAAGATTATTAAAGCTAATACTGACTAACTATTTATATAAGAAATTGAGCTGTAATGATCAGAAAACAATCGGGACATAGACCTAGAGAAAGTCTTGGGTGAATATAAAATGTCAATGATTAGGATGAAAAGCTTTTGTCAAACAGTTCTGCATTATTTAGAAACAGCCCCAACCCCACCCCCTCAATTACATCTTGTAGGCTAGTCAAACACTGACAGTTTATTGGGTTCTCTTTTTGAAGCATTCCGTATCTCATTATCTGTAATTTTTATCCTTCAAATTAAAACATTCATCACAATAAGAAACTTACTTTGATTAAATTTCGGCTTGTTACAATGAAGGAGTCATTTTATATTTTATTTAAATAAGGAGCAATATTTAATTTAATCAGTTGTAACAACTTGTTCACGTGATAAAAAAATCAGTTTAAAATAGCATTTCACATAAAAATATCGACAAAACAAACAAAAATTCTTGTACAATTAAAGATATAAAATTACGAATTTTGGTCAAATATAAATCCAGATCGGAGGGACGTCACAACAACCATTGTAATGATATAATTTGCATGTATACAATTAAAAGTCTTATTGTCAATAAAAAGTCGTATTGTCAATTAAAAGTATTAGTCAATTAAAATTCTTATAATTAAAAGTCTTATTGTCAATTAAAAGTCGTATTGTCAATTGTCAATCAATTAAAAGTCGTATTGTCAATTGTCAATTTAAAGTCTTATTGTCAATTAAATGTCTTATTATCGCATACATTTCCCCAAGCACATACTAATATAATCGTACAAATAATAAATCAACTTTATGCATTTAACACTGGGTGATATAAGATGGAATGTACTGAGCTTAACCTCAAATATTACTATACAGTTACACAAATAAATGGAAGAAACAAACATTTAAGTAATAGAATGATGACAAAAGTTCAACGTTAGACATTAGGAAGATTAAAAACCATTAACGATGCCTGGTAATTATGTGCAGTCCCGGAGATATGGGTATATTGCACTATACATTATATAGAACTGGTAACTCTATGCATATCATCTCTAATACCGCCAAAGGAAAAACTACAATATTATTTTAATATTAAAATTTCGAAACCATAATAACAAATTCTACGTTACAAAGATTATTGATTATCAAAATTCCTACTGTACTTATTATTATTTTAATTACATATATCTCAATTTTCTTGTATTCATCAACAGAAAAAGTCCAAAGAAGGGAATGAATCTCAAAGTTTTGACCCATTTTTATATTCAGTATAATGAACAGGACAAAATACTTACAGGCCACAACTGGGATTGATGTTTTTAAAAGCCTGTGTGTTTGATATGTAAAGGGAGACAAACTGTAATATTACATAGACTTGTCTGCATAATTATAGGATCATAAATTTTGGTGTTTACAATCATCGAGAAAATATTGCAAATGCAGAGAATGAAAATAAACCCGAGTACTTGTACCCATGTTTGTATCCTGTTTTCATCACGATTTGATAAAAGACAATCATTAGCACAAAACGATAACCCCTTGTTTGTTAGTTGCTGATAATGTATGATTTCTAATGAGGTGATTTCATGTAAGGTTAATGCTTTTATACAATATTTTAGCTTGCATAGGGTCGTATGTCTATACATGTAATCATTTGAATGTTAAAGTTACTATGAAAAAAAGAACTCTTGTTCACTGATTAAAACCCTCATTTCTGGAATAATTGATATATTGACATTTTAAAATAAAGCTAAACGGAATACAAATATCAATAAAAAAAAATTAATATTTCAAGATTATTAATTTTAAAATTCTGAATCGTTAAGATAACAGTGTTGGCTTTACTGTTCCTCTCTTCATTAAAGTCTCTGCTAAGGTTTCTTACATACAGTCTTATCTAATGAATGTTTCATTAAAGTATCTCCTAAGGTTTCTTACATTAAGTCGTATCTAATGACCTTTTCATTAAAGTATCTCCTAAGGTTTCTTACATACAATCGTATCTAATGACCGTTTCATGAAAGTCCCTCCTAAGGTTTCTTACATACATTCGTATCTAATGACTGTTAAGTATCATAAGTCCTGGATAAAAACACAAAGAAAAATTACCTTTAAATTGATGACAGACACATTCTATTGTTTAATTTACTTCTGCATAATTCAAAATTATAACTCGAGAGCCATTATTTGTGAAACCTAATACGTGTTCTATGTGAATTTAGAGCTTAACAAACTTAAGTCATAGTTGAACAAAACATTTAACATGAAGATACTGTAAAAGCCAAAATTTTCGCGCGCGGAAATTTTCGTTTAGTCAGCATTCACACTGCTCGCGATGTAAACATTTTCGCATTGTCAGTCATACTTTTTTGTAAGTGTGCATATATAATTTTATTAGGCACTGTAGAGTTGGAGTAGTGTTAATAATATTCGTACGTGAATATGTTCTCGCAGATTTAAAAGCGAAATAAGAGAAACATATCACGACGCGAAACATTCTACTTCTACAGTAGTCACAACAAATATGCATTTTGAAGGCACACATTCTCCATTCTGATATCAAATATGACAGTTGTTCAACATGTCGTATAAAGCTGTAGTTATTTGTTGTTTTCTGTCTTACCCTTAGAAAGTATGACAAAGGTCTAGTATTACATTCACCATACCTTTTATCAGTAAATGGACTTTAAGGTTTGGACGAGGTAAAAAGGAACACATCACCTGATAAAATTAGTCACACATATAAAATACACCATTTGTTTATATAAAACATAGGTCATCACAGATGACGTCACAATTATTGTATCTCCCTATCTACATCACAACCTACTACATAAACATTGTCAAATTATCACAAATAGTTTTCATAGTGCTCACTATACAGGTTGTTTCTTATTGTAAGTAAAATGTTTCCACCTCGGGTACGTCACGGTATCAGTGTAAACGTTTAGCCAAAACGAAATGTATGTTTCAAGTATCCCGACCGACCCTAGATTTCACTTCCTACCCTAGCTATTTTATCACCGTCTTGTATCTAAATTAATTTATGAGCCTGGCAAAGTTCACAGCAACTCAATAAAATGTGTGCCCTTCCTGTTTTGGGAGTCTGACCTTATTCTGGACAGCCTAATAGCCACTTAAATGTGTGGAAATGAATTGTAAAATTTAAAATGAAGCATTATATTAATTAACAATAAAAGACATTGAAAAAAAAATTCCTACCTAACTACCGTATATTTTTTGGCCATGTTACCTGAAACATACATTTTTTTGTTTTGCCTTACCTTGAACTATTATTGACAGTCCCGACTATTTTGGTAAAAACTATGTTTTTCTGAAACATGTACAGCAATAGCAAATGGTATAGACAATGATACTCTACAGTAACAAAAAGAACAATGTGTCTACTAAACTTGTTCTTGTTGCATCCAAAACCTCTGGATCTGTGGTCTCCGTTTACATGTAGCGTAGCATCCTCGGAAACCCATGGTACACTTCTGACGTTTGCTTCCGTCAGAGAAGTGTACCGTGGGTTTCCGACGATGGTAGCGTTGTCGACTTTAGAAACGCAGCTGCTATAAGCGCACTACACATTTTTTTTTAGAGAAAGAGGATAATTATGCTTATTAAAACCTGTTCATTACCTCACTGATTTACAAATATAATCTTAAGTTTTTAAACAAAAACATCAATTTCCTCCAATCAGCTTTCATATGGAAACTTTTCTTTGCTCAAATTTTTTGTGTTTTTGTAAACGCATTATAAGCGCATAGTGCGCTTATTGGGCGCAAAGTGCGCTTATTTGGTCGAATACATTGTTAGATAATCTTACCCACTTCCAACATAACTGAATTACCTATCATGTATGTAGATGTACCAAAAAAAACAATTCTATCTTAAAAATCTACTCTATAACAGAATATCTTTATCCCGAAGACACATTTAAACTCTTCCAATCCAAAGGTTGAAAAAGTTCATATAGAATTTTAGAGGTGAATGATTAGATATATAACAGAATATTTAACTTGATTAATGCACCAACTGTTATGTTTCAAATGAATATGGAATGTATACTGTATTGTTCGTGTATGGCTAGCAGACCTTCCTAGAAAAACATTGGGGTACTTCAATGACTTGTAGTCCTGATGATGTAAACCGTAGGCAGAGATATATGACGCAGTTATAGTGTATTGTCAAGGTTTCTGTACCTTTAGCTCGAACACAAATGTTCCTCATATCTTACGACCACACTTATAATATCCCTCCTTCCATGTCTTTACAAAGACAATATACAATTATCTTTAAAAACGTTATGTGGCCTTCCATTAAATTTGGCGATTAAACATGAATGTACTTTCCTCATTTTTACGGCGTAAAAGATCTTCATTATTTCATTTTGTGTATGTTCACCTGATCTGCTAACGTGAAGTTGTGTAGTTTTACATTTTTTTAATCAGTTGTTAGCATAAGAGAAGGTAAAAGAAAGATTCTCTTAATTTCTTAATACCGTAACGATTTTGATGAGAATGTCTTAACCACCTTCTCTTATGTCTTATGTATGGGTGGTGTGTGGAAGTGTGATAAGGACATCAGTACTTGAGCAGATGAATGAAAACGAAGGATAGGAACAGTATAAGTACACCTGCACCGAGCCCACCAGTCCCTCCGAGGTTGATGGATGGACAGTTCGGTCCTTGACAGTCCATGGTTTCTGTAACACAAAATTGACATTTATATTGATTGATCTATCAATGGTGTATAAAAAATATTTTAAAACTTCAAAAAAGACTTTAGGTGTTAAGCTACAATGTATGTAATTATCAAAGTGTTTAAGCAATATGTAGAGAATGTGAAAGGTGTAAGCAATGTTTATATAGCAAAAAAGTCACATGTTTAGGTAAGCAAATTTCTAGCAAGCGTTTAAGATAGGTGTTTGGGTAAGCAAATATATCTAAAGAGTAATATATATGGTAGGTGTTTATGCTAAAGTTATATTAGAAAATATATACGATAGTTGTTATGGTAGGGATATATTTATCTATTATGGCCCTGTTGAGAAGGCACTATTGCCTCATAGTAATGTCGAGGGATGGAATAGTGCCTGAGCCGAAGGTGAGGGCACTATCTCATCACGAGACAATACTATGAGGCAATAGTGCCCTCTCAACAGGGCCATAATTGATTTAGTACATCACCCTTCCATTTAAATACACACGTATACAAAAAGACTCGTTTTATTGTGCTAGTACCATAGCCAGCTTTGGGTCGTTTCCAGAGGCAGCCATTTTCTAGCAGAATAGTAGCATGAAGTAAAAGTGACGTAACTTAATAGTGACGTCATAATAGATTCACGTTGAACATCGCACCGATAGTGCCCGGGTGAGCGGGCACTATCGCTTCATAGTATCCATGTGTATAGCCAATGGGCAGGCAGCATTTAGTCACGTGATGTACTAAATCTATATAGCAAATGTCTGAAGTTAGATGTTTAAAGTAAGCAAATATATATCTGTAGCAGATGTAGAAAATGTTTTGGTATGTCACTATTTCAAAATTGTTTCACAAAAATGTAAAGAAAAGCAAGTAGTCATACAGCCTAGACATGTTAATGTAAGCCAAATTTAAGGAGTCTACCAAGCATTTCATCAAAACTTTAATTCTTTCCTTAGTCCCTGCAGACACATTTGGACATTTCCAATTCAAAGGTTGGAATAGTTCATTGTGTCATTTTAGGGGTGCAAACGATTTAATGGACTTTGGCCACGATTTT
The DNA here is from genome assembly GCA_947623455.1 of Mimachlamys varia. Classification (NCBI taxonomy): domain Eukaryota; kingdom Metazoa; phylum Mollusca; class Bivalvia; order Pectinida; family Pectinidae; genus Mimachlamys; species Mimachlamys varia. Next base: position 24,550,459 of record OX392545.1, read on the forward strand.
TCATAATTTGGTATTGTACTGTCATATGATGCAATACTATTTTATGGTTAAAACCATCAATTGTCACTAATGTTTTAATCAGAAAAAATGGAATTCTGTATTTTCAATATCATTGAACTGTGCTGCAAGTGTCAATGCTTTTAAAAAGATTTGCAAGAATTTGTGGCCAAAATCGACAAAGCAACATTGATTAAGTAATAACACAATATAATACATCAGGGCCCAGTTGTTAATTACCTTAATCATTGATTTGCTCACATTTTAATTTTCATCCAAAATGAAACCGTAGATTTCTTTTAAAAACTTTGCAGATATCAAATATTTAGCAGCGGTAATTTATACCCAAAGTTGTGAGTTTTTTTACCACTATATATTGGACAGAATGTTTTAAAAGTTGCAAAATGTTGTTTCTTTTTGAACAACTGGGCCCTGTGAGGTGAAACAAAAAGAGCTTGTATACTATGCCCTCTCTGTTCCGTGGTATAGAGAGCGTTATATACTATGCCCACTCTGTTTTGTGGTATAGAGAGCTTGTATACTATGCCCACTCTGTTTTGTGGTATAGAGAGCATTATACACTATGCCCTCTCTGTTTTGTGGTAAAGTGTATCAGGACGATATTAAGAAAGCATTACACAAGGTGAGGTGGTCTGAGGCGGCTACACCTCAGTACTTGAGGAAGCGGAGGACTAGGACAGAGAGGAGTGTTGAGACGAGAGTCAGGGTACAGGCACACAAAGCGTTGGACCCGCCAGTCCTGATAGATTGGCAGTTGGGTCCCTGACATTCCATGGTTTCTGTAATACAGGAATTAAATACACACATTACACACAGATTAGAACTATTTTTTCAAGCAGGACTTTCAGTAGAACCTTGACAATTTGCTCTTGATATCCAAAACGAGATTTGATTTGGCAAAACGAGCTTTAATTTGGCTATCAATACAATTTGCTCTTTATATCCAAATTGACTTTTACTTTGGCAAAAAGAGCTTTAATTCGGCTATCGATACAATTTACTCTAGATATCTAAAACGAGCTTTATTTGGCTATCAATACAATTTGCTCTTGATATCAAAAACGAACTTTAATTTGGCTATCAATACAATTTGCTCTTGATATCTAAAAAAAGCTTTAATTTGGCTATCAATACAATTTGCTCTTGATATCAAAAACGAACTTTAATTCGGCTATCGATACAATTTACTCTAGATATCTAAAAAAAGCTTTAATTTGGCAATCAATACAATTTGCTCTTGATATCAAAAACGAACTTTAATTTGGCTATCAATACAATTTGCTCTTGATATCTAAAAAAAGCTTTAATTTGGCAATCAATACAATTTGTTCTTGACATCCAAAACGAGCTTTAATTTGGCAAAACGAGCTTTGATTTGGCAAAACGAGTTTTAATTTGGCTATCAATACAATTTGCTCTTGATATCAAAAACGAGATTTGATTTGGAAAAACGAGCTTTAATTTGGCTATCAATACAATTTGCTCTTTATATCCAAATCGACCTTTAAAATGGCAAAACGAGCCTTAATTCGGCTATTGATACCATTTGCTCTTGATATCTAAAATGAGCTTTACTTTGGCTATCAATACAATTTGCTCTTGATATCCAAAACGAGCTTTAATTTGGCTATCAATACAATTTGCTCTAGATATCAAAAACGAGCTTTAATTTAACTAACAATACAATCTGCTCTTGATATCTAAAACGAGCTTTAATTTGGCTATCAATACAATTTGTTCTTGACATCCAAAACGAGCTTTAATTTGGCTATTAATACAATTTACTCTAGATATCTAAAACGAGCTTTAATTTGATATTAGGAATAATTTGGGTATCAATACAATTTGCTCTTGATATCTAAAAAAAAGCTTTAATTTAGCAATCAATACAATTTGTTCTTGACATCCAAAACGAGCTTTAATTTGGCTATTAATACAATTTACTCTAGATATCTAAAACGAGCTTTAATTTGATATTAGGAATAATTTGGGTATCAATACAATTTGCTCTTGATATCTAAAACAAGCTTTAATTTGGCTATCAATACAATTTACTCTAGATGTTCACAACTTATTTTTACTTTCCAAGATCCCGGGATTGTTCTACTTCACCTCTGACACAGATTTCTGTCGGGAGTCGGCTGAAAGTCCAACTAACTTACCTATATACATATAATCACACTCCTGTTTTAACAGGCCTCCAATTTAACACTATATTACTTGCTATTTGCAAGTAGATATCTGAGAATAGCAAGTAGAAATAATATGCATTTGCTTTTTTTCAGCAAGGGGCCGCATCAGATGTAAACTGTTACAATTATGCAACCACTTAATAAAATTAATGTTGTTCGTAATATAAAATTTTCATAATGAATGAAGCGAAGTAATACACATGATAAATCAGTTTATTCATCACAAAACACATTATCTGAATATTGAGATTTAATAAGTCAAAATGTTAGCAAGTACAAATTTAGGGCACCTGCTGATTTTAGCAAGTGACATAAAATGTTAAATTCGAGGCCTGGTTTAAACTGCATAACAAATCTCCTAAGACAGAGATTCGTGAACAGCTTTTTCATTAATTATCATACCATGTCATAGTATTTTATTCCAAGCTCAATTATTATTAAGCTAGTGCTGTGTAAATCAATATCACTCTCTAGCTAAGTATATTGGACTTGTGTCCATAGTGAAAAGCAAAGTAGGAAAATTAGCGCAATTACTAAAACTAGACATAAGAAGCATTTCTATTTCACAGTTTATAAATTGAAGTGCTGTTATAAGATAATATTAATAATATACAACATTTATATAGCGCTTTATATAATTTGTAAAATTACTCTAAAGCACTTAAAAGATACCAAAAAAGCATGTTAGAATAAAATATAAAGCATTTAAATATATCATGGAGAAAGCACATCACTAGAAAATAACTCAAAATTATCATTAAAGGTGAAACAGTTCTGCACTTACGGCACATCTTGAATTCCTATATACTTATATGTATTTTAATCTTTTTCGTCTATTTCTTGGCGAGATTCAAACCATAATGTAGACAGTAATGCTGACTTCACAGGAAACCACTAAATTGACCAGGAAAAGGCCAACAGAAAAAAAAGCTATCCACCCTACACTACAACGATAGAACCTTCCATGATTGACAGAAAAACAATAACCTGTCCCCCCTACACTACAATTATAGAATCTTCCAGGACTCGCCAACAGGAAAATGATAAGCTACCTCCCCCTCCCCTTCCCATGCTACAATAAAAGTACTTTATCTAAAGCCATGAAATGTTCACTTGTTAAATATTTGCAAATTTAAACATTCTTTTATTTTATGAAGCCATTTAGATTGTTTCATAGTACAAATTTACTTTTGTGGAAGCAAACTAACCGCATTCAGGTGTATTAATTAAGTTCTTAAAACAACCATGAAGACCACATATGATATTCACATCAAGCACTTCTTTGAAATGTAAGTATTGAAATGCCTGTACATGTACAACTTACCGAAGAGCGTGACCGTGGTATAGTTGGTCCCGTAGGTATTGGAGGCCACACAATAGTACTCTGTGTAGTCATTGGCCTGGACGTTCTTCACCTTTAGCGCGTACCACGTGTCAGAAATCAGCGTCACGGTCGAAGACATTTTCTCTGTACTGTAGTCATCACCGTCACTGATCTGTACACGTCGGCCATTTTGTAGCTTCTCCCAGTACATGCTGGGTGTTGGGTAACCTAGCAACAACAAACTCAACCATCAAGAAAATCTATGAAATATTTTTATTTCAGTCATGTAACCTAGAACTGAAGATTAATTAGCTAACCCTCAAATATACGAAATATTACATTTTTGTCTTTTTATTCAGAAATGACCCAATCAACCATGAAACAAATAAATTTTCAGAATGGAGGAAGGAGATAATTTAATTACATCACGGTTTATGTAAAACTATGGGGTTATTATCGAACACATTTCACAGACCCAATAAAATACAGTGACATGTAATTTAGCTGCAATTAGGGTTTTACTGCTTGCCTCATTTGTTCAATTTAAAAGGTCTGATTTCGTTTGAACTCACCAAAGGTTTACCATACCGTAACAAAGAATTTACTTTTTGCTGTGTTTGGATTTTGTTCAATTTAAAAGGTCTGATTTTGCTTGACCTCAGCAGAGGTTAACTGTACCGTAATATAGATTAATTTAGTTGTGTAAAGATTGGTAGAGGCGATTGTATAATTATGTTGAATACAGTCTCTTCCACACACTAGCCTCGCGTTGAATCCTCTGTTCTGAGCCTGCCCGACACTATACATACTTTCCACAATACACTCTAGCTTCGCACTGAATTGTCTGTTCTGAGCCTGCCCGACACTATACATACCTTCCACAATCACTCTAGCTTCGCATTGAATCGTCTGTTCTGAGCCTGCCTGACACTACATACCTTCCAAAATACACTCTAGCTTCACATTAAATCATCTGTTCTGAGCCTGCCCGACACTATACATACCTTCCACAATACACTCTAACTTCACATTGAATCGTCTGTTCTGAGCCTGCCCGACACTATACAAACCTTCCACAATACACTCTAGCTTCGCATTGAATCGTCTGTTCTGAGCCTGCCCGACACTATACATACCTTCCACAATACACTCTAGCTTCGCATTGAATCGTCTGTTCTGAGCCTGCCCGACACTATACAAACCTTCCACAATACACTCAAACTTCGCATTGAATCCTTATAATAATGTTCTGAGCCTGCCCGACACTATACAAACCTTCCACAATACACTCTAGCTTCGCATTGAATCGTCTGTTCTGAGCCTGCCCGACACTATACAAACCTTCCACAATACACTCTAGCTTCGCATTGAATCGTCTGTTCTGAGCCTGCCCGACACTATACATACCTTCCACAATACACTCTAGCTTCGCATCGAATCGCCTGTTCTGGGCTTGCCCGACACTATCCTGTACAGCTCGGCAAGCTGGAGAATAGAAGATTTTGACCTCAACTGTAAATCTTGCTGGGGGTCTGACAGAGTTGTCGGCCACACAAATGTAGTTACCACGGTCTTTCTTCTTGAGGAAAGACAAAGTCAGATTGGCTCCCTGTTAAATGTAAAGGCAAATACTATAAACTTCTATTGTCTTGTACTTAACCAAACTATTGCTACTTAAGCATTGATGACAATTTTTTTAGTTTCATTGAGGTATGAAAAAAATTTTGTTTGCAAAGTGTATGAATCTTACAAAAGTATGCAAGCAAAACTTTTTTCATAACCCTATGAAACTAAAAAAAAATTGACAACACTAATAATTAATTTTTGAAACTTATTTTCAAATTTAAAACATGTTTATGTATAATTTGACTGATCTTACAATGGATTCTTTTTTACAAATCAATATACAACGTCATTTGCTGTATTGTGACGTCGCATTGTTTGCGCCATTTTCGGATTTTTTTTTCATAGAGGTATGAAAAGAAAATCTCAACCAATCAGAAAGCCGAATTCTGCATACAATCAATGGAAAATTAATTATATAGAAATGATGTCTGATGATTGTGTACAGTATATGATGATCCAGGGCTTGACACTAACTTTTTATGGCACTTCCCTATCGGGTAAATAAGTGAAAATTCAACTTGCCCAAATGGTCTTTTCACCTGCCCGAAAACCCCCCAAAAATATTACACTGTTAAATGGCTAGTAGAGTGTTGAAGAACAATCAAATGTCATTGTAAAAATTGTATGTTGTATTGTTCTACCCGATGGATAAGATATTTGGTCAAAGAGAGCTATTAGTTCCGTCAATAGAATTCTATCGTGAGCATCATATTATAATTTACAGGTTTATACGTGGTATACAGAATTTTTCACTTGCCCTGTCGGACAGGTAGTGTGGACAAGCTGCCCGCCCAACATGGGGTTGTACCTGCCCCGAGCAGTCGGGCAATCCTTAATGTCCAGCCCTGTGATCACATGCTGTTGTCTCAGTAGTGAGTTTCTCTCTTTTCAGAGGAGAATCATTGGAAAGATATATCAGTAACAGCGTTTTTGCTACCCTGATTTTACAGCAGCCTGTGCCTTGTTGAATTGGGACAATAAAGCAGGATTTTCAGATAAATTGGGAAAATTTTCTTGCATTTTGCTTCATTTTGGGAAAATAGCACACATTTTGACTGCCCCCCCCCCGGGAAACAGCCTTATATCGCCTGTAAACAGGGGCAAACAAAGTCACTGAGTAAGCATGTTTCTCAAGCTGTATAATATCCAGAATCTGTTACAAGTGTGAATGTAATATTGAATTGAATTGTTTCTTAATTTCATATGAAAATAGCAAAAGGCTTTTTTATGATTTTGCTTGTTTCATAATTATGAAATTGATAAACCTGTTTAATAAATTCTACATCACATGAACACTAATGTAAGACCCCCCTTTTTATTTCACCTTGCAAAATTCCCCCATGCGTATCAATTGAAAATCTCACCACCTGGATATCTAGATCTTCAAACAATAGAATTTCCACTTTCCAAAGTTTTCAAGATGTTTTTGGAGTAGTCTCCCTTTCATTTTAAAAATTAAAACACTAAAAGGCATTTTGCAGGAGTTACTTCCCCTGTCCAGATTCTGATTTGTGTCTCTTTCAAATTTGAAATTATTTTGATACCATCAGAATCATGATGTCTTAGTGTAACATTAGACTATCTAAACAGGACAGAGTATCTTAAAAAGTATAATCTAGTTTCATGAGAAATCTGTCAAAATGCAACCGAAAATAATGAACAGTGCAGACATATTATTGAGCTTCGAAATGCCGAGAATACCAACCCTCGACTGAAATTGATTGTTTTGCAGTGGATGTCCGTCCTCCCTCTTCCAGGTGATGTTTGGTGCAGGGTTTCCAAAAGTTAAACAAGACAGAGTGATGTTCCCTCCGATGGCTCTCTCGTAAACACTCTCCATGGTTTTGGACATCACAGGAGCCACTACCGACACAATAAAACACCATTTAGTGACAATTTCAGGGCTACATTTATTAAACAAGGGGACACTTTAAGTCAGACATTCACATCAAGATTCAAGAGTCAAGAAAACTTTATCCACCGTCGCATATTACAAACTAACATAATACAATTAGAATGGTAATACAATCATGTTTGACTACAGATGTACGTCAAGTGCCACATTAAGATCGTCAAGTGCCACATTAAGATTGTCAAGTGCCACATTAAGGTCGTTAAGTGCCACATTTAGATATATGTCAAATACCACATTTAACAATATGTCAAGTGCCACATTTAGATATACGTCACATGCCACATTTAGATATAAGTCAAGTGCCACGTCTAGTTGAATGTCAAGTGCCATGTTTAAATGTATGTTACAGTTGCATTGTAAGTCACACATTTCGATACAATCCCTCACCTTGAACCATGAGGTCTCCCAGTTTAAGTCACACATTACGATACAATCCCTCACCTTGAACCATGAGTTCTCCCAGTTATAAGTCACACATTACAATACAATCCCTCACCTTGAACCATGAGTTCTCCCAGTTATAAGTCACACATTACGATACAATCGATCCCTCCCCTTGAACCATGAGTTCTCCCAGTTTAAGTCACACATTACGATACAATCCCTCACCTTGAACCATGAGTTCTCCCAGTTTAAGTCACACATTACGATACAATCCCTCACCTTGAACCACGAGTTCTCCCAGTTTAAGTCACACATTACGATACAATCCCTCACCTTGAACCATGAGTTCTCCCAGTTATAAGTCACACATTACGATACAATCTCTCACCTTGAACCACAATCCCTCACCTTGAACCATGAGTTCTCCCAGTGATAAGTCACACATTACGATACAATCCCTCACCTTGAACCATGAGTTCTCCCAGTTATAAGTCACACATTACGATACAATCCCTCACCTTGAACCATGAGTTCTCCCAGTAATAAGTCACACATTTCGATACAATCCCTCACCTTGAACCATGAGTTCTCCCAGTTTAAGTCACACATTACGATACAATCCCTCACCTTGAACCATGAGTTCTCCCAGTTATAAGTCACACATTACGATACAATCCCTCACCTTGAACCATGAGTTCTCCCAGTTATAAGTCACACATTTTGATACAATCCCTCACCTTGAAACACAATCCCTCACCTTGAACCATGAGTTCTCCCAGTTATAAGTCACACATTACGATACAATCGATCCCTCCCCTTGAACCATGAGTTCTCCCAGTTTAAGTCACACATTACGATACAATCCCTCACCTTGAACCATGAGTTCTCCCAGTTTAAGTCACACATTACGATACAATCCCTCACCTTGAACCACGAGTTCTCCCAGTTTAAGTCACACATTACGATACAATCCCTCACATTGAACCATGAGTTCTCCCAGTTATAAGTCACACATTTCGATACAATCCCTCACCTTGAACCATGAGTTCTCCCAGTTTAAGCTAGTCACACATTACGATACAATCCCTCACCTTGAACTGTGAGTTCTCCCAGTTATAAGTCACACATTATGATACAATCCCTCACCTTGAACCATGAGTTCTCCCAGTTATAAGTCACACATTACGATACAATCCCTCACCTTGAACCACAATCCCTCACCTTGAACCACAATCCCTCACCTTGAACCATGAGTTCTCCCAGTTTACTTGGCCATGTTTCCCAGTTCTGATTTTGCTGACGAATGAAGCAAGTGTAAAAGCCGGAATCCTCGTCGGACAGCACTCGTACGATTAAAGTGTATCGTATACGAAGTCCGAGTTGCTGTGGAGAGAAAATAAACAGAATTTCTATCATATTATAAAACACAACTAAATGTACACTCGTTCCAGTGTAGGTTAAATCTGCAAAGCTATTTACAATAAGGAATAAACTTTTGATATGAAAATTGACGTTTTTGAAGTTAACTTGGTATACATGACCATCTAGCTATAAAAATAATTAGAGATCCCTGGAGAAACTAATATCAATTAAAGGCCCAATATACGTAACTTTCGGCAAAACTTGAAGCGAAAATCAAGCCTAATAACTTATTATATTCATTGATTTAGTTAAGATTAACTGATATCAGTAATATTCAAGATGAATTCGACTTTCGCGGTTACTGGTACAGCAGCAGTTGAAACACGCTATTTGTAAACACGCGTCCATTTTGAACTGTCTTCTACCTACGGTTTGTTATTGAAGTGGGCCCCACCTGAATTATTTTCAATTCTTTGGATTTTTTTGTCGGTTAGTTATACCGCTCAGGTTTACTTCATTTTAGGCTTATTTTTGCATGGTTATCAACTGGATTTTTTTTCAGAATTTTTCAGAATCACGAAAGTTTCCCTGAGTTACGTATATTGGGCCTTTAATGGTCTATACCCATCATTTTTGCCTCCATGCTCCTTTCCTCTTTTTCTACTCATATTACTATGAGCAGGATAAACGATTTCCTTCTCAGTGTGTATTTCTCAACTGTTTTGACAATCACTTCTTTCTATAAACAGTTTACTTTGTTTCCATTTCAATCCATGATTGTATTTGCGGTAGAACTAAAAGGTTACGTGAATAAAGGGAAATAACTCCAATATCCCATTGTCAAATTGGTAGGGTCATAACGTAGGTGGTCATCTTCTTTTCAGGGAAACATCGCCAAAGACCTCATAAGATTAAATTTTATCACATAACTTACCCGTTCAGTCATGTCATATGACCATTTCATAAATATGGTATTACACATTTGTAATAACACTATTGTGACGTCATAAACTAATGATGTCTTTATGATGTCATTTGATTGTCTCTGTATTGAAAATCGTACCGTCAAAGAAGAAATTTTCCCTTTTTATAGAGAAGGAATTTGATAATTTTGGTGTATTTTCTCATAAATATAAGTTATATGATAAATTAAGAATCTTACACTCGTGTCAATGTAATATGGAATTTATTAAACTTGTTAAATAAATTCCATATTACATCGACATTCGTGTAAGATCCTCTATTATCCACACGTTTAGAGTTTGCAACCACAAGAAAGGTACACACATTAACGAAAAAACAACAGTGACTTTTAATCATTACTGACACCAGGGCCCCAGTCGTTCTAAAGATTATCAGCTTAATCAATGATTAGCGCATTATTTGACTTTAATCAGAAGCCATAGATTTAGTTACAATTTTGCAGATATCACATATCTAGTAACGCTTAGTTGTGGGACTGTACCTTAATTATTGAGAGAATTATTAAAAGTATGAAAATTGTCGTTAAATAGTGATGAAGCTAATCATCTTTTGAACAACTGGGCCCTGAGTGGTACATTTTTATTATGATTGACAAACGTCCCAACACCAAGTGTGACCTTGACCTTCAACAATATGGAGCTCGGGTAAATTCTTTAAAAATACACCTCGCAAGGATTTTTCCATATTTTAAAAATAGACATTGCAAGGATTTTTCCAAATTTGCTTTCCTATTCTTTAAGTTTTTTGTTGCAACCATGGTTACGACCTCCTAACTTGCTTAGAATATGACCTACAACTTACCGTCACTTTGATCTCGTATTTCGGCTCTCCCGAGTCCTCACGCTCCCCTTGGGCGATGTTGTTAGCAACCAAGATTCGGTCATCCTCACTGATGTCAAATGTGTCAATACTTGAACCATCAATCTTTCCTTTCTGCCAGCATACCTATACACCAGGAAATCCTCACAGTGAATTTAACATACAGATATAGCAGCTAGACATGCAGGACCTGTTTAGCTTAGCTTAGTGGTGCAGTGGATAGCGCACTTGTCTTTCAACAAGGCAGCCGGGGTCCAACCACGTGGATTTCCTCCCACAATAAGACCCCTTGTGTGCTAACACTCGGGTCAACAAGAGTGATTTATATAAGATGGATAACTTGTTTCATAATTGTTGTAAAACAAATAAAGTTTATATATTTTAAAAAAAAAAACTAACTGGGCATATCTGGTAAATTTTAAGGCGCCAAAATAAGTACATTGACAATATTTCTTCACATGTCTGTTCAGCCTCGGCGTATCTGTTGGTAAATCATCGCCTGAGCTGTTCAAACATTAGTCACTTTTAGGGATACTTGCAGTGTTTGTCACAAAATTTCTCGATTAAAGATTCCTGACCGACAGGAGTACCAAAATTGTGATATTGTAAGCGTACATATTTTAATCTTATTTTAAGGATTTTCGCACCGAAATGATTCCACTTAATTATGATTGCATTAATTCATAATTACAGTTACTGTATTTGTATATTGCTTTCTACAGCAAGTATTGTGAATGGTCCAATTCCTCATTGCGATAATCTGTTTGAATTCAGTTATGCACTAAAATTCTAGTGCGCCAAAATAAGCAGTGCGTTTGCAGTGGTGCAATTATACAATCTTAAGTGAGATAAATATGGAATTGTGACATTACTTTAGTAATTATTTAATGTCACAATATAAGTGCATGGGGTGAAACACCTACATGATATGGGCCATACAATTCAGAGACAATACATACCAGGTATAGATCAACAGGTTTTGATGACAAATATTTATTAAAAAACAAGTGTACGTAATTTTGCTTAAATAAGTGGCTTCATATTAACAACAATTAATCGTTTTTTTTCATTATTGCATTCAATGATAGGATTATGTTATTGATTGAACAAAAGCTATGCAATAAAAGTAATTATAAACAAATTTCAAGGTTATTGGAGATTAACATGGATGACTTAATTAGCCACTAAGGGGAGGTAACCCTTACCTTCTGACCTTCTTGTTTGTTCACCACAGTACAGTTCAGACGACCCGTACTTCCTACTGGTCTCACCTCCGGAAAAATCTCACCAACGATTTCAGGTAACTGGCCATTCACTGAAATATTCAATATTGTTATCAACTTTAAGTTACATATAAATTTTTAGATGTGAATTTATCACCTGACATTACACGTACATTATGTAACTAGTGCATAATATTCAGTAAATTGAAGCATTTTTTATTCAGATAGTGAGCCACATGCATATGTACCTTATTATCATTCAGCAGGGGATTTCTAGTAACATTGCATACCACCTATCATTCTAGCTTAACTTAAAGGGGGCTGGGGGTATGAGTTGGCCCCCGGACCAGAGTTCTATTTATTTTTTTTTTGCCTAATTACATCAAATAAACCAAGAGTACTGTGGACGGTACATGATATGCCAATCCGCAAAATCAATGAGCATATAACGGAAGTGGACAAGGAGTACCATTCCTAATTTATTTAAAGGGTTTGAGTTTACGGGACATAATACTGAACAACATACTATTAAATGAATCTCAAAATTGTTTCAATTGCACACCTTCATGCATATGACCTTCGTGTGAAGTTTTATCTAACATCCCTCATATAGTTCTCCAGAAAAGTGCGGGACAAAGACCATTTATTCTTACATTTGTTGAAATTTTTTAAGGTAAAGGGCTATAACTCTGTAACAACATTTTGAATGAATTTTCAAATTGACCTGGATTCAGATCGATATCTTCATGTATATAACCTTTACATGTGAAGTTTCATCAACATCCTTCAAATAGTTTTCCGGAAAAGTGTAGGACAAACCAAAAGGTTGACGAATTAAGTCAACTTCAGAAACCACTATTATATAATGTACATTTATGTTCAAATCATAACAAAGATTATATTTGAAATAACTGATAAATTGACAGTTGAATATCAGTACATGTTTCCGATTCTAGCCTCAGATCATTTGAGTGATTATACAACGTACTAATGAGTAAAGACATATGGAAGATGTGTGACTTAAGAAAACAAGCTAATTTGTAATCTGATTAAAATAATATCTTGATCTCTGCGCTGTTCCAGAAACTTCTCTCTGCTGCGTTAAGATCTGAGATAATCCCATTGGGGTCATGTCCCGATGACCTTTTGCATTAGTCAATCAAATTACTACTGTCAAAATCTTGACAATTAAATTTTGAGGTGACAAAGCTTGCATAATCGCATTTGTCCGTTTAGTCATTTCGTCACCAAAAAGTTCATGTGGAATAATTATAATGTGACGAAATGACTTGCTGCAAGATGACAGGTCATTGGAAAATTATTTTAGTGTCATGTAAAAAGGCGACTGGTCATCTGAACGTGACCGGTACCTCTTATGGGAAGGTGTCAGATCCTTGTAAAACGGAGTGAGAAAAAAGGATATGTATTTTAATCAGATTGGCCAATTTGTAGAATTAATTACCGGTAATATCCCCCATTTTCCCCCTTTTGTAAGGGGGTAATCATATTGACATTTGTAGGTAAAAATCTTTTGTAATTGAGGGGCCATAATTTCACAAAATAAAGTCTGCAAAAAGTGGCGATCACACTTTGCAGAGCTCTTTAGGCAATATTCATGATAATTCCTTATTACCAAGTTTTAAGGAAATCTAATAATAATTACACGGAAATGAAAGAAAATGATATTTTTCATTAATCAAAGGACCATAACTCAGCCAACCAACATCTGCCAGAAGTGGCAAACAAACTTGACCAAGCCCTTTAGGCATTGTACCTAATGTAACCAAGTTTCAAGAAAATTGGATAATATTTGTTGCCGTAATTGCCGTTATTGCACGGAAATGAAGTGCGACAGGCAGACAGATGGACAGAATGTGTGACAGACAGACGGATGGACAGACAGACGGACAACCCCAAATCAATATCTCCCATTTCGGTGAAATCTTGGGATAAATATTATACCTTAAACACATATACAATGTATGTACATGTTAGGTACAACAATGTAGCTCTAAACGATGAGATAATATGCATACCCATGGCCATATCACCTATATCAAGGACTTAGATAGCAACTCTAATTACATTTTGTACGTGCTCACAGGGCTTTATCATTCCTCTTTTTAGGTCAGTAAACAACGGACCCATTCCCAATGAAAACGAGGTGTTTTTTTTCCAATTTAGACCCTTGAAAAAAAATTAGTTTCACATTCTTGAGGAGATTCTTGTGACATTAATTTTAATAAGGAACAAGAAGGATGGACTGGAAATGTCATTAGAACTGACAGTGCTTTATAAAATAAATAATGTATTAAGTTGTTATAATAGTATTTGTCAAAATTTCCCAAACAATTTGATCTCGGGGTCCGATTCGCAAACCCCCCTGATACAGCTCTGGCTCACATATTATATATACAGGTATAGGAGCTCGAGGCCAGATATTATAATTTGTAAATATACTCTAGCACATATTTTCATGTGACAATAATTGTAGTTCAGGTGTAAATATTGGGTTTATAATTAATACATTTGATTTGATATCTATACATATTTATTTTAAGTAGGCCTTATATAGACGTCTTTGACCTTTTGGTAGGTTATACATCCAATATAAGGGGGAAAACTCAATATATATGAAATGCAGTTTAGATTTGTATAGTAGTTCCTTATGTTATATTCATAATCATATTGGTGGATGTTAATAAATATTGAGCCCTATAAAACATATTGGAGAATATGAAATAAACACCGAAAAAGCTCGATGTAACGATTTAACAGAATATAAATTGGCCAGTAAAATGCCCCCCCCCCCCCCCACCTTCCAGATCCTTTCCAATTTCTACTGTAAACATATTAATTTTTATGTCGTAACCTTGTTTTTCGGACTACACAATATCTGAAAACTATTTTTCAGGTTAAATATGTATACCTTAATGCTAATTCGCAGTTTCAGATATAAAATACAGGTGTAAATATCCTAAAAACATAAACAACTAAACCGGAAGTCATTGCATCAAAGGAAAGCTATTTCAAATATGCTTACCAATATTATTGACGGTAGTACTCACCTGATATAGCTAACAGTCCCACGAGGAGAAGAACTTTAGTTTGATACATTTCGGTCTATAATATGTTTTTATCAACGTAAAATGTCTGTTGAGGACCTCGTCCCCGAAGTCGAAATGAATAACAACAACTACAACGTCTGTACAGTCACCCGCCGTAATCAGTGTGGAAGAGTGTGGAAGTTTTGTCACGTGACCACAGATCAGCCAGGTGAAACACCTATCCCGGTTTGATCGATTTGCGAAAGATAACACAGTATATTTGTAATTTATTCAGATAATGCATCCTTGTAATTTTATATTTTGATTTAGGTGGCGATGATTGCTTTATTTGTAACGCAAATCAAATTTATTTTTTTTGTGCACAGGTGTGTCAATGTACAGGTAACAAATTTACGGATCACATTGAAACAAAATTAAACGGAACGAACCAACACACATTGGGTTTTACCCGAGATTCGATGATATCATGCATCGAATACAGATAAGAATTTATAACTATGACTAAGTGTTGACCCAAGTTCAAGTACGAACTTCAATAACCGAATTGCGTGCTTCAAGTAATTATTGTGTTATTACTTATTAAATACGAATTCTTAATAAATAAATGCTGGAATTTGTTTAAAAATAAACCCATAATATTTACCATTGAATGGCATTGCCACTATATATCCCTACCAAATTCAGTTGGCATTCATCAGGCTATGAATGCCAATGACCGATTGTTGACGTCATCATTATTATGACGTCATAATTGTTACGTTGGATACCATTGACCGTCCACGGGCGATGGCTGTTCTTTTCATTGAACAAGCATATACGACAAATACATTTATTGAACTAAATGCTGAGAAATAAAATGTGTTATTGATTGTTTTATGACATGGGCAGATTCTAAAAATGATAAATATAAGTATTGAACTGCTTTCAATAGGCATTCATAGGCTATATGAATGCCAAATGGTCAAAGGCAAATTCAATGAAGCCTTTGACCATTTGGGATTCATATAGCCTATGAATGCCAACTGAAAGCAGTTCAATGCTTAAATATCTTCTCTTTCCGAATGGTTGTACAATAATTTATTACAACTTTCGACTAATATAATTCCTTGTAATAATTTTATGTACCAGCATATCCTCAATAACATATTAGTTTTAACATATTTTATTGACATAAAAATGACAAAGGGATTAGTCAGTAAGTTTTGCTAACTTATAAATTATTTCTCCCGCAATAATGACATACATATACAGTAGCCACGTGATGTTATATACATATATGTTCAACAGTATGGTAAGGAAAAGAAAATGATAGAATTGCATGACTATTTATATCTTATATAAGAGAGAGAGAGGGAGAGGGCATACTTATTATAAAGGGCCTATATGATAATAAATGTTTTTGGAGGATACGGTGTTGAATTTAAGAAAAGGCCCCGGAATATCCCCAAGATGGGGGGGGGGGGGGGGTGTAACCTAGGAATGGAATCATGTAAAAAATGAAATTGATCCCCGCAGCTATAGGTCTGTCCCCGGTTTCATCAACGTTCCTTATCTTAAGGAAATTCCTTAACTTAAAATTCTCCATAGGAAAGCATTTCAGAATTTAAGGATTTTCTCCTTAACTTCTGTAATGTTTCCTATGGAGATTTTTAAGTTAAGGAGTTTCCTTAAGTTAAGGAACGTTGATGAAACCGGGACCTGGTAGAATAGTTTCAAAATGAACATAATAATTAAATTCACGTGCACGTTTTAAAGAAATCACACAAAACAGTTGATGGGGATGGGGTACCATTTTTAAGAGGAGACGATAAGTTATTTTAACCAAACTCATGATATAATGTAAATCAAGCTCATACTTTCAATGTCTTTATTGACCGCAGGCTTAACGGCCCATAAGTACCCGTTACCATGCACAGGGACCTGAGAATTTGTTACAGCTAGTTTTGGACCTAAAATGGGGTGTTTAGAGTAATTTTACACTTTTGGGAGATTAAGATCAATTTTCGATAAAAATGCACCCCTCAATGATCATCCAAAATTAGCTGTAACAAATTCTCAGGTCCCAGTGTTACTATGCACGAACTTAGATAATCTGTGCTGTTACATACAAAAAAAATCAGAGAATACCAAAGCGTCAACAAAACCATAATCCGAACTCAAAATCGATTAAACTAGAGGCAAAATAGAAACAGAAGAAACATAGAGACTCTCGTAAAAGCACAAGATAATAAGACCAGGTGTTCCGGAAGAGTAAGCGTCTTTTGCTTCATCGACGACACCCACCATGTAAATCTTGGTCTCATCCAAGTAAACATCAAGTTCTCAAAACGAGAACTGGGTATTATTGCCAATCAACAAGAAAACACACTAATGAGCATACTCAAAAAACGTCCATCTTCATATCACTTAAGATACAGAATATTTCTCAATGAGACAAAAATGGCGACCATAAAACTTGCCCTTAGGTCTGATCAACCTGAATCTCTTGAATCTTTGTGCTGTTACTTTGTTTGTCAGCAGTCGACATCGATCACGAAAGAAAAGAATAGAAAAGAACGCATAACATGGTAAAACAAGACAAAAGTGGAGAGCGATCTAGATAAATGCAACTCTTAGCTTCATTGCTTCAAAGATAAATTTGCCAAGACGGCTTAGGTTTTTAAAGGCCCAATATACGTAACTTCAGGAAATTTTTCGGGATTCCAAAAAATAATGAAAAAAAAAATCCATTGTATAACCATACAAATATAAGTATAAAACGAAGTAAACCTGAGCGGTAACTTACAAGAAACTCTTGACAGAAAAATCCAAAGAATTGAAAAAAAGTTTTTTGTTTTTGTTAATTTTTTTTTAATTCAGTATAATGACTACATAATGACTATATATATATATATATATATATATATATATATATATGATGAGCATTAAGCATTTCAATGATGACATTTATATCATTTATAACCATATCGTAATCGTATAAAATCATAACTTATCAAAATCTTGTTGACGTATTTCTGTATTTATGAAATACACAGTTTAATCATTTACCTAGACTGGCTACCAGCCCCTAAAGTTCTATAGAGAATTTCTCTACTTCATTTTACTACTAGCTTATCTCCCCCTTGTTTCAAATTATTTGATTTTTTTTTCAATATCTGCATACTTTTCAAGAGACGGAAGCCTTTCTATCACTTATCTTAAGATTGTAAAGCTGCTCAGTACCCTAGAAGTAACAGGGCTTTGTCTGAAGTAAGATCTAATGGCCCTATCCCTGTTGAAATACAAGCCTGCTGAGAGTATATTTATAGACGTGAATAACAATGGAAATATCTACCCGGGCTTGTCAATACTGATAGCTCGGGGTTCAGGGGGTCAGGGTATGACTAACACAAATCTACAACATCGAGGTCGACGACGATGACGGCGATGACAAGGGATCCAGAGGAGGTCGACGAAGGCGGGGGCGAAATAACGACGACGACGATGACAAGAGAACCAAAGGAGGTCGACGAAGGCGGGGCGAAATAACTACGACGACGATGACAAGGGAACCAGAGGAGGTCGGCGATGGCGGGGCGAAACGACGTCGATGACAAGGGAACCAGAGGAGGAGGTCGGCGACGACAGGGACGAAATGACGACGATGACGACGACGAAGATGACGATGATTTAACGAAGTCAGACATTGTTGCCGACATGAAATCTTCATGCTACGTGAGATGTTTGTTAAACATGGTATGGTATTAATTTTTCACACTTAAATATAAATACATGTAGCTATCTTTTATACGGCTATAAACTTTCCCCAATATTCGCGGTATTGAAGTTTCTATTTCTGTGTCAATGACGTCATTTCTGACGTCATTCGAATGTTTGCTTTCTATGGATGCTGATCTTACGTTATGTGAGGTGGAATGTGGAACGTGAAAAGGGCATCATATAAATTATTTCTGTTTAAAATTATTTTGTCTTCAAAACATTTTTTTTTCTTTTTCTGTTTCCAATAAACTAAAAATGCTTCAATGTTTTTTACCTTCCATGCGTTCATAGATTTTTTTTTCTTAAACAAAATTAAAATAACGAACAAATAGTTGAACCACAGTGCATACACAAGCGTTTGTTGTCCTTTTCCCTGATTTTCAGATTTATTGCAGTTATACGCAATGAGAAATGGAAATACATTTAAGTACGTTAGATAGAGAAAAAAACAAACATTTTCCCCAAAGTCAACACATAATCAAATCGGAAATTAAAATATCAATATCAGAAACACAAAACTAAAAAATGACCCCCCTTAAAAAAAAAGATAAAGACGAGAAAGAAAGACTTGAAATCAACATTTTGTTACTTTTTATTGTAATTTTTTTTTTGCAGATAAAAGATAGAAATATTTTCTGTGCCTGTGATATGAATTTGTTTTTACAGAAAACAGATCTTGGCTGCAATATTAACAAGGTATGTAATGCAGGTTGTTATTCCGGTACTTGTACTATAAATAAACTGTGGCATGTGACAGGTATATAATACTGAGGATATAGATATACAGGTGTACGTGACAGCGCACCACTTACAGCGGCCAGACAAGTATTTACATTTAGAACACCAGGTAATAAACGTGGGAAAAATAAATTGAAAGTTGTTTAATAAATATTTAAATTGTGTTGAGTTGACGGTACACCAGCCCAATGGGTTTTTTTTTATCTTAAACACTAGCTCCGACCCGTATTAAAATATTTTTTTGGTATTAATTTTAACCTACCTTGCGAAGTCGCTCCGAAAACCTTTTAGAAACCGACGCCATTGCTGAAATCGACTATAATATTTACGGCGATTTAAACAAGTGTTCAGTGTCTTCCTGCGTTATACAGTGACGTACCAAAAGTCTTTCTTTTTATATTTTGCAATGTACCTGTGTATTCTTTGTATTTCCAACCTTATTCAATGAATTTTCCTGAGTTTGTTTGTGGATCTATTTTTATGAAATTTTCTACACTTATAGAGAATTATTTCAGGTTTCGTCTCATAATATTTTCACTGTTTTCCGATTTGTATGACCAGAGAAATCATACTTTATGAAACAGTAGTCGCCGAGGGAAATAGTTTTTCAGAGGGTGACAATATCATTGCTATTTCTCTGATGATGATAATAATAATAATAATATACAACATTTATATAGCGCCCTATATACATGCACTTTGTAAAATTATTTTGAGAAGTGCTTTACAGCATATGGATAATGAAGACCGAGTTTCCTCTGACCCCGACACCATATATAGTATAGTGTGGGCCCCGACTCCATATATAGTCTATTGTGGGCCCCGACACCATATATAGACTATTGTGGGCCCCAACACCATATATAGTCTATTGTGGGCGCAAACACCATATATAGTCTATTGTGGGCCCAAACACCATATATAGTCTATTGTGGGCCCCCACACCATATATAGTCTAGTGTGGTCCCGACACCATATATAGTCTAGTGTCGGCCTCCACACCATATATAGTCTAGTGTGGGCCTCCACACTATATATAGTCTAGTGTGGGCCCCCACACCATATATAGTCTAGTATGGGCCCGACACCATATATCGTCTAGTGTGTACCCGACACCGTATATAGTCTAGTGTAGGCCCGGATTTCATATATAGTCTAGTGTGGGACCCGACACCATATATAGTCTAGTGTGGTCCCGACACCATATATAGTCTAGTGTGTGTCCCGATAACATATGCAGTCTAGTGTGGGACCCGACACCATATATAGTCGTGTGCGCCCGACACCATATATAGTCTAGTGTGGGCCCGAAACCATATATAGTCTAGTGTTGGCCCCCACACCAAATATAGTCTAGTGTAGGACCCGACACCATATATAGTCTAGTGTGGGCACGACACCATATATAGTCTAGTGTTGGCCCCGACAACATATATAGTCTAGTGTGGGCCCCCACACCATATATAGTCTAGTGTAGGACCCGACATCATATATAGTCTAGTGTGGGCCCGACACCATATATAGTCTAATGTGGGCCCGACACCATATATAGTCTAGTGTTGGCCCCCACACCATATATAGTCTAGTGTAGGACCCGACACCATATATAGTCTAGTGTGGGCACGACACCATATATAGTCTAGTGTAGGCCCCGACACCATATATATCCTAGTGTGGGCCCCGACACCATATATAGTCTAGTGTTGGCCCCCACACCATATATAGTCTAGTGTAGGACCCGACACCATATATAGTCTAGTGTGGGCACGACACCATATATAGTCTAGTGTAGGCCCCGACACCATATATAGTCTAGTGTGGGCCCGACACCATATATAGTCTAGTGTTGGCCCCCACACCATATATAGCCTAGTGTGGGCCCCGACACCATATATAGTCTAGTGTGGGCCCCGACAACATATATAGTCTAGTGTGGGCCCCGACACCATATATAGTCTAGTGTGGTCCCGACACCATATATAGTCTAGTGTGGTCCCGACAATATATATAGTTTAGTGTAGGCCCCCACACCATATATAGTCTAGTGTAGGCCCCCACAACATATATAGTCTAGTTTGGGCCCCCACATCTTATATAGTCTAGTGTGGGCCCCGACACCATATATAGTCTAGTGTGGGGCCCCGACACCTTATATAGTCTACTGTGGGCCCCCACACCATATATAGTCTAGTGTGGCCCCTACATCATATATAGTGTAGTGTGGGCCCCGACACCATATATAGTCTAGTGTAGGCCCCGACACCATATATAGTCTAGTGTAGGCCCCGACACCATATATAGTCTAGTGTGGGCACGACACCATATATAGTCTAGTGTAGGCCCCGACACCATATATATCCTAGTGTGGGCCCCGACACCATATATAGTCTAGTGTTGGCCCCCACACCATATATAGTCTAGTGTAGGACCCGACACCATATATAGTCTAGTGTGGGCACGACACCATATATAGTCTAGTGTAGGCCCCGACACCATATATAGTCTAGTGTGGGCCCGACACCATATATAGTCTAGTGTTGGCCCCCACACCATATATAGCCTAGTGTGGGCCCCGACACCATATATAGTCTAGTGTGGGCCCCGACAACATATATAGTCTAGTGTGGGCCCCGACACCATATATAGTCTAGTGTGGTCCCGACACCATATATAGTCTAGTGTGGTCCCGACACCATATATAGTTTAGTGTAGGCCCCGACACCATATATAGTCTAGTGTAGGCCCCCACAACATATATAGTCTAGTTTGGGCCCCCACATCTTATATAGTCTAGTGTGGTCCCCGACACCATATATAGTCTAGTGTGGGGCCCCGACACCATATATAGTCTACTGTGGGCCCCCACACCATATATAGTCTAGTGTGGCCCCTACATCATATATAGTCTAGTGTGGGCCCCGACACCATATATAGTCTAGTGTAGGCCCCGACACCATATATAGTCTAGTGTAGGCCCCGACACCATATATAGTCTAGTGTAGGCCCCGACACCATATATAGCCTAGTGTGAGCCCCGACACCATATATTGTCTAGTGTGAGCCCCGATACCATATATAGTCTAGTGTGGGCCCCGACACCATATATAGTCTAGTGTGGGCCCGACACCATATATAGTCTAGTGTAGGCCCCCACACCATATATAGTCTAGTGTAGGACCCGACACCATATATAGTCTAGTGTGGGACCCGACACCATATATAGTCTAGTGTAGGCCCCGACACCATATATATCCTAGTGTGGGCCCCGACACCATATATAGTCTAGTGTGGGGCCCCGACACCATATATAGTCTACTGTGGGCCCCCACACCATATATAGTCTAGTGTGGCCCCTACATCATATATAGTCTAGTGTGGGCCCCGACACCATATATAGTCTAGTGTAGGCCCCGACACCATATATAGTCTAGTGTAGGCCCCGACACCATATATAGTCTAGTGTGGGCACGACACCATATATAGTCTAGTGTAGGCCCCGACACCATATATATCCTAGTGTGGGCCCCGACACCATATATAGTCTAGTGTTGGCCCCCACACCATATATAGTCTAGTGTAGGACCCGACACCATATATAGTCTAGTGTGGGCACGACACCATATATAGTCTAGTGTAGGCCCCGACACCATATATAGTCTAGTGTGGGCCCGACACCATATATAGTCTAGTGTTGGCCCCCACACCATATATAGCCTAGTGTGGGCCCCGACACCATATATAGTCTAGTGTGGGCCCCGACAACATATATAGTCTAGTGTGGGCCCCGACACCATATATAGTCTACTGTGGTCCCGACACCATATATAGTCTAGTGTGGTCCCGACACCATATATAGTTTAGTGTAGGCCCCCACACCATATATAGTCTAGTGTAGGCCCCCACAACATATATAGTCTAGTTTGGGCCCCCACATCTTATATAGTCTAGTGTGGGCCCCGACACCATATATAGTCTAGTGTGGTCCCGACACCATATATAGTCTACTGTGGGCCCCCACACCATATATAGTCTAGTGTGGCCCCTACATCATATATAGTCTAGTGTGGGCCCCGACACCATATATAGTCTAGTGTAGGCCCCGACACCATATATAGTCTAGTGTAGGCCCCGACACCATATATAGTCTAGTGTAGGCCCCGACACCATATATAGCCTAGTGTGAGCCCCGACACCATATATTGTCTAGTGTGAGCCCCGACACCATATATAGTCTAGTGTGGGCCCCGACACCATATATAGTCTAGTGTGGGCCCGACACCATATATAGTCTAGTGTTGGCCCCCACACCATATATAGTCTAGTGTAGGACCCGACACCATATATAGTCTAGTGTGGGCACGACACCATATATAGTCTAGTGTAGGCCCCGACACCATATATATCCTAGTGTGGGCCCCGACACCATATATAGTCTAGTGTTGGCCCCCACACCATATATAGTCTAGTGTAGGACCCGACACCATATATAGTCTAGTGTGGGCACGACACCATATATAGTCTAGTGTGGGCCCCGACACCATATATAGTCTAGTGTGGGCCCGACACCATATATAGTCTAGTGTTGGCCCCCACACCATATATAGCCTAGTGTGGGCCCCGACACCATATATAGTCTAGTGTGGGCCCCGACAACATATACAGTCTAGTGTGGGCCCCGACACCATATATAGTCTAGTGTGGTCCCGACACCATATATAGTCTAGTGTGGTCCCGACACCATATATAGTTTAGTGTAGGCCCCCACACCATATATAGTCTAGTGTAGGCCCCCACAACATATATAGTCTAGTTTGGGCCCCCACATCTTATATAGTCTAGTGTGGGCCCCGACACCATATATAGTCTAGTGTGGGGCCCCGACACCATATATAGTCTACTGTGGGCCCCGACACCATATATAGTCTAGTGTGGCCCCTACATCATATATAGTCTAGTGTGGGCCCCGACACCATATATAGTCTAGTGTAGGCCCCGACACCATATATAGTCTAGTGTAGGCCCCGACACCATATATAGTCTAGTGTGGGCACGACACCATATATAGTCTAGTGTAGGCCCCGACACCATATATATCCTAGTGTGGGCCCCGACACCATATATAGTCTAGTGTTGGCCCCCACACCATATATAGTCTAGTGTAGGACCCGACACCATATATAGTCTAGTGTAGGACCCGACACCATATATAGTCTAGTGTGGGCACGACACCATATATAGTCTAGTGTAGGCCCCGACACCATATATAGCCTAGTGTGAGCCCCGACACCATATATTGTCTAGTGTGAGCCCCGACACCATATATAGTCTAGTGTGGGCCCCGACACCATATATAGTCTAGTGTGGGCCCGACACCATATATAGTCTAGTGTTGGCCCCCACACCATATATAGTCTAGTGTAGGACCCGACACCATATATAGTCTAGTGTGGGCACGACACCATATATAGTCTAGTGTAGGCCCCGACACCATATATATCCTAGTGTGGGCCCCGACACCATATATAGTCTAGTGTTGGCCCCCACACCATATATAGCCTAGTGTGGGCCCCGACACCATATATAGTCTAGTGTGGGCCCCGACAACATATACAGTCTAGTGTGGGCCCCGACACCATATATAGTCTAGTGTGGTCCCGACACCATATATAGTCTAGTGTGGTCCCGACACCATATATAGTTTAGTGTAGGCCCCCACACCATATATAGTCTAGTGTAGGCCCCCACAACATATATAGTCTAGTTTGGGCCCCCACATCTTATATAGTCTAGTGTGGGCCCCGACACCATATATAGTCTAGTGTGGGGCCCCGACACCATATATAGTCTACTGTGGGCCCCCACACCATATATAGTCTAGTGTGGCCCCTACATCATATATAGTCTAGTGTGGGCCCCGACACCATATATAGTCTAGTGTAGGCCCCGACACCATATATAGTCTAGTGTAGGCCCCGACACCATATATAGTCTAGTGTGGGCACGACACCATATATAGTCTAGTGTAGGCCCCGACACCATATATATCCTAGTGTGGGCCCCGACACCATATATAGTCTAGTGTTGGCCCCCACACCATATATAGTCTAGTGTAGGACCCGACACCATATATAGTCTAGTGTAGGACCCGACACCATATATAGTCTAGTGTGGGCACGACACCATATATAGTCTAGTGTAGGCCCCGACACCATATATAGTCTAGTGTGGGCCCGACACCATATATAGTCTAGTGTGGGCCCCGACACCATATATAGTCTAGTGTGGGCCCCGACAACATATATAGTCTAGTGTGGGCCCCGACACCATATATAGTCTAGTGTGGTCCCGACACCATATATAGTCTAGTGTGGTCCCGACACCATATATAGTTTAGTGTAGGCCCCCACACCATATATAGTCTAGTGTAGGCCCCCACAACATATATAGTCTAGTTTGGGCCCCCACATCTTATATAGTCTAGTGTGGGCCCCGACACCATATATAGTCTAGTGTGGGGCCCCGACACCATATATAGTCTACTGTGGGCCCCCACACCATATATAGTCTAGTGTGGCCCCTACATCATATATAGTCTAGTGTGGGCCCCGACACCATATATAGTCTAGTGTAGGCCCCGACACCATATATAGTCTAGTGTAGGCCCCGACACCATATATAGTCTAGTGTAGGCCCCGACACCATATATAGCCTAGTGTGAGCCCCGACACCATATATTGTCTAGTGTGAGCCCCGACACCATATATAGTCTAGTGTGGGCCCCGACACCATATATAGTCTAGTGTGGGCCCGACACCATATATAGTCTAGTGTTGGCCCCCACACCATATATAGTCTAGTGTAGGACCCGACACCATATATAGTCTAGTGTGGGCACGACACCATATATAGTCTAGTGTAGGCCCCGACACCATATATATCCTAGTGTGGGCCCCGACACCATATATAGTCTAGTGTGGGGCCCCGACACCATATATAGTCTACTGTGGGCCCCCACACCATATATAGTCTAGTGTGGCCCCTACATCATATATAGTCTAGTGTGGGCCCCGACACCATATATAGTCTAGTGTAGGCCCCGACACCATATATAGTCTAGTGTAGGCCCCGACACCA
This sequence comes from Mimachlamys varia, assembly GCA_947623455.1. Lineage (NCBI taxonomy): Eukaryota > Metazoa > Mollusca > Bivalvia > Pectinida > Pectinidae > Mimachlamys > Mimachlamys varia. The sequence continues at coordinate 24,577,005 of OX392545.1, forward strand.
TATATAGTCTAGTGTGGGCACGACACCATATATAGTCTAGTGTAGGCCCCGACACCATATATATCCTAGTGTGGGCCCCGACACCATATATAGTCTAGTGTTGGCCCCCACACCATATATAGTCTAGTGTAGGACCCGACACCATATATAGTCTAGTGTGGGCACGACACCATATATAGTCTAGTGTAGGCCCCGACACCATATATAGTCTAGTGTGGGCCCGACACCATATATAGTTTAGTGTAGGCCCCCACACCATATATAGTCTAGTGTAGGCCCCCACAACATATATAGTCTAGTTTGGGCCCCCACATCTTATATAGTCTAGTGTGGGCCCCGACACCATATATAGTCTAGTGTGGGGCCCCGACACCATATATAGTCTACTGTGGGCCCCCACACCATATATAGTCTAGTGTGGCCCCTATATCATATATAGTCTAGTGTGGGCCCCGACACCATATATAGTCTAGTGTAGGCCCCGACACCATATATAGTCTAGTGTAGGCCCCGACACCATATATAGTCTAGTGTGGGCACGACACCATATATAGTCTAGTGTAGGCCCCGACACCATATATATCCTAGTGTGGGCCCCGACACCATATATAGTCTAGTGTTGGCCCCCACACCATATATAGTCTAGTGTAGGACCCGACACCATATATAGTCTAGTGTGGGCACGACACCATATATAGTCTAGTGTAGGCCCCGACACCATATATAGTCTAGTGTGGGCCCGACACCATATATAGTCTAGTGTTGGCCCCCACACCATATATAGCCTAGTGTGGGCCCCGACACCATATATAGTCTAGTGTGGGCCCCGACAACATATATAGTCTAGTGTGGGCCCCGACACCATATATAGTCTAGTGTGGTCCCGACACCATATATAGTCTAGTGTGGTCCCGAAACCATATATAGTTTAGTGTAGGCCCCCACACCATATATAGTCTAGTGTAGGCCCCCACAACATATATAGTCTAGTTTGGGCCCCGACATCTTATATAGTCTAGTGTGGGCCCCGACACCATATATAGTCTAGTGTGGGGCCCCGACACCATATATAGTCTACTGTGGGCCCCCACACCATATATAGTCTAGTGTGGCCCCTACATCATATATAGTCTAGTGTGGGCCCCGACACCATATATAGTCTAGTGTAGGCCCCGACACCATATATAGTCTAGTGTAGGCCCCGACACCATATATAGTCTAGTGTAGGCCCCGACACCATATATAGCCTAGTGTGAGCCCCGACACCATATATTGTCTAGTGTGAGCCCCGACACCATATATAGTCTAGTGTGGGCCCCGACACCATATATAGTCTAGTGTGGGCACCGACACCATATATAGTCTAGTGTGGCCCCCAGACCATATATAATCTATTGTGGGTCCCGACACCATATATAGTCTAGTGGAGCCCCGACACCATATATAGTCTAGTGTGGGCCCCGACACCATATATAGTCTAGTGTGAGCCCCGACACCATATATAGTCAAGTGTTGGCACCGACACCATATATAGTCTAGTGTCGGCCCAACACCATATATAGTCTAGTGTGGGCCCCAACACCATATATAGTCTAGTGTGGGCCCCGACACCATATAAAGTCTAGTGTTGGCCCCCACACCATATATAGTCTAGTGTGGACCCCGACACCATTTATAGTCTAGTGTGGGCCCCGACACCATATATAGTCTAGTGTGGGCCTGACACCATATATAGTCTAGTGTGGGCCCGACACTATATATAGTCTAGTGTGGGCCCCGACACCATATATAGTCTAGTGTGGGCCCTGACACCATATATAGTCTAGTGTGGCCCCATACATCATATATAGTCTAGTGTGGGCCCCGACACCAATTTATAGTCTAGTGATGACCCGACACCATATATAGTCTAGTGTGGGCCCCCACACCATTTAAAGTCTAGTGTAGGCCCTCACACCATATATAGTCTAGTGTGGGCCCCGACACCATATATAGTCTAGTGTGGGCTTCGACACCGTATATAGTCTAGTGTGGGCCCCGACACCATATATAGTCTAGTGGAGCCCCGACACCATATATAGTCTAGTGTGGGCCCGACACCATCTATAGTCTAGTGGGGGCCCGACACCATATATAGTCTAGTGTGGGCCCGTCACCATATATAGTCTAGTGTGGGCCCCGACACCATATATAATCTAGTGTGGGCCCCGACACCATATATAGTCTAGTGTGGGTCCCGACACCATATATAGTCTAGTGTGGGCCCCGACACCATATATAATCTAGTGTGGGTCCCGACACCATATATAGTCTAGTGTGGGTCCCGACACCATATATAGTCTAGTGTGGGTCCCGACACCATATATAGTCTAGTGTGGGCCCCGACACCATATATAGTCTAGTGTAGGCCCCCACACCATATATAGTCTAGTGTAGACCCCCACACCACATATAGTCTAGTGTGGGCCCCGACACCATATATAGTCTTGTGTAGGCCCCGACACCATAAATAGTTTAGTGGGGACCCGACACCATATATAATCTATTGTGGGTCCCGACACCATATATAGTCTAGTGTGGGTCCCGACACCATATATAGTCTAGTGTGGGTCCCGACACCATATATAGTCTAGTGTGGGTCCCGACACCATATATAATCCAGTGTGGGCCCCGACACCATATATAGTGTAGTGTAGGCCCCGACACCATAAATAGTTTAGTGGGGACCCGACACCATATATAATCTATTGTGGGCCCCGACAACATATATAGTCTAGTGTGGGTCCCGACACCATATATAGTCTAGTGTGGGCCCCGACACCATATATAATCTAGTGTGGGCCCCGACAACATATATAGTCTAGTGTGGGCCCCGACACCATATATAGTCTAGTGTGGGTCCCGACACCATATATAGTCTAGTGTGGGCCCCGACACCATATATAGTCTAGTGTGGGCCCCCACACCACATATAGTCTAGTGTGGGCCCCGACAACATATATAGTCTATTGTGGGCCCCGACACCATATATAGTCTAATGTGGGTCCCGACACCATATATAGTCTAGTGTGGGCCCCGACACCATATATAGTCTAGTGTGGGCCCCGACACCATATATAGTCTAGTGTGGGCCCCTACATCATTAATAGTCTAATGTGGGCCCCGACAACATATATAGTCTAGTGTGGGCCCCGACACCATATATAGTCTAGTGTGGGCCCCGACACCATATATAGTCTAGTGTGGGCCCCCACACCACATATAGTCTAGTGTGGGCCCCGACACCATGTATAGTCTATTGTGGGCCCCGATACCATATATAGTCTAGTGTGGGTCCCGACACCATATATAGTCTAGTGTGGGCCCCGACACCATATATAGTCTAGTGTAGGCCCCGACACCATATATAGCCTAGTGTGGGCCCTGACACCATATATAGTCTAGTGTAGGCCCCCACGCCACATATAGTCTAGTGTGGGCCCAGACAACATATATAGTCTAGTGTGGGCCCCGACACCATATATAGTCTAGTGTGGTCCCGACACCATATATAGTCTAGTGTAGGCCCCAACACCATATATAGTCTAGTGTGGGCCCCCCACCACATATAGTCTAGTGTGGGCCCCCGACAACATATATAGTCTAGTGTGGGCCCCGACACCATATGTAGTCTAGTGTGGTCCCGACACCATATATAGTCTAGTGTGGTCCCGACACCATATATAGTCTAGTGTGGTCCCGACACCATATATAGTCTAGTATAGACCCCCACACCACATATAGTCTAGTGTGGGCCCCGACAACATATATAGTCTAGTTTGGGCCCCGACACCATATATAGTCTAGTGTGGTCCGGACACCATATATAGTCTAGTGTGGTCCCGACACCATATATAGTCTAGTGTAGGCCCCGACACCATATATAGTCTAGTGTAGGCCCCCACACCACATATAGTCTAGTGTGGGCCCCGACAACATATATAGTCTAGTGTGGGCCCCCACACCAGACATCTATGGGCCCTGACACCAGACATCTATGTATAGTCTAGTGTGGGCCCCACTCCAGACATCTATGTGCCCCCACACCATATAAAGTCTAGTGTGGGCCCCACACCAGACATATATGGGCCCCCACACCAGACAGCTATCTGCCAAAGTTATAAGTCAGGTGTCAGTGCCAGCGGAAACTCGGGCTTATGGATAATGGTATTACTTATTTAAAACTAAACAATGCTTATTATCACCATACAATAAAACAAGGTCTCATTCCAATCTGCATATAGATAAACAAATAGAGGGTGATATATGTACGTGGCGTCTGGGCAGAGATCCTACAATCTGATTAAAATACATATTCTTACAACATCCCATAAGAGGTCATGTTCTGGTGACCTTTGTCGTCTCTTTACTTCACACTATGACACTAGTAGAATTTTATGGCGTTGTCATCTGAAGCAAGTCATTTCGTCACAAAATTGACCATAAACGTTTTTATGACGAAATGACTAAACGTACAGATGGGATTGTGCAAGCTTTGCCGCCGCAAAAATCACATTCAAGTATTTGGTTGACTTATGCAAGAGGTCACCTGAACGTGACCCCCTATGGGATGTTGTCTACACGCAGCAGAGATCTAGTTAACGGAACGGCACGGCGATCAAGATATGCTTTTCAGAAAATGAGGAGGTGCCGCGGTGGCTGAGTGGTTAAGGTGTTCCGACATTCTACCACTAGCCCTCCACCTCTGGGTTGCGAGTTCGAAACCCACGTGGGGCATTGGCCAGGTACTGACCTACGGTCAGTGGTGTTTTTCCGGGTACTCCGTCTTTCCTCCACCTCCAAAACCTGTCACGTCCTTAAATGACCCTGGCTGTTAATAGGACGTAAAACAAAATAAACCAAACCAAACCAAATCAAATCAGAAAATGAGGCGCGTTATTATTGACGAGGTCATTCCGAACCATCCTGTAAACTTTGAAGCAAATCGGTTCACAGATGAAGTGGACAACTTGTTTAATTTATGAAAGAGCTCTATAGACCATTTTCACTCTTTGAAATCAGATACATCAGTATGTACCTCTGATTTTAACACTTCTCTGACCGATTCTGCCTACCAAACCATTAATCATAAAGAGACACGTGTCCGTCAAGCTGTCCCCCGCAAAAAGCGGAGCAAGATCTAAGAAACTAATGAATAGATGATTCATATATCAAACATGTTTGCCCATGTGACACTCTACCATAAATTCCAAGACGTCGAATTCGGTTTTAGACATGTAGGAGACGTGCACTGTGAATTAAAAAGTGCATATATATCATAAATTATACTCGGATCATAATGATTGACTTTCGCTCTGCTGAGGTTTGGTCACAGGGACATGAGAGCTCGTTACAGCTTTATTTGGACATACATGTATGCTACAATATTCGGAGTAATTTCACATATTTTGTGGGTTTAGATAATCTTTCGCTAAACATTCCATCCCAGTGAGCTATTGATCAGTATTGGATATATCTTACCAAAAACAACATGTAACATCGACTTTAAGACCAAAGGTCTGGTCCAGATATAGTCATCACACACAAACCGTCAGGTCCATGTGGTTCGGTAACCAACCCCCCATCCCCGAATGTCAATATCCTGAGGTTGGAACAGCCCCTACGGAACCCGAGGTTGGGAAAGCTCCCACGGACGGATAACCCCTACTAACCCACTTCAACCCCAATACCGTTTTACACTCTGGAGGGGGGGGGGGGTTTAGATCAATTTCCGATAAAAAAAACAACATACCCTTATTGGTCAAATGGTCATAAACCATTGAATCATTTGATTTGAAATTGATTTCAACACCCCCCCCCCCCCCCAAACAAGGACCCTTTTAGTTCCAAATTTCGGTTTTAAAAACCTTGTACCACGATACAAGCTTAACCAGTACATATCGAGAATTTTGACATTAAAGGCCCAATATACGTAACTGCAGGGAAATTTTCGTGATTCTGAAAAATCCTGAAAAATCTATCTAGTATATTGTGTGGTTGTAAAGTTTGGGGGTTTTGCATCGTTGGAAACCCACGGTACAGGCAGCCATCTTGGATTTTGACAATGGAAATTCGTTACCGTTATATCTTGAGAAGTACTGGATGGATATTTTCCAAATTTCATATTCAGGCTCCATTTTTGCCCAGTTGTGCTGTATTGATTTTGGGACTGATCAGAGAAAACCAATAGCTGACATGCGGCCATCTTGGATTTTGAAAATGAAAATTTTGTTACCGTTATATCTCTAGAAGTACTGGATGGATCATTCTCAAATTTCATATGTAGATCCCCCTTGGCGCTTAGTTGTTTGTGGCCATTTTTTGACAGACCCGATAAACAAAATGACCAACATGCGTCAATCTTGGATTTGTGAGTCATAGTTTGTTATTGCTATTTCGTGAGAAGTACTGGATGGATCATTGTCAAATTGCATAGGTAGGTGCTCAATGTTGCTTAGTTGTGCATGGTCCATTTGTGGACAGATCCGATAAACAATACGGCTGACAGGCAGCCATCTTTGATTTGTTAGTGATAGTTTATGATTGCTATTTCTTGAGAAGTACTACTGTAGAGGTATCCTTTTCAAATTTCATAAGCATGTTCTGTTCGGTCCCTAGTTGTGCATGGTCGTCGAATTGGACTGCTCCAGGGGAAAATGTCGTCTAGTATGTTGACTATGAAAGTATATTATGGTTATGTTTTAAGAAATACAATATGGATTAGGAACTGATCATAAAAACAAAACTTCTGACAAGAGACTTTCAAATTTAATTAATTTTCAAGGGAATTCATAGAACTAAGATTAAGAACATAAATGAAAATGAAAACAAGAAGGGAAAAGATCCATCTTTCTAAGAATGAATGAAAACAAGAAGGGAAAAGATCCATCTTTCTAAGAATGAATGAAAAATCATCAATGGTGGGCGCCAAGATCCCTCTGGGATCTCTTGTTTTCAAAGTCCAGCCCGATGTTCTACCGACTGAGCTAAAGGGAAATTCCCTACCGCACACGCTTGTAAGGCAACCTAATCACTGCACATCTTTTACAGTATAAAAGGAGGTGTACCACCTTCATTGAAAATTGATAATTTTGGCCACTTTTATTTCAATTATACAGTACACTATTTTCAAAGCAAAAAAGTGGAGGACAGAATACCAATTTGATAAATGTGTATTTGATACTTCAGTTAACCCGGGTTTCCTCTGGCCCCGACACCATTTTTGCTTCGGAACCAAACATCTATCTGTCAAAAGTCTGGTGTTGGGGCCATATTAAACAAGGGCTATACTGAAGAATATTTAGTAAAAAGCAGTCCATAAAGTTTATTTTCATGACTTTTTTCTTCAGTACAGTAATAAGAAACTGAAACACGTTAATCAATGTTTTCATTGTGATTTATTTATAAATCAAAACCATTTTTTGATGCACAAACTTTTCACGAATATAACTGAACAGCATCATACCAATCCCCGTAAAAAGAATTGAAATAAAGATGTGTACCGGAAGTAGGTATACAGAGCGATACTTTGGTCGTCGTCTACGATACTCTTGTTCAAGCATGCGCAGAAAACTTCCCGGTACGTGCGATAGTATTCCGCGATAGCCCATTTGTCACCGCCGAAAAATCCACCATTCAATACCGGCGATTTTCTTTTATGTAAATCTGTGTCATCATCTGCTTCTATATCTCGAAGTTGAATGTAGGTAATTTTCCGATGTAATCCGAGTAATTTAGTTGGCGACCATTGTCCATTGCTAGGGTAGACTCCCGTTCCATGACCATATCCCGCGTCAATCCAAGCAAAATGAGAGGTGTTGAACGGATCACGTTCTATAACGATTTTCATAAATGATACTTTGTTATTTAATAAAATGAAATATTCTGGGGAGAAACATTCCGGATGATTTAATAACTGATTGTTCCTTCGGAATGCCTTGCTATCCATTACTCTCTTTATCGGCTTTCGATATGGGTAAAATTCAAGATTTTGAAAGGAAAGTTCATGTATAAATGTGTAGTCATGGAAATCAAGTCTGTTCTGTCTGACGTAGTCAGCTACTTCCGGTTCACGAAACACGTACAACGTAACGTTTAGTTTGAGGAGGTGCGAGAAGTTATCTAGGTATTGTGACATTGTCCTCTTGAAGTGTTTCCACTCTCCGCGTTTTATATCATACAGACCGGTAACAAACGTGACATTTCCCAGTTCCGGCCTGGTCCTCTCTGGTCCTGAAAGACAAAATGTCAAATAAATCAACAAATTAAAAAGTAACTATTGCATCTTCTCACAAGACAAAGGGGCGCTTTTTGGGAGGAGGTCTCTCAACTTTGGCAGTATTCCACTGGAACACACTGGGGACTGTTCCTTCCTTCAGCTTTCTGATTCCTGTTAGTGTCTTTTTGAAATTATCCATCGTGAAATGCTCTGAGCACACATATGTACAATTAGTTATCTGTAAACATAATGATAGTTTCCAATTAAAAACTAAATAATCCACATCATACTTATTAATTCGACATATCCAGATGTTTTACAGCATAATACAATTAAAAATGTTTTATCGTAGTTAAATGTGTCAAAGTATTGTGTTTTAACACTTACATGTTGTACAGAATTTTTTTATCATGACTTACATGTATAGTCTGTATGTGTGATTATTACTGGTACCATCAGCGCCATATTTGTTTACATGGGTCGGGGTATTCCCAGTACGGGATTCCCTTCCGGTATGAATATTTTAACACTTCTGATTGGCTAATATTTTAAGAACATATTTACCTTACCTATGGTCCTGTATTGAGTCCACTTTAGCTAAAGCATGCGGCACATGAATTCCTATTAAATAGCTTTATATAGCTGGGTGTTTCATTTCTATAAGGGAGTCTGGCAGATGCTTTTATGTAGCTCATGGCCGGCTCATCTTCTCTTTTTATAAAGGTTCTGTATGCAGAATTTCAGACTTCGGTCTCTAAATTACTTTTGGATTGGTGGCAATTAGCCCTTGTAGGCATTTAGTTGTTAATGAACAAAATAGGATGAGTATATATAGTCGATCCCGATTTTTATAATTACCAAACGAACCGGAACCCCTAGTGAACCGATGGGTGTGATCCACCGATCCATGTAGGTACACACACAGGGACCTGAGGATTTATTACTGCTAGTTTTGGACCTAGCTTTTTATGACCAATGAGGGGGGGGGGCATTTTTATCGAAAATGTATCTTAACCCAGCAGTACAATGCCATACACTAGAGATCTTCGAGGCACATATATACAATGCAGCCCTTATTGATCTCAAACACGCACCTTAAACCCAAATGTTTTTATCTTATAGCACCTTTTAATCACGTCCAGCGCCAAACCCACTTGCCCATAATCATCAGTAATGATGGAGGGTTAACCAAGAAGACCCCTCAAATGTGTAAAATTACTCTACTGAACCCTATTTTAGGTCCAAAACTAGCTGTAACAAATCCTCAGGTCCCTGTTGGTACACATGCATATCTCCTATGCACATGTGTCTATCAACTGTCTGGGAAAAAAACTACAGACATTATACATGTAGGTCCGCTATCACAGCCTTTCAAAGGCAAGTGATGGTGCCTGGTGGTGGGCGGTGGGGGGGGGGGGGGTCCTTGGACGATATAATACCTTAAACATCGGTCCCTCGTCTCGTCTTATGCGGACTAACCACATCTTTCTCCGTGATTCATCTTTAGGAATGGCATGGAAAGATGTTTGCTTTCCTGGATATCTACGCCTAGTGTCGCTAGTACATAACGGCACAAAACAGTGCTTGGCTGTCATGCTGGATGTGTCTCTACTATATAGATGGCGCTGTCGGTGCGCCCTCAGCCTCGTTTTGGTTTCAGTGGCCATGACGCGCGAGAAAGGAGTATTGAGAGACAGTGTTGTCTGAGTGTAACAAAAGGCTATCTAAACAGGACGGAGTTGTTTGAATGTAACAATAGGTTATCTAAACAGAACAGTGTTGTCTGACTGTAACAATAGGCTATCTACACAGGACAGAGTTGTCTGACTGTAACAATAGGCTATCTAAGCAGGACGGAGTTGTCTGAGTGTAACAATAAGCTATCTAAACAGGACACAGTTGGCTGAGTGTGACAATAGGCTGTCTACACAGGACGGAGTTGTCTGAGTGTAACGATAGGCTATCTAAAAAGGAAGGAGTTGTCTCAGTGTAACGATAGGCTATCTAAACAGGACACAGTTGTCTGAGTGTAACAATAGGCTATCTTAACAGGACGGAGTTGTCTGAGTGTAACAATAGGCTATCTAAACAGAACAGAGTTGTCTGACTGTAACAATAGGCTATCTAAACAGGACAAAGTTGTCTGAGTATAACAATAGGCTATCTAAACAGGACACAGTTGTCTGAGTGTAACAATAGGCTATCTAAAAAGGAAGGAGTTGTCTGAGTGTGACAATAGGCTATCTAAACAGGACGGAGTTGTCTGAGTGTAACAATAGGCTATCTAAACAGGACACAGTTGTCTGAGTGTAACAATAGGCTATCTAAACAGGACACAGTTATCTGAGTGTAACAATAGGCTATCTAAACAAAACGGAGCTGTCTGAGTGTAACAATAGGCTTTTTAAACAGGGTGAAGTTGTCTGAGTGTGACAATAGGCTATCTAAACAGGAAAGAGTTGTTTGAGTGTAACAATAGGCTATCTAAACAGGACAGAGTTGTCTGAGTGTAACAATAGGCTATCTAAACAGGGCGGAGTTGTCTTAGTGTGACAATAGGCTATCTAAACAGGACGGAGTTGTCTGAGTATAACAATAGGCTATCTAAACAGGATAGAGTTGTCTGAGTGTAACAATAGGCTATCTAAACAGAACAGAGTTGTCTGAGTATAATAATAGGCTATCTAAACAGGACACAGTTGTCTGAGTGTAACAATAGGCTATCTAAAAAGGAAGGAGTTGTCTGAGTGTAACAATAGGCTATCTAAACAGGACGGAGTTGTCTGAGTGTGACAATAGGCTATCTAAACAGGACGGAGTTGTCTGAGTGTAACAATAGGCTATCTAAACAGGACGGAGTTGTCTGAGTGTGACAATAGGATATCTAAACAGAACAGTGTTGTCTGAGTGTGACAATAGGCTATCTAAACAGGACAGAGTTGTCTGAGTGTAACAATAGGCTATATAAACAGGATAGAGTTGTCTGAGTGTAACAATTGGCTATCTAAACAGGACATAGTTGTCTGAGTGTAACAATAGGCTATCTTAACAGGACATAGTTGTTTGAGTGTAACAATAGGCTATCTAAACAGGACGGAGTTGTCTGAGTGTAACAATAGGCTATCTAAACAGGACATAGTTGTCTGAGTGTAACAATAGGCTATCTAAACAGAACAGAGTTGTCTGAGTGTAACAATAGGCTATCTAAACATAACGGAGTTGTTTGAGTGTAACGATAGGCTATCTAAACAGGACATAGTTGTCTGAGTGTAACAATAGGCTATCTAAACAGGATACAGTTGTCTGAGTGTAACAATAGGCTATTTAAACAGGATGGAGTTGTCTGAGTGCAACAATAGGCTATCTATAGAGGACGGAATTGTCTGACTGTAACAATAGTCTATCTAAACAGGACACAGTTGTCTTAGTGTAACAATAGGCTATCTAAAAAGGACACAGTTATCTGAGTGTAACAATAGACTATCTAAACAAAACGGAGCTGTCTGAGTGTAACAATAGGCTTTTTAAACAGGATACAGTTGTCTGAGTGTAACAATAGGATATTTAAACAGGATGGAGTTGTCTGAGTGTAACAATAGGCTATCTATAGAGGACGGAATTGTCTGACTGTAACAATAGGCTATCTAAACAGGACACAGTTGTCTTAGTGTAACAATAGGCTATCTAAAAAGGACACATTTATCTGAGTGTAACAATAGACTATCTAAACAAAACGGAGCTGTCTGAGTGTAACAATAGGCTTTTTAAACAGGGTGAAGTTGTCTGAGTGTGACGATAGGCTATCTAAACAGGAAAGAGTTGTCTGACTGTAACAATAGGCTATCTAAACAGGACAGTGTTGTCTGAGTGTAACAATAGGCTATCTAAACAGGACACAGTTGTCTGAGTGTAACAATAGGCTATCAAAACAGGACGGAGTTGTCCGAGTGTAACAATAGGCTATCTAAACAGGACGGAGTTGTCTGAGTGTAACAATAGGCTATCTTAATAGGACGGAGTTGTCTCAGTGTGACAATAGGCTATCTAAAAAGGACACAGTTATCTGAGTGTAACAATAGACTATCTAAACAAAACGGAGCTGTCTGAGTGTAACAATAGGCTTCTTAAACAGGGTGAAGTTGTCTGAGTGTGACAATAGGCTATCTAAACAGGAAAGAGTTGTTTGAGTGTAACAATAGGCTATCTAAACAGGACAGTGTTGTCTGAGTGTAACAATAGGCTATCTAAACAGGACGGAGTTGTCTTAGTGTGACAATAGGCTATCTAAACAGGACACAGTTGTCTGAGTGTGACAATAGGCTATCTAAACAGGACAGAGTTGTCTGAGTGTAACAATAGGCTATCAAAACAGGACGGAGTTGTCTGAGTGTAACAATAGGCTATCTAAACAGGACGGAGTTGTCTGAGTGTAACAATAGGCTATCTTAACAGGACGGAGTTGTCTGAGTGTAACGATGGGCTATCTAAACAGGACAGAGTTGTCTGAGTGTGACAATAGGCTATCTAAACAGGACAAAGTTGTCTGAGTGTGACAATAGGCTATCTAAACAGGATAGAGTTGTCTGAGTGTAACAATTGGCTATCTAAACAGGACATAGTTGTCTGAGTGTAACAATAGGCTATCTAAACAGGACATAGTTGTCTGAGTATAACAATAGGCTATCTAAACAGAACAGAGTTGTCTGAGTGTAACAATAGGCTATCTAAACAGAACAGAGTTGTCTGAGTGTAACAATAGGCTATCTAAACAGGACATAGTTGTCTGAGTGTAACAATAGGCTATCTAAACAGGATACAGTTGTCTGAGTGTAACAATAGGCTATCTATAGAGGACGGAATTGTCTGACTGTAACAATAGGCTATCTAAACAGGACACAGTTGTCTTAGTGTAAAAATAGGCTATCTAAAAAGGACACAGTTATCGGAGTGTAACAATAGGCTATCTAAACAAAACGGAGCTGTCTGAGTGTAACAATAGGCTTTTTAAACAGGGTGAAGTTGTCTGAGTGTGACAATAGGCTATCTAAACAGGAAAGAGTTGTTTGAGTGTAACAATAGGCTATCTAAACAGGACAGAGTTGTCTGAGTGTAACAATAGGTTATCTAAACAGGACGGAGTTGTCTTAGTGTGACAATAGGCTATCTAAACAGGACACAGTTGTCTGAGTGTGACAATAGGCTATCTAAACAGGAAGGAGTTGTCTGAGTGTGACAATAGGCTATCTAAACAGGACAGAGTTGTCTGAGTGTAACAATAGGTTATCTAAACAGGACGGAGTTGTCTTAGTGTGACAATAGGCTATCTAAACAGGACACAGTTGTCTGAGTGTGACAATAGGCTATCTAAACAGGAAGGAGTTGTCCGAGTGTGACAATAGCCTATCTAAATAGGACGGAGTTGTCTGAGTGTGACAATAGGCTATCTAAACTGGACGGAGTTGTCTGAGTGTGACAATAGGCTATCTAAACAGGACAGGGTTGTCCGAGTGTAACAATAGGCTATCAATAGAGGACGGAGTTGTCTGACTGTAACAAAAGGCTATTTAAACAGGAAACAGTTGTCTTAGTGTGACAATAGGCTATCTAAACAGGACAGTGTTGTCTGAGTGTAACAATAGGCTATCTAAACAGGACGGAGTTGTCGTGAGTGTTACAATAGGCTATCTAAACAGGACGCAGTTGTCTGAGTGTAACAATGGGCTATCTAAACAGGGTGAAGTTGTCTGAGTGTGACAGTAGGCTATTTAAACAGGACGGAGTTGTCTGAGTGTAACGATAGGCTATCTAAACAGGAGGATTTGTCCGAGTATAACAATAGGCTATCTAAACAGGATGGAGTTGTCTGAGTGTAACAATAGGCTATCTAAACAGGACGGAGTTGTCCGAGTGTGACAATAGGCTATCTAAACAGTATAGAGTTGTCTGACTGTAACAATAGGCTATCTATAATAGTCTTAGCAGTGAGTCACGTTGCCACTGGCTTATTCGATTATTTGATTGTGTGTGTTGAGAATATGCGGAAACCGTGTGCTTCCCCGTTTGTGGATTAAACAATCGTTATGTTAATAAAATGTAAAGTTTATATCGTTGTCTCTGTGCTCATTTGTCGTAATTCACGCTTACAATTTATAAGACCAATATGGCCCCCAGATCAACGAACCTGGTATCGCAGTTAGAAACCAATCAGTTTACGGCCATCAATCATAATACATTTCTCTGTAATTTATTTACAGTGTCGCTTACGGCGGGTGACTATCGATACTGTAGTTGTTGCTACGCATTTCGACTTCGGGGACGACGTCCTCAACAGACATTTTACGGTGATAAACAAATATTATAGAGCGAAATGTATCAAACTAAAGCTCTTCTCCTCGTGGGACTGTTGACTATATCAGGTGAGTATATTGATATATAATATATGATATTGATAAGCATAGGTTAGCCTTCCTCTATCAATATATAAAGTTCTTTACAGTTTATGCATTGGAAATGAATCCTACAAGTACAATACAATAAAATTGTACTTGATTTATATAATAAATAATTGTAGGTTATAAATAATATTAATAGTATTTATTTGAAATAATATTCACAATACATAAATGCTTAATGCATAGTGAAACTAAGCCAGAGTGACAAAATGTTGTTGTTAAGTTTTAGTCTTTTTATAGAACTAGCCATGTGCTCAATGAACTTGACTTCTATATAATTTTCTGTGCTTCCAGTTTTTTTTTCAAAGGCAGCATATTTTTTCAGTATGTAAATATATTTAATTTGACGAAAAAACTTCAAAATTAGCTAAAATATGGCTAAACATGGCCCTGTGTTGAAGCCTGTATTGTTGGACTGACCCTCATGTTTTAAATTAAGTTTGGTTCAATAATAGTGATAATTGATCTGCGTGCGTGTTAGTAGTACTTCACTGATATATGTGTTACCGGGGTTCACTATACATCAAAACGATGACTCCAGATTTTAGATTCTCGACAAGTTTATTGTTCGTCCGACAATAAAAACCCTGTAGGCAAAACAAATACAACATATAAATCTCACATGCAACCAAACATACCTCGCATACTTACATATGTAACATAGATAAAGGGAAATAACTCCATTGACAAATGCTATTG
Source organism: Mimachlamys varia (assembly GCA_947623455.1). NCBI lineage: Eukaryota > Metazoa > Mollusca > Bivalvia > Pectinida > Pectinidae > Mimachlamys > Mimachlamys varia. The sequence continues at coordinate 24,592,413 of OX392545.1, forward strand.
TATAACATGTATCTATCTTACCCTATCAAATGCATATAGACAATGATATTTATAAATATAACAATTTCTAAATATTTAGTATGAATATACAATTTCATTTAACTATTCCAAATGATTATAAATTCATTCTTTACATAATCACATAAATATCATCACTCTCAAACATATACTTTTACTCTAACAATTACAAAAAGACACTATTAAAATTCTACATACATTCTTCAGATAAAATCCTATTACATACATATTTAAAATCATTTCAGACCTAAGGTACACTCACCCCACAGCTATGGTGTGGAAGTTTTCTCCAAGTTCTCCAATGTACAGTACAGCTCAGTTTTTCCAGGAGCTTTATATATTCTAAAATAATATAAATTTACCCATCAATAATTTAACCCTTATGAATTGAAATAGAAATCCATAAAAATGTAAATTAACAAAAGACTTATCTTTGCATATTCAATTTTCACTCTGACCTTGAAATAATTCAAATGACAAAATGTCAATTACTTTATATAGAAAATATAAAACTTGTATAACTTCAATTACAAAACACAATATTTCCTACATTATCTCTAATATAAGATATCCAAAACTTATTACAAAAATTAAAGTAAAAACTTACCCAAGAGTTAATTTGTTCAAGGTTTTCCCGTAATGTCAAAAGCTGTACATGTTGTTCTGATGAAGGTCAGGAGCAGAGTGCCCAAGGTGGCCAAAGCCTTTACCCAGGTAAACTTAGGCATCTGTCCTGACCAATCATATGGCTCGTCCTCTGTCAGGTGTCATAACAACTCTCTCTCACTTACTCACTCACGTGCATACACAGGTGAATACATGTCATACACACAGATCCATTACAAGCCCTTGCACTCCCTTTCACACCAGAAAACATGTGCTTACATAAAACATTTCTGACAAAACTTGATACATTACACTATATAATCTAAATGCTTGACATATATATTTTAACTAATTATATAATATTTAGTATATATGTAACTATATATGGCTACAAATAAATCTAAATATATACCCTATTACATATGTACCAGGTTTTAGCATCCAACAGAGATCTAGTCTAGTGCTGTCCTGCACAACCAGCACCCTCCCCCCCCCCTTCCTAGTTCCAACTCTGCCAAGTCATTCTCAGGCTTCCTTTTTTTATAGAAATTGCAAATGAATATGTGTGTTTTTATAGCCACAAGAGAGTAATAACTAGAACAGCATGGAATAAACTTGTACAAAATTTGCACATGTGAGTTTATATAAGTGTTTGTCCCTTATAGGATTTGGTGGCTAAATCCAACTTAAATTCCATATTTTCAGTAAATTGTAGATATTTCGTTATTCCTGCCACAATATATATCTTGCTCAACATTTTGGTTATTAATTTAAGGTGTTTGTGTTCTTTTTTTACTCATACAATAAGCTGTTTATAGCACTGGCTACCTGTGCAATACAGGTCACAATACAAAATCTTGGTATACACATGCAAGGCACTTGATGGAACAACTCCCCAGTACATACGAGAGCTAGTTACCCTGTATCAGCCGTCACGATCACGGAGGTCGAAGACAGAATCATTGTTGTGTGTCCCAAAATCTCATACTCTGACCTATGGAAACCGGTGTTTTGGGAAAGTTTCGGGCACGTTGTGGAATAGATTACCATCCGCTATCCGAAAAACAAATACTCCGGCCAAAATTCAAGAAACTTCTGAAGACGTACCTTTTCACGTCTGCATATTAGGGACAACTTAGACGTCATGTATATACTGACATTTGTTTATCTACAGTAGATGTAGTTCGTATTTATAAGCAATTTTTTTTTATATTATCACATTAGCTTAGATTGTAATAACTTCTTTATTTATGCAGTGTAAGTATCAAATTATTATCTACATGTTGTGAAGCGCTTTAGAGTAATTTTACAAATTATATAGAGCGCTATATAAATGCTGTATATTATTATTATTATTATTATTATATCTCCCCTGTCCCTAATATTCTCACTTTAAAGTGTAGGCACCACGTGGAGCTAGAAGTGCTATATGTAAGCTTGTGTAATTGATAGATAAACAGTTAAGATTGATATCTGATAACCTTTTATGACTCGTTTTCTGTAGAAGTTTGGAGTTTTGTGTGAATTCTACATGTGTTTAATTGTTGAAATTAAAAAAGAATTACTTAAAATAAAAATTTTATTACTTCAGAGACTGTTAAATTAACAGAAACTGAGGTAACAATATTTCTTTTCAAAAATAGTTGATTGGTATGCGTATTTGATCTGTGTGCAAAACATGAAATTGATAATTGTGTGCTTAAAGAGGCATCACGGTAAAACTATATTTTTTTATGCTTATTTAGAATTATTGTATATATGAATTAAATGTATACTCTTGTGGAAAATTAATGGGCGATTTACGCTGAATTATGTTCTCAAAAATTTTAATTAAGAATTAAAAAAGGGAATCACTATTCGTTGATCAACGATTTGGACATGCAAATTTTTTTGCATCACATATAATAACGCATGCGCATAACAAGCTACATCGGTAAACAAAAAATGGCGATCCGCGTGACCTACATGTAACTACCAAGCGAAAAGTGGCCGAATGGTCAAACTTTAACGTAAGGATTATATTACGGAAGCATAATGAGGGATGGGAAGTATTCAAGGGAGAGACTAACAGCCCAGTTGTTTGCATGTTACAGTTTTCTTCTGGATAGCCGGTGACACAGTTTTGATTTGGTTTTGGGGCCTCCCAAGGGATAACTCTTTCATTCCTCTGTTACATGAAATGCGTGTGTAAAACTTGAAAGCGTGTATTGTAATATTCCCTTTATAATATTCCAGTAAAACGGCATTATTGAATCATATTGCTGAAGAGAAAGACCTTTTTACATACAAGAAAACCCGTATGGGTGTGGGGGGGGGGGGGGGTTACGTTGTAAAACGCCGGTATAGGGCGATTGAGTTTAATGTATACAGATTCAATTTGGACAAAATGAATAAATTTATGTCATCATGTGCGGATAAAAAATTCTTGTCATACCTAATCTATAAAATACGGATTGTACAAATATTATCGGTTTTGGACCCCGGTAATAAATTTGATATGAATCAAAATATATGCATTATATAAGTGAAGTCATTAATTCATAAAAAAAATCATATACATGTATGTCCCATGTCTGCAGTTGTGTTGAAAATGTTAACGAACCTTTAAATTTACATAAAAAAAATGTAAAATGAATCATAACATATATAAATTGATTAAGTATTGGACAATTATCTTCTCAACAAGTTCCAAATTTGATATATATATTATACATGTATTCTACATGTTTAGTGCGTGGTGCGTCATATGAGTACACGGACTTCCGTGATACATATATAATTGTAAGTGTTAAAGTATGTTGACGCTTAAAGTTGGATAGATTTTAGATGAATATATAGATAGTCTGAAAAAAATTCTTCAAGACATCGAGTTGTATAAAAAAAATCGGAATCATTTCCTTTTATTTTTGTACTTTTCAATGCATACACACCTTTTGTGAAATGGTTCTAAATGAGGATTCGTGAAAATAACTGATGTCGATAATTGATGCAGAGATGTCGACATAAATTTCTTTACATGAATATCGTATGTAATTAACGTCTGATTATTAATGTGAATGTGATTCAATAAATTTATACTCGGACTTTGTGTCTGGTTCATCATCGGACGTACATATATATACATTACGCGTCCCCTCTTGGGCCCCTTCGTCAAATTTACCGAGAACGCTGTCACTTGTCGCGTGATCAGCGCTATTTTTATCGGGCTTTCCCGAGGAATGCAATTTTGCAAGTGGCTAATAAACACATTTTGAGTGGACTTTGAATATTGAAATATCAGGAAAATGTATCTGGTAGTGCAGACAGCATGTACATTCAAGAAATTCATTGTAGACTTCCCCGGGATGCCCCTTTAACTGAGGTGCTAGAGGTAAATGTTATGCAAAAGAAATGAGAAATTTCTGGCGCTAACTCTGAATAGCGAATGTATATCAGGTGCAATAACTTTCTTCATAATTTATTTTTCAGTTTCAACCAAACCATTTCACTCGGTAATGTGTGATGTATGTATTTATTTCTTAACCCTACCTTCGATGATTAAGTATATTGTTTAGGTTCTGTTGGCGCTAATCATTTGTGTTATCTTTGTTATTCAAGCGCTTAGCAGATAGATAGTTTTTAGGCATACCGTACAAACTTTCATGTGATTGTACCTTACTCACCGCTAGGGGTCACTAGGATAGACGGAGGGTATATAAGGCCAGATTCCAGCGAGAAACGCTTAAAAAGAAATATTCCTTAACTATATAGGATGAAAGTTGACAAATAACATATATTGGCGGTTGCGCCCCACCGGTGGGGCCTGGTGGTATACCTGCTGCTCGATTTATGTTAGACATCGACCTAATCAAACCAAAATAAATACTTAAACCATGTATGGAAATAACTAAAATAAAAAAAAGAAATATTCTTTAACTATATAGGACGAAAGTTGACAAATAACATATATTGGCGGTTGCGCCCCACCGGTGGGGCCTGGTGGTATACCTGCTGCTCGATTTATGTTAGACGTCGACCTAATCAATCCCGCCACAAACAATCACAAACAAACCCCCACCCTACCCGGGTATTAAACCACCCACTCCACCCCCCCTTCCAACACCGCATTCAAACAACTAAACCCCACCCCGATATCCTTATAACCCCCTAGCACTACTAAATCCCACCCCCAAACCACCCCCCCCCCCCCCCTCCCTAACCACCCCTCACGCCCCACCCTATCAAAAACATATATTCCTTCCCATATACAGCACACCTCTATCCTCTAATTAGAACTCAAGCACGACCTCCCCCCCCCTCCCCCATCCGAACCACCTATCCCACCCAACCCTCACCACCCCTCACACTAATAATTAAAAAACGTCAGCAAAGATAGCAAGATTCAAGGAGAAAGACCAGAAAAGTGACTTAAGAAAGATGACATTGTAAAGATGAAAGTCAGAAATGAAATGTGTGAATGAACAGATCAGGTTTATAAGAATGGACAACAAAAACATAGTTTATTATCACCTGCATGGCACCCACGCACCTGCACATAGTCCATCGGATAGGACTTTAAATGGTGTCCCGTGTAAGGAATGTCCAACCTGCACGATAAAGATCCCTCTGTGTATTATCGTAAGAGCAGGCGCGTAAACGCCGACACAGAGGTTAGGGATAAGATAGGGCTAGTATAACTTCAGCTTTTATAAGAATATTTCGATGGACTTCAAAATTTTTAAATACATACCAAATTACATAAGTAGGTGCGGTTTAAGGTCATAGGACCCCAGGGTGACGGAAATTAGCAATATACAAATAAATTCGAACATCGGCACTTCTCCAATTTAACAGTCACCCTGCCGTCACCTACGACTACGCCACGCCAGACACTTTGACGAGATACGGCTAGTGACTGACGCAACAACCAATCATCATTCGAACCCGAGGTCGATTTTAAATTCTTTTTTTTACAAAATCCATAATATAAGGCCCGATAATCGACCTCGTCCCCCCACTACCCCCCCCCCCCCCCCCCCCCCCCCCCCTGAGGGAAGGCAGCTTCCCTCACGCCGGACGGAAGACTGATTAACATCGGTGTGTGCTTCGGCGTTAAACTCGTAACTAACTAACTAACGAGAAACGGATGGTTCTGTTCTGAGCTCGGCGTGTTAACATTAGCGATAGACAGCGAGTCCGGCTTTGGGTAGTGAGAGATAGAAGTGGCTGTTGTCCGCCTGCCTTGATCCTACCATAGCTGTATAGTGTTAAACTGGGGCCCAGACTATAAAAGGAAAGAGGCGGAGCCTAAATTTGAAAATGTCTGGTTTTTAGCAGCAGGAAAGAGCTCAGACAATATTTTCAATAAAATCAGAAGTTTAAGAAAAATTAAAGAACAAAAATTCTCAAAAAATGTTGTGGGTAAAAATAAAGTTTCAGTGAACAATTATGCTTACTTTAGTATCATGAACATCTATTAAATAGTTAGAATATGCAGTATAAAAAACTGAAGTGAGGGAAATTTTGTAGAATTTGAAATTGCCCCCATTCTCTATAAGGAAAATCTGACCTGAGATGAACTTACTCCACCTAGAATGTAAACACACAACAACATAAGCACGTGCTGTAGCACATGGTCAGTGTATACACATACAGAAGGTCTCACTTACCTTGTATCTTAACAGCAATTAACCACAGAATATATCCCAAAATGTTTACTCTATTTATCCACACAGTTCCAAGATTCTCATTTCTGGTCTATTTTTCTTAGTAATCTATCTCACCAAATTTAACCATGCTCCTCATCTAGATAACATGGTCCAGTATTTTTTTTATAATTTACTTTCCCTAATGTTGAGTTTCTGACATGTTTTCTGTGGAAATGATAACACAGGGTAAACAAAAATAATGCACACATTTACCATTTTCTAAACTGTCGTGCCTCCATCAAAAGGGTTACATCACTAGCACTTCCTGCCAAATCCTTTAGAAATGGGAGTGTCAGGTGCACTGCCCAGAGCTGTTGTAACCTGACCTGTACACATGGTGGTCAAAATTTGTTTCACACTGTTCACACTTTCTGATTTATCAGATCAATGCCCCATGATTCTCCACTACTCCCTCATCAAAATCAACGTTGTTACAAATAAAGCTTCTATTGTTTGCACTTGTTCCTCACTAACTTTTATCAGTAGATTTTGTTTAGCCATTTCCTCATTTTTGGTAATAAATCCAACTGGGCAGAATGGGACTGACACTTTATGTGGTCTGAAGGTCACCAGAAAGCGGGAAACTTGTCCCAGGTTAGGAAAGAAGGTATCATAAAACCAAAAATGTAGGGGGTCAGAAGATGCTACCATATTGGACATAACTTCAAAAGTCAACATCTTGGAATGGTTGGGGTTAACTAAAATTTTGATCGATAAACAAAAATATTGTAGCATTGTAAATATAAAAGTATCACTTTAGTGTCAAGCGATGTCTGTATTTAACCCATCCAGTTACATAACATTCTAATAAACTGACCATTCCAGAGGATTCCATCCTTGTATTGAATAAATACTCAAAGAAGGGTGGGGAAGGATGATATTGCATTACACACACAAACACGTGGATTTATATATTCTTGTTTTAAAGTTAAATGCAACTAGATTAGACAATATGGATGTGTGAACAAAATATAAATGATAATACAAAACAATTTCTATGTATATGTTATATAATAATTATTATAATATTATAAGAAATAAACCAACCTACTACCCCTGCTTTTGAAACAATAATGAAATATGTACCCAGCCACATAGAGTTTGGTACAGAAAATTTGGTCACTTCTATTGTTTTACAAATACAGTGATTATTTTTTTATTACTTTTTTATTTAATGATGAACTGAACATTTTTTTCTGAATTAATACTTGTTGATTTATAACTAAACTCTTACACACATGTACACACAAGTGCTGGACATACATCACATATAAAGCTATGTGTACTGGTCAAGCCCACTGACTAGAGTATGTTTACACCACAGCAGCAGTAAGTTATAAATAGTACTGATAACAGTTAGGCCCAGCCTCCTCTAGGGGTCAAAAGGTCTGCGGTAGTTACTACCGCGAGCCCAGCTTTAACAGACGACTAGACCCTATACTGTGGTTCTGACCAGAGGGTAGTCGTGAGCACGTGTATTAAGCACTGTGCGTGGTCGCCAGCTAGGGTTTGTCGTAGCTAGCTGGGAGAGTGTCGTGCATTGGTAGCCGGCGTTAGTTATACTGTTGACTGCCTAGGGGACACTGCCCGAGGTGTACGGTAGTGTGTGTACATATACACGCGTAGTCGTAGTGAGTTATATTTGATACGGAACACCGGATAGCTTTGATTATAGTTTAATTCCATAGGCTTGGACACAGAGAGATGGATGTGACTGGATAAGTCGTACCTTGATTTGTGTCCTGTCTATAGTTATATAGTGCCTCGACTACATATAGGTACCGTGGTTATTGTGCAGAGCGTCATTGCTCACAGCTACCTGTGTCGCGGGTATACCGTGAGGTCGCGAGTATACAGCAGCTCACGACTACTGCAGTAGGTCGTGAGCGCTCATGACCATAGGTCTTGAGTTGTCGTCGCTAGCACTGTAGCCTGTGTTAGTGCGTAGTGTGATTACGACACGCTCATAACCAAAGCCCGAGTAGAGCACAGGGTATCGACGTTGGTCGTGACACGGTGGTCGGCGACATAGTCGATAGTACTGTATATTAGGGCATCGACAGCAAGCAGCTGTATAGTGTATATATAGTTTACAACTTGACTATATGTCTTGAGTTATTTTATCTGTCAGCAGTCTCGTTTGTACCTGTGTGTGCGGCTGTAGGTTAACTCCGCATGTTACAGTGTTTCGTTTCGAGTCCTGTGTACATGTACAGCGAGGTACGCTGTGACATTCTGTATATAATGCGAAGCGTTACTAGGTAGTAACACATATTTGTATATATTTGCAACTGTAGTATAGTTATAGACAGGCCTATAACACAGGGATCCTTAGAAGTGACTAGGGTACGGACCCCCGATACGTTACAAATGTATATACTTTCAAAAAGTTACTTCATGGCAACATCTTAAAGGTTTAAGGCCCTTTAAAGGACTCGCACAACTAAATCAGCCTATCACGAAGTGTTCATACGTTTTAAGTCCCTACCGGGAATTTGTTTCGGCCGAGTACAGTGATTCTGAGTAATTTAAATAGATAATTGTTGACCTATTCTGCATTGCATAAAATCTATAGATATTTAATTTTACGAAAATGTATACTTCTGGTAGATTTTGATATGTGATGACGGATTGATATGGGGTCAAAAGTAAGAGGTTGTTCCCGTCCCATTTCACTGGTTTGACATGTAAATTTCCGTTTGTCCGAAGCAATCCCCTGTAGCGATCTAAAATACCACGAAATTCCTGATAAAATGCCATTTGAAGTCTTTGCCATGTACGTATCTGCGAATCCAGGCAGATGTCACTAGTGTTGAACTTCGAATATTAAAGTTATAAGCTCGAAAGCTTAGTAATAACATAGTAAATTATTTAGTTGTGTGAGTTATTTAACAATGGTTTAAAATTTGGAGCGTTATTCAGGATCATTTAAATGTTTGAAACGATGGTAAAAATTGTTTTTTTCAAGCGTTTTGTCGGCAGCAACACGAGGAAAATGCGCGACGAGGCTTTTTTTTACTTTTGAAGAAAACTTGGAATGTGTCAAAATGGCTTTCTTATCGTGTTGGTCATTGCATAATCCGGTCACCATAATGTATTGCAAAATACCGCAATAGATGGTTTATCGTTCCAAGATCTGTTGATCAAATAAACAAAATACTGAAGCGACTTCAAGCGTCTACAGAAAATGTCATTAATAATCCCGCATTAAGTTAGCGACATCAGAAGATATGTTGTTAATACAAATGTACAATAACACCTCTATATCAAATTTCAAATCGATATTCTTCTCAAGCAATATATCCAATTTGGCAGACATCAGTGTCACTTCATCAGTCTTATTTTAATAGAATAGGCCTACTGTTGATGGTTAAAACGTGTGTGCTATTAATATTTTGAAATATTTATGTCGGTATTACCGTTCGATCTCTCTTCCAGATGCCGTATTTACCTAGTCACCAGTAGCCAGAACATTTAAATCCCGAATGGATTAACACTGGGTTCATGATGTTTTTTTGAACCACGAGATAAACAATAATGAACTTATTCATATATGGAACGTCAGCTTATAAACTGATATTTATCTTTATGACATATGTTTTGTCATCTTTAATTTCTATCAATTCGATGACATATGTATTGTGCATGAATAGAAGCATCTTAATACTACAAGAAAAAAAATTGTGGTTGCTAAAAGGTGGATGCGGCTTTGGTTAAATCACTAAACTTGAATGAATGACCTTGGGTTTTCTATTCAGAAGTTAATTTAAGAAAGCTTTCCTCTCAAATCCTGTTTTATTACACAGCTTTATAAAAGGAGTTTGTAGCATAGAAATGAAAAAACAATGGGAATTTCGGAAGTTTTCGTATCGAATCGATTTCGTACATGGAAATTGTCGTACCGAATCCGGAAAATTATTAATTAATTAAAAGAGAATAATAACAACACAAACATTATTATAACTAATATACTTACGAAATCTTATAAATGACTGGAATATTTTTATTCGAAAATGGACGCAACTTCCGCATTTAACGTTACCTTGCTTATCATGATTTGCAATACTGGAAAGAAAATGTAAAACAGGTAAGAATTTTGTATCTTTTTTTTTATTTTTTATTTTTATATACACTGCCATCCAAATGTTTTATTACAAACGTTGTGTACATATTAAACCATTAGCCAACGAAAAATTCACACAACTGATGCAATTTCCTAAAAATAATCCCCTTATCAGTGCAAATTGGCATTTTATTTAAAAAATACCTAATTCCTGGAAGTTGCAGGGAGGGTCAAGGGAGGGGTATTTTTTTAATAATGTTCAAAAATGAATAAAAGTTGTTTTTCTTTGGTTTGCACAATTAAATGGAATCAATACAATGAGATCCAATGTCAAAAATAAAAGAAAGAAATATATTGTTGACCTGTATGTATTAAAAACGTGAACTTGCAGAAATATTGCATTTTGAGCATTTAGTTGTATCAAAAACCATACATACATGTAGTTGAAAAATAACAACACAACGTAAGCAGTTAATTATAACATAAAAATATTAATAGTAATACATACTTCAATTTGGGTTTTGCTCAATTTCAAAGTGTTTGCAGAAAAAAATGTATCAGAACTTTTGGATGGCAGTGTAAGTATAAAGTTAAATTATAAACGAATATCTTTTACAATTTGTTATCAATGTTTACATAACCGTAATACTGAATCGTAACAGCCTATCCAGTGATGTGTTTTCATTATCAATCATTTAATTAGTTGAGCTATCGCAAGGTATTATTTTTGTTTTGTTTTTCAAACATCAGGCGAGTTTATTTTCAATTTAAAAAACAGTGATTGTATTGTTTTCTTAACATTTTGAGAAGTTGAGTTACTTTAATATAGTTTGAGGTGGCAGACTCTGCTGGTGGATTCTTTATTCCCCGAGGTTTGCTGGAGCCTTCATAGCTACAGTTATCTGATTTGAATAGTGGCACGGTACTTAATATACACATTTTTGCCCATTTGAAATTATACAGTGCTAATTTAATCCTTTTCTAAATTCATAAATCAAAATGGTTTTACGCACCTGACGCTTCTGCTTCTACATTAGTTAAGAAATTTCAACCAGTCCAGGAAGAAGGAAACAGTTGTATGATGCAGTTTAATTCATTTTTTCGACGTATTGTGTCTGTTACTAAATCCAAAGGGTACTGCGTTTGTGTGTTACGTCATCTTTCAATGAGGAAGCGTCTATCTTGAGGTTCTCTAATATTGAGGAAGTGTGTATCTCAAAATGACATTTTACCTCAACATTTCATCACATTCAATCAATTTGACATATTGACAGACTGCTGTATCGAGTGACTTTGCCTCTTTGGTCACAGTGGCGTAGCTAGGGCTGTTTTGAAGTGTACACAGATGTGGTGCTGAAGAAAGCACCCGAAGTGCTTGCTAGGAGGGGATGGGTCAAGAGGGCGATACGTCACCCTGCCGGAAGTGGGGTATGGGGGTGTCCCCATATATGTCCAGTTGTAATTACCGAATTATGTAAATAATAAAGTAATATATATATATGTCCAGTTGTACTTACCGAATTATGTAAATAATAAAGTAATATATATATGTCCAGTTGTACTTACCGAATTATGTAAATAATAAAGTAATATATATATGTCCAGTTGTACTTACCGAATTATGTAAATATTAACGTAATATATACGTGTCCAGTTGTACTTAGCGAATTATGTAAATATTAACGTAATTATATGTCCAGTTGGACATACCAAATTATGTAAATAATGTAAAAAGTGAAAATGGTCTTTAGAGCACTTTTACAAATTCAACAAGGTCTACTTCCCCTTTTTTATATGTATAATTACGCTATTTTGAATAACATTGTAAGTATAAGTTAATATTATAGTTCATTTAATAACATTTTCAATGATATATGAAACATTTATACAAATTAAATTTCATTTATTGTCATTTATGAATGTCCTATCATTTTATTTTATGTACAAACTTTTTATGTACTTCATTGTGTTAATATGATGTTTGGTCATATGATGGAAGCTGACCAATAGGAGGAGGTGATGAGGTCAATGCCGTAGGAATTTGTGGCTATTTTTAGAATCCTATATTAGTAGGTGCGCTAACTGACCCCAGGTCATAAGCCTGCTGAAGATGATGGAAGAACAAGGTGTGTACCTTCTGTTTTATTTAATCTAATTTTGAAAAATACTTATTAGGTGAACTTGAATTACCAACCACCTCCCCTTATGGCATCCTTTCTTTATACTATTTGTATATGTATTCCTAGAGCCAAGATGGCGTCTTCGTACCTCTAAGACTTTTATGTACATCTCACAAAAAAACTTACTTCAAGTTTTATATTATCAAACATGTCGTTTTAAAAAAAACGTAATCTAAACGTGGCACTCAACGTAAATCTAAACGTCGCACTCAACGTAATCTAAGTGTTGCACTCAACGTAATATAAACGTCGCACTCTATACAATTATTGCATTTTATTGAGGTGTACACGAGACTTTACGGACCTGGGCAAGAGTTTGTTCATCGAGGCCGAAAACAAAATGCAATAACTGCTTTGTAATATGACCAAATAAAACAAATGAATAACAATTAAGAAGTTAACAATTCAACAGTTTAATAATAGAACCATTTGCAAAAACAATATTTATAATCAGTAACGATATATCAAGGTTTTCATATTTAATCCATGATCAGATTTTATTGGAGTGTAGATATTGATGAATTACCAGTAGCTTTCAATATCACAAATATATGAAATTGTATAATTCAGTTAAAAAGAGACACTGAAGTCCAACAACACATAGTTCATATCCTCAGGAAAAATATCACAGACTTCAATGAAATGTTTAAAAATTAAAACTATAGAAAGTTTAAATTTTTCATGTAAATTCCACTCAATATTTTAACCATAGACTGAACAGTTTCATTTGTGAAAGTGATAATTGATGGCAACATGACCATAATTATATATGTTTGGTAAGGGTGCAAATGGCATTGAATACTGGGCGCTGGATGTGAAGTTGGCGACGTTTACATTAGAACTTTGAATACTATTTGCAGAAGAATTTGGCGCGTTTACTGGCACAATATTCTCAGTATTAATACTTCGAAGAATGTCTTCAATTTCATCATTGTCACCGTCGTTTACATTTGAAACTAAGGTGTCCATTTGTGAATCTGAAAGCAAACTAAAATCTATGTCTGTGGCAACCTCTGACTTTACGGAATTGTCCGAGTCTACGGAAACTGAACTTCCCAAGGCTCCTGTCCAAATCATGTTTACTATAATGTTCGAAGTCCGTTGACTGACCTTTGGCACCCAAATATTGCCTAAATAATTTCGCGGCGCCAGCAGTGTTCTTGCGTGTGTTCTTTGCATATTTTTCTTCAATAGATCATTAAGTTCTTCGTCGGTTATTGTATCAAAGCGTTGTGTGGGTTGACCGTCTGCCATATTGTAAACAAAGTGATTCCAAACGATCGCTTTTATCAAGCATTCTGATTGGCTGTTGTCAAAACTAACGCGTTGCGCGATTGGACAACAGGGAAGCAAAGATTGCAGACCTGTTCGTGCTAAAAATAGCACGAACCGGTCGGCAATGTGAAGGGAATTTCCCAGTCGAGTTATTTTTTAGCACGAACAGGTCTACTCACAAACAGGTGCTGGAGAGGAAAACATGAAGTGGGCCAATGAGAATAAAGCAAACACTCAAGACATATTACAAAACATAATCTAAACGTGGCACTCAACGTTATCTAAACGTGGTACTCAACGTTATCTAAACGTGGCACTCAACGCAATCTAAACGTGGCACTTAACTTAAACTAAACCTTAAACTCAACGTAATCTAAACGTGGCGCTCAACTAAATCTAACCGTCGCACTCAATGTTATCTAAGCTTGGCACTTAAAGTAATCTAAACGTGGTACTCAACGTAAATCTAACCCTGGCGATCAACGTAATTTAAACGTGGCACTCAACGTAATTTAAACGTGGCCTCAACGTAATGCAAACGTGGCACTTAACGTAATCTTAACGTGGTACTCAACGTAAATCTAACCCTGGCACTCAACGTAATCTAAATGTGGCACTAAACGTAATCTAACCGTCGCACTCAATGTTATCTAAACATGGCACTAAACATAATCCAAACGTGGCACTCAACATAATCCAAACGTGGCACTCAACGTAATCTAAACGTGGTACTCAACGTAAACTAAACATGACACTTAACATAATCTAAACGTGGCACTCAACATAAATCTTAACGTGGCACTCAACGTAATCTAAACATGGCACTCAACGTAATCTTAACGTGGTACTCAACATAATCTAAACGTGGCACTTAACGTAATCTAAACGCGGCACTCAATGTAATCTAAACGTGGCACTCAACGTAAATCTAAGCTTGGCACTCAACGTAAATCTTAACGTGGCACTCAACGTAAATTTTAACGTGGCACTCAACGTTATCTAAACATGGCACTCAGCGTTAATCTAAGCTTGGCACTCAACGTAAATCTTAACGTGGCACTCAACGTAATCTTAACGTGGCACTCAACGTAAATCTAAACGTGGCACTCAACGTAAATCTTAACGTGGCACTCAACGTAAATCTTAACGTGGCACTCAACGTAAATCTTAACGTGGCACTCAACGTAAATCTTAACGTGGCACTCAGCGTTATCCAAACGAGGCACTCAACATAATCTTAACGTGGCACTCAACGTAAATCTAAACGTGGCACTTAACGTAAATCTTAACGTGGCACTCAACGTAAATCTTAACGTGGCACTCAACGTAAATCTTAACGTGGCACTCAACGTAAATCTTAACGTGGCACTCAACGTAAATCTTAACGTGGCACTCAACGTAAATCTTAACGTGGCACTCAACGTAATTTTAACGTGGCACTCAACGTAAATCTTAACGTGGCACTCAACGTAAATCTTAACGTGGCACTCAACGTAAATCTTAACGTGGCACTCAACGTAAATCTTAACGTGGCACTCAACGTAAATCTAAACGTGGCACTCAACGTAATCTAAACGTTGCACTCAGCGTAAATCTAAACGTGGCACTCAACGTAAATCTAAGCTTGGCACTCAACGTAAATCTAAACGTTGCACTCAGCGTAAATCTAAGCTTGGCACTCAACGTAAATCTAAGCTTGGCACTCAACGTAATCTAAACGTTGCACTCAGCGTAAATCTAAACGTGGCACTCAACGTAAATCTAAGCTTGGCACTCAACGTAAATCTAAACGTTGCACTCAGCGTAAATCTAAGCTTGGCACTCAACGTAAATCTAAGCTTGGCACTCAACGTAATCTAAACGTTGCACTCAGCGTTATCCAAACGAGGCACTTGACGGACACTTAAACGTGGCACTCAACGTTATGAAAAGTTGGCACCCAATGTAATATATACGTGGCACTTGATATTGAAATGAAATTTTTCACCTCCTGTAACCGTGTACGACTGAATTCCCCGACAAATTCTGGATTCTAGCACCAAATTTGGAATGGCATAATACGCATGTTACGTATTTAGGTTTTCGCTTTCTATTGCTAATTTTGTTTTTGTCTAATACCTTTTTAGTCCAACATTATCAGATGGTGGACTGTTCAAATCGCCTTGCGTCCGTGGTCCGTCTATCCTTAAACAATTCTTTCTATATCTTAAGAAGTATTGAATGGATCTTTCTTAAATTACATATTTAGATTCGCCTTGGTGCCTTCACGTGCCCATTTGATTTTGATACCGATCGGAAAACAAAATGGCTGTAAGGTGGCCATCTTGGACTTTCAAAAAGGAAAGTTTGTTACATGTATCGCTATTTCTTGGAAAGGACTTGACGGATTTTGTCATTGAAAGCTTGTTATTGCTATTTCTTGTAGGTTCCCTTTGGTGCCCTGTTGTGCACTTTTGATTTTGGGAAGGATCAGAAAAGATGCTCATAGGCTGCCATCTTTCAATTAATGCCTTTTCTGAAGAGAGTATCCCCATCACTCAATCTGGTTGTATGCAAGGAGGTCCAGTATGATTATCCGTAGTGATAGTGACTGATCCTTTATGGGGTTATGGTTTATTTTCATATATCTACGTATACGTATGAAGAAAACATGAAAGAAATTGATGTGTAACTAGAACTAAATAATTGAAAAGAAATAAAAGGAAAAAGATCAAACTTTTTAACAAATGAAGAGTGTCTATGGTGGGCGCTATAACCCATCTGGGATCCTTTGTCATTCGGGTACTATTCTAAGAAATTCCTCATAACTTCTAATGACTTGGAAAAAATTAAATTATGTGGATTTTGCATAGAAAAAAAATAAGGTTAATTTTCTTCTGTGGTTTTCTTTTGACTTGCGACACGAGATGTAAAATGTCCCTTTTATTCCGTTCAAAATTATCTCAGTCGGATAATGTTGGATTTGTTTTCAAATTAAATCACTTTTTATAACGCAACTGATATCCGATTGAATTGAAGCTTAGTGTAGTTACTGATATCATCATACTGAAAACCTAATTGAAAATTGGAAGAAATTTCTTTGCAGGTTCTGCTGTTTTGGAGTAAAAACATGAGAATTTTGAGAATTTATGTTAGCGTTCACTTTTTATAGTGTTATTGATATAAGTAATAAATTGAAACTTGCCCAAGTAACGGATACAATCTTGCTGTATATATATTTTTTGTCTATTATATTCCGATTGGGCTTTAATGTTATCAACAAATCGAGAAAGGGGAGATATCTGAATTACGCGAAATTCTTGTATCTGAACATGTTTTTTTTTTCTTACTCAAAAATTATGCATCTCACTCCGTTTTACAAGGATCTGACAACATCCCATAAGAGGTCACGTTCAGATGACCTTTGTCGCCTCTTTACTTCACACTAGTAGAATTGTTCAATGACCTGTCATCTTCCAGCAAGCTATTTCGTCACATTATTCCACAAACTTTTCGGTGACGAAATGACTAAGCATACAATTACGATTATGCAAGATTGGCGCCTCAAAAATCCACATTTCAGATTCTGAAATTAGTAATTTGATTGGCAAAAAGTAATCTGAACGTGACCCGCTATGGGATGTTCGCATATCTTGACGTAGGAGAGAGAAGTTATCGAAAAGGCGTGGAGAACAAGGTATGATTTTAATCAGATTGCCGCTTAATTATACGTGTGTCCCCTTGTTTATTAACTGTAGCCCCGAAATTGTCACATGACCATCACTGAATTGTGTTTCATTGTGTCGGTAGTGGCCCCCGTATTACCCAATACCATGGAGAGTGTTTATGAGAGCCATTGGACGCAACCTCACTCTGGCTTGTTAACGTTTGGAAATCTGGCACCAAACATCACATGGAAGAGGGAGAAGGACAATGCACTGCCCGTAGGACCAGTTCAGCAATAGGTTTGTTGACTTAACATTTTAGTGCTCAATTTAATGTTATTTTATTAGATTCCATGCCATTTTGATAGGTTTTTCATGAATCCATTTTAGGATTTATACTGTAACTTGTTTAGATAGCCTATTGTCACACTCAGACAACTCTGTCCTGTTTAGATAGCCTATTGTTACACTCAGACAACTCCGTCCTGTTTAGATAGCCTATTGTCACACTCAGACAGCACTGTCCTGTTCATATAACCTATTGTCACACTCAGACAACTCCGTCCTGTTTAGATAGCCTATTGTCACACTCAGACAACTGTGTCCTGTTTAGATAGCCTATTGTTACACTCATGCAACTTCACATTTTTTTGATAGCCTATTGTCACACTCATGCAACTTCACCCTGTTTAGATAGCCTATTGTTACACTCAGACAACTCCGTCCTGTTTAGATAGCCTATTGTCACACTCAGACAACTGTGTCCGGTTTAGATAGCTTATTGTCACACTCAGACAACTATGTCCTGTTTAGATAGCCTATTGTTACACTCATGCAACTTCACATTTTTTTGATAGCCTATTGTCACACTCATGCAACTTCACCCTGTTTAGATAGCCTATTGTTACACTCAGACAACTGTGTCCTGTTTAGATAATCTATTGTCACACTCAGACAACTCTGTCCTGTTTAGATAGACTATTATCACACTCATGCAACTTTACCCTGTTTAGATAGCCTATTGTTACACTCGGACAACTCTGTCCTGTTTAGATAGCCTATTGTCACACTCATGCAACTTCACCCTGTTTAGATAGCCTATTGACATATTCAGACAACACTGTCCTGTTTAGATAGCCTATTGTTACACTCGGACAACTCTGTCCTATTTAGATAGCCTATTGTTACACTCAGACAACTCCGTCCTGTTTAGATAGCCTATTGTTACACTCAGACAACTATGTCCTGTTTAGATAACCTATTGTTACACTCAGACAACTCCGTCCTGTTTAGATAGCCTATTGTTACACTCAAACAACTGTGTCCTGTTTAGATAGCCTATTGTTACACTCAGACAACTCCGTCCTGTTTAGATAGCCTATTGTCACACTCAGACAACTCTGTCCTGTTTAGATAGCCTATTATCACAATCAGATAACTGTGTCCTGTTTAGATTCCCTATTGTTACACTCAGACAACTCTGTCGTGTTTAGATAGCCTATTGTCACAATCAGATAACTGTGTCCTGTTTAGATAGCCTAGTGTCACACTCAGACAACTCTGTCGTGTTTAGATAACCTATTGATACAGCCAGACAACTCTGTCGTGTTCAGATAGCCTATTGTTATACTCAGACAAATCCTACTGTTTAGATAGCCTATTGTTACACTCAAACAACTCTGTCCTGTTTAGATAGCCTATTATCACACTCAGACAACTTTGTCCTGTTTAGATAGCCTATTGTTACACTCGGACAAATCTGTCCTGTTTAGATAGCGTATTGTTACACTCAGACATCACCGTCCTGTTAAGATCGCCTATCGTTACACTCAGACAACTCCGTCCTGTGTAGACAGCCTATTGTTACACTCGAACAACTCCGTCCTGATTAGATAGCCTATTGTTACACTCAGACAACTGTGTCCTGTTTAGATAGCCTATTGTTACACTCAGACAATTGTGTCCGGTTTATATAGCCTATTGTTACACTCGAACAACTCCGTCCTGTTAAGATAGCCTATTGTTACACTCAGACAACTCCGTCATGTTTAAATAGCCTATTGTTACATTCAGACAACTCCGTCCTGTTTAGATAGCCTATTGTTACACTAGGACAACTGTGTCCTGTTTAAATAGCCTATTGTCACACTCAGACAACTGTGTCCTATTTAGATAGCCTATTGTTACACTCAGACAACTGTGTCCTGTTTCGATAGTCTATTGTCACACTCAGACAACTCCGTCCTCTTTAGATAGCCTATGGTTACACTCAGACAACCTTGTCCTGCTTAGATAGCCTATTGTTACACTCAGACAACTGTGTCCTCTTTAGATAGCCTATTGTCACACTCAGACAACACTGTCCTGTTAAGATAGCATATTGTCACACTCAAACAACTGTGTCCTGTTTAGATAACCTATTGTCACACTCAGACAACACTGTCCTGTTAAGATAGCCTATTGTCACACTCAGACAACTGAGTCCTGTTTACATAGCCTATTGTCACACTCAGACAACTCCGTCCTGTTTACATAGCCTATTGTCACACTCAAACAACTGTGTCCTGTTTAGAAAGCCTATTATTACACTCAAACAACCCTGTCCAGTTATGATAGGCTATTGTTTCACCCAGACAACTCCGTCCTGTTTAGATAGCCTGTTGTTACAGTCAGACAACTCCGTCCTGTTTAGATAGCCTATTGTTACACTCAGACAATTATGTCCTGTTTAGATAGCCTATTGTTACACTCAGACAACTGTGTCCTGCTTAAATAGCCTATTGTTACACTCGAACAACTCCGTCCTGTTTAGATAGCCTATTGTTACACTCAAACAACTCCGTCCTGTTAAGATCGCCTATCGTTACACTCAGACAACTCCGTCCTGTGTAGATAGCCTATTGTTACACTCAGACAACTATGTCCGGTTTAGATAGCCTATTGTCACACTCAGACAACTGTGTCCGGTTTAGATAGCCTATTGTCACACTCAGACAACTATGTCCTGTTTAGATAGCCTATTGTTACACCCGGACAACTCTGTTCTGTTTAGATAGCCTATTGTTACACTCAGACAACTGTATCCTATTAAGGTAGCCTATTGTCACACTCAGACAACTCCGTCCTGTTTAGATAGCCTATTGTTACACTCGGACAACTGTGTCCTGCTTAGATAGCCTATTGTTACACTCAAACAACTCCGTCCTGTTAAGATCGCCTATCGTTACACTCAGACAACATCGTCCTGTGTAGACAGCCTATTGTCACACTCAGACAACTGTGTCCGGTTTAGATAGCCTATTGTCACACTCAGACAACTCCGTCCTGTTTAGATAGCCTATTGTTACACTCGGACAACTCCGTCCTGTTAAGGTAGCCTATTGTCACACTCAGACAACTCCGTCCTGTTTAGATAGCCTATTGTTACACTCGGACAACTGTGTCCTGTTAAGGTAGCCTATTGTCACACTCAGACAACTCCGTCCTGTTTAGATAGCCTATTGTTACACTCGGACAACTGTGTCCTGCTTAGACAGCCTATTGTTACACTCGAACAACTCCGTCAAGTTTAGATAGCCTATTGTTACACTCAAACAACTCCGTCCTGTTAAGATCGCCTATCGTTACACTCAGACAACTCCGTCCTGTTTAGATAGCCTATTGTTACACTCGGACAACTGTGTCCGGTTTAGATAGCCTATTGTAACACTCAGACAACTGTGTCCTGTTTAGATAGCCTTTTGTTACACTCAGACAACTCCGTCCTGTTTAGATAGCCTATTGTTACACTCAGATAACTATGCCCGGTTTAGATAGCCTATTGGCACACTCAGACAACTCCGTCCTATTTAGATAGCCTGATTGTTACAGTCAGACAACTCCGTCCTGTTTAGATAGCCTATTGTTACACTCAAACAACTCCGTCCTGTTAAGATCGCCTATCGTTACACTCAGACAACTCCGTCCTGTGTAGATAGCCTATTGTTACACTCAGACAACTATGTCCGGTTTAGATAGCCTATTGTCACACTCAGACAACTGTGTCCGGTTTAGATAGCCTATTGTCACACTCAGACAACTATGTCCTGTTTAGATAGCCTATTGTTACACCCGGACAACTCTGTTCTGTTTAGATAGCCTATTGTTACACTCAGACAACTGTATCCTATTAAGGTAGCCTATTGTCACACTCAGACAACTCCGTCCTGTTTAGATAGCCTATTGTTACACTCGGACAACTGTGTCCTGCTTAGATAGCCTATTGTTACACTCAAACAACTCCGTCCTGTTAAGATCGCCTATCGTTACACTCAGACAACATCGTCCTGTGTAGACAGCCTATTGTCACACTCAGACAACTGTGTCCGGTTTAGATAGCCTATTGTCACACTCAGACAACTCCGTCCTGTTTAGATAGCCTATTGTTACACTCGGACAACTCCGTCCTGTTAAGGTAGCCTATTGTCACACTCAGACAACTCCGTCCTGTTTAGATAGCCTATTGTTACACTCGGACAACTGTGTCCTGTTAAGGTAGCCTATTGTCACACTCAGACAACTCCGTCCTGTTTAGATAGCCTATTGTTACACTCGGACAACTGTGTCCTGCTTAGACAGCCTATTGTTACACTCGAACAACTCCGTCAAGTTTAGATAGCCTATTGTTACACTCAAACAACTCCGTCCTGTTAAGATCGCCTATCGTTACACTCAGACAACTCCGTCCTGTTTAGATAGCCTATTGTTACACTCGGACAACTGTGTCCGGTTTAGATAGCCTATTGTAACACTCAGACAACTGTGTCCTGTTTAGATAGCCTTTTGTTACACTCAGACAACTCCGTCCTGTTTAGATAGCCTATTGTTACACTCAGATAACTATGCCCGGTTTAGATAGCCTATTGGCACACTCAGACAACTCCGTCCTATTTAGATAGCCTGATTGTTACAGTCAGACAACTCCGTCCTGTTAAGATAGCCTATTGTTACACTCAGACAACTCTGTCCTGTTTAGATAGCCTATTGGTACACTCAGACAACTGTGTCCTGTTTAGATAGCCTATTGTTACACTCAAACAACTCCGTCCTGTTAAGATAGCTTATTGTCACACTCAGACAACTGTGTCCTGTTTTGATAGCCTATTGTTACACTCAGACAACTATGTCCTGTTTAGATAGCCTATGGTTACACTAAGACAACTATGTCCTGTTTAAATAGCCTATTGTTTCACTCAGACAACTATGTCCTGTTTAGATAGCCTATTGTTACACTCAGACAACTCCGTCCTGTTAAGATAGCCTATTGTCACATTTTTATATTTTTATATGGTAGTGTAGGTCTAGCCTTAAAAAAATGGGTTCTCGCTCGAAATCCTTATAGATCTTTTCCCCAGCAGGCCCCAAACGTTTCCCGTTGAACGAGAAACCATACTGGTCATATCTCAGCCATTTCTTGAGAGATTTTTGCAAACTTTTTCCAAATTGTGGTATTTTGAGCTGGGGAACACGTTTAAAACATAAAAAAAAATCGATTTGTTATCTCTTTCCAGTGATTCAAATGTCAATCGAAGGATTCGAACCATTTTTCATATTGAAATCATCAGAAACCTTCGGGTTTACTTCGTCATTCCAAAAAGGCTGTGGGTCCGGTTGCAGCAGCATTACAGCGGATTACATTATTATTATAGAAAATATACATCATTATGTATATGGATCTTGGATCTAAAGTAGTTCCTAGACAATCAAAAAGGAACTTAATTTGGGATTGATTGACAGACTTTTTTATAAGATGCACTATTGGGCTTTCGTGGCAATCAATGGCGGTCACTTCTCGACTCGTTTAACTCAGTAATCCGTGTGTGCTTTTCAGAGGATGCTTATCAGAACCGTGTGCCGTCATGCAAGGCCGACTACTATCTACCTGTTCGTTTTAGGTGAGGATTAATTACCTTGCCAAAGAATTTGACCTTGCCCTACATAGACTTTGCATTGGTAATACCCATCCGGGTCTGTTCCTGGCCGATGATTCTCTCGTGCCTGCAGTGTGTGCTTCAAATTTGCAATGTGTGATACATAGGTATTAATAAAAATGGTGAATGAAATATAACAGGGAAACCGTGCAATTCTAACTTTTGGAAAACATAACAAACGTGAACAAATCGGTAGTGAATGCAGGACTTTCAACGAGGTCAGAGATAAATACAATTGTGCCTCAGTTTAGTATGTGTAATATTCACTTTTCCTTCTCCAAAGCTGAAGTTACTTGGAGGGGATTGTTGCTCATTTGAGGTAGGAGAGTTTTTAAATAAAGTAAAGAAGGCAGCGATCGCACTGGTGAATCTAACGAATTCCAGTTACATATATGTACGAAGAGTGGAAGGTATAAACGAAAGATTTGTATGAGAAAGCCTAAATAGAGGAACTATATAATCACTGTTATCTAAGTATGTACATTGAGATTTTTCAGCTCACCTGGCCCGAAAGGCCTGTGAGCTTGTCATGGCGCGGCGTCCGTCGTCCGTCCGTCCGTCGTCCGTCAACAGTTTATTTTTCTAATAGTCATAAAGTACTGCAATGATTTAAACCAAAGGTCAAAAACATCCTTGGAAGATGGGAAACAAATTTTCCATAAATGGTGACCCTGACCCCCAAGGGGCCAGAGGGGCAGGGCCATATAAGGGAAATGGAGGTAATACTTTTAAATCGTTACTAGTCATAAAGTTTGTTTCTGTCCAAATGACCACATTTGGACAGAAACATCCTTGGGGGAAGAGGAACAGTTTTTGCATAAATGGTGACTCTGACTCCCAAGGGGCCAGAATGCGAAGGGCGGGGCCCAATACGGGAAATAGGTAATTCCTTTCAATTGCTACTAGTCATGAAATTAGAAATGGATTTTGTCCAAATTTGGTCAGAAACATTCTTCGGTAAAAGGGGGAACAGATTTTGCAGAAATGGTGACTCTGAACCCTAATGGGCCAGAGGGGCGGGGCCCAAAACGGGAAATAGAGGTAAAGCCTTTTAAATTACTACTTGTCTAGCTTAAAGATAAAAATGATTTTGACCAAAGTACTGAATGGATCTTTTTGGAAAATATTTAACCATGATTACCTAGATACTAATATATCCAGGTGAGCAATACAGGCCATCTGGGCCTCTTGTTTAAATAATATGTGGCAGAGGATCGTTCTTATAATCTGGAGCTACTTTGCTGTGCATTTATATGTAAGTTAGAAGTTTTCTAAGTTTTCGACAATCTGATTGAAATCATATCTTGATCTTTGCGCCGTTCCGTAAACTTCTCTCTGCTGCATCCCATTGGTGTTTACATTATGATTTTAATCAGATTGTTCCTATTTAGCAAATATTTCAACCTGCGTAAGACATAAATTTTCTTCATAACAGAACTATAAAATGCATTGATATGATCCTTCTGTTTGGCATTTGAATAAGAAGTCACTCCCGAATGCTTATAGTGGTCTGTAAACTTTACGGTTAATAACTTTGGCAACTTTTAACAGATTCTTCTACATCAGCTGCTTATCTCGATCTCTACTTATTCTCTCTTGCTATACGATACTTCAATTTTCCTATTATGAACTTTCCATTTCTTGATAGTAACATGCCTGCTTCTCCAACCTTTGTTGTTTACATTTCGCATTTCGCATTACATTTGATTCGTTATTCTAGGGCTTGCTCTAAATATCGTGATTTTCGTGGTCGATGTCGACTGCCTAAAACAAACTAACAGCACAGGGATTCGAGAGAAGCAGGTTGATCAGAACTATGGGCAAGTTTTATGTTCGCCATCTTTGTCTCATTGAGAAATATTCTATATCTTTAAGTGATATGAAGATGGACGTTTTTGAGTATGCTCATTAGTATGTTTACTTATTATGATCGAAAACGACTCAGTTCTCATTTCGAGGACTTGCAGTTTACTTTGATGTGACAAAGATTTACATGGCGGTAGTCGTCGTTGAAGCAGAAGACGCTTACTCTTCCGGAACATCTGGTTGTATTCTCTTGTACTTTTATGAGGATCTCCATGTAAATCTGTCCTTCTTTGTAGATTTTTTCCTTTTTTCGTATTTTTCACTTAGTTCAATCGATTTTGAGTTCGGTGTTGTTGTCGCTTCGGTATTCTCAATTGTTTTTATTTCAAAACATAGTACGGTGATTTAAAAAATGTGTATCAAAATATTTTCGTTATGATTTATCTATAATTCAAACCATTTTCATTTCCACACATTTTTCACGAATATATCTTAACAGCATCATACCAATCCCCGTGAAAGAATTGAAATAAAGATGTATACCGGAAGTAGGTATACAGAGCGATACTTTGGTCGTCGTCCACGATATTCTTGTTCAAGCATGCGCAGAAAACTTCCCGGTACGTGCGATAGTATTCCGCGATAGCCCATTTGTCACCGCCGAAAAATCCACCATCCAACACAGGCGATTTTCTTTTATGTAAATCTGTGTAATCATCTGCTTCTATATCTCGAAGTTAAATAAAGGTAATTTTCCGATGTATTCCGAGTAATTTAGTTGGCAACCATTTTCCGTTGCTAGGGAAGACTCCCCTTCCATGACCGTATGCGGCGTCTATCCAAACAAAATGAGAGGTGTTGAACGGATCACGTTCTGAAGCGATTTTAATAAATGATACTTTGCTATTTGTTATAATAACATATTCTGGGGAGAAACATTCCGGATGATTTAATAACTTATTGTTCCTTCGGAATGCCTTGCTACCCATTACTTTCTTTATCGACTTTCGATATGTATAAAATTCAAGATTTTGAAAAGAAAGTTAATGTATAAATGTGTAGTCATGGTAATCACGTCTGTTTTGTCTGACATACTCAGCTACTTCCGGTTCACAAAACACGTACATCATCACGTTTAGTTTGAGGAAGTGCGAGAAGTAATCCAGGTATTGTGACATTTTCCTCCTGTAGTGTTTCCAGTCCCCGCGTCCAATGTCATATAGACCGGTAACAAACGTGACATTTCTCTGTTCCGCACTGGGCCTCGGTGGTTCTGAAAAAAACAGTATTTATGATTGATGGCAGATTCTCTGTGAATGAAACATTTAAAAGCTGTATTGTTATCATTTTCCTTGTTACAATTTTCGTATCTAAGCAACTCAACTACATGTCAACATTCATTCAAGTATTCAAGTGAATGAACCTTCAGTCTTCACAGTTGCAAAAAAAAATCTTGATGTAATCTTGATAGATGGCGTAACACACGCACATGCTGCATCTTTTAACTCTTACCAAAACTATGACCAACATGGCTTACAACTATGCTATACAATAAACCAGACGATTTCAATTTTTCCGATCACGAAATTTCCAGTAGCATCAATGCTTCTCCTACTTATGGTGTTTACATGTCGGAGTTGATTGGTTAGTCCAGAGCTTTCACTAAATATCTTGATTTTCGTGAACGATGTCGACTGCTGACAAACAACACAGGGATTCAATATATGCAGGTTAATCAGAAATATGGGAAAATTCTATGGTTGCTATCTTTGTCTCTTGAGAAATATTCTGTATCTTTGTGTAATATGAAGATGTGTGTTTTTTAGTATGCTCATTTGTGTGCTTACATGTTATGGTTTACATTTATGACCCGGTTCTTATTCTGAGGACTTGATGTTTATTTGGATGTGACCAAGATTAGTATGGCGGGTGTCGTCGGTGAAGCAGAAGACGCTTACTCTTCCGGGACACCTGGTCTTATTCTCTTGTACTTTTACGGGGGTCTCCATATAAATCTTTCCTTTGTTCCTATTTTGCCTCTAGTTTAAACGATTTTGAGTTCGGATTATATTTTTGTTGACGATTCGGTATTTTCTTATTTTGTTTGGCTTTGAAAATCGCACGATTCAAGAACAGAGGCAATTCTACATGATTATGACCCTGTAGCAAGAAACAAGTCTAACTTTAAATCAAAACATAAATGTATCAACTTTATTTCTTTAAAGATATGATATACCGGTACTTCTCTGGGAAATCTCAATCCCCGGGTAAGATTTGTGAAATAAAATGCTGACCTTCATAATTCGTTTATCTAGTGTTGATAGTTCTTATACATGGATAATATAAATGTTTAATGATTTCCCTACCCTATGCAAAGCGTGATCGAATTGATGACGTAAAACTGCATAAAGTGATGGCGCGATTGTGACGTTTTAGAACAAAAGCGCGTGTGAGCTTTCTTTTCTCAAGGTAGATTAAGTCATGTTTAATTTTTTACTATCAAAACTGCGAATGTACTTTTGCAAGTTTTATTTCTTTTACAAACAACAACGACGTTACATATATTTACCTCTTTCAAGAAATTTGCGTCTGCTCCTGGATTGCAGTCCAACAGAATGGAGATCAGTGTCTACTACGCCGTCGTGAAGAGTAACGTCCTCTTCCATTGTCCTTCGGGATAACGCTGAACTTCCCTGACGTGCTCTAGAA
This sequence comes from Mimachlamys varia, assembly GCA_947623455.1. Lineage (NCBI taxonomy): Eukaryota > Metazoa > Mollusca > Bivalvia > Pectinida > Pectinidae > Mimachlamys > Mimachlamys varia. The sequence goes on from OX392545.1 coordinate 24,620,370, forward strand.
CCACGTTTGGGACGCTTCTGAGACTGTCTTTTATCGGAACCCCCACAAGCATCCGTTAGAAACTGGACTGGTAATTCCTTGAATTGGGTCATTACATAGGGGTGCTTTTTTAACTGCAGTCGCTTGCTCCTTCTCGGCATTTTCTCTAAACATATGAAAAAAAGAAATGTAAAACTTTTATGGAACTATTTTAGAATGTTGTGATTAGTGCCATTGTTTTTTTCTTTTACTGAATTCGGTCGATCGTTAGCTAGCAGTGAATTCTGGTCGTGCATTTCACCTACTCTTGTTTCACAACATTGCCGCAATACCTTAAATCTCGTCCTCACTCATTCTTCTGTGGGATGTAGCACTTTGTTTAATTAATGAGTGTCACAGTGGTTAATAATTCTTTAAAATATTTCAACATTTTTAAAGTCAAATTAAAGAATTTTAAAAGTGTAAAAGATTATGCATTGTGTCAAACTCTTTTCACCAATATGGTCTTCTTTTCAATTCGAATCAGCCAGTCCAGATGCGCTGCATTGCCTGTATCGCAACAGGCTATATAACCACTAATTGTAAACACAGCAATTTATAGCTATACACCTATGAGTCACTATACCAGATATTTATAAAGTAAAACACTTTCTTGAAGTCCAGTCTTATGGCATATGTGCCGGGCGCGCATTGTTACATATTAAAATAACTACATGTATTAGGCCTAAATAAAATCGTACTCAGTTTTCAAGACAAGAACCAACGGACTTACAGGAAGATCCCGATTGTTTACGATGTCTTAAAAGATCCTCCCACAAGTCAAATTGGCGAAGCACCTTCATTCACTTTCGTTGATCAAATAGCTTAATATGAAAATACTCACACCGTTAAACAAATTTACTCACTGCTCTTCTCCGATTAAATATTGACCTTTTGTGATATATCGCCGGGTTGAAAACAGGAAGTGGTCATGCGCAGACACTAGTTGAGTATGCTCATTAGTATGTTTACTTATTATGATCGACAACGACTCAGTTCTCATTTCGAGGACTTGCAGTTTACTTTGATGTGACAAAGATTTACATGGCGGTAGTCGTCGTTGAAGCAGAAGACGCTTACTCTTCCGGAACATCTGGTTGTATTCTCTTGTACTTTTATGAGGATCTCCATGTAAATCTGTCCTTCTTTGTAGATTTTTCCTTTTTTCGTATTTTTCACTTAGTTCAATCGATTTTGAGTTCGGTTCATGGTGTTGTTGTCGCTTCGGTATTCTCAATTGTTTTTATTTCAAAACATAGTACGGTGATTTAAAAAATGTGTATCAAAATATTTTCGTTATGATTTATCTATAATTCAAACCATTTTCATTTCACACATTTTTCACGAATATATCTTAACAGCATCATACCAATCCCCGTGAAAGAATTGAAATAAAGATGTGTCCCGGAAGTAGGTATACAGAGCGATACTTTGGTCGTCGTCCACGATACTCTTGTTCAAGCATGCGCAGAAAACTTCCCGGTACGTGCGATAGTATTCCGCAATAGCCCATTTGTCACCGCCGAAAAATCCACCAGCCAACACAGGCGATTTATCTTTATGTAAATCTATGTCATCATCTGCTTCTATATCTCGAAGTTGAATAAAAGTAATTTTCCGATGTAATCCGAGTAATTTAATTGGCGACCATTGCCTATTGCTAGGGTAGACTTCCGTTCCATGACCGTATCCCGCGTCGACCCAAACAAAATGAGAGGTGTTGAACGGATCACGTTCTGAAGCGATTTTAATAAATGATACTTTGCTATTTGTTATAATAACATATTCTGGGGAGAAACATTCCGGATGATTTAATAACTTATTGTTCCTTCGGAATTCCTTGCTACCCATTACTTTCTCTATCGACTTTCGATATGTATAAAATTCAAGATTTTGAAAAGAAAGTTCATGTATAAATGTGTTGTCATGGTAATCACGTCTGTTTTGTCTGACGTACTCAGCTACTTACGGTTCACAAAACACGTACATCATCACGTTTAGTTTGAGGAAGTGCGAGAAGTAATCTAGGTATTGTGACATTGTCCTCCTGTAGTGTTTCCAGTCCCCGCGTCCAATGTCATATAGACCGGTAACAAACGTGACATTTCTCTGTTCCGCACTGGGCCTCGGTGGTTCTGAAAAAAAAAGTATTTATGATTGATGGCAGATTCTCTGTGAATGAAACATTTAAAAGCTGTATTGTTATCATTTTCCTTGTTACAATTTTCGTATCTAAGCAACTCAACTACATGTCAACATTCATTCAAGTATTCAAGTGAATGAACCTTCAGTCTTCACAGTTGCAAAAAAAATTCTTGATGTAATCTTGATAGATGACGTAACACACGCACATGCTGCATCTTTTAACTCTTACCAAAACTATGACCAACATGGCTTACAACTATGCTATACAATAAACGAGACGATTTCAATTTTTTTTATCACGAAATTTCCAGTAGCATCTATGCTTCTCCTACTTATGTTGTTTACATGTCGGAGTTGATTGGCTATTCCGGGGCTTTCACTAAATATCTTGATTTTCGTGAACGATGTCGACTGCTGACAAACAACACAGGGATTCAAGATATGCAGGTTAATCAGAAATATGGGAAAATTATATGGTTGCTATCTTTGTCTCTTGAGAAATATTCTGTATTTTTGTGTAATATGAAGATGGATGGTTTTTAGTAGGCTCATTTGTGGTTTACATTGATGACCCGGTTCTTATTCTGAGGACTTGATGTTTATTTGGATGTGACCAAGATTAGTATGGCGGGTGTCGTCGATGAAGCAGAAGACGCTTACTCTTCCGGGACACCTGGTCTTATTATCCTGTTCTTTAACGGGGGTCTCCATATAAATCTTTCCTTTGCTCCTATTTTGCCTCTAGTTTAAACGATTTTGAGTTCGGATTATATTTTTGTTGACGATTCGGTATTTTCTTATTTTGTTTGGCTTTGAAAATCGCACGATTCAAGAACAGAGGCAATTCTACATGATTATGACCCTGAAGCAAGAAACACGTCTAACTTTAAATCAAAACATAAATGTATCAACTTTATTTCTTTAAAGATATGATATACCGGTACTTTTCTGGGAAATCTCAATCCCCGGGTAAGATTTGTGAAATAAAATGCTGACCTTCATAATTCGTTTATCTAGGGTTGATAGTTCTTATACATGGGTAATATAAATGTTTAATGATGTCCCTACCCTATGCAAAGCGTGATCGAATTGATGACGTAAAACTGCATAAAGTGATGGCGCGATTGTGACGTTTTAGAACAAAAGCGCGTGTGAGCTTTCTTTTCTCAAGGTAGATTAAGTCATGTTTATTTTTTTACTATCAAAATTGCGAATGTACTTTTGCAAGTTTTATTTCTTTTACAAACAACAACGACGTTACATATATTTACTTCTTTCAAGAAATTTGCGTCTGCTCCTGGATTGCAGTCCAACAGAATGGAGATCAGTGTCTACTACGCCGTCGTGAAGAGTAACGTCCTCTTCCATTGTCCTTCGGGATAACGCTGAACTTCCCTGACGTGCTCTAGACCCACGTTTGGGACGCTTCTGAGACTGTCTTTTATCGGAACCCCCACAAGCATCCGTTAGAAACTGGACTAGTGATTCCTTGCATTGGGTCATTACATAGGGGTGTTTTTTTAACTGCAGTCTCTTGCTCCTTCTCGGCATTTTCTCTAAACATATGAAAAAAAGAAATGTAAAACTTTTATAGAACTATTTTAGAATGTTGTGATTAGTGCCATTGTCTTTTTCTTTTACTGAATTCGGTCGATCGTTAGCTAGCAGTGAATTCTGGTCGTGCATTTCACCTACTATTGTTTCACAACATTGCCGCAATACCTTAAATGTCATCCTCACTCATTCTTCTATGGGATGTAGTACTTTGTTTAATTAATGAGTGTCACAGTGGTTAATAATTCTTTAAAATATTTCAACATTTTTAAAGTCAAATTAAAGAATTTTAAAAGTGTAAAAGATTATGCATTGTGTCAAACTCTTTTCACCAATAGGGTCTTCTTTTCAATTCGAATCAGCCAGTCCAGATGCGCTGCATTGCCTGCATCGCAACAGGCTATATAACCACAAATTGTAAACACAGCAATTTATAGCTATACACCTGTGAGTCACTATACCAGATATTTATAAAGTAAAAAGCTTTCTTGAAGTCCAGTCTTATGGCATATGTGCCGGGCGCGCATTGTTACATATTAACATAACTACATGTATTAGGCCTAAATAAAATCGTACTCAGTTTTCAAGACAAGAACCAACGGACTTACAGGAAGATCCCGATTGTTTACGATGTCTTAAAAGATCCTCCCACAAGTCAAATTGGCGAAGCACCTTCATTCACTATCGTTGATCAAATAGCTTAATATGAAAATACTCACACCGTTAAACAAATTTACTCACTGCTCTTCTCCGATTAAATATTGACCTTTTGTGATATATCGCCGGGTTGAAAATAGGAAGTGGTCATGACGCGCAGACACTAGGAAATGAAACTCAAGTTTACGGGCACGATGTAAAACAAAGCCAGCAATGCTACGTTGATACAAATACAAATAGCAAATCTAATTATTTGTGATTTTTTAGAACGAATTAAAACGGACATGTCTTTATGACAATTTTATATTGTTATGTTGAATCATAAGTCATCTTGATCATATCGTATTTATTTTGTTTATTTGCGGTTTTTTGTTGTTGTTTTTCGTTTATCTTAGGACCTATTTGAGTGAATAAAAATTATATAAATCAAATAAAAATAATTTAATTGAACAGGAATTAAAATTTGATTAATATTCGACATAATGATGTTTTGTGTCGCTTTCACTGTTTTATGAGGACTGATCAGTACAATACCATTAAGTAGTCCTATATGAGTTTACTGTCACAATGATAACATTTTAACAGCCTCCATCTGCTATTTGATATTTATTTCATTTTATTGCATTTTATTTCCAAATAACATTGTATGGATCGAGGTGCAAATAACATAATGAAATATTCAAACATACATATAAATATAGACATATGCATATAAAGTATTATAACAAACTTAAGCACCTTGCAAGCCTACCTTCCTCAGTTCAAAAGACTTTTTAATAAAGAGGCCAATATCTCGCTAACAATGCGGTTAATTAGTTGATGATATAATTTACTATATTCATGAATGATATGCATTTTAGTAGATTTTTTTTTTCAAATTTATCAAGTATCAATTTTTTTAACAAACGTTTTATCATTATTTTGTTTTTTGAGTAACAAAACTGCAAGTTACGTTATTGTTCCCGTTCAGTTAATCAATGTATGTATACCACGTATGTGTGCCATTTTATGCATTTGTTTATTTACTTTTAGATCTTATACAAGACAATTCGTTATATGATCCGTGATCTACACATCCTGTACGGAATTGCTAATATAAGAACGTTGTAAATGTAACAAATAAAACGTTTACTAGTCATACAGATCTGGATTTCAACCTAGCTTTGAGATTATCCTAGTAAATATCTATTTAACAATAACATATGACCATCGCCAGGAATAAAAGTAAGCGTCCTCTGCTTCATCGACGACCCCAACATGTAAACCAAGTAAATCTTACGTCGTAAAGATGAGGATAGAGACATCATTTTCAATCACAATCAGAAAAAAAGCTTTTGAGCATATCTAAAAAAAAGCAACAACCGCGTTAGTATAACAAGGATTACAATGATACAAAATATATCTCTATATGATTAAGATGGCGACCATAAAACTTGTTCATAGTCTTCATCAACATGCATTCCTCGAATCCCTGTGCCATTAGTTTGTTTGCCAGCAGCAGGTATCGAAACGAAATTTCGATACTAAGGAAAAGTCCTGGATCAACAACTAAACGGACATGTAACATATAGATTGGAGACCCAGGGATGTTACTATCAAGAAAGTGACCGTTCACGATCGGAAATTCGAAATCGTCACATTTATCGTATAGATAAGTAGTTAGCTGCTCATGTTAGTTAAATTAGAGTTGTTACAAGGGATTATGCTGCCTCGTGTACACTTCATCGACTTCTGATCAACATATAAAACACTTAATTTGCAAAATATCATTGGGCTTGACGAAATCGATTTTCGAATTTCAAATGTCTTTGGCTTTCGTTCTTCAAGTAAAATAAGATCAAAATGTACCGTAAAATTGATTAATCACATAATTTTTATTCAACGGTAACTTGAAATCGAACTACACAAATACATACGATGATAGTGGCTTGTACATGGTCAGATTAGTCTGCGTGAATAAGAATAAACTGCTCTGCTCCCTTAGTTTGGTAGATTTTACACTGTGCTACATACAGCTATGGTAACAAACATTGCATCAAAAATAGCTTGTATACCGTGTGTACACAGCGTGTATACCTCGTGCACCCAGCGTGTATACCTCGTGCACACAGCGTGTATACCTCGTGCACACAGCGTGTATACCTCGTACACACAGCGTGTATACCTCGTGCACACAGTGTGTATACCTCGTGCACACAGCGTGTATACCTCGTGCATACAGCGTGTATATCTCGTGCACACAGCGTGTATACCTCGTGCATACAGCGTACCTCGTGCACACGCCGTTCACACATGGTGCAGACAATTAGGCGATTTAACAATAGTTTGTTCCGTCATGCGATTCTCCCCACATACTTGGTACAGTAAACTGATCTATGTTTACCTATCTGTATGTTCTACGTATGAGAACGTGTCAATGTCTTGAACGTTCGAACATGTCTTGTTTGTTCCTTTAAAAAACTAAAAATAAAAACAGCTTTAAAATTCTAGGAAAATTTAGATAGAAAGATCAGCCAATGTATCTTTATAAAGTATGGATTTTTTTAAACATCAAGAAAGAAACCGTATATATTGCTAAGGCATTTCTCAATTTACACCAACAACGATTATCGTCGCACAGCGTTAGGTTATCGTCTCCACATATGGACGTTAGTAATAATCGTCCAGACTTTTATCGTTCTCACATCTTCCCCACATCATGTAACAGTGTGCGATCCTACAACTGCTACGTATTGCACCGGCAATTACACAAATCTATCAGATACTTTACGTTTTCTCCTAAAACAAATCGCGTTTCAGTGAATAATGTCGGATAATACGTAGGCCTATTGCTCTTTACAACACTTTGGCAAGATTGTCAGCATCCAGTACCACGATATCATCGAATAGGCACACCATCATAGCCCCGCCCACCGATCCGGTGATCATGGCAGACAACCAATGGCTTATGTCAGCGATCTTCGATACTTTGACGTTAATTTTGGATATATCTTTTCCGTTCTGAATGTAGCAATGTCCAGTTTACGTTTTGTAGCAAACAAGGCGGCGTGCTTAACATATCATGTTATATTTATTGATATCAAAATACTAAAATATTGTTGTCACTGAATCAGGGGGTGATGCCATGTGATTGGTGGGCATGGCCAAATTATCTTTCGGCATGAAAAGATCATTTATGGGCAGGATCGGCGTATTCTTGTTCGTTATCCTAGTTTGAATCGCCAAAATCATCAATCGATGTGGCAAAACTATCACCATGCGAAGTCATCGTTTAAGATGATGTTGGAAGATTCTAAGACATGGCTTGATTAACTGTTATTTTCGTAAACTTTATTGAAACTTCGATCAACTGTAAGTGTATCGACGGACTTGCTCATCGTATCAGGGGCGTGGTTGAGGTGTCAATGGGCAGGGGTCAACATACCAGTAGGCGTTGTCAATGTATCAGGGGGCATAGTTGATGTGAAATGGGCGGGGTCAACGTATGAGCAGGTGTGGGCAATGTATCAAGGGGCGTAGTTGAGGTGTCAGTAGGCGTGGTCAATGTATTGTGGGGCGTGGTCAATAAATAAGTAGTCTTATCCTTGGACGTAATATCTGGTGTGTTTTAAGAAAGTCTGTCCATTGCGGCGTCGAAGGTATTAATTTCATCTTTGATTGTGACGTCATCTTCCAATACAGACATAACTGAACCATCTTTAGCTAGAAATAAAAACCATTCAAGGATATGGTATATGTTAGCACTGTGCTTCTAGCTTTTAAAACCCAACACTGTTCTTACATTACACATTGACTGTTTTAGCTATCGCATCTTCATCATTATCACGTTATGTCAAAATATTAACTTACTACAGACATTATACTTATAGTTGTGCCGTTCTAACAATTTGAGTTTAATAATTCAACAAAAGTATTAAACATATCCTTATCAAAAACCTCATTCCGAAAGACGGAAAAATATTTTCGGGCTTTAGACATTAGAGAAACTTTAAAATGCATCTGATATAATTATCTGCATTGAATCTCCACATAAAAAAGTCAATGTATTGAAACATGATATTAAACTTGAATTTTCAATACATACACTTGGCCATAAGTTAGAGACTATCAATGTCACTATGATCATTTATAAACAAAACTTATTTTTGTCCTTTTGGAAAAGTTAGACTGATCATACGCCACACAGTTTACCTGTTTGTAATTGGTGACGTAAGTCAACAGGTAATACATCTAGCTTAATGATAATCCGCACTAAAATGAGGTAACACTCACTCTAACAAAACACCGCTATATTCTGTCATCTAAAGCAGCGACAGACGGCAGGGTCCGTGTCTGAAGACCAAACATTACGGTATACCACCAGAGTCACATACTTGACACAACGTCATTTGGTGGTTGGGTAGAACTGTTTAGGAACTGTTTTTTTCTAAACTGTAAGCTTCCTTAACCATTAATTAATATTGTCTCGAGAAGACGCTTATAATTAAAACATAATTAAAACATAATCTTACATAATAATAATAATTAGCTCGTGTTTGGACGAATTTCCAAATGAAATACATTTTCTGAAGGCAAATGTTATTCTAAGAAGGAAAATCAAGGTCTCGGTTGCGCTAAATAACAAGAAAGTACCTTAAAACAGCATTTTCCGCTAAATTTGGCCCATTTCTGCTCAATTTCGCTGCCGCCATTCGACTAATTATAGGAATCTCAACATGATACGAAATCAAACATTTTCTACATTTTTTAAAACCTTCATTGTTTGGACTATTCAACAACAACCTATTTTATTCATATCAGGATTTATTGTCTAACATACTGATGCTTCAGTTATATTTTTATTATCGTTTTCAATATTGAAAAAACATTTCATATCCTTTTTTTGCGAATCGGCACTGAACGCGGGAACAAGTAATGGTGACGTATTTCGGAAAATCACGTGATTGCTCGTATAAAAATAGAACCGGAAGCACATGATATGATCAGGTATCAGCGGTACAGTAAACAAATATGGCTGCCAGACGAAACCAGGGTCGCATATCAGGCTCAAAGGAAGACTAGCCAACAAATTAAAGAGACTATTAAAAAGATCGGAAGAGATGCATCGGATCAACAAAAAGAAACACGAAACCCATCAAAGAAGACCAAGACCATGGTTTGACGGACGAAGTGGTTGCTTTGAGTTGACAGTACTTTTCGGGAAAACCAACTGCAAAATGTAAATCCGAGGTTTTGTTGGCGAGATAATTTACGGTATGGCAATGCAAGTTACCATTACGTACATAACATGTCCGAGCAGTGTGTGTCAGCAGCTTAGACCCCACAGGAAAAAGAACTTCAAACTAAAGTTTTGACACCGATTCAACAGTGTACAGTGTATCTATCAGCTGTCTATAGCTACATGTAGGTAGGTAACAAACTAATAATATAACAATACTTAATTAATATGTAAACGAATTATGCGTGATGGAGAGCGCAGCTATAGGCGTACATGTACATGTACCACAGGGACCTGAAAATTTGTTACAGCTAATTTAAACTAGTTTTGGACCTAAACTAGATGTTCAGTCTAATTTTACACTTCTGGGTGGGGTTACATTTGTGTACATTTAGGCGGTTTCTAAAATAAAAAAAAATATCCATCTTTCCTATGGTATCAAGCGTTTTTTCATACCTCAACTAAAAAATGTGATTTTCGATGTAAGAAATGTAGGTAGCGTCACTTTTTCGACATCGAAATCTTTCAACCCCTTAGCATTTACAACCATTTAAGACTGAGGGAGCATTTTTATCGAAAATAGATCGAAAACCTCCCAAAAGTGTAAAATTACTTTAAACAGTTAGTTAAGGTCCAAAACTGACTGAAACTAATTCTCAGGTCCCTATGATATGTATGGTATATTAGCCTAACTAATAAAAAATCTTATGAGAGTACATTAAATTTGAATTTAATCAGGTTTGGAATAGAGCGTATTCTGACACGAATCTTCATTTCAACAGCAGTTACTCATCCCTTATTTTCAATCATGTTCTTCCTTTATAATAATGATATGAGGATGTACAATTTTTCCTGTGACAAATTGAAATTAAATCTTCCAATTGTTCCCAGTTTAAATACACAAATGAACAAACTGCATGCATGTAGTTGTCATGGTCCATATAAGAGGAACTATTTAACCCTATATATTCAAACAACGGAAAATAACAATGCATTTAATTCATTTGACCCGACATTTCGCTGTCTTTGCAAATGACTTGCATATTTTTTTAGTCGACTGGAAATTGAATAGGCCTAACTGTTACATAATCAATTTGTGTAATTGTGGTCAAAATATTTTTAGGTCCAGCATTATTTGTTAATGTTAATAAGTTTTTCTTATTGAACCAATAGCATTGAAATGATTGAATGAGTTTGGGATGATTTTTTATTTTAACCATGATCATGATCACTCTACATGATGACTTTGCATTTTTTTAAAAATGATATATGTCCTTTAGGTTAGAATCTATATAGGCCTAGTTATTTAACAAGTTGTGTCTAGCAGGCCCAATCTCTGTAATGTACATGTTGTCCCGATGCATGGATGTTAAAGACCAGCCTATAACGCAAAATGCAGACTTATAATTAGTATTAATTACCGTTCCTTTAAAGGGTCATGTGACACCAAATACACGATAAATTTATAAAACTTATAAATACACGAGTCAGAAATTTCTCATAGCCCACCCTTTTACCGCGCATTATACTGCCATATTTCAATTGTGTTTTGTAGATTATGAAAATTAATGCACGGCAAGATCGATGTTGGAGCATGTTAAACTCGCAAATATTAGGCCTAAATTAAGTAATAATCAAAGGAACAGTCGATCAAGTCCCAAAGTAATCTATATAATCATGTTATCAAGAATATTTTGTAACTGCTCCAACACATCACTGTTCATTGAATTGACAACAATTTGTATGCAAATTACTCATGTATTCCTTGAATATAGAGTCTGAATATGATTCCATGTCTTGGCTTTGTCTGCCTAGGCTGGAACTTAAAAAAGATTTACTAAAAAAATCAATTTTGTTGACAAGGGGGGGGGGGATGGCATTTTACCATGGCCATGGTAAATTGACATCCCCCCCTCCCAACCAATTTTGCTGTTAAATAAGGTATTGTATTATAAATTGAAGGTAACTGAAACAGATTAAATAAAAAAAAAATTCACTTACCAAATAACTCTTTAAAAAAGGCTTTACTTCACCATAGCCATGGTACAGTGACCATCCCCCCCCCCCCCCCCCCCAATCCTCAAACATTCACCTATATTTTGCTCTTTTGTTAACTTTCCCATCCAAGTTTGCACTGTTTTTATTGATACAACATAGTTCTAATAAAAATATATGAAATTATATATGGAAAAGCATATTATAGTGACAGTTGTAAGAGGGGGGTCACATTACCATGGCCATGGTAAAACGACCCCCCCCCCCCCCCCCGCATTTTGTTTTTTGAACATATTAAAGGTATATATCCGAAAACATTATTGCTGTTTGATAATGTATAGTAATGTATATACAAATAAAGTTAAGTAAACTGATGAAGATTTAATGGAAAAAGTCACTTGCCAAAATAATGTATAAGGTTTCACTTCACCATGGTAAATTGAACCCCCCATCCCTACATGACTCACATAAAAATCACCTATCCAAAACCAATTTTAATGAATTGTGATTTAAAGAATATAATGAATGAAGTAAACTTATAAAAGATTTACTAAAAAAAATCAATTTTGCTGAAATGGGAGGGGGGGGGGTCATTTTACCATGGCCATGGTGAAATGACCCCCCCCCCCCCCCCCCAACCAATTTTGCTGTTAAAATTGAAGGTAACTGCAAAAGATTAAATAAAAAAAAAATCACTTACCAAAAAAATCTTTAAAAAAGGCTTTACTTCACCATGGCCATGGTACAGTGACCACCCCCCCCCCCCCCTCCTTAAACATTCACCTATATTTTGCTCTTTTGTTAACTTTCCCATCCATTTGCACTGTTTTTATTGATACAACATAGTTCTAACAAAAACATGTGAAATTATATATGGAAAAGCATATTATAGTGACAGTTGTAAAGGGGGGGGGGGGGCATTTTACCATAATAGTATTTTGACCCCGGGGTCATTTCACCATGATTCAAAATACCATGCTACACAGATGCTGTTCTATTTAATGAATATATAAACATTTTGTTTTGTATATTAGAACAAGCTTAGTCTGACCCAACTCAGGTCTGCAGTTTTAAGTCTGAAGTGTTCTAATATAACTATATATATCTGATCTGCAATATATTTTGCAAGCAGAGGGTTGAGTTACAATAAAAGTTTAAGTCTAAAAATAATATGCGAGGTATTCAATTATTTGCTTCAATACATTTATTTTCTTAAAGTTGAATTTTATTGCAGATATGCATAAAATGTTTACAAGTATAAAATGGCGGGGAGACTGTGTTTATGAATACTCCTTATGATTTTATAAATACATTTTTATTGTAACATGTCCCTGTGACTGATAAGGGGTAGTTTTAGTTGTTGGAGTCCTGGAGTTAACAAAATAAAGGGAGATAACTTATATTGTTAAAATTTCAGGTCTTATTGGTGTCAACAATGGAAAGATTGTGGACTTTGACTTGAGAACAAGAAGATGTAGTATATTGTGTATGTGCCAGTATCATCTGGAAAGGTCCGAGACTGTTTCAAAACATTAATGTAATGTTAATTGGACAAGTTTGTAGAGTTAGTCAGAATTGTATATAGATCATTTTGCGTATCTATAAAACTGACTTGTACCAGTCCATTCACTCTAAGTTTACTCTTATTACCATGAGACTGTGTGAAAAACATTTTATTTTAATTCAACTATATACAGTTAAACCAGCTGTCTAAACCCAAAGGCACTGGAACCAAAACTATTAGTCTGTTGTTTAAACAATTGTCGGTTTGTTTAAAGGTAAGGTATAAGTTGTTAGAACTTGGTTATATATAAGACAGGAATTCTTATTACACAGCAGCCAGTTTAATTAGTCAATGTCAAGTGGTAGGGTAAGGGTATTTGATAATTTTGCCTACTCTTGATCAATACCACATATTTTTTCATATTTTGTTTTGTATGAAAAAGGAGAAAATGGAAATTCATAAATTATTTGCAACTCTATATATAACATTATGACTTTCTACAGGTTTTATGATTGGACCAAGTCTTTGGAAACAAGAGTATCTTCTGCTGGGATGCAAGAGAATGAAGGACACAAAAGGCTGAACAAGGTAAGTAAGTGTTGCCTTCATAAATACCCTCAGTTTAGTGCAATATCTCAAAAAGTTGTCTCTGTAAAATGTACTGTATATATCTTAAATTTGTTGAATGATTTGTATTCATTTTTAGGTCATCTGACCCGAAGGGTCAGGATGACCTATAGTCATCATGCTTCGTCCGTCGTCGTGCGTCGTGCGCCGTGCGCCGTCCGTAAACTTTTCCATTTAAACATCTTCTTCTCATAAACCAAAAGGCCCATAGACCCAATATTGGGCTTGTGCCATGCTGGGATGAAGGGGTACCAAGTTTGTTCAAACAAATGACCTTGACCTTCATTCAAGGTCACAGGGGCCAAAAAGGTCAAAATCTTTGAACGACTTCTTCTGAATAACCAAAAGGCCCAGAGACCTGATATTGGGCCTGTGTTATGCTGGGATAAAGGGCTACCAAGTTTGTTCAAACAAATGACCTTGACCTTCATTCAAGGTCACAGGGGCCAAAAAGGTCAAAATCTTTGAACGACTTCTTCTGAATAACCAAAAGGCCCAGAGACCTGATATTGGGCCTGTGTTATGCTGGGATAAAGGGCTACCAAGTTTGTTCAAACAAATGACCTTGACCTTCATTCAAGGTCACAGGGGCCAAAAAGGTCAAAATCTTTTTAAACAACTTCTTCTGAATAACCAAAAGGCCCAGAGACCTGATATTGGTCCTGTGTTATGCTGAGATAAAGGGCTACCAAGTTTGTTCAAAGAAATGACCTTGACCTTCATTCAAGGTCACAGGGGACAAAACGGTCATAATTTTTAAACGACTTCTTCTGAATAACCAAAAGGCCCAGAGACCTAATATTGGGCCTGTGGCATTCAAGGTCTGACCACTGTGACCTTGACCTTCATTCAAGGTCACAGGGGCCAAAAAGGTCAAAATCTTTGAACGACTTCTTCTGAATAACCAAAAGGCCCAGAGACCTGATATTGGGCCTGTGTTATGCTGGGATAAAGGGGTATCAAGTTTGTGCGAACAAATGACCTTGACCTTCATTCAAGGTCACAGGGGCCAAAAAAGTCAAAATCTTTTTAAACAACTTCTTCTGAATAACCAAAAGGCCCAGAGACCTGATATTGGTCCTGTGTTATGCTGAGATAAAGGGCTACCAAGTTTGTTCAAAGAAATGACCTTGACCTTCATTCAAGGTCACAGGGGACAAAACGGTCATAATCTTTAAACAACTTCTTCTGAATAACCAAAAGGCACAGAGACCTAATATTGGGCCTGTGGCATGCTGGGATAAAGGGCTACCAAGTTTGTTCAAAGAAATGACCTTGACTTTCATTCAAGGTCACAGGGGCCAAAACGGTCATAATCTTTAAACAACTTCTTCTGAATAACCAAAAGGCCCAGAGACCTGATATTAGGCCTGTGGCATGCTGGGATAAAGGGCTACCAAGTTTGTTCAAAGAAATGACCTTGACTTTCATTCAAGGTCACTGGGGCCAAAACGGTCATAATCTTTAAACATTTTCTTCTGAATAACCAAAAGGCCCAGAGATCTAATATTGGGCCTGTGGCATGCTGGGATAAAGGGCTACCAAGTTTGTTCAAACAAATGACCTTGACTTTCATTCAAGGTCACTGGGGCCAAAACGGTCATAATCTTTAAACATTTTCTTCTGAATAACCAAAAGGCCCAGATACCTAATATTGGGCCTGTGGCATGCTGGGATAAAGGGCTACCAAGTTTGTTCAAAGAAATGACCTTGACTTTCATTCAAGGTCACTGGGGCCAAAACGGTCATAATCTTTAAACATTTTCTTCTGAATAACCAAAAGGCCCAGATACCTAATATTGGGCCTGTGGCATGCTGGGATAAAGGGCTACCAAGTTTGTTCAAAGAAATGACCTTGACTTTCATTCAAGGTCACTGGGGCCAAAACGGTCATAATCTTTAAACATTTTCTTCTGAATAACCAAAAGGCCCAGAGATCTAATATTGGGCCCGTGGCATGCTGGGATAAAGGGCTACCAAGTTTGTTCAAAGAAATGACCTTGACTTTCATTCAAGGTCACAGGGACCAAAACGGTCATAATCTTTAAACAACTTCTTCTGAATAACCAAAAGGCCCAGAGACCTGATATTGGGCCTGTGGCATGCTGGGATAAAGGGCTACCAAGTTTGTTCAAAGAAATGACCTTGACTTTCATTCAAGGTCACTGGGGCCAAAACGGTCATAATATTTAAACATTTTCTTCTGAATAACCAAAAGGCCCAGAGACCTGATATTGGGCCTGTGGCATGCTGGGATGAAGGGGTACCAAGTTTGTTCAAACAAATGACCTTGACCTTCATTCAAGGTCACAGGGGCCAAAAAGGTCAAAATCTTTGAACGACTTCTTCTGAATAACCAAAAGGCCCAGAGACCTGATATTGGGCCTGTGTTATGCTGGGATAAAGGGCTACCAAGTTTGTTCAAACAAATGACCTTGACCTTCATTCAAGGTCACAGGGGCCAAAAAGGTCAAAATCTTTTTAAACAACTTCTTCTGAATAACCAAAAGGCCCAGAGACCTGATATTGGTCCTGTGTTATGCTGAGATAAAGGGCTACCAAGTTTGTTCAAAGAAATGACCTTGACCTTCATTCAAGGTCACAGGGGACAAAACGGTCATAATTTTTAAACGACTTCTTCTGAATAACCAAAAGGCCCAGAGACCTAATATTGGGCCTGTGGCATTCAAGGTCTGACCACTGTGACCTTGACCTTCATTCAAGGTCACAGGGGCCAAAAAGGTCAAAATCTTTGAACGACTTCTTCTGAATAACCAAAAGGCCCAGAGACCTGATATTGGTCCTGTGTTATGCTGAGATAAAGGGCTACCAAGTTTGTTCAAAGAAATCACCTTGACCTTCATTCAAGGTCACAGGGGACAAAACGGTCATAATCTTTAAACAACTTCTTCTGAATAACCAAAAGGCACAGAGACCTAATATTGGGCCTGTGGCATGCTGGGATAAAGGGCTACCAAGTTTGTTCAAAGAAATGACCTTGACTTTCATTCAAGGTCACTGGGGCCAAAACGGTCATAATCTTTAAACAACTTCTTCTGAATAACCAAAAGGCCCAGAGACCTGATATTGGGCCTGTGGCATGCTGGGATAAAGGGCTACCAAGTTTGTTCAAAGAAATGACCTTGACTTTCATTCAAGGTCACTGGAGCCAAAACGGTCATAATCTTTAAACATTTTCTTCTGAATAACCAAAAGGCCCAGAGATCTAATATTGGGCCTGTGGCATGCTGGGATAAAGGGCTACCAAGTTTGTTCAAAGAAATGACCTTGACTTTCATTCAAGGTCACTGGGGCCAAAACGGTCATAATCTTTAAACATTTTCTTCTGAATAACCAAAAGGCCCAGATACCTAATATTGGGCCTGTGGCATGCTGGGATAAAGGGCTACCAAGTTTGTTCAAAGAAATGACCTTGACTTTCATTCAAGGTCACTGGGGCCAAAACGGTCATAATCTTTAAACATTTTCTTCTGAATAACCAAAAGGCCCAGATACCTAATATTGGGCCTGTGGCATGCTGGGATAAAGGGCTACCAAGTTTGTTCAAAGAAATGACCTTGACTTTCATTCAAGGTCACAGGGGCCAAAACGGTCATAATCTTTAAACAACTTCTTCTGAATAACCAAAAGGCCCAGAGACCTGATATTGGGCCTGTGGCATGCTGGGATAAAGGTCTACCAACTTTGTTCAAAGAAATGACCTTGACTTTCATTCAAGGTCACTGGGGCCAAAACGGTCATAATCTTTAAACATTTTCTTCTGAATAACCAAAAGGCCCAGAGATCTAATATTGGGCCCGTGGCATGCTGGGATAAAGGGCTACCAAGTTTGTTCAAAGAAATGACCTTGACTTTCATTCAAGGTCACAGGGACCAAAACGGTCATAATCTTTAAACAACTTCTTCTGAATAACCAAAAGGCCCAGAGACCTGATATTGGGCCTGTGGCATGCTGGGATAAAGGGCTACCAAGTTTGTTCAAAGAAATGACCTTGACTTTCATTCAAGGTCACTGGGGCCAAAACGGTCATAATATTTAAACATTTTCTTCTGAATAACCAAAAGGCCCAGAGACCTGATATTGGGCCTGTGGCATGCTGGGATAAAGGGCTACCAAGTTTGTTCAAAGAAATGACCTTGACTTTCATTCAAGGTCACTGGGGCCAAAACGGTCATAATCTTTAAACATTTTCTTCTGAATAACCAAAAGGCCCAGATACCTAATATTGGGCCTGTGGCATGCTGGGATAAAGGGCTACCAAGTTTGTTCAAAGAAATGACCTTGACTTTCATTCAAGGTCACTGGGGCCAAAACGGTCATAATCTTTAAACATTTTCTTCTGAATAACCAAAAGGCCCAGATACCTAATATTGGGCCTGTGGCATGCTGGGATAAAGGGCTACCAAGTTTGTTCAAAGAAATGACCTTGACTTTCATTCAAGGTCACAGGGGCCAAAACGGTCATAATCTTTAAACAACTTCTTCTGAATAACCAAAAGGCCCAGAGACCTGATATTGGGCCTGTGGCATGCTGGGATAAAGGTCTACCAACTTTGTTCAAAGAAATGACCTTGACTTTCATTCAAGGTCACTGGGGCCAAAACGGTCATAATCTTTAAACATTTTCTTCTGAATAACCAAAAGGCCCAGAGATCTAATATTGGGCCCGTGGCATGCTGGGATAAAGGGCTACCAAGTTTGTTCAAAGAAATGACCTTGACTTTCATTCAAGGTCACAGGGACCAAAACGGTCATAATCTTTAAACAACTTCTTCTGAATAACCAAAAGGCCCAGAGACCTGATATTGGGCCTGTGGCATGCTGGGATAAAGGGCTACCAAGTTTGTTCAAAGAAATGACCTTGACTTTCATTCAAGGTCACTGGGGCCAAAACGGTCATAATATTTAAACATTTTCTTCTGAATAACCAAAAGGCCCAGAGACCTGATATTGGGCCTGTGGCATGCTGGGATAAAGGGCTACCAAGTTTGTTCAAACAAATGACCTTGACCTTCATTCAAGGTCACAGAGGCCAAAACGGTCATAATCTTTAAACAACTTCTTCTGAATAACTAAAAGGCTCAGAGACCTGATATTAGGCCTGTGGCATGCTGGGATAAAGGTCTACCAAGTTTGTTCAAATAAATGACCTTGAACTTCATTCAAGGTCACAGGGGCCAAAAGGGTCAAAATCTTTAAAACAACTTTTTCTGAATAACCAAAAGGCACAGAGATGTGATATTGGGCTTGTGGCATGCTGGGATAAAGGTGTGTCAAGTTTGTTTAAAGAAATGACCCTGACATTCATTCAAGGTCACAGGGGCCAAAAGGGTTTGTTGTCAAGTTTACTCACTAGGAATAAGCTGAAACTTGCCAGAAATGATTCTGAGATGATGCTGATTAAGTGTTGTTATTTTTAGGTTTGTTCAAAATTCAAGATGGCCGCCACAGCCGCCATTTTGAATACACATTTTAAACTTCTCAAGTTCTACCAGTGGAATTGAGCTGAAACTTGCCAGAAATGATATCCTGAGATGGTCCCAACAAAGTGTTGTTATTTTTCAAGCCCATCAGAAATCCAAGAAGGCCACTATCTTGAACTTGGCAATCTATACAGGCATATTATAACTTGATTTAATGACTACACGTATTTTCATAGTGATTTTACAATTGGTAGTCAGATGACCGTTAAGGCCCGTTGGGCCTCTTGTTATACTGACTGATCATGACCTGAGCCTTTCATTTGTAATTTTCTGATAAAATTTGTCTTAATTTTACAAGATAAACACTTTGTCAAGAGAAATGTCAAGGTCATTACTTCACTTTAGGTAAGGGTCAAGATCTATATGAAGATTTAAGTTTAGTGTTCTACAAACATATCTTGGGTCAATATACATTTGCTAAGTATTCGTATAGCTGTCTATTGTCTATTTTGGATATGTATATATGTGAAAATTTGGAAACTGTATGTTGACAATATTTTTTTTCTTAGGTGAATGAAAATGCCTTGCTTTCTCCTGGAAGTGTAACTAAATCACATAGGTACACAGGGACTGGATTAGGAATAACACCAGTGCTATGAAGTCTACATTTTCTAAAATAACAAAAATGCATCTCAATAAAGGTAAACAATATGCAATTCAGATAAACTTGATCCAGGGATATTCTCCATGATATCCGAAGCAAAGCAAGCTTAAAAGACTCTCATTGGACGATGTTAATGCAATAATGTCATTAATAGACCAGGAGTTACGTCAGAAGAGATTTTGCTTTCATACTCCAATGAAAAGCATTTCTGCTGTTATTGTTCATATATTAAGTTTCAGTGCAAATATTACATAATTTTGAGTAAATGAATACACTATATAACTGCATATTATATTTGAAAATGTTATAACGTAGGTCTGTGCCATATTTCAAGGTTAAGGTTAAACTAAAATTAATCATTTTTATATGAAAGGAAGTCTTCTTGTATTATTTGCAGATTCTGAAAAAATAAATACTTTACGACTGATAATTCAATGTTTTCTTTGTGAATATTGCATTTTGTGTGGAAAGGGAGATAATTAGAGTGAATTACCTCCCTTGTATACAAAGAAACGGGTCACAATATGATAATATGCTATAGAGGACACCTAAATGTTAAATGTATATATGTGCAAATCTTTTGAAAAAAAACCCATTGATAATAATTGTTTTGCTTGAAACACCCAGCTTCTCCTTTGAAGGGGATTTTCTTTTAATCATCTGCCTAAGACTCATAAATCAGGGGAAACATTGACATATTTCTGACAGAAACAATGTTTACATGATTTTTATGCCCCCATCATGAAAATGGAAGGGGGGGGGGCATATATTGTATCCATGTCTGTCCCCTCCCATGGTAATGTAACCAGCTTATTTAAATAACTACTGATCCTATTGTCATCAAACTTCACATGTGTAGTATCTAAGTATGTAGAACTAATGTCATATGGGGGAAGGGGGCATTTATGTCTCACAGTCATTTCTAGTTATGAGGCTTGGTTTATTTTGTTTTAAGTCCTATCAACAGCCAGGTCATTAAAGGAGGTTTTGGAAGCGAAGGAAAGCCTGAGTACCCCGAGTAAAAACCACCGAACTACGGTCAGTACCTTGCAACTGCCTCACGTTGGTTTTGAACTTCTTTCTTTCTTTCATGAATTTCCATCAAACTTGAGTGTGGAATTTTTATACACCTGTCAAAAATGACGGGACGTATTATGGAATGGTGTTGTCCGTTCGTTGTAAACTTTTATTTGTCCGCAGATCTCCTCTTACAGTTTTCAACAGATTTTTAAAACTTGATAGGCTTGACCACCATGACATTAAGTTGTGTTTTCCTGATTTACAGTTTGATTCGACAATATTCACTAGGGTTATGTCCCTTTTGGACAAAATTTCGGCCATTATGTAGAAAACGTCAGAACTTTTTTGTGTTTCTTTCAATTCCTCTAAAGGTATGGACCTTCGAAAAGTTTTAACATTCAACATATATAACAGGTTTTGTTGAGTTATTTCAACTTTTCGCGTAACAGCATTTCATAGTTAAATAAAGGCATTATGTAGACAATGCCTTTCTGTCGTAAACTATTATTTGTCTGGAGATCTTCTCCTACAGTTTCCAATTGATATCTTTCAAATTCGCTAGGTTTTATCATCATGACATGAAGTTGTGTTTTCCTGGAAGACAGTTTGATTTGACAATATTTACTAGAGTTATGGCCCTTTGGAACTTGTATATGATGCAATTTGGGGCATCATGTAGAAACTTTTTTGTGTTTACATACCATTATAGTTCCGATATGGTACAACAGGCGTATCATGCCTCTGCTCGTGGTGCTCTTTTTCGCTTAGTCAGCCTCCAAACTGTTAGCAGTGTGGGAAGGTTATGCTGTCAGTCTTCTGTTTAGCAATGTGACATATACTATCCACTGTAGAAATTGAATGGTATCAAATATTTTCGCGTGTGGATACAATGTACATCTGGGAAAATATATAGGCAGCGATATAAGCGAAAATTTCCAAACCACGAAGTATTTCACTTTTACAGTACTAGCACAAAATCAAAATATCTTAAGGGTTGTAAGGTCAAGGTCACAGTTGCTATTTTTAGAAATTCATTGTCAGCACTCTAGTGGCTTCATATCTTCATGGATTTCATCAAACTACACATACTAATACAAAATCAAAATATCATTGATGAGTTCGAGTTTTAGGGTTATCAGGTCAAGGTCAAGTTCACTGTGGCTAGAAAAGAATTGTCAGCACTCGAATGGTTTCTCTTTACTAATGGATTTCCATTAAACCACACAATCTTATACATACAGAGTTAAAAATTCTTTGACAAGTTGAAAGTTTAAGTTTCAGTGTTGTCGGGTCAAGATCACTGTTGCTTTTTTAGACAATAATTGTCATCACTGTAGCGGCTTTGTTTCTTCATAGATTTTCACCAACTTCACACGAGGATTAACATGTCTTGGACAAGTTCAAGTTTCAAAGTTGTTTGGTCAAGGTAAATCAAAATCGACATACATATATTGCATATATCGGGTTCAGAATGCAGGCAATGTGAGGAACAAAACGAGTCCAGTGGCTCTGCGATTCTGTTGCCTCATTTTAATGCCAACTCATGAACTTGTCTTTCAAACTTATTCACCCAGATTTCTACTTATGTTACTACACACAAACTTCGAAACTGTTTTGTGCAAGTGTTTTAAAGGCGATACTAATAGCTGATTGAACTGAAATGAAAATTTGTAAATTCCGGAATATTCGAAAAGTGTTTGAAACATATCTAGAGGGTTAAAATTGGTAACATTGTATTAAATGTTATGTTTTCTCAACTGATGAGATAGCCGGACACAAAGATAACATGCTATCCCATCATTCCACTCCCAGTGTTTGAAGTAATGCCGAACAGCGTTTTTTGCATTAGTGTTTAGTTTAGCTACCTTCAGCTGATATGTTCATCATTCCAGTACACTGTAAGATTATGTTCGGTAAAGCTTGTAATAATAATAATAATAATAATAATAGACTTTATTTAAAATTCGATAACACATTGAGTCAAAGACTCGTCTCACATGTGGTCGACATCAAATTTACAATATTTACAGCAGTGTTTAATCTTCCGAAACACCTGGTCTTATTCTCTTGTATATTTACAAGGGTCTCCATGTAAATATTTCCTTTTTTCCCGCAAGTTTAATCGATTTGAGTTCGGACTATGGAATTGTTGACGCTTTGATATTTTCTGATTTTATTAAAGTGTATTCAGGATATGTCTAGAACAAATTACCACGAAGTCATCAAATTTAACCAAACACAAACACACTGTGCTGCACCTTTTAAATATAGCAATTTATACAGTATGCCGAAAAAATGAAAAGATTTGTGATAGCATAAAACGTAACTATATAAAATCGTAAGATATGAGTTTCGTTCAATGTGTATATTTCCTGTAAGTAAAGTTAAATACACTTAAACATATCATATTTTCAGATTATAACATCGACTGATTAATTCGGTTACCCTTTCTGTATATTATAAGGAAAGTATCGATGTGTGGAGTATAAAAATAATTAGAGAATACTGAAGCGTCAATCCGAACTCAAAATCGATTAAACAAGGAGCAAACTAGAACTATCATCCGCAGGGGGGGGGGGATCAGAGAATACCAAAGCGTCAACAAAACCATAATCCGAACCCAAAATCGATTAAACCAAAGGTCAAACAAGAACTGTCATCCGTAAGATAACTTATAACTCCGCAGATGCTGGTAGTTTGTAATCCTTTGATGACCTTGACTGTCAACTTACAGAAATGGGAATTTTCTTGAGAAATTCCTCATCTTGAAATCATATTAAGGATGATGAAGATCTCAAAAAAGTTAGTTCACATAAAGGTACGTAACTCCTTTTACAGAAGTCAAACTTAAAATGCTGATGCACAACTACATAACATACTGATCATTCATGTGAGGTTTCATAAAAAAAAATTATCCGGACAAGTTTTTCTCGTAAAGGGCTAACTCCCTGGTGTTAGGGGTCAAAATTTGAAATTACAATGCGATGCACAACTACATAACATACTGATCGTCCATGTGAAGCTTCAATGGCCCACCAAAAGAGAATTAAACATTTTGTTTTGTTTATATGTCCACTGGTGTTAGACAAGGGTCTGCAATGTCGATCATAACATTCAAATGAAAAGTCAAACTGCACTGCAAGGTTCCCTAATCTGAAATGAAAATGCCGATGCATACTATACTGTTAATTCATGTGAAGTTTCATCGAAATCTTCCTGTTAGTTGTTGCGGGGGTATAGATATGAACAAAAGGGAAATGTCTACATGGCAACCCCTGCAAAAGTACAAGATAATAAGACCAGGTGTTCCGAAAGAGTAAGCGTCTTCCTATTCAACGACGACACCCGCTATATAAGTCTTGGTCACATCCAAACAAATACCAAGTCCTTAAAATTAGAACCGATTCATCATTGTCAATCACAACAAGTAAACACACTAACGAGCATACTTAAACACGCCCATCTTCATATCACACAATGAAACAAAACATTTCTCAGCGAGACCAAAATTGCGACCATACAAGTTGTTCATAGCTCTGATCGACCTGCGTCTCTCGAATCCCCGTTCTGAAAGCTTGCCTGTCAGCAGTCGACATCGATCACGAAAATCCTGACAGAAAAAAGTTTTTCCTTTCGTTGTAAGAGCGAAGGTCGATATTCTTTACCAACATACGCAGACTTCTACCACGGTATGACTTCTTACCTGTGACCGCTGTCTCCAGAACAACACGTTTGTATTAATGACATTACTTTATTAAAGGCCCAATATACGGAATTTCAGGAATTTTTTCTTGATTCCCAGAAATTCTGAAAAAAAAATCCAGTTGATATATAACCATGCAAATATAAGCCTAAAACAAAGTAAACCTGAGCAGAAACTAACAAGAAACTCTTGACAGAAAAAACCAAAGAATTGAAAATAATTTATGTGTGGCCCACTTCAACAACAAACCGAAGTTAGGCTAGAAGACAGTTCAAAATGGGCGCGTGTTTACAAATACCGAGTTTTAACTTCTGCTGTACCGGTAACCGCGTAAGAATTCATCTTGCATATTGCTGATATCAGTTAAAATTAACTAAATCTTGAAATAAAATAAGTTATGAGGCATGGTTTTTGCTTCAAATTTTGCCAAAAGTTACGTACATTGGGCCTTTAAAGTGTATTCTATCATATGTAGCCAGGACTAGCGATTAAGTTGAAAATCTTATCGATTGTTTGCGGGGGTATAAATATGAACAAATGGGAAATGTCTACATGGCAACCCCGATTGTTTCCTTGTGGTGTGAACTGCAATCCTTTTTACGTTGATGGTCGTGTATATGCTTTACATTATGGTAAGGCCTAATCCGTACGCGTGGGAATTCAATAAATGATCTGGTTTAAGCCAGAAATCCTACTCTTTATCAGATCCTTAATTCTAAATATTCAAATTTTCTATAGCCCATGCATAACAGAATCATTTTTTTTTTCGTTTTAAACATATCTTATAAGGATTGGTGTTCTTTATACAGGACATCCACCATGGCAAGCTTGTAGGACTGACAGTAAAACTCAGCCAACCGATTTGATTTGAATAATATTAAACGTCAACTTTTTATTAATCTTTATTGACAGAAAAAGTCTTAGATGATGATCCAGACTCGTCACAATGATTAATGTACACAACAACCGAAACCAATAGTGTCTGATATATGTCATTTCGTCTTTTCGCTTTGGCGCCCGCGAAATAACGCAAAACGAAAAACGAAAACCGCCAAAGCGAAATAACGAAATAACGAAATAACGCCAAGTCGAAGTGAAAATAGCGCCATAGCATAGAAATAAAATGGCGTTTTTTCTATGTTCTATTTGCGTTATTTAGTTTTTTCGCTTTGGCGGGTTTTCGTCTTTTCGCTTTTTCGTCTTTTCGCTTTGGCGGGTTTTCGTCTTTTTGCTTTGTTGTCTTCCGGTTGTGGATATTAAAGAAATATATTTTCAAGTTTACTTGTTTTGTCACAGTAATCATCGCCATCTGCAAAAACTAGATGTATCTAAAACCAGGTATGAAGAAAACAAAGTAGAACTCATCGCGTCATGTTAAAAATATGCATTGGTATATTGTGCTGGTTAGTTGATATCCCAGTAAATTCCCTCTAGTGGGTTGATATATGAAGTCAGTTATAATTGATTGATATACTGGTATATTGTGCTGGTTAGTTGATATCCCAGTAAATTCCCTCTAGTGGGTTGATATATGAAGTCAGTTATAATTGATTGATATACTGGTATATTCTGCTGGTTAGTTGATATCCCATTAAATTCCCTCTAGTTGGTTGATATATGAAGTTAGTTATAATTGATTGATATACTGGTATATTGTGCTGGTTAGTTGATATCCAAGTAAATTCCCTTTAGTGGGTTGATATATGAAGTTAGTTATAATTGATTGATATACTGGTATATTGTGCTGGTTAGTTGATATCCAAGTAAATTCCCTCTAGTGGGTTGATATATGAAGTCAGTTATAATTGATTGATATACTGGTATATTCTGCTGGTTAGTTGATATCCCATTAAATTCCCTCTAGTTGGTTGATATATGAAGTTAGTTATAATTGATTGATATACTGGTATATTCTGCTGATTAGTTGATATCCAAGTAAATTCCCTTTAGTGGGTTTATATATGAAGTTAGTTATAATTGATTGATATACTGGTATATTCTGCTGATTAGTTGATATCCAAGTAAATTCCCTTTAGTGGGTTTATATATGAAGTTAGTTATAATTGATTGATATACTGGTATATTGTGCTGGTTAGTTGATATCCCAGTAAATTCCCTCTAGTGGGTTGATATATGAAGTTAGTTATAATTGATCTATACACTGGTATATTCTGCTGGTTAGTTGATATCCCTTGATAAGCCTTTTTTTCGAGTTTTGAGGAATATCCGTTTGCTCTCTTTTACTTTCATTTAAAATGTGCATTGTTTAGAAAATTGTGCATCAAATTTATTCTTTAAAATTAAATCCACTGTTTTATATTTTGAATGTTTGTTTTTACTAATCTCTAAATCAAAAATGTTTGCGTGTTTGTTTCTTTGTTGTATCTGTATTGTATCGTTTGTATATAAATATTTCCTAAACTTCATGTGTTGCTGGATTGCACGTTGTTCTGATATGGCGATAGGTATATTTTATTCGAAAATCTATGGCAGATGTGTTTTGAGATCATCTATTTTTTACACGCTACACATTGTTTCAATATTTCATTTTGTATTTTTACAGCATTGCTGGTTCATAACTTTGCTCACACGTTTAAATCACATTATGTTAATAAATTTCCAGAACTATGATTTAATGCTACTTTTATTACTACTTCTGCTTCAGCACATGGACGTTGAATCAAATCCCGGCCCAAAACTAGGAAAACTGTCTATTTTTCATGTAAATATCAAAAGTTTTCGAAATAAGTTAGATTATATAAAGGATATAGCGAGTATGACATTAAATGTTTGAAGGAGACACACTTTGACGACAAAGTTTCTACTGACGAACTACTTATAGCCTGTTTTCATGAACCCTTTTGACAAGACAGAAACTTTGCTGGGGGTGGTATATTAGTCTATGTTAATAATTTACTGAAAGTTTGTCGTTTAGAAACCTTAGAACATCCAGGTGATGAAGTTATATGGATAGACATTACTATGCCGAATTCAAATCTAACAGTCGGCACAGTCTATAGACCTGAATACAATCGATCCTTTCTGGCAAAATTTAAAAGCATCTATTGATTGTGTCCTAGATTTGTCTCAAAATGTTGTTATTGTTGGCGATCCTAATGTTGATTTACTTACTGTTTCCAATAACCATGTCCTTATCGACTTTATTAATATATATTCTTTGAAAAACCTACACGTATTAGTCTATCTAGATCTGCTTAACTTGACGCCATTTTACTATCAGATTCACTTACTTGTAAAGAGTCTTCAGTTTCACCTATCGATAGAGCAGTAAGTGATCATGAAGGTTGTATTGTAGTTATTGAATTTGCCTATTTTACCAAACCTCTTTACAAACGAAAAATGTGGTTTCAAAAGAGAGCCGACTTTCATATGCTTAATGACCTTATCAACGAATATGACTGGACAGCTTTATTTGCTAAAATTGACTCGGTTAATTCTGCATCTGATACATTTACTGACATTATTTTCGAATTTAAAAATAAATGTTTATCCTCAATATAGTTACTGTTCGACCTAATGACAAGCTTTGGATGACATCTGAACTTAGAAAACATTTGAGAATCCGTGATCGACTGCATAAAATTGCCAGGGCAACACTGCGACTTATAGACATTGACAAATTTAAAGCTCAGCGAAACAGAGTAAATAACATGGAAAAGAATGCCCGACTCCTTTTTTTACGAAAATTTACATGGACTGATTGACGAATATGCTTCTTCTGATCCGAAATCTTATTGGAAACTTGTAAAACGACTCATTGAATCCGATGGACATTACATGTTCAAAAATATTCCTTCAATGACGGACCCAACGACAAATTGCACTGTTTCTGACGAAAGCGACAAAGCCCATTTCCTTCAACAATTATTTTTGTAGTATAACTCGCATTAATGATGTTGAGGTTCCAGTTCCAGAAATTGAATCTAAAACAAATAAGCGTTAAACCACTCAGAAATAAAAGATATTTTAGAAGTTTTAAAATAAGAGAAAGCTTCGGGAGGGGATGGAATTAGCCACCATGTGCTGCAGTATACTGCAAATTCTATCTGTAAACCTCTTACTAAATACTTATTAAATACTTTTTAATATGTCCCTTTCTTCGTGTGTGTATCCAAACAAATGGAAACTTGCAACTGCTGTGCCTCTTTTTAAAAAGGATGATCGCCATACGCACTGCAACTATAGACCTATATATCCATATTATCTACTGTTGGTAAAGTTTTTGAGCGTGTAATCTACAAATATATGTATAATTATTTCTTTGAAAATCACTTGTTTTATCGATTCCAATCAGGCTTTATGCCTTGCCATTCTCCTGTTTATCAACTTTATGAAATTAACCATAAAATTTGTATTGCATTAGAAGAAAGAAGACATACCTGTATTATTTTTGATATATATCAAAAGCGTTTGATCGTGTTTGGCACAGGGGCCTGATAGCAAAGGATTGTCCGGGGAATTTTTAGATTGGCTAAAAGATAATCTACATCATCGCAAACAGAAAGTTTTAATTGGAAATTATTATTCGGAACTAGGTAATATTGACGCTGGTGTACCTCAAGGTTCAATACTCGGGCCACTTCTTTTTTTAATGTATATTAATGATATTACTGACATACTTGATTCTGCCTCTAGATTATTTGCAGGTGACACATAATTACTTTATTCTGCTTTTTCATGTTACGAAATACAAACTGTTCTCAACAAGGACCTTGAATCTTTAAATCAGTGGGCTAAACGTTAGTTTGTTTCTTTTAATCCTCAAAAAACAGATGTTCTTTTTATTTCAAACGCTAAACGATATTGACGATGATTTGGACCTGACATTTGATGGGAAAGACTTAATTTTTTACAGACGTGCATAGACATTTAGGAATTAATTTTGATTCAAGCAGGAGATGGGGAAGTCATGTTGAGGCAGTTTATAGTTCGGTTATGAAAAAAATTAATGCTTTACGAAAACTCAAATACATATTGAAAAGATATTTACTTTTAAAAATATATAAATCATTAATTTTACCAGTTTTTGAATATGCCTGTGAATTATGGAATGGTTGTACTGTTTTTGAATCAGAAAAATTAGAAAAAGCACAAAGAGAGACGGCTCAAATTATAACAGGACTGCCTTCGTATGCAAAATATGATTCATTATATTTCGAAACTGGTTTAGAAACGCTATAAGAAAGAAGAAAAAGGCGGAAATTGAATAGTTTATATAAAATGAAAAATAATTTAACCCCAAGCTTTTTATCGACTCTTTTGCCAAACACGGTGGGAGACAACAATCGATACAATTTACGGAACCAATTTAATTACAGTATTCCTTCTTTTAGACTCTCTTCAAGTAATTTATCTTTTCTGCCATCAAGTTTACATCTTTGGAATTCATTAGACAATGAAACAAAAACATTGCCTTCTTTGAATAGCTTCAAATCTTCTATATGTAATGGTGTCAATTCGTCTCCACCATCTTATTATGACTTTGGTGAACGTAAGTTAAATATATTACACACGAGACTCGGGCGTCAGTGCAGTTCTTTGAAAACAATATTTGTTCTGTGTAAAGATTGTTGATAATCCATCATGTACTTGTGGACATTCCTGCGAGGATGTTTGATATTTTTTTCTTAGAATGCAAGCTTTTTAATACAGCACAAGTTGCACTTTTTCATAACATCACTGATCAATTCATTGAATATTTATCCAGTTAATTTTAGATCTAGATTTAATTTTATTTGGCAACGAAACTCTGTCAGTAGATACAAATACTGAGGTGTTCAGACACATGCAACTTTTCATCAAATCCAGCAACAGGTTTTAAGTGTAATATTATTCATTGTAAAAATGTATTGTATGCTTTGTTAAATGATATCATGCAAATATCTATATGCACTGTATAAGAGGAAAAGGCGTTGATAAGTTGGAATAATTTGTACCTTATCCTCTACTCAGCTTTTGGGTAATAAATATGTTTAAATAAATAAAAAAAATATATAACTTTTCACCACGCCGTGTTTGAATGTTCATTGGTGTGCTTACTTGTTGTGATTCTATCACTAGCTCCGGGTTGCGAGTTCGAATCCAACGTGGGGCAGTTGCAAGGTACTGATCTTAGGTCGGTGGTTTTTCTCCGGGTACTCTGGCTTTCCTCCACATCAAAAACCTGGCACGTCCTTAAATAACCCTAGATTTTAATAGGACGTAAAACAAAATAAACTAAACCAAGTTATTTTTACTAGGACGTGACCAAGATTTACATGGCAGGTTGCGCAGATGAAGCAAAATACGCTTTCTCTTCGGGAACACTTGGTCGTATGATCTTGTACTTTTCAAGGGTTTCCGTGTAAATCTTTCCTTTGTTCATATTTTATCATGTTTAACTGATTTTGAGTTCGGATTATGTTTTTGTTAATGCATCAGTAGTCTCGCAAAAAACAACAATAAAATTCAATTCTTTCGCAAAATTACTATTTAGTTTATGTTATTTTAAAATCGACACACATTGTATCTTTAATATCTACATTGCGTTTAGACCATGAAGTACAACACATACTTTTGACAATACAACTTTATTTAGTGTAGCACAAACAATACCTAATACACATATAATATACATGCAGTTTGGTTCGACCATCGAGTTGTGTAGATAGCCATCACATCCCCAATGGGGAAACCCACAATCTGATTAAAATACATATCCTTACTCTCACTCCGTTACATAAGGATCTGACAACATCCCGTAAGAGAGCATTGTCTGATTTCCTCTGAAAACAGTCAAAGAAAAATAGGTTCTAACTAGTTCACGATAAAATCCTTTTTACGGTTACTGTTTTACATGGACTGTATTCCAAATCATTTTTTCCAGGAGAACACACGTGGAAAATTTCCGTCGCTGGAAAAGAAGCGCGCGCTACGGGCTGTTTCGCCAATTAAACATTCAAGAGTTTCTTGGGGCTATGTACATCTTGGTCGATTTTCGGTCTTATTCTTTTATGTGATTGGAAGTGAAAATGTAAATATAACCATTAAACTGCATTGTTTCGAGACATAACACGTGGTTTACTTATGACGTCATAGATCTTGTTCAATGAGAGTCTTGTCGCTTCGCTTCAAATAACATATAGCGAAAGCCCCTGTGTCATACGCTCAAATGATTAATATTTATCATTGGCGATGATTTTGTTCAAATTGGGCTTAACCGCCTTTGTTTTTTTTAAATGAATACGACACAGGTAGTTAAATGATTTCTGGAAAACGAATAAATAAAATTAAACAAATGTTCCATTGATCAAAATATAAATATGATTAATGAAGCACTACTGACCATAACAAATCATGAAATTGACGTCATGAATAATAGCGTTACCCTGAAAGATCAACTAAATCCGTCTCACTTTGAATAATTCTGATGTCACCAATCCACAGCTACATTTTGTATATACCGCAGATATACCATTGTAAACAAAATACCGTAGGTTTATCCCTACATAGAGAATTCTCTGCACTTTTCACCTTGTCCACAAGTAATCAGGCTAATGGAATTGACCAAAATTAGGTCACCTGTACTCACTTAATTTGATATTTTGGAATCTGATAATCCTGTTTCGCATCTTTATCCATCCCTTTTCTTTTGACCTTTCTTTAAAAATTTGAATAGTAAATGTTTCGAAAAAAATTGTCACATTTTGATCACTATGATGTGTTATTAAGCTAAAAGACTTCAGCATGATTGAAGCGCAATTTTGTTTTGTTTGTTTGATTTTTTTTAAGTTAAGCATAGGAATAATATATATATATATTACAAAAATCAATTATCGACATTACTCTAATTAGCTGGTATCAAAGGCTCGGCGATAATCCTTGTAACGGAAGGCCTTGATTGCTTTCGTTATATTGATAATTTCAAATGAAACAATATCTATTCTAGTTTTCAATTACGCAGATTGAAAACGATGCGTTTCTTTTGAATTACAGATTACATGTACCTTTTGTGTTACTCTAATTGAGAGACAAATCTACTTACCGATTTTGCCAACCAATCCTTGATATAATGTCGTTGGTTATCTGCTTACTGTATGTAGAGATATACAAGGTGACACTTATATCGGTAGCATTATGTGTTCCTGTCGTTAAAGTATAGACCTGCCTTGTTTGGACATCGAGCAGAATGTCTGTCCGTTTCTTGACTTTGCTGGTCATCACTTGGGCACTGCATGATAGGGCGTCATCTTCTGGTAAGTATAATTTCATCGGATTAAATACGTTTTGTATATAATCCACAAATTTATTTTGGTGTTGTGTAAGTTTTAAATCGGTAAGTGAAGTGATGAAATGGTGCACTCACAGTAAATGTCGTTACAAGCAAAATATAGAAACTGTAATTAGCTCTCATCTGATTAAAATCATATCTTGATCTTCGCGCCGTTCTGTAAACTTCTCTCTGCCTTGTAAATGTATGGCATAAAATTACACACGTGTATGACATAAAATTACACACGTGTATGGCATAAAATTACACACGTATATGGCATGAAATTACACACATGTATGGCATCAAATTACATATGTGTATGACATCAAATTACAAACGCGTATGGCATCAAATTACACACGTGTATGAAATCAAATTACACACGCGTATGGTATCAAATTACACACATGTATGACATTAAATTACACACGTGTATAGCATCAAATTACACACGTGAATGAAATCAAATTACACACGCGTATGGTATCAAATTACACACGTGTATGGCATCAAATTACACACGTGTATGGCATCAAATTACTCACGTGTATAGCATCAAATTATACACGTGTATGAAATCAAATTACACACGTTTGTATAACATAAAATTACACATTTGTATGACATGTGTGTATAACATTGACACGCGTTTATGATTTACTGTTACAATTTAACTGTGATGTCATTATAATTAGGTAGCCTAGCTTTACCAACCCATTATACGTCAATATACAAATGTATCACCTAATGATCGAACTATTAAATTATGTTTGTTTTGTTTCTGCTTACTTCCCTAGAGTAGAAGACAAAGACGAAACCATTTGATTATGTAAGATATCCCATTTACATAATGATTCGAGGTTCTCATATAACGCTTTATAACAAACTAGATCGTAGATCGTCTCAAAAAGGTTCACAAATTATATATCTAAAGTTACATGGCCTTTGCAACCAGCACATATCTTTCTGGACTCCCTGGGAAGCATACAGCCGATGCTGCCATTTTAGCTCTCATATTAGCATTTAACAAATCCAGCTCTGCCCAACCAGGTACTCGCGATCATTCACAATTGAGTAGACTGGAACAATCGCTGTAAAGTATCGTGGCGAAATATAAAACACCGAGCCGTGCCGTGACTCGAACGCGCAACTCATCGGTCACAAATCCAGAATCCTACCACTAAACTACTATGCGGTGATTTGAACACTCAACCTTTCGGTCATGAATCCGGCGTCCCATCACTGGATTCAAGACACAAGGATGTATTTTTAAAGTCGCTTGTTCTGCATGTTTAAAACGATAACCATTAGCACGCACTGTAGTGGTATTATTACGACAAAATGCCACTAGACTGCCGTGTCGTGAATCGAACTTACAACCCTTCGGTGACGAGTCCAGCGTCCTACTCTTGTCTAACGTGCCTTGATTTGAACACCCAACCCTTCGGTCACAAACCCTGAACACCCAACCCTTCGGTCTAAAACCCTAAACACCCAACCCTTCGCTCACAAACCCTGAACACCCAACCCTTCGCTCACAAACCCTGAGCACCCAACCCTTCGCTCACAAACCCTGAACACCCACCCCTTCGCTCACAAACCCTGCACCCTACCACTAGACTACCGTTTCGTGAGCTCGAACCCGCGATTCTTCAATCACGAGCCTTAAGTAAGACATATCAGATGTATTATTCAAGTTTATTTATTTTTTTTTATTTTTTTTCCAGAATTGCCCTACAACAATTATATGTCGTTTTCTCCTATAAACATTTAACCACCCCCACCCCACCCCCACCCCTACATTCTATAACAATTTAGCAAGAAGACTCCCGTAGACCGATTAAACTTATACAAGTCGGCCATAATTCAACAGTTTTAGCAAAGTATGCATCTCGGGATAGCTCCGTGACGTGTTGACCCCACCACTCAGGGGGTTGGGGGTCAGCCCAACCATTTGTACCCTTTTGAATCCCCGCAATTGTTTTGACCTGATGTTATGCTTATTTTTAGCGGATTTTATGTATAATCAGTCAGTATTAGCATTGTATAATTTCAATCTACATGTACTTCATGTTTTTCAGAGTGTATTCATTGCTGAATAAACACATTGAAGTGAACGGAACAGAGTTCCATTTAGTCTGGAAAAAACTGTACATGAAGATGTAAATTACACAATGCTAATAATGACTTATAATACATACAATCCTCTTATTTTATCTTTATTGCTTCAAGTAACTAAATTATTCAAACGCATGGGTATCAGACAGTCAAATGAATTAGGCACACAACCCTCTACTGTTAGAGGGAATGATCAATAGCTAATTTAATGTGTCTTTTCCTTTACAGATGGACTGCAGTTTATAGTGGGCTTTATGTCGAACGTTTTCTTTGGTGATGCCGAACAGATGGCGCTGTACGTTGTTTCCCACAATCCCTGTGGTATATCGTGCCGGGTGACCTACAGCTCAGTGACTGATGAAATTGTAGTCCCAGCCTTCTCTAGTGTGACAGTTCATGTGAACGCAACACTTATGATGACCTCTAGTGATTTCTGGGAGATGAAAGGTATCGCCATAGATACCAACGCGCGGGTAGTGGTGTTTGGAATGGCGAAGCAGATTGGAACTAGCGACGGATTTATGGCAATACCAGTGAATAGACTTGGCCAGGTTTACCTTGCTTGTGTATACTTCCCCACCGCGTTTCAAACACAAATGGCGATTGTTGGAGTGGACATGAATACTGATTTAGTGATCAAATTAGCTGACAATGAGAATTCAACGGTTGTTTTCTTTGATGGCGACGTTTTTAACCCGGGTGATACCATCAGTGTAACGATACAAAGGTTGGACATTATCCAGATCCAAAGTCTTGGTGATCTTACGGGATCAAGAGTTGTGGCAAACAAACCTATCTCGTTCTTTTCTGGTAATTATCACACTTCTATACACAGTTTCGGAGGCGGCGAGCCTGTCACCTCACTCGTCGAACAGCTACTTCCGGTTGAACAATGGGGCACAATATTTATTCTCGTACCAACTCCTTTGAACACTTTTAATGACGTCATTAGAATTGTCGTCGATGTGAAACCAGTGACAATCCAAATGACATGCTTGAACTCTTTTGATAACGGTACATTTAATAGAAACTTTGTTATATATTCGTCGTTTGAAGAGTTGTCTTTTCCTGCCGGTTATTACTGTAACGTTGTGTCCAGTAAACCTGTCATGGTGGTTAAGTATGCACCTAACGACCGCACAGATGTTGACCCAACAATGATGATAGTGCCAGCGTTCAAACACTTCCGAAGTAGATATCCATTCGAGGCACCTCTAACAGCTAGGAATACTGAGATGCTCGAAATATTTCTTATGTTTGCCGTGAAAGAGTCAGAAAAGGCTGGTTTGTTGCTGGATAAGGGATCCCTTCCAGATAACATGGTCTTCAATCCTGTCCCAGGAACAGACTACGTAGGCGGGTTTGTCCGGATTGAGCCTGGACACCATACATTTAAAAACACGTATGGCCCGTTTATGACATTGCTGTATGGACGGGATTTTGCAGAAAGTTACGGGTTTCCTCTTGGGATGAATTTGGAGGAGCTAAATACGGTAATAAAAAATCCGTTTAAAGCTTAAGATTATATAGAGGATATCTAACAGTGTCTTCAATAATACCAAATATATTTCACGAGTGGGGTTAATATTTTGATACTTTTTGAAAAATATTAAAATATTAGCATCACGAGTGAAATATGTTTTGTATTACTTTCCAAACGTCGTTTGTAAGCAGCGTTCTGATTGGTCAAATTAGAAAAAGTGATATTTTTCACTAGTGTAAAATATCATATTTCTCACTAGTGAAAAATATCACTTTTATGGAATGAATAATTTTCGATATTTCACTGGTAAAAATGTAATAAATTTTGTTCTACGATTCATAAATACTGTCCCATTTTACCTAGTAATTATTATCTTATATTTACATTTCCGTTGTGTATTCCCTATATGCCCTGAGTAACGAAATAAATGTTTACACTTCGGTAAACGTTAGTCCAGCGCGTAGGAATAACACATTGTTACAGAGAGTGGCCAGCACACTTGGCCCGACGCCAACACACACTGGACACCCTTAATTCAATACATTCTGTTAAGACTTAAGTTATATTTTGTTTCTACGATTCATAAAAACTGTCCCATTTCACCTGTTGTTTATTGTGTAATCTCGACCTACAGTAGGTATGACAGGCCCCGGTTTCATCAACGTTCCTTAACTTAAGGAAATTCCATAACTTAAAAATCTCCATACCATAGGAAAGCATTACATAATTTAAGGGGACAATCCTTAGCGTGATTCCGGTCCGGGTTCCGTACCGGAAGTCATTACTGGGCTCACCCCCAGACGTTTCGGCCAAAATGGCGTCTCTTTGTTGTGTTTGCGTAGTGGATATTATGCCGAAATATTGCAGGTAAATGTAAACAAATGCTCTTTTCGGTTCTTCTATAGTTAGAAGACATACATAGCTTTAATTTCGCAGCAATATTTGTGTCAGATGTGGTACCGCTATGTATAGCTAAAGCATTCGCCGCCATGATATTTATATTGGTGATGACACTTCGCAGTATCTCGCGGGAAATTCAATCTAAATGGGTCACATGACAGAAAATGTGTACTTTAAGCATATCAAATTATTTGTTATAAACTGACGCAGTCGATTTTGTGTAAAATGTTATTCGTCAATTCATCTGTCGGCTGCTGTACCCAGCTAAACAAATAAAACGTATGTAACGTCAAGTAGCTTGTCGTCTGTATACGACAACGGGGAGGAGACGTCACGTTTGTTTGTCGTCTGTATACGACAACGGGGAGGAGACTTCACGTTTGTTTGTCGTCTGTATACGGCAACGGGGAGGAGACGTCACGTTTTTTTGTCGTCTGTATACGACAACGGTACGGAAAGAGTCAAGTTAAGGAATTTCCTTAACTTAAGGAAAGTTGATGAAACCGGGCCAGATATGATGTTGAAAGGAACATAACAAACAATAATGTGACGTCACAGGAAAACTTGTGTACACAAACTAATGGCGATTAGATTCATGATATTCACTGTAAAATAACATCAGATAACCGAGGTATCAAAATCGGTATTGTACATTGCCTAGGCAGTGATATGGTCGCCAGGCTTAATGTCCTCCAAATTAGATGTTCGCCAGTCAAATGAATCCTGGCCCAGTTCTTTCTTTGAAGTTGTAATTCTCAAAGGCGACTGCTATTCACTTCACAGAATCATTTGTACTGAACTCGTTGCTTTATATTTAAAAGGAAAGACGTTGTAGGTTTAGATCTTATATAAGAGCCGCAATTAATAATTACAGGCCCCTTCTCCTGACTCCAGGCAGCTTGATGTGGACGTGAACACGTAATTCACTAGATCCGACTAAAGCAAATCAATTTCCGAGTGGGTGTAAGCTTTGTCGCAATCTGATTAAAATACAGATCCTCACTCTTACTCTCGTGTGTAGGATCTGACAGCGACCAGTATAAGGTCATGTGCAGATGACCTTTATTTTTTTCATATCTAGGAAATGAACAGCCAATCAAAATGCACCTTGTAAACTGTGTTTGGTAAAGGAACAAA
The DNA here is from genome assembly GCA_947623455.1 of Mimachlamys varia. Taxonomy (NCBI): domain Eukaryota; kingdom Metazoa; phylum Mollusca; class Bivalvia; order Pectinida; family Pectinidae; genus Mimachlamys; species Mimachlamys varia. Next base: position 24,658,830 of record OX392545.1, read on the forward strand.
GATGACGGCGGATCGAAGAGAAGAGAACATCATTCAGGGCGTTATATAACAATTTGATACGTATATTTTATGATAAATTCTTTACCTTCAGTTATTTTTTCGGACAAACGAAAAACTACAAATGAAACAGATAATGCGTAGAGACCGCTGAACTGGGTGCCGCCATTTTTGTAACATTTATTTCCTAATTGTTTCCTTGACACTGCCTCAATTTTGGCCTTTATATACAGGAGCGTTACCCACTATGAGGAAGATTTTGGGTTCATGTCAGAATCTCAAAACTCCATACATGCTATTCCATGCTGATCGCTGACGTTATGGGAGTAGACAGTAAAAGATGACCGGGTGGGGTGGTCTGTTGGGGGCCTTCGGTAGAATACTTCAGTGTGGTAGCACTTTATAGTCACCATCTGATCAATACAACGCAGCCTAGTAAATATAAACACACTAAACACATACACCCAAATCGAATACACCGGGAGCCGCCGTCTTCTCAGTTGATAGGACGCAAAACCTAATCAAATCAAAACCAAATAAATTCAATGTCACGTTTAGAAAATAGAAGAATTGATGCTGGTTATGTAGACTAATAGCCCAAAGAATAACTGTGCTAAAAGAACATGATATTATCAAAGTCTAGTTTGAAACGTAAGATGAAACATACGTGTATGGTCCAGTTGCTCAAAAGGTAAATAGCTTATTTTATTTTAACGACTCTTTTAACATCTTAGTAATTATGCTATTGCAAAACACATACTTTTACACAACTAAACCATTTGATTCGGTTTATAGCTGTGCAAAACCAAAAACTCAAATATGCACTTATACAAGTGTAACTGAATGCACTAGTAAAGGTTTAATATATTGGCCCTGTTTCAATTTCTGTTGCTTGCCTAAGATTTTGCATCCTTCTATTAGTAGATTTAAAGATCGCAACGAGAGAAGTAGACTAAATGTGATAGCAATAAGGCAGTGATATGACAAGTTATTAACATATTGGTCTGTAGACAAACACTGGTATAAATTGGCCCCATATGTGCAAGGAATCCGTGTTAGATGTGTTAGTTCAGATTTGTTTTGTAGTTTGAAGTTTATGTGTTGCAGATGGAGCCACAGCCGCCCTGGCCTGCTTGCGCGTTCACTACGGATGTGAATGAACCGATTACAACAGACCCACAAACAACCACGGCTGACACTTCAACTGCTGCTGAAGCCTACCAGAACGTATCAACCACACAAACTTCTGTTTCTGTCGTGACTGATGCATCGGTCTTACCTTCCACCCAGGGCATGACGTCACACAGTAGCAACATAGCATCAACTACGTCCTGTGAGGGATGTAGTCAGTCCACAACTGCCCGTCAACAATTGGTACCTACAACTGACGACACAACGTATCCTCCAACAGGTGTCGCTTCAACCGAACTAACAACAACATGTGTTACCATGGTAACGTGTAATGCAGTCAACCAGTCAAGTCATGTTGGGTGTCTACAACTTTGTCAATCTCAGTGTAGACCGACACTGGATTCACCTTTAGACATCAACGGACAGCGGGTAGACCCTAAACAGACTTCGCGGTACAGGCGTTCTCTGACGTCAGCAACGGATAACCGGTTGTCAGTGGTCATCTGCGGGTCAGTAGGGGGCGCCATTTTGTGTTGCCTCGCTTTGGGAATCATTGTGTTAGACTTAGATAACCTGATGTCTATGTTCAGGCGGATAAAGCGAAACGTCTGTCGGCAACACTTGGATAAGCCTAGAGAGAAAGTAATAGTAAGGATCTAGTCAGAAAACCTGTTGATGTCAGATGCTGATCATGATTTCGAAATGATTCTGTCTCCTGAATCATACAATTCAACAAAGTACTGGTTCAGTCAAACATCTAGATCTAAATGATTCCGTCTTTAAAATCATACAGGCCAAACAATCGTTATCAATTCGAATGCACAGGATGAAATGATGCCGTTTACACTATTTACAAGTGAAAATCGCTGACGCTCATGCTTGAAAGTCTCAGATATAGATTTAATTGTTTTGTGTTAGGATCCGTTTCGAACGCTTCTTTTGATGAAATAAAGCTTTGAAAAAAATATAACTTTTTTTTTCTTTTTTACTCCAAATTTTCCAAAACTTACTCACAAAACAGTAAATTCAAAACTTAAGGACAAGGTACAGGACAATTAAATTCGGCGAGGTGTTTTTACCAAAACTTGTTATTTTACAAAATACTGCAAAATACATGACCAAAAAAGACCACAAAGTACATTTTGTGATGGAAAATCGATAATTTCAACCATATTTTGGTATGTTTGGTGGTTTTTCTGATATTTTTGTTATATGCCTAAAAACGCGTGGACGTTTGCGAAAGATAATAAAAACATTGAAAATAATTTCTTGTTTCTTAATATACACAGAATGATAGACGAGCCTTCGATTTTTGAATAAATCTCTCTTTCAATTGAAAACCACAGAATAGGATAACGTACTCGTCACAAGAACGGCAACTTACGCACATTCTGAACACCGATCACATCTGAATCAAATTAAAAAAAATTCCCATTGCCGATCGACAAATTTATGTGGCACGCCACATAACCACAACAAAAAGCTTACCGTCTGCGGTATGACGAGTTATGACATTATGTCAGATCTCTTAAATCAAAATCTTCCCGTTGCATGAAGCGAAATATACTCCTCTGCCCTGCATTTTGAACTATTTACTATCTTTTATTTTTGTAAATGTTGGATATGTGTCAAATTATGTCACGACGAGATCGGAACTCAAAGTAACGCACTACTTTCATAATACAGTTTATACTATTATTCATATAGCCTTCTGAATTTGATATTAAACAAACAAAATTTAAGTAAAAAATTATATATGCTGAACGTTCCTTACTGTGTCTGGTCTGTTACAGTCAGCCCAGGTCCGCAAGATGTGAAGGAGCATACGAATCATTAACCAGTCAACACTTTGGATAAAGTTCACTGATATTTATTTAATCGTACACGGCTATTCATAAGTCAAAATAAATTAATCTTGTTTGAAACAAGCATTTTCAATGGCTTAAAAAATATGTTATCAGCCCATAACGTAAACAAATGACGTTGCCGTTTATAACGTCTCTTTTGATTGGCTGATGCAACAGCGTACACATTTGTAAGAGAAAATAGTCCATCAATAAAGTGAATTTTCGCATGGCATAGATTATATTATAAGTATTCACTTGAATATATTTTTATGTTACGGGGTTATAACACAAAAAACCGGAGTGTACGCTTCGCGGTTTATTTAGAGTACATTCCGGGTTTTTTGTGTTATACCTCCATATGATAAAAAAATAGATTCAAGTTAATCCTAAAATAACAGATACAACAATTTACCCTAGAAACTTTGGGCTAGAATATTTGCTCTATTGTTTTTTAATTGACTACTACTCTAGGGGCTAGACCAGAGATATATAAATTTATATGTATAGGGGGTTACCCATATTTATATGGTAGTGTAGGTTAGGTTCTAGGCTTCAAAACAACTTTGGGTTCTCGCTCCAAATCCCTATAGATTTCCCCCAGCATGCCTCAAAAGTTTCCGTTGGACGAGAAACCATGCTGGTCATATCTTAGCCATTTCCTGAGAGATTTGGGTCAACTTGTTTTGGGCTTGGGAACACGTTTAAAACCTTAAAAAATCGATATGGAGTCTTTATCTTGTGATTCAAATGTCAATCAATCCATATTTCCGCATATTTACTCATCAATTAAATATAATTAATAAAGACATTGAAATGTTCTTTGGTATGTTGATTCATCATGATAAAACGCAGTTCAAATTTTGATTTGGTGACGTTCCACCAATACATTCAAAAGTTAGGCTGATTTAAGTTGAGAATTTGAATTAAATAAGGCATGATCCAACGTGGAACCTTGTCGAACTCCAGTAAAACTTGTGTAAGATATTCTCTCTTTTGGACGAATTCCCATAAAACTTTCAGTATTTATTCAATTTACTTTGGTCAGGTTGAGTTTGGTCGCAACATCTTTTGTTAGAATGTAAGGAGTTTTGCATATACTTCAATCACTAGCTTTAATATATCCATGATTGTCATTTGTCAATGTGTTTTTAAGTTACTTTTTAGCTCAAATCAGAACTGACTAGCATGATGAAAACGGCCAATCGTAGGGCTACGATTGATTCTGCGGTTTAGAAACTTTGTATTATTGCGAGCATCGATTTTTGTCATATCTCACTTTAGGATTTTATCTGATCGCACTCAGGTCGTGTACACACCAGCTTATCTCGGATGTACTTTTTGCAAAAAATACAAAGCTCCTCTTCAAACTCAACCGCAGCAGGGGCGTAGCTGGAGGTATTTTGATGTGCAAGCCCACGACGTTTTCAATTTTTGGGGAGGGGGTGGGATGGATGGATCATATTTTGAAATGGTGCCATTGTTTTGACTTGTTTGAATCATCATTGTCTGGCCTAACATTATACAAATTATTAATCCGAAAATGGAATACCATATGTTTTATTTCCATGATGTATGGAAAAAAAATCATTATCCATACCTTTCTTATGTCATTAACTCATCAGTAAGTAAAACCAGAGACATTTACATGTAAAACCATCTTTGATATACATACGTCTCTGTTTATAATCATATATGTTCTGTGCAGGACTCAGGAAGTAAGAACTCGTGCTTGTGTTCTTAAGCATAATTTTGTATAATTCAAACAGGCCTAGTTTCACGAAAGTTCCCTGACTTAAAATTCTCCATAGAAATGCATTAAAGAATTAACAGGAAAATCTTAAGTTAAAGAAATTTTCCTTAATTTCTGTCATGCTTTACAAATACAGATTTACTATAAAAAAAAACAGAGAGTACCAAAGCGTCAACAAAACCATTATACGAACTCAAAATCGTTTAAACTAGAGGCAAAATATGAAAAAAGGAAAGATGTACATGGAGACCCTTGTAAAAGCACAAGAGAATAAGACCAGGTGTTCCGGAAGAGTAAGCGTCTTCTACTTTATCGACGACAACCGCCATGTAAATATTGGTAACAATCAAATAAACATCAGGTTCTCAAAATGAGAACCGAGTCCTCATTGTCAATAAAAACAAGGGAGAACACTAATGAGCATACTCATAAACGTCATATCACTTAAAGATACAGAACATGTCCCATGAAACCAAGATGGCGACCATAAAACTTGCCCAGTCTTCACCAACCAGCACCTCTACTCCCTGTGCCATAAGTTTGTCGTCAGCAGCTGATATCTATCACTAAAACCTATTATGACATGGTTTTATAAAAATAAGTCGGCCTAAGTGAAGGTAGTTTCAAACTGATGCTTATGTTTTGATGTTGTTCGGTATTCATTTGTATAAGAATTTTCTCACGATAAATCCATTACCTATATTGTTGTAGTGAGCTGTATTATAAATATTATTTGAATTGTGTTGGCTGCGGTCGACGACATCTTGCACAATTATATATGATTTAATATGTATGTGTATTGTAATCCTATATGCTATTGCATTCGGAAAGAAATTGAAGTATTTATAGCAAACAAATTTTCTGCAGCCTAATATGTTAATCTGACGAGTCGAAAAAAGGAGTAACAATATCAGTGGACTTTTAAGAATATAAGTTGAATTATGAAATTTCTCGTCTTTAATACACATACTTTGGAAAATGATGTGCAAGCACGGGCTTATGTGCTTACATGGCAGCTACGCCCCTGCGCAGCATCAATCAAAGCTAAAAATACCACTATTAAAGAAAACGTTTGCCAAAATATCTCAAGAAAAGGCCAAGATATGACCAGTATGTTTTCTCACCCAACGGGAAACTTTTGAGGCATGCTGGGAAAAATCTATAGGGATTTCGAGCGAGAATCCAAATTTGTTTTGAAGCCTAGAACCTACGTTACCATATTAAAATGGGGTCCCATATACATATGAATGAATACAATTCTGGTCCAGCCCCAGAAGTATACGCTGTTTGTAAAGTTCTGTATATAAAATGTTGATTATAAATCATACTTTCGTACTTAAACCAATCTTGCAACGGTAATAATTCGCATATTTATGATGTATTAGAGGAAACACGAACACACTTATAAGAAATGTCTAAAATACTATGCTAATATGTAACAAATGTTTTATTTGACTTTTAGAGGCGAATTCAAACGAAACGAAATGTGCCAAGGCAGTAGATGACGAAATAGAAAATCCAGTGCAGTTTGAGAAGAATGCGATAATTGAAATAAAATAAGATATTAATAAAGTCAAAATATGACCCATACCTGACGTAAATTACGTCAACTTCTAACCAATATCTGACGTGAAACTGACGTCCTAGTATGTACGTAATTCTGACGTCAGAAAATGACGTCATTGTAGCTTTCACTTTTGATCAACATTTGACGTAACACTGACGTCAGAATTTGTAGTAAATCTGACGTAAATATGACGTCCAATGCCTTCTTGGAGTGCCCTTGGTTTAAGATAATACATTTCCCGGTCGACCACGCAAGTCCCTGATTTCGCTCGTACGTCCTGTTTTATACTCCCTTAGGCTACCAACCGGTTTTCCCACACTGACAAAGTGTCAAGAGTTTTAAAATGTATATCTATTTCCCTGTACTCTGTTTGTTACGTTCATTTACGCTTTTTGCTCTCCTTGAATACGTCATAGTAAAATCAACTTCTGGATAAGACAAGATGACTTGATTGAGCATTTCATGTTCAATAAAATTTCAAATGGGCGTAACGGAAAATCGATTTGATTCAAAGTCGAGTGTCGCTTTTCTGTTTTCTTCAAAAGACAGATGCACGCCTTGCAATTAACAAACTGCATGTATTCATGTCATGACATGGTAGTGAAACCGCTACAGTATCACGACATGGTAGTGAAACCGCTACAGTATCACGACATGGTAGTGAAACCGCTACAGTATCACGACATGGTAGTGAAACCGCTACAGTATCACGACATGGTAGTGAAACCGCTACAGTATCATGACTTGGTATCGAAACCGCTACAGTATAATGACATGGTAGCGAAACCGCTACAGTATCGTGACATGGTATCGAAACCGCTACAGTATCATGACTTAGTAGCGAAACCGCTACAGTATCATGACATGGTAGCGAAACCGCTACAGTATCATGACTTAGTAGCGAAACCGCTACAGTATAATGACATGGTAGCGAAACCGCTACAGTATCGTGACATGGTGGCGAAACCGCGACAGTATTATGACTTAGTAGCGAAACCGCTACAGTATCACAAAATGGTAGCGAAACCGCTACAGTATCACAAAATGGTAGCGAAACCGCTACAGTATCACGACATGGTAGCGAAACCGTCACAGTATCACGACATGGTAGCGAAACCGTCACAGTATCACGACATGGTAGCGAAACCGCTACAGTATCATAACATGGTAGCAAAACCGCTACAGTATCATGACACTGTAACGAAACCGCTACAGTATCATCACACGGTAGTGAAGCCGCTACAGTATTATGACATAGTAGCGAAACCGCTACAGTATCATCACACGGTAACGAAACCGCTACAGTATCATGACACGGTAACGAAACCGCTACAGTATCACAAAATGGTAGCGAAACCGCTACAGTATCATGACACGGTAACGAAACCGCTACAGTATCACAAAATGGTAGTGAAGCCGCTACAGTATCATGACACGGTAACGAAACCGCTACAGTATCACAAAATGGTAGCGAAACCGCTACAGTATCATGACACGGTAACGAAACCGCTACAGTATCACAAAATGGTAGCGAAACCGCTACAGTATCATGACACGGTAACGAAACCGCTACAGTATCACAAAATGGTAGCGAAACCGCTACAGTATCAGGGATATGGTAAATACTAAAATTACCTCAATATTATTCAATTTTCTAAAATATGCCTTTAGTCCACCTTGTTCTTATAAGAGATTAGAAAAATGTTGTTGTTTTCTTTATTTTTTTTCCAATTGATCATAAAATCTTTCCTTATAGGGATTGAAAGTCATTTTTTTAAACTTTCATAGTGCTATGAAAGGTCAGCCGTTACATCCATATTGAATGAAGCCCGCTAGGGCTTCATGTTAAATATTGATGTAACGGCTGACCTTTCATAGCACTATGAAAGTTAAAACAATGACTTTCAATCCGTATATTTACATTTTTACTATTGAACAATTGCTTAACTTAATTTATATTTTTTCCAATTAATAGTTTATTACCTGCGTTTGTATATGTGTCGTCATTTAAACGACTTCGGTGGAACAGCCCAGCTTGAATAAAATTGGCGCCAATGATAATAATTAGTCATTTGAGCGTTTGACGCAAGGGAATTCTCCATGTTATTCGAAGCGGCGCGACAAGACTCTAAATGAACATGCTTGATCTATGACGTCATAATTAAACCACATGCTACGTCTCGAGAACCATTGCTTTCATACTTTTATGAAAGGTATTTTTACTGGTAATTTTCATATAGTGGGTTGCAGCGCAAATGTAAATATATGTAGATAAATGTCAGAAGATGAATAACGTCTTTATACACTACAGCACACGACACTAACACAAATCACCATCTATATTTCTCCTCTTGTTTGAACCACGGTGAAGCGAACCTCCAGTTTTGACAGTTCCTCTAAATACTCTCAACATGTTGACAAGGTTATCGATGTCCAAAGCGACTATCCCCAGAAATAGACCTACCAATATGGCGCCCCCTACTGTTCCTGTTATAACGACCGATAACCGGTCGTCCGGGGCTGATATCAAAGTTCGTTTGTACCTTGAAGTTTCTTTCCTGTTCACTCTCTCTAGACCCATTGTTGTTGCTGCCGTTCCATCGCTAGCGTTTGGAATTGCATGACAAACGCGACAAGACCAAATGCACGTGGCATTGTTCTTAGGAGTCGTTGTCGCGGCCATTGTTTTGTCTGTAGCAGACGAGGAACTCTTTGGCGTAGAGTCTAATTTATCGGTAGTAGAAACTTGATCACCAGGTATTCCTGTTGTACCCTCTAGTAATGCTGTAGTAGGCGAGGATGTGTCTTTACTTGTCGCTAGTAGCATTGTATTCAATACAGGTGGCGCTGTCGTCGATACAGTAGAATATTCTGGTATACCCATTGTAGACGGAGATGCCGAGGTACTAGATGTAGTAGTTACCGTTGTATTAAACTCGGGTGGGGTTGTTGTTGACACGGCTCCAGTAGATGTTTCAGGTAATCCTGCGGTAGACTCTGGCAGCGCAGTGGATGAGCTAACACCGGCACTAGTTGATGTGAAATGTGTTGTCGAAGCCTCTGTCATATTTTGAGCAAGAAGTGCGGTTGTGGTCTGTTCAAATGACGTTGTTTTGTCTGTGGTGTGTCCATCTGTAGGATTAATCGTTGATTCTGTAGCTTTCAATGTAGTTTGTAGCTGAGAAGTAACATCAGCTACTGAATTCAAGCCGTTTGTAGAATACCCTGTCCATGTTGTTTTTTTAACATTGTCTGTCGTAGTAAGTAGTTCCTCAGTTACTGGTAAAGAGACCGTAGTCGAACAGCCCGGAATTGTAGTCGGCATCGGCTGGACCTGTGATGTGAAAAATGAAAAAGATAGTGTAAAAAAAAAGAATCAACATATTTACTTACTCTCAACGTACTTATTTTTAGCCCTCATATTATAACCGAATTTTAATAGATAAGCGCAATGGCAAATTGGCACACTCACAATAGTTGCTGTAGAAAATATTATACACAAGCTGATTAGCGTAATCATGAGCTTGCAGAATGCTTTCAGTGTGAAAACAGTTGAAATAATATCACCGCTAAATCATGTACGTTTACAGTATCATCATTGATTGATTGATTAATTGATTGATTGGTTGATTTATTGATTGATTGATTGATTGATTGATTGATTGATTGGTTGATTGGTTGGTTGGTTGGTTGGTTGGTTGATTCATTCATTCATTCATACATTCATTCATTCATTCATTCATTCAGTCAATGACGAACACGATTTCATACATGTTCAAACCCACTTAAATTCTTCACTTCTTCAGACTTGAGGTTGTTATGTTTTAATGTTGGGTTTTTTTGTTGTTTTTTTTTTATATCTCGCATTCCATCGTTATATTCATTTTCATAATGCTAAAGTAACAAACGAAAAGGATGTTTTTTCACTGATATAATTCGAAGTATTATGAAACCTTACCGGTTCTGGATCATCAAAGTCCATACCGAGAGGGAAACTGTAACTCTCGTCGACATCAATACCAAAGATAATAGCCATGAAGTCGTCATTGGCCCGCAGGGTATAGTAACCAGTCTGGATTGAGGTCACAGCCACTGCGTATCCTGTATCATGGACAAGGTCAAAGGTGAGGATTGCGGATAAGGGGACACCAGACAATTCAACACTGTTCTTGTGTGCATCTTTCACGACCAACACAAGTAAAATATATAAAGACGCACTGTTCTTTTTCGTCCGCGGAGCTTCGAACGCGTAGGAATCTGTGAAATGTGTGACGTCGGGTATTATTGTCATAGTGGGATCCTTCGTGATGTCGTTCATCGACACATACATAACCATCATGACAGGTTCATCTGACCTGAAGAAGCAGTTGGTCTGATATTCTATTTCAAAAGTTAACATAGGTTTAAGGACAAAAGATTCATATGCGGCCGTGGAAAACAACCGCGTACAGATTTTAGCTATCATTGCTGTCGTACAGGTAGTGTCTGATATGACTTTCACAGTCACTGTTCCGGTCGGTACCGAGGGAACTATAAACTCCGTTCCCCACTCACTTACTGGCAGCATCTGTTCCACAAGGTGCCCAGAACCTCCGCCGTTCACGTCAGTATAACTGTTACCGCTGTAGAAAACGATCTTTTGGTCAGTTGTCACGCGTGACCCCGAAAGGTCTCCTAAACTCTGCACTGCGATGACCTCAAGTCTGTTTATAGTTGTGCTGATAAAATCGCCAGGATGGTACACCATGGGCCCAAAATGAGAGTCGGAAGCATTTTCATTGGCAGAAAGGGCAATAACAACAGACGTACTGTCCTTAACGCCGATCAGGGCTATCTGGGATTTTCTTGTAGAAGGAAAATGTACGCATGCGCGGTACACCTGACCCAGATTGCTGCTTGGAATGGACATGAATCCGTCTGATGATCCGTACTGTTTTGTCAGACCAACAATGTTCACGTCATCTCTGTCCGTAGTTACTAGGATACCCTTCTGACCCCTCGATTGGGACTTCAGCATCATGACTGACGACACACTTATGTTAATGCGCATGCTCGTTAAAGGAGGGACACTGAAGGATTGAAGCACTGTAGTGTAAGACACATCGCCTCGAATGTCAAAGGTCGAACTAGACGTCACGTGTACCTCTAAGGGACCATCCGTCTCCACAGCCAGCGGGTTAAACATAAAACCAAGCACGAACTCCACAGGGGTTAAACCTGTAATTCATAAACATATAAACATTGAGAAACACATTTTTTGATGATGTGGCAGAAATTCGACTTTTCAAGCCTGTGCGAACGGACAGGCAAGAGGCACCATCGAATCGATATTTCATTAAAGTCGAATTGGCCGATAAGGGGATTGATGCCATTAACATCAGCAATATCTTACAACAAAAGACTGTTCAAGCTAACATACCACAGTACCTCCGATATAAAAGGTCACCGATTATTTCCTACAGTTATTCTATACCTATTGCGCCAAAGCTTTTCAATTACAAGCAAACATTGCAACAATTGAATATAGTATCGAGAGATTCCATCCATCAACTGGCATGTGAATATCAAGATTCTTATGGACTCGGTGGAAGATTACGCCAGACAATGGACTAAACGTGAACATGCTGAATTGGATTCACTTTCGGAGTGGCTGAAGTCTATCAGGTTCTCTATGCAGAAAAGAATCAGCAATTTGCGTCACAAAATGAAAACTAAGCCCAAGTCGATATTTCTTGACCACGATGTTCGAACAACACTCAACGACCTACATGACAAGTATGTGATTGTGTCTGCAGACAAGGAATCTTATAGCCTGATCCTAGTTTGCAAACACTATTACTTTCATTGTTTGCAAAAAGAACGGGGCCTGCTTGATAACCAATGTAACCCTACTTATGCATTAACCGGTTTTTCGAAAGATGAAATACTTTTCAATCATACATCAGTATTGCAATCATTCAAAATACATTATTGTACCCGTTAATGATAAAGACGCTGACTTACCTCGGCTATATTGGATACCTAAAATACACAAGGGTCCGTATAAGCAACGTTTTATCGCCGGCTCGTCTCATTGCTCAACCAAGCCATTATCAAAACTTCTTACTACCATTCTTAGTACCGTTAAATCGGGGCTTCAGTCTTATTGTGACAGAAGTGGCATTAATGGGATGTGGATTTCGAAAAACTCGCAAGATCTTCTGATCAGTCTTGAGCACCCCCTCCAAAATGTTTCGTTCATCAAAACATTTGATTTTTCCACCCTGTACACTACCATACCACATGCCAAACTGAAAGAACGTCTTCGGTCTCTCATTATGAGAGATTTCTTTTCCAAGAAAGGTGAACGACGATTCAAATACATGGTTGTGAGCTATCTTGGAGCATACTTTGTGAAAACACAACAAAAGCAAGGTTGAAATATACTGAGGAAGATAAAGTATAAATGATTGAATTCCTGGTTGACAATATCTTCGTTGAGTTCGAAGGAAAGATTTTCCAACAGACTGTTGGCATATTCCAATGGGACTAACTGTGCACCACTTTTGGCTGACTTGTTTTTCTTTTAATACGAGGCTGAATTTGTCGAGGGGCTTATCAGGACGGGTAACAAAAACCTTGCCAAATCTTTCAATTTCACTTTCAGGTATATCGACGATGTCGATAAACAACAAGAAGTTTGCTGACCTAGTCGATCGTATATACCCTGCTGAACTTGAGATTAAAGACACAACAAACTCTCTTAACTCAGTTTCTTACCTCGATCTTTTCTTAAACTATGACCAACACGGGCAACTTACTACTAATCTGTATGATAAACGTGACGATTTCGATTTTCCGATCGTGAACTTTCCCTTTCTTGATAGTAACAACCCTAAATCTCCATCCTATGGTGTTTTCATGTCGCAGTTGATTCGTTATTCTAGGATTTGATCTGAATATCATGATTTTCGCGATAGATGTCAACTGCTGACGAACAATCTTACGGCACAGGGATTCGAGAAATGCAGGTTGATGAAGACTATGGGCAAGTTTTATGGTCGCCATCTTGATATCATCGAGAAATATTCTGTATCTTTGTGTGATATGAAGATGGATGTTTTTTGAGTTTGCTTGTTAGTGTGTTTACTTGTTGTGATGACAATGATGACTCGGTTCTCATTTTGAGGATTGATGCTTACTTGGATGTGACCAAGCTTTACATGGCGGGTATCGTCGATGAAGCAGAAGATGCTTACTCTTCCGGAACACCTTGTCTTATTCTCTTGTGCTTTTACGAGAGTCTCCATGTAAATTTTTCCTTTGTTCCTATTTTGCCCCTAGTTTAATCGATTTTGAGTTCGGATTATGGTTTTGTTGACTCTTTCGGTATTCTCTTTTTTTACATCGGTTACTAATGTATTTTGTTGAGATATGTTGGCAATTTGAATATCACATTCCTCAATGCTGAACTGATTGAAATAGCTTCTGGGTGTGAATGTTGACAACAATTCATCTTGGTCATATCATATGGTATAGTCGGGTGGTGCAGTGGATAGCGCACTTGCCTTTCACCAAGGCGGCCGGGGTTCGATTCACCTGCCCGACCACGTGGGCTTTTTCCGGGTACTCCGGTTTCCTTCCACAATGAGACCCCTCGCGCGCATACATCCGGTAAAACAAGAGTGATTAATATAAGTTTAAGTTTAAAATATCATATAGTATCTGTTGTTTCTACTCAGACGTAAACGTCAATATTTGTAACTTCCAGCCAGATTAAACTGTTTTCACTACTGTGGGTTTCCCGACCTTGGGTATTGTTGTACGGTATAGAACGGCTGTTCTCTTAATCTTACGCAGAAATTGTCAAAGCACAGAAACAAGCTGCTCGATTGCTTTTAGATACTTCATTTGACGCCTCATCTACGGAAATGTTTTCTGTATTCAGATGAATCCGTGACTGTTTGAAGTAAGGTTTAAATGTGACAGTATACTTGTGTCAATAATCTCGTACAATGCACTTTGGATTTTATAACTATAATCGTACAGGGTTTGCTTCTCAAAATAAATACAAGTACAAGACATCGTACTACGTTTTACTAAATCAGTTTGTGATGGAAAGAAACCAAATGAAATAACTTACCGGTTGAGATTTTTATCATACATTCAAATTTTAACAAATGACTGGAAGCATTACACAGTTTAGAAAGTTTTTTTTTTCCAAAGAAAACCTCTTAAATATGTCTTTTTGTTCTTTATTTTTTGTTACATAAGCATATACATATATGTAAATTAGAGTGACTGGTAGCGTAACAGAGTTTGGAAGTATTTATTATTTTTATGGAAAAAACTTATCAAATATATCTTTCTGTTTTATTTATACTACATTAGCGTTTCTACCACAATACCCGTTGTTATTCCACTCTCAGACCATTGTTTAAACGTGCCGACTGTTGGATAAATATATGTTATATACCACTAGTGGAATATGACCTTCCGGACTTTTGATTGGTTTAGAAGTTGAACTTTGACCGGAAATCACGATTGTAGACTCGTCATTGATTGTTGACGTCGTAACAAATTGGCGGGAATATATGCGAGATGATGTGTTTTCGCGCAAATATTCCGCTGTTCACTCTAAAAATCAATACTGACACAGCTGGTTTAATATTGTGGTAGAAACAGGGCACACGACTCGTAGTTGTTGGATATGGAATTTATTTCACTCTCGTTATATATGTTTTTTTAAGAATTACAAAAAACACTTGCTAAAGCTCTTGTCTTTCGTAACTTTTAAAAATAATTAACTCGAGTGAAATAAATTCTATAGCCAACAACCACTCGTTGTGTATCCTCTATATACTGTAAATTTCCATTTTTAGCTACATAAGCATATTTTACCGAATACCACATAGGTTAATCTTGGAATACTGAATCTTTGCTTCCGTGAAAATAACCCTTTTAAATTTAAATATATACTTAGTATATACCTATGCCCATTCAAACTGGGATAACATTTCTGAATACCATATTGGTTAAGAATACAATAGTTTATCTTTACATTTTTTATGCTTTTACTGAAATTGTGTAGATTATACTTTAATATGTTTTTTAGTCTAATTATGTTTTTTAAGGTGTCGACCTAATGTTTTGCCTATTCTAAATATGATAACTATGTAAATTATTTTTGTTTTAAATAATCCTTTCACTACTAATTTATGAATTTAGGAGTAAAATTAAACTAATTCTGTATAATTTCAAATCATGTACTACGCAAATGGGGGGGGGTAAAAATAAATTAAAGAATACCAAAGCGTCTACAAAATCATAACCCGAACTCAAAATCGATTAAACCAGGGACAAAATATGAACAAAGAAAAGATTTACATGGAGACTCATTTAAAAGTACAAGATAAAAATACCAGGGAAACTTGAACAATCGCATATATTTACTTGTATCTGAAGGAATGTATAACACGTCTCCTGGAGATTAATAGAGGATGTGTAACTGAAAATATAAATAAGCTTTAATACATCTTTAAACATCCTCTATAAGATCACGCAACACACACATATGCTGCACCTTTTAAATTTAGTAATAGATACAGTATGCCGAAAATGAATTAAACTGCATCATACAGCTGTTTCGTCCTCCTAGGACTCTTCAGTGATGCTAGGGGCCAAAATGTAGGAATCCAAAATTTCTAAACTTATGCAGAAGCAGAAGGGTCAGGTGCGTAAAACCCATTTAATTTACTAATTTAGAAGTGAAATTAAACTAGTTTTGTATAATTTCAGATCGTGTACTACGAAAATGTGTATATTAAGTACCGTGCCACTACTCAAATGAGATTAACTGTGGCTATGGAGGTAAAAATAAGTTTAACATGTTATTGTTATGACAGCCTTAATTGACAAGATAATTATATAATCCTACTTACCTGCGGTGTAGGCTGTTGTTAGTAGACACATCGTTACCATAATTATTGACAACTCCATGTTGGTCGCCAGATGGACCACAGTTACATTGTCATCCTATCCTCTACAGTATATATATAATGTGTTGATGTGAGATCCACATCTCAAGCTCCTCCGTCAGTACGACTATATTGAGATTAGCCGCACTCTGAACCACTCATCCACCTTCAATATAAGACACATAAGCCATCAGGTTAATACTAAAAGGTGGATTGAAACTATAGTTGAAGTTGTCCTAGATATGGAATTGATTTTATTTTAGATATAGACTTCTATTATAACACCAACAGTAATCCTTTCTGAGTGGACCTTTCTGAGTAAATGAATCCTGTCAGGGATTGTTTTGAAGTCCCGTAATCCAGGAGATAAGGTTCTATTATTGTAATGAAATGTAAAATCTATATTGGAGGAAAACAGGCACAAACATACTACAAAGTCGGGATCATACCAGGGCAAAATAAACACCGAAGTCAATGGCATGAAACCATGGTAACTACAGAGATTGCAAAACAAACATACTCCGTGCGACACAGAAAACTGTTGTTGGTTCAATTAAGAAAATATTTATACCGAGATCCATATACAAATTCCGCGTCCTGTATAGGAATGTCTGGCCCTATATGTTGTGTCCTCCGTTATACTAGGATTTGTCAGAATCATTTAATCCCTGTTTATTGACTCGTCCGTGAAAATAAATTAGAGAATACCGAGGCGTTAACAATATCATAATCCGAAACGCAAAATCGATAAAACATCGGTTATTTATGGGGAAAACGGCAATTTGATTCATTTTAATCGCATTGGAACCTTTGCATATCATACAGCTACGATATTTTAAAAAATATCAAAAATTCGTATTTCAATTTCAAGCTTTATTAACAGCTATCATTTATATAGAATTTGATTGTACAATCTGCTTTTGCGGGATAGAAAGTCATCTTTAGCACTGTAAGCCTTGGCTAAACTATCTTTCACCTATCAGACAGCTTAAGCACTGTGAGACCAATCATCTAGGACTTGGCTAAACTACCTGACACCTATCAGACAGCTTTAGCACTATGAGACCAATCATCTTTGCCTTGGCTAAACCATCTTACACCTATCAGATATCTTCAGCACTATGAGACCAATCATCTAGGACTTGGCTAAACTATCTTACACCTATCAGAAATATTTAGCACTATGAGACCAATCATCGGTGACTTGGCTAAACTATCTTACACCTATCAGACCATGCCCTCCATCATATGACTTCTTTCCAAATGTTTATTAATGATATTATACTTAACTGAACAAATGAAAATCTGGATACTTTCATATATTTACTTTTTTATTCTAAATTCATGTAACAATGTGTCAATTTTAAGACTACTCAATGACTACTTCCTCGAAGTATGATCACATGATAACTTTCCGGCGGTAATTTTCCACTTCCTGTATTACTCTACTTTCCATTATGAAAAACACGGTTTGTTGAACGTGTGTCATCATCAGCCTAATTCCGTGCTTTCTTGAATCCTCAACTTTCTAGTTAACATTTCAACATTTTCAAACCGATACACAGAAATTCGCCCACGAGCTTAAAAGTTGAAATATTACGTAACACTCACATATATGCTGCACCTTTTAAATTTAGTAATAACTTGCTTCATTTTTTTCTAAAATGAATAAAATTAATCAAAAATGCAATGTTGTATACTCCTTGTGTGTAACGTTACATTCGTTTCACAAGTTATAGCCTTCTACATGTAACATTAACTACATAATCAAGAAAAGTCGGTCAAGCCGAATGACTTGCTCGTTGAACCAATGTCACGATAGATTTTAGAATTTGCTAATGAGGTCAAACCCTAGTTTCTTGGTTTCAGTAACATTTAAAAACCATCCCCGACAATCGTAACACCAGGGTGAAAACTATGCAACTACTAGCCTTTAAATCAAGCGATAATACACAACTAGTGTTAGGTAACATCTTCCGGTATTTTCATGATATTCTATTGTTTATCAAAGATGACGTAACACACACATGTGCTGCACCTTTTAAATTTAGTAATAGATACAGTATGCCAAAAAATGAATTAAACTGCACCACACAGCTGTTTCGTCCTCCAAGGCCGAACATGTTTTCGTCAATATACTATGTATCACATTCATAATGATTATACAAACAAAAATGATTGTCAACAATATCAATAAGTTTATCTCATGGTGTGGTACGCATCCGAAAGGAATATCAACTTCATGCTCAAGTAACAAGAATTTGTTTTCAAATAATTTTCCTGATTCATTCCACATACCAAAATCGCCATTTGTTAACACACATTCAAGAATTCTTCCCCCTATATATCTACAACTCTCACTTTGGTGACGTGACAGTTCTTTTAATGTGATTTACATGGCGGGGTCGTCGATGAAGCAGAAAACGCTTACTCTTTTGGGACACTTGATCCTATTTTCTTGTACTTTTTCAAGGGTCTCCATGTAAATCTTTCCTTATTCATATTTTGTCCATAGTTTAATCGATTTTGAGTTGAAATAATAGTTTTGTTGACGCTTCGGTATTCTCTGATATTTTTTCTACAATAGCACAGAAAAAAAACTGTTCGTCATGCAATATTTCAATTGTCTGATCACAAGACAGCCCAATTCATAAACATTTTTTATTCATTTACTAAGGCGTAATAGGTGAGTATTTTAAAGGGTCAGCTTTGATGTCATGTACTTTGAATGATAAGGTGTGAGAGGGACTAAATTTTTGTATAACTATTTTTAAACATTTTATTGTAAACATTATCCCCTTCTACACCGGAACAAGAACATATGAAACCCTAAGGAAATACGTGTTTTTATTGCTGTTGCAAAGTTGAGTTAGTTTTAAAATATGATGACAACTGATATGACAGGTGGCCTTAGACCACAACTAATTCTACTGTATGTTACAACCAAAGAATATTAAAAAAAAAAAAAAATATTTTAAAATTTGGCACGTGGCCTGGTTCTTATTTTTCCTTGTAGGTATATTAAAAATGAACTTACAATGAACTTGTAAGTACCTCATCACATTTCAGAAAGGTAATTTTAATACAATGCAACTACCTTTCATTTTTAGAGAAAATACCAAAAATCAAAAAATATCAACGAGCACATCTCATCACTGAGTGTGTCCTGCTCCAAAAACAAACTTGAAAACCGTATTAAACAAAAGTATCAAACTAGAAAAGATAATGTTGAATGCTTTTATAAACGGTGTATCAGACGTTTGACATATGAGAGGGAAAAATTATTTAGTGAACATTCGTGTACAACACCCCGGAGGAGGTCCCCGGAAGAAGTTTAATTGTGGTCTGAAAACTGGTTAAGCATGGAAGTACTTAGCGAATGTAGTGTATGATAATGTCTGACAAGTCAGTTTCAGAACGGATGCAGTTAATCAAGAAAGTTTACACTTTTCCACGTTGCTGAAAAAACCTGCGATTATGTAAACAAATAAGAAATCATTTTATTCTGCTAATTTTATCTACAACTGATAAGTAGAATTAGGAAAACCGGAAGTGATTGCACCATGTGTTAGTTATTAGTCATATTTAGGTCAGGGTCATACATCATCTGTTAAAGGAGGAATTCCTGAAATATCACTCTCGGTATCGATCATTGTACTTGATTCATGACCCACATACATATATCTAAACATTTCAAACAGGTTTCTTTAAAAAAAACACTCAAAATTGGTTTAAATCTCTAGAAAGAAATTAAATGACATTTAACAAATTTAATTATATCAATATTTTACATATTGCTTTACAACAAATGCTAGAACGGTGGGAAGAGGGATACGATCAGGGAGGTAACCATTCATGAAAATAAAGGAAATCTTAGTTTTTAATCCATAGCTAGGGGGTCTCCCGAGGATCCCATTGGACCCAAAATCCCCGGTCCGTCACATGGCATTTAGTTGTGCAAAAAAACCGAAATGATAGTAAATGACTTTCATGTTTTGTTTTTATTAAAAACAGCAACTGAGAGCGTATTTTGTCAGCTTTTGAAAATAAAAATTAGAAAATACCAAAGCGTCAACAAAACAATAATCCGAACTCAAAATCGATTAAACTAGGGGCAAAATAGGAATAAAGGATATATTTACATGGAGACTCTCTATAAAGCACAAGAGAACAAGACCAGGTGTTCCGAAAGAGTAAGTGTCTTCTGCTTCATCGACGACACCCGCCATGCAAATGTTGGTCACATCCAAGTAAGCATCAATCCTCAAAATGAGAACCGAGTCATCATTGTCATCACAACAAGTTAACACACTAACAAGCAAACTCAGAAACGTTCAAAATGTATATTTCTATCCACTACGTAGCCTCAATGTTAAATAGACATTTTTACGATTAACATTTTATAACTATATGTTTCATTCTAAAATAACGGCCAATGAAACAAATTATTGATTGCCAAGGAGAATTGAACTTTCCGCGGCTTCTCCAGCTGGATAAGTGGAAGTTATTTTGATGATCTAGTCTGAACAGTGACTTCACCAACTCACCTTGAATGTGTTATTCACATATTGATCTTATATATGCAAAGATGAACCTAACACACACATATACTGTACCTTTTAGTAAAAGAATACTGATACAGTATGCCGAAAAAATAATAACACTACATCATATAGCTGTTTTGTCCTTCTAGGACTTGTCAGTGACGCTAGGAGTCTAAAGGTGGATTGGAAATTTCTTAACAACGGTAAATGCAGAAGGGTCAGGTACAAACGTCCCAAAACTGGTTCTTTATTTATACAGATGAAGTTCTGGTAGTGTAAATGTCAATATAACAAATCTGCATGTGTGGTGTAGCCCCTTAAACTTTGCATGCTTTATGTAAGGAAAATTGAGCTTACTTTTTTTTTAATTTGAATATACCCAAGGTCTTTTTCATTTAAAATATTTTATTAAATCAATTAGATTTAAAGGGATTGAGCAATAGGCAAGGCCTATGCAAGCTCTCTCCCTAAACCATCCTGTTGTAGAAAGCTGGGAGGATAGTTCTGAATATAGTTATGTTCTAGTGAACTTTGAGTCATTTAATTCCTTTTGAAAGTTCTCAATATAAAATAAAACAAACTTTTCATAAACACGTTTTTTAATTTTGTAACCGCTCTACATAGGAAACACTTAACTCGCTTTTTGTTGTTAAATTTTGCTGATTTCTATGGTAACGTGGCAATTACAGGGTACATCAAGATTATTGTAACAAGAGGTTTAAATGATACACTAAAATACCAGTCGTCGTCAACACGACGTGGTTTCAAAGGTGTTTTTTCCGTTGAATAATCGTTGATGATTTAGTTTTGATGAATAATCGATGATGATTTAGTTTAGTTGAATAATTGATGATGATTTAGTTCAGTTGAATAATCGATAATGATTTAGATTAAATGCAATCATTGCATCTATCGTATCGAAAAAAGAAAAGTTCTCTTTTTTGAACTTTTCAATTTACATGTTTTACAGGAAGTGACAGGGAACATCATGATGCTTTTATTTGTTTCGTGCTAAATTCATATCAAACAACATTGTATATCCTTGAAAATAAATCATCAGTTTTATATATCGGTCCACAGTTAGTCTTTATCTTTCGTAGGAAGTACACTTTCTTAATTCATTGCCTGACATATTATTGGTTCTCTTTCATAACATGACAAAGACTATCTTTTGATCTGGTTTATTTTATTTCAATAAATATCATAGATTACTAAAGACCAGCTTTCATCATTCAAAACAAAAACAATCTTCCTGGTGACAATATTTATGGTCATACACAAATAACGGTATCTCATTTACCCAAAAAGCTTCATAACACCCACACAACTTATATCCTAACCCATCACCAAGAAGAGTAGCATACGTTCATTAAAAAATAAATTACAAGCATCCGCCATACAAAGGGCCATCGGACATCCTCCTTCCTCACACCTACACGCTTCATGACATCAGACATCATCCTCCCCAACACAAACACGCTTCCTTACATCAGACATCCTCCTTCCTCACACCTACACGCTTCCTTACATCAAACATCCTCCTTCCTCACACCTACACGCTTCCTTACATCAGACATCCTCCTTCCTCACACCTACACGCTTCCTTACATCAGACATCCTCCTTCCTCACACCTACACGCTTCCTTACATCAGACATCCTCCTTCCTCACACCTACACGCTTCCTTACATCAGACATCCTCCCTCCTCCCACCTACACGCTTCCTTACATCAGACATTCTCCTTCCTCACACCTACACGCTTCCTTACATTAGACATCCTCCTTTCTCACACCTACACATTCATTTACATCAGACATCCTCCTTCCTCACACCTACACGCTTCCTTACATCAGACATCCTCCTTCCTCACACCAACACGCTTCCTTACATCAGACATCCTCCTTCCTCACACCTACACGCTTCCTTACATTAGACATCCTCCTTTCTCACACCTACACATTCATTTACATCAGACATCCTCCTTCCTCACACCTACACGCTTCCTTACATCGGACATCCTCCTTCCTCACACCTACACGCTTCCTTACATCAGACATCCTCCTTCCTCACACCTACACGCTTCCTTACATCAGACATCCTCCTTCCTCACACCTACACACTTCCTTACATCAGACATCCTCCTTCCTCACACCTACACACTTCCTTACATCGGACATCCTCATCCTCACACCTACACGCTTCCTTACATCAGACATCCTCTTTTATCACACCTACACGCTTCCTTGCATCAGACATCCTCTTTTATCACACCTACACGCTTCCTTACATCAGACATCCTCCTTCCTCACACCTACACGCTTCCTTGCATCAGACATCCTCTTTTATCACACCTACACGCTTCCTTACATCAGACATCCTCCTTCCTCACACCTACACCCTTCATTACATCAGACATCCTCCTTCCTCACACCTTCACGCTTCCTTACATCAGACAAAATAACAGGAAGAGTGTTGAACTGTTCGACGAAAAGATTTGAAACAAGTTTATATAATAACAATCGAAAATATTTATCACATTTACATAAATCAGTTAGCTTAATGGAATATAATTGTCATACGTTTTTAACTGTGCAAAGCCGCTTAGAAAAATGATATCATACTTATACATAAATAATTATTATTGTCATTTTGCAGAATCAGTATTGAGCTTTCAGTTACGTTGAGTTCCATTTAATGTCTGTGATGCGTTCACATTCGTTTGTTTCTTTTGTCTGTTCATAACGCGTATCACATGAGTGAATCCCGTGACTTTTCTTGTAAAGTTACATTACTCTTGAATATACGTAGCTATCGGCTACCAATAAAGGAGTGTTCCTGAGATTATGTATCTTAAAGCTAACCATTCGCGAATTTTAAGTCATTTCTAAATATAAACTTTTTTTATTTTACAACAATTATGAAACAAGATATACAACTTATATCAATCACTCTTGCTGGCCCGGATGTTAGCGCGCGAGGGGTCTTATTGTGGGAGGAAACCGGAGTCCCCGGAGAAAACCCACGTGGTCGGGCAGGTGACCCCATACCTTTTCACGTCTGGTCGGGGAATCGAACCCCGGCCGCCTTGGTGATAGGCAAGTGCGCTGTCAACTGCACCACCCGACTACCCGTTCGCGAAATCATATACTCCGACTATGTCTGAAGAAATAAATTGGCGAAATACAGTATCAAAAACTACATCTACAAATAAATAATACACACATATAAATACACAATCACACGCCCACTACATCCCGCGACCTCACAACCACCGATATATTTAATAACATGTGTTCAATCATGACACAACATCCTTCTGGGACCAGGATATTATTCATTGTTCTGGAAAAGGGGCCGAATTTATCCAGAATTATCAACAGCGTCACAACATAGTTTAGAGTTGAATCACAGGGATATGTATATACTATATGATACAATTAACGATAAAACTTATATTATCAATATGTAAGTAATATCGATGATATGATCCACTGTATGTTCTGGATCCTTACAAACAAATGTTTGTTGGATGCGTATTACTAGAAATAGATATATGGTCGTGGAAGTAATAGCGACAGTACGGACAAATAAATTGTTAAACTTTTGACGATATATTTTCAGAATATTAAAAAAAAAATTTATTTCGAGTGGGACGAAAATGTACCAAATCTGACTTTCTCGGGGTCGACCTTATCAGAAACAAATTTTATAAACAACCTAATATATACGCTCAGTAGCTATCCTCATAGATTATTAACAACAGTTTTGACTGAATTTAATATTTACTAAACATCACCTTCGGATGTTTCTTTACTGATTTAGCATGACCTTCGGCGTCCAATTAGCCGAAGAGATTATAGGCAACATTAATCATTTAAATCTAAAATTGTTTCATTTTTATGTATATTCTGTTTATGTGATGTAACGTGTTTTATGTGTCTTGATAAATGGGTGGATAGCCTTGAAAATTTTGACAACATATTTGTCCGTACTGTCGCTATTACTTCTACGATCATATATATATTGTCAATATATATAGGCATTTATCGCTAATTCTATCATATAAGTCTATACATGTCCCTGTGGTTGAGACATTCAAGGATTACAATAGCAGTTGTATAATAGTTTTATCGTCATATAATGCAATGATATCAGTTACAATCCAGATATTTCGGGAGGCAAACGTATTTTTTCTACGTTTCAAATAAATGCCTTTGATATTCCTTTATAGTTGTTTATTTTGACTAGCCATACTGTTTATTTACCTCCTGATATCATACACAGAATATCGATTTGTTTTTCCGTTTTGCAACACTCCGCGCACTAACCTTTACTGATAATAAGAAATGTTTTAATTTCTCTTAAATTCTTTTAAAATATTTTCCATTAAGACATCGCTTTAACTCTATTTTCGCTGTTATAGGTATAACTGATGATGTTAGTTTCAGCATTGACGGCTCTTGAACAACCATGAAATCTCCGAAAACTGGTTGTCGATTCAGTCGCTTTTCCCCACGCGTCTTTCTCTTTCCAAAAAGCTCAGGCATTTTTGTTCCTGTAACGAAAATATATCTTGTGAAAAAAAAATCAGAGAACACCAAAGCGTCAACAAAACAATCAGAACTCAAAATCGATTAAACTAGAGGCAAAATAGGGGAAAAAGAAAGATTTACATGGAGGCCCTCGTAAACGTCCAAGAGCATAGGAACATGTGTTCCAGAAGAGTGTAACTATACAATAGAATGCACTTAAGTTTTAATGCCCTCGTGGACACAATTCTCCATTGTAAAAGCTTATAGTGTTTACATGTCGCAGTTGATTCTTTAGTCTATGGCTTGCTCTGAATATTTTCGTGATCAATGTCGACAAAAAATTTACAACCAGGGATTCGAGAATCCTTAGGATTAGGAAGATCACGATACCAAGAGCAAGCGTAACTTCAGCTATATTTTACGCTCAGTGTTGCTGGTGTAAACGGCATTCATTACTGAGGTTTTTACTTAACACCTATTACTGCAGTTTACAAATTTGTACGTATAAGCAATTAACAAAATACAATTTCTCGTAAACAAAATTAATATACCTTTTATCGTTTGATCCGTGATCATTGTATTAAACGTGTCCAGGTAATGTGAAGTTTTACTTTGATTGGTGGATAAGGTGTCTTGTTGTAGTTGACCCCACAATCTCAACATATCCTCACGAGGAGGCATGGTCCCTCTCATGGTCATCGATTGGTTGTTGAGGGGCGACCTGTGTGTAGAAAACATGTTAATGAAACTACAATCAAAGTTAAAAATACACGAAACTATGAGGGCTTTACAATGTCGATTAAAAAATACAATGAGTAAAATAATGGGTGTTTTTGGAAAGATATATGTGTAGAAAACAGTTTAAGCAAACTACCATTTAAACTCAAAATATGTTAAACTAGGAACGACTATAAAATAATGAATAATAAGACAGAAAAAATAAATAGGGTTATACTCGAGAGTATTTGTGAAGGATGAAGACAATTTCAAGCGCCCCACAGTCACTATACGATAGGGCTATCCGTAGTTCGATAGTTTGGGCATATAACGATAGACATCATTATATATCCGTGTTGTTTTTTGTAAAAAAAATAAAACTAAAACTGTATATTGAACCTTAAATAATTCTGTTAATAAAAACAATATGAAAAAATCAAAATGAATTGAATGTATAAATTTGCGTCAATATTAAAATTTACAAACTAGATATCTCACGATGATCAGTTATGGGCAACGTTATATATATGTTGAAGTGTGAGTGATATACTTACAATGTTTGTACATATCTACACAAGCCTTTCTGTGCAGATGAGGTCACGTGTCTTAACACTATACTAGCGTTCATGGTGTGTGTGTCTATGGGATCACTGATAAGTGTGAATAGTAGTTGTCTATCTACTTGTGTAAGTATTGATGAATGAAAATTCCAGGATTTCACTTCCGTGTTAGTAAGGAGCAGCGCCACCAGTTGGCAGTTTCTGTAGTAAAAGTACAAGAAAAAACCCCAATTCCACCCAGAAATATAGATTAGGGTCTCCAAAGTATCAAAATAAGCTTATACAATATTGTCAAGAAGTAACATATAGATATTTAACTTCAAGGATTCCCCTTCCAAACGAACAGTTTTATAGCAATATACGATAGCAGAATTTCCATGGTATATTAAAAAATATTTTTGTAGTGGATACAATTTTGTGTCTTTCTTACTGAAATGGAAAGCAAATCTTATATCACATACATTATTAGGTTTTATTAAATACAGTCTCGTTATACCACCACCTTTTGTCTGCCGCGATTTTGTCGACATAACGCGGGTGGCAAAATAAATCCAGATTTGTAAAACGATGCGAAACTATTCTCAGAATAAATTACTTAATTATCACAAAAACTATTAAGACAGAACATGTTTGCAGTATGTGGGGATGATCATAATATCTATGATGTTACATTGTATATCTTATTTGGCCTAAAAGGCAAAAATAGCAAATGTGAGTAACGAATTCTGACATTTTACTAAAGGAAACACTAGTAGTAATCTGTTATGAATCATACTGTCCACGGTGATTTACCTATGCTACTGGTATTTATACCTCATTCCCTGAAATAGTTTTATAAAAAAAAATCAGAGAATACCAAAGCGTCAACAAAACCATAATCCGAACTCAAAATCGATTAAACTAGGGACAAATAGGAATAAAAGAAAGATTTACATGGAGATTCTCGTAAAAGCACAAGAGAATAAGACCAGGTGTTCCGGAAGAGTAAGCGTCTTCTGCTTCATCGACGACACCCGGCACGTAAATCTTGGTCACATCCAAGTAAGCATCAATCCTCAAAATGAGAGCCGAGTCATCATTGTCATCACAACAAGTAAACACACTAACAAGCAGATTCACAAACGTCCATCTATATATCACACAAAGACTATGGAAAAGTAATAATTTCCTCTGAGCCGTCATTAGATTATCATCAAACCTTATAGGATAAATGTTCTACTCACTTGTAAGGAATTCCCTTCATATAAGTAGAAACAAACGGGAATTAAGTAACATACGAAAGTGGGATTTCCTGGGTATCTTTCGTTTTATGATGGAAGAATGTTATTTCTGTTTAACCTGAGCTTAAATGGGCAATATCCAAAAGCATCGATACATTTTTAAAGCAAAATACTAGGAACCTCAGTTTGTATAGCAAATTTTTGTGTCATAACTTCTAAGCCTGATTTTTGTTCATGTCTTGTTTTTTCAACAGTATATCAAATTCACGTATTTTATTAACACATTTTCGTAGAACACGATTTGAAATTATATAGAACTTGTTTAATTTTACTTCTAAATTCATAAATTAAAGGGGTTTTATGCACCTGACCCTTCTGCTTTTACATTAGTTCAGAAATTTTGGATTCCTACCATTTGGCCCCTAGCATCACTGAAGAGTCCTAGGTGGACGAAACAGCTGTATGATGCAGTTTAATTCATTTTTTCGGCATTCTGTGTCTATTACTAAATTTAAGAGGTGCAGCATATGTGTATGTTACGTCATCTTTTCAACAATGTATTTCTTTCTCACATTTTTGACAGTGGATTATTGTATCAATGTCATTTCACTAAGCAAATGAAGAAAACCAAACTTTGATGCAGTTTTGAACATTATCTTTCTATAGATCCCTCCCTTGCCCTCCCTGCAACTTCCAGAACTCGTGATGTTTTAAATAAAATTTATTTATCACCGCATAAATATATTATCTTCAAGAAATTAAAACCATAGTTTCATCTTTTGTTGGCTTACCGCTTATTAAAATGTATGTAAAATCACTGTGTCATTATTTGTTGGCTAACCTCTTATTACAATGTATGTGCAACGTTGTTTCATTTTTTGTTGCCTAGCTGCTTAATATATTGTATTTCAACATTTTTTTCCCATTTTTGTTTGCTAACCACTTAGCTTGTTACAAGGTATGATCAACATTTTTTTTTTTGTTGCCTAACCGCTTATTACCATGTATGCGCAACGTTGTTTCTTTTATTTGTTGCCTAGCCGCTAATTACAATGTATGTGCAACATTTCTTTTCATTTTTGCTGTCTAACCGCTTATTACGATGTATATACAACCGTTGTTTCATTTTTTTGTTGGCTAGCCGCTAATTACAAAGTATGTGCATCATTTGTTCATTTTTGTTGCCGAGCCGCTTATTACAATGTATGTGCAACATTTTTTTTTCATTTTTGTTGTCTAACCGCTTATTACAATGTATGCACAACCATTTTTTCATTTTTGTTGGCTAACCGCTTATTACAATGTATATACAACCATTGTTCTATTTTTTTTGTTGGCTAACCGCTTCGCTTATTACAATGTATGTGCAACGTTGTTTCATGTTTTGTTGTCTAACCGCTTATTAAAATGTATGTGCAACATTTGTTCATTTTTGTTGTCTAACCGCTTATTTCAATGTATGAGAAACATTTTTCCATTTTTGTTGTCTTACCGCTTATTACGATGTATATACAACCGTTGTTTCATTTTTTTGTTGGCTAGCCGCTAATTACAAAGTATGTGCATCATTTGTTCATTTTTGTTGCCGAGCCGCTTATTACAATGTATGTGCAACATTTTTTTTTTCGTTTTTTGTTGTCTAAACGCTTATTACAATGTATATACAACCATTGTTCTATTTTTTTTGTTGGCTAACCGCTTCGCTTATTACAATGTATGTGCAACGTTGTTTCATGTTTTGTTGTCTAACCGCTTATTAAAATGTATGTGCAACATTTGTTCATTTTTGTTGTCTAACCGCTTATTTCAATGTATGAGAAACATTTTTCCATGTTTGTTGTCTTACCGCTTATTACGATATATATACATCCATTGTTTCATTTTTTGTTGGCTAACCACTTAGCTTATTACAATGTTTGTGCAACGTTGTTTCATTTTTTGTTGGCTAACCACTTAGCTTATTACAAGGTATGTGCAACGTTGTTTCATGTTTTGTTGCCTAGCCGCTTATTACGATGTATGTGCAACATTTTTTTTTTTCATTTTTGTTGTCTAACCGCTTATTACAATGTATGTGCAACATTTGTTCAATTTTGTTGTCTTACCGCTTATTACAATGTATGTGCAACTTTTGTTCATTTTTGTTGTCTAACCGCTTATTACAATGTATGTGCAACATTTTTTTTTTTTTTTCATTTTTGTTGTCTAACCGCTTATTACAATGTATGTGCAACATTTGTTCATTTTTGTTGTCTAACCGCTTATTACAATGTATATACATCCATTTCATTTTTGGTATGGCCTACTGCTTATAACAATGTATATACATACATTGTACAATGGGTAACAGAACTTTCGGATCAATATCAATGTAAACAGATAACGCTTGGGTGCATTTTTTAGTTTCATTTTGAACATTTCTTTATCAGCTCATCTGGTCCGAAGGACAGAGTTAACTCAATGTAATGGCGCTGAACAATTATCGTCAATTAAAAAGTGTATTTTTTTCGTCTTTGCTTTTCAAAAACATTCTATATAAACTGCATTTTATTGACGTTTGTTCAGTGTAAGAAATTATTTAAAAATCAGTTTAGACGCGCATTTAAAATGAAAAAATAAAGAAAAAGTGTTTTTTGTAAACAATCAATCCATAGAAAATTCATCAAAACAAAGAATCATTTTGTTTTTACATTTTATTTCATGTTTCACAATTCCACAATTCGTAATTCACAATTTCATAACTTGTTAACTTCGGGTATTTTTCCGAAAGGTAAAATCAACTGGCCATGTTTAAGTTACCTTTATAGAAATCGTAATCCAATAATTACTTTTAACCAAACTTTTTTCCAAAAAAATCATGCTACATTTGTCACAGTGTATATCAATTGGCGGCATCCCGGAAAAAGTTTATCCACGCCAAATACTGCTTAGATATTGCAATATCTCAAGTTATGCCGCTCTTTTAAGCATGTATCAGATATTAAATATTATAAGAAAGTTAAATTCACATGTCTACGGTTACCCGATAGTCCATGTTGCTTTCTGCTCAAAATATACATATACAAAATCATACTTATTTCTAAAATATAATCATTTTTAATGATGATTTTCATCATTCACAAGTTTAGTCAAAATAATTCCACACAATACTGATACCACCGACATTATGAAAATATACAACATGTGTATAGCCCTTTTGGATTTGTAAAACTACATTTCACAACAACTGGATACATACTATTAAACAAAAATAACAAATATCACAATATACATCAAGTAAATGCACACATAAATAAATAAATCATTGATGACTTGTTTGTTACATTTAAGAAAATAACGTCTGAGATACAGACAAGGAAATAACAAAACATCAAAATCTGAAATGCAAGACACGTAATGCTAAATCAAGTTTATGGTTAACAATGAGGAAAGATAAACTAAATTAATAAATTAAAGGGTTAAATATACTTGACCCTTCTGCTTTTACATTATTTAAAACAAAATGGATTCAAACCTTTTGGCCCCTAGCATCACCGAAGAGTCCTAGGAGTACGAAACAGCTGTATGATGCAGTTTAATTCATTTTTTCGGTATACTGTATCTATCACTAAATTTAAAAGGTGCAGCATATGTGTGTGTGTTACGTCATCATATGTGTGTGTTACGGCATCTTTCACAGCCTCGTTAAGTATGAAGATACCACAACGGCTGGACATCTATGCAAACATATGGCATTATAATATCTTACTATTTAACCAATATCTGACAATTTCTCTAAACATATCTTTTCTACACTCACATCATTTTTCACAAAGTTCGACCTGGATTCTTTCATCTTATATTAGTTTGCCATTTGATTTTGAACAGTATAGATCTGAAACTAGATCCAGTGTTTCTCAGAGACTGAACTTCACATATCTGCCTCTTACACCCCTACATCTGTCATAACTTGGGGTCGTCGAATATTTTCTGGAACATCACAATGCGTGGATTCATATTTTTCTTTCGGGAGTTCTTAGATGAACCCAATTTACAGACTTTAAACTATCTTTGAGTTCTTTGGATCCACCTACGAAACTATAGCTCTCTTCCCGTGGTTCTTTGGAATACCTGAGCGCTCCGAGTAAATTTCCTAGTTTTGGTCTTGATTCTGATTGTTCAAATTTAGGGATTTCTTTTAGTACGCCAAGGGTTCTCGTTCCTACAACATGAAAAAAATATGTCTTAAAAGATCGTAAGAAATACTTTGGAAAGTTTTTCCATTGACAAGAAACAAATACAGTTTAATAGTTGTTTAATCGTCACGATCTTATAACCTTAGAACACTACCGTTTCTTCATTGCCAAATATATTATACACACAAGCTTTTGTTATGTATTTCAGAGATATTGTCATAATGGAAGAGAAATGGAAACCTCGTAAGTTGTAGGTGGTTATACTGACATTTAAACATTAACGACCATAAACTAGCAAAATGGAAAAAAAAAGAGAAATAGCTTACCTAATATACTTTTGGTTTCTGCCATGGTATTGAACGTATCAAATGTCTGTGGTTCCATATTACTTTGTGTGGTGACCCAACTGTCTTCGTTTAATGATTGCCACGCACTGAGCATGCCTTCCCAGGGGGGCGTGAACTCCACGGTATGATTGACAGGTGCCCTTTTAAGAACAAACACATCATACATTATTATATACTGTAGATATGTATACAAAACATTATTGTACATTTTTTATGCTAAGTTAGAGTTTGAACAGATTTTGTTCAGAATCACACGTGACCACAGAATTGGTTTATTGAATGACACCTCCCTGTTAACAAAGTTCTCTGCGTTTACATATTTAATCAAAGTTTTAAACAAGGTTTTATAACCACACCGTGTGTTACAGTAAGTAAATCGGTCGGTATTCAGCCTTAATGACTCTATATAAAAGGGTTATTTTGTATGTATACTTTGCCATTATGTTTTATATCTACATCTTTGTAAATATGAATTATTTACCAAATGAAATGAGTTGTTTGAGTCCATTCTCTTCATTTCAGATAAAAAGACACTATGAAAAGATGTGGAATTCGGAAGCATTTTTTTCTAAAACTTTCAATCATATATTGTAAAAAGTTAACACATCGTATGAATCAAGCTAACTAAACACAGTTAAACTTTCGCACATTCGGAACAATATATACCACAGCGTAAAACTCCATATATGCATAGACAATAAAAACAACCGAGGAAACACAAAAATAGATATCGTTAACATACATCACTATGATATTAAATGAATACTTACATGGTTTGTATATTTCTGGCCAGCCGGTAAGACGTAGACGCTGAGGTCCTCACAGCATTGACAACACGGACAGTATTCATTGTGGAAATCCTTTAGTTTACTGAAACGTTTACTAGTTGATCGAAAATATCGTATGTGTGTATAACCTGTTCATCAACGCCCTGTACTTATACACACGCGTGCTGGTTTTCCTCGGCTATAAATAAATCGGACTTGGGATTTACGTTGTATGGTCTCCGCTACGGGAAAAGCAGAAATTCACTTATGACTGTGTTTGTTTTCTTTAGGCTACACCTTTGCATATCTATAAATAGTTCAACTCAATTCTATTTATAAATAGGTTTTTTGTGGTGCTACATGGCCCTGTTCTATATATAGATAAATACAAAAAAACGAAGAATGTTTATCTGTATCTGTATTGTAATCAGCAATGTCCATTGTTTAATCTGTCTTGCCTCATTGTCCATTTGAAAAAAAAATATGAACAAAACCTTAACTTAAATACAAAGACTAATTCCTTCATTGAAAACGAATCTTCACAAATTAATCTGTATTCACTGTTGTATATATAGTTATGATGTCAATGTATGTCATAATACTAACAATTATATATCATAATATAAAGAAGTCTGGATATGTGGAACATGGTAGAAAAACGCGATGCACGATACGCAGGTATATACTGTCAAATTATTTTATTTAAATAAAATGATGAGAGGTAAAAATGAAAAGAAATACTAGCCCCCAGGATGATCATATATGTAGGCATCCACTCCTGAAACTTTTGCGAATTACATTATCAAGGATTCATATTTATTATGCTCTGCTTGGTAAAACTATTTGTTTTTATTTTATTTGTTTTAACGTTACTTAGACTCCCTTTAGTTTCGTAGACCAGTGTTCAGTGCCTTCACGATTATCACACTATGGCGAAATAATTCATTTTTTACCATGTTTAAAGTACGATTAAGTTGTCATTTAAACATACAAATATGATCACAAAAATCAAATAAAAATATTCTGATGTGTAAACAGCCCTTTGTCCGATCGTAAAACCAATTAGGTCAATATACTAATAAGTTATAATTACGTTGAAACTTTACAAATCAACTTAGTAGAATAAGAGCAAATGTTTCGGACTGTTAAATCTTCTCTCTTTCATCGAAGGAGAGAACAATATTTATTTATCATCGAACACGTGATGGTGATTTGTAACATCTTTTCTGAAATATATAGCTATATTACTAAAGAAAAAGTCATGATGAATGATAGAATGTCGTATTTAATGCCAAAGTGTGACCTAGTAGCAAAGAGTGCTTCTATGATTAAACTATTGATTTGCTGTACACATTTAATTCATTAGTTAATTAGATATTAGATATTAGTGGACGCAGTGATATCGGCTTTTATATCCACATTAATGAAGTTTAAGAAAGGTGACGTTACACACACATATGCTGCAACTTTTAATACAGCATACCGAAAAAAAATAATTTAACTGCATCATACATCTGTTCCGTCCTCCTATGTCCCTTCAGTTATGCTAGGGGCCAACAGTTGGGAATCCAAAATGTCTAAACTAATGTAGAAGCAGACATTTTGTTATGTTTTCTAATATCTATCGACAATGTTATTGAGAGATTTTAGGCCGTATCTTCCTCTGCCTTATACATTTTACAGCTTGTTAAACTGTATAATACTGACACATACATATGACTGTCGTTTTGTCAGTCTATAAGGAAGTAATTCGTTTCCGCCGCCAGTGTATCGACCTCTTAATAAAGATGTGCCTGTTTCCTACGACAAAGACTCCCTATACAATCTTCCCTGTCACCCCTGTCTAACGTTAGTTGACTCTACCATCAATGGATAAGGTGTGTCTATTATGATCTACAGGGATTCAGAGAATAAGAGGAGACGCATTAAACTTTGAACTTACTATATCGGGTTTTAGCAATGGCTTAATCCGCAATTCGCCCCCCCCCCCCCCCAGTTTTCTTTTTATCGTAAAATATCTAAAAACATATATTATTAATTGTAAGAAACCTTTTATAGCTCTGTATTTGGTATTTAAAGCTTCACGTCATTTATTTTTCAATCATAAAAGTTAATAATCGTGTTTACACAAACTGTTTGAGACAGCTGTATGATGCAGTATAAAAGCTTTTTTCCGCGTACTGTATCTATTACTATATTTAAAAGGTGCAGCATATATGTGTGTTACGTCATCTTTCACAAGGCAATAACTTAGCGGGTTAATCAGCATTATTGCATTATGTGGTGATCATTGCATTTAACGAAATTTAACGATAACAGGAAAGGAAACAAATCAAGCCAAGATCCCTCTTCTTATTAACAACAAAACAATAACGTTTTTTTTTTAAATTTATTACATTTTTGTTAACTTGAAACATAAAATTACAAACATATTATATCACAACCCATACAGCATACTTGATGCTGACTTAAATATATTGATATTCATCACATCCAAGTCACTGCAATACAAAACTAACTGTTGAACTAGGATTATATTTTCATCTTCAGAAAATTATAGGAACCAGCCTTAAAATGAATATGGATCAACTAAAAACACGTGTACAAATTACCAAATTAAAACCATGATCGATGAAGATGACGTCATTATGAAAAGTCAGTTTTTTACACACTTAAAACGGTTTGAATTAGGGAAGAGTGTTTTCGGGGGTTTTATTTCGTTGATATGAGTATTGGTAATTTGAAATTATATTTGACAAATTTCAAATTATTCATTTTTTTTTTAAAGATTGTATTTAACTTTAATCCTAGAGATCCAAAACTTGGAACTATTTATTCAATTTGTTAAATTGTTAGCTAGTGTTATTTTTGCTCTACATCTGTTTTAACCAACTTGCCAAAATCTTCTTTTAAATTCTCTTCCTCAATGTATATATACATCAATTGTTGCACCTAAATCAAAAAGCCCGGACAAATGTATCAATTCTTCTTACAATCGCTCATAATGACGATTGCCCTATTCATATTTTAAATTAACTTAATGGCAGTGGTCAATACAATATTAACATCACAAACTTGCATCATTTTACATAAAAACACACTTACCACTTAACATTTAACTAGATACACAAAAACGCATTTATCATTCTTCAAAGTTCAAAACAATATTATAAAACCATTTACTCTCAATGGTAAACAATCCATTCATTATCGCAAATTCTTCTCTAAATAATGTCAATAATTTACTCACAATCTACTCACTCTATATATTATTACCAATCATTAATGAAGTACGCTAAATGATTTACTCACAAACTACTCACTCTATATTATTATTACCAATCATTAATGAAGTACGCTAAATGATTTACTCACAAACTACTCACTCTATATTATTATTACCAATCATTAATGAAGTACGCTAAATGATTTACTCACAAACTACTCACTCTATATTATTATTACCAATCATTAATGAAGTACGCTAAATGATTTACTCACAATCTACTCACTCTATGTATTATTTTTACCAATCATTAATGAAGTACGCTAAATAATTTACTCACAATCTACTCACTCTAAATATTATTACCAATCATTAATGAAGTACGCTAAATGATTTACTCACAAACTACTCACTCTATATTATTATTACCAATCATTAATGAAGGACGCTAAATGATTTACTCACAAACTACTCACTCTACATTATTATTACCAATCATTAATGAAGTACGCTAAATGATTTACTCACAATCTACTCACTCTATGTATTATTATTACCAATCATTAATGAAGTACGCTAAATGATTTACTCACAATCTACTCACTCTATATATTATTACCAATCATTAATGAAGTACGCTAAATGATTTACTCACAAACTACTCACTCTATATATTATTACCAATCATTAATGAAGTACGCTAAATGATTTACTCACAAACTACTCACTCTATATTATTATTACCAATCATTAATGAAGTACGCTAAATGATTTACTCACAATCTACTCACTCTATGTATTATTATTTCCAATCATTAATGAAGTACGCTAAATAATTTACTCACAATCTACTTACTCTATATATTATTTTTACCAATCATTAATGAAGTACGCTAAATGATTTACTCACAAACTACTCACTCTATATATTATTATTACCAATCATTAATGAAGTACGCTAAATAATTTACTCACAAACTACTCACTCTATATATTATTATTACCAATCATATAATGCTACTAATTACTTACGACTCCTCTTAGACATATCAATATCACTTTACTGAAGAGTCCTGGGAGGACGAAACAGCTGTATGGTGCAGTTTAATTCATTTTTTCGGCATATTGTATCTATTACTAAATTTATAAGGTGCAGCGCATGTGTGTGTAACGTCATCTTTAAAGTTTATTTATTTATACAATTATCTTCACCAAAACTATACTATATACTATAAATAGCATATCACACTCATGTTATTAATTAAACTGGACAACCTTACTTTTCTCACAATCTTGACTGTCACATTTAGGACACGTAAATATTTCTTTAGTTCTTTGTTTTCACTGACGAGTCCCTAGCTGGTATCAGAGTACTGCCTACTCAAAACGGAATCTTTCCAACAGTGATCGGACGCTTGATTGTTCAAAATTTGAGCTTTTCTCAAAAACGCCAAGATTTCTTGATCCTAAAATACAAAATAAGATAAAATTTAGATTGCTCCTTTAAAATGCCGTAGACAGAATTTTGAACAATTGATAAAGTTTTGTGATTTAGCTTCAACAATTGACCACATATATATGTATTCATGTATGTATGATCGTGATATTTCAGCAAACATTGAGTTGTATACATGTATATATATATATATATTGATGAGAATTTAAAAGAACATTTTGACAAGTTGGTTAAAACTGATGTATAGTCAAAGTATCATTAGTTAATAGTTACAAATGTCTAGCCCGGACAATCAATCATAAAACAAAACAAGAAACAACCAATTATAAGTTGTTTAAATGATTTGTAATGGTTAGTCGTGAAAATACAGTCCCAAAAAAAGAGTTTAAATGGCAAAGATAGTTAATTGTGTTAATGACCTTTGGTTTCATAAATCGAGTTTAACCTCATAACAACGGATTTCTCATGGGATGAATATCATAATGTGTCTGTTCATATGGATAATATGACAATACCAACTGCAAACGTATAGTTTATTCATTACTTACCTAATATACTTTTGTCAGCAAACATCGAGTTGAATGTATCCAGGGGCTGTGTTTTGATATTGCCTTGAGTAGTGACCCAGCTGTCCTCTTGTAAAGTTTGCCACGCCCTCATCATCCCCGGGGAAGGGGGCGGGGGCCCCTTGCTGGACGTTATGTGGTGATCGTGAGACGCCCTGCATTAAAGAATATAGTTATTATTTCAATGGTATGGCGGATATAGCAGACAAGAGAAAATACAAAAAAAGAGTCGAAACACACTTATACTGAAATGATCGAGCTCCGTTACAAAACAACGAGCACTAGGTAGCTCTATGTTTATCTGTTAAACAACCATATTGTAAAGAAATGGGTACAATGAGCATTATTAATTGACTCAGTCAACTCAACAGAGTCAAAAATTAGAGACAAAAGAGCATTATTTGTGTTTCTCACGTTTAAGGTTACAATAAGCTACAAAATTTCATCATTTTATATTTCAATTTAGATAACATAAATAATTAAAAGATGAAATATAAAAACATATACTTACATTGTTTGTAAACCCCTCGTTAATGTTCTCTGTGTAAATTTGATGACAGGTTCAGCCATCTTGTTAGCTAGGCTTACAGCGTTCATCTTGTTTTCTAGTAGTGTTCTGTTTTACCAGCGTAAAGTAACATAAAATTGTCAGTCTCTGTCTACTTATTTATACTCTCGCTCGTGCCTATAAATAGCCAGGTACTTCACTGCATCTCCAGCTTCCCCTGTATTTTCCCTTGTATTTTAAGTGGGACGTCACATCCAGAAATTTCCATTCAAATTCATCCGTAATGTAATAGGTTTTCCGCTAAACTATGATTCATGACAGCCGATAATTAATAAATTGATACTTGGGGTCCCTTTGTTTCTTGTTGTTTTTTTTTTTTTTGTTCGGGTTTTTTTTATAAATAAATGTATCGTTTTGGCGAATATTATTTCAACAGAAAATAATGTTGTGGGTATAGGAGACTACGAATAGTAATTCTCCAGCTGTTTCACTTCGTTTTTTTATCGTGTCCATTACATTACTGAAACGGCGCGAATAGTTTGCCACACCTTGCACCGAACAATCATTTACAATTCTATTTTCCTCAACATATAAAAATATCAAAATGTAAACGTTGATCCTCACAACACTAACAACAACATTGGTAAAATGAAAAGTGTTTATATGTAATTAATTTTGTATTTTGCATAAAAAGTATATTTGATAATATA
Organism: Mimachlamys varia; assembly: GCA_947623455.1. NCBI lineage: Eukaryota > Metazoa > Mollusca > Bivalvia > Pectinida > Pectinidae > Mimachlamys > Mimachlamys varia. The sequence continues at coordinate 24,698,406 of OX392545.1, forward strand.
CAAAGACAAACACATAGTTAATTCATAAAAACAATATTTTGGCCCCCGCTTCCTCGACCTTAACTTATAATGTGATCATTATGGGTAGCTTACAACCAAAACACATGATAAACATCGCGATTTCTTTATTCCTTTTATGAACTTTCTCTTGGCGTATATGGTGTTTGCGTTTCCCAATTGATTCATTATACAACACTTTGCTCTAAATAAGGAGAGGTTTGAAAAAGATGTCGGCTGCTGACAACATAAGGGCTCAAGAGATGCAGATTGACGAAGACAAAGGGCAAATGTTATGTTCACGATTTCATTCAAAATATTCGGCATCCTTATTTACTATAAAGATGGACGTTTTTTGATATGCCCAGTAATATGCCATGTTCTTATACTTGAAAGATACCATATCTCTCACATTGAGGACGCGCCATTTACTTTGTTGTGACATAAATTTACATGGCAGGTATCGTTGATGATACAGAATACAGTTCTTCTTCCGGAACACCTGGTCGTCTTTTGTACTTTGGAAGGGGCTCTTTTAAGAATTCTCTTTGTTCAATATTTTGCCCATAGTTTGAACGATTTTGAGTTTGGATCTACCCTGTGTTTTGTTGTTTTTTCACATACTATAAGCTTAAGGAAACGGCCAACGCCAAATAAGGATTTCAACTTAAAGTTATTGATTTACAAGAACAAACTCTAACTCGCAATCAATTTTACATGACAGTAAATATATGTATTAAGGGATGCACGGAATAAGAAAAATCAAAGCAAAGGGAAATACGCTGTATATCACTTTATGACAGATAAAAGTTTTTTTTTCGATATAACTTAAATAAAATTAGTGTCGGTTTCTGCTCTTCGAAATTTCTTATTTTCTTTTTAAAATTTGATGCATTCAACACTAATTGCAAAAATATAACTCACTTGAGAATTCATTTTACTGTAATATTTTCAAATGTTAATCATACATTGGCTTTGATTTTGGTTGTCTGTATATTATAAACCGCTGTGATGATTTAGGACGGGTCACATTTGGTGGCCGCGTTACTTTCACTAAATTATTATATATATATCATGCACTATATTCATTTTCATACATGTGCAGTGCGATTACATGTGTTAATAGTGGACTGGTGTGAAACGTGGCGGAAGTAGCGTCTCATGTTGTTGGACCAAGAGGTACTCAGAGGGGTACACCAAGTGATCAGACAAAGAGGTACTCAGCGGGGTACACCACGTGGTCAGACAAAGAGGTCGTACGACAGTCAGCTGTCTTTACTTGTCTTTCATCACTTGAAGTAGCTCCTTGTTAACAACTTCAACCATTGGTTAAATCCGTCACAAAACATGTAACAACAGTTTTACATGATGGGGAAGCCATTACAGGGAAGTGAACAGAAACGTATGACGTATAGTACTGTTATATATATGTATAAATGTCCGTGACATCATCACTCTATAATTAGAATGGTTTGCCTGTATTAAGTCCCAATAGCGTATACAGAATCCGTCTGATTTCAATTAGATAATTGTATGATATGAGTGATTTCAATATTAGTCAGTAAATATCTCTGAAATTGATTGTTATGTCTTGATATGTAACTGAATCTTATTAAATGTTCTTGAATCTTGTATTTCGTTAATATCATAGACAGAATTTATCTTTATATTGCCATAACGTGTACTGGATTTGTCTGATTCCACAACAGATGCAGGAAAAAGACTTATATAGTCATAATATATTTGTTTAATGTCCTATTCACAGTAAATCACTTAGCGAATACTGAATTCCATGAGCTTACTTTTTGGACATATTCGGTAATGCATAATTGCGGGAACGTCTATGTAGAAGTGACAATGACGATAGAATAAACATGAACACCTCAAGAGGTAGAAATTATCGCAAGGTATTTGAATAAGCGATTGAATCTCCTCGCAATTTAACGCGAAAACAAATACCTCGTGAATTATACGTGGTTTACAGTACCTTTCAATGATGAACATTTGACCACTTGGAGAAAAATCGTCGACCAATGCTTGTTTAAGCAATCAATGTTCTAGCAATTGTTGTTACATTCCCATAACACATTTTTCTATTGGCTTTATGTTAAAAGTGTATAGCTTATATTTACATTTTGATGGAATTATTGTCCTTTATTTAGATATTTCTAAGAGTTTTTGAACAGCAAATCAAGTGTAGACAACAATGCAATTGATGACGTCACAATAGAGATTGATGACGTCACAAGAGCAATACTTATTAAGTTTAATAACAACGTTTGCCTTCACTATGTATTACAATAGAATGGAGATAAAATGTTAATATAGTATAAAACGTCACAGATAACCCAGCGGCAATGAAATAAGTTGTTGATAGTAATGTGTTATTTTAATCTGAATAATTAAAACTACAGAGATTCTTTCTATCATATGATCAAATCTCACTGATTAGAAAACAAATAAAATAAAACAACACATTTTGATCTTGTACCTTTTTATAAAATTAGATTAAAAATCACTTGTGGACATGCGCTTCTTGTAATTAATGGAGAAACACAGAACTTTCTGAACGTTCCAAATAAAAGCTGGATTTAAAAGGTCTCTCATCCAGAGAGTTATTTATTGGTAACAGTTGGATAACGTACCACTACAGGGATAGCTTGTGTTTTCAACAGGTCATTGACCGAAACTTAACAAAAAGCAATGCCAGTCCTGTAAAAACTCCTATAAATAATTTCAGATACTTTAAATGCTATTGAAGATATATAAATCCATGTATTAGAGATATTATTAAAGAGTATTCAATAAAAAAAAGTATGTCATTTGAGTAGTGGCACGGTATATAATATACACATTTTCGTAGTAAACGATTTGAAGTGATATATAACTAGTTTATTTTTACTTCTAAATTCATAAATTAAAGAGGTTTTACGCACCTGACCCTTCTGCTTCTACATTAGTTTAGAAATTTTTGATCCCCACCTTTTTGCCCTTAGCAATACTGAATAGTCACAGGAGGACGAAACAGCTGTATGATGCAGTTTAATTCATTTTTTCGGCACACTGTATCTATCATGCAAAATTTAAAAGGTGCAGCATTTGTGTGTGTTACGTCATCTTTGATATGAAATTCATCGGGTTTTTTTTTATGTTTTTACGTGTTGAGAGGGACTTGGTTTATAAACCTGAAAATGATATCTGTGTTTAACTATCTGAATAATAGTCCAATAGCCCTTAGGTCTATCTTGTGCTTTTATGTTAAAGTCCAATGCCATACCAATGTCTAATATGAAAGAAAATAGTTTATTTCGGGGCAGATCTCTGTGTAAAATATCCCAAGTCAGTGCTATTTAAGTTAGATATGCACATGGAATATAAATCGAAATAAAACAGTTGGAAATTAAAACTATCTTCTGTGAAATGATTTCTACTTATCTGAAAACTAAGTTCACATTAATTAATTCAGAATGTAATGAGTTTATTTACTTACAATTTGTTTTCCTAATTTTAAAACAAAAACAAGCAAAATTATCAATTAACCGTAATAAACATATTCTATAAATAGCTTTTAGGGGGAAACCTATTACCGATGAATATAGTGGAAATTTTCTGTATCTGAGTGTGTCACGTAAGGGGGCGACATCCAACCAGGTTATTTATAGTGACACGCGCGTATAAAAGCGGTAGGTGGTGAGTGTTATCTTATGTTACTTTACGCTGATAAAACAGAGCACTACCAGAAAACACGATGAACGCTGTAACTGTAGCTAACAAGGTGGCTGAACCTGTCATCAAATTTACACAGAGAACAATAGTGAGGGGTTTACAATCAATGTAAGTATATTTTTTTTTATTTAATCTTCAATCAATCTACAGCGACGTATCATTCTCAACTAAAACGTGCCCTTAAAACGTATATCTTCTACAAATATATGCGGATTTTCTCATAATAGTGAATTGATTTTCTAAATTAAGTTTATTCCACTCAATATTCTAAAAGCTTCCTAAGCAACAAAACCACGACCTAGCGTTCATTTTTAAGACAGTAATTTTTCCATGATAAGTTGTTTCATCTGTTTTCGCTATTTTTATTTTTTACTTTTTTTGTTTGTTATGTAAATAGCTTATTTTTCTTTCATTATTGCAGAGCGCCCCAAAATCAACACATGACGTCAATCACGGGGCCCCTGCCCCCCTCCCCGGGTATGATGAGGGCGTGGCAAACTTTACAAGAGGACAGTTGGGTCACTACTCAAGGCCATATCAAAACACAGCCTCTGGATACATTCAACTCGATGTATGCTGACAAAAGTATATTAGGTAAACATGCATTTTATCTAAAGATATACGTTGTCACTTGGCGGTGTCAAGTTAATCTTATGTATATTGAATTTAGGTGAAGAAAAATGTTAAAATTTTCAATGCAGTGTATGAAATTTGGGTAATGGAAACAAACTTTTAAAAGGAAGCCTAGTTAAAAGTGTATAAACATGTATATCAATGGACTTTTAATACGATTAAAGCTATGTCTCCGTGTCCGACAGCATAATTATGATGTATATTGAACCAATTATATAAATTCGTTGGGGCCATCCTCTACTCATTGAAAACATAATTATGAGGAAATAATGATCGATTGTAGGTCTTGGTTTAAGGATTAAAATGTACAGGCTCTAAATAATTGTTAATTGTTACGTAATATTACTTATATATATGATTCACATTGAGTCCAAACCCAGCATATAGCCATTTCTGTGAAATGCAGTACAGTAATATAGGTAATAGTTAGGCTATAGGTAGTTCGGAGCACATCACTGGAAGAAATGTCGTCGGTAGTTTGGATTCTAAACTATTATCGTCGACTTTTTATAATTACATAATTTATTGTATTACATTCCGTAGGATCCATACAGCACAGATCATTTATCAATGGTGTGAACTCTAAAATGATATGTTCAGCTCTTTTAAGCAGATTTTTAATTATATCTTTATTTTGAATTTCAGGATCAAGAAATCTTGGCGTTTTTGAGAAAAGCTCAAATTCTGAACAATCAAGCGTCCGATCACTGTTGGAAAGATTCCGTTTTGAGTAGGCAGTACGGTGATACAAGTTGGGGACTCGTCTGTGAAAACAAAGAACTAATATATAGATGTCCTTAACATGACAGTTAAGATTGTGAATAATGAAGGTTGTTAGGTGTTATAAGTACCGTGACATTCTATTTGATAGATCGGATAGTATCCGAGTTTCAAGATTTGGTTATATAACTGGTATAAACAAACAAACTCGTACTAGTAAAATTAACATGTCTAGGTTATGTTGCTTGTGTTAAGTATTTAGTAGCAGTAAGTATGTTCTATTGTACCGAGTGTAAATTATTAAAGGGTATATATGTGGAGTAAACATGATATGTGATGAAAGTAAGTGAATAATAAGAGGGATTTAGGATTGAGAGTAAATTATTTTATGATGTATGATGAGATTTATGAGATGATGAATGTGGACTTTTTAAATTATGAGGGTCAATTTTTCTAGCGTGAGTAATGTGTGACTGGTAGGAATGAATGAAATGAGTAACATCGACAAACTGATGGGAGAAATACAAACTAATACTTATTAGATTAATACAGAGGTTGTGGTAATCTTGTTGTTGTATGAATGTGAACTTGTTTTAAATGTAAATATTTGAAAATTCTATAAAATGAAATTCAACAATTTTATATTTTTGTGATTTATTTCCGAAAAGGGTGCCATCTGCTACCTGTACTGTTACTTCTCTTTAAAAGTTGTAGTCAAAATGAAAATGAAAGAAAAACAGATATCAGAAAAAAAAGAAAATACACACATGTAAACTATAGTGGTTTTGGAATTTTGTCAATAAAGCCGACAAGCCCACTTACTATGGTTGATTGTCATGACCCAATCTGTTCAATGCCTTGTAAGCTTAATGACATCAATATTTCTTATAGTGTGAAAGACTCGTTAAACTAACAAAGCATTTTCACTTATTTAAAACGCTAGTACACTATATGGCGGAAACGAATAATTTCCGTACTGACAAAATAGCACAGACAACCGTAAGCATGCGTCATAACTACACCGCTTATTGTACAATTAATAAGATAAAGAAAGCCACGACACTATGAAAACAAATCAATTGGAAAACTAAATAAATACTAGGTCGTCAGTAAAACTACTGTAAACGTACATATTTTCGCGGTAATCTTATTTTAGCGCTTTTCGCGTTGAAAGTTTTGCGCTAAAATATGATGACGCTAATTGGAGTTTTAATATACTGTTTATATAGTTATTTTCACTAATGCGCGAATTTATCATTGCGCTTATATGACAAACACTAAAAATGCGTTAAAATTTGATTGCGCCAAATTAAATACGTTTACAGTATTTGACATAAAAATTCATGTCGATATGAAAAAGCATAACAGAATACTGAAACGTCAATAAAACCATTTCCTTACTTAAAGTAGATTTAATTAGGGACAAAATATCAAGAAAGGAAATATGTACACGGAGACTCTTAAAAAGGGAAGATAATTAGGCCATGTGTTCCGAAAGACTAAGCGTCTTCAGCTGCATCGACGACATGAAATCAATCCTCACGCCACATTCTAGCACAGATCTACAGATTGAACTGGATGTTATACAAATTAAAAACACCATGTATATAAAACAACGATAGTTCCATATGACAAAAGTGGTTCTACCAGTCACATCTGATCTTGTTCTCCCAGTTCATTCTTCATTTGTTTCATTGCAAATATAGCTCATTCATATTTTGCCTTAGTTTCATCTATTTTGAGTTGGATTACGGGCTAGTTCTTTATAATGGCATGTTCTCTATAACAACGCATTCATACTTGTGTAAATTGTGTTTGGGCAAACTTGAATAAGAAGGGAGCGCTATACACTTAAACCAGTCACATGGATTCATGACTATGTAAAACAATTAATCCTTCCAATATGCACAACGTTGGAGGATGTTCTGAATGATTAAAAGTATTAGAAGTCAAATGATAATACCTGTCTCAAATTCTGGTACCTAGGTAAAGTAGAGAGACTGAAGGGCATGTGAAGACAGTCAGATATAGGGTAACTATGGCAAGTGGGGGGGAGTTGAGTGGCAGCAGACCGTAATAGTCTACTACATGTGCAATACGCAAATATGCATTGATTGGTTTTAATTCATTACATTTATATGCTATAACCGTAACTGTGTTCAACACCAAACCTGGATCAGAAATTCTGAATATTTCTCTGTAAAACGTCTAAGAACTCATATTTTCTTTCTCCTATCTAATAAAGTGTATATCATCTCCTATCAAATCCTATAATGACTTGTTAATACTTATAAAATTCCACATATCTTATTAGTATAACATACATGTAATATGATATCAAGTGAAACAGCAACTTTATAAATATTTACAATTGCGAATAGATGAAACCAATCAGTTGAAGTCATAAATTCAACAGCTCTTTGAGTATTATCAATAAAACAATTATTTTGTGTTAGATAAACAGGACAATATTCAGTCGATGTCAGCTGCTTATCTCGATATCTTGATAGTTTGTCAGCAGTCGACATCAATCACGAAAATCGATATTTAGAGCAAGCCCTAGAATAACGAACAAATTGTGACATGTAAACACCATGTGTTGGAGAAGCAGGGATGTTTCTACCAAGAAAGGGAAAGTTTACGATCGGAACATTGAAATCGTTACGTTTGTCGTATAGCTGAGTAGTAAGCTGTTCATGCTTGTCGTAGTTTAAATAGAGATCGAGGTAAGCAGCTGATGTAGAAAAGTCTGTTGTGTCCTTTATTTCAAGTTCAGAAGGGTATCACAACAAGCAAGCACACTAATGAGCATACTAAAAAATGTCCATATTTATATCACACAGAGAAACAGAAAGTAAAAAAGTAGAGCGGAAAATTTAAATAGATGCACATAATTATATTTGAGTAGTGGCACGGTTCATAAAACACACTTTTTCGTAGTACACTATTTCAAATTATTCAGAACTAGTTTAATTTTACTACCGAATTTATACGCACCTGACCTTTCTGCTTCTATGTTAGTTTAGAAATTTCGGATTCTCACCTTTTGGCCTCTAGCATCACTGAAGAGTCCTGGGAGGACGAAACAGCTGTATGATGCGGTTTAATTCATTTTTCGGCATTCTGTACATATTATTAAATTTCAAAGGTGCAGCATATGTGTGTGTTACGTCATCTTACTTCAATGAAAACATTTCCAATGTATGCGATATGACCTGAATGATTATCATTGATAAATCATGTAAATATTTCGAAGAACATTCTTCATATTAATTAGATTATTATCACATAAACGCACCTCGCCTTTTAGTCAGGATGAGCTTAAAACAATATGTAAAAGGGAAAATAGAATATTAGTATTAAAATAGGATAGTATTAAGTCACAGAACGTTATCATTTATATTGATTGTAATAGGAATATACATATATATTTTCCCCATTACAGCTGATGTTAGAAAGATACACTACGTTCACCATGAAAATAAATGTGTATAAATATAATACGGAAAGCCCTCAATAGTATAAATATAGAAAGTGGATTCCTATTTTTCTATTTTTAACTCCATTTACTGTTTTAAGTAAATGAAGATTATTTATCTTATAAGCCAAATATTCGTAACTTCAGGAAGTTTTTCTGGATTCTGAAAAATTATGAAAAAAAAAGTTGATAACCATGCAAAAATAAGTCTACAACGAAATAAACCTGGGCGGTAATTTACAAGAAACTCTTGACAGAAAATCCAAAGAATTGAAAATAATTCAGGTGGGGCCCACTTCAACAACAAGCCGAAGTTAGAAGACAGTTCAAAATGGACGAGTGTTTACAAATACCGAGTTTCAACTGCTGCTGTACCGGTTACCGCGAAAGAATTTATCTTGAATATTGCTGATATCAGTAAACCTTTACTAAATCTATAAATATAAAAAGTTATTAGGCCTGATTTTCGCTTCAAGTTTTGCCAAAATTAACGTATATTGGGCCTGTAATATCATAAATACCCAAAAAGATAACAGTTTTCTTCATGCTACTAAAACAGGAAAACTGTGACCATTACAGTGGTAATCACAAACATTTCAATACATGTCAAGTTATAGCTATTCATGACGTAACACACACATATGCTGCACCTTTTAAATTTAGTAATAGATACAGCCGAAAAAATGAATTAAACTGCACCATACAGCTGTTTCTTCCTCCTAGGACTCTTCAGTGATGCTGTGGGCCAAAAGGAAGGAATCCAAAATGTCTAAACTAATGTAGAAGCAGAAGGGTCAGGTGCGTAAAACCCCTTTAATTTATGAATTAAGAAGTAAAATTAAACTAGTTCTGTATAATTTCAAATCGTGTACTACGAAAATGTGTATATTATGTGCCGTGCCACTACTCAAATGAGATTAACTGTGGCTATGGAGGCTCCAGCAAACCTCGGGGACTAAAAAATCCACCAGCAGAGTCTGCCACCCCCTATCATAAAGATCACGTAACACACACATATGCTGCATCTCTTAAATTTAGTAATAGATACAATATGCCGAAAAAAATGAATTTAATTGCGTCATACAGCTTTTTCGTCCTCCTAAACCTCTTCAGTGATGCTAGGGGCCAAAAGGTAGGAATCCATTTAAACCAGCTCCAGATTAATATTAACAGGCAAGGAAAGCATTCCGTATGTCATCGTGATTAGTTTCGACTGCGAGTCAGAATAAACACTACATGAGATTGATTCACATGACTTTGGCCTTTCACTTAATATCAATCAAATGCTACAAACTAATGTTTTAAATGACAGTAGTAATATATATCTCGAAGTGACATTAGGTAATAGTTACATATATTTTGTAGATAACTTTCTTACCAGTTCATAGCCTAATTCTGAAATCCATATGAGAACCGTTTTATATCATATAACGATGAAAAGGAAGAGAAAAAAGAACAATATTAAAAAAGAAAATGTGTCTTTTTTCCTAACTTATAATGAAAAACTAAAAGGCATTGTTCGTAACGCTTGCCGTCTCGCTTCTTTGCAAAGTATTTTTGCTGAAAATAAATAAGAGAACACCGAAGCGTTTACAAAATCATAATCCAAACTCAGAATCGATTAAACCAGGGGCAAAATATGAACAAAGGAAAGATTTACATGGAGACCCATGTAAAAGTACAAGAGAATAAGAACAGGTGATCCGGAAAAGTAAACGTCTTCTGCTTCATTGACGACACCCGCCATGTAAATCTTTGTCACATCCATGTAAACATCAAGTTCTCAAAATGAGAACCGAGTATCATTGTCAATTGTTGACCATAGTTCTGATCAACCTGCATTTCTCGAATTGTTGTGTGGTTAGTTTGTTTGTCAGCAGTCGACATCGATCACGAAAATCACGATATTAAGAGCAAGCCCTAGAATATCTAATCAACTGCGACATGTAAACACCATAGGTTGGAGAAATATTCAAACGTCAAAGTAGTGTTGGAGTTATGACATAAACTTGCTTGACGTTCAGACTTAATGAGCTAATAATGTAATGTTAAAAGATAATTTATTAAACCTTGTATACCCAAACAACATTGTCATACATATATATGTACAGAAATGATTGTACAAAACTCACACAGAAAAATAGTACATTTATAATTTAGAATAAGACATAGTCAAATAATAATTAAACTGTATCATACAGCTGTTTCTTCCTTTAAGGACTCGTCAGTGATGCTAAACAAGTGCTTAAAAGTAAAGCCTATAAAACGACTGGGGAAACAAAACCGACTGAAAAAAATATCCAAATCAAGAAAGTGATTTGCCTTACCCCTACGCTTTAATAAATTTGCTAACTTTCAAATATTGATTATTTTCAAATGAATACAATCCTACACCGTGCCACTATTAAAATGTATTTTCTCTGTTTTCAAAGAAAATCATACGTCAGTATCGTTGTATACAGGATAGAAATAGATGTATCATTGATAGCCCATAACACCCGGATTCCTCAATCCAATGATGAGTGTAATCTAAATATAGAAAGGGAAAACCCAAAAGTCAACATTGAAATCCATTTGATGTGAAACATTACATGGTTTTCTTGCTACAAAAATAGCCCATTGGTCACGTGAGAATCAAGGAAGTTTTAATCTCCCCACGCATGATCGTACGAAAGAATTTAAAGGGAATTTATCAAGCGCTAAGCCATTCGCTTAAGTTTTGCTGCAGCTAAACACACTTGTCAGTCCATAGATAAACACATACAATGAACGCTGTTATTGTATTGAGACACATGAGCTCATCTACACAGAAAGGCCTATGTAGATATTTCCAAACATTGTAAGTATATCACTCACCCTTGTATATACATATACAAGTACCTCATTGTCTATTACATATGTTTATGTAGTGTATCCATTCTATTAAACTTTGCTTTGACGTATCATTTCAAAGTTCACCAAGCAATTGGTTAAATATGATATGTTTTATATATAAAATTGGAAAGACATACGCATCTATGGTAATATGTTTACCGTGAAATTCTCCAAAATTAACTCCTTGCTTCTTTGTGTATAACGTCTGCAAGTTAATTTTGACAAAAATTATAACGGAACAAACACTTGGAGAATTGAATTATCAAGGGGTGCCGATATTAAACAGCTGTACAATACGTGATGAGTTTTAGCTTTCTCAAAAGAGGTATTTTCCTCTTGGCCAATTTGTACGCTTTGTTAATACTTAACAAAACCCATAATTTTACTCCTGATTTTTCAATTACCTCCTGATATATCATCGATCATTTTACAGCCTCTGCTAGATTCGTGTATTTTTATTTTCAATTGTAGTTTTATTAACACGTTTTCTACACACAGGTCCCCCCTCAACAACCAATCGATGACCTTGAGAGGGACCATGCCTCCTCGTGAGGATATGTTGAGGTTATGGGGTCAACTACAACAGGACACCTTTTCTACCAATCAAAGTAAAACGTCACATTACCTGGACACGTTTAATACAATGGTCACGGATCAAACGATAAAAGGTATATATAAATATACTTCAACTTATTACACGTTATTTTTTTATGAAGTTATTTCATAATTGATAGATACGTAATGTGTTAAGTAGTGGTCTTTGTTAAGTGTAATGATAGGTATAGAATAAATTCCCTGGCCCTGAGATCATGAAACAATCTTAGACTTAAATTTTCGCTAAGCCAATCAGGTATGACGTTACTTTTAGTGACGTTTCATGATCCCGGGGCCTGGTCTCATTCTCTTGTACTTTTACAAGGGTCTCCATGTAATATTTTCTTATTTACTTTACCATATACAATGAAGCAATAACTACGATATATCAAATAAGATGTTTATTATTATATAAATGTACCATAAGAAAGTTTTGGTAGGATGTGTATCATTATATAAATGTAGCACTAGATATTTTTGGTACCAGAGAAATTAGAGTTTAATTATGTGAGATTATATCCTAATGTTGTTTTGGGGAAATTGTTTTCCCGTTGGTTAATTAAAACGTTAGTAGATTGCATTCAATATTCAAAATAAGTTATAAGATTATATTTCGTTTCAGGAACAAAAATATCTGAGATTTTCGGGAAGAGAAGGAAGTGTGGTGACAAGCAACTGAACCAACGACCAGTTTTCGGAGATTTCATGCTTGTTCAAGAGCCGTCAATGCTGAACCTAACACCATCAGTTATACCCATAACAATGAAGAGAGTTAATCCAGTGAATTAAGGGAACGCGCGTTTTCAAACAAATGGAGAGAACTTAAAACAATTCCTATTATCAGTATAGGCTAGTAGTTATGGGGAACGAAGTTTAACAGAAAAAAAATCGATATTCTCCATAATATCAAGATTTTTTTCCGGAATTCATCAGCAGTATGCAAAACAACAGATACATATTTAACTAAAACATTCATCCGATCATATTAAATTTACCATGATCTGAATTTAAATTTGGAAATATCGAACAATATCAAATTATCTTATGAAGAATCTACCCAATTTAAAGCAATCCTGAAAATAGAGATGGTATTTATCATTACACAGTTATACCGCGACACAGATTGGCTACCAGCCTTAAGTTTTGTATAGAGAATTTCTCTACTTACTTTTACAACTGGGTTATTTCCCCTTGCTTTAAACTTAGAAATCAAATATCCCACTGATCAAAACAATTTGACTATTTTTTTCAATGTCTGTATAATACTCTAGAGACGGGAACCAGTCTAGTTGCGACGATAAGCCGTAACATATAAATACCATATGTATGGTGATCAATAGATTAGTTGTATTATACTGAGAAATCCTGTGACGGTGTTGATAATTCTGGATAAATCCGGCTCCTTTTCCTGACACAAACTGTAACAATTTCCTGGTCCAGGATTCGCAATAACAGTACTTGGTGGTTGTGACGTCACACGATGTAACGGGTGTTTGACTGTGTATTCATATGTATAGATCATGTAGATGCTTTTTATATGTTTAATGGTTGTCAATTATTTGTCTGCAACCTCAACACTTTTTATGTCTGAGGACGACCTTAATGAACTGTGTATGTATATACATGTATTTGAAAGTAAGTTTACATTTTTATTGCATTTTTGCCAGTGAAATATAGAAAATTATCAAACTGATAAAACTTATATTTTCACTGCAGTGATGAGCAGTGAAAATATAAGATTTTGCCGTGAAAATATAAGATTTTGCAGTGAAAATATAAGGCTTTTTCAGTGTAACGTGAAAAAGTGACCCGACAATAAAATACCATCCGGGTCATTATTCTACGTTGCAAAAATTACCCGGGGTCGTTATTTAACAGTAGAAATCGTACACGGCCATCTGTAGAAAAATGACCCCATTCGATTTTTCCGTAATTCGTCCCGTGAAAAAGTGACCCAACGTAGCTTTCAACGGTGGGTAGTTTTCAACTGGGTCATTTTTTCACGTAACACCGAAACTTTTGTATGAGTTGTTCCCCTTGATCGGATCTAGGAGACTCGCCATTGTTGTCGTCTGCTAGAACTTGTCTCTTGGGGAAAGATGGTCTTGACGAAATGGCATCAATAGTACATATTGATAGGAACTGCTGCAGGATTAAGTATGAAATGAATTGAAAGATGAGAATGGTTCAACTTTTCCGATCAGCTTATCCCAATCAGCTGTGTACTGGACCCGATCGGTTGTGATTTCGACGAATTACAGTAGACTTACAATGTAGCTCCTTTGCAGTAGGCAAGTAGACCAAGGAAAATATAATGAAAGTATCTTAGTCCTCTTTCGAAATGTAATAAAAAGAAAATTCAATGGTTTGCCGTTTAATATCGAATATATTTCACTTGTATGGCAGATTTTTTTTATATTTTCACTCGAGCTACGCACTCGTGAAAATATAAAAAAATCTGCCATACTCGTGAAATATATTCGATATTAAACGACAAACCATTGAATATCCTCTATATATACATGACAATTGCAATATTAGTAACACGTGATCAATACATTTTTATATTGTTTATATAAACTTACAAAACGGTTGTTAGACATGTATTCGTCGAATAGTTTTCCTGTTATTTGGTTTGATATAATGAAATGTGGAAAGAGTGATGAAGTGTGGAGGAGTGATGATGTTTCTAAGTGGGCTATGTTATAACTTGTATAACGGATGTGTGTAATTGTAATTTGTTTGTCTGAAAGTATGATACTTGACTTGGTGATGATTTACGATATAACGTGTGTGGTTGTTATGAAGCGTTTCGTACTAAATGAAATACCGTTAAATGTGTATGACAGATTTGTGTAAAAAAAAAAGTTATCAGGAAGATTGTTTTGTTTTGTATGATGAAAACTGACTCAACATTATGATATTTTCTTAAATAAAAATTAAGAAACCATATTAAATATATAATCTTTGTTGTGTTGTTATCTGAAAAAAAAATTAGAATACCAAAGCGTCATGAAAACGATAATCCGAACTCAATAGTACAAATATAGAAAGTGGATTCCTATTTTTCTATTTTTAACTCCATTTACTGTATTAAGTAAATGAAGATTATTTCTCTTATAGGCCCAATATACGTAACTTCGGGATTTTTTTCGTGATTCTGAAAAAAATCTGAAAAAAAATCCAGTTGATAACTATGCAAAAATAAGCCTCAAGCGAGGGAAACCTGATCGGTAACTTGCAAGAAACTCTTGACAGAAAAATCCAAAGAATTGAAAATAATTCAGGTGTGGCCCACTTCAACAAACAATCCAAAGTTAGGAGACAGTTCAAAATGGACGCATTGTTACAAATACCGAGTTTCAACTGCAGCTGTAACAGTTACCGCGTAAGAATTTATCTTGAATATTGCTGATATCAGTTAATCTTAACTAAATCTATAAATATATAAAGTTATTAGGCCTGATTTTCGCTTCAAGTTTTGCCGAAATTAACGTATATTTGGCCTGTAATACCATAAAGACCCAAAAATAATTATTTCCAAAAAGATAACAGTTTTCTTCATGCTACTAAAGCAGTCCGAATTCTTGTAATAATAAATTAACTGTTCCATCTATCGGCCAAGAAATGACAAGGAAAACTGTGACCATTACTGTGGTAATCACAAACATTTCAATACATGTCAAGTTATAGCTATTCATGACGTAACACACACATATGCTGCACCTTTTAAATTAAGTAATAGATACAGCCGAAACAATGAATTAAACTGCACCATACAACTGTTTATTCCTCCTAGGACTTTTCGTTGATGCTAGGGGCCAAAAGGAAGGAATCCAAAATGTCTAAACTAATGTAGAAGCAGAAGGGTCAGGTGCGTAAAACCCCTTTAATTTATGAATTAAGAAGTAAAATCAAACTAGTTCTGTATAATTTCAAATCGTGTACTACGAAAATGTGTATATTATGTGCCGTGCCACTACTCAAATGAGATTAACTGTGGCTATGGAGGCTCCAGCAAACCTGGGGGACTAAAAAATCCACCAGCAGAGTCTGCCACCCCCTATCATAAAGATCACGTAACACACACATATGCTGCATCTCTTAAATTTAGTAATAGATACAATATGCCGAAAAAAATGAATTAAACTGCGTCATACAGCTGTTTCGTCCTCCTAAGCCTCTTCAGTGATGCTAGGGGCCAAAAGGTAGGAATCCATTTAAACCAGCTCTAGATTAATATTAACAGGCAAGGAAAGCATTCCGTATGTCATCGTGATTAGTTTCGACTGCGAGTCAGAATAAACATAAGATTGATTCACATGACTTTGGCCTTTCACTTGATATCAATCAAATGCTACAAACAAATGTTCTAAATGACACATTGTAGTAATATATATCGAGAAGTGACATTAGGTAATAGTTACATATATATTGCAGATAACTTTCTTACCAGTGCGTAGCCTTATTCTGAAATCCATATGAGAACCGTTTTATATCATATAACGATGAAAAGGAAGAGAAAAAAGATCGCTTCTTTGCAAAGTATTTTTGCTGAAAATAAATAAGAGAACACCGAAGCGTTAACAAAATCATAATCCAAACTCAGAATCGATTAAACTAGGGGCAAAATATGAACAAAGGAAAGATTTACATGGAGACCCATGTAAAAGTACAAGAGAATAAGAACAGGTGATCCGGAAAAGTAAACGTCTTCTGCTTCATCGACGACACCCGCCATGTAAATCTTTGTCACATCCAAGTAAACATCAAGTTCTCAAAATGAGAACCGAGTATCATTGTCAATTGTTGACCATGGTTCTGATCAACCTGCATCTCTCGAATCCTTGTGTTGTTAGTTTGTTTGTCAGCAGTCGACATCGATCACGACAATCCCTATATTACGAGCAAGTTCTAGAATATCTTATCAACTGCGACATGTAAACACCATAGGTTGGAGAAATATTCAAACGTCATATGTACAAAAAAGATTGAACAAAACGCACACACAATAAAATAGCACATTCATAATTTAGAATAAGATATAGTCAAATGATAATTAAACTGTCGCCAGTGATGCTAAGCAAGTGTTTAAAAGTAAAGCTTATAAGACGACTGGGGAAACAAAACCGACCAAAAAAATATCCAAATCCAGAAAGGGATGTGCATTACCCCTACGCTTCAATAAATTTCCTAACTTTCAAATATTGATTATTTTCAAATGAATATAATCTATATTTATTATATCATACGCCGTGCCTCTATTAAAATGTATTTTCTCTGTTTTCAAATAAAATTATACGCCAGTATCGTTGCATACAGGATAGAAATAGATGTATCATTGATAGCCCATAACACCAGGATTCCTCAATCCAATGATGAGTGTAATCTAAATATAGAAAGGGGGAAACCCAAAAGTCAACATTGACATTTGATGTGAAACATGACATGGTTTTCTTGCTACAAAAATAGACCATTGGTCACGTGACAATCAAGGAAGTTTCATTCATGGGTATTTAAAGGGAGTTTATCAAGCGCTAAGCCATAAGCTTTCTTTTTACTGCAGCTAAACACACTTGTAAGTCCATAGATAAACACATACAATGAACGCTGTTATTGTATTGAGACACATGAGCTCATTTATACAGAAAAGCGTGTGTAGATCTTTCCAAACATTGTAAGTATATCACTCACCCTTGTATATACATATACAACTACCACGTTGTCTATTACATATGTTTATGTAGTGTATTCATTCTATTAAACTTTGCTTTGACGTATCATTTCAAAGTTCACCAAGCAATTGGTTAAAAATGATAAATTATGTTTTTTATATAATATTGGAAAGACATACGCATCTATGGTAATATGTTTACCGTGAAATTCTCTACAAATTAAATCCTTGCTTCTTTGTGTATAACGTCTGCAAGTTAATTTTGACAAATATCATAACGGAACAAACACTAGGAGAATTGAATTATCAAGGGGTACCTATATTATACAGCTGTACAATACGTGACGAGTTTTAGCTTTCTCGAAAGAAGTATTTTCTTCATGGCCAATTTGTTCGCTTTGTTTATACTTAACAAAACCCGTAATTTTACTCCTTCTGATTTTTCAATTAACTCCTGATATATCATCGATCATTTTACAGCCTCTGCTAGATTCGTGTTTTTTTATTTTCAATTGTAGTTTTATTAACACATTTTCTACACACAGGTCCCCCCTCAACAACCAATCAATGACTGTGAGAGGGACCTTGCCTCCTCGTGAGGATATGTTGAGGTTATGGGGTCAACTACAACAAGACACCTTTTCAACCAATCAAAGTAAAACGTCACATTACCTGGACACGTTTAATACAATGGTCACGGATCAAACGATAAAAGGTATATATAAATATACTTCAACTTATTACACGTTATATAAGTTATACATAATTGATAGATACGTAATGTGTGTTTTTTGTTGAGTGTTATAATAGGTATTGAATAAATTCCCTGGTCTTATTCTCTTGTACCTTTACAAGGGTCTCAATATAATTTTTTCATTTGTTTCTATTTTTCCTTGGTTTAATCGATTTTGAGTTCGGATTATGATTTTGTTAACGGTAGGGTATTCTTAGTTTACAATATACAATGAAGCAATAACTACGATATATCAAGTAGAATGTTCATCATTATATAAATGTACCATTAGAAAGTTTTGGTAGGATGTTTATCATTATATAAATGTACCATTAGGAAGTTTTGGTAGGATGTTTATCATTATATAAATGTACTGTTAGGAAGTTTTGGTAGGATGTTTATCATTATATAAATGTACCGTTAGAAAGTTTTGGTAGGATGTTTATCATTATATAAATGTACCATTAGAAGGTTTTGGTAGAATGTTCATCATTATATAAATGTACCATTAGGAAGTTTTGGTAGGATGTTTATCATTATATAAATGTACCATTAGAAGGTTTTAGTAGGATGTTTATCATTATATAAATGTACCATTAGGAAGTTTTGGTAGGATGTTTATCATTATATAAATGTACCATTAGAAGGTTTTAGTAGGATGTTTATCATTATATAAATGTACCGTTAGAAAGTTTTGGTAGGATGTTTATCATTATATAAATGTACCATTAGAAGGTTTTGGTAGGATGTTTATCATTATATAAATGTACCGTTAGAAAGTTTTGGTAGGATGTTTATCATTATATAAATGTACCGGTAGAAAGTTTTGGTAGGATGTTTATCATTATATAAATGTACCATTAGAAGGTTTTGGTAGGATGTTTATCATTATATAAATGTACCGTTAGAAAGTTTTGGTAGGATGTTTATCATTATATAAATGTACCGGTAGAAAGTTTTGGTAGGATGTTTATCATTATATAAATGTACCGTTAGAAAGTTTTGGTAGGATGTTTATCATTATATAAATGTACCGGTAGAAAGTTTTGGTAGGATGTTTATCATTATATAAATGTACCATTAGAAGGTTTTGGTAGGATGTTTATCATTATATAAATGTACCGTTAGAAAGTTTTGGTAGGATGTTTATCATTATATAAATGTACCGGTAGAAAGTTTTGGTAGGATGTTTATCATTATATAAATGTACCGTTAGAAAGTTTTGGTTGGATGTTTATCATTATATAAATGTACCATTAGGAAGTTTTGGTAGGATGTTTATCATTATATAAATGTACCATTAGGAAGTTTTGGTAGGATGTTTATCATTATATAAATGTACCGTTAGAAAGTTTTGGTAGGATGTTTATCATTATATAAATGTACCATTAGAAGGTTTTGGTAGGATGTTTATCATTATATAAATGTACCGTTAGAAAGTTTTGGTAGGATGTTTATCATTATATAAATGTACCATTAGAAGGTTTTGGTAGGATGTTTATCATTATATAAATGTACCGTTAGAAAGTTTTGGTAGGATGTTTATCATTATATAAATGTACCATTAGAAAGTTTTGGTAGGATGTTTATCATTATATAAATGTACCATTAGAAAGTTTTGGTAGGATGTTTATCATTATATAAATGTACCATTAGGAAGTTTTGGTAGGATGTTTATCATTATATAAATGTACCGTTAGAAAGTTTTGGTAGGATGTTTATCATTATATTAATGTACCGTAAGAAAGTTTTGGTAGAATGTTTATCATTACATAAATGTAGCACTAGATATTTTTGGTACCAGATAAATTAGAGTTTAATTATGTGAGATTATATCCTAATGTTATTTTGGGGAAATTGTTTTCCCTAGGGTTATTTAAAACGTTAGTAGATTGCATTCAATTTTCAAAAAGAGTTTTAAGATTATATTTCGTTTCAGGAACAAAAATATCTGAGATTTTCTGGAAGAGAAGGAAGTGTGGTGACAAGCAACTGAACCAACGACCAGTTTTCGGAGATTTTATGCTTGTTCAAGAGCCGTCAATGCTGAATCTAACACCATCAGTTATACCCATAACAATGAAGAGAGTTACTCCAGTGAATTAAGGGAACGCGTTTTCAAACAAATGGAGAGAACTTCAAACAATTCCTATTATCAGTATAGGCTAGTAGTTATGGGGAACGAAGTATAACAGAAAACAAATCGATATTTTCCATAATATCAAGATTTTTTTCCGGAATTCATCAGCAGTATACAAAACAACTGATACAGATTGAACTAAAACATTCATCCGATCATATTAAATTACCTATAGAATCAGACAAATTTATCATGATCTGAATTTAAAATTGGAAATATAGAACAATATCAAATTATCTTATGAAGAATCTACCCAATTTAAAGCAATCCTGAAAATAGAGATGGTATTTATCATTACACAGTTATACCGCGACATAGATTGGCTACCAGCCCCTAAGTTTTGTATAGAGAATTTACTACTTACTTTTACAACTGGGTTATTTCCCCTTGCTTTAAACTTAGAAATCAAATATCCAACTGATCAAAACAATTTGACTATTTTTTTCAATGTCTGTATAATACTCTAGAGACGGGAGCCAGTCTAGTTGCGACGATAAGCGGTAACATATAAATACCATATGTATGGTGATCAATAGATTAGTTGTATTATACTGAGGAATCCTGTGACGGTGTTGATAATTCTGGATAAATCCGGCTCCTTTTCCTGACACAAACTGTAACAATTTCCTGGTCCAGGATTCGCAATAACAGTACTTGGTGGTTGTGACGTCACAGGATGTAACGGGTGTTTGATTGTGTATTCATATGTATAGATCATGTAGATGTTTTTTATATGTTTAATGATTGTCAATTATTTGTCTGCAACCTCAACACTTTTTATGTCTGAGGACAACCTTAATGAACTGTGTATGTATATACATGTATTTGAAAGTAAGTTTACATTTTACATTTGCCAGTGAAATATAGAAAATTATCAAACTGATAAAACTTATATTTTCACTGCAGTGATGAGCAGTGAAAATATAAGATTTTGCAGTGAAAATATAAGGCTTTTTCAGTGTAACGTGAAAAAGTGACCCGACAATAAAATACCATCCGGGTCATTATTCTACGTTGCAAAAATTACCCGGGGTCGTTATTTAACAGTAGAAATCGTACACGGCCATCTGTAGAAAAATGACCCCATTCGATTTTTCCGTAATTCGTCCCGTGAAAAAGTGACCCACCGTAGCTTTCAACGGTGGGTAGTTTTCAACTGGGTCATTTTTTTCACGTAACACCGAAACTTTTGTATGAGTTGTTCCCCTTGATCGGATCTTGGAGGCTCGCCATTGTTGTCGTCTGCTAGAACTTGTCTCTTGGGGAAAGATGGTCTTGACGAAATGGCATCAATAGTACATATTGATAGGAACTGCTGCAGGATTAAGTATGAAATGAATTGAAAGATGAGAATGGTTTAACTTTTCCGATCAGCTTATCCCAATCAGCTTTGTACTGGACCCGATCGGTTGTGATTTCGACGAATTACAGTAGACTTACAATGTAGCTCCTTTGCAGTAGGCAAGTAGACCAAGAAAAATATAATGAAAGTATCTTAGTCCTCTTTCGAAATGTAATAAAAAGAAAATTCAATGGTTTGCCGTTTAATATCGAATATATTTCACTTGTATGGCAGATTTTTTTTTATATTTTCACTCGAGCTACGCACTCGTGAAAATATCAAAAAATCTGCCATACTCGTGAAATATATTCGATATTAAACGGCAAACCAATGAATATCCTCTATATATACATGACAATTGCAATATAAGTAACACGTGATCAATACGTTTTTATATTGTTTATATAAACTTACAAAACGGTTGTTAGACATGTATTCGTCGAATAGTTTTCCTGTTATTTGGTTTGATATAATGAAATGTGGAAAGAGTGATGAAGTGTGGAGAAGTGATGAGGTGTGATGAAGTGTGGAGGGGTGATGAAGTGTGATGAAGTGTGGAGGGGTGATGAAGTGTGGAGGAGTGATGATGTTTCTTAGTGGGTTATGTTATAACTTGTATGACGGATGTGTGTAATTTATTTGTCTGAAAGTATGATACTTGACTTGGTGATGAGTTACGATATAACTTGTGTGGGTGTTATGAAGCGTTTCGTACTAAATGAAAAACCGTTAAATGTGTATGACAGATTTGTGTAAAAAATAGTCATCAGGAAGACTGTTTTGTTTTGTATGATGAAAACTGGCTCAACATTATGATATTTTTTTAAATAAAAATTAAGAACCCATATTAAATATGTAATCTTTGTTGTGTTGTTATCTGAAGAAAAAAAATTAGAATACCAAAGCGTCATTAAGGATATAGATAGGGGGTAACAGAATTTTTTTTTTTTATTTTTTGTTTTTTGCAAAATTGATTACTTATAAACATACTACATCATATAACAAAAAGTAATTTTCAAAATTATGTTCCCAAATGTGTCAATTAACGTGATTTAACATTGAACACGCTCATACAGATCAACACGTGGTACTGTTTACACCATAAACAGATACATCACACAGTGGCGTGGTCAGTTAAAAAGTCATTAGCCCTGTGCTATGGTGGTGTGAAGTGCTGCGTAATCATGCTGCTATAATCCATTAAGTCATGGTCAGTCTTTGATGTAATACATACTATAAGAGAGGGGCCGGAGCGTTTCTAATGACCCCTACATTACATGGGAGGAGCTTATCCTATGTCCAGTCTGACATTTCGCGGGAAAGGGGCATTTTCACTGAGAAATATTTTAATATTCATTAATTTCTCAATTATTTGAACCAATGCATGCTCCGTTTTTTCGGAGGACAGCTTGATGGATACATGTCTAGTCATGATTAATGGTTTGGTAGGCAGAATCGGTCAGATAAGTGTTAAAACCAGAGATATCCGATTTCAAAGAGTGGAAATGGTCTTTAGAGCACTTTCATAAATTCAACAAGTTGTCAACTTCAAACAGCCATAACTTTGGCATCTCTGGACCGATTTCTTCCAAACTTTGCAGGATTGTTGGGAATGACCTTGTCAACAATAACGTGCCTCAGTTTCTGAAGAATTGAGCTACAACAAGATTTATAACCAATTAAGTGAATTTGGGCATGAAAATCCCACCCAGAGACGATAAAATCGAAATTACTTCAATTCTAGAACATATAGGAAAAATCTGAGGCACGTTTTTGTAGATGACCTTTCTGTCCATCAATAGGAAAAGTATTGTCAGTTTTTGTAAGAAAATGTGAAAGAAGATCCAAATTCAAAAGTGTCCGTAATTTTTTATATTATATACTATTATGCAATTTTGAATTAATTTAACACTATAATTATATGTTCACGTTATAGAAAATTTAATAACCTTTCCAATGATATATGATACATGTATGTGATTAAATGTATATCCAAATTATTAAGCAAAACATCTGAAGAGACTGTACCCCCTATCTATATCCTTAAAACGATAATCCGAACTCAAAATCACTAAAACAAGTGACAAGATATGGAAAAAAAAGAAAAACCGCTGATACCCTTGATAATGTACAAAAAAAAAGTGCTCCGGTAAATCTCCCGTTCAGAAGCACCTCCATCTTTTTCTACTTGGTAGCACCTTTTCCGATGGGTACCACTCTTTTTTAATTGGTGCATCATTCAGTTCTTGGTGACACCTTCCCTACTATGTAACACCTTCAGTTCTTGGTGGCATCTTCTCCAATTTGTAACACCTTGGTGGCACCTTCTCTATTTTGTAACACCTTCAGTTCTTGGTGGCACATTCTCTAGTTTGTATCACCTTGGTGGCACCTTCTCTACATTAAAACACTTTCAATTCTTGGTGGCACCTTCTCTACTTTGTAACACCTTCAGTTCTTGGTATTTGTAGCATAGTCACAGTATACCCTGTTAAAGGTTTGTCTTGACTTTTAAAAAGACAGCCAATCCTTATTTCTTCTTGCATTGCCATGTTGTGTTTAACAATGTCAACAATTCATATCATTATTATTGTTTATATTCTTCAAACAATCTACCCAAGAGAAGAATGTTCGTTACAGTAAACATCCCCGTTTTATTTATTTTCTTGCATTTTTTCTAATGTCTACCTTTGTCCATAATTAGTGTAACGATGTTAATGGTCGTGGGTGGTCGGGTGGTGCCGTGTATAGCGCACTTGCCTTTCACCAAGGCGGCCGGGGTTCGATTCCCCCCACAATAAGACCCCTTGCGCACTAACATCTGGGCCAACAAGAGTGATTTATTTTAGTTGGATTACTTGTTTCATAATTGCTGTAAAATAAATCAAGTTAAAAAAAACAAAACTTAATGATATTAAAGTTTAAAATATTGAAGATCGACTGGGTAATTCTGAGTTCAAGTAATAAGACCCCTCGCGCGCTAACATCTGGGCCAACAAGATTGATTTATATAAAATGGATAGCTTGTTGCATAATTTTTGTAAAATAAATAAAGTTTATATATAATCGAAGTTAAGTTTGAATTGTTTGTTTGTTGTTTTTTAGGGCACCTTTGTATTCTCTGACTTCTTTATACATGTTAACCAGCTGTATACACGATAGAATCATTATTGCATCGTGTTGAAAGTATAAGTTGTCTCCCTTGCTATATGTTTATAACAACAACGTATCTGTAAAAAAAGTCTGCAGTGATTTTTAAAACGTTTGACGTGATCCAGCTCTGTGTCCTTTATCATAGTTCAAACCGTCTCAAGGCTGCATGTTAAGTAGAAGCAACGACTCTTTAAAAAGTTTGTAGTATTCTTTAAACACATCATTTCTCTATTTTAACCTCGTGTGGTTATATTTGATCAACATTGTCAAATTTTTTGTTGTAATTTTAAAAAACACGTCATCGATATTTCTGAAGTGAAAGCCTTTCCCCCGCAAACTTTTATGTATATAACTATATACATATATATTGCATTACTGTATATATCAAGAAGTTCCTTTCAAACAAGGCCTTTATTATCTAAACCATACACACAGTACAGTTATGAATCTCGATGTAATCACAAATATTCCAGCTATATTTAACATAAACAAACCTGATTGTCAGCTTGTCTTGTGTATTTTACTCTATAAAGATAATTGGAAATATTATGTTTGTAAAGGTAAGATTCCGTTCCGGATCATTAATAACGTTAATTTGTGCAATTAAATGGTGCAATGTTACCGATTCTATTGGATATACCAATAACAACAACTAGTCGTACACAGTACACAAACTAACTACACAATCTACCTTCATAGACTATCAGAACTATCAACAGTGTGTACAGACCTGGGTACACTTTTGACTCTGTCATGGATACCAAGATACTAGCCATTTTGGTCGTGGTTCTTGTCATCAGTATACGTAAGTTTGAACGGGTTGTTTTCAAAGATCAGCGTTTGTCAGTTGATGGACTGTAATATATGATTGTCAGTTTGTTGTTTGTTTATTTGGTTGTTTGTTTGTTTTGTTCTGTGCCTCCAGTTTGTCCTGAAACGGTCCTGATATACTTGCTGGTAATACATTAAAATTGTATCCGGAAGGCACATATGAGATGACAATATCATAAAAAAAATTTTTAATGTTTTGATATCGCTTTAGCTCCCATTCTGTAGCATCCTGGCTTCTCTAACATATGGTATTTATTTGTCGCAATTAATACGTTATTCCCTGATTTTTTTATTTTTTTTATTTTTGTAGAACAACAAGTCAATCTGATGTCTTAATAATTGAAGTTCATTCACAAGAAGAATTAATAAATGTATTGCATATTATCATGGAGTCATTAATATTGAAAAGACCCCCCCCCCCCCCCTTGTTCTGTCAGACAATAGTGATCCGGTCGATTATTTACAAATCGAAATTTCACTGAAACTTATTAATCTAAATTAATGGAACAAACTTTATTTCCAGGTTTATCACTTTATAACTTCACGAACGGCAATTTTAAGTCGTTGGTATTCATGTGGTATAATATGGACAGAGCTTTTACATGTGTGCATTCTCTGCATAAAAAAAAACGTTCTCTGTTACTTTCATGGTATTGAAATTTTACATTTCAGAACTATTCAGAGTATCAATGGAGGAAATATTTTATTGTTGAAGTTCGTGATCAAGATTCTAAAGAGGCTTTTGTCTTCCTCTCACTAAAATAATGTGTCAATATCACGCACGTATATATATATCACTAAAACAAAACAACAACAAAACTGAGACTATGCCGCAAAGCCTTTCTGTCTTTCTCAGGCTTCTTCAGGCCGACTAAAAAGCCTGATAAGGCAAAAAAGGCCTTGTGTCAAGGACATATAACAAAGCTTTTATTTATCATTATATATATACTGTATAACAAGCTTTACCGAACATAATCGTACAGCGTACCTGAATGTTTGGTTTCCCGAAAGCACTGTCAACTCAACCACACTTCGTCCGTCAAACCATGCTCTTCGTCTTCTTTGATGGTGTCGTATTTCTTTTTGTTGATCAGATGGATCTTTTCCGATCTTTCAATAGTGTCTTTCAGCATCTTTCTTGTCCAGTCTTGTGACTCAGGCAATATTTGTTTACCGCGGCTACCTGACATTTGCGCTTCTGGTTCTATTTTTATACGAGCAATCACGTGATTTTTTTTTTGAATCATGTGACCACTATCCTGCTCCTAGTTACGTGCCGATTAGCAAGAAAACATATGAAATGTGTTTTTAACATAGAAAACTATAGTAAAAATATAACTATGGTACTGATGTGCGAAGTAATAAATCATGATATTAAATTAAATATGTTATTATTTGATAATCTTAACTGTTAAGGTTAAAGATATTATAGAAAATGTTTTATGTCGTATGTTATCACTGTTATGCTGATGACACACAGATTTACATGGTCATCAGACCACAGGACAGTTGGGACACCATTTCAGAAAATCTTGAAGCTTGTCTGACAGACATCAGAAGCTGGATTAATGCCAACATACTAAAGCTCAATCAGGAAAAGACGAAACTGATCGTCTTTTCTCCAAAGTGTAAGCAATCAACGCCTCTTCAGCTCAAGGTCGGGACAAGCACTGTTGAGGCTTTCCCAACTGTCAAGGGGTGTACTTTGATTGTTCACTGAACATGGAGAAACGGCAAGATTATGGTGCATTCACTTGTTACCTAACGGTTGAACTATGGTAATGCCCTACACTGTGGTATATCTGACAGACTAACAAGTCGCCTGCAGAAGGTCCAGAACACGGCACTACGTCTCATTTCGCGAGTTCGAAAGAGAGAGCACATCATTCCCGTGCTGTTTTCATTGCACTGGTTACCTGTACAATACAGGTCACAGTACACAATCTTGGTATACACATACAAGGCACTGAATGGAACAGCTCCCCAGTACATAAGGGAGCTAGTTACCCTGTATCAGCCGTCACGATCACTGAGGTCGGAGACAGAATCATTGTTGTGTGTCCCAAAATCTCGTACTGTGACCTATGGAAACGGTGTTTTAGGAGAGTTCCGGCCATGTTGTGGAACAGCTTACCATTCGCTATCACCACTTAAATATGTTCTGCGGATTTAGAGGAATGAATATAATTTGTTTTATTTTCATTGATTTCAGATGATTGCAATGGCTCGGTATCATGTTACGGACATTTCTATAAAACTGAGCTGAACTCTTACAATGGAAGGTATTACATAGTTACAGATTACCACCACGATACATACTACTACTATCTAAGTTCTTACTACCGCTACTCTGCTTACTACAGATTTTATAGTCCTAAATACTGTGATGACCAATGCTGCACCATAACAAGCTACAGCTCCTATTCATACAAGTACTGCTGCGCCGAGTATGGCATCACCCCGTCATACAAATCATCGTCTATGCCGTCAAGCACGTGAGTACAAACTACGTCATTAAACATGCCTCTGTAAGTCAATTTGTTATATATATAAAACTTGTCGTTTGACGTACAAAATTTGGATGCAATATAAAGGATAGAGCACATGGGCAATAAACATACAAATTATTTTGTAACTGTGGAAACACTTTTGTGACATCACAAATAAATGACGAATGTAGAAGCAAAGGAAAAGGTGCGTAAAATTCCTTTAATTCATGAATTTAGAAGTAAAATAAGACTTATTCTGTATAATTTCAAATCATGTACTACGGAAATGTGTATATAATGTACCGTGCCACTACTCAAATGAGATTTACTGTGACTATGGAGGCTCCAGCAAACCTCGGGGACTAATCAATCCACCAGCAGAGTCGGTCACTCCTTTCATGAAAGATGATTTAACATACATATGCTGCACCTTTTAAATTTAGTAATAGATACAGAATGCCGGAAAATGAATTAAACTGCATCATAAAGCTGTATAATGCAGTTAAATTCAATTATTGGTGATATAGGAGAAGCTTTATAATTACATAAGTTTATTCAGTTAAATGGTAAATGATATAAGGCCAGGTGTGCAAGATAGGGAAATTCAACCCAAATTTGGTAAAACCCGAGGCTTTGCGGATGAAAATACTTTTGACTGGCCACCATTTTGAAAATATAACTTTTCCCTTTAGCTTTTGTGACCAAAACAAATGATACAGAGAGATAAGGCATATCCCGTATTTACAAACATGGGTAGATGTGTCATAGGTGTGTTGCCCTAGACAGGCCAGTATTACAAACCTAGAAATGAGAGAAAAAACTAATACTCTAGTTCGTGTACTATCTTTATATCAAATGAATAAGCTCGTGGAATAAATTAAATATTATTTTATAGGGTGTCAGATAATTTACGTATCATACACAGTTGAATAATTGAGATATTTTGAAAAAAAATGTTTAGATAGTAAAATCCTCACACTGGACTTAAATGTCAGCTTTCATAAATGACTTGATCATATTATATCATTAAAATATTTTTTTTTTGTTTTAAAAGTCACGGTTATATATATATCCCACTGTAGGGTTAGCTGTAAGTTGTCTTCTTTCTAGAGGATTATAATTGTATTGTTTTCAGCACAGGAATCATTGCTGCTTGTACCTTTAGTTTGTAAGCAGCGGCGGTGTTTAGTCATAATGGATAAAACAGCAGTTTGACTTATGTTTTCAGCACGAGCAACATTGCTGTACCTTTGGTGGAGTTTGTAAGCAGTGCCGCTGATCTAATACAAATATACATTGTATATCATCATCGTATTTTTTCGGCACGGAAATCATTACTGGTTGTACCGCTGATCAAATACAAGTATACATTGTATATCATCATCGTATTTTTGTCGGCACGGAAATCATTGCTGGCTGTACCGTTGGTGTAGTTTGTAAGCATTACCACAAGTATACATTGTATCTCACCATTGTATATTTCAGCACGGGAATCATTTTTGGCTGTACCTTTGGTGGAGTTCTCTTTGTGGGATTTGTCATTTTCTCACTTTTCGTCCTCCGCTGTATGTGGCAGGATAAAAAGAGGATTGATCCCGACGTGAGGGCAAATGATTTGGACAATACAACAGAAACAAGAGGTAACACACCATGGTAAAGATATCTTGCCAATTGTTGCAATATGTCTTAACATAGAAACAACTCACACAAAGGACATTCATAAAGAAGAAACGTTTTATGTTTCACATTCCCCATGTTACTAGATATTTAAAGACTTAATATCTTACGAGTCTGTACCTGTATATCACAATGTCAGAAACATCAGTAATTCACAACTTCAGTAACGGTATTGTTACTTGTGACTTGACTGACTTGATTCCAAACACAATGTTTATTTCAAGTTACAGTTGTGCTGTATACTTGTTCTTGTTACATTTTAGAACTTATTATTATTACTTGTATTGTATGAAGGTGGACGTTTTTGAATATGCTCATTAGAATGCCTGCTTGTTATGATTGAGAATTATGCTGTAGTTCTCACGATGAGGCCATGACATTAACCTGGGTTTAAATAGCGGATGTCGTCGATGAAGCAGAAGACATTTACTCTTCCAGAACATCGGATCTTACTCTCTTGGTTTTTTACGAAGTTCTCCATGTTAATCTTTCCTTCCTTCATATTTTGCCTCTAGTTTACTAGATTTTCAGTTCGGATTATGGCTTTGCTGACGCTTTGGCATTCTCCGCTGTTTTTTTACCAGACGACATTGGTTTTCCCCTCGTTCTTCTATTAACCAGGCAAATAAGATTGAGAGTAGATTTAAAACGTATTAGGTTTATTTTTATCACTTTTGATCTATTTTCAGTTGCTACGGTGGATGTGTTGGCGAAAGATTCCAGTTCTGAAAAAAATCAATCTACAAATCAGAACTTGTCAGAAAGAGTTGAAATCGTGTAATTAAGGCGGAAATGTTGAACAAAGAGGATATATGCTGCAACGACAGGTATAAAAACGACAAAATATATCACGAAGGGAACAAATACATACAAGTGAAAACATGAAAACAAACTGCGTGAAATACACCACAGCAAAAACTAAAGCCCCGGATGTGACGGACATCTGATGTGACGTGCTTGTCACAACTGTCTTCGTAAAGAGAGATCGTCCTCGTGGTCATATACTACCCAGAATGTTAAACAACTGGAATACAATATGGACCTCTCCCTGCAAACATACTTTGTAAAGAGAGATCGTCCTCGTGGTGACATACTACCCAGAATGTTAAACAACTGAAATACAATATGGACCTCTCCCATGGAAACATACTTTTATTTTATTTGTAATCATAAATTGTATTGTAAACATGTACCATTCCTCACCTCATTTGCTGAACTAGCTTCTGTATCCTTGTATGATGTGAAGGCGGACGTTGTTGTATATTCTCTTTATCACTCCTACTAGTTTGTAGCTATTATTGTTTGTTGGTATGCACCTGACCCTTCTGTTTCTAAAAAAAATTTAAACAATTTCGATTTCAACCTATTTGCCCCAAGTATCACTGACGAATCTTTGAAGGACGAAACAGCTGTATGATGCATTGTATTTCATTTTTCGGCATACTGTATCTATTACTTAATATAAATGGTGCAGCATATGTGTGTTAAAGGTTCATCTTGTAACGAACTTCGGTTGTGTGCATTTACTATCGAGAGAAAGGAATTATCATGCCTTGAGACTCGAAATCGTGTCAATTGTTAAACAGCCGAGTAGTTGGACGGAAAATATTTTCGACATGTTAAGAAGCTTCGGTCAAATGCAAGATCAGCGTGGCTGAAGTGACAGGGACCTAAACGTGCACAGCTGATTAGTTTTACGTAAATGCAAAATAGTTATACCATTTCTATATTTAAATATTGATGTGTTTATAATTAAAGTCCTTGGTAATGCATTTTATCCCAATCAATTATATAAGTTACGAATTAACAGTCTACTGATATGTAGACTTCATTTATGCTTTTGGTCAAGGGTTGGAATGACGTCAACACATATTGTGGTCAAATATTTACTAAGAATGCCGTCTGTCCCAAAGAAACAATGGGTTGACATTATTTATTAAAGTTATACTTGTTATTGCCGATATGTTGGTGATTGAGGTTGGTCCCACTATATAACTACAAAATAGTAGATGGAGTTAGACCTTCGCTACCAAAATGAGTGAGGTGCATGATAGGATGCTCCCAAACATCCTACGTAGCCCGAGAAGACACGGTAGCCAAAGATGAGAAACCTTAAACTTATAGATCTTCATAATAAATCGTATAAATGAAGCTGCTATAGTTAATGAGATACTGGAAACAACACAGCTATTGATAAGCCATTTATTAGATTCTGATTTATTAGATGGAAGCGTTTTTCTGTCACTTCAGTTTCATTTTTAAATCAAGTTATTATCTCAAAGTTTCGAGTTATTCAGGTTTTTTTTAGTTATATAACTTAGATAGTAACTCGAAAATTTTAGATAATAACTCGAAATATTGACTTATTAAATGAAAATTTTCAGTTATAATTTAATTTTGATTGAAACAAGCATTTTCATTAGTTTAAAAAGTTATGTTATACGCCCATAATGTAAAAAAAATCACGTCAACGTTTATAAAAGATTTTAAGTTATAATAAAACTGATGTGGCAGCAATATGCTTCCATAGAATTTCTCCCATATTAACCGTCTGTAGTGTTAACGTTGTGGTATTGATTGTCACATTCTTTTGTAAATAAAAATATCCATTCTTCAATATTAAATGCTCTGAGTATCTGTATTCATTGGTTTGTTGTCACGTTACAAGAATGGAGCCAAACTTATTCTATGTAACCCACTCTGATTCTGTATTTCTTCAATATAGTATTCACCACATTATATTGGACAGAAATACGGCGACGGGACGGAAAACTAAGATATATTTATTACGATACAGAGCATTTGTCTTTATCTGACAACACTGTTTTGAATAACCAATTCCTTGTATCAACAAGTGCATTACATGTAAAGGCTATTGTTATCAATAAGATATAATCGGTACAGTTTTGTGGTGTCGAGTAATGCTTGGTTTTATCAAAATCTAACTCATTGTTTGTTAGCCTTGTAGAAAAGACAAAACTTCCCATTGTATGTAGCACAAAACAACTGATTGTAAGCTTGTTTGGGGTCTTTCATTAAATTAAGATGATATTTACAACTATTGTGTACGTTTAAATGGTGCAATCTTGTCGCTTCTATTGCATATAAAGCGTTTTATATCATTAACCACAAACAGTCGTACACATTATAACAACCCTGTCTGCCCTAATAGAGACTTCGACCTATCTCCAGTGTATACAGACTTAGATACACATTGTACTCAGACATGGACAACAACACACTAGCCATTTTTGTTGGAGTTCTAGTCATTTGTATACGTAAGTTTGACGTTTTTCAATTTCAGAATTTGTTAATTGACTGTCATGTACGTTTGTCAGTGTGTTATTTAAGTAATGCATGTTTTTACAATGTTGTTACAATCCTATAACACACAATGCTATTGATGACAAACTTAATAAAGCCCGCTTGTCAGCAATAACAATTTGTGTTAAAGGACTGTAACAATATTAGTTAAAATGTTAAATTATTGTGCTTTATTTAGTTACTTCGAAACGGTTGTGAACAGCAAATCATGCTAAAATGAAATGAGCTGATTTAATGGAGCAAAAATGATTTCCAAGTTTACAGAATTGAATTTATGTTATCATTACTAAATGAATTCAGGAACGACAATATTAAGTTGTGATATTTTCGTGGTATGATTTCGACACTGCTGTGACCTATTTTTATTATCTACATCAAAAAGCAGCGATTTAACATTTCGGAACTATTCGAAGTTACCATCGGAGAGAATAAAATTTATTGTTTAAGTTTGTTACTAAGCTTAAGCTTCTATATAAACTCTATTGTTTTCTTCTTATCTAAATAATGTGTAAAATTTGCACATGAAAATACACTATATCATTTTTATAATCCATATGTGCTACCAAGCTCAATTAATTACTGCAAACTTTTGTTTGTAATAATATCTGTGCTGTTACTCCGTATCATTTCACTTTAACTTCAGTTCATTGCTCTGGTTCGGAACGATGTTACGGACGTTTCTATACAACTGGGATCGACTCCTACTACGGAAGATATTATATTTACGATTATCCCAGTTACTCCTCATATGGTCCCCAATACTGCGAGGACAAATGCTGCATTATAAACTCATACTACTCATACAAGTACTGCTGTACGGAGTATGGCATCACCCCGTCATACAAATCGTCGTCTAGACCGTCAAGCACGTGAGTACAAACGACGTCAGTAAACCTCTGTAAGTCAATTTGTTATATAAAACATGTCATTTGCCGTACAATATTGGGATACAATATAAGCAATAGAACACATGGGCAATAAACATACAAATGTATTTTGTAACTGTGGAAACACTTTTGTAACATCACAGATAAATGACGTCACGTAATTGTACATGCATGACGTCACGTTGTTGTCTCAGTGATGAAAAGGGTTTTCGGTAATATATAGGAGAAGCATCATAATTACATAAGTAAGTATGTTTCTTAAGTTAAATGATAAATAAAATCTAACACTCCAGTTCGTGTACTCATTTGATAAGAAAATTAATAAACTCATTGAATAAATTCAATGTTAAGTAATTGATATTTCTAAATAAGTTACCTGACATTCAGAGTTGACTTATTGAGATAATTTTGAAAGAATGTTGTTTTTTTAAGACAGTAAGATACTCACACTTGACTAAATGTCTGAGCTTTCAGACATGACTTGAGTAATGTTACGTTCAATTACGCTATTTGTAGAAACGGTTTTCATCTATGGCAGGAATACGCATTGAATGAAACCTGTCGGAATGTTTTTTCATAAAAGTATTATCCAATACGGTATTTATATACTTTTTATTTCGTATATCACCATGTTTGTCAGTACGCGAATCATTGCTTGTTGTACCGTAGGTGGAACTTGTAAATAACGGCAGTGTTCTAATACAAGTATACATTGTATCTCACCATTGTATTTTTGTCGGAACGGAAATTATTGCTGGTTGTACCGCTGATCTAATACAAGTATACATTGTAAATCACCATTGTATATTTCAGCACGGGAATCATTTTTGGCTGTACCTTTGGTGGAGTTCTCTTTGTGGGATTTGTCATATTCTCAATGTTCGTCCTCCGCTGTATGTGGCACGATAAAAAGAGGATTGATCCCGACGTGAGGTCAAATGATTTGGACAACACAACAGAAACAACAGGTAAAATTATATGAAAGACATTAGGATTGTTGCAATATATCTTAACATAGAAACAGCAATTTCTTGAAATAAAATGTATTGTATTTTAAATTAACCATATGATATTTAAAGTCTTGTTATCTCATGAACATTAGTCTTACCTGTATAACACACTGTCAGACATATCAGTAGTACACATCTTCAGTAACGGTTATGTTACTTTTGACTTGACCGAGTTGAATCAAAACAAAATACTTGCTTCAATATTTTTAGTTGTGTTTTATAATAGTTTTAATTACTTTTTTACCAGACGACATTGGTTTTCTCCTCATTTTCTGTCAACAAGCCAATAAAGGATTATAGTAGTTTCAAAATGTACTAAGTTAATCATTATTCAATTTTTACCAAAAGAATATTCCTTTTTTTCAGTCGCTATGGGGTATGTGTTAGCGAAGGATTCCAATTCTGTGAAAAATCAATCTACAAATCAGAACTTGTCAGAAAAAGTTAAAATCGTGTAATTAAGGCGGAAATGTTGAACAAAGAGGAGATATGCTGCAACGACAGGTCAAAAACAACAAAATACTACCAATGGAGGGAACAAGCAAATAAATGTGAAAAACATGAAGATGAGCTTGTTACACTGAGTGAAATCCACTACAGCGTCAACCAATAAAGCCAAACACGTTATGTGACTTGTTTATCACACCTGTCTTTGTTGAGATAGATTTTCCTCATGATCAACATAAACTACCCGATTTAGAACTTTTAACAGTTGGAATACAATATGGATCTGCTAAATGCAAACACTATTTCATTCATAATGATCAAATGTTATAATGTGACAAGTACATTTTGTATCCTTGTATGATATAAAGGCGGACATCGTTAAATATTCTCTTTATTACGCCTACTTGTTAAGCTTGTAAATTATACCTCAGTTCTCACTTCGAGGACGTGGTATTGATTCGGTTGTGACCTAGATTTACAAGGCGGGTGTCGTCGATGAAACAGAAAAAAAAAGTCAGAAAATAACAAAGCTTCAATAAAACCATAATCCGAACTCAAAATCAATTAAACTAGGGGCAAAATAGGAAAAAAGGAAAGATTTACATGGAGACTCTCGTAAAAGCACAAGAGAATAAGACTGAACTATCTTCTGTATCCTTGTATGATGTGAAGGCGAACGTTGTTGTTTATTCTCTTTATCACTCCTACTTGTTATGATTGTAAATAATTGACCAGTTCTCACTTTGAGGACGTGACATTACCTTTGATGTGTCCTAAATGTATAAGGCAAGTGTCATCGATGAATCGATGAAGTAGAAGACGCTCACCTTTCAAGAACACTTGGTCTAGTTCTCGTGTACCGTTTCATTGGTCTTAATGTTAATATAGCATTGTTCATATTTGATCTATAATTTATCTAATATATTTTCAGTGTTCATCACAAGCCCTGTACTTTGTAGCTTTTGTTGTTTGTTGGTTGCACCTGACCCTTCTGTTTCTAATAAAAAAGTATAAACAATTTCGATTCCAACCTATTTGCCCCAAGTATCACTGACGAATCTTTGAAGGACGAAACGGCTGTATGATGCATTGTAATTCATTTTTTCGGCATACTGTATCTATAACTAAATTTATATGGTGCAGCATACATATGTGTGTTAAAGGTTCATCTTACAACGAATTTCGGTTGTGTGCATTTTCTATCGAGGGAAAGGAATGACCATGCCTTGAGACTCGAAATCGTGTCACTTGTTAAACAGCCGAGTAGTTGGACGGAAAAAATATTCGACATGTTAAGAAACTTCGGTCAAATGCAAGATCAGCGTGGCTGAAGTGACAGAGACCTAAACGTGCACAGCTGATTAGTTTTACGTAAATGCAAAATATTTATACTATTTTTATATTTAAATATTGATGTGTGTATAATTAAAGTCCTTGGCAATGCATTTTACAATTGTATCCCAATAAAAAATATGCGTTTCGAATTTACAGTCTACTGATACGTAGACTTCATTTATGCTTAAGGTCAAGGGTTGGATTGACATCAACACATATTGTGGTCAAATATTTAATGAGAATGCCGTCTGCCCCAAAGAAACAATGGGTAGACATTCTTTATTAAGTTATACTTGTTATTACCGATATTTTGGGTGATTGAGGTTGGTCCCACTATATAACTACAAAATAGTAGATGGAGTTAGACCTTCGCTACCAAAATGTGCGCGGTACCTTATGGGATGCTCCCAAACAGCTAACGTAGCCCAAGAAGACACGATAGCCAAAGATGAGAAACCTAAAATTAATATATCTTCATGATTAATCGTTTAAATGAAGCAGCTATAGTTCATGAGATACTGGAAGCAACACAGCTATTGATAAGCCATTTATTAGATTCTGATTTATCAGATTTCTATGGAAGCGTATTACTGTCACTTCAGTTTCATTTTTTAAATCAAGTTATTATCTCAAAGTTTCGAGTTATTCAGGTTTTTTTAGTTATATAACTTAGATAGTAACTCGAAAATTTAGATAATAACTCGAAATATTGACTTATTAAATCGAAATTTTCAGTTATGATTAAATTTTGTTTGAAACAAGCATTTTCATTGGTTTAAAAAGTTATGTTATAAGCCCATAATGTAAAAAATGACGTCAACGTTTATAAAAGAGAAAAGAGTCCACCAATAAAGTAAATTTTCGCAGGGTATAGATTAAATTATAAGGATGAACTTGGTATGGGGTTATAACACCAAAACACGTTTTTTTTTCGTGTTATACCTCCATCACATAAAAAATAGATTCAAGTTATTCCTTAAATAATTAAACTGATGTGGCAGCAATATGCTTCCGTAGAATTTCTCCCATATTAACCGTCTGTAGTGTTAACGTTGTGGTATTGATTGTCACATTCTTTTGTAAATAACAATATCCATCTTCAATATTAAACTATCTGAGTATCTGTATTAAATGGTTTGTTGTCACGTTACAAGACTGGAGCCAAACTTATTCTATGTAACCCACTCTGTTTCTGTTTTTCTTCAATATAGTATTCACCACATCATATTGGACAGAAATACGGCGACGGGACGGAAAACTAAGATATATTAATACGATACAGAGCATTTGTCTTTATCTGTCAACACTGTTTTGAATAACCAATTGCGTGTATCAACAAGTGCATTACATGTAAAGGCTATTGTTATCTATAAGATATAATCGGCACAGTTGTGTGGTGTCGAGTAATGCTTGGTTTTATCAAAATCTAACTCATTATTTGTTAGCATTGTGGAAAAGACAAAACTTCCCATTGTATGTAGCACAAAACAACTGATTGTAAGCTTGTTTGGGGTATTTCATTAAATAAAGATGATATTTACAACTATTGTGTACGTTTAAATGGTGCAATCTTTCCGCTTCTTTTGCATATAAAGCGTTTTATATCATTAACCACAAACAGTCGTACACAAAATAACAACACAGTCTGCCCTTATAGAGACTTCGGCCTGTCTGCAGTGTATACAGACTTAGATACACATTGTAATCCGACATGGACAACAACACACTAGCCATTTTTGTTGGAGTTCTAGTCATTTGTATACGTAAGTTTGACGTTTTTCAATTTCAGAATTTGTTGATTAACTGTCATGTACGTTTGTCAGTCTGTTATTTTAGTAATGAATGTTTTAGCAAATGCTGTTACAGTCCTATAACACACAATGCTATTGATGACAAACTTAATAAAGCCCACTTGCCAGCAATAACAATATGTGTTATAGGACTGTAACAACA
This sequence comes from Mimachlamys varia, assembly GCA_947623455.1. Lineage (NCBI taxonomy): Eukaryota > Metazoa > Mollusca > Bivalvia > Pectinida > Pectinidae > Mimachlamys > Mimachlamys varia. Next base: position 24,737,423 of record OX392545.1, read on the forward strand.
TAAGCTAAAATGTTCATTACTTATTTTTACATGTTGATAGAATTATTGTGCTTTATTTCGTTACTTCGAACCGATTGTGAACAGAAACTGTTGTGTGCTTGTCTTGTGATGGACTGTTACAAAGCTTAAGCTTCTAAATAAACTCTCTTAATGTTTTCTTCTGATCTAAATAATGTGTAAAATTTGCACATGAAAATACACTATTATCATATTTTGTCTTTTAATGGCTGTCATATATGATTGTCACTCTGTTGGTTGTTTGTTTGTTTGTTTGTTGATGGACTGTAATTCAAGATTGGCAGTCTGTTGTTTGTTTGTCTGTTGTAGACAGTAATACAAAATTGGCAGTCTTTTGTCTGTTTGTCTGTTGATGGACTGTAATACAAGATTGTCAGTCTGCTGTTTGTTTGTTTGTTGATGGACAGTAATACAAGATTGTAAGTCTGTTGTCTGTTTGTTTGTTGATGGACTGTAATACAAGATTGTCAGTCTGCTGTTTGTTTGTTTGTTGATGGACTGTAATACAAGAATGTCAGTCTGTTGTCTGTTTGTCTGTTGATGGACTGTAATACAAGATTGTCAGTCTGCTGTTTGTTTGTTTGTTGATGGACTGTAATACAAGAATGTCAGTCTGTTGTTTGTTTGTCTGTTGATGGACTGTCATACAATGTATATTACATATAACTATGTTGGTTATCTGTTTGTCTGTTGATGGACTGTCATATATTATTGTAACTATGTTGGTTATCTGTTTGTCTGTTGATGGACTGTCATATATTATTGTAACTATGTTGGTTATCTGTTTGTCTGTCATATATGATTGTCAGTCTGTTGTCTGTCTGTTGATGGACTGTCATATATTATTGTAACTATGTTGATTATCTGTAAATGGACTGTCATATGTGATTGTCACTCTTGTTCGTTTGTCTGATGATGGACTGTCATATATTATTGTCAGTCTGTTGGTTGGTTGTTTGTCTGCTGATGGACTGTAATACAAGATTGTCAGTCTGTTGTCTGTTTGTCTGTTGATGGACTGTAATACAAGATTGTCAGTCTGTTGTTTGCTTGTCTGCTGATGGACTGTAATACAAGAATGTCAGTCTGTTTGTTTGTTGATGGACTCTATTACAAGAATGTCAGTCTGTTGGATGTTTGTTTGTTTGTTTGTTGATGGACTGTAATACAAGAATGTCAGTCTGTTGTTTGTTTGTCTGTTGATTGACTGTCATATATGATTGTCAGTCTGTTGTCTGTTTGTCTGTTGATGGACTGTCATATATTATTGTAACTATGTTGGTTATCTGTTTGTCTGTTGATGGACTGTCATATATTATTGTAACTATGTTGGTTATCTGTTGATGGACTGTCATATGTGATTGTCAGTCTGTTGTTTGTTTGTCTGATGATGGACTGTCATATATTATTGTCAGTCTGTTGTTTGTTTATCTGTTGATGGACTGTCATATGTGATTGATGACAGTCCTTTATACTGGTTGGTAATACATTTAGTTTTGTGCAGGAAGCTACATATGAGATGACAATATTGTAATTTTAAATGTTTTTGATATCGCTTTAGCTCCCATTCTGTAGCATCCTGGCTTCTCTAACCTATGGTATTCATTTGTCGCAATTAATTCGTTATTCTAGAACTTAATATCACGAGTTTCGTGATAAATGTCGCCTGTTCACGAACACACGGTCGGCACTAGGTCACCAATTGATCTAGTTTTACCGGGTGTGTGTCGTCGATGAAGCGGAGGTCTATTGGTCTTACTCTATTATACTTTAACAAGGGTATCCATGTAGGTATTTCCTTTGTTCTTTTTGTCGCTTGTTTTATCAACTTTCAGTTCAAACTTTGAGTTTGTTGACACTTCGTTATTCTTTGATTTTTTTTATTTATAATCTGATGTCGTAAGATATGTAGTTCATTCACAAAAAGAATTAATAAATGTATTGTATATAATCATAGAGTCATTAATATTGAAGTTCGTGATTAAGATTCTGAAGAGGCTTTTGGCTTCCTCTCACTAAAATAATGTGTCACTATCAAGCATGAATATATATATCACTTAAAAAACAACAAAAAACTGAGACTATGCCGCAAAGCCTTTCTGTCTTTCTCCGGCTTCTTCAGGCCGACTAAGAAGCCTGAGAAGGCAAAAAAGGCCTAGCGGCAAGGACATATCACAAAGCTTTTATCTATCATTATATTTATATATTGTATAATTATTACTTGTTTATAACCAAACAAAAATAGTGTTATTACCGCTATATTCTGTTTGGAATTACATCAGTGATGTTAATAAGTATTATTTACCTTTAACTTCAGATCATTGCTCTGGTTCGGAATATTGCTTCGGACGTTTCTATAAAACTAGGATCGACTACTACTACGGAAGATATTATAACTATACTTACTATGGTCCCCAATACTGCGAGGACAAATGCTGCATTATAAACTCATTCAAATACTGCTGTACAGAGTATGGCATTACCCCGTCATACAAATCTTCGTCTATGCCGTCAAGCACGTGAGTACAAACTACGTCAGTAAACAGGCCTCTGTAAGTCAATTTGTTATATAAAACTTGTCATTTGACGTACAATATTGGGATGCAATATAAACAATAAAGCACATGGGCAATAAACATACAAATGTATTTTGTAACTGTGGAAACACTTTTGTCATATCACGCCATTGAACATGACGTCATGTTGTTGTCTCAGTGGTGAAAAAATAGTATTCAGTTCTATAGGAAAATGACGTAATTCACATATATGCTGCGCCTTTTGAATTTAGTAATCGAAACATCATACAGATGTTTTGTCCCCTAGGACTCTTCGGTGATTCTAGGCGCAAAGAGGTGGAAATCCTAAATTTCTAAACTAATGTAGAAGCAGAAGGACAAGGTGCGTAAAATCCCTTTAATTCATGAATTTAGAAGTAAAATAAGACTAATTCTGTATAATTTCAAATCGTGTGCTACGAAAATGTGTATATAATGTGCCATGCCACTGCTCAAATAAAATAACTGTGGCTATGGAGGCACCAGCAAACATCGGGGCCTAAGAAATCTACCAGCAGAGTCTGCCAATCCTTTCATGAAAGATGATTTAACACACACATATGCTACACCTCCTAAATTTAGTAATAGATACAGTATGCCGAAAAATTGAATTAAAATGCATCATACAGCTGTTTCATTCTCCTAGGACTCTTCAGTGATGCTAGGAGCCAAAAGGTGAAAATCCTAAATTTCTAAACTAATGTAGAAGCAGATAAGGTGCGTAAAATCCCTTAAATTCATGAATTTAGAAGTAAAATAAGACTCATTCTGTATAATTTCCAATCGTGTATTACGAAAATGTGTATAAAATGTACTATGCCACTACTAAAATAAAATAACGGTGGCTATGGAGGCACCAGCAAACATCGGGGCCTAAGAAATCTACCAGCAGAGTCTGCCAATCCTTTCATGAAAGGTGATTTAACACGCACATATACTACACCTCTTAAATTTAGTAATAGATACAGTATGCCGAAAAATTGAATTAAACTGCATCATACAGCTGTTTCGTCCTCCTAGGACTCTTCAGTGATGCTAGGGGCCAAAAGGTAGGAATCCAAATTTTATAAACTTATGTAGAAGCAGAAGGTTCAGGTGCGTAAAACCCCTTTAATTTATGAATTTAGAAGAAAAATTAAACTAGTTCTGTATAACTTCAAATCGTGTACTACGAACATGTGTTTATAATGTACCATGCCACTAAAATAAAATAACTGTGGCTATGGAAGCACCAGCAAACATCGGGGCCTAAGAAATCTACCAGCAGAGTCTGCCACTCCTTTCATGAAAGATGATTTAAAACACACATGCTGCACCTTTTAGATTAAGTAATAGATACAGAATGCCGGAAAAATGAATTAAACTGCACCATACGGCTGTATAATGCAGTTTAATTCAATTATTGGTGTTATAATTACACATAAGTTTCTTCAGTTAAATGGTAAATAATATAAGACCAGGTGTGTAAGATAGGGAAACTCAACCCAAATTTGGTAAAACCCGAGGCTTTGCTGATGAATATACTTTTGACTGGCCACCATTTGAAAAAATAACTTTACCCGTGAGCTGTTGTGACCAAAACAAATGATACAGAGAGATTGTCATACCCCGTATTTGCAAACATATTTTGAGCAAAAAAAATAATATCAGCTTTCTAAAGTACACGGTTAAAATATCGTGAAAGGTTTTAATTTCATCACGTCACTATTTTTCTCTTTTCGGCATCAGATTTTACCGAACTCGTGACGTCACGTCATTGTTGCGCCACCGTGACGTCACGTCGTGGCTGTATTGTATGGGTAGATGTGTAATACAACCACAGCGATCATAGGTGTGTTGCCCTAGACAGGCCAGTATTACACACCTAGAAATGAGAGAAAAGCTAATACTCTGGTTCGTGTACTATTTTTATATCAAATTAATAAGCTCGTTGAATAAATTAAATATTACTTTATAGGGTGTCAGATAATTTACGTATCATACACAGTTGAATATATATTTTGAAAAAAAATGTTCAGATAGTAAAATCCTCACACTGGCTTTCATAAATGACTTGATCATATTATATCATTAAAATATGTTTTTTGTTTTAAAAGTCACGGTTATATATATATCTCACTGTAGGGATAGCTGTAAATTGTCTTCTTTCTAGAGGATTATAATTGTATTGTTTTCGGCACAGGAATCATTGCTGCTTGTACCTTTAGTTTGTAAGCAGCGGCGGTGTTTAGTCATAATGGATAAAAAACATTTTGACTTATGTTTTCAGCACGGGAAACATTGCTGTACCTTTGGTGGAGTTTGTAAGCAGTGCCGCTGATCTAATACAAATATACATTGTATATCATCATCGTATTTTTGTCGGCACGGAAATCATTGTTGGTTGTACCGCTGATCAAATATAAGTATACATTGTATATCATCATCGTATTTTTGTCGGCACGGAAATCATTGCTGGCTGTACCGTTGGTGTAGTTTGTAAGCATTACTACAAGTATACATTGTATCTCACCATTGAATATTTCAGCACGGGAATCATTTTTGGCTGTACCTTTGGTGGAGTTCTCTTTGTGGGATTTGTCATTTTCTCACTTTTCGTCCTCCGCTGTATGTGGCACGATAAAAAGAGGATTGATCCCGACGTGAGGGCAAATGATTTGGACAATACAACAGAAACAACAGGTAACACACCATGATAAAGATATCTTGCCAATATGTCTTAACATAGAAACAACTCACAAAAAGGACATTCATAAAGAAGAAACGTTTTATGTTTCACATTCCCCCATGTTACTAGATATTTAAAGACTTAATATTTTACGAAAATGAGTCTGTACCTGTATATGACAATGTCAGAAACATCAGTAATTCACAACTTCAGTAACGGTATTGATACTTGTGACTTGACTGACTTGATTCCAAACAAAATGTTTGTTTCAAGTTACAGTTGTGCTATATAATTGTTCTTGTTACATTTTAGAACTTATTATTACTTGCATGGTATGAAGATGGACGTTTTTGAATAGGCTCATTAGAATGCCTGCTTGTTATGATTGAGAATTATGCTGCAGTTCTCACGATGAGGCCATGACATTTACCTGGGTTTACATAGCGGATGTCGTCGATGAAGCAGAAGACATTTACTCTTCCGGAACATCGGATCTTACACTCTTGTTTTTTTTACGAAGGTCTCCATGTTAATCTTTCCTTCCTTCATATTTTGCCTCTAGTTTATAAGATTTTTAGTTCGGATTATGGCTTTGCTGACCCTTTGGCATTCTCCGCTGTTTTTTTACCAGACGACATTGGTTTTCCCCTCGTTCTTCTATTAACCAGGCAAATAAGATTGAGAGTAGATTTAAAACGTATTAAGTTTATTTTTATCACTTTTGATCTATTTTCAGTTGCTACGGTGGATGTGCTGGCGAAAGATTCCAGTTCTGAAAAAAATCAATCTACAAATCAGAACTTGTCAGAAAAAGTTGAAATCGTGTAATTAAGCCGGAAATGTTGAACAAAGAGGAGATATGCTGCAACGACAGGTATAAAAACGACAAAATATATCACGAAGGGAACAAATACATACAAGTGAAAGCATGAAAATAAACTGCGTGAACTACACCAAAGCGTAAACTAAAGCCCCGAATGTGACGGGCATTCGATGTGAGGTGTTTATCACAACTGTCTTCGTAAAGAGAGATCGTCCTCGTGGTCATACGAGTACTACCCAGAATGTTAAACAACTGGAATACAATATGGACCTCTCCCTGCAAACATACTTTGTAAAGAGAGATCGTCCTCGTGGTCATATACTACCCAGAATGTTAAACAACTGAAATACAATTTGGACCTCTCCCATGGAAACATACTTTTATTTTATTTATAATAATAAATTGTAGTGTAAATATGTACCATTCCTCACCTCATTTGCTAAACTATCTTCTGTATCCTTGTATGATGTGAAGGCAGACGTTGTTGTATATTCTCTTTATTACTCCTACTTGGTATGATTGTAAATAATTGACCAGTTCTCACTTTGAGGACGTGACATTAACTTTGATGTGTCCTAAATGTATAAGGCAAGTGTCATCGATGAATCTATGAAGTAGAAGACGCTCACCTTTCAAGAACACTTGGTCTAGTTATCGTTTCATTGGTCTTAATGTTAATATGGCATTGTTCATATTTAATCTATAATTTATCTAATAGATTTTCAGTGTTCATCACAAGCCCTGTAGTTTGTAGCTTTTATTGTTTGTTGGTTGCACCTGACCCTTCTGTTTCTAATAAAAAAAGTTTAAACAATTTCGATTCCAACCTATTTGCCCCAAGTATCACTGACGAATCTTTGAAGGACGAAATAGCTGTATGATGCATTGTATTACATTTTGTCGGCATACTGTTTCTATAACTTAATATAAATGGTGCAGCATATGTGTGTTAAAGGTTCATCTTACAACGAATTTCGGTTGTGTGCAATTACTATCGAGAGAAAGGAATTGTCATGCCTTGAGACTCGAAATCGTGTCAATTGTTAAACAGCCGAGTAGTTGGACGGAAAATATTTTCGACATGTTAAGAAGCTTTGGTCAAATGCAAGATCAGCGTGGCTGAAGTGACAGGGACCTAAACGTGCACAGCTGATTAGTTTTAGGTAAATGCAAAATATTTATACCATTTCCATATTTAAAAATTGATGTGTTTATAATTAAAGTCCTTGGTAATGCAGTTTATCCCAATCAATTATATACGTTACGAATTAACACTCTACAGATATGTAGACTTCATTTATGCTTTAAGTCAAGGGTTGGATTGACATCAACACATATTGTGGTCAAATATTTACTTAAAATGCCGTCTGTCCCAAAGAAACAATGAGTAGACATTCCTAATTAAAGTTATACTTGTTATTGCCGATATGTTGGGTGATTGAAGTTGGTCCCATTATATAACTACAAAATAGTAGATGGAGTTAGACCTTCGCTACCAAAATGAGTGCGGTGCATGATAGGATGCTCCCAAACATCCTACGTAGCCGGAGAAGACACGATAGTCAAAGATGAGAAACCTAAAATTAATAGCTTTTCATAATAAATCGTATAAATGAAGCTGCTATAGTTAATGAGATACTGGAAGCAACACAGCTATTGATAAGCCATTTATTAGATTCTGATTTATCAGATTTCTATGAAAGCGAATTACTGTCACTTCAGTTACATTTTTAAATCAAGTTATTATCTCAAAGACTCGAGTTATTCAGGTTTTTTAGTTATATAACTTAGAAAGTAACACGAAAATTTTAGATAATAACTCGAAATTTTGACTTATTAAATCGAAATTTTGAGTTTAAATTTAATTTTGTTTGAAACAAGCATTTTCATTGGTCCACCAATAAAGTAAATTGTCGCAGGGTATAGATTAAATTATAAGGATGAACTTGGTATGGGGTTATAACACAAAAAACGGGGTTTTTTTCGTGTTATACCTCCATAACATAAAAAATAGATTCAAGTTAATCCTTAAATAATTAAACTGATGTGGCAGCAATATGCTTCCGTAGAATTTCTCCCATATTAACCGTCAGTAGTGTTAACGTTATGGTATTGATTGTCACATTCTTTTGTAAATAACAATATCCATTCTTCAATATTAAATTATCTGAGTATCTGTATTAAATGGTTTGTTGTCACGTTACAAGACTGGAGTCAAACTTATTCTATGTAACCCACTCTGTTTCTGTTTATTTTTCAATATAGTATTCACCACATTATATTGGACAGAAATACGGCGACGGGACGGAAAACTAAGATATATTAATACGATACAGAGCATTTGTCTTTATCTGTCAACACTGTTTTGAATAACCAATTCCTTGTATCAACAAGTGCATTACATGTAAAGGCTATTGTTATCTATAAGATATAATCGGCACAGTTTTGTGGTGTCGAGTAATGCTTGGTTTTATCAAAATCTAACTCATTGTTTGTTAGCCTTGTAGAAAAGACAAAACTTCCCATTGATTGTAGCTCAAAACAACTGATTGTAAGCTTGCTTGGGTCTTTCATTAAATAAAAATTATCTATTTAACTATTGTTTGCGTTTAAATGGTGCAATCTTGTCGCTTCTATTGCATATAAAGCGTTTTATATCATTAACCACAACCAGTCGTACACAAAATAACAACACAGTCTGCCCGTACTTCGGCCTGTCTACAGTGTGTTCAGACTTAGACACACATTGTAATCGGACATGGACAACAACACACTAGCCATTTTTGTTGGAGTTCTATTCATTTGTATACGTAAGTTTGACGTTTTTCAATTTCAGAAATTGTTAATTGACTGTCATGTACGTTTGTCAGCGTGTTATTTAAGTAATGCATGTTTTAGCAAATGTTGTTACAGTCCTATAATTCAAAATGCTATTGATGACAAACTTAATAAAGCCCGCTTGTCAGCAATAACAATTTGTGTTAAAGGACTGTAACAATATTTGTACTTCGAAACGATTGTGAACAGCAAATCATGCTAAGATGAAGTAAGCTGATTTAATGGAGCAAAAATATTTTCCAAGTTTACAGAATTTAATTGATGTTATCATTACTAAATGAATTCAGGAACGACAATATTAAGTTGTGATATTTTCGTGGTATGATTTCAACACTGATTTGACCTATTTTTATTATCTACATCAAAAAGCAACGATTGAACATTTCAGAACTATTCGAAGTTACCATCGGAGAGAATAAAATTTATTGTTTAAGTTTGTTACTAAGCTTAAGCTTCTATATAAACTCTCTTATTGTTTTCTTCTTATCGAAATAATGTGCAAAATTTGCACATGAAAATACACTATATCATTTTCATAATCCATATGTGCTACCAAGCTAAATTAATTACTGCAAACTTTTGATTGTAATAATAGCTGTGCTGTTACTCCGTATCATTTCACTTTAACTTCAGATCATTGCTCTGGTTCGGAACGATGTTACGGACGTTTCTATACAACTGGGATGGACTCCTACTACGGAAGATATTATATTTACGATTATCCCAGATACTCCTCATATGGTCCCAAATACTGCGAGGACAAATGCTGCATTTTAAACGCCTACTACTCATACAAGTACTGCTGTACAGAATATGGCATCACCCCGTCATACAAATCATCGTCTAGGCCGGCGAGCACGTGAGTACAAATTACGCCAGTAAACAGGCCTCTGTAAGTCAATTTGTTATATAAAACTTGTCATCTGCCGTAAAATATTGGGATGCAAAATAAACAATAGATCACATGGGCAATAAACATACAAATGTATTTTGTAACTGTGGAAACACTGTGGAATAACGGCACGTAATTGCAGATGCATGACGTCACTTTGTTGTCTCAGTGATGAAAAAGGTATTCGGTAATATATAGGAGAAGCATTATAATTACATAAGTAAGTAAGTTTCATAAGTTTAATGATAAATAAAATCTAACACTCCAGTTCGTGTATTCATTTGATAAGAAAATTAATAAACTCGTTATATAAATTCAATATTAATCAATTAATAGTGTTTAATAATTTACGTATCGTACATAGTTGACTTATTAAGATAATTTTGAAAGAATGTTGTTTTTTAAGACAGTAAGATACTCACACTTGACTAAACTTCTGAGCTTTCAGAAATGTTAATGTTACGTTCAATTACGCTATATGTTGAAAAGGTTTCATTTATGGCAGGAATACGCGATGAATAAACCCTGTCGGAATGTTTTTTCATAAAAGTGTTATCCAATACGGTATATATACTTTTTATTTGGTATATCACCATCGCATTGCTGGCTGTACCGTTGGTGGAACTTATAAGCAATGTTTTAATACATAATACAAGTATATATTGTACCTCATCATTGTATATTTCAGCACGGGAAACATTTCAGGTTGTACCTTTTATGGAGTTTGTAAGCAGTACCGCTGTTCTATACAGTACATTTATATCATCATTGCATATTTTAGAACGGGAATCATTTTTGGCTTAACCTTTGGTGGAGTTCTCTTTGTGGGATTTGTCATTTTCTCACTGTTCGTCCTCCGCTGTATGTGGCACGATAAAAAGAGGATTGATCCCGACGTGAGGGCAAATGATTTGGACAATACAACAGAAACAACAGGTAAAATTATATGAAAGACATTAGGATTGTTGCAATATATCTTAACATAGAAATAACATTTTCTTGGAATAAAAAGTATTGTATTTTAAATTAACCATATGATATTTAAAGTCTTGGTATCTCATGAACATTAGTCTTACCTGTATACCACACGGTCAGAAACATCAGTAGTACACATCTTCAGTAACGGTTATCGTTTTTGATGTCTAGAGGTTACGCTCACCTACGCTCTCTACGCCCCTGGAATATGTCATGACTGAATGCTTGCTCGGGTAAAAATAGCCGTTTCAATGATTAGGCTGATGCATGTCCTTTGAAAATTACAAAGGAGTCGAAACCGACTTCAAAACTTGCTATTTTGTACCGTTAAGCGACCACGAGATTCTGTTCATTTACATCAAATGGTCGAACCAGTCTTCTTGCCTCATCAACAATATGGTGCATACTGGCGCCTTCATTTTTACCATGACTTATTCCAGGTCCAGGGGTATAGAACATCCTGAATATCGAGGATGGCCACTTTTGACTTGACCGAGTTGAATTAAAACAAAATGTTTGCTTCAATATTTATAGTTGTGTTCTATAATAGTTTTAATTACTTTTCTTCCAGACGACATTGGTTTTCTCCTCATTTTCTGTCAACAAGCCAAAAAAGGTTTATAGTAGTTTCAAAATGTACTAGGTTAATTATTATTCAATTTTGACCAAAGGAATATTATCTTTTTCAGTCGCTATGGGATATGTGTCAGCGAAGGATTCCAATTCTGTGAAAAATCAATCTACAAATCAGAACTTATCAAAAAAAGTTAAAATCGTGTAATTAAGCCGGAAATGTTGAACAAAGAGGTAATATGCTGCAACGACAGGTCAAAAACGACAAAATATACCAACCGAGGGAACAAACACAGAAATGTGAAAAACATGAAGATGAACTTGTTACACTGAGTGAAATCCACTACAGCGTCAACCATTAAAGCCAAACATGTGATGGGACTTGTTAAACACACCTGTCTTTGTTGAGATAGATTTTCCTCATGATCAACATAAACTACCCGATTTAGAATTTTTAACAGTTGGAATACAATATGGATCTGCTAAATGCAAACATTATTTCATTCAAATGATCAAATGTTATATTGTAACAGTACATTTTGTATCCTTGTATGATATAAAGGCGGACGTCGTTAAATATTCTCTTTATTACGCCTACTTGTTAACCTTGTAAATTATACCTCAGTTCTCACTTCGAGGACGTGGTATTGACTCGGATGTGACCTAGATTTACAAGGCGGGTGTCGTCGCATCGTCGGAAACCCACGGTACACTTCTCTGACGTTAGCATACTGTGGGCCAGAATCAGTAGAAACTCTCGTTTTCGTACTAAAATAGTAGCCAATCATATCGATAGTTTCATCCGTGACTACAGCCAGCCGGGGTATCCCCTTTAATTTGTAGCACCGCCTGTCAACAAAACTTGTCGATTGTGTTATAATTGTGTCGATTGTGATCAAAATATAAGGTCCTACTATAGGGAGATTGGCATCGGCATCATGTCAACAGAAATATACTGGCCGTGGTCAAGGTAAAATGATCTAACAGAGTGTCATGAGAAACAACCATTCTGATTGTTCGAAATCTCCGAATAAACTTCTATTCGGGGAAACGAATATTTAGATCGATTCTGTCCCTCGGTATTGCAAACATTAGAGAAGTGTACAGTGGGTCTCCGACGATGGTGTCGTCGATGAAACAGGAGACTCTTCTTCCAGAACACCTCATATTAAGTTTATGTACATTTTCAAGGATCTCAATGTAAATATATTCATTGTTTATATTTTGTCCCTAGTTTTTGAGACTATGTTTATTGACACTTTGGTATTCTCTTATTTGTTTTTCTACTTTATACTTGTGTACATCACAAATCCTGAAGCTGTAGCTCTGATTGTTTTTTTACAGTAGAACATTTCTATTCCCTATTCCTAGCAGGACGAAACAGTCGTATGATGGAGTGTAATTCATTTTTTGGCATGTTGTATATATAGCTAAATTTAAAAGGTGCATCACATAGGTGTGTGTTAAGTTCATCTTACCACGGTTTGATGTTGTGTGTATTTCCTATAGAGAGAAAGGACGGATTATACATTGAGATCGAAATGGACAACTGAGTGGTCGGACAGAGAATCTATTCGGCATGTTAACAAGGTGTTGTCTAGGACAAGATCAGCGTGGCTGTAATGAAAGAAGCATGGTGTTTCTATCAAAAGTTCAAGTTTGTCCACGTAGTATCAGCTCCGAAGAGTCATTAGTGATCATGTAGTTGTTTTAATTAACATGGTCAGATTCGTGCTTTTTGTTTTAAACTGTATGTAGTCGAAAATTCTTAAAGAGAAATTAAAGAAATCGGTACGGTCTTTTATCCCGACGCGTTATCTGTTTTAACTGACCCATTTCATGAATCCACACATGTATAACAAGCTAAAGTATTAACAGACCCCTTAATCAGTGTGGACATCGCATAGACCCACACATTCATAACAAACAAAAGTCTACTGTTATTTGCAAAATCAAACATATACTAGTATGATATTGATCTGTTTTATTGTTATTTAACCCATTATCTGCTTCCTTGCAAAAGTGCGTGTGTGTAATATAAAACACTGATCGTTCAGTATTTACAGGTCACCTTGTGTAATAATAGGAACTATTGTAAACTGTAAACGTTATGTTACACCGTTCGGTTCATTAATTACTTAATCCGTGTGCTAAAATGGTGCATTGTCACGGCTTCTATCATATCTATGTCTTTATCAGACGTCGATAGCATAATTACAGCCAACCCCAATACACCCTCAGAACTATCAACAACATACAGACGTTTATATCATTGTATTCGGACATGGACACCAAGATACTAGCCATTTTGGTTGGAGCTTTATTCACCTATATACGTAAGTTTTCATGTTTCGCATTCGTTGGTTAATGTAATTACAGCCAACAACGATACTAGCCATTTTGGTTGGAGCTTTATTCACCTATATACGTAAGTTTTCATGTTTCGCATTCGTTGGTTAATGTAATTACAGCCAACAACGATACTAGCCATTTTGGTTGGAGCTTTATTCACCTATATACGTAAGTTTTCATGTTTCGCATTCGTTGGTTAATGTAATTACAGCCAACCACGATACTAGCCATTTTGGTTGGAGCTTTATTCACCTATATACGTAAGTTTTAATGTTTTTCATTCGTTGGTTAATGTAATTACAGCCAACCCCAATACACCCTCAGAACTATCAACAACATACAAACGTTTATATACATTGTATTCGGACATGGGCACCAAGATACTAGCTATTTTGATCGGAGCTTTATTCACCTATATACGTAAGTTTTAATGTTTTTCATTCGTTGGTTAATGTAATTACAGCCAACCCCCATATACCCTCAGAACTGTCAAAAGCTTACGGACGTTTATATACATTGTATTCGGACATGAACACCAAGATACTAGCCATTTTGGTTGGAGCTTTATTCACCTATATACGTAAGTTTTCATGTTTCGCATTCGTTGGTTAATGTAATTACAGCCAACCACGATACTAGCCATTTTGGTTGGAGCTTTATTCACCTATATACGTAAGTTTTAATGTTTTTCATTCGTTGGTTAATGTAATTACAGCCAACACCAATACACCCTCAGAACTATCAACAACATACAAACGTTTATATACATTGTATTCGGACATGGGCACCAAGATACTAGCCATTTTGATCGGAGCTTTATTCACCTATATACGTAAGTTTTAATGTTTTTCATTCGTTGGTTAATGTAATTACAGCCAACCCCCATATACCCTCAGAACTGTCAAAAGCTTACAGACGTTTATATACATTGTATTCGGACATAAACACCAAGATACTAGCCATTTTGATCGGAGCTTTATTCACCTTTATACGGAATTATTGTTTTGCATTCGTTGGTTAATGCCTGAGTTTTTGTTGTGTAGGTATCGTTGGTTAATGCCTGAGTTTTTGTTGTGTAGGTATCGTTGGTTAATGCCTGAGTTTTTGTTGTGTAGGTATCGTTGGTTAATGCCTGAGTTTTTGTTGTGTAGGTATCGTTGGTTAATGCCTGAGTTTTTGTTGTGTAGGTATCGTTGGTTAATGCCTGAGTTTTTGTTGTGTAGGTATCGTTGGTTGATGCCTGAGTTTTTGTTGTGTAGGTATCGTTGGTGAATGCCTGAGTTTTTGTTGTGTAAGTATCGTTGGCTGATGCCTGAGTTTTTGTTGTGTAGGTATCGTTGGTTAATGCCTGAGTTTTTGTTGTGTAGGTATCGTTGGTTAATGCCGGAGTTTTTGTTGTGTAGGTATCGTTGGTTAATGCCTGAGTTTTTGTTGTGTAGGTATCGTTGGTTAATGCCTGAGTTTTTGTTGTGTAGATAGTGTAGGTATCGTTGGTTGATGCCTGAGTTTTTGTTGTGTAAGTATCGTTGGTGAATGCCTGAGTTTTTGTTGTGTAGGTATCGTTGGTTAATACCTGAGTTTTTGTTGTGTAGGTATCGTTGGTTAATGCCTGAGTTTTTGTTGTGTAGGTATCGTTGGTTAATGCCTGAGTTTTTGTTGTGTAGGTATCGTTGGTTAATACCTGAGTTTTTGTTGTGTAGGTATCGTTGGTTGATGCCTGAGTTTTTGTTGTGTAGGTATCGTTGGTTAATGCCTGAGTTTTTGTTGTGTAGGTATCGTTGGTTAATGCCCGAGTTTTTGTTGTGAAGGTATCGTTGGTTAATGCCTGAGTTTTTGTTGTGTAGGTATCGTTGGTGAATGCCTGAATTTTTGTTGTGTAGGTATCGTTGGTGAATGCCTGAGTTTTTGTTGTGTAGGTATCGTTGGTGAATGCCTGAGTTTTTGTTGTGTAGGTATCGTTGGTGAATGCCTGAATTTTTGTTTGTGTAGGTATCGTTGGTTAATGTCTGAGTTTTTGTTGTGTAGGTATCGTTGGTTAATGCCTGAGTTTTTGTTGTGTAGGTATCGTTGGTTAATTCCTGAGTTTTTGTTGTGTAGGTATCGTTAGTTGATGCCCGAGTTTTTGTTGTGTAGGTATCGTTTGTTGATGCCTGAGTTTTTGTTGTGTAGGTATCGTTGAATAATGCCTGAGTTTTTGTTTGTGTAGGTATCGTTGGTTAATGTCTGAGTTTTTGTTGTGTAGGTATCGTTGGTTAATGCCTGAGTTTTTGTTTGTGTAGGTATCGTTGGTTAATGCCTGAGTTTTTGTTGTGTAGGTATCGTTGGTGAATGCCTGAGTTTTTGTTGTGTAGGTATCGTTGGTTAATGCCTGAGTTGTTGTTTGTGTAGGTATCGTTGGTTAATGCCTGAGTTTTTGTTGTGTAGGTATCGTTGGTTAATGCCGGGGTTTTTGTTGTGTAGGTATCGTTGGTTAATGCCTGAGTTTTTGTTGTGTAGGTATCGTTGGTTAATGCCTGAGTTTTTGTTGTGAAGGTATCGTTGGTTAATGCCTGAGTTTTTGTTGTGTAGGTATCGTTGGTTGATGCCTGAGTTTTTGTTGTGTAGGTATCGTTGGTGAATGCCTGAGTTTTTGTTGTGTAAGTATCGTTGGTTGATGCCTGAGTTTTTGTTGTGTAGGTATCGTTGGTTAATGCCTGAGTTTTTGTTGTGTAGGTATCGTTGGTTAATGCCGGAGTTTTTGTTGTGTAGGTATCGTTGGTTAATGCCTGAGTTTTTGTTGTGTAGGTATCGTTGGTTAATGCCTGAGTTTTTGTTGTGTAGATAGTGTAGGTATCGTTGGTTGATGCCTGAGTTTTTGTTGTGTAAGTATCGTTGGTGAATGCCTGAGTTTTTGTTGTGTAGGTATCGTTGGTTAATACCTGAGTTTTTGTTGTGTAGGTATCGTTGGTTAATGCCTGAGTTTTTGTTGTGTAGGTATCGTTGGTTAATGCCTGAGTTTTTGTTGTGTAGGTATCGTTGGTTAATACCTGAGTTTTTGTTGTGTAGGTATCGTTGGTTGATGCCTGAGTTTTTGTTGTGTAGGTATCGTTGGTTAATGCCTGAGTTTTTGTTGTGTAGGTATCGTTGGTTAATGCCCGAGTTTTTGTTGTGAAGGTATCGTTGGTGAATGCCTGAGTTTTTGTTGTGTAGGTATCGTTGGTGAATGCCTGAATTTTTGTTTGTGTAGGTATCGTTGGTTAATGTCTGAGTTTTTGTTGTGTAGGTATCGTTGGTTAATGCCGGAGTTTTTGTTGTGTAGGTATCGTTGGTTAATTCCTGAGTTTTTGTTGTGTAGGTATCGTTGGTTGATGCCCGAGTTTTTGTTGTGTAGGTATCGTTGGTTGATGCCTGAGTTTTTGTTGTGTAGGTATCGTTGAATAATGCCTGAGTTTTTGTTTGTGTAGGTATCGTTGGTTAATGTCTGAGTTTTTGTTGTGTAGGTATCGTTGGTTAATGCCTGAGTTTTTGTTTGTGTAGGTATCGTTGGTTAATGCCTGAGTTTTTGTTGTGTAGGTATCGTTGGTGAATGCCTGAGTTTTTGTTGTGTAGGTATCGTTGGTTAATGCCTGAGTTGTTGTTTGTGTAGGTATCGTTGGTTAATGCCTGAGTTTTTGTTGTGTAGGTATCGTTGGTTAATGCCGGGGTTTTTGTTGTGTAGGTATCGTTGGTTAATGCCTGAGTTTTTGTTGTGTAGGTATCGTTGGTTAATGCCTGAGTTTTTGTTGTGAAGGTATCGTTTGTTAATGCCGGAGTTTTTGTTGTGTAGGTATCGTTGGTTGATGCCTGAGTTTTTGTTGTGTAGGTATCGTTGGTTAATACCTGAGTTTTTGTTGTGTAGGTATCGTTGGTTAATGCCTGAGTTTTGTTGTGTAGGTATCGTTGGTTAATGCCTGAGTTTTTGTTGTGTAGATATCGTTGGTTGATGCCTGAGTTTTTGTTTGTGTAGGTATCGTTGGTTAATGCCTAAGTTTTTGTTGTGTAGGTATCGTTGGTTAATGCCTGAGTTTTTGTTTGTGTAGGTATCGTTGGCTAATACCTGAGTTTTTGTTGTGTAGGTATCGTTGGTTATGCCTGGGTTTTTGTTGTGTAGATATCGTTGGTTGATGCCTGAGTTTTTGTTGTGTAGGTATCGTTGGTGAATGCCTGAGTTTTTGTTGTGTAGATATCGTTGGTTGATGCCTGGGTTTTTGTTGTGTAGGTTTCGTTGGTGAATGCCTGAGTTTTTGTTGTGTAGGTATCGTTGGTTAATACCTGAGTTTTTGTTGTGTAAGTATCGTTGGTTAATACCTGCGTTTTTGTTGTGTAGGTATCGTTGGTTGATGCCTGGGATTTTGTTGTGTAGGTATCGTTGGTGAATGCCTAAGTTTTTGTTGTGTAGGTATCGTTGGTTAATGCCTGAGTTTTTGTTGTGTAGGTATCGTTGGTTAATACCTGAGTTTTTGTTGTGTAGGTATCGTTGGTTGATGCCTGATTTTGTGTTGTGTAGGTATCGTTGGTTAATGCCTGAGTTTTTGTTGTGTAAGTATCGTTGGTTGATGCCTGAGTTTTTGTTTTGTAGATATCGTTGGTTAATGCCTGAGTTTTTGTTGTGTAGGTATCGTTGGTTAATGTCTGAGTTTTTGTTGTGTAGGTATCGTTGGTTAATGCCTGAGTTTTTATTGTGAAGGTATCGTTGGTTAATGCCTGAGTTTTTGTTGTGTAGGTATCGTTGGTTGATGCCGGAGTTTTTGTTGTGTAGGTATCGTTGGTTAATGCCTGAGTTTTTGTTGTGTAGGTATCGTTGGTTAATGCCTGAGTTTTTGTTGTGAAGGTATCGTTGGTTAATGCCGGAGTTTTTGTTGTGTAGGTATCGTTGGTTAATACCTGAGTTTTTGTTGTGTAGGTATCGTTGGTTGATGCCTGAGTTTTTGTTGTGTAGGTATCGTTGGTTAATGCCGGAGTTTTTGTTGTGTAGGTATCGTTGGTTAATGCCTGAGTTTTTGTTTGTGTAGGTATCGTTGGTTGATGCCTGAGTTTTTGTTGTGTAGGTATCGTTGGTTAATGCCTGGGTTTTTGTTGTGTAGGTACCGTTGGTTAATGCCGGAGTTTTTGTTGTGTAGGTATCGTTGGTTGATGCCTGAGTTTTTGTTGTGTAGGTATCGTTGGTTAATGCCTGAGTTTTTGTTTGTGTAGGTATCGTTGGTTGATGCCTGAGTTTTTGTTGTGTAGGTATCGTTGGTTAATGCCTGGGTTTTTGTTGTGTAGGTACCGTTGGTTAATGCCGGAGTTTTTGTTTGTGTAGGTATCGTTGGTTAATGCCTGAGTATTTGTTGTGTAGGTATCGTTGGTTAATGCCTGAGTTTTTGTTGTGTAGGTATCGTTGGTTAATGCCTGAGTTTTTGTTGTGTAGGTATCGTTGGTTAATGCCTGAGTTTTTGTTGTGTAGGTATCGTTGGTTAATGCCTGAGTTTTTGTTGTGTAGGTATCGTTGGTTAATGCCTGAGTTTTTGTTGTGTAGGTATCGTTGGTTAATGCCTGAGTTTTTGTTGTGTAGGTATCGTTGGTTGATGCCTGAGTTTTTGTTGTGTAGGTATCGTTGGTGAATGCCTGAGTTTTTGTTGTGTAAGTATCGTTGGCTGATGCCTGAGTTTTTGTTGTGTAGGTATCGTTGGTTAATGCCTGAGTTTTTGTTGTGTAGGTATCGTTGGTTAATGCCGGAGTTTTTGTTGTGTAGGTATCGTTGGTTAATGCCTGAGTTTTTGTTGTGTAGGTATCGTTGGTTAATGCCTGAGTTTTTGTTGTGTAGATAGTGTAGGTATCGTTGGTTGATGCCTGAGTTTTTGTTGTGTAAGTATCGTTGGTGAATGCCTGAGTTTTTGTTGTGTAGGTATCGTTGGTTAATACCTGAGTTTTTGTTGGGTAGGTATCGTTGGTTAATGCCTGAGTTTTTGTTGTGTAGGTATCGTTGGTTAATGCCTGAGTTTTTGTTGTGTAGGTATCGTTGGTTAATACCTGAGTTTTTGTTGTGTAGGTATCGTTGGTTGATGCCTGAGTTTTTGTTGTGTAGATATCGTTGGTTAATGCCTGAGTTTTTGTTGTGTAGGTATCGTTGGTTAATGTCTGAGTTTTTGTTGTGTAGGTATCGTTGGTTAATGCCTGAGTTTTTATTGTGAAGGTATCGTTGGTTAATGCCTGAGTTTTTGTTGTGTAGGTATCGTTGGTTGATGCCGGAGTTTTTGTTGTGTAGGTATCGTTGGTTAATGCCTGAGTTTTTGTTGTGTAGGTATCGTTGGTTAATGCCTGAGTTTTTGTTGTGAAGGTATCGTTGGTTAATGCCGGAGTTTTTGTTGTGTAGGTATCGTTGGTTAATACCTGAGTTTTTGTTGTGTAGGTATCGTTGGTTGATGCCTGAGTTTTTGTTGTGTAGGTATCGTTGGTTAATGCCGGAGTTTTTGTTGTGTAGGTATCGTTGGTTAATGCCTGAGTTTTTGTTTGTGTAGGTATCGTTGGTTGATGCCTGAGTTTTTGTTGTGTAGGTATCGTTGGTTAATGCCTGGGTTTTTGTTGTGTAGGTACCGTTGGTTAATGCCGGAGTTTTTGTTGTGTAGGTATCGTTGGTTGATGCCTGAGTTTTTGTTGTGTAGGTATCGTTGGTTAATGCCTGAGTTTTTGTTTGTGTAGGTATCGTTGGTTGATGCCTGAGTTTTTGTTGTGTAGGTATCGTTGGTTAATGCCTGGGTTTTTGTTGTGTAGGTACCGTTGGTTAATGCCGGAGTTTTTGTTTGTGTAGGTATCGTTGGTTAATGCCTGAGTATTTGTTGTGTAGGTATCGTTGGTTAATGCCTGAGTTTTTGTTGTGTAGGTATCGTTGGTTAATGCCTGAGTTTTTGTTGTGTAGGTATCGTTGGTTAATGCCTGAGTTTTTGTTGTGTAGGTATCGTTGGTTAATGCCTGAGTTTTTGTTGTGTAGGTATCGTTGGTTAATGCCTGAGTTTTTGTTGTGTAGGTATCGTTGGTTAATGCCTGAGTTTTTGTTGTGTAGGTATCGTTGGTTGATGCCTGAGTTTTTGTTGTGTAGGTATCGTTGGTGAATGCCTGAGTTTTTGTTGTGTAAGTATCGTTGGCTGATGCCTGAGTTTTTGTTGTGTAGGTATCGTTGGTTAATGCCTGAGTTTTTGTTGTGTAGGTATCGTTGGTTAATGCCGGAGTTTTTGTTGTGTAGGTATCGTTGGTTAATGCCTGAGTTTTTGTTGTGTAGGTATCGTTGGTTAATGCCTGAGTTTTTGTTGTGTAGATAGTGTAGGTATCGTTGGTTGATGCCTGAGTTTTTGTTGTGTAAGTATCGTTGGTGAATGCCTGAGTTTTTGTTGTGTAGGTATCGTTGGTTAATACCTGAGTTTTTGTTGTGTAGGTATCGTTGGTTAATGCCTGAGTTTTTGTTGTGTAGGTATCGTTGGTTAATGCCTGAGTTTTTGTTGTGTAGGTATCGTTGGTTAATACCTGAGTTTTTGTTGTGTAGGTATCGTTGGTTGATGCCTGAGTTTTTGTTGTGTAGATATCGTTGGTTAATGCCTGAGTTTTTGTTGTGTAGGTATCGTTGGTTAATGCCCGAGTTTTTGTTGTGAAGGTATCGTTGGTTAATGTCTGAGTTTTTGTTGTGTAGGTATCGTTGGTGAATGCCTGAATTTTTGTTGTGTAGGTATCGTTGGTGAATGCCTGAGTTTTTGTTGTGTAGGTATCGTTGGTGAATGCCTGAGTTTTTGTTGTGTAGGTATCTTTGGTGAATGCCTGAATTTTTGTTTGTGTAGGTATCGTTGGTTAATGTCTGAGTTTTTGTTGTGTAGGTATCGTTGGTTAATGCCGGAGTTTTTGTTGTGTAGGTATCGTTGGTTAATTCCTGAGTTTTTGTTGTGTAGGTATCGTTGGTTGATGCCCGAGTTTTTGTTGTGTAGGTATCGTTTGTTGATGCCTGAGTTTTTGTTGTGTAGGTATCGTTGAATAATGCCTGAGTTTTTGTTTGTGTAGGTATCGTTGGTTAATGTCTGAGTTTTTGTTGTGTAGGTATCGTTGGTTAATGCCTGAGTTTTTGTTTGTGTAGGTATCGTTGGTTAATGCCTGAGTTTTTGTTGTGTAGGTATCGTTGGTTAATGCCTGAGTTTTTGTTGTGTAGGTATCGTTGGTTAATGCCTGAGTTGTTGTTTGTGTAGGTATCGTTGGTTAATGCCTGAGTTTTTGTTGTGTAGGTATCGTTGGTTAATGCCGGGGTTTTTGTTGTGTAGGTATCGTTGGTTAATGCCTGAGTTTTTGTTGTGTAGGTATCGTTGGTTAATGCCTGAGTTTTTGTTGTGAAGGTATCGTTGGTTAATGCCTGAGTTTTTGTTGTGTAGGTATCGTTGGTTGATGCCTGAGTTTTTGTTGTGTAGGTATCGTTGGTGAATGCCTGAGTTTTTGTTGTGTAAGTATCGTTGGTTGATGCCTGAGTTTTTGTTGTGTAGGTATCGTTGGTTAATGCCCGAGTTTTTGTTGTGTAGGTATCGTTGGTTAATGCCGGAGTTTTTGTTGTGTAGGTATCGTTGGTTAATGCCTGAGTTTTTGTTGTGTAGGTATCGTTGGTTAATGCCTGAGTTTTTGTTGTGTAGATAGTGTAGGTATCGTTGGTTGATGCCTGAGTTTTTGTTGTGTAAGTATCGTTGGTGAATGCCTGAGTTTTTGTTGTGTAGGTATCGTTGGTTAATACCTGAGTTTTTGTTGTGTAGGTATCGTTGGTTAATGCCTGAGTTTTTGTTGTGTAGGTATCGTTGGTTAATGCCTGAGTTTTTGTTGTGTAGGTATCGTTGGTTAATACCTGAGTTTTTGTTGTGTAGGTATCGTTGGTTGATGCCTGAGTTTTTGTTGTGTAGGTATCGTTGGTTAATGCCTGAGTTTTTGTTGTGTAGGTATCGTTGGTTAATGCCCGAGTTTTTGTTGTGAAGGTATCGTTGGTGAATGCCTGAGTTTTTGTTGTGTAGGTATCGTTGGTGAATGCCTGGATTTTTGTTTGTGTAGGTATCGTTGGTTAATGTCTGAGTTTTTGTTGTGTAGGTATCGTTGGTTAATGCCGGAGTTTTTGTTGTGTAGGTATCGTTGGTTAATTCCTGAGTTTTTGTTGTGTAGGTATCGTTGGTTGATGCCCGAGTTTTTGTTGTGTAGGTATCGTTGGTTGATGCCTGAGTTTTTGTTGTGTAGGTATCGTTGAATAATGCCTGAGTTTTTGTTTGTGTAGGTATCGTTGGTTAATGTCTGAGTTTTTGTTGTGTAGGTATCGTTGGTTAATGCCTGAGTTTTTGTTTGTGTAGGTATCGTTGGTTAATGCCTGAGTTTTTGTTGTGTAGGTATCGTTGGTTGATGCCTGAGTTTTTGTTGTGTAGGTATCGTTGGTTAATGCCTGAGTTGTTGTTTGTGTAGGTATCGTTGGTTAATGCCTGAGTTTTTGTTGTGTAGGTATCGTTGGTTAATGCCGGGGTTTTTGTTGTGTAGGTATCGTTGGTTAATGCCTGAGTTTTTGTTGTGTAGGTATCGTTGGTTAATGCCTGAGTTTTTGTTGTGAAGGTATCGTTGGTTAATGCCGGAGTTTTTGTTGTGTAGGTATCGTTGGTTGATGCCTGAGTTTTTGTTGTGTAGGTATCGTTGGTTAATACCTGAGTTTTTGTTGTGTAGGTATCGTTGGTTAATGCCTGAGTTTTTGTTGTGTAGGTATCGTTGGTTAATGCCTGAGTTTTTGTTGTGTAGATATCGTTGGTTGATGTCTGAGTTTTTGTTTGTGTAGGTATCGTTGGTTAATGCCTAAGTTTTTGTTGTGTAGGTATCGTTGGTTAATGCCTGAGTTTTTGTTTGTGTAGGTATCGTTGGCTAATACCTGAGTTTTTGTTGTGTAGGTATCGTTGGTTATGCCTGGGTTTTTGTTGTGTAGATATCGTTGGTTGATGCCTGAGTTTTTGTTGTGTAGGTATCGTTGGTGAATGCCTGAGTTTTTGTTGTGTAGATATCGTTGGTTGATGCCTGGGTTTTTGTTGTGTAGGTATCGTTGGTGAATGCCTGAGTTTTTGTTGTGTAGGTATCGTTGGTTAATACCTGAGTTTTTGTTGTGTAAGTATCGTTGGTTAATACCTGCGTTTTTGTTGTGTAGGTATCGTTGGTTGATGCCTGGGATTTTGTTGTGTAGGTATCGTTGGTGAATGCCTAAGTTTTTGTTGTGTAGGTATCGTTGGTTAATGCCTGATTTTGTGTTGTGTAGGTATCGTTGGTTAATGCCTGAGTTTTTGTTGTGTAAGTATCGTTGGTTGATGCCTGAGTTTTTGTTTTGTAGATATCGTTGGTTAATGCCTGAGTTTTTGTTGTGTAGGTATCGTTGGTTAATGTCTGAGTTTTTGTTGTGTAGGTATCGTTGGTTAATGCCTGAGTTTTTATTGTGAAGGTATCGTTGGTTAATGCCTGAGTTTTTGTTGTGTAGGTATCGTTGGTTGATGCCGGAGTTTTTGTTGTGTAGGTATCGTTGGTTAATGCCTGAGTTTTTGTTGTGTAGGTATCGTTGGTTAATGCCTGAGTTTTTGTTGTGAAGGTATCGTTGGTTAATGCCGGAGTTTTTGTTGTGTAGGTATCGTTGGTTAATACCTGAGTTTTTGTTGTGTAGGTATCGTTGGTTGATGCCTGAGTTTTTGTTGTGTAGGTATCGTTGGTTAATGCCGGAGTTTTTGTTGTGTAGGTATCGTTGGTTAATGCCTGAGTTTTTGTTTGTGTAGGTATCGTTGGTTGATGCCTGAGTTTTTGTTGTGTAGGTATCGTTGGTTAATGCCTGGGTTTTTGTTGTGTAGGTACCGTTGGTTAATGCCGGAGTTTTTGTTGTGTAGGTATCGTTGGTTGATGCCTGAGTTTTTGTTGTGTAGGTATCGTTGGTTAATGCCTGAGTTTTTGTTTGTGTAGGTATCGTTGGTTGATGCCTGAGTTTTTGTTGTGTAGGTATCGTTGGTTAATGCCTGGGTTTTTGTTGTGTTGGTACCGTTGGTTAATGCCGGAGTTTTTGTTTGTGTAGGTATCGTTGGTTAATGCCTGAGTATTTGTTGTGTAGGTATCGTTGGTGAATGCCTGAGTTTTTGTTGTGTAGGTATCGTTGGTTAATGTCTGAGTTTTTGTTGTGTAGGTATCGTTGGTTAATGCCGGAGTTTTTGTTGTGTAGGTATCGTTGGTGAATGCCTGAGTTTGTGTTGTGTAGGTATCGTTGGTTAATGTCTGAGTTTTTGTTGTGTAGGTATCGTTGGTTAATGCCGGAGTTTTTGTTGTGTAGGTATCGTTGGTTGATGCCTGAGTTTTTGTTGTGTAGGTATCGTTGGTTGATGCCTGAGTTTTGGTTGTGTAGGTATCGTTGGTTAATGCCTGAGTTTTTGTTGTGTAGGTATCGTTGGTTAATACCTGAGTTTTTGTTGTGTAGGTATCGTTGGTTAATGCCTGAGTTTTTGTTGTGTAGGTAGCGTTGGTTAATGCCTGAGTTTTTGTTGTGTAGGTATCGTTGGTTAATGTCTGAGTTTTTGTTGTGTAGGTATCGTTGGTTAATGCCTGAGTTTTTGTTGTGTAGGTATCGTTGGTTAATGCCGGAGTTTTTGTTGTGTAGGTATCGTTGGTTAATGCCTGAGTTTTTGTTGTGTAGGTATCGTTGGTTAATGCCTGGGTTTTTGTTGTGTAGATAGTGTAGATATCGTTGGTTAATGCCTGAGTTTTTGTTTGTGTAGGTATCGTTGGCTAATACCTGAGTTTTTGTTGTGTAGGTATCGTTGGTTAATGCCTGAGTTTTTGTTGTGAAGGTATCGTTGGTTATGCCTGGGTTTTTGTTGTGTAGATATCGTTGGTTGATGCCTGAGTTTTTGTTGTGTAGGTATCGTTGGTGAATGCCTGAGTTTTTGTTGTGTAGATATCGTTGGTTGATGCCTGGGTTTTTGTTGTGTAGGTATCGTTGGTGAATGCCTGAGTTTTTGTTGTGAAGGTATCGTTGGTGAATGCCTGAGTTTTTGTTGTGTAGGTATCGTTGGTGAATGCCTGAGTTGTTGTTTGTGTAGGTATCGTTGGTTAATGCCTGAGTTTTTGTTGTGTAGGTATCGTTGGTTAATGCCGGGGTTTTTGTTGTGTAGGTATCGTTGGTTAATGCCTGAGTTTTTGTTGTGTAGGTATCGTTGGTTAATGCCTGAGTTTTTGTTGTGAAGGTATCGTTGGTTAATGCCTGAGTTTTTGTTGTGTAGGTATCGTTGGTTGATGCCTGAGTTTTTGTTGTGTAGGTATCGTTGGTGAATGCCTGAGTTTTTGTTGTGTAGGTATCGTTGGTTGATGCCTGAGTTTTTGTTGTGTAGGTATCGTTGGTTAATGCCTGAGTTTTTGTTGTGTAGGTATCGTTGGTTAATGCCGGAGTTTTTGTTGTGTAGGTATCGTTGGTTAATGCCTGAGTTTTTGTTGTGTAGGTATCGTTGGTTAATGCCTGAGTTTTTGTTGTCTAGATAGTGTAGGTATCGTTGGTTGATGCCTGAGTTTTTGTTGTGTAAGTATCGTTGGTGAATGCCTGAGTTTTTGTTGTGTAGGTATCGTTGGTTAATACCTGAGTTTTTGTTGTGTAGGTATCGTTGGTTAATGCCTGAGTTTTTGTTGTGTAGGTATCGTTGGTTAATGCCTGAGTTTTTGTTGTGTAGGTATCGTTGGTTAATACCTGAGTTTTTGTTGTGTAGGTATCGTTGGTTGATGCCTGAGTTTTTGTTGTGTAGGTATCGTTGGTTAATGCCTGAGTTTTTGTTGTGTAGGTATCGTTGGTTAATGCCCGAGTTTTTGTTGTGAAGGTATCGTTGGTGAATGCCTGAGTTTTTGTTGTGTAGGTATCGTTGGTGAATGCCTGAATTTTTGTTTGTGTAGGTATCGTTGGTTAATGTCTGAGTTTTTGTTGTGTAGGTATCGTTGGTTAATGCCGGAGTTTTTGTTGTGTAGGTATCGTTGGTTAATTCCTGAGTTTTTGTTGTGTAGGTATCGTTGGTTAATACCTGAGTTTTTGTTGTGTAGGTATCGTTGGTTGATGCCCGAGTTTTTGTTGTGTAGGTATCGTTGGTTGATGCCTGAGTTTTTGTTGTGTAGGTATCGTTGAATAATGCCTGAGTTTTTGTTTGTGTAGGTATCGTTGGTTAATGTCTGAGTTTTTGTTGTGTAGGTATCGTTGGTTAATGCCTGAGTTTTTGTTTGTGTAGGTATCGTTGGTTAATGCCTGAGTTTTTGTTGTGTAGGTATCGTTGGTGAATGCCTGAGTTTTTGTTGTGTAGGTATCGTTGGTTAATGCCTGAGTTGTTGTTTGTGTAGGTATCGTTGGTTAATGCCTGAGTTTTTGTTGTGTAGGTATCGTTGGTTAATGCCGGGGTTTTTGTTGTGTAGGTATCGTTGGTTAATGCCTGAGTTTTTGTTGTGTAGGTATCGTTGGTTAATGCCTGAGTTTTTGTTGTGAAGGTATCGTTGGTTAATGCCTGAGTTTTTGTTGTGTAGGTATCGTTGGTTGATGCCTGAGTTTTTGTTGTATAGGTATCGTTGGTTAATACCTGAGTTTTTGTTGTGTAGGTATCGTTGGTTAATGCCTGAGTTTTTGTTGTGTAGGTATCGTTGGTTAATGCCTGAGTTTTTGTTGTGTAGATATCGTTGGTTGATGCCTGAGTTTTTGTTTGTGTAGGTATCGTTGGTTAATGCCTAAGTTTTTGTTGTGTAGGTATCGTTGGTTAATGCCTGAGTTTTTGTTTGTGTAGGTATCGTTGGCTAATACCTGAGTTTTTGTTGTGTAGGTATCGTTGGTTATGCCTGGGTTTTTGTTGTGTAGATATCGTTGGTTGATGCCTGAGTTTTTGTTGTGTAGGTATCGTTGGTGAATGCCTGAGTTTTTGTTGTGTAGATATCGTTGGTTGATGCCTGGGTTTTTGTTGTGTAGGTATCGTTGGTGAATGCCTGAGTTTTTGTTGTGTAGGTATCGTTGGTTAATACCTGAGTTTTTGTTGTGTAAGTATCGTTGGTTAATACCTGCGTTTTTGTTGTGTAGGTATCGTTGGTTAATGCCTGAGTTTTTGTTGTGTAGGTATCGTTGGTTAATGCCTGATTTTGTGTTGTGTAGGTATCGTTGGTTAATGCCTGAGTTTTTGTTTGTGTAGGTATCGTTGGTTAATGCCTGAGTTTTTGTTGTGTAGGTATCGTTGGTGAATGCCTGAGTTTTTGTTGTGTAGGTATCGTTGGTTAATGCCTGAGTTGTTGTTTGTGTAGGTATCGTTGGTTAATGCCTGAGTTTTTGTTGTGTAGGTATCGTTGGTTAATGCCGGGGTTTTTGTTGTGTAGGTATCGTTGGTTAATGCCTGAGTTTTTGTTGTGTAGGTATCGTTGGTTAATGCCTGAGTTTTTGTTGTGAAGGTATCGTTGGTTAATGCCGGAGTTTTTGTTGTGTAGGTATCGTTGGTTGATGCCTGAGTTTTTGTTGTGTAGGTATCGTTGGTTAATACCTGAGTTTTTGTTGTGTAGGTATCGTTGGTTAATGCCTGAGTTTTTGTTGTGTAGGTATCGTTGGTTAATGCCTGAGTTTTTGTTGTGTAGATATCGTTGGTTGATGCCTGAGTTTTTGTTTGTGTAGGTATCGTTGGTTAATGCCTAAGTTTTTGTTGTGTAGGTATCGTTGGTTAATGCCTGAGTTTTTGTTTGTGTAGGTATCGTTGGCTAATACCTGAGTTTTTGTTGTGTAGGTATCGTTGGTTATGCCTGGGTTTTTGTTGTGTAGATATCGTTGGTTGATGCCTGAGTTTTTGTTGTGTAGGTATCGTTGGTGAATGCCTGAGTTTTTGTTGTGTAGATATCGTTGGTTGATGCCTGGGTTTTTGTTGTGTAGGTATCGTTGGTGAATGCCTGAGTTTTTGTTGTGTAGGTATCGTTGGTTAATACCTGAGTTTTTGTTGTGTAAGTATCGTTGGTTAATACCTGCGTTTTTGTTGTGTAGGTATCGTTGGTTGATGCCTGGGATTTTGTTGTGTAGGTATCGTTGGTGAATGCCTAAGTTTTTGTTGTGTAGGTATCGTTGGTTAATGCCTGATTTTGTGTTGTGTAGGTATCGTTGGTTAATGCCTGAGTTTTTGTTGTGTAAGTATCGTTGGTTGATGCCTGAGTTTTTGTTTTGTAGATATCGTTGGTTAATGCCTGAGTTTTTGTTGTGTAGGTATCGTTGGTTAATGTCTGAGTTTTTGTTGTGTAGGTATCGTTGGTTAATGCCTGAGTTTTTATTGTGAAGGTATCGTTGGTTAATGCCTGAGTTTTTGTTGTGTAGGTATCGTTGGTTGATGCCGGAGTTTTTGTTGTGTAGGTATCGTTGGTTAATGCCTGAGTTTTTGTTGTGTAGGTATCGTTGGTTAATGCCTGAGTTTTTGTTGTGAAGGTATCGTTGGTTAATGCCGGAGTTTTTGTTGTGTAGGTATCGTTGGTTAATACCTGAGTTTTTGTTGTGTAGGTATCGTTGGTTGATGCCTGAGTTTTTGTTGTGTAGGTATCGTTGGTTAATGCCGGAGTTTTTGTTGTGTAGGTATCGTTGGTTAATGCCTGAGTTTTTGTTTGTGTAGGTATCGTTGGTTGATGCCTGAGTTTTTGTTGTGTAGGTATCGTTGGTTAATGCCTGGGTTTTTGTTGTGTAGGTACCGTTGGTTAATGCCGGAGTTTTTGTTGTGTAGGTATCGTTGGTTGATGCCTGAGTTTTTGTTGTGTAGGTATCGTTGGTTAATGCCTGAGTTTTTGTTTGTGTAGGTATCGTTGGTTGATGCCTGAGTTTTTGTTGTGTAGGTATCGTTGGTTAATGCCTGGGTTTTTGTTGTGTAGGTACCGTTGGTTAATGCCGGAGTTTTTGTTTGTGTAGGTATCGTTGGTTAATGCCTGAGTATTTGTTGTGTAGGTATCGTTGGTGAATGCCTGAGTTTTTGTTGTGTAGGTATCGTTGGTTAATGTCTGAGTTTTTGTTGTGTAGGTATCGTTGGTTAATGCCGGAGTTTTTGTTGTGTAGGTATCGTTGGTGAATGCCTGAGTTTGTGTTGTGTAGGTATCGTTGGTTAATGTCTGAGTTTTTGTTGTGTAGGTATCGTTGGTTAATGCCTGAGTTTTTGTTGTGTAGGTATCGTTGGTTGATGCCTGAGTTTTTGTTGTGTAGGTATCGTTGGTTGATGCCTGAGTTTTGGTTGTGTAGGTATCGTTGGTTAATGCCTGAGTTTTTGTTGTGTAGGTATCGTTGGTTAATACCTGAGTTTTTGTTGTGTAGGTATCGTTGGTTAATGCCTGAGTTTTTGTTGTGTAGGTAGCGTTGGTTAATGCCTGAGTTTTTGTTGTGTAGGTATCGTTGGTTAATGTCTGAGTTTTTGTTGTGTAGGTATCGTTGGTTAATGCCTGAGTTTTTGTTGTGTAGGTATCGTTGGTTAATGCCCGAGTTTTTGTTGTGTAGGTATCGTTGGTTAATGCCTGAGTATTTGTTGTGTAGGTATCGTTGGTTGATGCCTGAGTTTTTGTTGTGTAGGTATCGTTGGTTAATGCCTGAGTTTTTGTTGTGTAGGTATCGTTGGTTAATTCCTGAGTTTTTGTTGTGTAGGTATCGTTGGTTAATGCCTGAGTTTTTGTTGTGTAGGTATCGTTGGTTAATGCCTGAGTTTTTGTTGTGTAGGTATCGTTGGTTAATGCCTGGGTTTTTGTTGTGTAGATAGTGTAGATATCGTTGGTTAATGCCTGAGTTTTTGTTTGTGTAGGTATCGTTGGCTAATACCTGAGTTTTTGTTGTGTAGGTATCGTTGGTTAATGTCTGAGTTTTTGTTGTGTAGGTATCGTTGGTTAATGCCTGAGTTTTTATTGTGAAGGTATCGTTGGTTAATGCCTGAGTTTTTGTTGTGTAGGTATCGTTGGTTGATGCCGGAGTTTTTGTTGTGTAGGTATCGTTGGTTAATGCCTGAGTTTTTGTTGTGTAGGTATCGTTGGTTAATGCCTGAGTTTTTGTTGTGAAGGTATCGTTGGTTAATGCCGGAGTTTTTGTTGTGTAGGTATCGTTGGTTAATACCTGAGTTTTTGTTGTGTAGGTATCGTTGGTTGATGCCTGAGTTTTTGTTGTGTAGGTATCGTTGGTTAATGCCGGAGTTTTTGTTGTGTAGGTATCGTTGGTTAATGCCTGAGTTTTTGTTTGTGTAGGTATCGTTGGTTGATGCCTGAGTTTTTGTTGTGTAGGTATCGTTGGTTAATGCCTGGGTTTTTGTTGTGTAGGTACCGTTGGTTAATGCCGGAGTTTTTGTTGTGTAGGTATCGTTGGTTGATGCCTGAGTTTTTGTTGTGTAGGTATCGTTGGTTAATGCCTGAGTTTTTGTTTGTGTAGGTATCGTTGGTTGATGCCTGAGTTTTTGTTGTGTAGGTATCGTTGGTTAATGCCTGGGTTTTTGTTGTGTAGGTACCGTTGGTTAATGCCGGAGTTTTTGTTTGTGTAGGTATCGTTGGTTAATGCCTGAGTATTTGTTGTGTAGGTATCGTTGGTGAATGCCTGAGTTTTTGTTGTGTAGGTATCGTTGGTTAATGTCTGAGTTTTTGTTGTGTAGGTATCGTTGGTTAATGCCGGAGTTTTTGTTGTGTAGGTATCGTTGGTGAATGCCTGAGTTTGTGTTGTGTAGGTATCGTTGGTTAATGTCTGAGTTTTTGTTGTGTAGGTATCGTTGGTTAATGCCTGAGTTTTTGTTGTGTAGGTATCGTTGGTTGATGCCTGAGTTTTTGTTGTGTAGGTATCGTTGGTTGATGCCTGAGTTTTGGTTGTGTAGGTATCGTTGGTTAATGCCTGAGTTTTTGTTGTGTAGGTATCGTTGGTTAATACCTGAGTTTTTGTTGTGTAGGTATCGTTGGTTAATGCCTGAGTTTTTGTTGTGTAGGTAGCGTTGGTTAATGCCTGAGTTTTTGTTGTGTAGGTATCGTTGGTTAATGTCTGAGTTTTTGTTGTGTAGGTATCGTTGGTTAATGCCTGAGTTTTTGTTGTGTAGGTATCGTTGGTTAATGCCCGAGTTTTTGTTGTGTAGGTATCGTTGGTTAATGCCTGAGTATTTGTTGTGTAGGTATCGTTGGTTGATGCCTGAGTTTTTGTTGTGTAGGTATCGTTGGTTAATGCCTGAGTTTTTGTTGTGTAGGTATCGTTGGTTAATTCCTGAGTTTTTGTTGTGTAGGTATCGTTGGTTAATGCCTGAGTTTTTGTTGTGTAGGTATCGTTGGTTAATGCCTGAGTTTTTGTTGTGTAGGTATCGTTGGTTAATGCCTGGGTTTTTGTTGTGTAGATAGTGTAGATATCGTTGGTTAATGCCTGAGTTTTTGTTTGTGTAGGTATCGTTGGCTAATACCTGAGTTTTTGTTGTGTAGGTATCGTTGGTTAATGCCTGAGTTTTTGTTGTGAAGGTATCGTTGGTTATGCCTGGGTTTTTGTTGTGTAGATATCGTTGGTTGATGCCTGAGTTTTTGTTGTGTAGGTATCGTTGGTGAATGCCTGAGTTTTTGTTGTGTAGATATCGTTGGTTGATGCCTGGGTTTTTGTTGTGTAGGTATCGTTGGTGAATGCCTGAGTTTTTGTTGTGAAGGTATCGTTGGTTAATGCCTGAGTTTTTGTTGTGTAGGTATCGTTGGTGAATGCCTGATTTTGTGTTGTGTAGGTATCGTTGGTTGATGCCTGAGTTTTTGTTTTGTAGATATCGTTGGTTGATGCCTGGGATTTTGTTGTGTAGGTATCGTTGGTTAATGTCTGAGTTTTTGTTGTGTAGGTATCGTTGGTTAATGCCTGAGTTTTTGTTGTGTGAGTATCGTTGGTTAATGCCTGGGTTTTTGTTGTGAAGGTATCGTTGGTTAATGCCTGGGTTTTTGTTGTGTAGGTATCGTTGGTTAATGCCGGAGTTTTTGTTGTGTAGGTATCGTTGGTTAATGCCGGAGTTTTTGTTGTGTAGGTATCGTTGGTTAATGCCTGAGTTTTTGTTGTGAAGGTATCGTTGGTTAATGCCGGAGTTTTTGTTGTGAAGGTATCGTTGGTTAATGCCTGAGTTTTTGTTGTGAAGGTATCGTTGGTTAATGCCTGAGTTTTTGTTGTGAAGGTATCGTTGGTTAATGCCGGAGTTTTTGTTGTGTAGGTATCGTTGGTTAATGCCTGAGTTTTTGTTGTGTAGGTATCGTTGGCTAATGCCTGAGTTTTTGTTGTGTAGGTATCGTTGGTGAATGCCGGAGTTTTTGTTGTGTAGGTATCGTTGGTTAATGCCTGAGTTTTTGTTTGTGTAGGTATCGTTGGTTGATGCCTGAGTTTTTGTTGTGTAGGTATCGTTGGTTAATGCCTGGGTTTTTGTTGTGTAGGTATCGTTGGTTGATGCCTGAGTTTTTGTTGTGTAGGTATCGTTGGTTAATGCCTGAGTTTTTGTTTGTGTAGGTATCGTTGGTTAATGCCTGAGTTTTTGTTGTGTAGGTATCGTTGGTTAATGCCTGGGTTTTTGTTGTGTAGGTACCGTTGGTTAATGCCGGAGTTTTTGTTTGTGTAGGTATCGTTGGTTAATGCCTGAGTATTTGTTGTGTAGGTATCGTTGGTGAATGCCTGAGTTTTTGTTGTGTAGGTATCGTTGGTTAATGTCTGAGTTTTTGTTGTGTAGGTATCGTTGGTTAATGCCGGAGTTTTTGTTGTGTAGGTATCGTTGGTGAATGCCTGAGTTTTTGTTGTGTAGGTATCGTTGGTTGATGCCTGAGTTTGTGTTGTGTAGGTATCGTTGGTTAATGTCTGAGTTTTTGTTGTGTAGGTATCGTTGGTTAATGCCTGAGTTTTTGTTTTGTAGATATCGTTGGTTAATGCCTGAGTTTTTGTTGTGTAGGTATCGTTGGTTAATGCCTGAGTTTTTGTTGTGTAGGTATCGTTGGTTAATGCCTGAGTTTTTGTTGTGTAGGTAGCGTTGGTGAATGCCTGAATTTTTGTATGTGTAGGTAATGTCTGAGTTTTTGTTGTGTAGGTATCGTTGGTTAATGTCTGAGTTTTTGTTTGTGTAGGTATCGTTGGTTAATGCCTGAGTTTTTGTTGTGTAGGTATCGTTGGTTAATGTCTGAGTATTTGTTGTGTAGGTATCGTTGGTGAATGCCTGAGTTTTTGTTGTGTAGGTATCGTTGGTTAATGCCTGAGTTTTTTTTGTTGTGTAGGTATCGTTGGTTAATGCCTGAGTTTTTGTTGTGTAAGTATCGTTGGTGAATGCCTGAGTTTTTGTTGTGTACATGTAGGTATCGTTGGTTAATACCTGAGTTTTTGTTGTGTAGGTATCGTTGGTTAATGCCTGAGTTTTTGTTGTGTAGGTATCGTTGGTTAATGTCTGAGTTTTTGTTGTGTAGGTATCGTTGGTTGATGCCTGAGTTTTTGTTGTGTAGGTATCGTTGGTTAATGCCTGAGTTTTTGTTGTGTAGGTATCGTTGGTTAATACCTGAGTTTTTGTTGTGTAGGTATCGTTGGTTAATTCCTGAGTTTTTTTGTTGTGTAGGTATCGTTGGTTAATACCTGAGTTTTTGTTGTGTAAGTATCGTTTGTTAATTCCTGAGTTTTTGTTGTGTAGGTATCGTTGGTTAATTCCTGAGTTTTTGTTGTGTAGGTATCGTTGGTTAATTCCTGAGTTTTTGTTGTGTAGGTATCGTTGGTTAATGTCTGAGTTTTTGTTGTGTAGGTATCGTTGGTTAATGCCGGAGTTTTTGTTGTGTAGGTATCGTTGGTGAATGCCTGAGTTTTTGTTGTGTAGGTATCGTTGGTTAATGCCGGAGTTTTTGTTGTGAAGGTATCGTTGGTTAATGTCTGAGTTTTTGTTGTGTAGGTATCGTTGGTTAATGCCTGAGTTTTTGTTTGTATAGGTATCGTTGGTTATATCGATTGTGTCTTTATTTTGTATTTATTTGCAGATTGACTGCTATTTTAATATGCATAAGGTTCGTTTATGACATATATTAATTGAGCACTATTGTATTTGTTTTACTGTTTTCAATACGTTTGATCATAATTAACTTTCCTTTTACCTGTAGCAACATTTTCAACTCATCTGTGTTAAGAATGGCAGCGCCGATAATGTTTTCTTAAGCAGAACTTTGTATATACATTATTGAAATATTATATTTATTATCACGACCTTGTTGCTAACAGCTTGGGTCTAACATAAATAAAGAAATAGTCAAAGTGTCTTGGGTATTGTCCTACAATTCACGTTAGATATACTGTAGTTCATTAAGTAATTATGCAAATCGATCTATGTTGTGACGGCACAGTTTATACGTTTTACTGGTTGTGTACCTGTAATGTATAACAAGAGGCCAAGGGCCTCGTAGCTCTCTGGACGTTGGTTTCATATCAGTGTTTGCCAGGGACGTATACGTATACCTCGCGAGACACTCTGTACACTGTAGTAGACGACATAATGTGTATAAAGTAACACGCATAGCAGAAAATTTTTGCAGCGGCACAGGGATACGTGTGTTGCAGCACATTACTATATACACATTACATTGGGTTGATATAGGAACTTTGCCTCCTAACTCCTCAGAATAACGTTCGGCATGTCCCTGTGACACCGAGTGTGTCCAAAATGACATCGTAAATTGACGATTACTCGAAAATGAAAACATTTAACAACTCAAATTTCTTGTCAAATTTAGTTCGTGTAGACCCCAATCATGTGTCTTGAAATCCATTCTGACAGTCCCACTGTTTCTGATATCCTCTGTCCACAAAATTTTAATAATTCTACTTCCGGCAAAAACACGAGAATGACTGCGTAAGCTCTCCTGGACCTAAAAATCGTTCAATTTTACGTCTCATCTAAAATAATAGTACTCTCAGTTTAATGTTTTTATTCGTGTTTTGGCTCAGCAGTTACGAGAGAAAATGATCTTCACTAGCAAAAGAAAAATGATCTACACTAGCGGAAGACAAACAACCAACAAGCTGATTCCAGTACATTTCCCACTTAACATTACACCTTTGTTGTAGGGTTACAATAATTGATGGGCATTTGCAATACTACTTTTAAAAACTTGAACCTTGGATTCGAGCCTTAAAAAGTTTAAACTAAAAATCATGTCAAGTTTTGAATTTGTTTACTTCTGTTTTGATTCCATTGATTGATTATTACGCCTCCATTCAATTAGGTCCCTCATACCAAATTACAACTTCACACTAGATATTAATTGATAATTACACCTCCATACGATTAGGTCCCTCATACCAAATCACAACTCCACACTAGATATTAATTGATTATTACACCTCCATACGATTATGTCCCTCATACCAAATCACAACTTCACACTAGATATTAATTGATTATTACACCTCCATACGATTATGTCCCTCATACCAAATCACAACTTCACACTAGATATTGATTGATTATTACACCTCCATACCATTTGGTCTCTCATACCAAATTACAACTCCACACTAGATATTAATTGATTATTACGCCTTCATACCATTAGGTCCCTCATACCAAATCACAACTTCACACTAGATATTGATTGATTATTACGCCTTCATACCATTAGGTCCCTCATACCAAATTACAACTCCACACTAGATATTAATTGATTATTACGCCTTCATACCATTAGGTCCCTCATACCAAATTACAACTCCACACTAGATATTGATTGATTATTACGCCCCCATACCATTAGGTCCCTCATACCAAATCACAACTTCACACTAGATATTGATTGATTATAACGCCTACATATCATTAGGTCCCTCATACCAAATCACAACTTCACACTAGATATTAATTGATTATTACGCCCCCATACCATTAGGTCCCTCATACCAAATTACAACTTCACACTAGATATTAATTGATTATTACGCCCCCATACCATTAGGTCCCTCATACCAAGTCACAACTCCACACTAGATATTAATTGATTATTACGCCCCCATACCATTAGGTCCCTCATACCAAATCACAACTCCACACTAGATATTAATTGATTATTACGCCCCCATACCATTAGGTCCCTCATACCAAATCACAACTTCACACTAGATATTGATTGATTATAACGCCTACATATCATTAGGTCCCTCATACCAAATCACAATTTCACACTAGATATCGATTGATTATAACGCCCTTATACCATTAGGTCCCTCATACCAAATCACAACTTCACACTAGATATTGATTGATTATAACGCCTACATATCATTAGGTCCCTCATACCAAATCACAACTTCACACTAGATATTAATTGATTATTACGCCCCCATACCATTAGGTCCCTCATACCAAATTACAACTCCAC
Source organism: Mimachlamys varia (assembly GCA_947623455.1). NCBI lineage: Eukaryota > Metazoa > Mollusca > Bivalvia > Pectinida > Pectinidae > Mimachlamys > Mimachlamys varia. Next base: position 24,774,490 of record OX392545.1, read on the forward strand.
ACTAGATATTAATTGATTATTACGCCCCCATACCATTAGGTCCCTCATACCAAATCACAACTTCACACTAGATATTAATTGATTATTACGCCCCCATACCATTAGGTCCCTCATACCAAATCACAACTCCACACTAGATATTAATTGATTATTACGCCCCATACCATTAGGTCCCTCATACCAAATTACAACTTCACACTAGATATTAATTGATTATTACACCCCCATACCATTAGGTCCCTCATACCAAATCACAACTTCACACTAGATATTAATTGATTATTACGCCCCCCATACCATTAGGTCCCTCATACCAAATCACAACTCCACACTAGATATTAATTGATTATTACGCCCCCCATACCATTAGGTCCCTCATACCAAATCAAAAAGTCAAAAAACTTTAAACTTTGCAACGCTGACGTGTGGGTGATAACAGAAATCCCAAATATTCGAATAGGCAAGCTAACACCAAGTTCCATTTTAGAGCAGATACTGGCCTTTTCTATTGATACACCGTTATTATACATTGGTGTTTCTCCCACATTTCACAGGTTCATTCCCATTTTTGCTAGGGGAAAGACATACCTGTCTTTCACCAGGGTGGGGAAAAGACAGCTCACACGTGCTAATTGTGATGTCATTATCATTGTGACGTCATCACTTTATGCAGTGTAACCAGAAACCAGAGTAACGTCACCAATTTCGTCATGTATTGCATCCACCATTGATGATGGCGCGATGCACTGAGTTCACTATTTTGCTAATTCTACTATAGGAAAGTGTGGTAGAAAAATAATAAATCGCCCCTGTATGATGCAGACATAGAAATATCAACCCTCAGGATAAGATATATGAATAAAACCCTCGGGTTGAGATTTATCAGTCTATATCACACAGGGTGATATATTCTATCAATCTACCACTGATTTATGTCCTGCGGAATGAAATGAATGGTATTGACTTGTTTTATTTCCATTGATTTCAGATGATTGCGATGGATCGGTATCATGTTACGGACATTTCTATAAAACTGAGATGGGCCCCGATGGGAGGTATTACATTGCCATAGATTACCACCACGATAGGTACTACTATGCACATTATTTATACCGCTACCATGCTGTCTACAGATTTTATAGTCCTAAATACTGTGAGGACCAATGCTGCACCATAACAAGCTACAGCGACTATTCATACAAGCACTGCTGTACGGAGTATGGCATCACCCCGTCATACCAATCGTCTTCTAGGCCGTCAAGCACGTGAGTACAAACTAACCCTTCCATTAAGACAGAAAATATAATTTCCGTTTTTATACACAGGCGAAAAAATAAATTCGAGATCATCAATAGATTGATAGAAAGATGACGTAACACACACATGATGAACATTTTAAATGTAGGAATAGATACAGTATGCCGAAAAAATGATTAAAACTGCATCATACAGCTGAAAAAAGAAGGGGAATCGAATTTCTCTGAACTACTGTAGAATCAGAATGGTTAGGTGCGTAAAACTTCTTTTCCTGATGCATTTAGAAAAACTAAATAAGTAGTGAATAATTTGAAATTGTGAACCACTAAAGCGTGTTTATTATGGACCTTGAAATTAGTTTCTGGCTAAACGATTACGTAATCACATTTAAGCGACAGTAATTACAGTTCGTAGCCATGCCTTTCTATGGTATCTATTGATCTATGTGATTTCCTTGTCACGGGAATCATTCATGATGTAGAGTTTGCATCACATTTTTATTCATGGCAGTTGTTACGTATAAATTACATAATGCATTGCATACCGATGATAAGGAAACTATTGTACGTTTATATAAGGATTGTACCTCATTTGACTGTGTATACGGTAGCATGCCCGCAGTTGGCAACAAACATATTTTGTGGTTCGCGTTAGCACCATAGAATATACTGGCGTATTAACCGGTGTTTTGCGAAGAGTGAGTTTTTATCTTTTATTTTGATGGAACTGTTTGTAGTTTCTTTTTCTCTAGACTATATAGTATCTTTTATATCGGAAAATATTGACAGTACATTAATGGCGTTTGTAGGGAAAGGAACATTATTGACGGTACTTTATAGTTTAATGTAGCGGCGAGGTCCAACCATATTAGATACAATTTATGTAGTAGTGGCGAGGTCCAACCATATTAGATACACTGTATGTAGTGACGAGTTCCAACCATATTAGATACAATGTATGTAGTGGCGAGGTCCAACCATATTAGATACAATGTATGTAGTGGCGAGGTCCAACCATAATAGATACAATGTATGTAGTGGCGAGGTCCAACACTATTAGATACAATGTATGTAGTGGCAAGTTCCAACCATATTAGATACAATGTATGTAGTGGTGGCGAGGTCCAACCATATTAGATACAATGTATGTAGTGGCGAGGTCCAACCATATTAGATACAATGTATGTAGTGGTGGCGAGGTCCAACCATATTAGATACAATGTATGTAGTGGCAAGTTCCAACCATATTAGATACAATGTATGTAGTGGCGAGGTCCAACCATATTAGATACAATGTATGTAGTGGCGAGGTCCAACCATATTAGATACAATGTATGTAGTGGCGAGGTCCAACCATATTAGATACAATGTATGTAGTGGCGAGGTCCAACCATATTAGATACAATGTATGTAGTGGCGAGGTCCAACCATATTAGATACAATGTATGTAGTGGCGAGGTCCAACCATATTAGATACAAAGTATGTAGTGGCGAGGTCCAACCATATTAGATACAATGTATGTAGTGGCGAGGTCCAACCATATTAGATACAAAGTATGTAGTGGCGAGTTCCAACCATATTAGATACAATGTATGTAGTGGTGAGGTCCAACCATATTAGATACAATGTATGTAGCGGCAAGGTCCAACCATATTAGATACAATGTATGTAGTGGCGAGGTCCAACCATATTAGATACACTGTATGTAGCTTTATCTATTTGTTTTAACACGAGTTTCATTACTGATGTTACCTTGGAGGATTGAGTGAGCTGTGGCGTTACTCCACTATAATGTGTACAATGTATGTTAATATTGTGACTTCTGTTTGAACGATAATTGCTGGATGTACCTTTAGTGGAGTTTGTAAGCGATGACTGTTCTACAACGTATGTTACTATTTTGATTTATGTTTTCAGCACGGGAATAATTTTTGGCTGTACCGTTGGTGTAGTTTGTAAGCATTACTACAAGTATACATTGTATATCACCATTGCATATTTCAGCACGGGAATCATTTTTGGCTGTACCTTTGGTGGAGTTCTCTTCGTGGGATTTGTCATATTCTCACTGTTCGTCCTCCGCTGTATGTGGCACGATAAAAAGAGGATTGATCCCGACGTGAGGGCAAATGATTTGGACAATACAACAGAAGCAACAGGTAACATTATATAAAAGACATGTGAATTAGAGCATTGTTTCTATATTTGCTTTTTTGAACTTTTATCGTCAAAATATTATCTAAATTGATGAAGCTTGTTTCGTTATTTTAAATTAATTTTGTCTGTTTTATATGTTTTCACAAAAAATGGTCTTTTTCAGTTGCTATGAGAGATTTGCCGACAAAAGACACCACCATCGCGGAACAGAAAATATTCCCAAAGAACGACATCTCGTATGGAACCGACATCGTGTAGTAGAGCGAGACATGTGAACTAAGGCAGACACGTGTCACAGCATCAGCTCAAAAAAGGATCAAATATACCTCGACGTGAACAATATGATACTTTATTACATTTTTACCAGTGAAATATCGAAAATTATTCATTTTATGAATGTGATATTTTTTCATTAGTAAAAAATATCACTTTTTCTGATTTGACCAATCAGACCGCTGCTTACAAACGACATTTGGAGAAAATCAAAAGCTGTCATTGTAGATTTTGCCACAAAATTGTAATAAACAGAATATCTAAAAGTACCAAATATATTTCACGCGTGTGGCTCATATTTTAATAGTTTCACTTGTACTGCGCACTGGTGAAAAATATCAAAATATCAGCCCCATTCGTGAAATATATTTGACATTACTGAAGACACTGTAGATAACCTCTATGTAATAACTGGGCGGAAAGCTGTGGCAGGCAATTCATAATGAATAGGTCGGATAAATGTTTCAGCATCAAGAGCTTTCCGCTCTGCTGTGTATGTGACCCCTGAATGGGGCATGTTTATCGAAAATTGATTGTAACAGAACACCACCCCCCCCCCAATCCCAACTCCAGTTACCATAAAACCTTAATTAAGAACCATAACTAGATGTAACAGATACTCAGGCCCCTGTGGTTTTCATCGGCTGTTAATGTCACAAAATTTACCTCTATCCTTGGTTTCCGACGTTAGAGAAGTGTTCCGTACGTGGGTTTCCGACGTTAGAGAAGTGTACCGTAGGTTTCCGACATTAGAGAAGTGTACCGTGGGTTTCCGACCTAAGATAAGTGTACCGTGGGTTTCCGACGTCAGAGAAGTGTACCGTCGGTTTCCGACGTTAGAGAATTGTACCGTGGGTTTCCGACGTCAGAGAAGTGTACCGTGGGTTTCCGACGTTAGAGAATTGTACCGTGGGTTTCCGACGTCAGAGAAGTGTACCGTGGGTTTCCAACGTCAGAGAAGTGCACCGTGGGTTTCCGACGTCAGAGAAGTGTACCGTGGGTTTCCGACGTTAGAGAAGTGTGCCGTGGGTTACCGACGTCAGAGAAGTGTACCGTGGGTTACCAACGTTAGAGAAGTGTACCGTGGGTTTCTGAGGTTAGAGAAGTGTACCGTGGGTTTCCGACGTTAGAGAAGTGTACCGTGGGTTTCCGACGTTAGAGAAGTGTACCGTGGGTTTCCGACGTCAGAGAAGTGTACCGTGGGTTTCTGAGGTTAGAGAAGTGTACCGTGGGTTTCCGACGTTAGAGAAGTGTACCGTGGGTTTCCGACGTTAGAGAAGTGTACCGTGGGTTTCCGACGTTAGAGAAGTGTACCGTGGGTTTCCGACGTTAGAGAAGTGTACCGTGGGTTTCTGACGTCAAAGAAGTGAACCGTGGGTTTCCGACGTTAGAGAAGTGTACCGTGGGTTTCCGACGTTAGAGAAGTGTACCGTGGGTTTCCGACGTTAGAGAAGTGTACTGTGGGTTTCCGACGTTAGAGAAGTGTACCGTGGGTTTCCGACGTTAGAGAAGTGTGCCGTGGGTTTCCGACGTTAGAGAAGTGTACCGTGGGTTTCTGACGTTAGAGAAGTGTACTGTGGGTTTCCGACGTTAGAGAAGTGTACCGTGGGTTTCCGACGTAAGAGAATTGTACCGTGGGTTTCCGACGTCAGAGAAGTGTACCGTGGGTTACCAACGTTAGAGAAGTGTACCGTGGGTTTCTGAGGTTAGAGAAGTGTACCGTGGGTTTCCGACGTTAGAGAAGTGTACCGTGGGTTTCCGACGTTAGAGAAGTGTACCGTGGGTTTCCGACGATAGAGAAGTGTACCGTGGGTTTCTGACGTTAGAGAAGTGTGCCGTGGGTTTCCGAGGTTAGAGAAGTGTACCGTGGGTTTCCGAGGTTAGAGAAGTGTACCGTGGGTTTCCGAGGTTAGAGAAGTGTACTGTGGGTTTCCGACGTTAGAGAAGTGTACCGTGGGTTTCTGACGTCAAAGAAGTATATCGTGGGTTTCCGACATTAGAGAAGTGTGCCGTGGGTTTCCGACGTTAGAGAAGTGTACCGTGGGTTTCTGACGTTAGAGAAGTGTACTGTGGGTTTCCGACGTTAGTGAAGTGTGCCGTGGGTTTCCGACTTCAGAGAATTGTACCGTGGGTTTCCGAGGTTAGAGAAGTGTACCGTGGGTTTCCGACGTTAGAGAAGTGTGCCGTGGGTTTCCGACGTTAGAGAAGTGTACCGTGGGTTTCCGACGTTAGAGAAGTGTGCCCTGGGTTTCCGACGTTAGAGAAGTGTACCGTGGGTTTCCGACGTTAGAGAAGTGTGCCGTGGTTTTCTGACGTTAGAGAAGTGTGCCGTGGGTTTCCGACGTTAGAGAAGTGTACCGTGGGTTTCCGACGTTAGAGAAGTGTACCGTGGGTTTCCGAGGTTAGAGAAGTGTACCGTGGGTTTCCGACGTTAGAGAAGTGTACTGTGGGTTTCCGACGTTAGAGAAGTGTACCGTGGGTTTCCGAGGTTAGAGAAGTGTACCGTGGGTTTCTGACATTAGAGAAGTGTACCGTGGGTTTCCGACGTAAGAGAAGTGTACCGTGGGTTTCCTACGTCAGAGAAGTGTACCGTGGGTTTCCGACGTTAGAGAATTGTACCGTGGGTTTCCGACGTCAGAGAAGTGTACCGTGGGTTACCAACGTTACAGAAGTGTACCGTGGGTTTCTGAAGTTAGAGAAGTGTACCGTGGGTTTCCGACGTTAGAGAAGTGTACCGTGGGTTTCCGACGTTAGAGAAGTGTACCGTGGGTTTCCGACGTCAGAGAAGTGTACCGTGGGTTTCTGAGGTTAGAGAAGTGTACCGTGGGTTTCCGACGTTAGAGAAGTGTACCGTGGGTTTCCGACGTTAGAGAATTGTACCGTTGGTTTCCGACGTTAGAGAAGTGTACCGTGGGTTTCTGACGTCAAAGAAGTGAACCGTGGGTTTCCGACGTTAGAGAAGTGTACCGTGGGTTTCCGACGTTAGAGAAGTGTATCGTGGGTTTCCGACGTTAGAGAAGTGTACTGTGGGTTTCCGACGTTAGAGAAGTGTACCGTGGGTTTCTGACGTCAAAGAAGTATATCGTGGGTTTCCGACGTTAGAGAAGTGTGCCGTGCCGTGGGTTTCCGACGTTAGAGAAGTGTGCCGTGGGTTTCCGACGTTAGAGAAGTGTACCGTGGGTTTCTGACGTTAGAGAAGTGTGCCGTGGGTTTCCGACGTTAGAGAAGTGTACCGTGGGTTTCCGACTTCAGATAATTGTACCGTGGGTTTCCGAGGTTAGAGAAGTGTACCGTGGGTTTCCGACGTTAGAGAAGTGTGCCGTGGGTTTCCGACGTTAGAGAAGTGTACCGTGGGTTTCCGACGTTAGAGAAGTGTGCCGTGGGTTTCCGACGTCAGAGAAGTGTACCGTGGGTTTCCGAGGTTAGAGAAGTGTACCGTGGGTTTCTGACATTAGAGAAGTGTACCGTGGGTTTCCGACGTCAGAGAAGTGTACCGTGGGTTTCCTACGTCAGAGAAGTGTACCGTTGGTTTCCGAGGTTAGAGAAGTGTACCGTGGGTTTCCGAGGTTAGAGAAGTGTACTTTGGTTTCTGACATTAGAGAAGTGTACCGTGGGTTTCTGACATTAGAGAAGTGTACCGTGGGTTTCCGACGTCAGAGAAGTGCACCGTGGGTTTCCGAGGTTAGAGAAGTGTACCGTTGGTTTCCGACGCTAGAGAAGTGTACCGTGGGTTTCCGACGTTAGACCAGTGTACCGTGGGTTTCCGACGTCAAAGAAGTAGAGCCCAACCCTCCCCCCATTACAAATTCCTTAATTGCATGATTGATTTGGCGGGGAAGTTTGTTTGAATGAATGCGAGTATATATATTACAGCAGTCAATAGATTTAGAGCGAGGATGTGAATTATGTATGAAAGATTGGTGTGCGTTGTTTGCTAATGTACATATTGTGTCATGGCGTATGTTACTCTAGTAAGTTGTAAAAATTATAAAATAAAGAATCTTAATCTGTCGGGTCACATCAAACCGACGAGTGCAACAGTTGCTATTACCTTTTTTAGAGCTGACCGTTAAGTAGGGTAACACAACGAATACTTTTAAAGACTTTTAAACGCTTTTCTCATCTTTGCAATTTTATTCTCAACATTAAAGCCAGAATAAGCCAATCTGATTAAAATCATATCTTGATCTCCGCGCCGTTCCGTAAAATTCTCTCTGCTGCGTTAAGATCTGAGAAAATCCCATAGGGGGTCATGTCCCGATGACCTTTTGCATTAGCCAATCAAATTACTACTGTCAGAATCTTGACGGCGAAATTTTGAGGCGACAAAGCTTGCACAATCGCATTTGTCCGTTTAGCCATTTCGTCACTAAAATAAATCATGTGAAATAATATGACATAATGGCTTCCTGCAAGATGACAAGTCATTGGAAAATTATTTTAGTATTAAGTTAAGAGGCGACAAAGGTCATCTGAACGTGACCTTTTATGGGATGTTGCCAGATCCTTGTTAAACGAGTGAGAACAAGGATCTGAATTTAATCAGATTGAGAATAAAATACCGTCAAACAAGGCACTCAGACATCAAAGGAACAAACAAATGGAAAGAAAGAAACGATCCAAAATGTTGCAATGTATGCAGTAGATGTATTTGATCCCTTCGATATCACCAATTACAGGTGACAAAAGTAACACATATTATATAGGTAGTTCCCACGTTAGTCGCCTCCTCCGATCATGCAGTGAGTAACAGCAGGAGTATGTTCTTTGTAGCCTATTACACTATAGTATGTTTTCATTTTATTAAATTAAGGAAACTAACAGCAATGTATCACGGAGAAATAGGAAAACCTATCCAAATTCGGTGTGGAAATGGGGGTGACGGCTCGTCACGAGGGTATAATGAAACATTTTGATTGGTGGGGGAATTTAATCGGGTTTGAGAAGATTTTGCCCCTAAGGGTTCAAGTAAGTTATTGTGGGGACTAATAGGTAGGGCGTGTTGTGTAAACTGAAGAGATGATCCATTGATAAAGGTAGGAAACAGACGACACAAACATCCAATTCATGGAGGATTAATGTTTTATTACATAGCACTATGTAATCCTTTCTCTCACCAACTCTGTACATATATCAAAATAGATTCATGAATAATTATTTTAACAAGTGGGGTACAACCCTTGATAAAACACACTTTGTTCTCTTGATTTAAACCTGATTAACACACTGTGCCAAATAACATCAGAGGCTGGTGACCTTTGAATTTTACCAGAGGCGGCTGACCTATGAACTTTACCAGAGGCTGCTGACCTATGAACTTTACCAGAGCCTGCTGACCTATGAATTTTACCAGATTGCTGGCCTCTGAACTTTTTAATATTGTTTTTAAGGTTTAATCAAGAAAAATCGAATTTTATTTATTCATTTTTTTATATATACCTGTTTATACATATCATTATTGTTGTAATCAACTTTTTTTCCTTATCACAAAAATCATTGATTCTCCCAAAAGTCCCTTTATAAATATGTGCCAGATACATAAACAATGATGATTATTATGACACTTGTGTAATGGGTTTCTGACTTGTGTGCATTTAAATATATAATGATGTCAGGTTTACCAACTGATAAAAAAGTTCAATTGAAAAACAAACACATGAAATATTGAATTGACCAAGTGCTATAAAACGGCCAGCAACTCTCCACATGAAGTCAATTAAATATGAGAATTGACCGTAAATGTCAGTACAACTAACAAAACAGGGTTATTATTATAATAAATTATGTATGTATATACACTAGTTGCTCTATATATACCTCTTTATCACAGATATCGTTTGTTATAAACACAGATGACTAGGCTACACATGACACAGGCAGACCACAATATCTTAATCGTGAAACAAAAATATTTAACCACATTAAACTATAAAAGATCTTTCAACAAACGTAACTTTCAGAGCAACAACTTATTTCAGACAACATACGTCAGTTGTTAAAAACAGACAACAAACAAAACTTGGAGAAGAGAATTTGTAAGAATGGCTTTCAAAATATCATTTTATGTGTTCATTTCAGAATCAGAAAAGTACATTATTTACGTGATGGGTAGACAAACATATCTTAAATCAATTTTGATCGAATTTGTATAAAATGTTCCAAACTGTCTACAATATCAGAAGTCAGAATAACAACCATGTTCTGGCCAATCTCTTCAACACATTCACCCCTGAAATTTTACAATGAACTATTCCAACCTTAGCTTGGAGGAGTTTAAATGTTTCTTAAGGGGTGAATAAGTTCCATTAAATACTGGGTATTCATTTTCTGGACATGAAATATTATGAATTGCAATATAAATTTATGTTATCAATATTGACAAATATTCTGTTTCTCGATATCCCCCACCCCTGTATAATCAGTGGTATATAACTGTCTCAAACAAGAGAAGATAACTGATATTACAATAAATATTATATTAAAGTTATTAAATATCACCGACTTGATAATGTATCACAAGAAAGCATACATTGATAATATTTGGCATAATTTCCACAGTACACTGGTACCTCACACAATCCTGTGTAATCTATCATACAGATTTGTGCTAAAATTGTCTCCCTACTATACATGCTGTACCAAACACCCAGTCCTATATAAACACCGGTATGTCGTTTTTTTCTGCTACAAGTTCCCCTTCTCTTCACCATAGACATAATGTTATTTACTGATATGAAATAAAAAACATCTGTTGTGGCAAATATTGATAAACTTGTATGGATATCTCATCTTTGTAAATAGATTTCCGTCCAGTGTATTTATTAAGTTAAATCCAGTAAACAAAGGAGCTAAATATGTTTACTATTATCAATAAAAATCAATTTAGGTCTTTTGATATACAAACAAATTTGTTCGGAATTCCTTTGATACATATACATTGTGTATAGCGGGTCCCAGTTCAAATTTGTATTGAATTTATACATTTCCCATTGGTAAGTATCCATCTTTTCTCGCTACTTTCAAATTCAAAGATTTGTAATATTTTATCCTTTTATGAGATATAGTCAATGATTCATAATGAATGGTTTATATCTGTATTATATATACATGTACTCTCAAAATGAAGATCAAATTAAACTGCCTAATGTGACTTCAATACCAAGTATCAATAAGTGATATTTCCAGTGCTCTGTACAAGTTGTGTGGTGTACGCTGAATTTGTAAAACTACTTAATATCACCAGAGATGAAAACAACCAATTGTGAAACAGAAGCGAAAACCCAAATTTTAAGGGGTTTCAATGGGAAATTTAAAGAATTAACATTACCACAAAATCATCAAAAAGGAGGAATTCTAATTCCTCCCTTTTGGAGGAGGGTTTTCATCCCTGTATCACTGATTCAGTGAAGAAATAGTAGCTAAATGGATCTCATTTTAACATTTCACTTCACAAAGTTTCCATTGAACGCAAGGAGAACCGAAAAACGCAAGGAGAACCGAAATACTACACATTTCTCCAAGTCCGGGACGAAGCAAATGTACGAATGTTTAACAATTAAATTAAATACATTCAACAATGATACAAAATAATGGAGTTCGGCAAAAGATGTTAAAATATTTTGAAAATTCATCATCTCTGTGTAAAAATATAAACTGAACCCTAAGATTAACAGTGAAAACCTCTATGATCCAGAAAATTAGTATATACACGGGAACAAAAGTGATTCAGAAAGCTCATCTAAAGTTATTTATCTTACAACTGCCGTCGCAAGAGTAAAACAGTTTGCATAAGAGGAAAAATACTGGATAGACCTGGTTAAAACAGTGCATGCATGAATAACCATCACTCCAAAACATAACAAGACGTTGTAATACATTGTGTTGTAAATACGAATGTACCTCATGCAAATACATATGTATATCAATATAATGTACGTATAATATCATACCATTACCACGATTAACAGAAAACGTGCATCAAAGGTCAAGGTCAGTGACCTTTATGTCATTCTTAAGTAGTTGCGAGTCTTATTTTATAAATACTGTATATGTACCAACTTAAAAATGGCGGTAATGAAGACAAGAATTAACAAACAACTTCAAACATTTGAAATACAACTGACACCCCAACCCCATAATATAAGGCTTATACCGCTGTTCAACATAACACGATGTGAAGAGAGGGTATCAATTCTATGGCCTTTAACCCCAAAAGTATGATTCATGTCAAAACCAAAAAATTTTTGGCTAAAGGATGCCCATACACAAAGTGGTAATTGTAATGGTTCATTTCAAACTCTTTTAAACCATGGATTTATGGTTTATTAAGTCCTTCAAAATCAAGTTACTACACTGAGAACTGATAGTCTCCCCTGGAAATACATCTGAACTTGGAAACTGACAGATAAGTAAAGATAAGCTTAAAAGCTGAGAAGGAAATGAACCCTAAACATTCATCTTTATAGAAATATAATGTACATCCTGCCCAACATAAAAAATAAATCACAATGAATTGTAAAATACCATCGAACCTTGTTAACTCGATATCAACGGTACCATGGGAAAAGTTTGAGTTATTCCAGTTACACGAGTTCAAATGTTTAGTGCGAAACTTAGCCGGGACAGGTGGAATATTTCAAAACTAAATGAGTCTTTAAATTATAAAAGTTCAAGGAAACGCAAATCAATTGTAGTTCCTTGGTAAACCCTCATGATAGACAATCCACAAACATTTAAAAATTGAGTCACGGTAAAATGAAACATACAATTCATATTATTGAAAAAAAAACTACATCGATAAATATTGTACAATTATTAGCATGTAGCAACATTTATAGACACAGAAAACACTACGCGTGAAAATTCAACAATTCTCCAAGAACAAACGTTCTGTCAAGAACAAAAGAGACTGAAAAATCAACTTAACCTTAAAGTAGTGAACTGACAATGCCACACACAGAGCCACAAAGCGTGAACTGACAGAGCCACAAAGCATGAAATGACAATGCCACAAAGCATGAAATGACAATGCCACAAAGCATGAAATGACAATGCCACACACACAGCCACAAAGCGTGAACTGACAATGCCACACACAGCCACAAAGCGTGAAATGACAATGCCACACACACAGCCACAAAGCGTGAACTGACAATGCCACACACAGCCACAAAGCGTGAAATGACAATGCCACACACACAGCCACAAAGTGTGAACTGACAATGCCACACACAGAGCCACAAGGCGTGAACTGACAATGCCACCCAGTCACAAAGTGTGAACTGACAATGCCACACACAGCCACAAGGCGTGAACTGACAATGCCACACACAGAGCCACAAGGCGTGAACTGACAATGCCACACACAGAGCCACAAAGTGTGAACTAACGATGCTATGCAGAGCCACAAAGCATGAACTGACAATGCCACCCAGTCACAAAGCATGAACTCACAATGCCACGCATAGAGCCACAAGTTTTACCAAGGAAACGTAACCTATGAGAAAGTTCCGCTAGTCTTTTCGTTGTATTACTTTAAAACATAGAACACACAATGATGATACAGATTAAGTAAAAGTCAGTGGTGAGATACTCAATCCAGCTGTTGTATTGACAGTTATTACATATTCGTAAAACACACGTTTTTATGTATCACTACAAAACTATGAAATGAGTACAGTGGAAATGAACACCAATCAGTATCACTTCCATATCTTTTTATGATAAGTTAGAGCTGACAATGTTCTTTACAATAACATATTTTCCCATTCTGAAATCACAAAAGAATTTTTTTTCATAGCTTTCACATAAATGCAGGTGACCAAGTACAATTAGCAATATTTCTATTTCCAAATCAAGAAAACAATGCTAGGTAATCATGTTACATGTAGCAATAAACCCGATCCGAGGGCACCACTGTCAAGTACCTAAGTTTGGAGTACAAATTATTCTCCTATCTTAGACCATTTTATACTCATAAATACCCTTAAATTAGTTTGGAGTACAAATATTTTAATTTCAGTATCATTCACAAACAATGTATTTCTGTTTTATCCCGAAGTACCTTCGGCTTACTGACTGTAGTACAAACTATTTCAAAACCTTAAAAAAAATGTATTTCCACATACTGAGGTTAGGTTGTTTCCTCATGTAAGCATTGACCTCATTATCAGGTATTGAAAAGTCGAGACATTTTTAAACACTCTTTTTCAAGCTATGCTTAAAAGATTTCCCCTACATTATTCAACCAGCAGTCATTGAAAATTTCAGGGTTTTTTTTCTAATCATACCTTTATGCCACATTTAAAGATCTGAACATGACGCTCATGAAAATTATGACAACAATAAAGACAATGGCTCCAAGGAGGAAAAGGTTACATTGTGAATGGATGAATATTTTAAACATAAGAAACAATGAATTCCTAATATATGCCATGACAAAGCTGGGCTGAGATATTCCTGAGCATGTGTACTGACAGAGTTATTGCCCTTTCAAACAAAACTTTCATATTAGCATTCATGGAGATATGATAGAAATAATATCACAAATAAAATTAATAAATCATAATCACAACTTAAATGATTTATAAAATCAATAAAATATCAAAATTTCTGACAAATAAAAAGTACTTTTGTCTCCACTTTTACCTTCTTCACACTTATAACAGCCATACACATATTCACCCCCGATATTCCATAATGGAATTTTCCAACCTATGAATTTGAAGAGTTTAAATGTGTTTCAGGGGGTTGATGTTTGAAAACTTTAGTTTTCAAGTTTTGTTGATGATGTTGTTCATCTTCATTCACAAATTCATAGATCTATGAACCTCTGTTTGATTCGGTTCATGTAGTCAGACGGAGGTTCATGTACTCACACCAACTTAAATACATTTAAACCTCATGTATACTAGATCACTTTTAACCCCTTCACAACTATAATGGACTCTTCCAGATTATGTCTGGTCAAGTTTATTAAACCTTCATAGAGGTGAAAGGGACAAACATGAGGCCCCAGTTTCAAAAACAAAAACCCATAGGAAATCTGGAATAAAGGAATTTCCCTTATCTTCTGTAATGCTTTACTATGGACATTTTTCAGTTAAGGAACATTTGAGAAACAGGGGCCAACAATACAGATATATGGGATCAAATTAAATATTGTCTGCCCTATTATGTATATTTTGACTAATGATTACATTTTCTTTTGGAAAAGTATAAATAAAAATCTCTATCAGACTTTTCTATTAAAGTCCTATACATTGATATACAGATGTAGTACAAAAATCTAACATTCTTAAAAGTACTCAAGTTTTCTAGTAGTACAAAAATGTAACATTCTTAAAGTACTTAAGTTTTCTAGTAGTACAAAAATGTAACATTTCTTAAAGTACTTAAGTTTTCTAGTAGTGCAAAAATGTAACATTCTTAACATACTTAATATGTAATAATATGTAACATACTTAAGTTTTCTGTACTTTAAGTTTTCTATCAGGAAAATTAACTTCTTCCAAGTTGGTAGACAATAAAAAAAATCGGGTTTCCATTGAATTAATTACACATGGACGATCTTTTGGAATCTGTTCATTTCTTTTAATATTTTATTCATATATGGGATGTATTTAAATCTCTTCAATACACATTTACCAACTGGTACCCCAGACTCTTCCACAAATAGGACTACCAGTAAGTACAACAAATCATATTTCTCGGATCACATTATATTTACTAGGAATCCCAATATAGCTTATTAAAGTTTTTCTTTTTGTCTTTCTTGTGGTGTACCCCCAGTAATGTTTAAAAAGATATAACGCTTGGTGCATTTGTGGACAAGAAGAATATATATTCATAAAGAGATAGACTATTTATTTTCTGTAATAAAACTTTGATCGTGATATAAGCAAGAGTGACACATTTCCATGAGCGTTAATTTTGTAACAATTCTGCTGTAATAATTTTCATTTTTTTTCATATTTATGATATTTAAAATTTTAATGATTTTCTCTTTGCCGAAAGAATCTTGTTCAACAAGTAAACCATTGACAAATTCCTTCCTAGAAATTGATAATGTTCTTTGAGCTTACTAAGGCTCAAGGAAAAACATTAAATATTTTTCAATCTACGTTTCCAGTATTTCTGAGATAGCTAAGGTAATTCACACTCCACTGGGGCAATCTGTTGAGTCTGTATGTTGAGACGGATGTTATAGGCGTGCGGATTTCGTACCGGACAGTTCGTAAAACAAAACATAGGCTTCGGGTGATATGACACTACTGGAACTTGTTGAAGAAACTCTGAAATAAATTTAACATGAATATAATTCCACATTATAAAGAGGTAGTATTTCTGATATATCCCTGTATTTTGTCATGCAGATTTTGTTACAGCTTTCGACAGAGTAATTATGGTTATCATGGCCATTTTGTCAGACTTTAAATAAGAACTCCGTCAGAAATGGTTGGGAGATTTTGCGCTAAAATACGAAGTGAACTAATACAAGACATTGTTAATTGAATTCAATGGAAAATTAATGGACGCAGGCTAAAAGCCTCTATGTCCATATCAGTAAATATTTCACAAAAATATTATGTAAAATATCAATAATCATATATTACATCCCTGAAGTGACCATCCACTAGTTTTTCAAATTGAATAATTGATGGAGCATTATTAAACAACATGTGTTGGGAGCCTATTCCATGTATCAATCACTCTATATGTGAAAATGTTCCTTCTCAGTTCTGTATTACAGCGGTTTTTATATATCTTAAAATGTAAACACAAATGTAAAGACAAACTGATGTTAATATGTAGGACTTACCTGGTGTCATTAAACGAGTTCCACTCCGCGGAGTATGGGTGTTTACAGTAGGCAGTGTAATGGCCCGAGTACACACTCCCTATATGATTACTGACGGCGTACAAATTATATACCACACGTGACGTCCCTGTTACAGATAAAAATACAGAAATCATATGTGAAACAATAGCTTTTTGACAGAACAAATGGAGATAACTTTTCAAACGATAACGAAGAAAAAGGCATCGCAAACGATACAAATCCCCTCACGTGCTAACACATGAACTCTTATGCAAAATGGGGGGTGGGGTTATTGCAGGACATTGAAATAACATCAGTTGTCATTTGCACTGAACTGCAATAGACATGGATGGGCTTATTATCAAGTTGGGCAGGATCTGTTCAGAAATGAAGTTGCAAGAGTGATGACAAAGATTTTCTATAAATAGTAACGGTGACCTTGACCTTGATTTTGGCACCCTAAAACACGAACTTGTTCGAGGTATTACCATGTAGGACCCATATATGAAGTTTGGTCAGAATCCGTTTAAAAAAGTGTCCAGGGCATGTGTATCAGTAACCCATCAAAAATTGACAAGAATTAACTTTAGGATGCTTGTTTATAAACATAATGATACAGAGGTTTAGATCAAAGGCCAAAGCTACAGTGCTGTAACATTCTGCGCTCATACTGATCTAAATGAGAAAATAGTCAATCATCCAGACATATGTATGTATTACATATAGAGAAGATAAAACGATTAGCCTTGCACCATTTTTGGGGTGCATAAAAGTTTGGTTTAATGTTAAATTTCTTCATCTCACTAAAACATACTATAATATATCAGTTCTTGCCACCATAAATTCAATTTTGATTTTAGAAAACATTTGATAGCATTTTACTGACCTTTTTCGGAGGCGTAGTCGGACATATCTAGAGTGCTTGGGAAATCAACACATGACGACACCTTCTGGCTGTATCGGCCCTGACTAAAACGTTTCAAGTCTGCACGGTAGATAAGGAATTAACCAAGAAATAATACAAAACCTTAGATTTATAATCAGCATGGAATTAATTATATTAATAATTTGAGGTTCTTAAATGAATATGCGGCTTTATCTCAACCTAGTGTGTACATGTTTCCATCTCGGAGTTTCACCAATAGGTTTAGAACTGTTTTCATGTACATATATCTATAAGAGCGCAGTGAAGCTCTTGGATGGTAACACATGCAGGTGTTAACAGAGTTGTTTCCCCTTGTTACTACCCTTTGCCTGATTTTTTTTTGTCCAGAAGTAGCCTTCCAGTGGGGAAACCGAAAACACAATTACGTTACACCACTCAAGTACGTTACATCACACAATTACGTTACATCACACTCAGCCTTCATCAGTTATTTCCAGAATGTTGAAAATAACCAGAATATCTTTCAGCTGATGTCTGTTTCGTTGCTTTAGAAGCTGGGTTTTTTCCCAACTTGCCGACTTTCCATTTTGAAAATTGTTTCTCTTTCTGAACCAGTACATGAATGATTTTCAGTAAATATTAGAGATTTACAAAAGCTACGCTCTTTATGATAACAAAGGATACGTAACACGAGGATCTGTGGGAATCGCTGTATACTAAAACTCTTCGTACACGCCTTCCTCTTTTTACACTGCTCACACGTCTGAAACAAAGACAACAACATTCCTTTAAGATGCTTATCAATGAAATAAACACCTTTACTTTTACTGACCTCTCGGAGTTTATGTCTGAGCATGCATACCTAACCACAAAAATTTCTACAATTTAGAACATTGATCCTTAAGTAAATTTTAATTTCTTTAATGTCTTGTTTTTTCAACCAATCACATAAAATATCCAGAACATGATGTCAATTCCATTGATTTCTGATACAACTTCTACAAAATATTGCATAGAAAATAAAATATAACAAAAAGGATAGATTTTTTTTATGAAATGATGCGATTTTTAAATTGAAACATCTTCATATGTACATTGAATAGCTTACTTTTAGCTATGGAGATTTGAAATGCACTAGATTTAGTGGAAAAACACGTTTCTCTTAATATCACATACCTGTTGTCTGACAAATGCAACATGATATAAAGAGGAATGCACTGTATTGAGAACTTACTGGTCGTTCATCATGATCGAGTTCCTCTTCCTTCATAAACAGGTTGATACACTGCTGTATACTGCCTGAGGAGCCTCTCTGTCAACATATACAATATATTACAATTAAACTAGGCACTCTTTATGTAATACCCATTTGTCATATAAAGCAGGCATATCAATACATATATGCAGTATAAAGCAGACTTATCAATGTAAGGCTTTACCATGAAAAAGAAAGTGTGAAATCAAAACTATACTCTAAACCCATTTGTCACATAAAGCAGGCATATCAACATATATTGCTTTACAATGAAAAAGAAAGTGAGAAACAAAACTATACTGTATGTAAATTAACAATATTTGTACCACTGTATTATCATTCCCAATTTTACAATGGAAAGTAAGTGTAAAAAATTTGGTTAGGTTTGGTTGCTTGTGGTTTAAGTGGTAGAGGAAGGCTGGAGTTTCCGGAGAATTATGATAAAAGACAGCCCGACCAGTAACTGGAAACTGTCCCATGTAGGCCTCAAACATGTGACTCAGTGGTGAAGGGCTAGTGGTAGCAGAATGTCAGACACCTTAACCACTTGGCCACTGTGACCCAGTGGTGAAGGGCTAGTGGTAGCATAATGTCAGACACCTTAAACACTTGGCCACTGCGACCCAAAGGTGAAGGGCTAGTGGTAGCATAATGTCAGACACCTTAAACACTTGGCCACTGCGACCCAAAGGTGAAGGGCTAGTGGTAGCATAATGTCAGACACCTTAAACACTTGGCCACTGCGACCCAAAGGTGAAGGGCTAGTGGTAGCATAATGTCAGACACCTTAAACACTTTGCCACGGCGACCCAGTGGTGGAGGGCTAGCGGAAGCAGCATGTCAGACACCTTAACCACTTCATCACCACAGCTTAAGTGTGAGAGCAACACTATATAAAATGGTAAATAAATTTGTATCAGTAATAAATATTCACCACTCACCTTTGGTATTGGTACAGACAGATCCCAAAACGGATCAAACGTCGTGGATTTGTGACCGCAATCCTTGAATCTCAATTCACTTTTCAACTGACCAACAAATATTTCTGGAAAAACAAAAAGAATACAAGATCATCAATTAGTACATATATTACCTACCAACAGAGTGAAACAATACAAGTCTCCACATAGTTGTTAAATGATTTCCTCCATCAAAGAACTATGTAAAATATATGAAAATTTCTGTAAACAAGAAACAGACGGTGGGCAAAAACAAATTTAACTTAAAACAAGATTAAGCAATGACTGGTTCGTTGCCGCTTAGCTATCACTGTCGTTCAAAACTGATATGTGGAGATTTCCTACAATTAGAGAATTATCTTATCATCACGGGAGTCAACTACGAACTTCGTAATTCTACTAGCAGTCGCAAGTCGTACGCTTCGTAGTAAAAAGAAGTAGACCATTCCCGTGCGTATTAATACAGTTCACAAGGAACCAGCCAATCAGCGAAGAAGAAGGTGTTATTACATGTGTGTAATATAGAAAATTTATGTAATAGTTTTATTACACCGCATATAATGGTATGTAGTCATATGATAAATTTATATATACATTAAAGATGGATAAATTGTTTGACAGACTATGATCAATTAACACTCTCTGATGCCCCAAGGCATCAACATTTTTCTCATTTAAAGTCACCCTTCTCTATTTACAGAGTTTGTATTCACATTCCTGGACTGCTGGTCACAATTCAATTTTCCTGAGGCCAAACTGTCCATTAAATAAACATTTCTTGAGGCTTATTGAATCTTTAAATATTTAACTATACAATGCTCTATTAATATACCACCTTTTCTATGTGGACAATTTTGAGTCCTCCCTTTTGTGGTCTTTAATTTTGGTTTGGTTTATTTTGTTCAACATCCTTTTAACAGCCAGGGTCATTTAAGGACGTGCCAGGTTTTGGAGATGGAGGAAAGTCAGAGTACCCAGAGAAAAACAACCGACCTACGGTCAGTACCCGGCAACTGCTCCACGTGGGATTCGGACTCCAGAGGTGGAGGGCTTGTAGTAGGGTGTCGGAACACCTTAACCACTGGCCACCGTGGCCCCTGGAAGTTTAACTAGCTGCTGAAGATTTCTATATACTTCCAGCAAGTTTTGCCAATATCCATTTGACATAAAGCAATCAACACAAACGGATCTTAAGTTTTATTAAAATATGAATTAGAAAAGACTTACCCACTATCCTGCTGTTATCATACGACAAATACACTCTGTAATACTCCTCTGCTTTCGCACTGTCACTGAAAACAAAACATATACTTATCATTACGATGTTATATTGTGGAAATTTTGTTTTATTTTGAATAAATTTTAAGAAATAAAACTTAGTGGTATAAAACAATTAAAAACTTTTACATTTTTTTTAATCCTTTGTAACATTTTGTACACTGTAATCATTTGACCTTTACAATGAGGTACCGATGGTAAATTTGGTATCTTTTTTTTTTTACATTTCTGTCTGTGTGATAGATTTTTTCCTCACAACTTAACACACACTGTACGATTTGCATTTAACAAATACACAATAACATATCAATTTGATACCATATTTTGTTTTCCAAACTGTACAAAATGTTCGTGTGAGCGAGGACAGAATATTGACGGAGTGTACGTACTTGGTGAAGTCCTCGTCCTTGATTGTGACAGGCTTAGGTTTAGAGCGTACTCTATTGACGTCCTCGTGTAGTCCCTCCAACAGGTAACGTAAAAACTCCTGGGCGTCTTGTTGTCTGTAAACACAAGGTGCATACCGTAAATGAAAACCATCCAACCAAAGTGTTCTCAATTATAAATAAGCCCTATATACCGTGAACAGTGAGTTACATGATCTCTATGGCCAAATTTCCTCTGGTTGTGTGTGGAAAGATAAAAAAGTCTCAAAAGAGTTTATATGAAAATTTAATGTTTATTGTTTTCATTTCCTAAAACATAGAAATCACAAAAATTGCAAATGGTTTTCAACAACGGTTTTTGCAGAAGAATGATTTTGATATTGAAAGTTTTCATTATTATTGTGATTTAAAAACATTTTTGATTTTGCGAATGCACAAAATTCAAAAATATACTTCAATGCATAACACTATACATCTCCAACACACACAGACATACAATGTACACATACAGGGGGATATTAGCCAGGTGGTAATTACCACCTCCAACACACATGCAGGCATACACATACAGGGAGATATTAGCCAGGTGGTAATTAGCACCTCCAACACACACGCAGGCATACACATACAAGGAGATATTAGCCAGGTGGTAATTACCACCTCCAACACACTCATAGGCATACACACACAGGGAGATATTAGCCAGGTGGTAATTAGCACCTCCAACACACACACAGGCATACACACACAGGGAGATATTAGCCAGGTGGTAATTACCACCTCCAACACACACGCAGGCATACACATACAGGAAGATATTCGCCAGGTGGTAATTAGCACTTCCAACACACATGCAGGCATACACATACTGGGAGGTATTAGCCAGGTGATAATTACCACCACACACATACAGGGAGATATTAGCCAGGTGGTAATTACCACCTCCAACACACACACAGGCATACACATACAGGGAGATATTAGCCAGGTGGTTATTACCACCTCCAACACACACGCAGGCACAAACATACTGGAAGATATTAGCCAGGTGATCAAAAGCACCTTAAACACACACAGTCATACACATACAGGGAGATATTAGCCAGGTGATAATTGTCACTACAACACACATGCAGGCATACACATACATGGAGATATTAGCCAGGTGGTAATGAGCACCACCAACACACAAACACAGGTATACACATACAGGGAGATATTAGCAAGGTGGTAATTAGCACCTCTAACACACACTCAGGCATACACATACAGGGAGATATTAGCCAGGTGGTAATGAGCATCTGATAATGATGGGCAGATCTGGCTCATTCCTCAGAATTGTAATTTGTATATATGGTATTGATTGTATCATCATGTACTGTGAAGCACTTTAGAGCCGCAAATATGGTCTTAGTTATATAGTTACCTGTTTAACGCCGCTACAGACACAGAAATATATCCGTGTTACAACCCGTGTGCCTATGGCCTATAGACAGGGCATTATATCAAATGTGGTACATTATTGTTACAATTTCAACAAGTCGTCAAGGTGATTCGCAGGTTCATTAACCAGAGCACATGAATGTAACTTTGTGTGTAAGATATCACCAGATTTTTTAGTCAGGCCAGGCAGCTCCGTAAGTAGCACAGTATTAAATTATAATCAAAAAGTGTTTGAGATGTTACAGTGAACGAACATGTACATAAACATGATCCTGTGACATAAACACATAAACATGATCCTGTGACATAAACACATAAACATGATCCTGTGACATAAACACATAAACTTGGATCAGTGTTTCATGGTTTGAATGTACTAATTATGTATAGAGTGGGTATTGTGGTCGATATTTCCCCCGATAATGGAGACCTCATGATCATTTTCCACACATAACTTGACCAATTATCACTCACTTACTCCGCCTATTTTCTGCCATCACAAACTTTCTTCCTTTAACCACTCTGTGATATTAGTGATACTGTGCACTGATACTAGGTAATGAAGTTACTTTAAAATTGCTAGTAATTGTCTTATCAACAGAAATTTAATCAAATAGTTGGTATCAAACATTTTTTTGTTTTATGGTGTTATTTAAATATTAAGATAACTTTTCACATCAGTTTTAAAATGTCTATATTGTGTATGTCAACTGTATATACCATGTGTTTTCCAGGGCAAATGTAACCCTGTCAAAATAAAAGCATTACACTATGGTGAGGTTGACACTCTTGTGAAAATAAATCACAAAGTGAATTTAGGCTAAAACACTAAGTTGCTGAATAATTTATTAATTTAATACACGCCAACCAATGTTTACTGGAAAATTTTGTCAAATGGTGTCAATAAGAAGCAAACACATTAAGAGTAAATTGAAATCCCCTTCCCACTATCTTATCAATTGATTTGTAGTAGTCAAATAGAATCAGAAACTTGTCTTATTTTTGGATCAATATTTCAAAACTTCCTCTGATCACTCGTTCCAAAAGACTTCAAAACAGAATGCTTGAAAAGTTGTGCAGGAAGATTCCCCCTCCCATCCCCTAAGAACATACTAGTTTCAGGGTCAGGGGTAAAGAGGATAGGTGTAATTAGGATCTAAAAACACAACTTAACATCAAACTTGCTGCATGAGTTACTGCTTGAACTTGACTACAACATTTACAGAACAGTCACTTACGCATAGCCCGTAAACCTGGGAGCAAATTTCTGGACCTGCATCTTGAAAGCACTGGGTGATATATGTGAGGCATCATTATCTTTCCACATCGAGGACATCAAACTTGCATAGGCTGGAAAAACAAGATATTGGTGATGTAAGTCAGAAACTTAACATTTTTCTGAAGTCCAAGTGTTTTTATAGCCCAGAAAGCTTTAATTCTGACAAGCCTAAGTGGGTTTTTAGCCCAGCAAGTTTTCGTTCTGACTAGCTTAAGTGGGTTTTTAGCACAGACATTTTTGGTTCTGACTCACCTAATTGGGTTTTTAGCCCAGAAAGCTTTAATTCTGACAAGCCTAAGTGGGTTTTTAAGCCCAGAAATTTTTGGTTTTGATTAGTCTTAGTGGGTTTTTACCCTCGGAA
Source organism: Mimachlamys varia (assembly GCA_947623455.1). Lineage (NCBI taxonomy): Eukaryota > Metazoa > Mollusca > Bivalvia > Pectinida > Pectinidae > Mimachlamys > Mimachlamys varia. The sequence continues at coordinate 24,798,844 of OX392545.1, forward strand.
GTTTTGGTTCTGACTAGCCTTAGTGGGTTTTTAGCCCAGAAAGTTTTGGTTCTGACAAGCCTAAGTGGATTTTTAGCACAGAATAGGCCATAACTCTGCCAAATAACATCCGCCAGAAATGGCGATCGAACTTGGACGAGCCCTTTAGGCATTTCGACTTGTAACTACATTTCAAAAACATTGTTTGGTGTTAATGTTATTGCACGGAAACGAGGTGTGACAGACAGACGAACAAATCCAAATTAATATACCCCTTTCGATGAAAGCGGGGAATAACAAACCAGCTATGTACCTGTCATGAGTTGTCCCTTCATAGAGCTGGTTGTGGTGTTCTTCTCTGTCATGTACTCTTCGTTCAGGCAGAACTCAATCAGAGGCTTGGTATTACTAAGGCACTGTAGGACCGAGTTCATAAAACACTGCAAACGTAAACGACAATCAATCATCAATGCTGCAAACGTAAACGACAATCAATCATCAATGGTGAAAATTAATCAGGGTTTTCCCTGGGACCCTTGAAATTTATAAAATTAAAGAGTCCTGGGACTCACATGACACATCATATAGAGTAAACCTTTGTAATGTCCAGCTAGGTATATGAGGGGGAAATACTGCCTAACTGGCAAGCTAGCTTTTACAGTCATGCGGTATAACCCGGGGACCCGTTCACGCCAGTAGTTGGGTGGGTGACCGCCTGCACGTTACACCTTTATCAATTTTGGGAGTCCTTTGTCAATTTAAGGAGTCAAAATGCAGGTTTTTGCGTGTCAGAGAAAACCCTGACTAATTAAGGAGACACACCTGCACTTACGACAAGATATAATGTACAATCAGAATTTTATTGTAATACATTATCAAAAAATTTAAAAAGTAAACATAGGGACATCCTCGATATCCAGGGGTTATATACACTAGGTGAATGTAACCCCTTGATATCGAAAATGGCATAAAGGTATCGAAATCAAAGTTTTGGATTAGTTACGAGAATTTATGTAAGCATAACTAATGAGACTAGTGTATAAAGAATTATCTAATGAATGTAGACTATTCAATATAAACCTGGATAGATCTGTGTTATACGAAAGTCATTTATTTATTAATAATTCTGCTGTGGCAAATAAGTTTTGTATTTAATTATCTGGAAACAACCCATTGGAACAAGAATTAATGACCTTGGGGTCACTTTGGATGTACATGTAGTCTAGAAACACTAGTGTACAGTAACACTGTGATAATGAAACAAAGGCAGACAAGGAGGTTTAAATTATTTAAACACACAATCCCTGAAGCCAACAGAAAAATATTGGATTATTGATTTTATTTATTCCTAAATAATGTCAAGATGCAAGAAATTTTGTCAAAAACAACTTTGATCAAATAGGAATTTATAATAGTAAAATAGTTAAATTAAATTGTATATGGTTACTTTACCTTGACAGAGGGTCTAGTTTAAATGCACAATCGTTTAAGCCTTTCACCTATTATTGATGCTCTGCTAGCCATTGGCATGGTGCAGGGGTTACGTACAATGTATACTGTAACCTATCACACTCGGGGAGTATCCACGGAAATCATTATTTCTAATAAGTCGTGAAATTATAAATCAAGTTTGTAAATCTTTTTTAAGAGACCCCTTGTTTAAGATGAAGATCAATGTGTATATGGTCAAACCTTTTTATCTTTTTAAGATGCAGACCATGAAAAAAACTTCAAAATTATCCAAGTATTCAAGCTAGGTGAGTTTAAATACTTAGCGTGAAGTCTGGACAGGGTTGACAAAATACTTTGTATTAATTAAACAGGGTCTCTGGGTTAAACAAGATTGAGATAACAAGGTTTAACTGTATTTCCACTTACAGTATTTCCTAGATTCCGGAGACCAGTCTTTCCTGCATTTAAGTATCGACTGCTATTAACCTGCTGAAATAGAACAACCATGATTATTACAAACTGTCACCATCAAATTAAAATCTGGGTTAATTAACGTTCAATATTAATTAGTGTTAAATGAAATCCCAATACAATTTGTATCTTATGAAAGTTCCGAAATAAAAAATGTATTACAAATAACATTAGGTTAAAATTATTGGTGTATAACTGTATTGATAAGCTAGCTAAAATATATAGATCTGTAAGACGTATATTATGCCCCTGCTTCTGTTTAGTTGGTTCTACTGAAACTGCAGTAGATAATTGGGTTGAAATCGCATCTGTTGTAATTAATTTTTCTACTGAACTGAATACAATGTACTCTTGATTTATTAAACTCTTTCAGCCCTGAAGTCACATTTGAACTCTTTCAATGAAAAAGAAGGTTAGGAATAGTTTATTATAAAATTTCAGGGTGAATGATATCATCTTTCAGCAGACCACTTACCACAGTAGAGGTATAGGAGGTAGAACTGCTTCGTCCAGCTTTTGACACTAAATCTATCCCATTTTCATACTTTCTCCCTGTTGGCGGCAGACTTGACTCCTTATCACGGGAGGGACTACTTAATCTTGAATTTGAAGACGAAGAAAAATTCTTGGAGAAAAAATCTGAACTTGTCTCTTTGGGCTCAACACTAGTAGTTCTACTGTTTCTTCTATATTCCCGTTCTCGATCGTCTCTTTCTAATTCGTACTGATCACGTTTTGAGGTACGCGGCAAGGATAAATCTTGAGTGTCAGATATCCGGGATCTGGGAGTATATGAATTATGGTCGTCATCGAGACGAAGTGCCGAAGTTTTCTCACTGAGGCTTGCGATACTTGATGACCTCCTTCCCTTTAACCCACTAGAAGGTCGCTCCCTCGGTATAGTCGATGTTACGGATCCATACCCACTAGAATATGTGCTGCTATGATCCGCTTTTAATGGTCCATTCCCGCCTATACTTGAAGAGCTATTAGTTGAGCGTGTTTTAAACTCGCGGGTCGAGGAACCCCCTACCACACTGTAACTGCTTAACTTCTTCCCTGATGAATCCAAGGGACCAGGTCCAGCTGGTAGTGCCCTGGAGGCCGTCACTTTTGTTGTGATGTTGGACCGTGATGTCGGCCTAGAGGACGGACCAGTGTAACTTGGAGGTCTTGTCCTGGTAGTGCCGTAAGAGGGACTCCGAGGAAGGCTGGATGCTCTGCTTGTCCTCGGCAGGGTGGAGGAAATACCGTAACCACCTTTCCCACTCGGGGAGTATCCAGATAAATCATTACGACTCGGTCCCGTCAGACTTGGCATTCTACCAGCTGTCGTCAAGGAGGACGGGTAATAATGATACAGGCGAAGTGACGTCATTTAGTTATCCATGCATTTTAGGGAAAGCACACTCATCTTATCACATAAAAAAATCCTAACAGATTCTTTCACATTCAAAATGGCACTTTTCTGATGTAAAAACTCCACCATGACGTATTCCGTTAGTTCCTGCAAGCAAGAAAAAAAAAGAACATTTGAAAAAAAACAACATTTACTTATTCAATAATTTTATGACACAAGAGATACAAACATGTATAGTAAAACTTATTTGGAAAATGAAATCATACATCCAAATATATAATATACTTTGTGTATTTGAGGTATAATGCACCCCGATATTACTTAACTAATACCAACAAAAATATAATGAAATGAAGAAATTACAACAATAAAAAAGAAGCACAAACCATTATCATTAATAAATCTTTTTAGATGGAAAAGAGTTTGTTTAAAATAAACAACACATACAATATATATATACCTATTACCAATCTGATTAAAATCATGTTATAAGAGGGAGTAATTATATAAGAACATACTATAACAGAAGATTGTACATTCACCTGTCTTAAACTTCAGTAATTAGACCAATACAAACATCCTCCTTCAGATAACTACAACTGTTTTATCACTCCTATGTTCACCGTTCTTCTTGTACAAAAACAAAGCACACATATCAAATGTGTCGCAACGTTTTATATTTACAATGTCTGTACATTGTTGTGTTGTTAAACTTATATTACATATTTCACAAACTGACAAATGTAATCTGTTCTTTCTACAAAAATAAAGCCCTATTGTCATTGACACCATGCCGAGGATCAATAAATCAAGCATTAACAACTCAGGAAAACAAGGAACATTCACCTATATACACTGAAAACATCAATAGGCAGCGAGAGCATTGTTAGCTTGAAAATAGGAATTTCGTTTTTTAATCTCTTATTTTACAATCTGTATAAAACAATTCTATTGATGAAACCATTCTGATGATCATTTTATTAAATTTTAATTCAAAAGACTGGCAGTAATTGTAGTTTGTGTAAATACATATACAGGTAGGAATAATGCTATTTAGATTGACCTGTGACTGTCTCATTTTTGCCCTGCATTACACATGTCAAGTTTGGTTTGTCCAGTGTTGTCAAAAGCATTTCAAGTGGGAGGCGATCTCTGAAAAAGTAGGGGGCAGTGACATTGAAAAGTAAAAAAAACTCTCAGGTGCCCGAAATGCATTCTCCTAATTTCTTAGGTCCAGAATATGAGTATTTTTATACATGTATCACTTTTGGCCTAGCAGACTGGCACCAGTTATTTAATTAAAGTTTCAGAAAAAACAGTAACTTCTGTTCAATGTAAAAACTTAATGTTGATGGAGATGCTGACAATTATGAAAGGAGTCATAGAAATTCTGGAAATGCTTCAATTTAACATTGTGGGACCCATCGTTTTTGGCAATATGTACAAAAGGACACATGAAAATAAATTGTAAATTGATCGCTGTAAAACACCAGGGTTTGCGCTGGGTATTTTATAAATGGGGTCTGTGAATGGGGTCCTTCTCCATAGTTTAAATTGAAATCCTGAAAATTAGTTGGGTCCTTTTCAGTTTCTATGCTTGAAAAAGATATAGGGACGGCTTCAACGCAAACCCTGAACACCAGCAGGAAAAGCACCACCTTTGTCTCGCTTGGACTACTTGCCAGCCAAACAAAAACATGACAAGTTCTAGAATCTGTTAACTGCCAGGCCATGGTTGTGTTTAAATTAGGACTACTTTGTGACAGCCAAACAAAAACATGACAAGTTCTGTTAACTGGCCATGGTTGTGTTTAAATTATATGCCAGCGGGTGAGATATTTAAATTCTTCATTTTTACGGAGGGTGAGACTGAGTCGGACAAAAATAACTTTCAATTCTAATAAAACTTCTAAATCAGATAGTTAAATTAACAATAAGAAAATGAAAACAAATTTTATTCAAAAATGTTTACAGTCATTGTTATGTGGCACTTAAAAAATTAAATTCTGTTTTTATTGTCCATGTTGATATATATAATAATTAATAAATCTGTTATTATACAAACCTAAAAACATATTTAAACATAATATCATCACTCTAACTTTAAGATCAGATATACTTATAGTCTGCTATCAATTTGTAAGGTAAAAGAGTTTTTTACAATTATCAACATAAAGAAAAATATAATTAAATTTATTGATGAATATAAATAATGCATAAAGGTTTATATATACATTCAGTAAATGATCATGAAACCTCTCACCTCATGATATATTTCCAGATTTTATCAAGTTACACATAAAATCCATTACACTGGCTCTTGCAGAGACACACATACTTACTTCATGGTTACATTCATACAACTGCAGGGGTCATGATAACTTTACATAGAATGTGATGGGTTGACTTGAGGTATGCCATTGCCGAAATGTGTATCAACGTTACCAACATCTTGACTCATGCATAGATGTGCGATTTATAATGCTTACATGTGTACAGGCGGTCTGGCCAGTACAAAAAGAACAGGCATAAGTTGTTCACACGTCCAGAAAATGAATCAGAGAGGTCAAAATTGTCATGTGTTATAGCCCCCTGAAGGCTGGGAGGTATAAATAGTGTATACTGGAAAACATCTTAGCGCTATTCTACCTACCAGGTGTTCCGACGAGCTTACCTACTCAGATATAGTCCGATTAAACTGACCATTTAAATAAGTGTTACAGCTCGTTGCACAAACTTTGAATAAAGGGTTACGATTGTGCTAAATTCCAAGTCTCCTTCTATCTCGCTTTCCCGGTGGTTTTGGACGTCTGCCAAAACACATTTATCGTTAACTGTCAGTGAAAATTATCACTGTTTACTTCAGCTTTCTATACCCTCAATATACATCTAAACACCGAGCATAAGATAAATAACAAAATAAACTTAAAACAAGCATATAAAGCATGTTAATGTGAGTGTAACGTAACCCCCTGTATATAGGTCACACCTTATATAGGAATGCAACAGAGCGAAATGAAAACTGCCTGTTTCTCTACATCTTTTCGGGATATAAAGAGATATCAGTGTGTTATTGATAAAACATAAAGAAGACCTTAACACACCCATCTGATTCGGATATTGATGAATATCTAATAATGCTTACCAAACATCTCATCAACATAAACACCGACTGTTGCACCTATAACTCCGGGCAGAGTAATCAACTTGACGCCATTTTGATTACGCGATAGTGACTATTTCTAGCCGTTGGCATAGTAACAAGGAATGTTTGTGTAAAGAGTCGTTATGTCAGAGACTATCTATAAATTAGCAACACACCATATTTATTTTAAAACATTTTGAACAGATTAAAAAACCGTTAACCCTCTTGGTAGAAGTACAAATATCCATCGTGAAAATAAACCTATCATTATTCACAATAGTATTTACTGCGGTATAACTCTCTATCATTTGGCGGGAAAATATGCAGGCTCATGGGGAAGTTGCGTTCATTGAAGAAATAACGAAGGAACAAAATAATAATGTTTATGGGAAATCGGTCAAAATATGTGGAAGGTACTGCTTTATAAGGTCAGGATGACCTCTAACCATGGTGTTTCGAACGATAGTAACCGAAAGCCCCAATGCTAATGGCAATGGTAGATCTAGGGCCTACTGTATGCATGCAAGACATTAGTCCGAAGGGTTCTGACTCTCTGACCCGCTAAATATTTTGACGACAGGCGGGAGAGTCAGAATTCCTGCTTAGTAAAAAAGTGGAAATTTTACCGACCCGTGCACGGGTCGCCTTTTAAGCCGTGTTTTATAGGTGCCTACCCAGTATTCCGAAGGCCTGATATTCCGAAGGCCTGATATTCCGAAGGCCTGATATTCCGAAGGCCCGATATTCCGAAGGCCCGATACTCCGAAGGCCTAATATGTCCCTTCAAAGAATGTTTGCTATATAAATGTATGTATTTTCCATTGTATCGAAATGAAACCATTTTATTATGATTTTGATAAGCGACATTTCAAAACCAACACAACCATTTAAAATCATCGGAAACTTTTATTTATGATATAACAAACATGTAATCACCAGACGTCATTATCCTAATGGCGTCATCAAAAATAATTTTTATCAAGAACATCATCAAACATTATAATCATCAACGTCATCTAAATCAAAAATAATTATAATCAAAGGCATCAATTAATATTATAATCAAAAGCGTTTTCAAACATCAGTATCATCAAAAGCATTATCGTAGACCATCGGCATCAAAATCATCATCAAACATTGTCATCAAAGGCATCATCAATTACCAGTGTCATCAAAATCATCTACAAAAATCATTATCATTAAGCATCATCAAACCTTATTGTCATAAAAAAAAACATCATTTTCATCAAATATCGTTATCATCAAAGGCATCATTAAACATCATTGTCATCAAAGGCATCATCAATTACCAGTGTCATCAAAATCATCTACAAAAATCATTATCATTAAGCATCATCAAACCTTATTCTCATAAAAAAACATCATTTTCATCAAATATCGTTATCATCAAAGGCATCACAAAAGTATCATCAAACATTTATCACCAAATGAAACGTTATCGTATATATTATCCTACCACGCATTCTAATGCAATATCATCGTTAAGCATCATCAAATTCAGCTTAAATTGCCATCCATCAGAGCATTCGTCATCGTCCTCATCGATACTCCTTCACCACATAAGAGATTGCTGTCCAGAAGTCGTCAATATTTCTGGTTCCGTTCCGGTACTGTGTTCTCAGCATTTTTATCCTTGCCTCAAGGAGTCGCCATTTTCTCTTTTGTGTGTGGTCAATGTAGCCTTGTCGCACTCTCCGTAGCATAAGCCTCTCTCTGCGCTCTTGATCTTTCAGTTTTCGGATGAAAATCCAAATTGATGGATGTTTACAGCTGACCCCCTCGTTCCATCTGCTATGGAAGCCTGGAAAATACATTGTGAATTAAGATAATATGACATACAGGTACTTTTTAATATCTGTCACAAACGCTATTAAGTTAATATTAACATAGTTTCACAGTATACAGTACTACTATATAAAAATATTTTGTTTGACCGTATTTTGTTTATTTCTAAATTTCATGTCTTTCACTTTACCTTCAACAATGTTGTTCGTGCGACAGTCATGGTCTCTCTGATACACGTTCCACATGGGAACGGGGAAAGTTCCCTGAATGTAGGTGTTGTTGAGATGGGCTATGAAGTCCATGAGAGCCGGGTACCTATTGATGAGTCGTTGAGTTTCCCTGTTACGCCACAGGAGGTTGAAGTTTTGTCGGACAAGAGCTACGGGTAGATGTCCGATAGCCATGAATTTCCTCATAATGCGTCTCAGGCGCCTCCGCCGTTTGTATTGGTTGGCTAAACCAAGAGCTTGTGTTTTGCGCCACAGGCTTTGACAGAAGTGGAAATAGCATCCACGAATTTGAGTGTGAGGAAGTTCGGTTTCAATTGCCAAAATCAGGGTATGCTCAAAGTCGCATATTACCATCCCAGGACGCCATCTGTGCCCAGAAACAGTCCGCACCTTGGTCTTGATGTGCTGGAGCATCTGTCGGTACTGACCAACAGTTTTCCCTGTCAAAAGGCACATGGCTAGAGTGAACACATGACCAAGATATTTTCCATGAATAGTCACAAATTGTACGTATGGTCTGGGGCACGTTTTAAATGTTCCGTCAACATATATTTTGTCGCAATGACGAAGAGTTCTGAGATTCTCATCACTAGAAAATATAGCTATCCCCCAGTTGTTGTCTAAATGGGAGAGATATCGATTTCCTCTCCATGTTTGACCCCATTTACCCTGGATGTCCACATCAAGAATGTCATGGGGGAGGGGTGGCAACATGTCAGCTCGGACTCTCTGGAGACGAGTTCTGAATTGGGAATATCCGGGTAATTCGTCAATATCACTATCGTCATGTTGCGCGACTACCCCATCAAAAGTCCTCTTGATAGGTTTAGTTGGGTCATCCCGTATAGCATCGCGAACTTCATTGTAGACTTTTTCTGCCGTGATCCTGGATGTTTCGGTTGGATGGTCATGTTCTTTAAACTAAAATATAAATGGAGTAAAGGTAAAGAGTTATAGTGAATGATTTAAATATTTCAATTGAAAGGTACCAGTATGTTTTAAACACGTTACTATAGTTTAATGTCTACAAATGCCCTTTAAAACAAAGCAAATATATTTTCATAGAAAATGGGACAGTTTCAAGACAATCTTGAGGTTTCAACAGTCATCTGACAAATATGAACATTTTGGCTGATTTGATCTTTGAAATAGGTCAAGGTCATTCACTTAAACAAACTTGGTAGGGCGCCATGCCAGCATAGTACAGGCCCAATATCAGTTTATTGGGCCTTCTAATTATTGAAAATAACTCCTTTTAAAATTTTTTACAAGTTTGACCCCGTGACCTTGAAAATAGGTCAAGGTCATTCATTTGAACAAACTTGGTAGGTCGCCATGCCAGCATAATACAGGCCCAATATCCGTATCCTGTGCCTTCCGGTTATTGAGAAGACTTGAAGTCGTTTGAATGAAAAGTTTACGCACGGCGCACGGACGAAGCACAATGGCAGTAGGTCATCTTGACCCTTCGGGTCAGCAAAGATGACCTAAAAATGGCCGACCGGCGGCAATCTTTGTGTTTGGCAAATTAAATTTTGCTATCGCTATATCTTAACATGTGCTGAATGGATCTTTCTTAGATTTCAACCATAAGTCATCTTGGATTTTAAGAGTGATAGTTTAATGAAAGAATATGTCTGTTATAACTACATGAAGGCAATTTAGCCTCATTTTCACAGTCTTGATTCGACCTGTATTGTGTAGATCAACATAATAACCTAGCAAATCTTCTTGTAATATTTTTACTGGTATCTGTTTCCTATTTTCTGAGTGGTCATTGGTTATTTACAAACGTAAACATAACCACCACCGTTTTCTTTATTCTTGCCAGATAGCGTCACTGATAATTTTCTGTAATTTCTCGAAAAGAAACTAAGGTACCAAAACAAATGAAAATGTTGTTATCAGAAACGTTATGAAATACTTTTCTGTTAAAAAATGGTTAAATTGGTCAAAAGACAAAGCCAGGAAAATTCATTGAAAAAAAGTATGAAAAACATGAATCTTATGTTAAATATAGTGTGCACGTGTATGCATCATATCAGGATTACAATAAATATTGTGACATATATTGTCGCTGTAAAAAAAGAATCAATAGACAAATGTCCCGGCTAGGTCTACAATTAAAGGTATTAATATAAGCTCTAAGCTTGTTTTCCAATCCCCATTTCATCTGATGTTCCACATTTTTGCTGATTATGAAATAAAAAAAAATATTAAACTAATTAAAGGTACCACCTCTGTAATGCCAGCTTTAACAAACCCAATGTACATCTATCTGATCAAGGGAAGTAACTCGTACTCGACTTACCAGTTTCAAAAATCAAAGTTTTTGCGAAAATTAGAAGCTGGCGAAAAGAAAACACAAGCTTTTTACAGCAACCCTTTTTTAAAGAAACAACATAAAAGGGCGTAACAGATCTACAAGGAACTTTTCATTTTGGTTCTGCGAAATTTACTTTAAAGAAAGTTATGATCTCATTGCAATCGTAAATTACTTACCTCCAGCACACGAATCACAGCATTTCTGTCGTCCAAATCAAATAAAGCTGTTGTCAGAGGGGCCTTACATGCCTGGTTCCAGCATCGCCAATGAATTTTATTATTTGTTGTCTTGTTCTTCTGATATCGATAATCCCTGTAAACCAGGACACGACCCCGCTTGATCCCTGGCATTAAATGCGCCATAGTTTGATCACTTTGAATATGTCCCACGAAACAATAATCGTTTTAAACATAATTAACTAATTTTCCAGGTGGGAAACGAACGACAGATTGTACACCTTCTTTGTTGGTGATATAAATGTCACGGACTGCACAATCGTCGTAATGTAGGAATCTGTCATCGTTTGTGACTATTTGTAATGCAGTGTCTATGGTAAAGTTACCATATACCTGGTGACCACTTGCTTCTGCTTCAGACTTTATAAGAAGTCTCTCATTGTATATCATTTCCGCAGCAAGTTGAATAGTTTTAAATGTTGCAATTGTGTTGCCATTTCGTTCACGATTTATGATTGACTTGAACATGTTGGGCTTGCATTGTCGGCGGGAAACAACTACACAAGAAATTGGCGCGAAATCTTATACTCTTGATTTTCTTGTGTCTCTCACTTTTACCCGCCAAATTTAATCACGCTGCACTTTTACACATGTATCTTTTATATATAAATCGTTTCGAATTTATTAAGAATGTTTTATTACATTGTACGTTTCAATATGATTGCAAGTACGCTTGTAATGTGTTATAATTTTTAAATGGTCAAATCAACTTAACGTAGGCCATTCCTTCAATGACGTCACAGATACTGAGCCCCGGTCTTGTTTGCGCCGTACGGTTGATAAAGATGAAAACTCGTTATTTATAGTAGGATATTATTAAGTCTCTGTATTTCAAAGGTTTTAGTCGACTTAACATCATTTTTCTGATAATTCAGTTTTTCGGGTCAGATGCCGGGACAAAAAAATTAAGATCCTGGCAGAGTAATTCACAATTTGGCTTGTCAGACGATAAATACGGTGGTGTGTTTGTTTATTTATTTATTTTGATTTTGTACTGTATTATTGTAGAATTCTAAATAGGAATAAAAAAAAAAACACAAAAAGAAGATTTGAAATCACTTGAAATTAAGAAAATAGCCACTAGTTTTTTTGTTTTGTTTTTTTAAAATCTGCTGGTATGGGAAAGTAATTATGGACCATAACTTAAAAAAATATTATTGTGAGGTATACTTTTTATTTCAATTTTTATCATATTTATCCGGTAAAAGTTTTTTTCAGTTAAAAAATAAAAAGAAAAGTTTATCAGATAAATTTTAAAAAGTTCAAAGAAACGTATTTTTTAGGCAATTCTGTCATTGCAGAAAGGTCAAACTTGTCAACAAAAATGTCTGCCTCTATTCGAATTCCCAAACACATCATTTTTGTGGACACATTTTTTTTTTTTTTAAATATTTGAAAATTAACTATGTATTTCATTATGTTTTAGTAAGGGAATTAATTTAACAAAAATCCTATTCCTTTTAAGTTGTCAAAATCTGGATTAATGTTTCATTAGCACATACTTGCATGTACTTAAGGATTATCTTTTAACTTTTCTAGGTTAATAAATCCAGTAGAGCACGCGGTAAATTGCATGAACGCCAAGCGTTCATGTGTAATTTACAGCGTGCTCTACTGGATTTACTACCTCATAAACCAAGAAAAGTTAAAAGATAATCCTTTTATTTACAGTATTTTTGCCTTCAAATATAATCCGTAAAGAGTGTAGTTACTTACGCTATTTCAATTTATTTAGATACGAAAGTGAACGTGTCGACTCATTTGGATAAAGGCGGTAACAGCTGCTCAAACACGTTGACTCCGCCCACTTCCCACCCTTCGAAACAAAACAAATTCGTTCCTTAGTTTCAACACTAGCATTTTATTCTTGACAAAATAATTCACAATATAAAATAAAATTTGTGTGTCTTTTTGCCTTCAATTTTGTTTCATTTAAATAATTATTTTAAACAACAAAAATATTGTAAAACAGGACGCTGATGTATAAAGTAAGTTAGGATTGTGACGCGGCTTGACCTTTGACTTTGTGTACATATTCATACGTCAATTGTTACGTCACGTCACGTTCTTGACTAGGTTTATCGGTGTGTAAACATAGTTGCTCTGCTTATGTTTTCCATTGGGGAAAATGTGGCAACTGTTAATATCCAACGACGGATGCCGCGGTGTCCAAATTACTCACTTGGGTTTTATTTTCGCACCAGTCCAGCTTGAAAAACATCTAGTAAACTTTATTGGATTATCGGATTATCGGGCCTTCGGAGTATCGGGCCTTCGGAATATCGGGCCTTCGGAATATCAGGCCTTCGGCATACTGGGCGGACACCGTTTTATAATATGAAACATTTTCGATCACATGTAAATTAATTATCAATGGAAAGAACAGATATTTTTCCACTAACCTACACATTTAATCAAGTCACAGGAGGTCGTAAACCAACTGTCGTCATCCATTTCTAAAAAATAACCAGTTTCCTGACATCTGTTTGAAAATGGCCGCCGCCTAACATCACGTGATCAAAATAGGTTAGTTCAGAACATAATTCTCGCGGGATCTCGCGACCGCGGCCATTTTCAAACAGATGTGAGGAAACTGGTTATTTTTTTAGAAATGGGTGGCGACAGTTTGTTTACGACCTCCTGTGACTTGATTAAATGTGTAGGTTTGTAGAAAAATATCTGTTCTTTCCATTGCTACCTATTTTACATGTGATCGAAAATGTTTCATATTATAAACACAGCTTAAACAGTGGCCCGTGCACGGGTTGGTAAAATTTCCACTTTTTAACTAATGAGGAATTCTGACTCTCCACCCGCCTGTCGTCAAAATATTTAGCGGGTCAGAGAGTCAGAACCCTTCGGACTAGCAAGACATGTAAGCTTAGCATAGGTTCTACTAGCCCGAAGGGTTCTGACTCTCTGACCCGCGAAATATTTGGGTCTCGCTCCCGCCTGTCGTCAAAATATTTAGCGGGTCAGAGAGCCAGGACGTTTCGGACTAAGGTCCTACTGATGTGAAAAGCTGTAAAGTTCTTCAAATGAATAACCTTGACCTACTTTCATGGTCACAGGGGTTGGATATCTATAATATCATCTTGGATACGGATATTTGGCTATGCATTAGCATGCTTGGATGATCATGAAGGGCTACACTGTATAAAATTTGTTAAATGAATCACTAGTGCTCATGATTTACCTTACCCTCTTAAGTTCCAAAGTTAGAGGGGTCAAATGTTTTGTAATCTTCAAGTAATTTCTTAACCAAAAGGCGCTGGGTGGCCTGATGGGATGGGTGGCTATAGGATATATTGCCCAAATTGAAGATAATTGGCAAAGAAGAGAGCCTAGTTCAACTAAATGACCTTGACCCACTATCAAGGTAACAGGAGTCAAATGTGTAGAAATCTTCAAGCAACTTATTCAACTGTATTCTGACAGTTTAAGGAGTCAAAATGCAGGTTTTTGTGTGCCGGGGGGAGGGGACCCTGATTGATCAACCCACCTTTTCCCAATGGGTATTGTAACAAATAAGAATTTCCTTTAATTAGCAACTTTTACACATTAGTAGATTAAAAATTCAAGTGTTAATATTAATATAAGTTCTGAAATATTTAACATACCATTCATTGAATTGGATCAATTCTTATACATTTATAGGGAATCAGTGTTTATGAAAATGGTTGATTCAACACAAATTCCATTAGCAAAAGTAGCTTAAGGCTAGGGCTGAGCGGTTTTACCGGTATACCGTGGTATAAAGTTTTGATGATACGTACCGTGGTACATTAGTCCTGTACCGGTATACCGTGGTATAAAGTTATGATGGTACGTACCATGGTACATTAGTCGTGTACTGGTATACCGTGGTATAAAGTTTTGATGGTACGTACCGTGGTACATTAGTCCTGTACCGGTTTTTTGGGGACTTTCATTTAACTTATCAATTTGAAAGAACTATTTGTTACATAGATCAATTGGAATTCCAATATGGTTTAATAATAATTTCCAATAAGTTTGCTGATCAACTATATAGCTAGGACAGATAAAGCTTCACTCAAACAATATTAGAGGATAACACAGCGAGAAACTTGTGACAGGCCTCTTGTTGGTTGGCTTCAGAACAAAAACAGCCTGAGACCTTTAGCTAGCTCAAACATTCAATCAAGGTGGTATACCGTGGTACGTACCGCAGTATTTGCCTAAATACTGTGGTATACCGTTGTACGTTTGATTTTGTGGTACCCAGCTCTACTTACGGCATTATTTTCTTTTAGCAAATAAGCATTTCATTTCGTTTATAATGAAAATGCTAATTGCTAAAGTGAGCACAGCTTGAGAAATAATAAAAATACTTCTGATTTATTATACTAACTTCAAGATTAGTTTGTATATTAAATCTGCCACTATCGCACAAATCCTTCAGCTAGCCTCTTGGTTTATAACTAATCAATAAACATGACACCGAAATTAAATAGCTTCTCTGCGACCAAGAGGAAAATGTAAAAAGAGTCATTGGTCGTTAAATTCCCAATTTTGACTTTTCCCACAGCAAAATTACCAATGGACCCAATGAAAAAGGCATGGATGTTTTGGAGGAAAATGTTAAAAAAAAAATCACTGATGTTCACATTTGTCCAAACCACTTCTCTATAGGGGAAATGCCTGGATGTTCATATCTTGACTGCCTGTAGTATGTTTCCTCTCATTAACTGAAAGGCAATTTATCCAATTTCCAAATATTTTCCCCTTGGTTCCTAAAATGTAAACTTGTATTCCCTGATATAGTTTGAGCTATCATTTTGTTGTTACAGTTTCACCATTATTGTTAATAGCCTTGTTAATTGCCAAGAAATATTTTCATATTTAAAGTGAACCACAAATTGCTTGAATATTTACGATAAAGATTATACTTATAAAGACTTCGAAACGAAAGTGATCATACATTTCCTGAAATATCTTGGAGGATGTTCAAACCCTAAATTTTACTAGAAATTTCTACGAGACATAAATGCCCCGCCCCCATATGAAATAAGTGCTTCATTCTTATTATGTATGCAAAGTTTGATTACAATCGGATCAGTAGTTATTTAAATAAGCTGGTTACATTACCATGGGATGGGACGGACAATATACAAGCCCCCCCCCCCCATTTCATGGCATAATAAAAACAATGCAATCGGATCTAGAGTGTCTCATATATGTTATATTTTGTAGATTGGACGATCACAATTTTGAAGAGTGTCGAGCAACACTAACAGACCCACAGACATGTGCAGGTGTAACCTTGGATACGTCTCTCGTGGAACCCTTTGAATCTCACCTTGGTGCTTTATTCCAAGTGATCGGGGAGCTTGAGTACAGTGAGAAATACAGCAGTGTTGTAGTACGGACCCGTGTGATTCGTTCAGTCGATGGATTAGACTTGATTTTGTACAGGAAGGTGATAACTGCACAAAGAGAATATATCGACTCTCGTACAAAAACATAGCTGTTAGATTTGTTGAAAATTAAATTCTAATAAAATATTTAAAATTGAAAAATAACATGTTAAGTTTAATTTAATGAATACAGTGATCTATCTATATTTTCATGTGTCCTTTTCATTTGTATTGCCAAAACAAAGGTTCCCACAATGTTAAATTTAACCATTGCTGGAAATTCAATGGGTCCTTCCAAAATTCTCAAAGTACAGGATGCGCACATAGAATAGCAAAATATTACATACTTCATTCCTAAACTACTTGCTTTAGTGAATGTTCCAGGGGGAATATTGTTCATACTCAAAATTAAACATCAATTTATATTTATGTATACACTCAACAAGCTTAAGGAAACAAGGTAATTGTCAAAAATGACATGTTTTGATTATGAGTATACAGTGGATGCCGATAGTGGGGAAATCTCACAATGCGGACGGAATATGCACGTGAATGGATTTCCGTTTTGTTATTTGTACTGACCAGTCCAAAACTCAGCAGTCGGGAAAACTGGTAATCAGGACAGTTTTGGCTGGGAACAAAGGTGTTGGGATTAGCGAGGGTCCACTGTAGTTCTTTAAGAAAAAAATGATAAATTTTGGATGATATGGAAAGTCATTTTCAAGGTCTGAATCCTAAAAAGGGAGGGTTCCATTATATGAAGCTCAATCACTCAATTGTTTATTAAAATCAATAACTCATTGAAAGTATTGTCATACTTGACCAATATCCTGTTGATCAGAAGTGCAAGCAGACTTCAGTAGAGTGAAGACAAACACTTTCTGTAGACAGCATTATCAATCTGATTAAAATACAGATCATTGTTCTTGCTCCGTTTTACAAGGATTTGACAACATCCAAGTTCAGATGACCTTTGTCGCCTCTTTACTTAACACTGAAATAATTTTCCAACGACCTGTCATCTTGCAGCAAGCTATATCGTCACATTATTCCACATGAACTTTTTGGTGACAAAATGACTAAACGGACAAGTGCGATTATGCAAGAATTGTCGCCTCAAAATTCCACTGTCAAAAGATTTTGACAGTAGTAATTTGGTTGGCTAATGCGAAAGGTCATCGGGATATGACCCCCTATGGAATTTTCTCATATCTTAACGCAGCATAGACAAGTATTCGGAACAGTGCGGAGATCAAGATATAATTTTAATCAGATTGAAGCATTATCATCTACCATAAATGGAGCTGGTCAATATGAGGAACAAAGTCACCAGAGCAGAGACAGGCCATTGGGCCTGCATCACTTGCCTGGTTGAATTTCACAGTACTTCTATGCATAGGCATATTCTCAGAATTCGAAGAACTTGTCTAAAAGATTTAAGCATGCGACTTTTCAAATCAGACACGGACATTAATAGTCCAGTCATTTTAGCAAAAAAACAGGCCTTACCTCAAACTAATTGCAAAAGAATTTATTTTTTGGTTTTTGGAATGGTTATCATTTGAACAATAACAGGAAAAAAGTCTACATCGATCAAAATTTGGGAAATTAATTTTTTAGCCATTTTTATGGTCCAGAAACAAGAAAAATTACATATATGACAGTTTTCGAAGTGAAATATTTAGTTATTTTACAATAATTAACATATGAAATTAATTGTATAGGAAGACCAAATTGGGTAGAGCTCAGAATAACTAAAATTTGTCACCAAAAGCAATCTTTCAACGATTAAATCAACTATCAAAATGGCTATTTTTTTTTTTTTTTTAATTTAACAATATTGACGTTTTTGCTCATTTTGAATGGAAAAGATAAAAATATCTGACTCTAAACAAACTTAATCTACACTTAGTTGCTGAAACCAAAACATATTTACTAATTTTAATTAATAAGAATTGGTATATTTTTATGTAAACAAATAATATGACACTTCTAATTGACCAGTTGAACCAATTTGGTGTTATTTCATGCCTACATGAACAATATCCATATTTCTCTAACAAATATTTTGATAAAAAGAAAAGCAAATGCTTCCAATCAGTTCATATTCTTTTGTGTATTGTTTATATTGTTAAGAAACAATAAATTTGGCAAGTTCTCTCAAAAAGTATATTCAATAACTGACGGTAAAAACTTCAATTCGTGCATTTTTGCCTGAACACTACAAAAATGGCAAAGTCCATCAATATGAACAACATAAATCATATTTTTTCGAATATGTCTTGTCCGATTTGAATATAATTTTGCCAATGGAACCACAATAAAACTTATGATTTCATGAGATTAATTTGAAGTTAAAGATTCCTTTACTGTAGTATTTTCATTAAAAATTAAGTATCCCACCATTCATTTCCATTATCAGAATATGAAAAATCAATTTATTTAAAGTTGACATCAATCATAAATTTTAATTTACTTTTATCCAGAAGGCTACGTCATGGTGGTAATTACTGCCAAATTATTTCAAAATCCAGCAAAAAACAAGAAATATATTCACAATTTCGTTGTTGAAAAACGTGGACTTTGCCAATTTTAGTGGTCAAGTCAAATTTGCACCAAATGTGGTTTTCATCTACCTAATTTCAAGTAATATAATGGAGGTATCTTATCAAATGTTTTATTTTTTGTTAAGAATTACTTGCATAGAAAATAATTTAATGCACATTTCAGCATATGCTGAAGGTATTTATGAAATATTGTTCACATAAATCGATGAATCATTCAATTTTATTTAAAATCAGCTCCAAATCAGACCAACAGACAAACTTTGAGCAGCCATATAATTTAAAAGGTGTAAGTTTAATATATTATTTTCTGAAATTTAAATAAGCAAACTATATGTGAATACATTCTCATAAAACAAGAATAAATAGTGACGTTGATTGATTGAGTAATCTTTCTTAAAAATCCAACAAAAGCTGAAATATTGATAAATTGACAACATTTTAGTGATTTTAAAGGTGTCATAATTTTTTTCGTAAAACCATTCAAACTGTTTTGTTATTGATTTTGTGTTGTACAACAAACAGGCTTGTCATACAATGCTTTTTAGTTATCCTGTATTACACCTGATGTTGATATTTGCGTTAAAAAATGGTCCATCAAGTAATTTTTTATATTTTTCCACTTTTTTAGGGGTAGAAAAAACTATTTTCCCCAATTTTGATTAATGTAGATTTTTCTGTTACAATGTATACTAAAACCTGTATGAAAAACCAAAAATAAATTCTTTTGCAATTAGTTTGAGGTAAAATCATAAAATGACTGGACTATAAGTTTAACAAACTTTACACCGCATACAATTTCCAGAAATGCAACCTTGACCTGTTTATCGAGAAGAGGTAATTTTTTTTATTTAAACATTTCCCTGCCTGTTGCCTTGTATATGGTTGGAGGTCAACTGCAACCAATTGGTCTTTTTAAATGTTTGACCATGTGACTTTGAATATAGGTAAACAAACTCTAAAGCCTTTCATCCCTGCATGATACTGGTCAAGTATTATACCCGGTATTGGGGTCTTTCAAAAATTTGATAAAACTTTTTGGTGTTTTTAGCTCACCTAGCCCGAACTGCTGGTGAACTTATGCCATGGTGCGTCGTCCGTCTGTCAACTCCCTACTAGTCCTGAACCACACAACAGAATTCGACCAAATTTGGCCAGAAACATCCTTGGGTGAAGGGGATTCAATTTTGTATAAATGGTTGGTCTGACCCCCCTAGGGTTAAAATCATTCTTCTGTAGGAATGACAGGACATTGTCCAAATTCGGTCTGAAGTTACCTTGAGTAAAGGGGTTTCAATTTCGTATAAACGGTTGATATGGGTCCCAATAGGGGAAATAGAGAAAAAGCCTTTTAAATGCCTACTAGTGATAAAGTACTAAATGGTTTTGAACCAAATTTGGTCAGAAACATTCTTTGGGGGAGGGGAACAGATTTTGTATAAATGGCGACCCCGTCCTCCCTGGGGCCAGAGGGGCAAGGGGAAATAGAGGACGACTTTTAAATCCCTACTAGTCATAAAGTATCGAATGGTTTTTAACCAAATTTGGTCAGAAACAATCTTGATTAAAATACAGATCCTCACTATTACTATCGTGTGTAGGCCTTCACACGATAGTAATAGTGAGGATCTGTATTTTAATCAGATTGGGTCAGAAACATCTTTTAGGAGAGGGAACAGATTTTGTATAAATGGCGCTTCTGACACCCCTGGGGCTAAATATGGAAATGGAGGAAAAACATTTTAAATGCCTACTAGTCATAAAGTACTGAATAGATTTGAACCAAATTTGGTCAGAAACATGTAGGGACTGGGAACAGATTTTGTATAAATGGTGCTTCTGACCCCCTGGGACAGGAGTGTCGGGGCCAAATAGGGAAATAGAGGAAAAGCATTTTAAATGCCTACTAGTCATAAAGTACTGAATAGATTTGAACCAAATTTGGTCAGAAACATCCTTTGGATTTGTATAAATCCCCCCCCCCCCCCCCCCCCCAAGTGTGTAAAATTACTATAAACACCATATTTTAGGTCCAAAACTAGCTGTAACAAATTCTCCGGGGCCTGTACAATGATGACTGACCCCTCAGGGACAGGCGGGGTGAGGCCCAATATGGGAAATACAAGGAAAGCCTTTTAAATCGTTGCTTGTTTAACTTGGTTTTGGTTGTGATCCCCACCCTATAGCATTATAATATATACAATTACTTGGCATGAAGAGACTAACACAATCATGATATTATGATTGGTACCGAATTTCTTATTCATAACTTTAAATGGTTGAGATCCCAACCCCAAAGCTTTATATACAATTTGCTGGGCATTAAGAGACGCTCACAGTCCGGATATAGATTTGATCCCAGGATCTACCATGTCCTTGTAGACTTCCTAACCAAATACTATACAATTGCTGGCATAAAGAGGCAAATGCTATCATGATATTAACACTGATGTCAGCGTCTTGTCACCGCCCTTGGGGACCCAGTTTCTCAGTAACAATAAATTTTGAACTTGAAAACAGTTGAGAAACTCGCCTGTTAACCAAGCTTTAATTTATACTGTCCCATGGGATCTTTCCTGAAAATATTTTTACCGTGATTACCTTGATACCAAGGTATCCAGGTGAGGGATACGGGTCATCTGGACCTCTTGTTGATTAAAGGGGCATCCCGCGAAAGCCTAAATGCCTGTTCTTGAATATACATGGCGTCTGCACTACTAATTATACTTTCCTGTTATTCCCAAATTCAAAAGTCCACTCAAAATGTCTATAATGACCACTTGCAAAATCGCATTCCTCGGGAAAGCCCAGATAAAAATAGCGGGGATGACGCAACGTGACAGGTGTGCCGCAAGTTTCCTGCTCAGTTTGACGGAGGGGCCATACGGGAGGGGACGCGTAATGTATACGGCTGATGAAACAGAGACAAAGTCCGTGTATAAACTTATTGAATCACATTCACATTGAAATTAGACATCAATTGCACACATACCGATATTAAAATGAAGAATAATTGTCGGCATATCGGCACCATATATCGATCGACACCAGGAATTATCTATATCATATTTACCTGACCGAGACCGGTACACATGGGTACAGAATACGGCGATGGTACAAACCTTAATTTATGTAAAAGGTAATATTCACGAACCAACTTTTCAGATGATTTCATAAAATGAATGTAGCATGCATTGAAAAGTTCGAAAATAAAATGACATGAAATGTTTGCGATTTTTTTTTTTTACAACTCAATGTCTTGAGGATTTTTTTTTTCAGACTATATAGACAAAGTACATTCATTTTCATTTAAAATCTATCCAACTTTCAGCGTCTTCACACGTTAACACGTATCACGGAATGCGAATATTTAAGTCCACACACTCATATAACAACACACTATAAAATATTAAGCATTACTACATGTATATCAGATTTGGAACTGTTGAAACACTAATAACTACACGTTATGAATATGTTATGATAATTCCGCTTTCTTTTAACATCTTTTTTGTCGTCTTGTAAAGGGACGGTGACTTTAAAAAAAAAAAACCTGCAGGAATGGAATATACATATAAGCAGAGACGTATAAATGATGATTTAAGCTTTATACGTCTCTGATATAAGTATATGTTGTATAACTTTGTTGTTTTTTTTTATTTTTTTTTCCAGTTATGTATATATTTTCGTATCAAATTCATTACCGGATCGCAACCCAATGATATTTGTACCTTCACTAATTAATAGATTAAGTATGAATTTCACTTTTTTTACGCGTGAAAACAAATTTTTATATTCCTTTTGTCCAAATTGAAGCCGTATGTACCTCGGTCGCACGTCCCGTTTTACAACGTAATCAAACGACTTTTTTCTGTTATGGTATATATTATAGTATTTGAAAATGTCTTTCTATCCAGCAATATAATTAAATCATACTGTTTTACTGGAACATAAGATTTTATAAAGAGAATATTATAAAACAAACTTTAAGTTTAATATTACACACGCATTTTATGCAACAGAAGACTGAAACAGTTTCCCCTTGGGTAGCCTCAAAACCAAATCAAAGCTTTATTTGTGCATGCTACCGTTATACAGAAGAAATATGTAACATACACACAATAGAGCAGGTAGTTTCTCCTTAGAATACTTCCCATCTCTCAATATGATTCCGTAACGCAGTCTTGTGTCATATTTTGACCAACTTTTCGGCAACTTTTCGCTTAGTAATTAGGCCTTATCGTAGTGTAACGGTAATAACAGATAGAGTATTTACAATGGAAACGGCGCTCGCTGCGCATGCGTTGGTAGGTGGAAATCCCAATTCAGAACGTCTGTCCAGACGTTTTGGAATTCCACTAGTTATTTCGAAATTATTTATTTTATGAATACATGTCAGCGGAATCCGATCGTCGTAGTCCATAAGAATACCCACTCGATATGTGTATGTAATAATTTTGAAAAAAAAATATGAAAAAAGCTTACTTTCGCGGGATGCCCCTTTAAGTAATCTGTGACATTAAGTTCGAACTATATTTGGAAACCAAATAATTGTAAAACAAAAAGCTTACTCACTATTACCATGCTGACTGTCAAGACAAAGTGGAAAAATTAGTTGGGTCCTTTTAAATGTCTATGCTTGAAAAAGATATAGGGACGGATTCAACTCAAACCCTGAGGAGGTATATAACCAACGGGAAAATGAACTTGACCGTGGACACGATCATTACATAAATCACAGGGGCATGTAGAAATAACTTTTATAGACAACTATAATACATATACAAGTAGGATTCCCGTCAATCATAAAAGTAATTGTTACATGCCCCTGTGATTTATATATGAATTTCTTTATAAGAAAATTGAATTTCGGGCTTCAATGTCAGTATAGGTCAAAGTAAAATGTTCAAAGTTTGTGTTTGTCATTTTTTCGGCATACTGTATCTAATACTAAATTTAAGTGGTGCAGTATATGTGTGTTACGTCATCTCTTACAACAAACCCGAAAATACTGTGTGATAAACTGAAGCATCTACCTTATTTCTTAATCTAAGATTAGTCAGCTAAACACCATATTTTTAGACGACTTCTTGAGTCATCGTTCGCAATTTGTTTATGGCAAATGTTCGGAGGAAAACCATGAACAGCTGTTTCGTCCTCCTAGGACTCTTCAGTGGTGCTAGGGGCCAAAAGGTAGCAATCCAAAATTTCTAAAGTAATGTAGAAGCAGAAGGGTTAGCGTAAAACCCCTTTAATTTATGAATTTCGAAGTAAAATTAAACTAGTTCTGTATAATTTCAAATAGTGTACTGCGAAAATGTGTATATTTACCGTGCCACTACTCAAATGAGATTAACTGTGGCTATGGAGGCTCCAGCAAACCTCGAGGACTACATGTAAAAATCCACCAGCAGAGTCTGCCACCCCTATCATAAAGATGACGTAACACACACATATGCTGCACCTCTAGATACAGTATGCCGAAAAAAAATGAATTAAACTGCATCATGAAGCTGTTTCATCCTCCTAGACTTTTTTTTGCATGGTTATCAACTTGATTTTTTTTCATAATATTTCAGCATCCCGAAACATTTCCTGACGTTACGTATATTGGGCCTTTTTTTTAGTATAACGCCTTCTCTCGAGAGGATGGTTTATTATCAGAGGGGAGTGGGTGATCTTGACACAGGTTCCGACTGCAGCAGTACAACAAGCGTCAGAGAAGTGTACCGTGGGTTTCCGACGTCAGAGAAGTGTACCGTGGGTTTCCGACGTTAGAGAAGCGTACCGTGGGTTTCCGACGTTAGAGAAGTGTGCCGTGGGTTTCTGACGTTAGAGAAGTGTACCGTGGGTTTCCGACGTCAGAGAAGTGTACCGTGGGTTTCCGATGTTAGAGAAGTGTAGCGTGGGTTTCCGACGTTAGAGAAGTGTACCGTGGGTTTCCGACGTTAGAGAAGTGTACCGTGGGTTTCTGACGATGGTACAACATACATGTATAGAAGGAACTCGAACAAACATTGTTTGAGGGAAACAGGACAATTTTGTCCGAGATCATTTTGTTCCAGTAACGAGTGTCATTGATTTGGGGATATATTCATAAAAAAAAAAGATTGAAAATAACAAATCATTGTCAGTTGATTTCAGTCTGATTGGTAGCCGAGCTATTTGAAAGTTTTAGGAAACTCCTTTGTTAGATAATTGATTTTTCATGGAGATGATAGCTAATGTCACACTTATGTTGTTAACGGGGGGTTACTTGGAAGAGCTTATCCGTACAAGTAGCCTTTCAGCTTTGCTTGACAACTTGATTATACTTTTCAATTGCGAACTTTCCTTTTCTTTATACCACTGTGTTTCTGATTACTTTTGGGTTTTCTGCATCACAGCTGATTAAAAAAAAATATAAAAAAATCATTCATCTCAAGACCTTTCCCGTAAAGAATGTTTAATTGTTTTTGCTTGACATCTTGATTATACTTTTCAATTGCGAACTTTTCTTTTCTTTATATCACTGTTCCTTGATAACTTTCGGGTTTTCTGCATCAAAGATCATACAAAAAAGGTTAAAAAAAATATTAAAAAATCCTTCATCATCCCACGATCTCTCCCGTAAAAAATGTTTAATTACAAGCAAACTATCACAAGGTTGACTTTGTGACATGGAGATCGATAATGAAATAGAGGACGCTTTCTCCTGCAGAACACCTGTATCCGAATTCATGATTATGACGTTCTCAATCTTACATCTGTGCATTATAGCTTGATTGAATGATCTTGTAAACTTGATAAAACGAAACAAAAACACTTCGCTATTATTTTTTATTTCTTGACAAGCTGTGTTTTTTTTTCTTAATTCAGGACAAGAAATTGGCGTTCGCATTGACACATTTAGAGAATCTCAGGTCGAAAATGAGAACAGATTCACGAGTGTATACTCTGGTATTATTCTCGTGCCTTTTTAATCTTGAAAAAAAATTATGTTTTTATTGTCGAATCGTTTACCGTTTTTTGATATCACAGGGGCTATGCTATTGAAATAAATAATGTCGGTGTTTTCACTAAGTAAACATGCAACAAACTTGTATGTGTGCTAGGAAGGAACCATCTCCAGACACCAAATCGAACGCTCGGATGATGAGGATGACGAATGCGTTAATGTGAGTGTGTGTTGTGATGTATATGTCTATATGAGTAGAAAAGATCTGAATGAAAAAAGTCGGACGCTCGGGTGGGGTGGGGGTATCAACTGGCTCGGAGCTAGAAGGCGACCTGTATAACATACACAATTAAAACCCGACACGTGTATCGTCATAACGGGGAAAATAATCAATAAACTAATCAAAATTATGTTTCCTGATCCAATGATATTGACAGTGTTTTGTCACCATCAACAATAACGCAATTATTGTAATGGGATTCAGATTACTAGTAATACGACCAGAAACGCTGGGTGATCGAGCGATGGGGTGAAGAGGTGGAAACAGAAAGCTAAAACCTGTCTACATACCCACAAGCATAGTGTTGATTAAATCTGCTTTTGATTGATTTATTATAGCTGTTTATATATCATATATTTTAACCATATATATGTAACACATATATCTCTAAATAATCTGGATCGATTCTACAGTAGCTAGCGTAACCAGAGGACATGAGAATTTGTTATAGCTAGTTATGGACATAAACTATGGTGTTTAGAGTAACTTAACACGTTTTGATGGTTTTATCTCGTAACCACACACAAGTGCATAGGCATGCCGAGGTATTAAAAAAATCAGAGAATACCAAAGCGTCATCAAAACCATAATCCGAACTCAAAATCGATGAAACTAGGGGCAAAATAGGAACAAAGGAAAGTTTTACATGGAGACTCTCGTAAAAGCACAAGAGAATAAGACCAGGTGTTCCAGAAGAGCAAGCGTCTTCTGCTTCATCGACGACACCCGCCATGCAAATCCCGGTCACACCCAAGCAAGCACCAATCCTCAAAACGAGAAAAGCTGGTACTTCTTTTTTTGTTCAGCGTATGGATCCATGTTATATTAAATGGCACTGTATTAAGAAAATATCTTGTTATAATATCATCATCATCATCATTGATCATCATCATTGGATTCCTTAACTTTGGCCTACGTACGCGTTCATCAAATCGTTCTCATGCTCAAATATTAACCGAATTTTGTGCTCAATCGTAATTTCTTGTTGTTTTTAAATTAACATTTTTCAATCAATTTTGGCAAAATGAAGCCAAACTTTGTTACTGTTATTTTTCCATTTAACTTTGTGGCCATTTGACATGATTTCAGTGAGTTATAAGAAAGTTTGGTTGAGCACAAAATCCTACTTGAGCATGAAAACTTTTCTCAATATTCTAAATCACCCGAACGTTTGTATGAAAATTTGTTTAGAAGCGTTGTTAAGATAATGATCAATTGTTGCTTATGGATTCAAGATGGCTGCGGTATCGAGATTGAAACTTGAAGTTGTCTACGGTAAAATCTCAATTATTTTGATTATCATGAATTGGCACTGGTGAAATGTTGTATATATGTGTCCCTAGTGGTATGTCGTTTCTGTTTACGCTCTAGGTTGTACCTTTTGGTGAATAGATTTTAAATAGTCGAGTATGTATGTGGTGTATTTGTTGAGATATGGATGAGCGATCACCACAACATTAGGGGTCTCCCTAAAATACGCCATAGGAGAAAATACGCCATAGGTACGCCATAGGATATTTTCGGCGCCATAGATAAATGTACGTAATATATCTTCAAAATACATCATTTTATTCCTTGATTGGTGCATATTACACCATCTGGTGAAGTTTCATTGAAAACAAATGTGTGCTTTGTACCAAAAAACGATCTTATATCGGAGGCTCTCGGACACTAAAATACGCCATAGGAATCTAGTCAAGCAAGCGTTAAATATCACTGTTGTATGCAACAAATAACTAATTTATTACAGTTATATCTGTCATTTGAAAGTTATGGTTAAGTTTTAGAGTTAAAAAAATGTGTACTTTGTAAGAAAATCGGTAAAATTACCGTGACGTGAAAGTCCGAATCAAGGGGCGTAACTCTAATTATACGCCATACAGATGTAAACTAACTCTCTCATTATATACTATTGGCAATCCTATGGCGTATTAAAGACTATATATTTTTTATATTGATATTTATTTTGTTCATTAATACACTCAAGCATTATATTTAATGCTAAAAAATATATACCTAAAAAGCACAACAAAAGCTTTCTATTTGATACCATTTTCTATGTTATATTAAGACTGTATTTTTGATATTAATATATTTTTTTATTCATTTATTTACAAAAACATTATTTTTGTTACTTAATGTATATGATATAAAAACATGTGTGCATACATAAAAAAACACAACAAAAACTTACATTTTATACAATTTTATTAATATTTTTTAGTATTCACAAGCAGTAATTAACATGAACATATATAGTTAAACATTATGCATAATTTTGCAAATAATTAATATTCATCAAATTCACTATATTGAAAATTGCATTGATATTATATATCATGCAGGTACATATTTTAGATAATAGAAATTATCCTGGAATAAAAATAGTATTTTCATGAATATAATAAAAATACATAGTATAAATTTGTAAATTGTAAATGAATGGAAAAAATGGAAAATTTTCATTGAAACTTCCTGATCATGTCATTAGCTGATATATATCACACTATCAAATTTTACGTCTCATAATAGTATTCTTCACGTATATTTATTACTGTTTCTTTTCTTTTTCTTTTCCTTCGTTGTCTTTCAAAGTCAATGCCTTTCTTTGTCTTTTATTTTTTTTTGTTATTTGTTTTGGCTCCATGATTCCTTCTTTTCCTGTTTTCACTTCACTGTTTTTTGCCCCTTATTTCCATGATTTCTTATAGCAATACAGTAGAAATCTTGACAAACAACAATTGCTTTTTAAGTCAGATATCAATATAAGGTATTTATTTATAATGGATGAACATTGTTCCTGCATAATATTGTAATGTGGGCATACCCAGTTTGCATGAATATTGATGTACACAACTGGTACATATTGTAGTACTGATAATGTATGAATATTGGTATGTTAAGGCGTTGTTGTGGTATATACTATAGTATGTACTGTTGGAAAATTGAATAAGAAATTCCAATCAATCATCAGTTAAAATTGATTGTAATCAGATTGTTAACATACCTGGTAATGAAATTTAGATTTTGTTTCGCCTTACAACAAATACCAATAATCAAATCTGTATTGGCGGATCATCTCCTGCTGTCTGACTGAAAAACCACAACATCAGCATGTACTTGAGAGGGAATTATCCTTGGGACAATGGCCACCAACTTGTGCACTTCTATGACTCGAGACTGTACACAGCTCTCAGACAGCCATTTCTTAGACATTTGTAGATTTCTTTTAATTTGCAGCATCCAAAATAGATTAAGTAAATATTGTTTGTGTGAATTAATGTAGTAATGCCTTTGAAATTGAATACACATAATTATGAATTATGAATTTGATAAATATCTATATGTTGAAATAGAGTATAGATATGTAATAAATGCGATGAAGAAATAATTCAAATTTAAATATAAATTTAATATAAATTGTTTGTTTATTGAACTCTTCACTAAGAACAAAAAAAGTTTTTATATGTGAATAAAGATATAAATATCAATGATATTATGAGATGAATGTTGTGTTTATGAAACCTGTCATGATGCTTCGCAGTGTATTTATATATAGAAATTTCTATTGCAATTATATGAATTAAAAAAAATATAAATGAAATCTGATGTATGCAAAAGTGATCAGCTAACGTGGAGTTTTTATTTTGTGCATGTACCATGTTTATACACTGTATTTATTAGTATGAAATGTATTGTTTGTGCACAGGGGTTTGAACTGAATGTTTATGATAAAAATAAAAAATATAGCCATGATCAGCATATATATATATATATGCTGGTCACAGCTGTATTTTTTATTTGTATCATTAACATTCATTACAAACTCCTATGGTTTGTGTAAAAAAAAAAAACAAATAAAATAAATTAATATCAAATATAAATAAATATATTATGTATTGATTGACCAATCCATGGGAGAAAAACAACATAGGTAAAGATATGTATTGAGATATTTTTTATAAGTGTGGTAATTTAATTAAATGTGTATAATGATGAATAAAATCATTATTAGAAAAATTATACATAAGTAATAATTTTTTCCCTTATCTTTTTTAAAAAACAATTCCCTTATCAATTTAACTTTTAATATTTTTTCTTCAATTTTTAAAATATGAATGAATTTTTTCCTTTCAGGGTTGATATCTGTATGGCTAATTGTTCATGTCAATTACTGCTTGTGAATATTATTTTATGAATAAAATAGTAACATAGGTATTAATAAAATGGTATCAATGAATATTTTTTGTTGTGCTTTTTATGTATGCTTATTTGTTAGAATTAAATATAATGCTTGAGTGAATTAATGAACAAAATAAATATCAATATAAAAAATATATAGTCTTCATTATTTATTGGTCACTTACAGGAGAAAATACGCCATAGGATTGCAAATAGTATTAGAGACTGAGTTTACATCTGTATGGCGTATAATTAGAGTTACGCCCCTTGGTTCGGACTTTCACGTCACGGTAATTTTACCGATTTTCTTACAAAGTACACATTTTTTTTAACACCAAAACTTAACCATAACTTTCAAATGACAGATATAACTGTAATAAATTAGTTATTTGTTGCATAAAACAGTGATATTTAACGCTTGCTTGACTAGATTCCTATGGCGTATTTTAGTGTCTGAGAGCCTCCGATATAAGATCGTTTTTTGGTACAAAGTACACATTTTTTTTCAATAAAACTTCACCAGATGGTGTAATAGGCACCAATCAAGGAATAAAATGATGTATTTTGAAGATATATTACGTACATTTATCTATGGCGCCGAAAATATCCTATGGCGTACCTATGGCGTATTTTCTCCTATGGCGTATTTTAGTGTGACCGCAACATTAGTGTTGTTGACTAGTCTCCACAGTTGTTGGACCTGTTTATCCACTTCTACTTGTTGCATAAATATCATGGATTGTGAATATGTTATTCAAATGATGATTTAAGCATTAAAAGTCATTATTAAAAAGGTTGGAAAAGTAGGTAACATGTAAGACCGATTCAGTGATTTTGTTTGCCCATTTTTACAGCCGATACAAGGCTGTTTCCCCTGGTAAAAATTTGGGGATTTTCCCCAAAAAATGAAGCAAAATTCAAAAATATTTTCCCAATTTATCTGAAAATCCTACTTAATTCTCCCAATTCAATAAGGCACAGGTTGCTGTAAAATCAAGGTAGCAAAAAAACACTGCGATTTTGTGTATGCGGACCCTGGCCGTTTTGTACTGCAGTATATAATAGCCTTGGTCAGATGGTTAGACCATAGTTTTCGTGTATTATGATAGGGAGAGCGATTTTACGTTTACAGTCAAGCCTTGAAGTCAGACTTTGCCTTTTTAAGCTGCTCTCATTTGTTAAGCATAGCAAGTCTGGGTCGGTCAACGTCCTATATATTACAGGGGTAAGGTGACAGTACCCAAATCGGATCACCAAACCATCATTTTATCCATTCATTTAAAAATCTGAAGATGAATTATATCCATTAATGGTTGTATCAAAAGAAGAACATTGATGGGTGTTCTTACAAAAAAAATTGGCACTCGAGGTTCACGTTGGATATTTATAGAACGCTCTGACGTCACCAATCAGTGGTTCAAGATTTTGCGAATTTGAGGACCCAAATCGGATCAAGACTTGAATTTCGCAGTATTTTACATTTCAAATTAATATTATTATTACAGGGGTATATACCGATAGCTCAGTTAGTAGAACTTTAACATTTGTAGTGTTGGGAATCACTTAAAAAAGCGTGATCAATCATCGCCGTTACACAAACGACTGATGATCGACTAATGATCGATTATTGAAGAAAAGAAAAATGAAGAGTTAAGACATAGTACAGTATAGCCTAAATATCATTCAATGAAATTCCTGATCAGTTAAAGAACTAAACGTGTCACGAACCGAACAGAGTATTAGATCAGTGACACTTTTTGCAAAACATTTAAGAAGTCGAAGATTTCCCAGTACCTAAACCTTAAATGTTTAAGACTTTCAAATGAATAGTCTCAAGATGATATTTATTTTTTCAGGCCTTCAGTTCAGTACTGTCATTTTGATACTGTGTCTAATGCCGCATTACAAAATGTATATCAAAACACTTGTTCTGATTGGTTGCTGAGTAGAGCATTGACCAATCAGAGATCAAGTCACGTAGGACTACGTTTTTTGGTGTAAAAAGACTTCCGCAACCATGTTGTCACTTTTCATTGAAGAAATTAAGATTGGCCAATATGAAAAGTATGAAAAGCTAAAATTAGTAAAACCATGATCGATCATGATGAACAGTGATCGATTAATCAATTTTCAAGTACAGACGACTAGACGTCGACTAAATTGATTAATCGGAACAGCACTAAGTAGAACAGCGAGTCTAATTTTCGAGGGTCATGGTTGTGACCGAGCTGTGCCTTACTTTTTCACCTATTTCACCTGAAATAACACATTTAGAAATTATTCATGAAACTGCTCTCTCGTGTATAAACATGGATTGTGATTTATGGTTATATCGGGCCAAGGAGAAAATGACATCGGTTTGTCCAAGTGTAACAGGAGCGGGTCGGTGTGGCTTGTTTATAGTGTTAAATATGGTTTCTGTCACTCAGCTGATGGAGCATATTTGATATTTATAGTTTTTGTAATAGTATTTGAGGTAGAAATTTAAAATACCTGCATTATGCAAGTGTATGGGTCCAGAATACTGTATCTTCCATATCATGTATTACGTCATTGATCTGAAATTTACTTGTTCATTTACATTAAAAGTCAATTTGGCCTGAAGAACTGCGAGTGAAAGTAGAGTGATTGTAATGTGTATTGTACTAGTATACTACATGTTGAAAAAAACAACAAATAAAAATTGTTCAAAGAAAAAAAAAATTTGAGATGACATTTAAAGGCCCATTATACGTAACTTTCAGCAAAACTTGAAGCAAAAATCTAGCCTAATAACTTATTATATTTATAGATTTAGTTAAGATTAACTGATATCAGCAATATTCAAGATGAATTCTTTCGTGGTTACTGGTACAGCAGCATTTGAAACACGCTATTTGTAAACACATGTCAATTTCGAACCGTCTTCTACCTTCGGTTTGTTGTTGAAGTGGCCCCACCTGAATTATTTTCAATTCTTTGGATTTTTTTGTCAAAAGTTTCTTGTTAGTTACCGCTCATGTTTACTTTGTTTTAGGCTTATTTTTGCATAGTTATCAACTGGATTTTTTTTCAGAATTTTTCAGAATCACGAAAATTTCCCTGAAGTTACGTATATTGGGCCTTTAAGTAATTTTCTTACGTTTTCAGGTTCTCAGAAGCATAAAGTAGAACTCTGCTTACCCATCACGGAGGCTGGTGATGTGTTAACAGTCAATCATCTACAGGAAAAAGTCCATCAGTTGACAGAAGTTCCTCCAGAAAACCAGAAACTCATATTTAAAGGTTTCCATTCAGCGAGTCTGAGTGTTTATTATTTAATGCAAAACTGAAGTAAACAAAATGATATTCATTATTTCTATTATTTTGGTTAAAAAAAACACTGGAGTCAAAAAAGATATAGAGATTCCACAAGTGCTTGTTGGATATGGAACTTATTTCACCCGAGTTAATTATTTGTTTAAAGTTACAAAAGAAACAAACTTTAGTGAGTGTATCTTATAACTTTAAAAGAAAAAAATCAAGGAGAATGAAATAAATTCTATATCACACAACTACAATAATGATAATAACCAATCGATGACGACGTCAACAATCCGCATGTGGCATTGAACCACACGATTTCCGGTCAAAGTTCAACTTCTCAACCAATCAAAAGTCTGGAAGGTGATATACAACTAGTGGTATATTAGTGGTATATAACATATATCAATTCAACGGTCAGCAAGTTTTATACAATGGTTTGAGAGTGGAATAACACAGAGTATTGTGGTAGAGCAAATCTGATCACATACATGCTTAAGATTTTCTCTGCAGATCTGTAAAAATAATCTGTAACTGTACATGAAATATGTTTTAAAATATAAATATCTTAAGTTCTCAGTTGGTTTATTTTACAGATTTTTCGTTATAGCAAGCCTCTGGCAAACTAAATAGAAAAAAATGTTATGAGTTTGATAATTCTCATGTGAAATGAAAATGAGTGAATTTATCACATTATTGAAATGTGTGGCATTGAATCATGAAAAGCTATTTTCATTCAAATTTAAATGTAATTGTCCAAGGCATGATGTCACACTGAGAACAATTAAAAGTTATAACCAGTCACACGACAGATAGGTCATGTTCCGTGGGTTAATGTCATGGGTTTATTCTCTGCATACCGGTAATATATAGCAATGATGTGCAGGGCTTTATCAGCCCTCTTTTTAGGTCCGGTAAACGGACCCATTCCCAATGAAAAAAAGGTGTGATTTTTCCCAAATTTCCTCTAAAAAATTCCCTATTAGGACACTTGAAAAAATTGGTGGTTTTACATGCTTGAGGAACTTCTTGTGGCATTAAGTTTAATAAGAAACAAGAAAGATGGGTTGAAATGCCATGAGTATTGACAGTGCTTTATTAAAAAGTAATTTAGAAAAGAAATAATGTATTTGTAATTATTTTTATAATTGTGTTTGTAAAAATTTCCCAAATAGCTGTTATGTCGATCAATTTTTCCCAATTTGATCCCTGGGTCCGATTCCCAAATCCCTCTGATAAAGCCCTGATGTGATTTATTAACATTTTGCTTTTCTCAGGAAAGTCTTTAACTGGTCCAGGAAAATCTTTGTCTGATTTTGGACTGAAGGATGGAGTTAAAGTGATGCTGATAGGCAAGAAGGTATGTAATCAATAACATGTTTGTAATCGTTTACATGTTTGCTTTAAGAATTGGACAGAGATCTGAGAATTGTAAAAGTATCCTCTGTTAATCATGCTCTGTAGTGAAGGTGAAGTATCGTAAACAGATAGTAAGAAGCTATGCAACTCCGTCTTCTTATATTGAAGTGTTCTGTTGTACTTTCCCCACAAAAACAAATGCATATTCCTGGTTTTTATTAAAGTTCGTTGTATAGGGCCTAAGTTGTTACCGCAGTAGCGTCTAGGCCTAATGATCATCCCTAGTGATGATCGCCATCTTGGAAAGCGTGCTTACTCTGTATCTGTTACGTCACAACTAACCATGCTCTGTAGTGAAGTATCGTAAACAGAAAGTAAGAAACTATGGTCTTCTTATATGAAGTGTTCTGTTGTACTTTCCCCACATAAACAAATGCATATAAGTGGTTTTAAATGTCCAGTATGTCTTGTACACAGTCCGACCGTCATGAATCTACTGTGGTGATCGTTGTGGTTAGTAGAATGTTTGGTTCGAGTAGTTGACTTCGCGACCTGAAAGCGTTTTCATGATGCAGGTCTATTATGGGAATTCCCATTTATTTTTGGTCACTTCGGCAAATAAAATGATATTTCAGTTTATAAATCTCAGTTCTTTGATAAATAATATCATGACAGCTATAAAACATTGGAAGATGCAAGCAGCATACCACATAGATGATACTTGTTGCAAATGACGACGCAATATACCCCCCATGCTTAGGTCGAAATGACAATTGCCGGTCAACTGTACTCTAGACCTAACTGTTACTGATAGTTGAGCAAAACAATGATTTTCTTGCTGGTAACAACATATTATATTTCATGTATGCATTTACGAAATTAAGTCAATTTAGAAACATGACACGGCCGTCCTTCAACAAGAATTAACATTTTATGATAAATCTGATAAATAAAGTATCTAAGAAAGCTTTCTTACTTACGTTGACAATTATCCTCATGAGGTGAGCGGCTTTGATGTCATACTGACATAATTCTAGTTTTACCTATGCCTTCCGTTTTGCAAAGCCATATTCCAAGGGTGTAGAGAGTGTAGGTGAGTGTTATCCCTAGAATATTGAGGATGAAACTGGTTCAGAGTTTTAGGACGGTGACTTTTACACTTCAATCTCAATGCCACATACTTGTCTCGGCATCTGGTATAAATTTAGTTTAGAAATTATTGAAATACAGTCAAATTTAAGAAAACTATTTTTGTATATATGATGACAGCCAGTCCCCAAGGATGACCCCGAGATGATGCGTCTGAAGACTGTGGAGACTGATCTAAAGAAGAAAGATACGCTGGTTAGTGACGTCACCTACAGGCTGGATGGAATACACAGGGTAAGTACAGACTGGACGGATTACACAGGGTAAGTACAGACTGGACGGATTACACAGGGTAAGTACAGACTGGACAGATTACACAAGGGTAAGGTCAATCTGATTAAAATACAGATTCTTGCTCTCACTCCATTTTTCAAGGATCTGACAACATCCCATAAGAGGTCACATTCAGATGACCTTTGTCGCCTCTTTACTGAACATTAAAATAATTTTCTAATGACGTGTCATCTGGCACCAAGTCATTTTGCCAAATTATTCTACATAAACTTTTTGGTGATGAAATGACTAAACATATAAAAGAGATTATGCAAGCTTTGTCGCCTCAAAATTTCACCTGCAAGATTCTGAAAGTAGTAATTTGATTGGCTAATGCAAAAGGTCATCGGGACATGACCCCCTATATTGGATTTTCTCAGATCTTACTGCAGCAGAGAGAAGTTTACAGAATGGTGCGGAGATCAAGATATGATTTTAATCAGATTGAGGGTAAGGTCACAGATTGGTTATAAATTTTAAACGATTGAGATTCCCACTTGAATTGTTGGTCATAAAGCAAGAGCGCAATAGTGATGTTAGCATTGACACAATCTGATTAAAATGTAGATCCTAATTGTCACTTCGTTACTCTCTGCTTACATATGACCTAACAACCTCCTATAAGGGGTCATGTGCTGCTGAACTTTTGCATCAGCCAATCAAATTACTGCTTCCAAAATCTTGGAAGTAAATGTTGGTGGACAAAAGTACTGGCTTTCTCTCATCTTTGTACAGTATTATATCTATTTCATCACAACAAGAGTTACTTCAAACTTAGCCATAGAAGGCGGAATCGCTCTCATCAATTAAACAATTCAATTAGTGTGTGAAGTAAAAAGGTTACAAAGGTCACCAAAACATGACCTTTTATAGAAAGTTGTCAGATCCTAGTAATAGAAAGACATTCCTTGTTCAGTAGCATAACTACACGTCTGTTTTGCCTGACTAAAGTAAGTAAAGAATTGTGAAGTAAAATATGTTGCTCTATTTTAGGGTTACCTGGATGAACCAAAGAAATGTGAAACCCTGCTTCAGTTAGAAAAAGAACTTGTTACTATGACAGAAAACTTCACACGTATGCTGGAGACGTTGGACAGCCTGCGATTTGACGAGTTCAATAAGGAGGGGCGGGCAAAACGAAAAAGCACTGTGGACAGAATCCAGGTAGAGTCTTTTGATGGTTACATCTCAGTACAATCTGATTAAAATACAGATCCTTGTTCTCACTCCGTTTTACAAGGATCTGACAATATCCTATAAGAGGTCACGTTCAGATGACCTTTGTCGCCTCTTTATTTAACACTTAAATAATTTTCCAATGACCTGTCATCTTGCAGCAAGCCATTTCATCACAGTATTCTACATGGACTTTTTGGTGACAAAATGACTTAATGTACAAATGTGATTATGCCAAATTTTGTCACCTCAACATTTCACTGTCAAGATTCTGAAAGTAGTAATTTGATTGGTTAATCGGAACAGGACCCCCTGTGGGATTTTTTCAGATCTTAACGCAGTAAAAGAAGTTTATGAAACGGCGCGGAGATAAAAATGTGATTTTAATCAGATTGGATCTCAGTATTAGTGACATTTGATCATCACTTCAGATAATGAATTTACAGTATTCGTCTTAATTAATGCTCCTCCCCTTCTATGTAGGTATTAGAATTATACAAGCGCCCAAATGTATGATTCTATTTAATAGTGCGGTAAACCTCATTGTCCGCATGTTTAAAAGAAAAAACACATAATATTGGTTAATGTAAAACCATTAAATTTCGTTGAACATTTAATTTCGTTAATTTCGTGGGGATATTAGGAACAACGAAATTAAAACACAAACGAAATTTTAACTCTCAACAATCTTTATTTCAGCTATTGTATACAGCGAAATTTTCCCCCAACAACAATGTTTGTAGTCTCCAAACAACGAAATTTTACCCCAACTAAATTAAATGTTTTTACAGTATGTGTACAAGTATAAATTGTCCAAAATTGATGACAATAATGTCGCACATCATGAGAACTATCCATTCTTGTCATAATACATCATACCGGTATTACTTTATAGTAACAACATTTTTCGTCTAGAACCTAGTTTTGTTATCCGATTAAACACCCCCTTTGGGACCAACTTTTTAAGTGCCCTGGGCGCTAATTATGGTATTAGTAAATTTTAACATTTTTTTAACAGCACCACTTATCAGTGAAACGTTGTTTTACAGACACTTCTGGACCGCTGTGACGGGTTGTTGAGGGGTGTGAAAGACATGAAAGCCAGGTTTGCCATACTTTGATCCTTCACCTCTGAACTTGCACCCTTTGACCTCAGCACTGCACCTGCATGAACTTTAACCTGTGTAACACTTTATGGATTAACACTTTCACCAAGTCAAATGCTTTGGGATTGTGCCATTTGTGGCATTAAATTAAAAAAAGGAAAACAGAAACTGTACGAAAAAAGTGAACATCTGTACAATCATGAATGGTAACCCTTTTTCATGGATATTTTTATGGTGATTTAGAATTCAAAACTTTGAAATGTCTTAAAATTTGAAATTAACATTAAATTCTGAGTGCCAAAATTTCTTAATTTTATGCATGTTTATAGAGTGTTTTTTTTCTGATATATTTATAAATATTGGTGTACATGTTGTTAATGTGTTTGTTCTAAAAATCATTTATTTTTTCAAAAATATTTTTTTCTCTCTACCAATTTTCTTTCCTTAAGCTATTTAGCAGGATATTAGTACTTAACTCAGAAAAAATGAAAAAAAAGGACAAAATTTTGAAGAAAAAAATAAACAAAAAAATTCCAGTCCTTTGAAGACTGGGAATTTGTTTTGAGGTTACAACAAAAAGTGGGGTGGGGGGATTATTGGTTTTGAAACATTATTTTCGAATGTGGGGAAAACTATAAAACTATTGGTGTTTCAAAATGGGCAGCAGAACCATACCCGTTATAACAAATCAGTGATTAGATGAAATTCCTGGATATGTTAACTTGGCTGTAGTAACTACATCAAGTTTTTTTTTGAGAACTTGATCAGATATTTACAGGAACTACAGTATATGGGTAATTCTCCAACTTCGGGATATTTTAGTTGTTAAGAACGGTGCAAATTAAACAACGATCAAAGTTGCCAAATAGACCATCATATAATAGCAGAATGTTTGTAGAAGTCATTGTAAATAATGGGTTAACTAAATTACGTCTGGTGACGTCATAATGATGACGTCATTGTACACTTCGTAACGGGAAATTGTTGTAAATAATAAAAAGCAAATTGTGTTGGTAAATGTGTGTACCAGAATGAAGAAACAATAATGTATACATGACGTAGATAGGATAGCTTGATTGATTGATGTACAGTTTTGTGTAAAAAGTATCATTCATTCAAATAATAGCTTTAGAAAACGCGATATTACTGAGCTTTTGTTTCAATATTTCCCGTCTTATCTATTCAAATCGAATAATGTATTCTATGTGATATTGCCCATAGTTAAGGTTTGTTTGGACCCTTTTATAATGAAGAAACAATCAAAATTGTTTTCTGAAATGTACAACAAAATCCTTTGTCGTAACGGTACAGACCTGTGTGTAACGGTATAGACCAGGATGTAACGGTAATGACAAAATACGCTCATTTTTAAAGCAACTAATTTATTTGAAGTAAAGCAACTAGCAAATAACTATATTTGCTATTTTTGATATAAAGGGTATACTATTCTACATATTTGAAGACAATAACTTTATATAAATGATACAAAAAGTCGATACTGTTACGACGTTGTTACTTTGAAAAACGTAACGGTACAGAACCGTTACGTAGTAAAACGTAACGGTACAGAACCGTTACGTAGTAAAACGTAACGGTACAGACTGTAACGGAGTGGACATTTTTTACAGTTTAGACCCTTTCGTAGCGTCGACCACGTGTTTGGTAATTAGTTTGAACATCAGTAGTTATCTGTTCAAAGGCATGTATCCATTTCACAACAACTTTTATCCGATATGAAATTTAAAAAAGACATAAGGAAGGAACGGTAAAGACAGAGTTTGGATTCCCCAAAGCGTTTATATCTCTTATCAGAGCCGAGACACCAGTTTGGGAGACTATCACGCTACTTCTAAGTCAGCCATGTTGTTTACAAAGAATGATTCAAAAGTTATATACGAGGGAAATTTCTAAAACGGCTGCCGTTCTGGAAAAAATCCGGATTTTTCTATCCGTAACGGTACAGACATTGAAAACCATGGACATGGATTTGATGCTATCTATGGATAAATTCAAAAACGTTTTTCTTATAAAGTTATTTTGAAACAGAAACTTTATCTGTTGATTAATCATTCAGTGTATCAAATATTAAAAACTAGTCAGTGATTTTTGCAAAAAACACTGAAGAGAGAATCGTACCTAGCCAGCGGACATTTTACCGTTACGATAAATATATAGTAACCACATATGGCACAACATTTTTTTTAATATTAAAGAACATTTTTTAACTGTTTTATCATTTAACAAATTTAACATCTTCTTCGATTGATTAACACAAAAAGTTCAGTCCTACATGTGATATTTTTAAACCTTTTTTGCCTCGAACAGAAATTGTCCCGAAGTTGGAGAATTACCCATATATATTACTGCTATAGTTGCAGTAATTACCAGGCATTGACTTCTGCAATGGATTAGTACCATTCTTTTTCTGGACAAATTAATGTATATATCCTCTCTCTCTCTCATACAACTTCTTGTGGGTCTGTGGTGGATAGATATTACATTATCATAATTTTTTCATTGTGAAACATGTGACATATTCATTAGTTCAGAAGTATTTTTGGTTTGGTTTGCATAATAAACATTCTTTTTTTAAAGTATCATTCAATGATTTGATTCATGGTTTAGATTCCTCACTACCTAGGGTTTTTATCTTTTAACTTGTATATAAATTATACTATGCAGAAATTTCCTTTACTGTTCAATTTTGTCTTAGTGGAATTTACCTTAGTTTCCATGGCTATTGTTTATAAATAGATAGTATGCCAAAATATTGGGAAGAAGTATGGTATTTAAAATGATTCAAAGATCAGAAGTTTATTTTGCTGTTCCCTTCACTTTCAATTAACTTTCTTCCAGACTCTGCTTGTGTAGAAATTAAAAAATAATATACTGACCCTCTATTTTAAACTCACCTGGATCTTATGCCTTACTGCAGCATCCATCAGCAGTTTCTATAACTCCTCCATTATCACTGTTTGGAAATTGACCAAATTTGACTGGAAGCATCTTTAGATGGTTGGGATCCAAAATTGTACAAATGGTGGGGCCGACTACCCAAGAGGTAGGGCCAAAAGGGGTCAATTTGGCTATAATACTATAAAAGACTTCTTCTTAAGAACTAAGCACTGGATATTAATCATTATATTGGTTTGTAGTATTTATTGGAGTTGGGCATTCCAAGTTTTACCAATAGTAGAGGAGTGATCTGATCTTTCTACAGATTCTGGATTCTGAGGGGCAAGGCCAAAAGGTTTATCCAGCTACCGGGGGTATATTGGTTTAGTTGACTTCTTCTCTGAAACTAAGCTATGGATTATACCAATCTGATTAAAACACAGATCCTCACTATTAATATTGTGTGTAGGACAGCGACCAGTAGATGGTCATTTGCAAATGATCTTTATTATTTCCATATGTAGGAAATGAACAGCCAATCAAAATGCTCCTTGTAAACAGTGTTTTGGTAGACAAACAAAAATAGAAGCTGATTGAAGCGAAGAAGAGGAAATCATTCAGTGCGTTATATAACAATTTGATTAGTATATTTTGTGATAATTTCTTTACCTTCAGTGGTTATTTCTTTTTGGACAAATGAAAAAATACAAATCAAACAGATAATGTCTTAAAAAAGAATGCACGCCTTGGCGTAGAGACCACTGAACTGGGAGCCACCGTTTTTATATACAGTCATTCAGAGTTCTCGCTTCTTTACACTGGACTAACGACAAGTGTAGAAACAAATCGAAGTTAGCTTTTCACTTTCAGAATCTGGTAAGCAGCGATTTGATTGGTGATACAAAGGTCATCTGCACTGACCTTCTATTGGTCGCTGTCAGATCCTACACACGATAGTAATAGTGAGGATCTGTATTTTAATCAGATTGTGGAATATACCAACCATGTTTTACTGGTAACATCCAGCGAGGCCAACATTTGTAATAGCCTATATAAGGGGTATTGCTTAAGGCATCTTCTCTGGAAATGAGAGAAACCAGTAGATATCAATACTATTTATGCCCCTGCCATGAAATAGTGGGGGGGGGCCATATAGTGTTACCCAGGTCCTTCCCGTCCCTTCCCATGGTAATGTAACCAGCTTATTTAAATAACTACTGATCCGATTGTCACCAAACTTTGCATGCATAATAAGCATGAAGA
Source organism: Mimachlamys varia (assembly GCA_947623455.1). NCBI lineage: Eukaryota > Metazoa > Mollusca > Bivalvia > Pectinida > Pectinidae > Mimachlamys > Mimachlamys varia. Next base: position 24,841,693 of record OX392545.1, read on the forward strand.
ACTAATTTCATATGGGGAAGGGGCTTTTATGTCTCAACAGACATGTCTAGTTTGTTGTAGGCATCCCTATGCATGATTGCTTAGATAAACTGATACAGATAAACAGCTTTTTCAAATCTAAATAGAAACATGTAGTAACGCTGTAACAGTATTGATAAGGAGAGACATTTAATTGTATCCTGTAAATATAACTTGCTTGCTGCATGTTCTGTCTGCTCTCCACACACGCTTACAGTAAGCATTCTGTGTAAGGAAACTGCACTTGCTCCATGTGTACAAAAATTGTTAACATGTCAAGTTTTTGAGAATTTTTAGAACCCTATTTTACAGCAACATAATATCAGAGGCATCTGGAAAAAGAATTTTAAAAAAGCTTGTTACAATAAAACATTTGCTCTGTCAAATTTACTCTCCACTGGTAAAACCTATTCCTTGACACTCCAGCAAATATTATGCTCACATCCTTAACGATCCAGGGGTACGCTCACTTTCGCTCTCTACACTGCTGGAATATGTCATAACCAAATAAAAGGCTAAGTGTGCACCATTTTGTTGATGAAACAAGAAATGTACATCAAAGAATCTGATCGTCATGTAATGGTAAAAAATTGACAGGCTTGACATGCAAGGTCTGGTGTCACGCCTCTGTATCTTTAAGGACAGATACTTGCCGAAGACCAATCAATCAGCAATCTTGTGCCTTCAGTTTTGCTGTGACATAATTCAAGGGTGCGGAGAGCGAAAGTGAGTGTTACCCTTGGAGAATTGAGGATGTGAGCGTGACCTGTTAAGTATCGGAAATGATAAAATCTATAACTTTGGCCTTAACATGTAATTTACATAAAAGGGTAAGCATTGTACTAAAATTTACTGTCATGTAATGTCATCCTGGTAAAATACTAGGGAGAATTTCTCTTTAGCTCAATTGGTATAGCATATAACTATTGTAGTAAACAGAAGACCCCAGTTCGACTTCTAGCACAAGTATTGAGAAAAATAATGACTACTGTTGCAATAAATTCAGCCTTATTGCTCAGGACAAAAAGCAAACTGCAGCAAATATTTTCCAGTATTCAGTATGTTTCTGTCAAACACTAACACACCTTTTATTAAAGCTGCGAGAGGAACATTCCCTTATTTTGATAAAAATGTTCATATGTTGAAACTCCTTTATTCAAATCAGAATTTTTCAAACTCAAAATCTAGATTCTGTGGTCAAATGATCAAGCAACTACAGGATGTGTGTAATGCTTATAATAGGTGTGTTTTAATCAAAGGAATGCACTTGAGTTAGTTTCACATTTAAAGCACTTTTTCTCTCATTGAAAATGCCATATGAGGGAGATCAAAACCCTGCAAGTAGTTAGTGCTGTATATTATTTACTCTGATCACTGTTGCATAAAAACATAAATATGATGGGAAGGGACATTTTGTTAATTAATTGATGTTGTATGGAAGAGTGAATTCAATACCTACGTACATTTGTATATTAGGTTATTGCATCAGGGTTTGCGTTGAAGCCGTCCCTATATCTTTTTCAAGCATAGAAACTGAAAAGGACCCCACTAATTTTCAGGATTCACATTAAAACTTTGCAGAAGGACCCCATTTATTCTGGAAAGGACACCATTTATAAAATACCCAGCGCAAACCCTGCTGCATGCTTTGGCTTTCTCTCTGCAGCCATCCAATGATATATCTTGATTACCGATCCAGTATTATGTTGAGTTTCCAAGTAAAATGTGTGGTTAATTGAGCTGTAAATTATCTTTTGCAATAAGTTGTATTTTGTTGTGTTGAAATTGAGCTTCTATATATAGGTTTTATCTGCAATAAAGTTATACATTTCAAAAATTTCTTCTTTTATTTGTTATGTATACTTTTTGTATTCATACATGTACCATATTTAATGTATTTTGGAAGAGAGATATTCTACTAGAATTATCAGATGTATTATGTTACACACAGACCATGTGCTTGGCTCAAACCTAAGAAAGTCACTACCCGGTACTTACTGGTTAAGTTTTTGAATCTATACATTTGTAAATAAATCCAAACATGCCTTTATTTTCTAGCAAAGAAGAGAGCTGACAGAAAAGAATAGGACTGATGGATGCACTTAGGTCTGATGGATGTGCTTGGTGATGCTAAGCTTAAAGCAGTTTGAATTATGAAATGATAAATGGATCGTCACGATACCAAGATCTGCATTTTGGTGCCTCGAGAACATATCAACAGTGACAAACCAAATTGTGACTAGATCGATGAAATGGCTGGCAATAACACAGCGCCGAGGTACCTGGTGTTCTGTGAGAACTTGTCGGAAGAATCAGCTAACAACTGTTCTATAGTACTATACATAGATGATCTCCATCATCGGAAAACCGAGGGTGCACTTCTCTATCATTTGTATCCTGTGGGCTAAAACAGGCAGGTAATCTCGTTTCCCTGAATAGACTTCTATTTGGAGATTTCAACCAATTAGAATAGTCGTTTCTCGTGGCACTGCATTGGATAATTTTACCTTCGTATATTTCTGTAGACATGACACTAATGTCAATGTCTGGTAGGACTTATTGTCACTTTTGTTGTAAAAACATACCTGTACACAACCAACAGGTTTTCTTGACAGGTGATGCCGCTGCCGTGTTGGATTGTATCGTATAGCTTCAAACAGGATATCCCTACTGGATGTAGCCACGGATGAGAGAAACAATATTATTGGCTACTATTTCAGTACAAAAAACGAGATTACCCGTCTGTTTTAGCCCATGGTATACAAACGATACAGAAGTGTACTTAGGGTTTCTGGCGATGACTTGATCTAATGTTATGGCAAATCAGGGAACTACTTCTTACCACATTCCTGATAGCCTTACACGGCTAATTCGCATCTCAGGGAATCAGACTTTTATGTGAAACAGCACCTAATGTGGTATCTCTCAACACCAAAGGAAACCAAGTGTTGGAGAATCTCGAGATTTACAGCCTTCTATAGATCTTAAAGGCCCAATATAGGTAAATTTTGGAATATTTTCGGGATTCTGAAAAAAAAACCCAGTAGATATCCATGCAAAAATAAGCCTCAAACGGTGTAAACCTGAGCGGTAACTAACAAGAAACTCTTGACAGAAAAATCCAAAGAATTGAAAATAATTCAGGTGGGGCCCATTTCAACAAGCCGGAGTTAGTAGACAGTTCAAAATGGATGCGTGTTTACAAATACCAAGTTTCAACTGCTGCTGTACCGGTAGCCGCGTAAGAATTCATCTTCAATATTGCTGATATCAGCTTATCTTAACAAAAATTATAAATATAATCAGTTATTAGCCTTGATTTTATCTTCAAGTTTTGCCGAAAGTTACGTACATTGGGCCTTTAAAACAACAGCCAGTGAGTTACTGTAAACATATATATAGTTGAGCGGTTATCTTATTTCAGCGGGGTTTTCTTGCCCTGAAAGCATTCACTTACATTATATTTGCGCTCATAAGTTTCAGAATATTGCTATAACAAGTATTGTTGGTGCACCAATTCATCAGTTTGAATTTAATTATGCACTAAAATTTGAGTAGGCCGAAAGAAGTATGTGTACAGTATGTACAGCAGCAGCGGAAGTCAAGGGGGATTTGTTAATAATGACGAGGGGTCTCTACAACGTAGATCCAAGTATGTCTCACAACAGCCAATAAGGATCTGATGCTAGGTTGGAACACTTTCAAAGTACCTAACTTGCTGATGAACTTGGGTATACATCACTTATTATTATAGAAGCAATAAACTTTGGATACTACAGTTCAAAATATAGAATTGATTAAGTGCCGACACCTGGCCCCAGGATCATGATGCAATCTAACTTTGAGGTTTTGGTTAGCCAATTACATACGATGTCACTTTTTATGACATTATTTGTGATTGGGTATGGGTTCAATCTTATTAAAATATAAGATCCTTGTTCTCACTTCGTTTTACAAGGATCTGACAACATCCCATAAGAGGTCACATTCAGATGACCTTTGTCACCTCTTTACTTAACACTAAAATGATTTTCCAATGACCTGTCATCTTGCAGCAAGCCATTTCGTCACATTATTCCACATGAACTTTTTGGTGACAAAATGACTAAATGGACAAATGCGATTAGGCAAGCTTTGTCGCCTCAAAATGCAAAAGATCATCGGGACGTGACCCCCTACGGGATTTTCTCAGATCTTAACGCAGCAGAGAGAAGTTTACTGAATGGTGCGGAGATCAAGATAAGATTTTAATCAGATTGGTTAAGTGTTATATATTCAGGTATATGAGAGGTGGATACTGCCTTACTCGGGCAAGCTTCCATTGATGCGTTATAACCTTGGGACCCACTCACTATAGTTGAGCTATGGTGAGCGTGGTCAAAACTTGGATGGATGATCACACGTGACTTAATTCAAATTTACTAGACTCGAGACTTTTTCATGATCCTGGGGCCTGTACATTATCTGGAGATTAATTCAACCCAGGGTATTAAAAATAAAAGACATTTGAAAGTTGTAATATTTCTTGCTGAGATACATATATTACACCAGTGTGTCAAAGCTAGCAATATGAAATATGTATTAATACTATTTGACAGTCATATATATGGATGTTATGGAATTTGAAAAGATGTGGTGAAAAATTGAACTTTCTATATGTAACTGTGTTCACAACATGTGTTCTTTACATTCATATATAGGCATGATTTTATTGGACCACGAGTAGTGGGTCATATTGTTGAAAGGTTTTACAATAAAGTGCTCATAGTACAATCTACTTTATCAGTCTGTTATTGATCACAAATCTGAAAGCTTTTTAGCATACCTTTCGCAAAAAGCCCAGCCAAACTGACTATAAAGTTGTCTCTGAAACACATCATTCGTGAACTTGATATTAATCGACAACAGTCTGGGATGTTAGCCACTAGTCCTATGCCCACGACTAGTAAATTTTGGTTTGGACTAGTGGAAATTTCTTGAATTTCAATACATTTGTTATAATAAACACTGCAATTTTGCTTGTCCAGACTAGTGCTTGAAAATGTTAATGTCACAGACTGCGACAAACATTTCAGCACCTTTGTTAGGCCACCTGAGCTTTGCTTAAGAGACGTACCTTTTCTTATCACTTTCCATAGATCTGTCATCAGATCATAAACATTTTAATTTTCTGACCTCTTCTCAAAAACGAGATTAAAGGAATTCTTTCAAACTTGGTCAGTTCCATTCTTGGCAGATATTGTAAAATATTTTCTCACATAACTGACCCGTTCAGTCATGTCATAAATATGGTATTTTACACATGTGATATGTCAAAACTATGGTTGTTCAAAGTAGAATTTTTTCCTTTCTGATAGAGAATGAAATTTAGAGTTTTAGTTCTTTTTCTCATAAATGTAAGTTATGTGATAAATAGAATCTTACACCAGTGTCAATGTAATATGGAATTTATTAACACTCGTTAAATATTTTCCATATCACATACCAATATTTCAAAGAGGATCTTCTCCAGAAGTACTGCAGTGAGTTTGATCCATTCTCCCTTTGGGAGGAGGTAAAGTTTACTTTATTTGGTATAGGGAACAATAACACAAAAGGTATCAAATTTCAGCGATTTGGTCAGCATCTGACCTATTCTGGGGTTACCAAATTCAGTTGGCATTCACAAGACTATAAATGCCATTGACTGATTGGTGATGTCATCATTACGATATTGGATACCAATGACCATCCCCGGGCGATTGCTTTTCTATTAAATGAACAACCATATCTGATACATTATTTGAGCTAAATGAACATTCTGAAAATAATAGATATAGGTATTGAACTTCTTTTAGTTGATATTCAAAGGCAAAACAAAAACCTGTTTATATGAACTTGTTACCACGGCAACCTATATTTGTGGTAAAAAATTGATGTCGTTTTGTTAGGGTTTTAGTATTCATATTGAGAAAAATTCATCAGAAATTGATATGTAGTCCATTGCCAGCAGGTACTGTGGCTAATTGGTATTAAAGTGATCGTTTGTCTGAGAGTTTGGAGGTCCTGGTTTAACTGGCCATGCATTTATGTGTGTGCTTAGCAAGTGGGTATCTGAATATGGGTCATCAACAGCAGACTTTGGAGGGAATTTAGCAGAACTCGAAAGGGTTGCTTGCCGGTGACAAAGTCAGCTTACCGTAATTGGTTCGAGATTAAAAGAGTTCAGGGATCCTAGGTAAAATCCATTTTTTAAGCTCCAGGTATGAAACTCCACTTTATATATGTATTTGGGCCAACAAATTGTTGACAAAAAAATACAACTCGAGGTAAAATTTGAATTTCGAAAAGTGTGCTGGACAGGAAAGGTACAGAAGAGTTATTGTTTATATGGTCTTTACCAGCATATCAAGTAACTTCAATTAGTTAAGTACATCGCAAACTAACAATGCAGTTTAAGAGACTCAATCACATTTGAAAACAAAGTAAGCAGGAGCTCTCACATCATTATGTAGCACTTGTATATTAACCAGGTATACAGCATACAACTTCCATTACTTCAGGTTCTTAATTACATCATGTGACATTTCAGTGCTGATACATATCAATCAACACCAGCTGAATTCATGCAATTACACTGATATCAATATCATACAATTTAACAGATCGAATCCCAAGTGGGGCAGTTACCAGGTACTGACTGTAGGTCGATGGTTTTTCTCCAGGTACTCCGGCTTTACTCCACCTCCAAAACCTGGCGCGTCCTTAAATGACCCCGGATGTTAACAACTTAACAAAGAAAAAGCGTGGGAATAAAACAATTTTATTTGATATACTCAACAAAATAACATCAAAATAATAAATAATAATTTATAGAGGAATAAATAAAACTTATAAAACATATAATATTTATGAAGACATCTGCTGAGATAAAATATGTCCAAAAACTGTCTACTAAAGACATTCTTGGGAAGCTGACTCATTGCTATAGAATGTCCATGATCTTAAGATTTACTGCACCTTTCATTTCCATTAAAAAAAATCTTTATCAGTTAAGAAATGTTGCCTTTGTTGGACACCACTAGAGTCTACTTGATGTCACACAGGGCGGCTACTCCGCGGAGGATCCAGTGGTCTGGGTTTTGGTTGGTCTTCAGTACTATAAATGTGATGTAGGTGAGGTCTGTACGGTTAGGTTTCTTGTAGACAGGACACTGATACAGGCGCGGGTCTTTGGGTGCAGTAGAGTTAATGGCAAACATGTGGACGACTGGCAGAGCGGTGAACAGTACTTTGGGTGTCGATTCACAAAGACGACTGTTCCTCCTATCCCATGCGGCACCATCCAGGAAAAGGCCATAAACATACACTCCCTCCTGTGGATCAGAATTAATTCTTTTAAACGTACTTGTACCATATACTAGTACATAATAAGGAAAACAACATGTTTCTGTTTATTTATACAGTAAAACCTCGCTTACTCGAATACCCTTCAATCCTCGAACACATCTTTTGGTCCCAACTAAGTTTCAACATAGTCAACCAACCTCAGGTTACTCGAATACCATGTATTCCTCGAACTATTGATCAGGTCTCCAAGAGTTTGAGCAAGTGGGGTTTTACTGTACTTGTCAGATCATAGACGCATGTCACTTTGGAGTTTGGATGGCATTTTCAATATTGTAATAAGTACACAAAATAATTCTTTCTGTTATGGCTGAAGTAGGAAGGTTTATACCAAACAAATATCAAGCAGATATTTTTATTTAAGGATTTGAGGAATATAAAGCTGGCTTACTGGTGGTGCTGACGTGATGTCCTCTTTGCTCTGTCTGATGACTTCGTTGTGGAGCGTGACAGAGTCGAGGGCCCAGCCTTTGTGTGCCCGGGTCACCTCCTGTCTCATAGCTGTCAGGAAACCTGCCAACAATCAACTTCAAATGTTTCTAACACAACACATTTTAAAATCTACAAACATAATCCGTTAAGACTTTCTGTCTTACAACACAAAACAGAGTGACAGCCCATGGAGGAAAAAAGATTTTCCAAAGCTCACATAACATTTGATGATGTTGGACATAAAAGTGACCAGTTGACCTCAATAATACAGGAAATGGAACTTTATTACCGTATTTGCCATAATAAGGATCCCTCTCCATATAAGTGCCCATTCTGTGTAGGTGTATCAAAATTATATAAGTGCCTCTTTTAAACATAACAACTATAAATGATTCTAAGTAACGATGCAAAAAAACCATCATTTCACATCATGAGTACTACCCGATCTGGTCAATACATCATATACATATCAACTTTATTAAAACAACATTTTTCATGAAGATCCTAGTTTTGTTATCCTATTAAACGCCCTCTTTGGAACCAATTTTTTAAGGTGCCCTGGGTGCTAATTACGGAAAATACGAATTTGATGATGAACCTCATAAGAATTTTCACTGTCAAAATCATCTGACAGACAGGGTGATTCCAGTATACCCCCCACCCTCTACCTTTTTTGCAGGGGTTTAATAATCATATGGACTTGACAATATTCTATTGCAAATATTAACAAAAGCATAGTCACAAACAAAACTTTTTGCCCAACTCTGTCAGGCCATTTACCTTGTGGGTTGAAGAACCCTGTCATCCAGAATACATCAGGCCGCCCTACAAACACCCAGGCGTGGAACTGTTCATTCCTCTCTAGTAACTCTGTAAACCAGAACCCCAGAGTCGACGACTCCCACGAAATCTTCCTCCATAGGCTAGGCACTCGTGCATCAAACATGTTATCCAGGGCATCACGCAGGTTCTGTAAAGAGTAGCAGTTTTACATTGAAACTGGAAATGCCTGTGAGACAAAAATGCTCCCTTCCCCCTTATGAAATTAGATCGGATCAGTTGTTATTTAAATAAGCTGGTTACATTACCATGGGACAGGACAGGACTCGCATGGGTAACACTATATGACAACCCCCCTCCCATTTCATTGCGGGGCATAATAAAGTGATTTGGAGCTGTCAAGATCCAAGATGGCTGTCCAGCCATTTCATTTTTCTAACCTGCCTCAAAATGGAACATGCACAACTGTCACCAAAGATGAACTGTCAAAAATTTGAATTCCGTGTTTGGAGAACATTTGGATTTTCCAATATGTCTCAAAATGAAATGCAACAATTTAAACCTTTGGGAACCAATAAATATAAAATTTGAGAAGTATCCAACTTGTACTTGTCTTAGGCCTTTGGGTTTGTGAGAAGTTGACTCTTCTGACCTTAAACGTGAGAAGTTGACTCTTCTGACCTTAAATGTGGTTGACGTCAAGGCTACTCATTTGAACAAACTTGGCAGCCATTCATCCCAGTGTGCTACTGATAGCAGTGTGCTATCATCACTCTTTGCCTTTCGGTTAGTGAGAAAAACTCCTTTAAAATCAAAACGTTGAGACTCAGGTGAGTCAACAAAATTGATCAACACAAGCTGTTAACAAGAATTCCACGGAAGTGGATGTGTCGCCTGCGCAGCTAGTTGGGAGATAGTTTTTAGGAGCTATCTAGGCCAAAAAAAATTAATTTCTTGTTTCTCAGGCCCGCCCGCATCAATATGAACCCCCTGCACCACTCACTTTTTATTGAAATCAAAAAAATAAAAACGTCCGCACCGAAAAAAATTCTGTCGTTGGTTCCCGCATTATCCGGAATCTTGGCCGATCCGTGTTTTAGAATCTCCCAAATCAGATCATTGAAACGTTTGTTTTTTTCGTGCTTGATTTATTTGCAGTCGGCACATGGTTCGCCATGATTTCCGTTCAGCTATCTTGCTAGGGGAATGTTTTATTACCGTGGACGATCTTATCGAATTATAGTGACAGTTGTTCGTTTGGAGAATTGTACAAGGGCTTAAGGGACGGATCAATTGGCCCAGATGACTGGAGCTTCCCCCCCAAATTTGCCGACCATGACGTGTCGGCAAGCATCGGAAAAAAGAAATTGGATAGTTTTGACAAAGTTTTAATGTCCACAGGGGTAAGTGAAGCAACCAAACTATTTGGCCATTATGTGAGAATTTCGTTACACGAGGTACAACGGTCATCGTCATCTACATGTATAAACAATGCCAAACCTGAGACGGATCCGGGATGTAAAAATGAAAACGAAACTGGTGAGAAAAAACGGAACGCGTTTCAAGTGCTAGTAGATGCTGGTAGAAAGCTAACATTACCGACAATGTATAATACAGACAATAAAATCCGAAACGGTAAACATATCCAATTCAACAAGTTTGTGTTGAATTGGAGCGAACAGTCACTTTTAACCAGGCTATTGTCAATGTACCACTACTCGTGTGGAAGCATCTTGCAGGAACTGCAACCAGAAGATGCATCAAAAGCACCGAGAATCAATGCATTGTTAAAGAAAATATATGTCAGGAGTAACATCACATGTGATACTCCTATTGAAGTCCCCTATTTCAGCTCGAAGTGCTTTTCCCCTGTGTGTTTCCATTGTGGCTCTGACACAGACCTGGTATTCAACGAGAGCCAGTATCCAATGTGTAAAATCTGTGACAGCAGAGATAACAAGGCACTTAAAAGAAAAAGAAATGTTTGGGAGGAAAGAAAGGGAGCAAAAAAGACCAAAAAAACATGGTGATTTCCTGAACACTGGTTAAATCTTGTTGTGTCGACAACATCAATTGTTTTTCAATTGTTTTTCAAGAAGAAAACCATGTCAATTTAATACCAGAAAATAAAGACTTGGATTTAAGAATACAATTTTTCATTATTCATTTTTTGCACTTAACAAGTGACACAATTTCAAATCACATATTAAATACGTGTATATGTATTTTTATGTGTAACAGAAAAAAATAAAAAAGTCCCTCCCTCATCACATTTTTAGGGGGTAAAAAAAAAAAGGCCTCCCTCCCTCATCTTTTTTTGGAAAAATGTGCCTGAGAAACAAGACATTAATTTTGTTTGGCCCTATGGATATGCATTGTATCAGTTCCAAGTGGAATAGAAACAGTGACCTTGACCTTTGATCCTGAACAACAATCCCAAGCGAGCACGTTTGGTAAGGAAGCACTGTATGAAGTTTGAGTTTGATTGGCCCAGGAAAAGTGATTTTCTATTTATAGTAACAGTGACCTTGACCTTTGACCCTGAAAAGCAATCCCAAGCTTGCACTTTTGGTAAGGAAGCACTGTATGAAGTTTGAGTTTGATTGGCCCAAGGAAACTCAGGTTATTGCACAGAAACAGAATTTCTATTAATAGCAACAGTGAACTTGACCTTTGACTCTGAAAAGCAATCCTTAGCGAGCACTTTTGGTAAGGAAGCACTGTATGAAGTTTGAGTTTGATTGAATTAAGGAAACTGAAGTTATCGCACGAAACAGAATTTCTATTTATAGCAACTGTGACCTTGACCTTTAACCTTCGACCCTGAAAAGCAATCCCAAGAGAGCACTTTTGTTTAGGAAGCACTGTATGAAGTTTGAGTTTGATTGGCGACACAAAAACAGCAAAAACAGCCTATCATGGAAAAGTGAGCCAAATATTTCTATAAGTCGCCCACATATTTTGAAGCAGAACCCATTGACAATCCCCAAGAACAGGAGCTGTACAAGAGGCACAAAACACAATGGTCCAACACACTAAGACAGGTAGGTCGTGTAAGTTTACCTCACTCATGATGATGGTTCCATCAATGGCAAGCCTCAGGTCTGTCAGTGTGACTCGAACTTCATGGATGACTCTCTGCATGCGGTCAATTTCCTGCTTCAAGAAGATATTGAGGGGCTGGAGGTGTCCATAGCGCCTCAGCCGTTCACGCACCTGTACACAGAGTGTTGCCAATGTTTAGGAGTACACACAGAAATCTCTTGCACACCTTAAAAGTCTATCAAATACAAATATCAGTTGGTGCATCCATTACTGGACATGAACAGATTTAAATCCAGACTATGATAAGCATGCATGTTTTATCTCAAGTATTGACACAATCCCAAAGGAATCTATGCCTTCATGTAATTGATACTTGTAAAAATAGTTTCTCATAATCTTTATTTTAAAGCTAAAATTCCAAGTTTGTATTCATTATGCACATTAAGACAGCAATGTCTGATAAAGGATATGTGTTCATGTTTAAAATCTTCACAAACCGAACATGATTTCTTAATATGAGATTAAAAGTCAATTGTCAGGTTTCAATGAAATCTTTGGGGAAACTGTAGCTTTTCTCTTGTTCAAAATCAGTTTGCATTTGGCAAAGTTACTGCATTTTTAATAGCACTAACACTGTATAGGTCATTAGTGCTGATAAAAGGTATACAAAACAAGTTTAAGTAAGTAAATGACATCACACAAATGAAAAGGTAAAAGTAGCTTTAGTCTGCTTTGAAGAGAAAATACTTGGGATTTGTTACAAGATAATAAACCTGATAAACCTATACAGCTAGATACCAACCTCATGAGGTAAATAGTTTTCTGGGAGTTTACTGAGCATGTCGGAGGCCATCTTGTATACAATGCTCTCCCTGGTCTCGCCGGCTCCGCCACCGCTGTCCTTGGGTTGGATACTCATCATTGTCTCCAGTACTGAAGTACTCAGGTTAGTCTGGTACCTAAACAGTCACCACCAAAATCATTGGGGCAGTGTTGTGTGTAAGGTGTATCACTATCATTGAACAGGTTTATGGGGTATGGCTATCCTAGAACAAGTCATATGGTCACCTTATCTTGATCAAGTAAAAACAGTGTGATAACTAGTATGACAACACAAAAAGGCATTGTGATGTCTACTCATATCTGGAGTTCTTGCAGTAAAAGGTACCATATTACGGTTGATTTAAGCAAATTATCTAATAGTTGTAATTGCAATTCCCTCCAAATAACACCTTGTTGTATAGTCTGGAGTTGAATACATGATATTATTCTAACACAACAGACAAATCTAGCAAGAGAGAATCACCATAGCATACTTTACATAAGTCCCATTAACCATTGTGCATAAACCTCTCATTACAGAGTAAGGTGTCTGCAAGACTCTTTTAGTAATTTTGACCCTTATAATTTTGGAGGCTATAGATAAAGTGAGAAACATACCACGGAGTTCGCTATTAAATGAAAAAACAGTAACCAAAGATGAAAATTCTATACCGTTATAAATTTACATCTAATTTGAATATTTAATAACAACACCGATTGTAGAGTAATTTTTAAACAGTGAACTGATGTTGCATGATTTCATTTTAAAGCTATTCACCCCTACAGTCACGTTTGAACCTTCCCATATCAAAGATTTGGTGACAAGACCAGACTGAAACTGTAGGGTGAACAAGTTAAAGTATGGATGACAAGTTAAGGCAATCAGGATTATCATGATGACAATTTGTACATTATTTACAGGAACAGCAAAAGTTAATGAAACCATGATGGTCGTTGCAACAAATTTGTGATTTGATGTGTCGTACGTGATGTCTGCGTTGGTGTGAAGGCCCAGGGCCTCTGGCGAGTCCACCAATGGTAAGTTTTCTATAAAAGCCATGGTGTCATCAATGCTCTTCACTTTAGGGATCTTGTAGCCGATATAGAACTGGAAACTGTCGAGGAACATGAAATCTCCAAACCACACCTACAATCAGGAATAACAATGTGTAGTTAGTAAGGTCAGTGATTAGTGGTATGGAAACTGGATTTTATGTCTGACAAGTTTGTAGATCTGCGCCATCAAAACTTACAGCCAGAAGTAATAAGGATATAAAGAAAGAATGCCATATATAAAGCCATGAACTTGGTTCACTTCACTTCTGACAATAGTTACAGCCTAGTAACAAAACCAGTCAGGTCATACACAGTTGAACAACTAGGTACCCATACAATTCGGACTACAAGGCATGTGCCATTTTCACCAGTCATTTGTAAAAGTATTGGGTGTTAACACTTACATGTTGTGCAGTATTACTTTATCATGACTTGTAATCCGTAACGTAGATGTGTGGTTGTTATCATCGGCGCCATATTTGTTTACATGGGGTATTCCCAGGTATTCCCGGTACGGGATTCCCTTCCGGTTTGCATATTTCAGCAGTTCTGATTGGCTAATAGTTTAAGAAGATATTTACCTTACCTGTGCAGTTTTGTACGCTAAGTCATGGTCCTGTATTGAGTCCACTTAGCAGGTTGCACGTGAATTTCCAGGCATACAATTAAATTTAGCTATATAGCTGGGTGTTTCGTTTCGATAAGTTGGTCTGGCAAACGCTTTCATGTAGCTGGCCAGCTCACCTTCTTCGTCTATATAGGTATGTAGATTTTCGGACTTAGACCTCCAAATTACTCTGGGATGGGTGGTAGTTAGCCCTTGTAGGCATATAGTCATAAGTAAATATATCTATATATATTGGTAGTCGATCCTGATGGGTGGTTATTTAACATAGTTCGTGTATATTCCCCAGGGAGGGACACGGGGTGGTCATTTTTGAGGTTATTGTTTAGTGTTGAGTTATAATGGCGCCGACGTACATTGTAATATGTTGAACACATCTGTCATTGTCGTATCATGTCTGTTGTAAATATTATCATCGTTGTTCCTATTGTACATAATAAATCTGTTGAACTTTACCAGCGTGTTGTAATTCATTGATCTGTAGCCAAGTCAAAAGCCGAGACAGAACCACAGAGTTGACGAATCGAAAATCACTATACGAGGAGAAAACTTTTACACATTTATATTCACGAATGCCATATAACCATCCAACTCTACACATTATATAGGTGACTTACTCTTCCAAAGGTATTGAGAAGACGCTTATCATAATCGTCCGTAACTCTGCCTCCGTACTGGACCTCTCCTAACATGTACCTCACCGTGGTCCATGAGATACCCTGTACAATCACACAAAACATACAAAATATTTATTAGGAATCAAGTCACTGTACACTATGGTGAAGGAATGAAAAAGAGGGGTGCCAATTTGGGCCTTAATTCTGCAGCCTATCAGTGATAAGGCTAAGCGGCATATAGTATTATATGGACAAAATAAGGTTAAAAGCTTTTTTGCTAAACTGAAGTAGCATGACTTTAAGCACACACTTCAAATCGTGCCCCTCTCAGACTCTTTTCCTTTGGCAGCTAGGTAAATCCTAAATTTACAGTGTAAAGAGTCATTTTGGCAAAGAAATATTCTAGACTAAATTTAGTCATCATCAATATCTAACTATTTTTTAAATACAAATTAAATCTTTCGTACCTTTTTCGGGTCTATGTCATCAAGATGGTTCTGAACAAATTGGACACTGGCTGTCCAATCAGATGAGTTGAATTCGTATGGAATGTTCCAACCTAGTGGTCCAAACTTTCTCCTTTCCTACAAATCATCAAGTGAAAAAAAAATGTATTTCCACTTTCTATACAAATCACTCATTTCATTAGAGCAAATCTTCGGTGTCTAATAGCCTACAAAATTTAGCTAAGGCACAAAAAATTTGTTTCTGTGACCTGAATGTGTGACATGGCAGTGCACTGGGGTACATTTTCGCGCGACAGGTTGAACCGGCACAGGAGGCACAGAAAGATTCCTGGATAACAAACGCATTTGAACCTAACCACAGACAGAGCTAAAAGTCCACAGTTTCGGAGGAGAAATTAATGATGTATCTATGAAATGCCATAATTTCAAGCATCCCTCCCTACATTATATAACGTATCTTTACATCTTCACATGTACTGACATTGTTTAACTCTTTCTGAACTCATGACGCCTTGAGACGTCATAAAAAAGGGCTCCCGTATCCTTCATGACGCCTTGAGACGTCAAGAAAAACGTGTGTGTAACTCGCTTGTTTGGCGTGTTTGTACAAAGGAGTTTACAGACGAAATTCATTTTTAACAAATAAAAAATATCATAAAGAAATTCAAAACATTCAAAATTACTTATAACAAGCATAACTATTTGTTATAATAGTCGTTTTCACAGAAAACGGCAGGTTTTTATCGAGTTCAGTCCGAGTTGTTTACACTGACAACAAAATGGCAGACAAAGATTTTACTTTCGATTTCAAGGCATTAATGACGGTAAAAACGACAAAAAAGTAGTACAAACGTTCACAAATATACCAAGGAGTACAAATTATCGTCAAAATAAAACAAGAATATGTTTTACGTGTTTTCGCAACGAAATAAAAGGGTTACGATGAAGTGATATTCCACACATGTGTGACACGGTGAACAGATAAACAGTTCGACTTCCTGTCATTCTACTGGACGTTTTCATCATGTATTCTCGTAGATATTTGATAAACATGTTTCTGCCGATTTCATACAATGCATTTCAACAAATAAATGACAACGTACCGGACATATAAGCACCAGACAGCCGTAAATCATCCTTTAATCGAAGCGGTAGCATTCCGCCATGTGCTATGAAAAGCGTCATGCGCAAAGGACGAACCGGTGATAACTTCTGGGTAGCGAGCGAGAAAATTTGAACGAGTACAGAAAGAGTTAAGAAATAAATAATGCAAACCAGCAATAGTCAGCAATTTAGTTTCTGCCAGGTTCATCTGGACCCCTCAAACCACACGTGCCAGATTTTCCAGAGGTCAGCCTCAGTCCAAATCTGTGCCTGGTGTTTTCACTCCAGGTTTGACTGGTTAAACTGGCTGCGTGAATGTACCCCTGGTTATAAAGGTTTTTTTACACATGTTTGGAGTCAGTTTGGAGTAACTAGTGTGTCAGCCTACCTGAACCACAGTGTGGAGGAAGGAGACCCCAAACAACATGGGCTTCCATTGCATCATGGTATTGATATCCAGATAGTCCTGTGTGATGCCTGCGTAGGTACGCTTCAGACCTGCCTTGATACCCTGTGGTGGTTCATTGGTGAACTTGATGGAAGACTGCAACAACAAACGGAGATTTACAGAAGCTGAGGCCAAACAAAGGATTCCATGAGCGATGATTGATTATACATTGGTAATTCATTATAATTGGGATCAGACTGTAATTATTACTCTTGTATTTTGCATGTATTACTTGAGTCTAATGCTGCCCCTCTTTCATGGATATTTATGAAACTTCACTTCTACGTTCTGTGTTAAATAAGAGTATCAGATATCTTGATTCAGCCAGACACAGAAGGGACACACATATGTACCCCTGGTACAGGTTTGTTTCCACTTCTACATGCATGTTCTAAACATTCTCTGCCACTCTAAGAGGTATCATATTTAGCAGCAAAGGATGTTTTAACAGATGGTGCTATGGTCCTTTAACACAGTGCTATAGATGACAAACTTAACAAAACCTGGTTGGCAATACCATTGCTGTTTTTGCAAGTTTGTTGTCAATAATAACGTGTGTAATAGGACATTAACAATATATGCTAAAATATGACGATATCGCAAAAAGAGAGGAAAGTTAATTTCTCTCTTCATTCAGCTTGATGTAAACCTTTGATAAGAAAAGATGTATGATTTATGAAGAAAGTATTGTGTGGAGATGTATAGAGTGTAATGTTGTGTAGATAATGTATAGAGTGGACCATTGTGTGGAGATGTATAGAGTGGACCATTGTGTGGAGATGTATAGTCTTACCTACATTTTACGCAGAAAGTGCGTAATTCCGTAATATTTCCACATTTATTCCGCATTTGAAAAATACACAGTTTTTACGCAAATGCGGAGTATTCAGAATAGTTAATTTACACAAATGCGTAAAAAGAATGGAAACTGCAACTGATAGGAATGCGGGAATATTGCGTATTTTGTTTACGCAATTGTGTGAATATTGCGGAGGGATTTTCCGCAAGAGAGTAATATTTCTACGCACTTGCGTGAAAATTGTCCACAATTTTTACGCATTTACCATCAAACTTACGCACAATATACGCATATGAAATAAAGATACAAACAATCATCTTTCATTTTCTGGCTTTATTTATGGAGGATGGTTTCAAAATGTCCGCCAGTTTCCTATTGATTAGGGGAACTTCCATCCCATATTGTTCTTGAATAATATCTGAAAAATATAATAAACACCATGCAATTAATAATCAATCTTGAATGACAATTTCAACAAATTGCATTGTCTGGATATTTGACATTAATCCTTCCAGCAGACAACAGTTTAATCATATATTTACTTTTATTTTGACCAAAAAAAATAAGGCTGCAACAATATATTGATTACAGAGATCCTAGAGGTAGTTGCTCAAACTGAAAGCTGTATTAATGTAACATAAAAGCTGCAATTCGCTTTATAATTTTCACACAAATGTGGCTCAAATTTATTTACTTAATTATCATAGGTACATTGTTGTTGAATTTTTCAGCTAAAAATATGTATAAGGATATATATCGCATGCATTACATCGTTCGAGCCCTAAAAAAAAAGAGCGAGAATCTATAGTACTTCTATTTCAAGAGAATAGCACTGCCAGACTTACCACACAGCATTTCTTTCCTTTCTTTATCGATAGCTGGTTTGTTTCCAAACCCAGTTGCTGACTTTCCCTCAACCTCCTCCGGGCGGAACATCAGCCTCAACAACAACTTAGTGGCTTTCCCAAAATTTTTTATGCCAGTTATTTTGCATTTCAGTTGTTCCTGAAAAGAATTACATTGAATTCAAAATTTCAGTTAACATATTTTAGATCATATTAAACAAATCAATTTTACAAGTGTATTTCTATTTTAAGCATATCATAATTTTTGTTGATTATTCAATATGAAAAATCAAAAATCAATATGTAGTGTGATGAGCTCTATAAAATACAGTGCTTTATAAATTCATAAGAATAAAGTTTTGAAAAATAATCCTTGGTTTCTCAGATTATAGCTTTAACAGTGATTACTAAACTGTGTTCACTGCTACCATGGTCCATTGCAATGAGATTTCTTTGCTTTCTCTAAAAGCAAGATCTCTATTTTACCCTCATTGCTCTGAGACACTTGGTTTTGTAATTAGTTCAAGAGAGGTAGCCACCAGCTTTTTCAAGGTGACCCTGCCTCAAAATGATGTCTGGTCACATCCACAGAGTGATAAACCCACATTGATAAATTTTAACAAATGGAAAGCAACAGATTCAACAGAACAAAATCATTTATATATATACTAACTTGTATCATTGAATTTAGACAGTTTCGGATCAACATACCTTGCTGTATCCATTGTGCAGGGGGCAGCTTTCATCTCCCATCTCCATGTTGGCATTGCTTATGGAATCACGTGGAGATTGAGCCTGAAGAGAAATTTTTAGTACTTTAAGGATCATAAAAAGTTTTGCGAAGTATTATGCCATAAATTCAGTGGATGTGCATTTAAATTTTACCTTTCAGTTTAATCATGAATGTTATGAAAAAAAAATGCAGTTTTAATAGCAGAACTTGTGCTTTGAAGTTGAATTAACAATTATGCCTGTTGAGATATATTCAAAAGTGAAATCTGCAATTAATTGCTGGTGAATTTAAATGGTTTTATATAAAATGAAGTACCATCCTTTTTCATTGCAAGACAAATAGCATTAAATGGCATTTCTAATGTCAGGACTTTCAAAATAGTATTGTCAGATGATAAAAATTCCGACTTGCTACCATTATCATTATATCCCTAGTGAAGTAAACACCATCTCTTGAGGTATGACAACTACTGGACCAGCACATTAAATGTAGTTTTGAAAAAAAGATTTACCTGTTTCAACACTTCAACATCATGTGTCAGCTGTGCAATTGTGTTCTTCATATCTTGTATTGTGTTGTGCAGGGAAAAACAGTGTCGACAGCAATTGCGGAATGGTCCGTGTTTGGTGCTAACTGGTGTGTTGTGTTCATTGTCAGGTGATCCATACAACAAAGAAAGACTGGTCCCAACCACTGAAGATGTGTGTTTTCTAGGTGTCATTTCGTCATGCAGGGAGGGATAGTTAGCAGAGGGTGAAAAAAACGATTGTGAATGTAAAGATGGATTGTAATTGTTAGGCGAGAAGGATGAATAGGGATCTTGGTTAAAATCAGAAATAGTATTGAACCGTGCAGGTGTAAATGTTGTAGTTGAGTAAGGAATGAAGGACTCGCAAACACTGGGGTGTGGAGGACGGACAGAGGACTCGCAAACACTGGGGTGTGGAGGACGGACAGAGGACTCACAAACACTGGGGTGTGGAGGACGGACAGAGGACTCGCAAACACTGGGGTGTGGAGGACGGACAGAGGACTCACAAACACTGGGGTGTGGAGGACGGACAGAAGACTCACAAACACTGGGGGGAGAAGGAAGGACAGAGGACTCACAAACACTGGGTTGTGGAGGACGGACAGAAGACTCACAAACACTGGGGTGTTGAGGACGGACAGAGGACTCACTAACACTGGGTTGTGGAGGACGGACAGAAGACTCACAAACACTGGGTTGTGGAGGACGAACAGAAGACTCACAAACACTGGGGTGTGGAGGACGGACAGAGGACTCACTAACACTGGGTTGTGGAGGACGGACAGAAGACTCACAAACACTGGGTTGTGGAGGACGAACAGAAGACTCACAAACACTGGGTTGTGGAGGACGGACAGAAGACTCACAAACACTGGGGTGTGGAGGACGGACAGAGGACTCACAAATACTGGGTTGTGGAGGACGGACAGAAGACTCACAAACACTGGGGTGTGGCGGACGGACAGAGGACTCGCTAACACTGGGGTGAGGAGGACAGACAGAGGACTGGCTAACACTTGGGTGACCGTGAGGAGGACAGAAAGAGGACTCACAAACACTGGGTTGGAAAGGACCAACAGAGGATTCACAGACACTGGTGTCGGAGATATTGACATCCACTTCTAATAGCTCCTTTTCCAAACGAGTTGCTTCCAAATTTCTGGCTAGGTGTTCCAACTGAAAAAAAAAAAAAACAATCAAATTTTATAACTAAGGATTTACACAAATTCTTCTGTAATGAAGTTAATCCAGATTCTCATCATTAAACAGGGCCCATGCTGGGTATTTTTATAAATGGGTCCTTTCCTAAATAAATTGGGTCCTTCTGTATAGTTTCAATGGGAATCCTGAAAATAAATGGGGTCCTTTTCAGTTTCTATGCTTCTATGCCCCCCCCCCCCCCCCCATTTCATTCATAGTGAGCATAAAATATTCTATGAAACTAAATAGTTTACCTTTTTGGACTTTCCATCAGCTGTATTATTTGGTTTGCTCTGTAAAGCAAGAAAAAATACCTGTAGCATTTCTTATTTAACCAGTAATGTAAATGTAGAGAATAATTTGCAGTATTTTCTTGGTCATTCTAACTCAAATGAAAGATCTTGGATGCAACAAATTTATATAGTTACTTTGTGTAATAAACTGGTAGTTAATTGACCCACACTGGGGTGCCACCACAAGCATTTATAATCATATACTGGATTGACAATTTAAAGGCATGCTGTCTTAAGATTAGTTTGCAATCATACTTATTGAACAAAAGATTTTTTAAGGGAATCCTACTGCAATGTTTTATTATACATGTACTTAGCACTTTTTTTTCTCTGTTGTACATAATAGATTTTAATTTAAAATACCTTTTTCTTGGTAATTTTGCTTTCAGAATCACATTGAGTTTTCCTCTTCGATCTCTCTTCAGTTTTTTTCTGAAATTGAAATAAATAAAAAAATTTTTTTTTTAAATTTGAAGACTTTTAAGCAGATGTTATGTAAATAATGAACATGTAAATCATGATCTTATTTATAAACATTAAAAAAATAGTCACTATAATTTACAAATCTTCAGATTTGTGGCAGAGGATCATGACTGCACAGTGCATAGTCCTTCAACAGATATTAAAACACTTTCAATTTAAAGGAACTGAAACTCCATTAAAACGTTTGTGGTAACTTATGTTCAGTGTCTTATTGAGTTCACTTACTGAAGTAGGTGTTTGATCTTTTTCTGCCACCGACGAGTCATTGTGTTCTTCGGATACTGGTTTTTTGGACCGACAGGTTGTTGGTGTCTAAAATAATAGATTAATATAATATTAGTTTGTGAAGTTGTAGTTAACAGATTCTCATCATTTACTCCCACTTCGATTACAATTTACAAAAAGATCCTTAAAGTTCCTAAATTTATATATTTTATTTTCATTTGAAGCTGAAATTAATGGCATAAGAAATCTTTCAATACATAACATTTAATTGGGTATGGGGCTGTAATTATATTAAAGAAATTATCATTTGTGATAATTAGTACATATTGTACATGTATACAAACATCCCAACCTGGAAAAATCATAAAACAGTATTTTACGCGAAATTAGAGGAGAAATGAAACTGACATGTCAGTGACATGATTCCGGGGGGGGGGGGGGGGGGGGGCACGCTTTAGGTAAAATATGGAGACTCTTAGAGGAGTTAGTCGTTACCCGTGTCACCAAACAAAAGTTCGGACCAGGCCAGTTATTGGAACCAGTTTGTAATCTTCTGATATTGTTATGTAACTCCACGTAACTGTTGTGAATTATCTTTTCCTTTTTAAAATTTAAGCAGACCTTGAAAAATTCTCACCTCCTTTTGCAGTTCTTTCAGTGCATTCTGCAAACGTCCATCTGCTCCCCTGGAGGTAGAGGTTGCCTCAAGATTACCATGAATGAGCATCTCATCTAAGTTTTTTATCCCCAACATACTGTGTCTCACTTTCTCGCATTTCTTTTTACCTGGACATAAAAAAACATTTCACATGACAATTAGTTTTATATTAATAATCATGTTTTATTATCTTTAAGTATTAATTTTAGAAGAGTCAAAGTAGTAATTAAATGCCAATGTTAAACACACTAAATTCAACTTAAAATATTGAACAATTTTTTTAAATTCAATTTGTAATTTGTGACCTTATATAATTTAGGTGAATAATTAGAATTAACCCTGCAGTGTCTTCAGATTTAAAAAAGCCCGAGTGAAGAAAGTCACTACAGTCAGCCTGTTATAATCTTTAGTTTAAGATCTATAATTTAAAAACGTGTTTAGATTTTTTTTAAATACACAATTATTGAATTAAAATTAATTTATAATGTTTATCACCCCAGGGTCAGTATATTTATTTCCTTTATGTGTATATTAATTATGCTAAATTTATGCGTTTTCCTGCTGATCTCTGACTGTCTTCGTATCATTGCCGCACTCGTTAAAAATAAGCCTATAAGGAAATTGTCTCCGTTAATCATAGGCATACATTTCAGGTAGAACTAGAAACTTCTAAGTTTCTTCCATATCAATTGACTATAACCAATTATGAAAATTATTACATACCATCTGACAGAAAAACGACGAATCCCCCGAATTCCTTCCTCGTTCTGACCATCAAACCTTCCTCAGAAATATCTTGAATTTCAAAATGTTTGAAAATTTTCGCACCGATGCGAATGAAATCACCGCAATCAGCCACTCTCAAATCCTTTACTCTTTCCACCAGCAGTTGTTTGTCCTCCGTGTAGAATACCACACAGTGACTAGTACTCATTGTTATGGTTCGTTGGCAAACAGGTAAACACAGGTAACCTCAGGTAAGTCGATAAAATTCACCGGTGCGGAACAGCTATGAATGTGGCGGGATTGAATTCGGCGGGTATCGTAAGGGAAGTTGCGGTTGAAAAAAGATATACGCATGCGCATATCGACATATCCTTTCGGACTACTTCTGACGCGGACTTCATCCAATAGTGGTGTTACTAGAGACGTCCCGATCAAATACTTCCGGAAAACATTGCCTCTCGTATTTCACTCCAGACTTTGTTTACAAGCTTAAGTGTACAAATTACCACAATGGGCTACTAAACTCCACTTGACGATGAAACCACACTGTTAAATAAGACCTACCTAAAAGTTCCAGATATTCCGACTCTGTGATAACTATGGCAGATCGACAGGTAAGTGTCAGGTTCGGACGATGTGAAGTAAACGAAATAGATCAATGCAAGTGAAGACAGAAGAAATAAAAACGAGTTTATGTAATATACAAAACACTCGAGCATCAATATGTACTGTATAGTTCAGACCTACTAGATCTGCTTGAATGTCCAGAGATTGCGACTTGAATAATTGTGATCGCCGACGGCGAAAACGTTGGAAAGTTTAACTGATTTCGCTGATTTCTATAGGGGTTTTCTTCGGTATTCAGGCGGTGCTGAGTAGGCTAAAAGTCGAAACACGAAATAACATCGCCACTTGTTCCTTTTTATATCGAAATCGGAGCGAAACCGTCAAAATTCAGAAAGTTAATAGGTAGGCCTATTGATAAAAACGTGCTTTTAGTTAAGACAACAATATTATTTAATACATAAAGAAACATTTATTAAACGTAATCAATGAATTTTTATCATTTAAATATCATTGGTTAAAGTGCTCCCTATAATGATTGTGGACTCCCCTTAATTGCAATAATATTTTGTATGCATTTCCTCTTGTATTTAAGGTTCAAGTGCTGTCTGAAGAAGAAATAAATGCTTGTAAAGTAGATGAGTCAACGTGGAAATGTCCATCATGCCAGAAAGTATTATCAAGAAAGCAGACTCTTAAAACACATTTGTTGGTCAAACATGATATCAGAGGTAATTATTATTTTATGATAATCTAATTTTTCTTTGGAAAAGTTCTCTTTGGAAGTTTCAATGACCTATGATCATGATTGCATTGAACTTTTAACTAATAATTATGTATTTATTTTTCTAATTATGTATAGGTGGTGCAGTTCCAAAGCGATATAAGGTGTATGAAGTTGATGCAAATTTGCCTGTGCCAATATCGACTCGCTACATGTGGTATGTTTATAGTTATAAATTCCCTACAAGGTTACACAGAAAAAGTCTTTAATCTAATGATTTGAGATTTTATGAATTAATTCAATTAAACCACAACTGGGGTTTCATTGTGAATCACCACCGGAAACCCAAGACATTAATCTGCTCTGTCATTTGACTAAAACACTAGAGCTATAAAGCAGAAAACGGAGTCAATTTTGTTATGAATGAATTGTAAGATTTTAATATAAATATAGACTTAAAGCCTATTTCTTTAGCATTCATGGTAAAAATTATTGAATTCTGAAAATATGCATCAACGGTTTTAAGAATTTTCTTTTATTTTACAGGCAGCTGAATGAAAATCGTCAAAAGGCTACCTCGAAAGAAGGCGATGACACTGCTGATCCTGCTGGACAACAAACTGAAAATATGAATATAACCACATCAATGACTGATGAAATAGAGGAATCCAATTTGACTGAGGGAGAAAACTTCTTAGTCCTCGAGAATACACTGGATGAAGTTGAAGAACCTGTTGCTGTTGCACATATGGATACTGAATTTGTAGAGCCCAAAACAAATGATGACAACCTTGATATAGTTGACATGGATATAGAGAGTGATTTAGATGTGTCTTCAGTATTTTCAGAAAGTAGTAGTGACCTGGATGAACAAAGTTCTGACGAAGTTGAAGAAGACAGTGTCCAACATCTAGCTAGTCCTCCACTCTATATAACTCCACCCTCAGAAACTAGGACAAATTCACCTCTTACATACTTTGAACATTTGTTGACCATTTCAAGTTATGCTACTGCCTTCAATTTATCTGGTGTTGCATTCCAAAATCTTCTTGACCTCATCAAACTCCATTTACCAGAGAAAAATTTGTGTGCATCAAATCCAAATGAACTTAAACAAAGGTTAGGTTTTGGGGATGCTCAAGATCTCACATACTATGAATGCTGTTCAAGATGTGGATTGAATTTCAACGATGCTGACATATGTCAAACACCGAATTGTAACACCAGACGTTATACAGGAGGTGATGAAACAAAAAAAACATGCTTTGTCACTTGCAACTTAAAAAAACAGCTCCGTGATATCTTGGAAAGACCTGGTATAAGTAAGAAAATTCAGACTGAACTGAAAAAACCGGCAGACCAGACAAGTATTTCAGACATAACCACTGGATCAGAATACTTAAAACTGAAATGTGATGGGCAATTTTTGGATCATAAATGTCAAAACAATATCACCATGAGCTGGAACACAGATGGAATTCCACTTTTCAAATCATCAAGTGTGTCCCTTTGGCCTGTATATTTGACGATCAATGAGCTTCCCCCTAAAGAAAGGCTACTGAAGAAGAACATCATCATATGGGGAGTGTGGCAAGGAGTGTCCAAACCAAACTCAATGAATGGGTTTCTCTCTCCTTTTGTGAGAGACATCACATCACTCTACAATGAAGGAGTTGAGGTGAATGGAGAAGTTTGGAGATCACTGCTACTCACAGGTACAATGGACCTACAAGCAAGGGCTTATGTACTGAATATGACACAGCACAATGGGAGGTATGGATGCCTCTACTGTCTAGAAGAAGGTACCTCTGTTGTTTCTGGAAAAGGACGCTGTAGGAGTTACCCATTCAGAAATCAGCCAACAAGAACTTCCCAAGATATCCATCAAGCTGTTGAGGAGGCTGTTGCTACAGAAAAACCATGTCAAGGCTTTTTTGGCAAATGTGTACTGAATTGTTTACCATTGTATTCTGTAGAGAAACATATAGTCATTGACTATATGCATGGTATTCTCCTCGGAATTGTAAAAAAACTACTAAGTTTATGGTTTGATGGAAACAATTACAAAGAGGATTTCTTTATTGGTCACAAACTTGATGAGGTAGACAAGCTACTGAAGAAGATCAAACCACCGTATATGATATCGCGTCTTCCTAGGAAGCTGAAAAACAACTACCAGAAATGGAAAGCTTCTGAGCTCCGCTCTTGGCTGCTACATTATAGTCTCCCCTGTTTATCTGGCATTCTACCAGCTGTGTTCCTGGAACATTACTCCTGTCTTGTAGAAGGTATATACATATTACTTCAGGAAAACATTTCATTGCCAGAAATAGAAAGAGCTGAACGTCTTCTTTGCACATTCTACCAACATGCATCAGCTATATATGGAGACCACTTCCTGGGCATGAATGTGCATAATGTGAAGCACTACACCACCTGTGTGAAGATGTGGGGACCACTCTGGGCCTACTCCTGCTTTGGCTACGAGTCATGCAATGGGGACATCTTAAAAAGTGTTCATGGAAAAGGAAATGTTTGTGCTCAGATTTTCTGGGCAATGCAGGCTCAAAAAATGTTAGAAAAACAAGCAAATGTTTTGCCTAAAGGGGAACTTCGTTCTTTTTTACAAAAACTCACTGCAGGAGGCGCGAAACGTATGCCAGCAACAACACCAGGCTATAAATGTGATGTGGTTCCTCCTGTACTGGATTTGCACAACATACATAATTCAACCCAACAGCAGTTGAAAGTCCTCGACCAAACTGTTGATGTTCAAGAACTTGGTAAGGTAAAAAAAATGGTGAAGGATGAGACCATATTCTACTGCCAGCAATCATCAAGAGTAAGACGAAGGAATTCGTATACGGTGCTGCTGGACAAGCCCTTGGATGATGGCTCGAATATACTGAGTGTAGATCACTATATTTTCAACAGAAGGAGCTTAAAGGTATTTGCTGTAGGAGCAGTTTATACTGGAGTTGGAACAGTCATCCCTGGAAGGGCACCACACATACAACAGATTAGAAAACAGAGGTATGTATACATACACAAATTGAAATATGTGAAGTGGGGAATTTTAATGTGGGTTCATTCTTCTGTCTGTCACTTCGTTTACTTGCAATAACTGCAACAGATCTCGGCGGATTTTCTTCAAACTTTTTAATGAGTTTAAATGCCTTAAGGGCTCGCCCAAGTATGATTGCAAAGTTATGGCCCCAGGAGTTGATTAACAAAAATATGTAGTTTTCTGCTGTTTCTGGCAATAACAGCAACATACATACATGTATGATTACCAATTTTCTTTGAGGGGCTGCGGTGGCCGAGTGGTCAAGGTGTCCTGACAAATCTTCCAGTCCACTAGCACTCAATCTGGGTTGCACCTTTGAAACCCACCTGGGGCAGTAATGCCAGGTACCGACTGTAGGTCGTTGGTTTTCTCTGGGTACTCTGGCTTTCCCCCACCTCCAAAAACTTCCTACCAAGGTTAAATGCCTTAGGCTTAATAAAAAAATTTGATTTCTAGTATTTACAAACATTATTTACATGTAGTAGAGAACCTTATAATACAACATGTTCTGAAAGCGGGGGATACAAATTCCACAAAGGATTTGCTTGTTTTCAGAATGATTGAGTTGCATTTATGTACATTTAATTTATCACTTTTCAGTTAATTGATTTAATTCTTCACCAGTCTTTTTTTTTAATTTTACAGGGATAATGTGGTTGTTCCAGCTCACTGGATGAATGAACTTCTAATGTTCATGAACATTAAAGAAGATTGTGTATATATCTCCAGATTTCCTAACCTTGTGGAGAGAGACTGAGATGCCGACCACAATGGTCTTGATATATATATAGTGACACACCGTGTTAGAGCTGGGTACCACAAAATCAAAAGTACCATGGTATACCACGATATTTAAGCAGTATACCACCTTGATTGAATGTTTGAGCTAGCTAAAGGTCTGTGGCTGTTTTTGTTCTGAAGCCAATCAACAAGAGGCCTGTCATAAGTTTCTCTTTGTGTTATCCTCTAATATATCTTGAGTCAAGCTAATGATGTCTGTCCTAGTTGATCAGCAAACTTTTAGGAAATTATTGGAATTCCAACTGATCTATGTAACAAATAGTTCATTGATAAGTTAAATGAAAGCCCCCAAAACCAGGTACAGGACTAGCTACATGTATATATAGTGTACCACGGTACAATTGTGTGTACGTACCATCACAACTTAATACCATGATATACCGGTAAAACTGTCCAGTCCTACACAGGGTGACACACTAGCTGTATGATCATGACCACTAGTACTGTTGCATGGAAAACTAATATAAACTTGTGATTACTCGAAATCCAAAGAAGCATTTGTCTTTGATGTATTTAGTTTCTAGTTATACTGTTAGCTATACTCGCTCCATGGCTTGGGATTAACCCAAATTTTAACTTGCTTGAGATCGCTCAAGCCGGGGATTGCCCAACTCCTTTTAGCTAAGTGTGTTTGTTTGGTCTTTTGCTTTAATAGATCTGTTATTATGTAATTTGTGTAGTAGAATTAAGTAGCAGAGCAGTCCCTAATTAAGAATGCCAAAAAATTTAGTTACAAAACCTGAATAAGTTACTTTTATTTGAATCAATACATTTTTGAACTTTCAATCTGCTTTTGTGTTGTGAATAAATGGAGAAAAATCTATTATTTGATTACTATGACAACATAATACCTGTCTTCAATGCATATGGTTGATCGTAATTGCGACAGAATTTGGATTCATTTTGAAAAAAATAAATAGAAGAAAAAAAATATACAGTAATATATATTAAAAATCTGTTCACAAAGATTTTTTCAATTAATCAATAAGAGAAATCAAAGATAGTTGTTTTTCGTGCACATCAATTCTAAAGTTGATATGAAATTCTAACCGAAATTTTTCTAAGTCCTTGTTTCCGCAGGTTTTACGCATTGAAAATTTTCTAAGTCCACAGATGAAGATGGAGAAAATAATCAGAGTCCTTTTATTCTACACTTTTTACGCATTTAAAAATGGCAAAGTCCAAACTACGCGAATTCTACACACATTTTACGCAATGATTTTTCCACATTTGTGTAAAAACTGCGTAAGATAATATTTTACGCAGATTTTACGTAAATTTTACGCACTTGCGGACCAGATGCGTAAATTGTAGGTAAGGGGAGTGTAATGTTGTGTAGAGATGTATAGAGTGTAATGTTGTGTGGAGATGTATAGAGTGGACCATTGTGTGGAGATGTATAGAGTGGACCATTGTGTGGAGATGTATAGAGTGGAAAATTGTGTAGATGATGTATAGAGTGGAATGTTGTGTAGATGATGTATAGAGTGGAATATTGTGTAGATGATATATACCTGCAGGAGACTGATGGGGAAGGCTGGATGGACCTCTGTTGTGATCCACACCCGGAAGTCCTCGTGGACTTGCTGAGTGTCCACAATTGTCTCCAGTAACTCATCCATGAAGTCCAGACCAAGATGGCAGTTCTGTAGCATGGCGAAACCACCCTGGCACAACAAAGCAACCACTCAACTGTACTGCTTGTCCCATGTCAATTCCTTAAAGTCTGTAAGACTTAAATCTTATAGCAGGATAACTTCATGATAGACAAAGGTTTACAATACTGTAAACAACTTATTTTTGCATGCAATTAATTTTTGCTTATTTTGCAGGTGATTAAAATTTGCAAAAAATTATCGCCATGATAGTTTCAATCAGTGGTATGCCAAATGTAGGACTACTATACTGTACTATACAAAGGATTTACGATTGTATTTATCGCGAAAATAAATCGCCACAAAATAGTCATTTCATAATAATGAAAACACAAAATTAAGTCGCCGTGAAAATAAATGAGTTTACAGTATTCATTTCTGTTCATTAAAGAAAAACTTCATGCAGTTTACGTCAGATGTTGTTACTAAACTATTATAAAGACTACTCACAGTTTGCATGAAGAGGCTGATGAGTTTCCTGGCATGAACTTCCTGTCCTTGCCCCATGGAAATAGCTCTAAACTCTGAAATGTTAAACATTTACACTGTATAGAAAACACTATACAAGTGGAAGGTTCAAACAATGCATGCACTTTGACCTACAGGTGACCTTGACTTGGGTCAAGGCCATTTTGACAGTATAATGTCTAAATTCTAAAAGGTTTTGTACAGACATTACCATATAAATACCTTATCGAGTTAATTTTAATGACTTAGTCACACTTTTTACTTTCTTCAATGACCACACAATAGACAATGAAGCCATTGAAGGGACATGCTGCTTATATGTATTTTGCTGCTTACTCTGAATTATAGATGGAAAAGTTGACCAACCTACGAGAGGCCCAATGGGCCTGCCTTGCTCACCTGGTATTACCTAACTTGTAACCTTACAAAGTGGACTAAAATCAATGTCAAATGAACATGTTCAAAGATTTTAAAATATTTGACTTTATGTAATTGATGGGATCCAAGCCCATTAGGGCTGGGCAGTTTTACCGGTATACCCTGGTATAAAGTTGTCATGGTACGTACCGTGGTACATTAGTCCTGTACCGGTATACCCTGGTATAAAGTTGTCATGGTACGTACCGTGGTACATTAGTCCTGTACCGGTTTTTTGGGAACTTTCACATAGCTTAAGGTTATCAATAAACTATTTGCTACATGGATCAATAGGAATTCCAATATGGTTTAATTATAATTTCCTATAAGTTTGCTGATCAACTAGGACAGCCATAGCTTCACTCAAACAATATTAGAGGATAACAAAAAGAGAAACTTATGACAGGCCACTTGTTAATTTGCTTCAGAACAAAAACAGCAAGAGACCATTAGCTAGCTGATTCATAGAATCAAGGTGGTATACCGTGGTACGTACCGCAGTATTTGCCTAAATACCATGGTATACCGTGGTACTTTTGATTTTGTGGTACCCAGCTCTAAAGCCCATGACAGAGGACTAACCTAGCTTTATTTCTATGTAAAGCTCATCTTTTCGATTTTTGGGTCGAGAGCCCATGGACAACAGACTTACCTAGGTTAAGTTTCTTACACAGTCCCTCTATCTGATTGGTGGGGTCGGAGCCCATGGACAACAGACAGATCAAAGGTGTACGGTTGTCACTCTCGGCCCATGTGGCCTCCATGTTGAGGATCACAGACTCTGCGTACTGCTGACCCATGGCGTCCCCTATAAACTTCCTGGCCTGGGGAATGGTTCTGTCAGGACACCAGGATCTACAACCAATAGATACCAATCACTATTCATTCCACTCTACAATCTTCACTGTTAGAGCCAACTCAATGAATTGAAATTTGATAATAATTTGAGGTTCTTATAAACTGCTTTTTCACGACCTTAAAGATTGTCTCAAAACTGATCATCACATGCACAAAAGCCAAGTGGCAAGATTGTACTTATAGCCTAAGAAAAGTTAAACAACTACAGTGGACCCTTGATAATACGGACACCTTCGTTCCCAGCACAAACAGTCTGGATTAAGAGTTTTCCAGACTGCCAAATTTTTGGCTGGTTAATACAAATAACATTACGGAAATCCATTCCTGTGCATTTCTGTCTGGATTATAAGTGTATGAGGGTCAACTGTACTGAACAATAACATCTTTAACTCTTTCTGTACTCATGACACCTTGAGACGTCATAAAAAAGTGCTCCCTTATCCTTCATGACACCTTGAGACGTCATAAAAAAGTGCTCCCTTATCCTTCATGACGCCTTGAGACGTCATAAAAAAGTGCTCCCGTATCCCTCATGACGCCTTGAGACGTCATAAAAAAGTGCTCCCGTATCCCTCATGACGCCTTGAGACGTCACAAAAAAGTGCTCCCGTATCCCTCATGACGCCTTGAGACGTCATAAAAAAGTGCTCCTGTATCCCTCATGACGCCTTGAGACGTCATAAAAAAGTGCTCCCGTATCCCTCATGACGCCTTGAGACGTCAAGAAAAACGTGTGTGTAACTCGCTCGTTTGTACGAATGAGTTTACATGTGAAATGCGTATTTAACATACAATAAATATCTAAAAGAGATTCAAAGCATTTAATATTACTTATAACAAGCTTAATTATTTGTTATAATAGTCGTTTTCACAGAAAACGGCAGGTTTTTATCGAGTTCAGTCCGAGTTGTTTACACTGACAACAAAATGGCGGACCCGGATTTTACTTTCGATTTCAATTAAGCATTAATGACGGTAAAAACGGCAAAAAGTTAGTACAAACGTTCACAAATATACAACGGAGTACAAATGATCGTCAAAATCAAACAAGAATATGTTTAACGTGTTTTCGCAACGAAATAAAAGGGTTACAATGAAGTGATATTCCAAACATGTGTGACACAGTGAACAGATAAACAGTTCGACTTCCTGTCATTCTACCGGACGATTTCGTCATGTATTCTCGTAGATACTTGATATACATGTTTCTGCCCATTTCATACAATGCATTTTTACAAATAAATGACAACGTACTGGACATGGAGCACCAGACAGCCATAAATCATCCTTTAATCGAAGCGGTAGCATTCCGCATGTGCTCTGAAAAGCATCATGCGCAAAGGACGAACCGGTGATCACTTCCGGGTAGCGAGCGGGAAATTTGAACAAGTACGGAAAGAGTTAAGTGGGTTTAAATGAGACTGTAGAGTACCTAATGAGCAGCAGTTTGCGGAAGGAGTCAAGCGAGGCACTATAACCATCAGGGATCTGCTCCTCCTCTGGAGCCTCCGTGTCAAACCATGCCTTCCATCCTTTCTCATTACGTGATACCTACATAAACAGGGATGTTACAGCATCAAATCTCTGTCCTTTCTCTTTTCTTTGTTACATTATTTAACAAATTGTTAATGTGTTTGTACTACTGTCAATATCCACATACATACTACTGTCAATGTCCACATACATATATCGTTTGTAAGTGATTCACTGCCTGGTTATCTTTTCCATTTTTATATGACTAGCTTAGTGCTATTCCATTAAAATATCTACCTGACCCCATGACTCCAAAATAAATCACTTCTACCCATGGTTGGATTTCCTTCCTATTGCTTCTATGTAATTTATTTAATAAATTATATGGGTGGTACCCTTAACGAAACTTAGAGTCTTGGGGTGGGGTAGATATTTCACTGGAATAGCCCATATTCAAGTTATTGCTTTCAATGAACATTTTCTTCCTATTTTCAAAGTTACCTGCACACTTTCCAATGGAAAAATACTAAGACATTCCTGTTATCACATGCATCAAAACTAATAAGCATTTTTGAAATATAAATTTTATGCAAAGAATTGTCCTAGTCTGGTGTTCTATAGGAGCAGGATATCTAGTGTGAAAGTAAAAACAGGCCAGTACCTGATTGAGAATTTCACTGAACTGAGGGAGCCCACTGAGCTGTACGAGATTAAGCCATGTCATGTCCATGATCCAGCGGGCTGGTTTAGGAGTAACAGCATTTAGATCCAGGGCAGCACCACCTGGCAACAGACCATCACACCATAGTTAATCTCCTAACAAACTGACCAATGCAATCTTCAACATGATAATACAGGGTTTTCCCTGGGACCCCCAAATTTAATAAATTTAGGAGTCCTGGGACTCCCATCACATATAATATATAGTAAAACTTCATCAATTTTGGGAGTTCTTTGTCAATTTTAGGAGTCAAAATACTGGTTTTTGTGCATCAGGGAAAACCCTGATAATATATTACTTCACTAACAATTCAACTTCTGCGTGGAATGGACAAGAAAGGTGAGACAACATTCACCACGTGATCATGAATCAAAGTTTTGTACCTTTGATAAAGGTCTGGAATTCCGCGGCTCTGACCTGTCCTTTCTGTATGTTGATTTTGAAGGTGACGAGCAGTGTGAAGAGGAACTTGTGTTCCTCGTACAGACTACGACAAGTGTAACGGAATACTTCATACGTCAGGAACTCTATGATGTTGTTGATCCTTTTGGCTGGTACTGGGCTCTTTTCAGACCTGAAATTAGTGAGAAATGTAAAAATAATGAGAAATCTGTTTCTATCAATTGCATAGATATAAAACATTAACATCCGACATTAAGGGTCTATAACATGAATATTTTCAGGCTTAAAATTCAAAACCAACCAGTGATGATTGAGGGGACCGATTCAAGAGTGTTCAGACAGAAATGAAGAAAAACTTTCCTGGTTAAATTATTTTCTTTATTACAGAACTTTGATAGTAGCATGAAGAGGTTCACACCAAATACTAAAGGTTGCAGTTTCCAATTATAGTTTTTCTGTTTTGATAAAATGAGTAGGAAAAACCTCCTATCATCAATTTCAAATTAAGGAAGTTCTCCTTGCCTTGCATTCCATCCTATTTAACAAACAAGGTATGACCTTCATTGATACTCGATCTTGTCTTACTTGTGCATGGAGATGTCAAACAGGCCGAGGAACTGTTTGAGGGAAGTCTGGTACATCTTGTTCACCATGCTCATGTCACAGATCAGGAAATACAGGATGCTACCTCGTGTGGCCACTGTCAAATGTCAAAGTGAAAACAGGCTGATCATCCAACAAATCACTATTACATTCCTATATTTACATTTGATCTGCATCATTCCGTTGTACTGCATAGTGAAGGCAAGTTTTGTTATAAGAGTGTAACAACATTTGCTATTGTGACATTATCAATCTCTGTTGTGACATTATCAATCTCTATTGTGACATCATCAATTTCATTGTTTTCTTCACTTGGTTTGCCATTCAAAACTCTAAATAAAGCGCAATAATTCTATCAAAATGTAAATAGAAGTAATGAACATTTTGGCAAATGTTATTACAGCCCTATAACACACATTGCAATTGCTGACAAACTTACATAAAGCCCTTTATTAAGTTTGTCATCAATAGCAATGTAATATAGGACTTTAACAACATTTGCTAAAAAAATCATTGTGCAGTACATTGTACATGCGAGTCGGGGCTATTCTATTAAAATATCTATCTGACCCCAGGACTCCAAAATAAATCACTTTTACCCTGCTGGTTGGATTTCCTTTCTATTGCTTCTATGTAATTTATTTAATAAATTCTATGGGTGGTACTCCTTAAGAAAACCTGGAGTCCCGGGGTGGGGTAGATGTTTTACTGGAAAAGCCTTCATGAATTCTCAGTAACATTCACTATTAATTTACCAGGTCTGTACTCCTCTCTGGCTTCGTTGATCTTTATCTCAGTTTCTGCAGCCACTGTCAACTTCTCACTGACCTCTGCTGCAGTCACCTTGGTGTTGGACAGTACCTGTATGAGCGACTCGTCATCCACAAGGGAACCCTGTAAACATATTATTATGGTTTTATGAAATACAGGAAATGGCCTATTTGATATTCCTCATGCACAGATTTCTTGCCATTTCTGAATATTTGGTTAAAGTGTTAGAACAGATACCGTAAAAACTCGTGTAATGCACCAGTGTAATTTGCGCACCCTAAAAATCATCCCAAAACTGCTGGAAAAAGGTCTGTATCAATATAATTTACGCACCCCAAAAAATCGAAAATATCGCAAAGTTCACGACCATTAATTTGTCTCGTTCTCATGTCATTCAATATTCTTTTTTTCTCTTTTTAGGTGACGATTTTCTCCAGTAAATAAAAAAAACATGGATGAGTTTGTGTTATTCATTTATTAGAAAAATGCATAATTATTTAGCAAGTATAAGAAAAACGTATTTTGTGCCTACCGGACCCTACACACGCCTGGTCGATCAAAAACCATCCTCGGTCAAGCTGACATGTAATTGTCGACGACAGGTGTAATTAAAAGCACAATTATACTGATCTCATTGAGTAGGGTATCTTGTTTAAACGGTAATTACCTTAGAAGTGTTCTCCTGATCAATTAGACGATAATAACTTTCATTAAAACCCATTCTGACGGCTTGGTATAATTAGGCTCCGGTACCGCACACGGGTACAGGCCTAAGACAGTCCCACGGGTTGACCAATGAAAAATTGCCTTTTTTGACACGCTCTCAGTCCTCGATAATAGGCTACCTTTGATTGGTTATATCTAATGTAAACACAAAGGCGACCACGTGGAGACGGCGAAAGCATTGTTGCGATAATTAGCGGTAACAGCATAGATGATATGGCATAAACGTTACGTTGCATTAACAAATAATATGTGTAAATGTTATAACTCTTACGGTTAACTCCTCGGCCCCTGTTAACGCCTTTACACGCTTGATTTGCTTCGTGTGGTCTCTGTTATTACTTTTATGAGACATCGTCCGCCATCCTTGTGGTTCCGACGGTCGTGAAGAAGCGATTTTACGATTGGTATAGAAAACATGTTACGATGGTTTTGATTGGCCGAATGTATCACGCGACTCTGGCGACCGAAATAGTAATGGAAATTTCCATTCATAAAGGCATCACATGACACGATATTCCCGCGAAAACCAAAGAATTTACTACGAAAGTGTAGCAGGGACATATTTTAGCAATTAGTTTAATTAATGTACTTGTATATGTAGTATTAATATTTTATAGGATTTTCCCGTTCGTCCAACGTAATTGGTAACGCGTCCGTAACGTACGTCGTCCGTAATAGTATCGTCCGTATTACTGTAGTAATGTATACGTTTTGTGTGCGTTCGTTTCGTCTGTTTTGTACTCTGTAATTGTAGTGTCCGAGTGGTCAGTCTGTAATGTTACGTCATGTAGTGTCTGTAATTTCATTGGTTGTTTTTATTGGACGTTTGGCGGGATTTATTCTATGTTAGTGTAGACATATATTTTCCATCGACTGGACAGGACCTACCTAATTTACTCCAACCTGACCAATCTCTCTGTAAGTCTTTCACTATTTTAATCTTCTAATATTCTCTATTTTTTCTATTTACGTCTTTAAGATAAGTATAGGATACAGGTTTTGTACTTTATTATGGATTTATTAGTAAGAGCAAATTTACGACGAAATATGAATAAGATCTCGTTATTTAACTTGTATGAAAACTATCTATATAGCTACAATTGCTTTATATTTGAAGTAATTATTATGGTCAAATTATATATTCAATTAATTAGTTTATTTCATAAACTAATGTAAATGTTTTATGAAAAAGATGTATTTGGTAAAAGTGATAGTTTTATGTGTGTAATATGCGTGGAAGTATAGAAGGGTTTTGTTTGTGTTTTTAGTGTGTAACGTTTGTACCCTGTAGACGTGCGAGATATGCACGGGTGCTCCGTACCTGGGACGTGAGCTCTGAGTCACACTCAGGTATGTGTATTACATATCGGAATGATTATTTGTGTACGATTTGTTAAAATGTAAAGATCAATCTATCTTTTACCTATCATTTTAACTGTGGATCTTTGTAGAAATGTAGTTTTGTAATTGTAATAGCGTAAAGTATTGTTTCAGTAATTTTGTCATTGTACGAGTTATTTCCCTTTGTGTATGCGAGTTGTGAATGTATGGTTAGCTTGATAGTGTATTGATTATTGTTTAATTATTTGTTACAGTGCTTTTAAATGACGTCCTACGGGAATAAACCTTGAACATAACCCCGTGGCCTTGTTGTATTTGAGACAAGATATACACCACTATTACAAAAGTTACTCGCATAGAACGCAATGGCGACTTTCGATTTTGAAACGAGTTCCTGTGAATTCAATGACATTTTGAAGTATTTACTGCCGAAGATGTTGCAAGTGCAATTGAAATGGCTGCAGGATTACGAGAAGAAAAGCAAGGAACTTAATTGGACACGACTTTAGTGATTATTCGTCTGGAACTGAAAACGAAAGTATGTCAAAGTGATAACGAGACGAAACTTTTACCGTGGTCGGAATATTTATCGGCAATATCAATACCTGTTTTTTCCTAAACTATTAGATAAACTATGGTTTTAGATGACCTCACGAGTGAAATAGAATGCCTGTATTTGCGTTAAATGTTTTGTGTACCTAATTGGGCTTATAATTACTTGTCAAATAAACGTTGTATGCCGAGCGGCCGTCTCAACTCTGGCCTGGTCCAAATGACATCGGGACGTCAATCATAAATAACTTATCGTCAATTCCCGTGTAATTCATAAATAACAACACAAATACATTATAATTTGAATGTTTTTAATATTAATTCATTTATTCTGCTTGCGTCGTCTGGATCTTGTGTACAAAAGGAAACAATCCCGACTTTCCAATATGGCGGCGTCCTTCAGATTTCTCGATTTTACACTGAAAAAAACTTGACACACATCTATATCATTGTAATTTACGCACCCCCAACTATTTGATTTTAATTTCCCTTAAAAAAGTGCGCAGATTACACGAGTTTTTACGGTACATATTTCAATTCAAAAAGTACTTTTTATCACTGGTAAGACTGTTCGAGTCTAACACTGAACAGACCTTTGTACTGGTGAGTTTGTAAAGTAGAATAATAGACCCTTGTGCTGGTGAGTTTGTACAGTAGTATAACATACCCTTGTGCTGGTGAGTTTGTATAGTAGAATAACAGACCCTTGTACTGGTGAGTTTGTACAGTAGTATAACAGACCTTTGTACTGGTGAGTTTGTACAGTAGAATAACAGACCTTTGTACTGGTGAGTTTGTACAGTAGAATAACAGACCTTTGTGCTGGTGAGTTTGTACAGTAGAATAACAGACCTTTGTACTGGTGAGTTTGTACAGTAGAATAACAGACCTTTGTACTGGTGAGTTTGTACAGTAGAATAACAGACCTTTGTGCTGGTGAGTTTGTACAGTAGAATAACAGACCTTTGTGCTGGTGAGTTTGTACAGTAGAATAACAGACCTTTGTGCTGGTGAGTTTGTACAGTAGAATAACAGACCTTTGTGCTGGTGAGTTTGTATAGTAGATTATCCTCCAGTTCCTGCATCTTCCTCTTGTTCACAGTTACATCTAACATGAGCTTGGCACGGTCAGCCTCCAGTTCCTGTACACACAAACAAACCATTGTCAACATCAGTTTTTCTCTATTCAACCCTTTTTACCCTGAAATTGTTTCATATTTCAAACCAGCTAAGTATAACAGTTTTAGAAAATATAATGATATAGACCAGGAGAACTTTTTCAATTTCTCAAAGTTTAAATCATTTTGGCCAAAAGAAACTGTTCCTAAATCAACATATTAAAAACAATCACAACTAGAACTGTAAGCCGATGGCTGACTAATACCCCCCCGCTACCTCTTATTAGAGGTGTCTGACATGTTTTTGAAAAAAACATGATGTAGTACAAGTTGTATATAACATGCATTATATAATGTCAACAGTCAGCAGAATTTTAAAAGCCGAACGGACAAATTTTAACCTGTGTATAGTAATCCTCAACATTACTTACTGCGAAGTTTCATTGAAAATGACCCAGTAGTTTAGAAGAAGTTGTCCAGACATCATGTTATTACGGAAACCTGTGTATAGTGACCTCATTACCATGGCAACCAAAATTTTGACAAACGAAACCCTGTATGCAAATCTATACATGGTCCCCAACAATACTGCCAAGTTTCATTAAACTCGATCCAGTGGTTTATAGGAAGTTGTCCGGACAACACGTTATTACGGAAACCTGTGTATAGTGACCTGGTTACCATGGCAACCAAAATTTTGACAAACGAAACTCTGCATGCACATCTACACATGGTCCCCAACAATACTGCCAAGTTTCATTAAACTCGATCCAGTGATTTATAGGAAGTTGTCCGGACAACACGTTATTACGGAAACCTGTGTATAGTGACCTGGTTACCATGGCAACCAAAATTTTGACAAACGAAACTCTGCATGCACATCTACACATGGTCCCCAACAATACTGCCAAGTTTTATTGAAATCGATCCAGTAGTTTAGGAGGAGTTGTCCGGACAACACGTTATTACGGAAACCTGTGTATAGTGACCTGGTTACCATGGCAACCAAAATTTTGACAAACGAAACTCTGCATGCACATCTACACATGGTCCCCAACAATACTGCCAAGTTTTATTGAAATCGATCCAGTAGTTTAGGAGGAGTTGTCCGGACAACATTTTTCTACGGACAGACAGACGGACGGACAAGCTGATTCCAGTATACCCCCCCTAACTTCGTTGCGGGGGGGTATAATAAAACAAGTGGCGGCGAACAAAGGATAGTTGAGTAAATCGCAGGAAGGGGCTACCTACATTTTTCTCAGTCATGATGACACGGCCTAGTAGCTGGTCCTCCAAACCTTTCATAGTGACAGTGAAGTCTATGATGGCTGTCCTGGCACTCACCTAGTATCACAAAAACACTCAACGTGTGGTATGTTTATTCAATAAAATAAAAAAATTGTAAAGAAAATTTGTCAAATAATATATATTACAATTTATCACATAACTGACCCGTTCAATCATGTCATACGGCCATGTCATCAATATGGTATTACACACATGCAATAATACTATAATTGTGATGTCATAAACAAATGATGTCTTTATGACGTCGTATGATTGTGTCGGTAGTGAAAATCGTACTGTCACAAGAAATTTGCCTTTCTTACAGAGAATTGATTTGAGAGTTTTTGTGTATTTTCTTATAAATATATATTATGTGATAAATAGAATCTTACACAAGTGTCAATGTAATATGGAATGTATTAAGCTCTTAATATAATTTAATATGTCACTTGCCTAAAGTCTCGTGACATATTAATTTATCTAACTTGTTTAATAAATTCTACATTAAATCAACACTCATGTAAGATCCTCTATTATATAATATCTAAGAATTTCTCCATGGAATCTGTTTTTTGTTGTTTTTTTTTAGATTAATTTCAACCTCTGCTAATCCAAACTTTTTATAGATCATTTTACACATACACCCACATTTAATTCAATTAGTGTCAATCTTTAAGTTGTCATGCAAGTTTCAATTCTTCACTGATGCCAAGTTACTTTTAACATAAAATACTTTTAATATAAACTGATAATTACTCTTTAAACTAGGCTCAGATCTAAATCTGCCAGACTGTTGCTGCTAACTAACTAGGGAGGCTGTATGTTACTTACCTCTGGAGTGTAGGCAGGGTTTGGAAGCTTGGTTGTAATGTACAGGTAGAAATCACTCATCACATCACACTCTTTGTCCCCTACTTTGACCTACAAATTCCATCATTGTAAAGCTAAACATTATAATAGCATCATTAACATTACAGAGGGCATTACAGTCAGAGAAATCTGCAGCCCTCTGTGCGAAAACACATTTGTCTGATGTGTTGTCCTTCTCTAAACTGTTTTCAATGCAATTGAATTTAGCATCTAAGCAACACATTCTTAGTTTGAGTACTTGTCTGGATGCTTAAAAATTTGTATTTTATATGCAAAGAAAATTTTATTTATTATTCCATTATTAATGTCATCTACATTTACTTGTGTAGTAAATACAGACAATGGGATTGTGGAAGGTCCAGGACTAGAGAATAAGTTCCTAAAAAATCCATGGACTCTCCTTTTCAAACAGTTACCGGTAAGTTGGATGTAGGGGCAGAAGATAGACAAAAAGTCCATGGACTCTCCTTTTCAAACAGTTACCGGTAAGTTGGATGTAGGGGCAGAAGATAGACAAAAAAGTCCAAGGACTCTCCTTTTCAAACAGTTACCGGTAAGTTGGATGTAGGGGCAGAAGATAGACAATGTAAACCGGGAAAGACAACTTATACTGCCAAATTCTAGCTCACCTTGAATGTTGATCCAGATTTGATAAAGTTTTTCTCCAGAACATTGTCAAGTGCGGGGTCAAGATCCTCCTCAGCATCTTCCAACAAAAGAGGGCGCCCCAGCGACAAAGCATCCTCAAGGTGGGAGCGGAAGTATTTGTGGTTTAGAGATGTCACCTAGGTATCAATTACATTACGTTACTGGTTAGAATCAGAAAGGATGTCCAATACATTTTAAAGGTTAACAAAACTGTCTCTCTTATATGAACAATGCCATAACTTGAACATAAGCTGGGCCTTTACTCATGACCTGTTCTCATGCTCAAAGATAAACTCTGTATTCAACCCAACCATTTTGTTTCCCGCTTAAATCATGTGACACAGAAAAGGTGTCAGGTATTAAAACAGACATTGACTGCAGAATCTGAGTTTGAGCAGTTACAGGAATACAGGCCCGGTGTAACAGCCAATTCTTTCCCACCTACTGAAAGTTTCCCCGGGAAAGATTCGGCTAGCTGATTCTTCCCACCCACATCATATTTTCTTCCCCAAGGGAAGAAATCAGCTATTAGTCAAGGAAAGGATGATACACGTGAAATGTTGGACAGCAATGTACACAGTTCAACAAATATGTTACAAGCTAAATACTTATTCTGGAACAAAGAAATATGTACTTGTAGGTCGCGTTCTTTCTCCCTATTCTTGATCCAAGCCTTGCCCTGGCCCTGGGGGTCTATCAGCAGTGGATAGCGGGATGCCTTGGTGGTCACAATACCATTTTGTACAGACAGCTCATCATTAGGCAGACCTTGGATATTCCATTCTCCAATCTACGTTACAAGCAAAACGTTAACTCATTAGTCAAATACCTTATTTTGATTAAATGACCAATCAATGACCATCATTATGTTTGTTTCCCAGCATATGTGATTTCAAAATTGTTTCTCCCATGCTACCAATGTCTATCATACGATCACATTGCATAAACTACCTTCTGCTTGTCAGCTTTAAGTGATTTAATCCATCTATATTTAGACTCCAATGTCTTATTATACACAGTGATGACCCATACTTAAAACTATTCTTGTCGTCCACCGAAGCATGCCATGCCGTTCACTGAACCAAAACCACATTGTGACAAAAAAGTTCCAAAACTATGCTGGGTCATGGAGATGCTTGATTTGTGGA
This sequence comes from Mimachlamys varia, assembly GCA_947623455.1. NCBI lineage: Eukaryota > Metazoa > Mollusca > Bivalvia > Pectinida > Pectinidae > Mimachlamys > Mimachlamys varia. The sequence goes on from OX392545.1 coordinate 24,885,204, forward strand.
CTAGATTAGGTATATTAGGAATAAGATTCATAAGTTTGGTATTAATGATATATTTTAAGTTTGTTTTGTACACAGTTTGCAATTCCTGTTTGTGTAAAATATAGATAAGGTATATTCAAGCGTTTGGGTGATGTACAATTAAAATATATGGAAACCGGCAAAAAGCAGAGAAAAAAAACCCCAACATGATATGCCCATTGTACCATATCAAAAGTATAATGGTATGGAAACACAAAAAAAGTTCTGACATTTTCTACATATTACTCCAAATTGCATCAGATACGAAGTTCCAAAGGGCCATAACTCTAGTAAAAGGAAAACACAACTTCATGTCATGATGATTAAGCCTCGCAAGTTTGAAAGATATTATCAATTAAAAACTGTAGGAGAAGATTTCCAGACAAAGACAAACAACAATTTTCAACATATAAATGCCTATATTTTGCGATTGCAACTTTGCAATGCTGTTGCGCAAAAAGTTGAAGTAACTCAGCAAAACCCGTAACATATGTTAAATATTATAGCTTTTCGAAGAGCCATACTAAATTTTAGAGGAATTGAAGAACCACCAAAAAAAATCTGACATTTTGCATCAAAATAGCATCAGATACGAAGTTCCAAAGGGCCATAACTCTAGTGAATATTGTCGAATCAAACTGTCATTCAGGAAAACACAACTTCATGTCGTGATGATTAAGCCTAGCAAGTTTGAAAGATATCAATTGAAAACTGTAGCTGAGAAGACCTCCAGACAAATAACAGTTTACGACAGAAATGCATTGTCTACATACCGTATTTTACCGGGAATAAGCCCCCTCTCGGGAATAAGCCCCCTCCCCACTTTGGTTCAATGCCAAGGATTAGGGTGGTTGCTCGGGAATAAGACTCCCCCCTTAAAACAGGACATTTTGAAATTTACTGATGGTTAGCAGTGATTCAGATTGGCCTGTCTTACTAAAGGACAGATGTCCTAAATGCTGAAATTTTCTTAGGTCATTTTGTCGGGAACTACAAAAAAGTTTAGGCCATTGTGCTGAAATTTTCTTGGTGCCGTCGACATAGGATATATATTAAGCAACAAAAATAATGTTTTTGTTAATCAGGGACGTATATGTGTAAATAAATGAATAAAAAAATATATTAATATCAAAAATACATAGTCTTAACATAACATAGAAAAGGGTATAAAATAGAAAATTTTTGTTGTGCTTTTTAAGTATATATATATTTTTAGTATTAAATATAATGCTTGAGTGAATAAATGAACAAAATAAATATCAATATAAAAAATATATAGTCTTTAATACGCCATAGGATTGCCAATAGTATATCAAGAGAGATTGAGGTTACATCTGTATGGCGTATAATTAGAGTTTCACGTCACGGTAATTTTACCGATTTTCTTACAAAATACACATTTTTTTAACACTAAAACTTAACCATAACTTTCAAATGACATATATAACTGTAATAAATTAGTTATTTGTTGCATAAGATATTGATATTTAACGCTTGCTTGACTAGATTCCTATGGCGTATTTTAGTGTCTGAGAGCCTCCGATATAAGATCGTTTTTTGGTACAAAGTACACATTTGTTTTCAATGAAACTTCACCAGATGGTGTAATATGCACCAATCAAGGAATGAAAGGATGTGTTTTGAAGATATAGTATGTACATTTATCTATGGCGCCGAAAATATCCTATGGCGTACCTATGGCGTATTTTCTCCTATGGCGTATTTTAGTGTGACCGTTTTCTGACCCTCTTGCAGCAATATTCGTTTTTTAGGTCCCATGTTTTTTTCTGTATCTTCTGAACGCTTACAAAAGATCGTTACTATTGCAGCGAAGTACAAGCGCCAAAGTGATAGCAGTTATTTTTTTACATCGTCCAAACGTTTGTAAAATCTTATATGACATAGAATGGTAACAAGCGCCCGAGTGATAACAGTTTTGTTATGTTTGATCGCTGTGAAGTTCAGGAAATAGACAAACGATCGTATTTCGACAGATATTTTGACTTTAGATAAAAATACTTTCAGTTGTCTTTTGCGACTGATAATTCATCGGCCATTTAGTCTGATAAAATAAAAAACTACCGGCCCTTATGTCCCATGAGAGATATTTTTCTCGGCGATTTGCATTTTCAATCGGCCATTTGCCGATGGCCGAGCCCAATCTGAATCACTGGTTAGATTTATCTTTTTTTCAGGTGAAAAGTGTGAAGATATCTGAAGAAAAAAACCCACAAAAAGTCGATTATTTTGTCTTTGTTGTTTTTTTGAATATGGATCACAAAAGGTAGATTCACAGGTTGGCCTATTCAATGTTAAATCTGTTCGATTACTGATATAAACAACATACACAATCACATAATTACTATCCACTACGTACCTTTAATCTTTGGGTATAATTATCTAATTGGTTAATTAGACGGGCCATGCCGCCAAGCCAAGTTCGCATGTGATGACTGTGACAACAACGGATAATCACTGATGAGATGTATGTGGTTTTAGACACAACATAACCCCACGCCGAATTCACAGTTCAGCGTCGCTGTGACACGTTGAGTAGATTATGACAGGTTAAGTTTCAAGCCATATTCGAGGTGTTAAATGGACAGTGAAAATCGAAATATGACACAAATCATCATGCCTGTTGTTAGACGAAGGTACACCGTGAAGGAGAAGCTTGACACAGTGAGATGGTACAGAGAGCATGGCCGAAATCTTCACCAGGCAGAGCGTGAATTCTCCATCTCCAGGAAGCAGATACGCCAATGGGACCACAACTACGAGAAACTTCTTGGCCACGGGAAGGGGGCAGCAGCAACGAAGAAGAACTTAGGCACCGGTTCCGCACCAAGATCGTTTGAGTTAGACGATGCCGTTTTCGAGTGGTTTGTTGAAGAACGTGCCGAGGGCCGAGCTGTCTCCAACTACCAGATACAGTGCAAGGGGAGGGAACTTGCCAGTCAACTTAGGGTAGACAACTTCCTCGCATCCAATGGCTGTTTTTGTAGGTGGAAACATCGCTTCAGTGTTGGTATTCGACAAGGAACCAACGACTCCCAGAAACTACCCGCCGATCACAAGGAGAAGATTGCTGCGTTCCTAGACAGCATCAGGGCTCTCCGACAGAAGTATGGTCATACCGCTTTCAGCATCGCCAACATGGATCAGACGATGGTAAGATTCGACTCGCCGAACCACTCGACAAACGCAATGATGGGAGAGAAGACCGTGAGGATCACCAACACCGGTGGGGCAAAGAAGAGCTGCACCGTCGCTTTGTGTGGGACAGCATCCGGCCACAAACTGCCAGCTTACATCATCTTTAATGTATGTACTGATAGGGGTTCATTAGTAGTACCCGGTACTCTTGATTGTTGACGAATTTAATTTACTTGATGTAAACAAATCATAATCGAATTGCCTACGCTGCTGTAATACGTAACAAAATAGTCATGCGAGACATTAATGTTCGGTACTGTAACTGTTATATGTAGTCTAAGTGTTTAATATTAATCATATCTATTTTTTTTATAGGAGAGGTCTGGTGCGTTGAGCAGTCGGATTAGATCAGCTCTTACAGTCCCGTCAAACGTCCGGATATCTGCAACACCGAACGGATGGATGACGACAGATGAGGTTCAGAAATGGATTACTCGTGTCTGGGGCCCCAACACTGACGATGTCCGCCGACTACTTACTTTGGACAGCTACCGACCACACACGTGTCCTGGAACAACAGCTATGTTTGACCAGTGCGACACTGACATTGTAACCATTCCCGGAGGTAAGTTATTATACGAAATGCTGTACAGTACCGGCGTAAAATGCAAATGTGTGTGTTCATTCATTAACTACATTACATGCAAATTTAGTACTATGTCATTATGTATTCATCCATAACTATTGGTCGCTTATATTTTGTCTGTGATGATGTCATTCGTAACATGCAAATGTTGTTTCTCATTACGTATTCATTGATAACCATTGGTCAATAGTTTATGGTGGGCGTTTCTGATAAGCAAATTAATCAACTATTACGTAATCAAAATGGCGTTCGTCTGTAAATTTCCATTCATTGTAACAATGTTTATTTAATTGTTTTCAGGTTGTACCGGACTCATCCAGCCGATGGATACGCATGTGAACAAGGTGTTCAAGCAGAGGATGAGACAACAGTGGGCCGAGTGGTTTCAGACAGCAGGACGTAACAAGGCCGGGAACTTTATACAGCCGTCCCGACAGCATGTCATCAACTGGGTCAGCCAGGCTTGGGATTCCATCACAGAGTCAACTCTCGTCGGTGCCTTCCTCTCATGTGGACTTTCGAATTCCCTTTCTGGAAGTGAAGACGATCTGATTTCACGACGACTGCGAGAGGACGTCGGCATCGACGTTCGAGAGATCGACCGCGACCTTCAGGAGGAGTTGGATGCAGCCGCGCCCATGGGATTCTGTTTGACAGCGACGAGAGCGACGACGAGACTCTGTTGTTCGGTGGATTTGGACCTGATGACTAGAGACGTGTTCTGTGCAGTTAGGTTCTCTTTAACATTCCATTAGTGCTGGACAATAGTTATTTCTGTGTTACAGAACGTGCCGATCGTGTGCCTTTTTAATAGAAATATGGACTGCTACTGATTGTACCGCGTTATCTTAGATACTGTAAAGGCCTAGGCCTAGTGCTAGAACACTTATAAATCGCGTTTCGTGTAAAAGACATTTCAAAGTAGTGCATTAATATTTCATTGTTTTCATAATTGTTTTGTTGTCATGTTTGTTTTATTTTAAATTGCTAGTGACCAGTTAATAAACGTGATCTGTAGTCTATTCATGTCTTCCAAGTTATTTGTACAAGTACTGACGTATAATCCAAGATGGCGGATCGTCCTGAAGTTATGTGAACAGGGGGGTTACTCGGGAATAAGCCCCCTCCCTACTTTTGATCAATTATTTTTCTCAGGGGTGGGGGCTTATTCCCGGTAAAATACGGTAATGCCTATATTTAACTATGAAATGCTGCTACGCGAAAAATTTAAAGAACTCAACAAAACCCGTAATACATGTTAAATGTTATTGCTTTTCAAAGTACCATACCATACCAAATTTTAGAGGAATTGAGAAAAAAAAACACAAAATGTTCTGACATTTTCTACATAATGGTCGAAATAACGTCCTAAAAGGCCATAACTCTAGTGAATGTTGTCGAATCAAACTGTCATTCAGGAAAACACAGCTTCATGTCATGGTGGTCAAGCCTAGTAAGTTTGAAAGACTAGGTTGAAAACTGTAGGAGATCTCCGGACAAATAAAAGTTTATGACGGATGTATGGACGAGCGGACGGACAACGCCATACCATAATTTTTGAAGGGCGTATAAAAACACAGCATAAATCACATGCCACATATTGATACAAACATACAATCAAATTCAAATATTGTCAAATTTATTCTTAACACTTTTCACTGAAAATCAAGCACTTTTCCAGTAATTTTTTTTATATGTGGCAGAATCAAGTACTTTTCATAAACTGCTGTGAAAAGAAAATCCAGCACTTTTTAAGGTCCACACGATTCCTGCGATGGAAGCATGGAGGTAATTGCACCCTGTTTTAAATAACATATACTGGTATGTGTATCTTGTCCAAGCTTGATTTGTTCAACAAAGAATTTTCCTTGAAATTATTTTTTACTTCACATGAAACAAAACACCCTTCGGACTGTTGGTGTCCACCATTGTTACTTTTTTGAAACTTTTTAGCAAAATAAATTTGTTCTCTTCAAAACATTGCTGCAGGAAAACACCTTCAAGTGAAATCAATATCCAGTTCTTTGTGTGGAATGTGCTTAAATGAAATGTTTATGGAAAAACTGATAGCAGACTATGGACGAAGATAATCTCCATTTGTTAAAAGACAGACAGACACGATGTTTACTACAGGGCACCTACACCTTCAACGTGAGGACACTAAATAGATTAATTTATACCTTGGCCTTAACTGGTATTGTGCACACATCACTGACCTATTTGATATAGATGTGAACGCTTACTAGTCTCACCACTCTGTACATGCTACTTACTGTAGCATTGTCGACCAGCATAGTGATGAGGTGAAGGTTGCTACTTACTGTGGCGTTGTCGACCAGTATAGTGATGAGGTTAAGGTTGCTTCTTACTGTGGCATTGTTGACCAGCATAGTAATGAGGTTAAGTTTGCTACTTACTATGGTGTTGATGACCAGCATAGTAATGAGGTTATGTTTGCTACTTACTGTGGCGTTGTCGACCAGCATAGTGATGAGGTTAAGGTTGCTGGTGAAAGGAATATGTCGGTTGGACAACTCCTTCTGCCAGTTGTTGAGCAGCTTGGTACGAAACTCCTGATTAAACGGTCCAGAGTAGGACAAGAACCCTGTACACATCAGAACGTCGCCCACCAGTCTACAAAAGTTATACCCACACTTCTCAGACATTTCTAATGACACTTAATTCACTTAAATTTTCTTCTTTCCCAATGGTTTTTTTTTTGGCGAAACATTCCTCATTTTCATTTAATTAATTTTGCTTTTTATGATAAGGAAAGAATACAAGAGGCCCAACGGGCCTTAACGGTCATCTGACTACCAATTGTAAAATCACTATGAAAATACGTGTAGTCATTAAATCAAGTTATAATATGCCTGTATAGATTGCCAAGTTCAAGATAGTGGCCTTCTTGGATTTCTGATGGGCTTGAAAAATAACAACACTTTGTTGGGACCATCTCAGGATATCATTTCTGGCAAGTTTCAGCTCAATTCCACTGGTAGAACTTGAGAAGTTTAGAATGTGTTTTCAAAATGGCCGCTGTGGAGGCCATCTTGGATTTTTGACTACACGAAAAATAACAACAGATTCGTTTTGGCCCCTGTGACCTTGAATGAAAGTCAAGGTCATTTCTTTGAACAAACTTGGTAGCCCTTTATCCCAGCATGCCACAGGCCCAATATTAGATCTCTGGGCCTTTTGGTTATTCAGAAGAAGTTGTTTAAAGATTATGACCGTTTTGGTCCCTGTGACCTTGAATGAAAGTCAAGATCATTTCTTTGAACAAACTTGGTAGCCCTTTATCCCAGCATGCCACAGGCCCAATATCAGGTCTCTGGGCCTTTTGGTTATTCAGAAGAAGTTGTTTAAAGATTATGACCGTTTTGGCCCCTGTGACCTTGAATGAAAGTCAAGGTCATTTCTTTGAACAAACATGGTAGCCCTTTATCCCAGCATGCCACAGGCCCAATATTAGGTATCTGGGCCTTTTGGTTATTCAGAAGAAAATGTTCAAAGATTATGACCGTTTTGGCCCCAGAGACCTTGAATGAAAGTCAAGGTCATTTCTTTGAACAAACTTGGTAGCCCTTTATCCCAGCATGCCACAGGCCCAATATTAGATCTCTGGGCCTTTTGGTTATTCAGAAGAAAATGTTTAAAGATTATGACCGTTTTGGCCCCAGTGACCTTGAATGAAAGTCAAGGTCATTTCTTTGAACAAACTTGGTAGCCCTTTATCCCAGCATGCCACAGGCCCAATATCAGGTCTCTGGGCCTTTTGGTTATTCAGAAGAAGTTGTTTAAAGATTATGACCGTTTTGGCCCCTGTGACCTTGAATGAAAGTCAAGGTCATTTCTTTGAACAAACTTGGTAGCCCTTTATCCCAGCATGCCATAGGCCCAATATTAGGTCTCTGTGCCTTTTGGTTATTCAGAAGAAGTCGTTTAAAAATTATGACCGTTTTGTCCCCTGTGACCTTGAATGAAGGTCAAGGTCATTTCTTTGAACAAACTTGGTAGCCCTTTATCTCAGCATAACACAGGACCAATATCAGGTCTCTGGGCCTTTTGGTTATTCAGAAGAAGTTGTTTAAAAAGATTTTGACCTTTTTGGCCCCTGTGACCTTGAATGAAGGTCAAGGTCATTTGTTTGAACAAACTTGGTAGCCCTTTATCCCAGCATGCCACAGGCCCAATATAAGGTCTCTGGGCCTTTTGGTTATTCAGAAGAAGTCGTTTAAAAATTATGACCGTTTTGTCCCCTGTGACCTTGAATGAAGGTCAAGGTCATTTCTTTGAACAAACTTGGTAGCCCTTTATCTCAGCATAACACAGGACCAATATCAGGTCTCTGGGCCTTTTGGTTATTCAGAAGAAAATGTTTAAAAAGATTTTGACCTTTTCTGCCCCTGTGACCTTGAATGAAGGTCAAGGTCATTTGTTTGAACAAACTTGGTAGCCCTTTATCCCAGCATAACACAGGCCCAATATCAGGTCTTTGGGCCTTTTGGTTATTCAGAAGAAGTCGTTCAAAGATTTTGACCTTTTTGGCCCCTGTGACCTTGAATGAAGGTCAAGGTCATTTGTTTGAACAAACTTGGTAGCCCTTTATCCCAGCATGCCACAGGCCCAATATTAGGTCTCTGGGCCTTTTGGTTATTCAGAAGTCGTTTAAAAATTATGACCGTTTTGTCCCCTGTGACCTTGAATGAAGGTCAAAGTCATTTCTTTGAACAAACTTGGTAGCCCTTTATCTCAGCATAACACAGGACCAAATAATAACATAATACTTTATTTCATTATTTCATATGTCATAATATTTACAACTTTGGCCCAATCCATTAGGTGTGACCTTGAAAGTAGGTCAAGGTCATTGATATGAGGTAACTTTGTAGCACTCCATTCCAGGTACCTACTGGCCAAATATGATCACCCTTGGCCTTTTGGTTAGTGAGGAGAAGATTGTCAAACGTTTTTTTATATATCTGACCCCTGTGACCTTGAAAGTTAGTCAAGGTCATTGATATGAGGAAACTTTGTAGCACTCTTTCCCAGATACCTACTGGCCAAATATGATCACCCATGGCCTATTGGTTAGTGAGGAAAAGATTGTCAAACGCTTTTTTACATATTTGACCCCTGTGACCTTGAAAGTTAGTCAAGGTCATCGATATGAGGAAACTTTGTAGCACTCTATCCCAGGTGCCTACTGGCCAAATATCATTACCCTAGACCTTTTGGTTACTGGGAAGAAGATTGTTAAAGGTTTTTACATATTTGACCCCTGTGACCTTGAAAACAGGTCAAGGTCATTGAAATGAGGAAACTTTGTAGCACTCAATCCCAGGTGCCTACTGGCCAAATATCAGCACCTAGAGCCTTTTGGTTACTAAGAAGAAGATTGTTAAAGGAAAAGTTTACGGACGGCGGACGGCGGACGACGACGGACGAAGCATGATGGCAATAGGTCATCTTGACCCTTCGGGTCAGATGACCTAAAAATTAGTATTAAAGAAATAAACTCTTATAAAAAATTAGCATAACAACAAGATTTCCGAGGGTTTAGCATGGAAAGTTACCAACATTACTATCCTACAGGATTAATTCTTTAGAGATGTAACAATAATAGGTCAATCATACCTCTCTATCTGGGCTTTGAAGAGCTTGCTCTGCTGAGTCCATCTCACCTTCTCCCCAGCTAAACCCCCAATGAGGGTAGAGGCAGCAATCATCCTCCTCCTACAGGACTCAGCATTGTCCAACAAGTCCTGTACACAGACACACACTCAAACATCTCAAAGAGTCAGGTTACACAACACTAATCTACCATTTAATACACAGAGTATCTTACACAAGTCCTGTACACAGACACACACTCAAACATCTCCAAAATTCAGGTTACACAACACTAATCTACCATTTAATACACAGAGGATCTTACACAAGTCCTGTACACAGACACACATTCAAACATCACAAAAAGTCAGGTTACACACACTAATCTACCATTTAATACATAGAGGATCTTACACAAGTCCTGTACACAGACACACATTCAAACATCGCAAAAAGTCAGGTTACACAACACTAATTTACCATTTAATAAATAGAGGATCTTACACAAGTCCTGTACACAGACACACTCAAACATCGCAAAAAGTCAGGTTACACACACTAATCTACCATTTAATACATAGAGGATCTTACACAAGTCCTGTACACAGACACACACTCAAACATCTCCAAAAGTCAGGTTACACCACACTAATCTACCATTTAATACATAGAGGATCTTACACAAGTCCTGTACACAGACACACACTCAAACATCTCCAAAAGTCAGGTTACACCACACTCATTTACCATTTAATACACAGAGGATCTTACACAAGTCCTGTACACAGACACACACTCAAACATCTCCAAGAGTCAGGTTACACAACACTAATCTACCATTTAATACACAGAGGATCTTACACAAGTCCTGTACACAGACACACACTCAAACATCTCAAAGAGTCAGGTTACACAACACTAATCTACCATTTAATACACAGAGGATCTTACACAAGTCCTGTACACAGACACACATTCAAACATCGCAAAAAGTCAGGTTACACAACACTAATCTACCATTTAATACATAGAGGATCTTACACAAGTCCTGTACACAGACACACACTCAAACATCGCAAAGAGTCAGGTTACACAACACTAATCTACCATTTAATACACAGAGGATCTTACACAAGTCCTGTACACAGACACACATTCAAACATCGCAAAAAGTCAGGTTACACAACACTAATCTACCATTTAATACATAGAGGATCTTACACAAGTCCTGTACACAGACACACACTCAAACATCGCAAAGAGTCAGCTTTACTGGTTACACAACACTAATCTAACATTTAATACACAGAGGATCTTACACAAGTCCTGTACACAGACACACACTCAAACATTACAAAAAGTCAGGTTACACAACACTAATCTACCATTTAATACACAGAGGATCTTACACAAGTCCTGTACACAGACACACACTCAAACATCGCAAAAAGTCAGGTTACACAACACTAATCTACCATTTAATACACAGAGGATCTTACACAAGTCCTGTACACAGACACACACTCAAACATCTCAAAAAGTCAGGTTACACAAGACTAATTTACCATTTAATACATAGAGGATCTTACATGAGTTTTGTACATACAGTTGAGTGTAAGCTAACCTTTACACCCTAGTGCACTAGGAGTGCACTACGTTTAAACTAGTAGTGCACTACATTTAAACTACAGGTAAACTAGTAGTGCACTACGTCCAGCCAGGTGTGACCACAAAAACCCCTACAGGTAATGGGAGGGTCCATACCTACCTGTGTCCTTACCTGTACAGATGTAATATGATTTACCTGTGCTTTTATGTTATAATATTGAAGTCATTAGTTTGTCAGTACTTGAACCTCATATAAGTACAAGAATGAACAATTCTGAGTTTATACCAGAAGATATTTATCATAATAACTTAAATAAATTAATTCACTGCATGTCAAAATTTTAAATAAAATAATAATTTAAATATACTAACTTATACTTCTTTTTAAAGAAGTTACAATTATTCTTTTCTATTTAAATATTTGCATTCTACAATTAAATTGAAAGGTTTGTGTTCAAATAAAAAATGGTACAACACATGTTTTATGTTGAAATTATTAAGTTAATCCTACTAAAAATATATACAGAAAATAAAGTAAACAACAGATTGTAATATAAAAAAATAGATATTAGAAGAACATATTTTGTACTTAGTATATTTGTTTCAATAACAAATTACTTTAATATTTGACATTAAGAAGCTAGATGTGCAATATCAGAGACGTATAAGGTTTTATAAGTCTCTGGTAGTACTACCTACATGTACCAGTATTGGAATTCTGTTTCACTATACACTCAGGTACAATGCATACAAATGAAAGGTTATATAAATATCAAGTACTAATATAAGAAACGATTACTTTCACCAGAACATTTAAAGCCATTTCCTTCTTTATATCAAAATACCAACATACATCTACATGTAATCCAATTAACTGTAATCAATGTTATCATCATTAATCAATTAACAGGGTAGGGCCCTCAGGCCTTTAATCAGTCTTGGTCAGTGATGGCTGTGGGGGAGAGGGAGGAGAGAAATTCACACCTGGCTAACTACAGACAGCCTAGGGGTGTCCCCTATCTTGACCTCTGTACCTGAGGATGTGGCCCAGGCAGGTCAGGTACATGTATGTTATTATGCCTGGAGGGTAAAGGATTCTACCTGAATATCTATATTTGTCCCTTTTAGTTAGATTTTATATAAGTCATTAGGTTGATTTAAAAGTACAATAAATGTGACTGGCATAGGCTAAACTTTGTTCTAAGTTAGGTTAATATAACTGCATATTATTTATTTGTTGTATACTTAGTCTTACAATATAGAATTAATCAAAATGATTCCAATAAACTGACCTTGCTTTTTTTTAAATCATTATTACATATATTCATAAACCTTCAAGTCATATTTAATACAACCTGTAATTGCCTTCAATATTTAGGCCTAAATATCGGAATATTTTAAAATACTTTTATACTGATAATTAGAATAAAATTAAGTATAATGAATGTTAGTATTTTATTATCAAACTGTAATGAAGCGACTGAGCCAGAGAGTATATATTCTTAATTATTATTAATTTCAATGATATTTTATGTACTATCAATTTATCATTGTATAATTAAATGTTTTGAATGAAACATAAAAATGGATTAAAGTTCTCAAAATATCCACTATTTAAAGAGAAATGTGTAAATATCTATATATATTCTCAAAGATTTTCAATTTCAGATAAACTTGATAAACCCGAGTAAAAGTTAACATATGTATTATCATATTTATGATCCTGGTCATATCCAGTTTAGCCCTAAGTATTAATCAAATTGGTTTCAAATTTGACCAGTGATAGTCAGATGAGAAATTCACACCTCAGTTATGTCACTGACAGGCTTATGTCAGCAGGTGTTCCTAGACAAGGTTGGGACTGGTCAGGTAATTGCCTGAGGCCTGAGGGTCAAATCAAAACATCTGTCCCATACTGAACAATCTGAATAAATTTTAATTTATTGTTGTATTACTTTTTTTCAACTTCAAATTCTTATATTTATATTAACACTGTTGTATGTGGTGATATATATACATACAGATCTTAATATAGAAAATTAAAAATAAAGATTATCAAAACTCTATAGCGTGTTCATAAATATATAGATCTGAGGCATGAATGTATTTTATAAAAATATATCTAATTTAATTAAGTAATAAAAGAATATTTATTTGTTTTTTTTCGCAATTAGTTTTTACAATTTTTAAAAATATACTTCTAAACAAATAATAATCAATAGATTTTCCTTCAATTTTTCAATATACTTGATTGTAAATTGGTAAATTAATAAAAAAAAAAACGTTAATAGTGTATATTAAAAGAAATATAAGACATCAAAACTGCTAGATAAATATTAATTTTCTATTTTATTTATATGATGTATGCAAGAAATTTTTGGGGAAAATTGTAAGAGTAATTATCATGATTTCACAATTTCTAGTTTTGAAATGAAAGAAAAAAGGTTGTTTGAAAAAAATAACTACATAAGATGCATATATATATATTAAAATTATAAATATTAACTAATGATAAGGCCAGCTTCAAAGTACTAGCAGACGACAAAGGTGAGGTACAGGTAAAAATCACAGGTAGATGGATGGGACTGCCCATTTACCTGTAGGGGTATTTGACCTATATGGGGTTCAGGGTGTAGTGCACTACTAGTTTACCTGTAGTTTAAATGTAGTGCACTACTAGTTTAAACGTAGTGCACTACTAGTGCACTAGGTGTAAAGGTTAGCTTACACTCAACTGTAACTTGATTATAAATCTGCCTTTGGTTTTGATACAATTTTCAGGAATCTGTTCAACTAGAATCACATTGATACAGGTTCAGACTGACAAAGTGTCATTAATATCATTGCCACAGAAACATGTCATCAGTGCCTGATAAGTTCAATCATCTCAGTTGTACCTGTTTTTCTTGCATGGCTGCATCATACAAAGCCTGCACAGCATCAAGTTCTTTCTGCTTCTCGTCTAGCTGGCCCTGGGCTCCAGCCAACTCAGTACTAGCTACCTGGAGGCGAGCTTCTTGTTTGGCTAAGTTGGCCTGATATGTACAAAACCAAAAAAAAGAAGTTTAAATACCTTTGACCAAAGTTGCCCTTGAAAGTGTTTAATATTTACATAAACCTTATTTCCCACTTTATTTCAAAAAACTTCTTGTTAAATATCATCACGATGGACATCATGGTTCTTTTTAAGTCCATGAAGGATTGCATTGCATTGCTATACCACTTCAAAATAATAAAATTTTATAATAGAAATAAAGGAAGCTTAAACGTACCTTTAGTGGCAGTACTTCACGGTTGATACCATAGAAGAAGGCCATGGCTGTTGTCCAAGACAGCAAACCGGCCACACTGCCACACACTTTTTTGGCTGTCTCAAACGTGTAGTCTTCCATATTGAGGTATACTGAGAGGAGCTCTACTGTCTCACCATTGATGCTGTCTTTGGGGAAAGACTGCAGCGTTGACAGGAATGATGAACCACTCAACAGCTACAGGTTAACATAGAAAACCAATCTGATTAAAATACACATCCTTGTTCTCACTCTGCTTTATAAGGATCGGACAACATCCCATAAGAGGTCATGTTCAGATGACCTTTGTCGCCTCTTTCCTTAAAACTGAAAAAAATTTCAATGACCTGCCGTCTTGCAGCAAGTCATTTCGTCACATTTTCCCACATAAACATTTTGGTGACAAAATGACTAAACGGACAAATGTGATAATGCAAGCTTTGTCGCCTCAAAAATTCACCTTCAAGAATCTGAAAGTAGTAATTTGATTGGCTAATGCAAAAGATCATCTTTGTTGTCTCTTTAACTTTGTATTCCAAGAGACTTTTCTAATTGATGAGTGAAGTCATTTCGTCACAATATGCATATTAGCTTGTTTTATGACAAAATGATTAAACACACAAACAGGATTGTGCAAGCCATTTCGTCCACAAAAGTTCACATTCAAGATTCTGACCTAGACCGGAAGTCACAGGGCTGATACAGGTCTAATCTTAGTTTCAACAAAATATTTTTTACAGTATAGGTTATGGCCTAAAAAGGTTTCACAATATACCATAGTAACCAGTACATAACATACATAACAGTACTTAGCATCTGCTCTACCAAATAACTGTGATGAGCCTATAAGAGCAATGTTCTGTCTAGAACTATTGTAAATATTGAAAGCAAGCCTGAACATTTATTTCCCTGACAAAGATCACTAAACCAATCTTTTATCATAGTTACTATGACAACCACATATTTATTCATTTTCCATGCACAGAAATCACAACACTCTGAACTCTTTCACCCCTTAACTATCATAGTGAACTTTTCCAACCTTTGAATGGGAGTAGTTTAAATGTGCCTTCGGGAGTGAACAAGTTAACAAGCTTCCAGGATATACCACACTTGGTATCCATTGCTTTCTAATTATAATAGTTTTTCCAGCTTTTAGCTGTATGGCTCGACACCTCCGCATTAAAGCCATACTGGTCTCTGTGGAGTAAAACATATAGATAGATAGTCACCTTGAGAGATTCACCCCAAGATGGTTTGGGACATAACCGTTCCGGGTCAGGTGTGACAGTGTCTACTTTCTTCTGGAAGAGAAGGAGTACACAGTCCATAATCCTCATGATAAGGTGTGGCGGTTTTCCCAGCTTCTTCACAGTAGCAATGTCAGAAGGCTTGATTGTCTGGAAAAAGATCAGAAATCATTGACAGAGACATCTCCAGAATCCTGATGAAGTAGGTCACATTCACAACGTATGCAAGTGAAGTCAGTTTGTTTTTCTTTATAATCTTTGTTAAGCATTCAGCTTCAATCGTAATAATGTAGTCACACATAAAATGTTTTTCTTTAGAAATACCTCTGGATAATGAAACCTACTTTAAGAGCATTCTCTGCCTCCTCTAATGCAGGTTTAGCTGCTGCCAGTTTAGCTTCAGCCACAGTTTTTTCTGAGTTGATTTCGTCTACAATTTTCTGGGCCCGATCCTTCACCTTCTGTACAGCACTTTTCACTTTCTCAGCAGCCGTGGCACTCACAGTCACTTCCGCCAATACCTGGAATTTAGAGTTTTAATCTACTATGAGATACAGGCTATGAAACCCACAGAGTCTATATTGCAAACCTACAGAGTCTATATTAATCTGTTTTAAAACTTGAATATTCATTTGATATTTCTACATTTTTTTTTTGGAAATATGTACAATTTTCCTTTTTGAAATAAAAAGTGTCTGTACTAAAAGCTATTTTTTAATCAATTGTATGGGGGACATGGGAGGCACCTGTATTGATATATTATGGGTGGTAGGTTTAAAACCAGATCTGCATTATCATTGGGTAGTGGGGACTCTGAAAAAATACCTCCTGTTCCTTCAATATAGTTATTTCTGGAATAGCTCTAACTATTAAATGTCCAGATATTGACCACAATAACTCTCTGTTTGTCACTCTGTAACACGTTTTCACCCTATAGCACTGACAGTGGTTTACCTTGTCAGCCCTGATATTAGCCTGTGCCAGCTCCTTTTCTTTAATGGCCAGTTCCTTAGACAAAGCATCCACTGATGCGCTTGCCTCAATCAGTTTCTCCAATCCAGTGTTCATTCGCCGTGCCATCTCCGCAATGTCCGAGTGCTGGCCACTGTACACGCTCTTGTATCCATCCAGGAAAGACAGGTAGGACTTGGGGGTCACATGTGTCTGACGCCGATACCTACAAACAATACACACTTGAAATGACTGCTGAGCCGAGGAGTCTACATTACTACATCATCCTAGAGATTACAGTTACATACATACTCTGTCAGAATGTGTTATCATCAAAATAAATTTAATTCTACTCCCCAAAAGTGAAAATATCAGAGACTGTGTATTAGGGGCCTCAGAGGACATCTTGTTTATCAGGTCACCCTACAGAACGACTACATTCTTTAGATCATTTGCATCTGTGTTTGTGAACAAATAATTTGAAGTAAGTTTTTTGTTATTTTATCTATGTAGTCTGACCCTGCCCTACAGAAAGCCACACCCTGGATTTATATGCACACATTACTTTAAAATGT
This sequence comes from Mimachlamys varia, assembly GCA_947623455.1. Taxonomy (NCBI): domain Eukaryota; kingdom Metazoa; phylum Mollusca; class Bivalvia; order Pectinida; family Pectinidae; genus Mimachlamys; species Mimachlamys varia. The sequence goes on from OX392545.1 coordinate 24,902,314, forward strand.
CTACTTAATCAATGTGTTTTTTTCATCCTATATTTTATTTGTTGTTTGTTTTATGTTTCCACACCGTTGATTACCTTTGGAAATAGTCAACACAAACAGATGCGACGTTGTCATGGACAGAACCCATACTGTTGACAAGTTGAGATTTTATTTCCTTTGTACAAGCAATATCGAAGCTGTTGAGGAAATGTCCTGACACAGCGATCAGGGCGTCTTTGGGCCAGCGACTGAACCAGTCCATGGTACAACCCGAGATCAGACCGGGGAATTTCAGAGATCTGTTACGGAACTTCTCTCCCACCTAGAAAGAATCAAACAACATACCGCATAACAGGGAAATGTTTGCCCTGCAATGGTAAAATGTTCACACAAATCAATTTTCCGAAGATTTCCCACATAATCAATTTTCCAAAGATTGCCCACATACTAAGAAAGCACAAGTATCATAACAAGACCATCGCAAACAGTTGCACAATAAAATGTTTGTCAAAAAATAAAGAAATATATCTTGTTTATGATTATAACTTCCAGAAAATACCATGACAGAGAAAACAAGGTCACTTGGATCTCACACTATTTTTAAAGACAATGAGCATTTACACAAATACCATATTTCAACTCATCCCTTTAAAACAATTTAGTCAGTATTTGTCTAAAAGTCTGAAAAAACTTGGCCTTGGTTTTTTATATATTGTGCATGCAGGCCAAGTTTTATCAAAATGCAGTCATATTTGACTTGGTTATTAAGTAGAAACCTTCAACAAATCAGAGCGCAGTGAAGTGATTTATGCCTCACAGATTTTGCTAAAATTCAAACTTGGCCTTCCAACCAAGTTTCACCAAAGTTGAATATTTCAAGAAAGTTATCTTGCAGAAACCAAAGTGTGGACAGAAAGACGGACACTCATGTCATCAAACCAGCATTTCCCTTAAAAATTGTCCACATAAAATTTATGGTCCTTAAATTATGACCATCTATCTATGCAAGACATTCATATCATATTAATACTTCTCCTGCGATATGTTCATTCTATCTGAAAGTGTTGCTTTGGTTACTAACCGGAGAGAAGCAGAGGACGGTGTGAAGGTTACTGCGGGCGCGGGAGATGAAGTAGTCGTACAGAGTCTCCTGGGTGGGTGCTCGGCGAGGGTATTCTTTCTTCATCACAGGAATGAGCTCCTGGGTTATTTCATCTAACTCGTCTCTTGCAAACAGGTTAGAGACCTAGTGATAGATATAAATATTTACCATGAACACAACATTACAGGGATAATTCTTAAAACTCTTAAAACCTATGGGTGAATTTGAGAGATTCCCAAACCTCGCCCCAAAGTGATCCCTGTTAAACAAAGAGGGTAGAGCTGCTATTCCAGTTAACGTCTATCCATCCCAGGACTCCAGGTTATGTTTAGACCCCAAAAGAATTCAATTGACATGGGAAAAAGTCTTCCATTAGTCTCCTATCTCATTTTGATGAGGCGTTATAATGGAACTCTGGTCAAGACCTTTGAGAGATTACAATCTGATTAAAATGGAGATCCCTATTATCACTTCGGGTGTACCAAGATCTGACCATATCTAATATGAGGTCATGTTCTCGTGACCTTTTGCATACAGGATGTGGGCAGAAAAGCTTGCATGATTCTATTTGTACATTAGGTCATTTTATCACAACAAGCTTTGTGCTGTCAGACAATTAGAAAATTCTACTTGAATGTGAAGTAGAGACAATAAAGGCATGGGTGAAAGTAAAAAAATCCTGAAAAACTGAAAATAACTTCAAGTAAGAAAGAGCTGAAAAACTGGAAATAAACTTATTGACCATCCATGAGTCAAAAAACGGAAATCTATCACCCATGCAAAGGTCATCAGAACATGACTTCTTATGGGATGTTGTCAGATCATGATGTAATAGAGTGATAATAAGGATCTGCATTTTAATCAGGTTGGAATGATTATGACTGTGGTGTGAACTGTACCTCTCCTGAGCTGAGTACATTGTTGAGGTACTCGAGGAAGGACTCGTCTTTGATCTCGTTGTCGGTGAAGAGGAAGGTGATGCCCTGACCCTGGCCTCCAGCGACACGATACAGGAATTTGAGATCCTCCATCAGGTTGCTAACATTGTAGGACCTTCACAACAATTCATCACATCAGTTAACAGCTGACAATTCTACTGGAAACTATTCAATACCACCTTTCGTTTTTAGTTTAAAAATCATGCTTCAAAAATAGAATCCTTTATCTTGATCATAGAGAGAGCAAGATTGTACAGATAAAAGATAAGGAATTTGTGAGATAATATCTGTTGTTCTGTGTAGAACAATGTACCAAGAAAGTGTTTACAGATATTGCCTGTAGCTGTGTGTACAATGCACTAATAACATATATACCCTTTATTTCCATGAAATTATTTGCAGATATTGTTTGCTATTTGTACAATACACAAATAACAAATATCCTTTGTTTCCAAGAAATTGTTTACAGTTATTGTTTGCTATTTGTACAATACACAGACAACTATACCCTTTGTTTCCAAGAAATCATCTACAGTCTGTTGTTAAATGAAAAACAGACAACTATACCCTTGGGTGTATCTCTGAACGCCAACATTTTTAATTTGCCTACAGGGTAGTTTGTTGTGATAGGAGTTATAGTCTTTTTCCTTAAAGTAGTCTCAGTTCCAACAGGTAAATTTACCTGTAAAAGTTACCTGTTGGTGCTCAGGCACAAGTATTAAAAAAATATCATAAAATTATCATCATGATACTTTTTTTAATCGGAAATATTAAACTGTGTAAGTAATAAATAATGTAACTATTATAAGATTTGTGATTATTAATTAAAATTCAATGCTTAAGATAATTTCTAGAAAAAAAAAAACTTTGTAATTCACCATTGAATTATTTTATGACTGTAATTCTTACCTTTAAAAGATACTGTTGTAAAAATATTTTTGTATATAATAGGTGATTAACTTAATAGGTTTTTATGATTGATTTTTATAAGGTCTTGATGCCAATTAAAATTTAATTACTTCATTTTCTTTAGTACATTTTTTCTTGGATATGTATGACTTATTAAATATCAACTTACTCAATAATTCAATACCCATAGAAAGTGAGGTTTATTTAATCAACGATATTGTTTTCATTAGGTCAACTCATTAACCATTCAATTCATTTATTACCTTAAACCTTACGGGTTATCAGTACAAGATATATACATACAGGTGCATATATACAATGCAAAATACAAATAGATATGTACAACCCAATATAGTTCGGACACGCACAGACCACAATTTAAGACACAACTATAGCAATAGTGTAGAGAGGTATTTCACTCAATTAAAATGTATTCAATCGTCTTTTGTTACAGAGGACAATAAAGTTACCTAAATTTGAAAGATCCTGGTTTTAATTTTTTTTTACATTTTTGCGGTATTAGATTTTCTATGGTAATAGTTTGATGAAACGTTTTTCATAATGACTGTTTTATTACAAAACGGTACAATCCACTGTCGCAATACGTACAAATCCTATTAATTTGATCTTTTAAGATTAAACTGTCCAATTTCAATATTCAGTTTATGAGACGACAATCTGATTTTTGCTATTTCTTTAAACTAATAGGTTTTGTTAAATTCGGTTTAAAGACAAAATTACCACTAATGAATTTTCGAAGTGAACATTTTGATGAAACATTTAAATAATCAATACATTATTGAAAAAATATCTGTCATTCTATATTAAATAGTGATTAATGTTTTACTTTCATTCTCTGTATTTTCTGTTTGCTACACATATCCCAAACCTATTCTTAACAGATTGTTTCTTATACTATCTGTCCACTCAGTGCCCTTTTCAACCATTTCATCATAACATACAATTGTCCGAGTTTTTAACTTTAACCAAATATTTGAAAATGATAAACTTTCGAATCATAATAAATGAAAGTCTTCCTATTTCATGACTGATCATGATATTTGGCATTCTTTTCTTAACCCCTAATTTCTCTTACAAAAATTTAGATGTAGTTTTTTTTTAATATTAGGTGCTTAATGAAACCCCTGCACTTCAGATACATAACTTATAATGCTACTTACAAAAGTGTAACAAAACTAAGTTGGTTTCGAAATTGAAATATTTTCTTTGAAAGACATTCATAATTCCAAATAAAGCTTTTCAACTTTGTTCAGCTATTTTCTCTTGTGTTGTCAAGAATTTTCTGTTATATATCAACAGAATTCCTAGATAACTAAAACTTTCTAACAATTTAAGACTAATTATACTTTATTGAATACTTTTCTATATTTCTCTTTATTTCTTCAATATATGATTATCTCTGGGTTGTATTTTATTTACAATTTAGTGCTGATTACTCATTTGATATTTTCTTTTTATTTCTTTATATATGTATCCTTGTATTTTTGAAAAAAAAATGTATAATTTAATGCAATTGTGGTGCTGACTGTCCACAGTTAAATCTCAGGTAAGGTGAATTCACAGATAAATCACAGGTAAGGTGAAAAGGGCAGTTTATATGAAACAGTATATAATTGACTTCCCATTGTTCTCAAAAACAACACCGACCTATTGTTAAAAAAAATGTTGGCGTTCAGAGAACACACCATACCCTTTGTCTCCAAGAAATTATTTACAGATATTGTTTGCTATTTGTACAATACAGACTATACCTTTTGTTTTCAAGAAATTATCTACAGTTATTGTCTGTTGCTACATGTATAAAACAGACAACTATACCCTTTGTTTCCAAGGAATTATCTACAGTAACTGTCTGTTGTTACATGTACAATTCACAGACAACTATACCCTTTGTTTCCAAGAAATTATCTACAGTAACTGTCTGTTGTTACATGTACAATACACAGACAACTATACCCTTTGTTTCCAAGAAATTACCTACAGTTATTGTCTGTTGTTACATGTACAATTCACAGACAACTATACCCTTTGTTTCCAAGAAATTATCTACAGTAACTGTCTGTTGTTGTTGTTACATGTACAATACACAGACAACTATACCCTTTGTTTCCAAGAAATTATCTACAGTAACTGTCTGTTGTTACATGTACAATACAGACAACTATACCCTTTGTTTCCAAGAAATTACCTACAGTTATTGTCTGTTGTTACATGAACAATACACAGACAACAATACCCTTTGTTTCCAAGAAATTACCAACAGTTATTGTCCGTTGTTACCTGTATAAAACACAGACAACTATACCCTTTGTTTCCAAGAAATTATCTACAGTTACTGTCTGTTGTTACCTGTACAATACAGACAACTATACCCTTTGTTTCCAAGAAATTATCTACAGTAACTGTCTGTTGTTACCTGTATAAAACACAGACAACTATACCCTTTGTTTCCAAGAAATTATCTACAGTAACTGTCTGTTGCTACATGTACAATACACAGACAACTATACCCTTTGTTTCCAAGAAATTATCTACAGTAACTGTCTGTTGTTACATGTACAATACAGACAACTATACCCTTTGTTTCCAAGAAATTATTTACAGATATTGTCTGTTGTTACCTGTATAAAACACAAACAACTATTCCCTTTGTTTCCAAGAAATTATTTACAGATATTGTTTGCCATTTGTACAATACACAGACAACTATACCCGTTGTTTCCAAGAAACTATTTCAATGTGAATGATATATTAAACACTTATTATTATTACACATATGAAATTAGTAGTTTGGATGCATTGTTCAAAAGCTCAAGAAATTAATACAGAGTGCATTCAGTGCAGGAGGAAGAAGAAAACACAACACAAGTCACTACTAAAGTGTCACATACTTCTTTTCGGAGAAAAGGCTCCTCTAAAATTACATTTGGATTATAGTTATTTGGAGTCATATAGAAAGAATTCATGTGAAAATCTCTACTCTAGCTAAGTTATAGGTAAGAATTGCAATCAGATTATTTTAGCGCCAGAGTGCAATGATCAATTCGTTACTGAAAGTAACATTGACTATTATTAGCAAGCAGCATACATGGATCTTTTTGTACACAGATGTAATAGAAGGGCAAAGTCTACAGCTACAAGCAAAGCATGCAGGCAAAAATGAAAAAAATTACCATGTAATCAATGTCCACAGCTGTGAAAAAAAGTTTTATATCTAAACAGTACTTACAACCTTGTAATAATAAACTTATGTTTCTTACAAATAATGTTCATTTTTTAAGATTATTCAACCGGAGTATTTGATAAGTTAAGCTAAAAAATTTGAAAGACTTTATTACCTAAAATTGTATGATATTGGCATTATACTTCATATCAACAGTGTTTTCCTCTACTTATTTTAGAAGATGTCGTACCCTGTTGTTGCCAAGAGAAGCTGGGTGTACCTACCTCGTGAGTGTTATCTGGAAGATTTTGTAGTTGGCAATAAAGGAAGCGAGGCGAGTGAGGGACTGTTTACCCGAACCTCCAACTCCCACTAGAAGGGCTGCTCCACGAGGGGTACGGATGATCCGGGAAATCTGATTAAAACATTCCATTTTAACATTTCAGACTGAACCGGAATATTTCAAATTCTCATTTTGCTTACAGTTAACCAAAACGAGACAGAAAACATGAAATACAGCATTGCTGCAAGGGCTACATTAGTGTATGAAATTTAAACGGTTGGACCTAAAATAAAACACATTATGCAGGATTTTCAATTTTGATAACCCCCCAGATGGAATTTTCCCATCATACACACCTGGTCATGAAACAGTCTTATATCACTCTCCCATATTTTACCTCTGATAATGGTTAGGTTCAAGTGTGTTCCTTAATTATGGAATATTTCTGCGCTAAACATAACATTTCAATCAGATATATGAGTATATAGCCAAAGTAACCCAACATCAAAATTTCTCAAAGGTTTATGACTAAAACATTCAGATATTGATGTCATTGTACATTTGCACTTGTTTCATTTCTCATTTTTGTTTTGTTTTATCAATGCCATTTATTGAAACCGAAAAACTACAACAATGATGAAGTGTACATCCAAAGTTACCAGGGACCCAGCCTGCTGTGTTTACCTTGATAAGATGGACCATGGCATCTTTGAAGAAGACCAGATCCATGTGTGCACCCCTAACCATCTCGTTGTACTGCGACATGTAGGCTAGCAGTTTTTCATTCAGGAAGTCATAGTCTGGAATCTGGAAAACATAAACCTCAAAATATCTAGTATCAAAATTGTTGGTAAGATTTACATGTCAGATTTCCATTCCAGCAAGACTGTCAACACATATATACTTGGTGCCTAAATTTCTGAGAAATCAGCAACTTTTATAAGTGATTTAGTTTAATTCAAGATTTTCCTCAAATATAATCACTTAAGAAACTTTTAGAGATACTCACTTCTTTAATTGGAAGTAATAAACCAATAGTTCATCAATTGCATAATTGGTTTCCAATTTTACAGACTGAACACTAGTGTCTAATCAATAGACAACACATAGAGTTGTAAACTATGTATTAGGTTTCTTCATTTTAATGAATTGATTTCAGGCAACTTTTGTGCAGTTTTGTTAATCATATTGAACAAAATCCACATTTTGATTTTAATAATGAATCAATATATTAAATAGAGATTATGTTACCCAATATTCAGAAAAGGCAAACTGATCAATTTTCAATTATGATTGTTTTAAAAGTTGACAGGCCACGTACGTTGCACCATGGCATAAGCTCGATTGGCCTTTGGGCCAGGTGAGCTAAAAATAAGATTCTAAATTTTACACAGTTTTGGTTTATGCTTCTTATGCAACATTGCACTCCTGTAAAAATTTTCCTAATAAACTCTTGAACTTACGGCCTCATATATCTTGGGAGCATCAAGGACCGCGTCGTCTGCCTCTTCTCCGGTTGGTTCTGGTGGATCTCTCAAGAAGTCCACAAAGTAGGGTTGTTCTGGACAGAGAGCAGCATACTCCTCACCCAGTACGTTCTTCATCACACTCACTGCGGCATTCTCAAACCAATTCTTATCCTCATGGTTGGTGAACCTGCAACAGACGGCAACTGATTAATGATAATTACAGAGATAAGAGTACCTATAGTCACTAGCAGCAGTTACCTGGAGTAGACAATCTGATTACAATTAATGCAGATCCTTGTTCTAACTCCATGCCGTTACACCAGGATCTGACAACCTCCCATATGAAGTCATGTTATGGTGACCTTTGTCGCCTCTTTAATTCATACTCTAGTAGAATTTTCTAATTGATGACAGTTGACCTTGATAGCATTATGCAAGCTTTTTTAACCACAAACGATTCACATTCAAGATTCTGGGAGCAATAATTTGATTGGCTAATGCAAAAGAATAAGATATCAGAACAGTACCTCATATGGGATGTTGTCAGATCCTGATGTAAGGTAGTGAGATTAAAGATCTGCATTTTACTCAGTTATATATGTGTATCAGACAGTATTCAAACCAAGACATCACAAATATCACTTTTGACCGACAGTGCTCAATGATCAGGACTATATTCATAGTTACTCAGGTTTTTCTGTTATCAGTTACCTGTCAGCAATGACCCTAGTACACTCATGTTTCCATAGAGCAAGGAGAGTGCTCTGGTTCCGACACTCATCCCCTTTGATGGTCAGCATGCCCTGCCAGATCCTTGACAAATCTCTCAGATTAAAGATGTAGTGAAACTTGGCCGGGGTAGGCAACATCTTGATCTGTTTTCATAAATGAAAAATATTTTACACCAATCTGTGCAGTTTTAATATTGAAACACTAATGGAATAAAAATGCAACAAAATGTACATGGTGTCAGTTAGGCAATAGATCCTGTTCCAATATGCAACACTCCACAATCCCATGAGGTTCTAACAAACAAAATTTGGCAATTGTTGGTGAATAACTTAAACAGGATATGCATCAGACAAAGTGACAGATAGATTTATAGATGAGTGACTGATAAACTGTTTCTGTCTGATTCTTTTAATTGACCTTAAGACAACAAAGTCCTATCTTATCTATACAGAAAATAGCCGACACTTTGATCTGCTACTGGAGGATGACATAACATACACATATACTGCACCTTTTAAATTTAGGAATAGATACAGTATGCCGTAAAGTGAATTAAACTGCATCATACAGCTGTTCCGTCCTCCTTGGACTCTTCAGTAATACTAGGGGCCAAAAATTTCTAAACTAATGTAGAAACGGAAGGGTCAAGTGCTTAAAACCCCTTTAATTTATGAATTTAGAAGTAAAATTAAACTAGTTCTGTATAATTTCAAATTGTGTACTACAAAAATGTGTATATTATGTACCGTGCCACTACTCAAATGGGATAATTGTGGCTAAAGAGGGCTCCAGCAAACCTTGGGAACTAAAAATCCACCAGCAGAGTGTGCCATCCCATATCATGAAAGATGACGTAACACACACATATACTATAAGCTATACCTTTGTCATCTGCCACAGGGAGCGAGTGGCTGGCACCAGCTCCTTGGTGAGGGTACACACTTCAGTTGCAAATCTCTCCGGGCAGAAATAACCACACCCAATGATGCCTGGAATGCATTAATTACTATTGTCAAACATCCTAAAATCTTCATTGTTTAGTGTGAAACTATTTTAATACAGACACCATCGTACTCAAGAATGAAATGAGAATGAAATTAATGGTCAAACAGCAGGTCAAACCTCAGATTTCAGAGTCATCAAAATGTATCACATTAAAAATTTCAAAATTTTCCTATAAACATATGTATATACATGTCTTAGTTCTAAACATGTCATATGTTTAGATAAGCAGTGCAAATATATTAGGGCTATTCAACAATTAATTGTGTGAGGGAGGTGGGAGGCACCTGTATTAATATTTCATGGATGGTAGGGTTAAAACCAGATCTGCCAACCACTCCTTATATCAAATCGCTTTTAATAATTGATGGGTGGTGGAATGCCTCCCACATTGTTAATTTTAGAACAGTCCTTACAACTTCTGCAGATCATGAACGTCCTATAATTCTTCCATTGTAGGGTAAACATGCTAGAAACAATGGCTGTGGCAACCATAATCTCATGCAAGTCAATAAAAACCTAATTTATACCAAATGGAAATAATTTAAACAAGTACTCGGTTCCAAGTTTAACAAATTTCCATTGACCTGACACATAAGATTTACAGACAGTTGTAGAAAGAACTCAGAACCAGGGTCATAAAAGATGGAAGCAAGCCCATGAAACCAAAGATATGTAAAACTCACCAAAGATCTTGTCTATAGAGTTGTTGGAGGGCAGCGTGCAGTTGAAGATGGAAAATTGGCGTTTGAGACGCTGTGGGATGTCATTACGGCCCCCGCCAGGGTGGATCATAGCGGCTACAAATTGTAGGTCAACAATGGAGATAAAATCACCAGGCTTGTCCAGACTGTACATGCCATGCATCTCCATCATCTGACGTGTGATCTCGTTGGTAATCTGTGCACACATTTCATATAGGTCATTTCTCATTTTTAAGCAGGCTGCATTTCTAGTTATTTTAATTTTAAAGCAAACAAATAGTTTTTATTTCACATTTCTATAAAAAAATCAAACAGATAACATTTTAAATTATTTGATATTTTAGAGCCAAAGACAAGCAATTTTAACTGACATCCAAATTTTTGATAAAATACTATTTTTGAAACTCTAAGACCTCAGTGACAAACCTGGTCTCCCCATTCGTTGATAACTGGCATATTGACATCATCTACAAACACAGTCATGCGCCTGCCCCCTGGTGGACCATAAGTACTTCCCATCCGCTTGTCCACGTAACTCTCTATGGTTCGCTGAAATCACAAAATACTGCCCTTACAATCGGCTAACAACTAGAACTGTAGTCCATGGGCCAACTCACACCCCCACACCCCCTTAAGGTTATTTATACAACAAATGAAGGGCACCTCTTCATACTGTACTGTCTATACCCACAAAATTTTGAAAAGATCCGTTGAAAACTGAGCGATTGCATAGCCGGACAAAATTGTGTTCATTTACATAAAAGGGGAATTCTTGAAATGGTAAAAAATGCAAATTTACTTCAGGGGGCACATCTCCATATTGTAATGTCTATTCCCACAAAATTTTAAAAAGATCTGTTGAAAACTGAGCGAATGCATAGCCGGACAAAATTGTGTCTACAATTGGACAACCTGTCAAATGTCGACGTCAAATAAAGATTAAACCCTAGACAATTTCATTGGAGGGTTTTCATTGTCAAACTTGAGTGAAATAAATTTCATATCCAATAACCGTGAGTCGTGTGAACTGTTTCAACCACAATAATTAAGTTGCAGTGGCAGTGTTGTTTTTCTGTGAACCGCAGAATATTTGCACGAAAACGCATCATTTTGTATATATTCCCGCAAAATTGTGACGACGTCAACAATCAGCACGTTGCATATTGAACCACGTGATTGCCGATCAAAGTTCAACTTCTCAACCAATCAAAAGTCTGGAAGGTCATATCCTACTAGTGGTATATAACATATATTTATCCAACAGTCAGCATGTTTATACAATGCTCCAGGTTTTGTTAAGGAGTATCACCCATAGAATTTATCAAATTACAGAGAAGCAATAGGAAGGGAATCCAACTATGGGTAGAAATGATTTATTTTAGGGTCCTGGGGTCAGGTAGATATTTTAATGGAATATTCCTAACCATTTTTGAACAAATTTTTGTCAATTAAATCGTAGTTAATTGTTTAGATAGATCTTGAAAGTTCCTCAAAGTCGTTTTCTAAAACAAAGGTAACACTTCATCACAACATAATACTGCACCAAGTATCATCACCATAGCCCTTCTGCTTGTTCAGAAAAAATTGTTTTAAGTTTTTGAAATATTTTTAATGACTGTGACCTTGAAAGTGATCAAAGTCATTTGCATTCACAAATGTTATGCTCTATCCCATTAGGCTGCCAGTCTGTTAATATGCATTCAGGTAGATTTCTAAAGAGAAATTATTTAAGGTTTCGACAAATCTAGCATTAAACAAGTTTTGAAGGGGAAAAAGTTTTCACATTAACACTTTGCTGTACTCGATCTGTCCCACAAAATCATCCTAAAACCTATCACTTTAAGCGCTTTTTCTTCTGCAAAACAAGTTTCTTGAATCTTTTTAACATTTTGAACTGAGAGACCTTGAAACTTGGTCAAGGTTTCTTTTCACAATGTTGGTTTTCATTACAGAAAAGCCACATGTCTAATACCATGACTAAGGCATTTCCATTGTTTAAAGGAAAAGTCGACAGAGAAGAGACGACAAACTACGACATAATGTCACTTGCTCTTGGAGCAGGAAAACTTAATACGTTACCTGGAACATCATAGGAGTGGAGGCGGAAGAAAAGTTAAAGCTCTTGCCGAGGTGAAGATCAGGATCGTACTTGGCCATGTAGCCCTTGATCATCACAGTCTTGGCTGTTCCCTGTTCTCCAATGAGCAGCACTGCCTACAATCCAAGTCAGAGTACTGGTATTCAAGGTTTTACTCCTACATACAATAAGGATATTTTTGCAGCCACAAAAACACAATTTTTATCCAAATATTTAATCATATTAAAGGCCCAATATACGTAACTTTCGGCAAAACTTGAAGCGAAAATCAAGCCTCATAACTAATTATATTTATATTTATAGATTTAGTTAAGATTAACTGATATCAGCAATATTCAAGATGAATTTTTCCGTGGTTACCAATACAGCAACAGTTGAAACACGCTATTTGTAAACACGCGTCCATTTCGAACCGTCTTCTACCTTCGGTTTGCTGTTGAATTGAGCCCCACCTGAATTATTTTCAATTCTTTGGATTTTTTTGTCAAGAGTTTCTTGTTAGTTACCGCTCAAGTTTACTTCATTTTAGGCTTATTTTTGCATGGATATCAACTGGATTTTTTTTCAGAATTGTTCAGAATCACAAAAATTTCCCTGAAGTTATGTATATTGGGCCTTTAATCTACCATGAATGTGCTCAAAACAATAACAACCTTCTATACTGTATAACAGAAAAAATCAAGGGACCAAAGAAATATCAATATAGCGGGGAGATCTTTGTTTGATCTTTTTCTATTCAAAGAAAATTGATTAATTGATGCAAGTAATGGATACAACAATTGACCAAAACACCATCCTTAGCTTCGGTAATTCAATCTGTGATTTTTTTCACAAAATTAATACCAACTGGAAATGCCAGAGTCCTCCGAAACTTGGAACCCCCAAAAGAAAACAAAAATGCTTAATATAAACTACTGCAGTTGTTTATGTTCTGACTTATGAACTTACTTTGTGTTGCTTGGCAATGGTGTCTATAAGGAAGTTTGAACGGACGTTGTCCACATTTAGAACAAGGATGGATGAAAATTCCGGCACAGAGTCTGACGGGTAGATGTATTCCTCCACTCTCTTAGACCAGTGCTCCCAATCACCTACAAAAAAACATCAAACACCAAGAACTGATATCTGAAGAAGTTATAAATATGACTGGCATAAAAGAGACATATGATTCTAGGCATTGTCTCGTTTTTGCACTTAGGTGTAGTTCAGGCTATTAATTCCACAAGTTACAAACTTCTGAATCTTTCTTTAATACTGTAATATAAATGTAAATGTCATACTCAGCTTCCACCCATTTTTCAGCATTTTTCCAAAGACATAAAAACCCTGCATTCGGGTCTTCTTGGGTTTATATAGACATTTTTATCAGTCAAATCATTGCTAGAAATTTGCCAGATGCCAAGTATGGTGAAAACAATACATATTTGAGGATTAAAAAAATAATTTCAGCTTCAAGAGAATAAATGAAATGTTAAATTGTCTATGATACTGCCTATAAACACCCCAATTAATTTGAATCTAATACTGTATAAGGGCTTGTGCCAATCACATCTACTTTGTCCTTATTACCCTACAAACATGGAGAAATAAGTGTCCTGCTATATTTGCATACGTAATGGAAATATTAACGGTATCAATCTGATTGTTCATGCACAGAATGCTCCCAAAAGTTGCACCAATTCAATCACAACAAGTGCTTATTGTAATGGGGTACCATTACAGATGTCCCCCAAACTACCCCTTTGGTCGGAACTGATGAGCCCAATGAACTCACAATGGAAATATAGCTGACACCCCATATATCAGCGGTCATGTTGACGAATTAGGAAACGGAGGTTACGACAATGTCCGTGGTGTCCTACTACAGTTATATATAAAATTTCATTGAAATCGGACAATATATAAATTTCGACCAATCAGAAGCCAGGAAATAGCGGCCATGTTGACGAATCACGAAACGGAGGTTACGACAATGTCCGTGGTGTCCTACTACAGTTATATATAAAATGTCATTGAAATCGGACAATATATAAATTTCGACCAATCAGAAGCCAGGAAATAGCGGCCATATTGACGAATCACGAAACGGAGGTTACGACAATGTTGTTGGTGTAATACTACACAAATATATTAAATTTCATTGAAATCGGACAATATATAAATTTCGACCAATCAGAAGCCAGGAAATAGCGGCCATGTTGACGAATCATGAAACGGATGTGACGACAATGTTGTTGGTGTAATACTACACATATATATTAAATTTCATTGAAATCGGACAATATATAAATTTCGACCAATCAGAGGCCTCCATTTTCGTTTCGGTGGCAACCAAACTTTACGAAAATGTTACCATGTTATTCAGCATCCCTTAAAACACCCATGTACCAATTTTTACTGAAATCGGAGACTGAATTTTGAAAACCGGAAATTAGCTCTGGCGGCCATCTTGGACTTCCGGTCGCGAAAAAACAACCCGTTTTCACACACCCCGCCCCTAATGAGTATGTGTGTGAAGTTTCGTGAAGATCCGTCCAGTAGTTTTTGAGAAAACGGTCGGAAACCTCCGCAGCGGAAGAAAGTGGAAGAAACAAGAATAATAATAATAATAATTAAAACATAATCTTACATAATAATAATAATTAGCTCGTGTTTGGACAAATTTCCAAATGAAATACGTTTTCTGAAGGCAAATGTTATTCTAAGAAGGAAAATCAAGGTCTCGGTTGTGTCAATTAGCCTGAAAATACCTTAAAACGGCATTATTTGCTAAATTTGGTGCTCGTCTGCTCAATTTCGTCGCCGCCATTCGACTAATTATAGGAATATCAACATGGTACGACATGAAAAAAATTCTATAATTTTATTAACCTTAACAGTTTAGATTATCAAACAATAAAATATTTATGTAATATCAAGATTTATTACTGAACACATCAGTACCATAAATATATTTTTGTTATCGTTTTCTATGTTAAAAAAACATTTCTTATGTTTTCTTGCGAATCGGCACGGAACCGGCAGCAGGATAGTGGTCACATGATTCGAAAAAAAATCACGTGATTTCTCGTATAAAAATAGAACGGGAAGCGCAAATGTCAGGTAGCCGCGATTAACAAATATTGGCTGGCGAAAACAGATTCACAAGCTAAGACTAGACAAGAAAGAAGCTGAAAGAGACTATTGAAAGATCGGAACAGATGCATCTGATAAACAAAAAGAAATACGACACTATCAAAGAAGACGAAGAGCATGGTTTGACGGACGAAGTGCGGTTGAGTTGACAGTGCTTTCGAAAAACAAAAACGTACAGCTGATACGAAACAGCATTCTTCATTCACGTACACTGTAAGATTATGTTCGGTAAAGCTTGTAATAATAATAATAATAAGAATAATAATAATAATAATAATAATAAGAAAGCGAGCAAAAACAATATGTCCCCCCACTTCGTTTGGGGGACATAACTACTTATTCAGTAGGATTTACCTTTGTAAAAGTCGCACCAATTCAATAAAGACTACCTTTTCAGTAGGACCTACCTCATTTTGTAATAACGGCACCAATTCAATCACAACTACTTATACAGTAGGACCTACCTTTGTCATCCATGACATATTCAAAGATAGTTTCATCCTCCTTGATGGGAGGGAGGTTCAAGGAACACTCATGGTTTGTGATGAATTCTTCCATCTTGGCACGGCCATCAAGTTCCAACAGAGCACCCAGACTCCACATCAGACTGAAAATGAACAGTTTCTCCAGGTGGGAGGCAGGCAGAGCACACTTGTCATCTCTCTTGGGGATCAGGCCCTCCAGTAAGTCACACGCCTGTAAATACACATTATGTACAGATCAAAAGTAATACGAGATACAACAGTTGTTAGTGAACTTAATGCTCCATACAACAGCGGTTAGTGAACTTAATGCCTGATACAACAGCGGTTAGTGAACTTAGTGTCTAATAAACGGCGGTTAGTGAACAAAGTGCCCCATAAAACAATAATTGGTGAACTTTAAGTGCCACACACAACAGTGGTTAGTGAACTTAGTGTCTAATAAACAGCGGTTAGTGAACAAAGTGCCCCATAAAACAATAATTGGTGAACTTTAAGTGCCACACACAACAGTGGTTAGTGAACTTAGTGTCACATATAACAGTGGCTAGTGCCCCTAGACAGGATATCAAACATAACTTCACAGTTCAAACATAATTCCAAATCTGTTCTTGATAAATTAAAAAAAAAAAAGGCCTCACGGCATGCCTCTTTCACCTAAATTGTTATGTCCTGCAATGGTATACATGCTATTTATTGCTTAAGGTTGGTGATCTCAACGGTTTCACAATTATGGCCAAAGAATACAAGTCCCTAAAGGTGGCACTAGACAGTTCTTTCGTCTTTATTATGTTCAACTTTATAAATGTGGTATTTGGTGAGAACTTCAACCAAGTTCAATCTCCATCAATTGTGAACAAATATGACCAATATTGATCTTCAGTACCAAAGAAGAAGTCACTAAAAATAAAAAATATAATAAAATAAATATATCAAATTACCTGCTTGATCTGATTACACTGGAGAACATCCATCTTCTTGATAAGACTATTGGTGACATAGTTGAAGAGATCGTCAAAGATATTGTCAAACAGATTCATCAGTACTTCACTCTCCTGGGGTGTCCGTGTCTTCAGCCAGCCCTACACACCAACAATACAGTGTCCAGTCTTCATATTACACAAAACACACCAACAATACAGTGTCCAATCTTCATATTACACAAAACACCCCAACAATACAGTGTCCAGTCTTCATATTACACAAAACACACCAACAATACAGTGTCCAGTCTTAATATTACACAAAACACACCAACAATACAGTGTCCAGTCTTAATACTACACAAAACACACCAACAATACAGTGTCCAGTCTTCATATTACACAAAACACACCAACAATACAGTGTCCAGTCTTAATATTACACAAACACACCAACAATACAGTGTCCAGTCTTCATATTACACAACAAGAGGTCCAACGGGCCTTAACGGTCATCTGACTACCAATTGTAAAATCACTATGAAAATACGTGTAGTCATTAAATCAAGTTATAATATGCCTGTATAGATTGCCAAGTTCAAGATAGTGGCCTTCTTGGATTTCTGATGGGCTTGAAAAATAACAACACTTTGTTGGGACCATCTCAGGATATCATTTCTGGCAAGTTTCAGCTCAAATCCACTGGTAGAACTTGAGAAGTTTAGAATGTGTTTTCAAAATGGCCGCTGTGGAGGCCATCTTGGATTTTTGACTACACGAAAAATAACAACAGTTTCGTTTTGGCCCCAGTGACCTTGAATGAAAGTCAAGGTCATTTCTTTGAACAAACTTGGTAGCCCTTTATCCCAGCATGCCACAGGCCCAATATTAGATCTCTGGGCCTTTTGGTTATTCAGAAGAAGTTGTTTAAAGATTATGACCGTTTTGGTCCCTGTGACCTTGAATGAAAGTCAAGATCATTTCTTTGAACAAACTTGGTAGCCCTTTATCCCAGCATGCCACAGGCCCAATATCAGGTCTCTGGGCCTTTTGGTTATTCAGAAGAAGTCGTTTAAAGATTATGACCGTTTTGGCCCCTGTGACCTTGAATGAAAGTCAAGGTCATTTCTTTGAACAAACTTGGTAGCCCTTTATCCCAGCATGCCACAGGCCCAATATTAGGTATCTGGGCCTTTTGGTTATTCAGAAGAAAATGTTTAAAGATTATGACCGTTTTGGCCCCAGTGACCTTGAATGAAAGTCAAGGTCATTTCTTTGAACAAACTTGGTAGCCCTTTATCCCAGCATGCCACAGGCCCAATATTAGATCTCTGGGCCTTTTGGTTATTCAGAAGAAAATGTTTAAAGATTATGACCGTTTTGGCCCCAGTGACCTTGAATGAAAGTCAAGGTCATTTCTTTGAACAAACTTGGTAGCCCTTTATCCCAGCATGCCACAGGCCCAATATCAGGTCTCTGGGCCTTTTGGTTATTCAGAAGAAGTTGTTTAAAGATTATGACCGTTTTGGCCCCTGTGACCTTGAATGAAAGTCAAGGTCATTTCTTTGAACAAACTTGGTAGCCCTTTATCCCAGCATGCCACAGGCCCAATATTAGGTCTCTGTGCCTTTTGGTTATTCAGAAGAAGTCGTTTAAAAATTATGACCGTTTTGTCCCCTGTGACCTTGAATGAAGGTCAAGGTCATTTCTTTGAACAAACTTGGTAGCCCTTTATCTCAGCATAACACAGGACCAATATCAGGTCTCTGGGCCTTTTGGTTATTCAGAAGAGGTTGTTTAAAAAGAGTTTGACCTTTTTGGCCCCTGTGACCTTGAATGAAAGTCAAGATCATTTGTTTGAACAAACTTGGTACCCCTTTATCCCAGCATGCCACAGGCCCAATATCAGGTCTCTGGGCCTTTTGGTTATTCAGAAGAAGTCGTTCAAAGATTTTGACCTTTTTGGCCCCTGTGACCTTGAATGAAAGTCAAGGTCATTTCTTTGAACAAACTTGGTAGCCCTTTATCCCAGCATGCCACAGGCCCAATATTAGGACTCTGGGCCTTTTGGTTATTCAAAAGAAGTCGTTTAAAAATTATGACCGTTTTGTCCCCTGTGACCTTGAATGAAGGTCAAGGTCATTTCTTTGAACAAACTTGGTAGCCCTTTATCTCAGCATAACACAGGACCAATATCAGGTCTCTGGGCCTTTTGGTTATTCAGAAGAAGTTGTTTAAAAAGATTTTGACCTTTTCGGCCTCTGTGACCTTGAATGAAGGTCAAGGTCATTTGTTTGAACAAACTTGGTACCCCTTTATCCCAGCATAACACAGGCCCAATATCAGGTCTCTGGGCCTTTTGGTTATTCAGAAGAAGTCGTTCAAAGATTTTGACCTTTTTGGCCCCTGTGACCTTGAATGAAGGTCAAGGTCATTTGTTTGAACAAACTTGGTACCCCTTCATCCCAGCATGGCACAAGCCCAATATTGGGTCTATGGGCCTTTTGGTTTATGAGAAGAAGATGTTTAAATGGAAAAGTTTACGGACGGCGCACGGCGCACGACGACGGACGAAGCATGATGACTATAGGTCATCCTGACCCTTCGGGTCAGATGACCTAAAAAACACCAACAATACAGTGTCCAGTCTTAATATTACACAAAACACACCAACAATACAGTGTCCAGTCTTTATATTACACAAAACACACCAACAATACAGTGTCCAGTCTTCATATTACACAAAACACACCAACAATACAGTGTCCAGTCATCATATTACACAAAACACACCAACAATACAGTGTCCAGTCTTCATATTACACAAAACACACCAACAATACAGTGTCCAGTCTTAATATTACACAAAACACACCAACAATACAGTGTCCAGTCTTCATATTACACAAAACACACCAATAATACAGTGTCCAGTCTTAATATTACACAAACACACCAACAATACAGTGTCCAGTCTTAATATTACACAAACAAACCAACAATACAGTGTCCAGTCTAATATTACACAAAATGTTAGAATTGTCATGACTTGTGTGTTATTTTTCTGTCTTCACATTTATTGCTAGCTCCATAATCTTTCCAGCATCAAATTGAAAGTAGTACTTGCTATTAAGGATAACTATGATCAAGTAGTTGTGGAAGCATACAAGATAAAAGATTACTGATAGAATCAAAATGTACTGATCACCTGAAGAATGGGCCTCCAGTCAAGAGCAGAGGAGCTCATGTAGACCATGCCGTTCCTCGAGACAGTGGCTGGAGATGCATTGTCGATGTTGTGTACCTCAAACACAATCTTACAAGCCGGAGACATCGGAATACGATCTCCGTTAGCTAGTGTCAGGGTCTTGTTGTCATCCAACACAGAGTTTAAGTTCTCAATCCAGATAGCATCCACCGGGCCATCCAGTACCAGCCAAACATTCTCACCTGAGTAGTATCAGAATGTTGTGGGTCAGGTTTAGATTTCAAGATATAGTAAATGATATGATATTTTTTCCCCACCATATTTGAAGAACAATGATCTAGTGATAGTGCACTGCATATAGTCTATAGTTGATAAAGGTATTCATTGATCAATCTACGTGCAAGTTCTGAGTCCCATACTCATAAAATTATGATGCGACTCATAGCAATTCTGGAAATACTTCAATTTCATATTGTGGGACCCATTGTTTTTAGCAATAGGTACTAAAAGGACCCATGAAAATAAATTGTAAGTTGATCACTTGGTATACTTTCAAGATTTCTTAATGGTTTAAAAGTTAAGCCCAGTACAGATGAACCAATACTAATACATTGTATCTCCTTAAAATATTAAAATCTAATAGGAATAACATAAATTATGCTTAATCATAATATCTTGGTGTTCCTTCACTCAAGCACAACTGAAATATAACCACATCCAAATGTGAAAGCAGAAAATCTGATGATCTACATAATGGAATATTTATCTGTATATGAAGATCCTAGTACAGAACACTGCACCATACAGTTTCATGAGATCAACCACTGTACCAACTTTTCTGTAAAGGAAGACCCCTACAAAACACTGTACTATACAGTTACATTAGATCGACCACTGTACCAACCTTTCTTGGCTTTAAGAGTCCTCCTCCACAGTGTAGAAAAGATACCGTCTGTCCAGTCATTGGTCGCCACGTCCAGACGGCCGAACATCTGAGGGGCAGTAATAGCCTTCGGGTTCATCCTCATCTCCCTGTGAGGTGTGCCACAGTCAGCCATGCTCTTCATCAGAACGTAAATGCAGCAGGTCTTGCCTGCACCACTGGGTCCAAGAGTCATCATACCGTGACGTACACGCTGGGTCTCAAACAGCTGTCAACACAACATAAGTCAACTCTTGTAGTGTTAGGTATCACTCGTATCAGTAAACATTCTTTGTTCACTCTTCATTGAAATGGAACAACAAATATAATCCTACCTGTCCACCCCTATTCATTGCACTTAAAACAGCTAGAAACTAAATGTGTCAGTGGGCATTGTGATTAAAGAACTTATGTTGGGTCTCACTGATCACACTGACTTGCTGATATAAAACATCTCTGCTGTTTACCTGGACAAGTTTTAGATTCCAGGGAGGATGGTTGATGAGTCCTGCATTCTCCACCTGGTTGCAAATAGCAACCTGTAAATCCGCATACGTGGCACTGTCGAGTGTAATCCCGGGGAACAAGTCAGCAATCAGACTCATGAACAATGGTTCATCCTCATCTACCTATCAGTGTAAACGAGTTAATGTTAGTCTCACAAGGAACATATCAACAAAACATCACCCTTTTTGTAAAAAATTTCTTCAGGTTGGAAAGTATGATTTATGTTAAGATTATTTTATACAACCAAAATATGTTTCATGTGACGTTTCGATGACTAGTACCATATGTACCCTTAACTTTACTATTGTACATATGTCTAACAACGTAGACGAAATGACCATTTTTGTCATTTATTAACTCGTACAAATTGGACAACTGTTGTATGCATACACTTTGTTGGTCATTAGTCTGATGAAGGTGACAGGGTACATATAGTACAAGTCATCGAAACGTCACATGAAACATATTTTGGTTGTGTAAAACAATCTTTACATAAAGCATCATCCTGATCTTCAACTCAGATTACACTTTTCATTAAATATAGCTGGGACAAGATATGCTTTATTTCACCATAGTTTTGTACTAAAGCCTATAGAACCTCCAGCATTCCTCTATCATCCACCCAATATCTTTACAGAGTGATTCAATTTAATGATAATAAGTTAACCTAAGCAGATTTATTAATTATCTAAGTGTAGAAGGGACACTGATGAAGTGATTACCAGCTTGGAAAGATTCATGTCCCTCAGTACCCTCATCACAATGGTACTCTCCGTGTCATTTGGCCGAGCTCTCTTGTTGGCACCAAGCGTTCGCAATACAGACAGGATGTTCCTCAAACCAAAGTCATAATGCACCTGTTGTTATAGAAATAATATATAATGAACAGAACTAACATATTCTCCACTCTCTCATGTGATCAAGCGGGACTTTGTCTCTCTAAGTAAGGAGAGATGACCACCATAATTCACTTAAAAGGTAGGGTGTTTCTTACATAGATGTTGTAAATTTAGTAAAAGTACACCTGTTAATAGTTGAGGACATCACAATGGAGGGAGGCATACACAGGCTCAAAGACAAAGTGAATACTATATACACCCATCTCTTCTAAATTATTGGTATAATTGTATGTACATGCATTAACCATGGAATGAAAACATTTCAATCATTTTTACTGCCTTGAATTTGCACACAAATCCTTGAACAAGTAATGATATTTCATAGGGACAGTCTCTTGACAAACGGTAAGCAAGTATACCAGAACAAGGATATTTACAATAGACATCAATTATGCACAGTGCTTTTTGGCATTTGTGTAATTTCAACATTATTTGAGCTCCATTAATTATAGCAACAGAAGGGGTAGGAGTGGTGTTGTTAATTACAAGTTACATACAATTTTCATGTCCTACCTCTATGTCTAGGTAATTTTCATTTTTTTTTTTTTTGTTGAATATGCTTTTAATAGAGGGCCAAATGCCTATTTAAAAGTTAATTTTATGTAATTTTTTCTCAAAACTTGTCATGTTTTCCCAGAAAGAAAACCTATGCCATGCCTGTTTGGAGAGCTGTTCCTCACACAGCTTATACAGTGTGTAGAACTTTTGGGCCAGGATGATGTTCTCCTGGAAACCACAACTAGCCAACTTGACTCTCATGATGATCTGACGGTCAGGGACCATCATAGCCACTGTCCTAAACTGAACCTTCAGATTCTCTGGCAGCTCCTGACGACCAGCATACCCAGGGTTCTGTAGGAGAAAGTTTTTTGAATGTGAAGAAGTATCTTTAAGATATTTGAGATAATTCTGTTGCAGAAAAGGTCAAACTTACTGGAACACATAATAGTTATTTAACAATTGTAGTGAAGCCATTATATTCCAAGGTGTCACTCTGATTGCAAATCTTGTACTGAATCTTTAAAAACTTTTTCACAAGCATTACCATACAATTTAATCTTCCACCATCATGTTCAAAAGTATATTTTCCTTTTGGTTACGACAGATAATAATGTTGTTTCAGAAAGCATTTTACCCGACTGACTTGTACCTGAACAGCAGAGTATTAGAGAAGGTGAAGATATATGGCAGTAAATCATACCATGGTAATAAAGAGACCAAATTCTGGGTTGAGATCAACATTATCTCCGTCTGTAAAGATGAACTCCCTCTTTCTCTCTTTCTTAGCCACCAACACAATGTAGATCTGCTGGGCAGCCACAGATAATACAGGCAGCTCAATTCTGTTGAACTCGTCAAAACATCCCCATGATCCAGACTGGGCAAGTCCTGGTATAACCAATTTATAGATACTTTAAATGTGAGTACAACATTAAAAGCCTGTCCCATACAAGCATTCTCCCGAAAACTTGTATGAAAATATGGAAATGTAAAGTTGAAAACAGTCTATGGGGTAAGGGGAAGCACACAGTACCTGAGTAACTACTTACACAGAAAACAGGACCAGAATGCAACAGATAGTCCTGAACAATATATATATAAATCACCATTAATTACCACAAGTGTGATGTTTCATAAAAGCATTACAATTATCAACTTTATTATTGAAGCTCATTTTCACGCTTGTCATTTGATCATGTGGATCAAGTTTTTAAGATCGCATAATTGTATTTTTCTGAGAAAACATGAACAATATCCCTATGTCCCGCCCCATATAATAGTAGGGACATAGAGATTCTTTGATTCTGCTTCTAATTTCCTGCCACTGACAGCTTAATGAACAGGCTATGCAGCAGCATCACCTTTGTAGATTCGGCCAAGACCTCGGAAGTCCATCTGATCGGAGCAGTTGAAGACAACAACGTATTTGCCGAGAGCCTTGCCCATGTCTTTTGTAGTCTCTGTTTTCCCTGTTCCGGCGGGCCCAGCAGGTGCTCCACCCATGGACATTCCCAAAGCCTGGGCAAGTGTAATGTAACACCTGCAAAACAATCAAAAACCATTAGGAATAAGATTCATCAGTTTGGTATGAATGATATATACTGAGATTGGTTTTTTTTTTTTGTACACAAACAGGAATTGAAAACTTAGTTTGCGAGCTTTCGAAAACGTCTGTTTCCTTTGTCAAGCAAAGAGTACAATAGCCGAGTGTCGGTGTTCTGACCGCTGAAATCACCTCACTACCCAAAATAGGGCGAGTTGGAGAAGTCAGCTGTCAAAAACGTAGCGCAACAACCATGTAACCATATCAGCACTAATTAATCCTACTTTGTAACTGCAAAATAAATGAAGTTATGGAAGTTGGAATCACTTCCATTCAAAAATATGTAAAACACATAGTGTTATTTTCCTATTGTAACTATAGAAAATTTACCCCTTGTAGGATGAATTACCCAGGGATATTGCATAAACAGTTTTGTTAGAGCACATTTAGACATATCAATCTATCAATAGAAATAGATTCTAGGACTTTAAGGCCTGATTACTGAAGAAGTTTTTGAAATTTAGATTTACCAAAGGTCCCTTTTTGAGCCAGTTCCTTGCCCTGTGGAGGGCTGAAGGTTTCAATAAAATATAATCCAACAGCCATTTCATGATAAGCATTCCAACCAAGCCAAGTCACAATCAATTCTGATAGAAATACACAAAGTTAACTCCAAAGTGTTGTTTCCCTACCCATTTTAAACTATAGTTAATTTAACACACTCCCCAAAGAGGAATAATTACTCGAGTTGTATGAAAAGTTGACAATTTTGATAAAGCACCTCAAGGAATTTCCACCCATGTGTTTGATTCTAGGAACTCTAGGTCTGAAGAAGAATGTTTTCTATTGGGCAATTCTCTCAATTGAGCTCCAACCCAAGCCCTCTGGGTTGGAGCAAACATTTTATTTTTGGAGTTTGTTTATCCTTTGCTCCCAAGGATGGTCCTTACCAAGTTTGGTGGACACTCATTCATTGGTTCATGAAGAGAAGCCAAAAATATATTTTAAAAAAGTTACCACAAAGCCGGGATGACTTAATCAGAATTAAAAGTTTAGAGTAATTTGTGAGTTGACACTTGAGGGTGACACATGCATATAATATATGCATTTTTTTATTATCACATACAAGTTTAGATTGTAATAACTTCTTTATTTATGCATTGTAAGTATCAAATTATTATCTACGTGTTGTGAAGCGCTTTAGAGCAATTTTACAAATTATATAGAGCGCTTTATAAATGATGTATATTATTATTATTATACCTGTCAGTGAGGGGTGTGATGACTAGTCTGTCTGTACAGCCCAGGAACTCATTCTGATAAATGAAGTCTACATCTGTGATTTGTACTATACACTGGTCAGTGTCCTCTTTGAAGTAAAATCTTGCCTGCTTCAACCACTCAAAGTCCGTCACTGACTTGATGTGCATCCTCGTCTAGAATGGGAAATCATAAGAAATCATATACTACAATAACCTCCATGCTATCTACCCCTGAGTAAATGGGAAGGAGTTAGGGGCAAACACACACGTAGTGGAAAATATCATCAGGTAAGTCATTCAATAAGGATCCTGTTACCCACTATTGTACCATCTTCAGTGGTTCTGTGCATGATTACTAACTTTGGAAAAATGTAAACATTAAATACACTTTTTCAGTTTATAATATTGTTATTAAAGTTTTATCTATTTTACAATAATGAAACCAGTTATTTCAACAAAGGGCTATTCTATAATACATGGGATTCTAAAATACATGGGAGGGGATGAGGAGGTACTTTCAATGACACCCATCACCCAGAATTAATTTTTACTGCTTTTTCACTTTACCAATATTAGCCTTTATTGTAGACCCACACCTATTTTTTTTTCATTATCATTGTTGTCTTATTTGTATTTTTGAAATAACATCTAACTCACCAAGTCATCAAATATGTCACGCTGATGGACATGGATGGTGACAAGTGTCTCATACTTGACTCTTTCAAACTTGGTGAGGTCATGAGTTGTCTGTTCAATCAGTTTATTGAGCATGTCCAGGAAACGCTGGTTGGTAGTAGGCATAATCTTCTTGTCACTGCGAGCGTGTTGTAACGCTACCTCAGCATCCCTCGTCCATATCATCTGGATGCCTAGTAGTCCAACCTAAAACAAACAAAGTCCGTGCGATAACCACTTCCCATCTGCATCTGAACAATACAGCTGTAGTTTTAAATACACTTATCAAGAATCAAGAAGTACCGCACCAAAAGTGCCATCTCGACACTTTTAGACAGATTTAGTTTTAATATGATGTATGGAAAATGTTGTCCTTTACTTTGTTGGCCTGTTTTGCCCTCCATAATGAGGGCATTTTTATTATCACAGCAAATATCTTTTAACAAAAGATCAAACATGAGGGCAAATTCAACTTTGCATAAGAATGAATTTTATTGTCAAATGTTGAAAAATTGGATTGGCTATAAATTTCTTAGTATACTATGGTTAAATACAGCATTTATCAAGTTGATGAAATTTAGTGTTCCACTAGCCAAACCGTAATGGAGGTAGATAATTACCAGCAATAATCTAATAATAAAAACTGTATGATCTCTTGTTTAATTTCAAGTCAGGACATTTTGCAACTATTAGGAATAATAAAGATGTTTAATCCAATCACTGTTACTCAACACACATACACATAATCACATCAAACATTGTATGACTCAAATCAAGCATTGTATGACTCAATCTGATTAAAACCATATCTTTATCTCCGCGCCGTTCCGTAAACTTCTCTCTTCTGCGTTAAGATCTGAGATAATCCCATAAGGGGTCATGTCCCGATGACCTTTTGCATTAGCCAATCAAATTACTACTGTCAGAATCTTGACAGTGAAATTTTCAGGCGACAAAGCTTGCATAATTACATTTGTCTGTTTAGTCATTTCGTCACAAAAAAGTTTATGTGGAATAATGTGACGAAATGGCTTGCTGCAAGATGACAGGTCATTGGAAAATTATTTTAGTGTTAAGTTAAGAGGCAACAAAGGTCATCTGGACGTGACCTCTTATGGGATGTTGTCAGATCCTTGTAAAAGGGAGTGAGAACAAGGATCTGTATTTTAATCAGATTGGTACCACGGCCTCCCAAATACACGCATTCAAAAAACACACTACTCTCACTGATCATGACATGTCCACACCACAAACCTGAGCAGGAAAGTTAGCGAGGAATCCCAGGAGTTCAAACTCTGGTGTGTTGATGTTACGGAATGCGTCCCTGATCACACCATGAAGTGACTTCTGTTGTTGGTACAGCAGCTCTCCCAGCCACATTTCCACATTCCCCTTAGCATTTATCTCAGTCTCCAACTGTTAACCCAAAAGCAAAGTTTTCACTGCAAGTGATTTTCGAACACTTTCCTTGAAAAGTTATGTATTTTTTAAAATGGATGTTTGAAGACTGATGTTGCCACACAAAGGATTTTATTGCCAAGGGAATATCAGCAAACCCATTCATTTTTTTTATTATTATTGATGATGCTTTCCTTATTAATGAATACTTTGTAAAACTTTGATTGCCTGACTACCACTTGATCCAACCAATCAAGATTCCTTTCTTTATCAGTATAGTTGAAATATCCATGAAAGACTGCTCTACTTTTACTTATTTTGTTCTTAAAAAATTCCACCTTTATTGAAATATTTAATTTTTCATGTATATATCACTGTTCAACCAATAAACAAAACAACAAAGGTTTGATAATGGCATAAAACTGTATTGTAATACAATGACAAGTGTCACCTACCATAATCTTTTCTCCTTCTCTGGAGATGACGCTCATCATTCTGTCATAATCCTTCTCGTGGAACTCAACCTCATTGACATTCTCAAATATCCCCAGCAAGTGAGCCTAGCCAATAGAGCAAGTTTGTATGCTGTTTTGTAGAAATCATTTCAGGTTAGATATATAGACATCTACATACAAGTCAGTGACCATTTACTGTATAGCATGAATAATTATTGGTAAAATTCTTGGTCATGGTTGTAAGGTATTTAGATTGCCGAACAAAAAGAAATCAAGTACATCAATTAACAAGAGGCCCAACGGGCCTTAACGGTCATCTGACTACCAATTGTAAAATCACTATGAAAATACGTGTAGTCATTAAATCAAGTTATAATATGCCTGTATAGATTGCCAAGTTCAAGATAGTGGCCTTCTTGGATTTCTGATGGGCTTGAAAAATCACAACACTTTGTTGGGACCATCTCAGGATATCATTTCTGGCAAGTTTCAGCTCAATTCCACTGGTAGAACTTGAGAAGTTTAAAATGTGTATTCAAAATGGCGGCTGTGGCGGCCATCTTGAATTTTGAACAAACCTAAAAATAACAACACATAATCAGCATCATCTCAGAATCATTTCTGGCAAGTTTCAGCTTATTCCTAGTGAGTAAACTTGACAACAAACCCTTTTGGCCCCTGTGACCTTGAATGAATGTCAGGGTCATTTCTTTAAACAAACTTGACACACCTTTATCCCAGCATGCCACAAGCCCAATATCACATCTCTGTGCCTTTTGGTTATTCAGAAAAAGTTGTTTTAAAGATTTTGACCCTTTTTGGCCCCTGTGACCTTGAATGAAGTTCAAGGTCATTTATTTGAACAAACTTGGTAGACTTTTATCCCAGCATGCCACAGGCCCAATATCAGGTCTCTGAGCCTTTTAGTTATTCAGAAGAAGTTGTTTAAAGATTATGACCGTTTTGGCCTCTGTGACCTTGAATGAAGGTCAAGGTCATTTCTTTGAACAAACTTGGTAGCCCTTTATCCCAGCATGCCACAGGCCCAATATCAGGTCTCTGGGCCTTTTGGTTATTCAGAAGAAAATGTTTAAATATTATGACCGTTTTGGCCCCAGTGACCTTGAATGAAAGTTAAGGTCATTTCTTTGAACAAACTTGGTAGCCCTTTATCCCAGCATGCCACAGGCCCAATATCAGGTCTCTGGGCCTTTTGGTTATTCAGAAGAAGTTGTTTAAAGATTATGACCGTTTTGGTCCCTGTGACCTTGAATGAAAGTCAAGATCATTTCTTTGAACAAACTTGGTAGCCCTTTATCCCAGCATGCCACAGGCCCAATATCAGGTCTCTGGGCCTTTTGGTTATTCAGAAGAAGTTGTTTAAAGATTATGACCGTTTTGGCCCCTGTGACCTTGAATGAAAGTCAAGGTCATTTCTTTGAACAAACTTGGTAGCCCTTTATCCCAGTATGCCACAGGCCCAATATTAGGTCTCTGGGCCTTTTGGTTATTCAGAAGAAAATGTTTAAAGATTATGACCGTTTTGGCCCCAGTGACCTTGAATGAAGGTCAAGGTCATTTGTTTGAACAAACTTGGTACCCCTTACTCCCAGCATAACACAGGCCCAATATCAGGTCTCTGGGCCTTTTGGTTATTCAGAAGAAGTCGTTCAAAGATTTTGACCTTTTTGGCCCCTGTGACCTTGAATGAAGGTCAAGGTCATTTGTTTGAACAAACTTGGTACCCCTTCATCCCAGCATGGCACAAGCCCAATATTAGGTCTATGGGCCTTTTGGTTTATGAGAAGAAGATGTTTAAATGGAAAAGTTTACGGACGGCGCACGGCGCACGGCGCACGACGCACGGCGCACGACGCACGGCACACGACGACAGACGAAGCATGATGACTATAGGTCATCATGACCCTTCGGGTCAGATGACCTAAAAAGGAAATGACAAGCTCAGATCTGGACAAACGCTGACCTCTGAAAGCAACCAAAGTATGTGATAACAAGCATGGGAGCGTATTGCATTAGAGGTCAACTGTCAAGTCTACACAATCTTTATGATACAATGACTATTAAATATACAAGTTTCCTCCTACCTGGATTGTGTGAGAATCACTGGCCTGTCCAAGGATTTCCAGTAAGGCTGGATCAGAAATGAAGAAAAATCTTGGGAATACCAATCTCTTTTTCTCCAAATACCTGTATGAAAACATCACAAGAATTACGGTTGCCAAATACACTTGGTTGCTGAACAGTCGACGAACATTTTTGGCCTGCGCTAGCAGAAGCAGACGACCATCAAACGTAAGCAAACAGTCAGTGGGAGTTATCTCCCCTCTAACACTAAAACCTATGCCAAGGCCACTGGGAGAAGACATCACCATAATACGTGTTTCTAATTCGTAAATCTGTTATATAAATGAGAAAATTAAACGTGAAAGAAAAGCAAGACTTTGGATAATTATATACTGAATGCTGAACCCAAAATTCAAGGACTTTCCAAGGTCAGAGGCCAATTTTCAAGGCCCCAAGTGATATTCAAGGCTTTTCAAGGCCCTGTGCAAACCCTGAATACTTACCCAGTGAGAGATTTCTGACAGATAATACCTAACCAGTGAGAGATTTCTGACAGACAATAATTACCCAGTGAGAGATTTCTGACAGACAATACTTACCCAGTGAGAGATTTCTGACAGATAATACTTACCCAGTGACAGATTTCTGACAGATAATACTTACCCAGTGAGAGATTTCTGACAGACAATACTTACCCAGTGAGAGATTTCTGACAGATAATACCTAACCAGAGAGATATTTCTGACAGACAATACTTACCCAGTGAGAGATTTCTGACAGAAAATATTTACCCAGTGAGTGATTTCTGACAGACAATACTTACCCAGTGAGTGATTTCTGACAGACAACAACTACCCAGTGAGTGATTTCTGACAGACAATACTTACCCAGTGAGTGATTTCTGACAGACAATACTTACCCAGTGAGAGATTTCTGACAGACAACACTTACCCAGTGAGAGATTTCTGACAGACAATACTTACCCAGAGAGAGATTTCTGACAGACAATACCTACCCAGTGAGAGATTTCTGACAGACAATACTTACCCAGAGAGAGATTTCTGACAGACAATACCTACCCAGTGAGAGATTTCTGACAGACAATACTTACCCAGTGAGTGATTTCTGACAGACAATACTTACCCAGTGAGAGATTTCTGACAGACAATACCTAACCAGTGAGAGATTTCTGACAGACAATACTTACCCAGTGAGAGATTTCTGACAGAAAATATTTACCCAGTGAGTGATTTCTGACAGACAATACTTACCCAGTGAGTGATTTCTGAAAGACAACAACTACCCAGTGAGTGATTTCTGACAGACAATACTTACCCAGTGAGTGATTTCTGACAGACAATACTTACCCAGTGAGAGATTTCTGACAGACAACACTTACCCAGTGAGAGATTTCTGACAGACAATACTTACCCAGAGAGAGATTTCTGACAGACAATACCTACCCAGTGAGAGATTTCTGACAGACAATACTTACCCAGAGAGAGATTTCTGACAGACAATACCTACCCAGTGAGAGATTTCTGACAGACAATACTTACCCAGTGAGTGATTTCTGACAGACAATACTTACCCAGTGAGAGATTTCTGACAGACAATATTTACCCAGTGAGAGATTTCTGACAGACAATACCTACCCAGTGAGAGATTTCTGACAGACAATACTTACCCAGTGAGTGATTTCTGACAGACAATACTTACCCAGTGAGAGATTTCTGACAGACAATACCTAACCAGTGAGAGATTTCTGACAGACAATACTTACCCAGTGAGAGATTTCTGACAGAAAATATTTACCCAGTGAGTGATTTCTGACAGACAATACTTACCCAGTGAGTGATTTCTGAAAGACAACAACTACCCAGTGAGTGATTTCTGACAGACAATACTTACCCAGTGAGTGATTTCTGACAGACAATACTTACCCAGTGAGAGATTTCTGACAGACAACACTTACCCAGTGAGAGATTTCTGACAGACAATACTTACCCAGAGAGAGATTTCTGACAGACAATACCTACCCAGTGAGAGATTTCTGACAGACAATACCTACCCAGTGAGAGATTTCTGACAGACAATACTTACCCAGTGAGTGATTTCTGACAGACAATACTTACCCAGTGAGAGATTTCTGACAGACAATATTTACCCAGTGAGAGATTTCTGACAGACAATACCTACCCAGTGAGAGATTTCTGACAGACAATACTTACCCAGAGAGAGATTTCTTACAGACAATACTAACAAAGTGACAGATTTCTGACAGACACTACTTACCCAGTGAGAGATTTCTGACAGATAATACTTACCCAGTGAGAGATTTCTGACAGACAATATTTACCCAGAGAGAGATTTCTGACAGACAATACTTACCCAGTGAGTGATTTCTGACAGACAATACTTACCCAGTGAGAGATTTCTGACAGACAATACTTACCCAGTGAGAGATTTCTGACAGACAATACTTACCCAGTGACAGATTTCTGACAGACAATACTTACCCAGTGAGAGATTTCTGACAGACAATACTTACCCAGTAAGAGATTTCTGACAGACAATACTTACCCAGTGAGAGATTTCTGACAGACAATACTTACCCAGTGAGAGATTTCTGACAGACAATACTTACCCAGTGAGAGATTTCTGACAGACAATACTTACCCAGTGAGAGATTTCTGACAGACAATATTTACCCAGAGAGATTTCTGACCGACAATACCTAACCAGTGAGAGATTTCTGACAGACAATACTTACCCAGAGAGAGATTTCTGACAGACAATACCTACCCAGTGAGAGATTTCTGACAGACAATACTTACCCAGTGAGAGATTTCTGACAGACAATACCTACCCAGTGAGAGATTTCTGACAGACAATACTTACCCAGAGAGAGATTTCTTACAGACAATACTAACAAAGTGACAGATTTCTGACAGACACTACTTACCCAGTGAGAGATTTCTGACAGATAATACTTACCCAGTGAGAGATTTCTGACAGAGCTCCAACTGCTCTAATAGATGAGGTAGTAGCTGACCTAAAGTCTCGTCACCAACACAACATTGCACCACATTAGTCACCTCATGGGCGCGCTGCATAATCTTTACCCACGACTTGTCAATGTTCTGGAATCGCTTGGCTTCCTGAAAGTATTACAAGTTCAGTCACAAGACAGATTGTTTTATACAGTAATCATACTTTTGATACCTGAACCTGTCGTTTTATGTGTAATTTTTACTGTTTACATACATTACTTTGTACAGTATGTTGTGTGTTATCCCTTTACATACCATTAACTTTAGTAGGTACAGTATTTATCTTTAACATTGTAGATGGCAAGTAAGTAAACTGCTGTGAACTGGTATATAGAGTACAGACCTGAGGGAGCTGTTTGGCGATATCACCGCCCACAAACACAGCCTCTAGGTACACCCACAGGTTCTGTACAATCAGCCAGTTCTCCAGAATGTCGTTAGTATTGGACAGTTTGGCCACCCATTCCTGTATGGTCTTCTTAAATGGGGCATTGTACCTGTGCCGAAAAAGATCAGATTCTAATTCCTTTACAAACCAAAACATTTACATTTGCTCTGCATTGCCACTATATACCACTACCAAGGCCAGTTCAATGTTATAAGACCATAACATTGTAGTGAGTATTATGACATCACTATCATAATGTTCGGAGATACTAGGCCAATAATGCCTGTTGGCTATTGTGTTTCTTAGAAATTTAGAACAAATGTAAAATATAAATATAGTTTTATAAATTTATTATCAAAACCAATGGAAAAATATATTAATATAAGCATTAAAAAGCATTCTGTTCCGTGTTATGGTCCTATAACAAGGAACAGAATTGCAGACAATTTTCATAAGCAGCATTGACTTATTTAACCCTAAAATTTCATAATGATCTATTCCAACTTTTGAATTATAAGCGTTTAACAAAGTTTTAATGGAGAATGCATTAACTATTTATTCCTGGGTGATCTTAGCTGAGTGTATGTTGTTTCCTGAGTTTTCTGTTGATAAGGATCAGAGTTCACTAACTATCGATTCCTCACTAACCTGAACATTTATTTCCAGACATACCTGTTACTGAGCAGGGAGCTGGGGATCATAAGACTGTCCTCAAGCGTGGCGATGATCTCAGAAGTCTTCCATCCCTTCAGCAGTAGTTCCTTGTGTGCCTTGACGTTCGAGAAGTTCAGTATTTGCCCATTGACTTACCTGTTACTGAGCAGGGAGCTGAGGATCATAAGACTGTCCTCCAGCATGGCCATGATCTCAGAAGTCTTCCATCCCTTCAGCAGTAGTTCCTTGTGTGTCTTGACGTTCGAGAAGTTCAGTATTTGCCCATTGACTTACCTGTTACTGAGCAGGGAGCTGAGGATCATAAGACTGTCCTCCAGCATGGCGATGATCTCAGAAGTCTCCCCTCCTTTCAGCAGTAGTTCCCCGCGAGCCTTGAAGTTAGAGAAACTCAGTATTCGCCCGTTCCAATCAGCAATGACAACAGTCAGCTTGGCTTCTATGTCCTTTTCTTTCACAGCTGAGATACACACATCCTGTAAATATTTATCATACTTTTAGTGTTCCTTGGAAAACAATCTTGATGTACATCAAAGACATGAAACGACTAAAAAAAATTGGATGTTAGAAAGCATGCTTACATCAGATATTTTTGCTTACCTACAGAGACAGAGATAAATTTATTACCATTGATTGAATACTAGAACTGTTTCTATGTGTTAAAATAACTTTCACACCATATATTGAAGAAAAACAAGGATTATATTAAGTGTGACTACTAAAATAAACAAAGGCCACAATACTCAATAGGTCACAAATCATCAGGGTTTTACATTAGTTATGATTTTAAGGGTCCCTGGCACCCAGCACTTGATAATTTGGGAGTCCTTGAGCAATTAAAAACATCTGGGGACACAAAAGCTCCATGTATTAGCATCCTATCTTGGATATCCAGAGTATACGACGCAGAATATTACGTAAAACCCTGAATCATTCAAAAAAATTAGAACTTACAATATATAGAGAATCTTACATGAATGTCAGTGAGCTAATATTTGCAATATACAAGGAGATTATGGAACGCTACAAGACAAGTTTGAAGTTGATTAGAGAATGACCTCAATATCCTCCTTGTATTTGAGAAGAGGTGCCTTCATGATGTCCCTCAGTGTGAAGTTTTCCGAGTCAAAGTCAAACGTGTGTCCAGTCAACTTAGCAATGCGGTCCCAGTGACGCTCCTTCATTGCCTTGTTGGACATGAGTTCTAACAGAGGACAAGACTCACTGAAGTCATCAATCTTTTTCTTCAGCTCTTGAAAGGCCTGCCATTCTTTCAATGCCTTAGGTAGTCGACGGCATCTACATATACCAAAAGCTTATTAGGGCTATCCCAGTAAATATCTACCCCACCCCAAAACTCCAGGTTTTGTTAAGGGGTACCACCCACAGGTTTTGTTAAGGGGTACCTCCCAAAGAATTTATCTAATGAATTACATAGAAGTGATTTATTTTGGAGTCCTTGGGTAGATACTTTAATGGAATAGTCCTTAGACTCAACACCCTGAACTCAAATGAAATTTTGTGTTACTTCATGCTTTTAGTTCACACATTTGACACTGATCAATAACACAAATGTACTCAAACTACACCAGGCAGATTGTTGTTTTGCATGTAATATTGCAGATATCACAGAAAGAAAAAGAAAATCTGACAAATCATACTTTCCATTTCTAAATGTGGTTTGACTACAAGTTCATGAGAACATCATCAATGTGTGAAGTACATATCGATTGTGTATGCATTTTTAATCTTATTCATTTCTAACCTGTTTTGCAAATCACCCAATTCTCCATTGATTTTTTCAATGTCCACCTCTGTCCACAGGATGTCAAAGTAGCCGTTGATGACGGTCATCACGGTACTGTAAAGGCCGTACAGCTTCTGCAGCAGGCCAAGCTCTTTACGAATCCTCATCAGGCCCGGGTACTCAGTCACAGTCAGACCAAACAGCTGTTCTCCAGCACTGTAGATACCATACTTATTGTACAGCTCATCAAACTGACTCTGTGGACAAAGTTTAAATCACTTAGCATCAACCAAACAGTTTACATTGGGATTGATGGTCACTATTACAGTTATGACACGTCACAACTTAAATGTGGATTATGTATGATTTCGGCCTAGTTTGGCCCCAAATCAAATTTTATGCTTTAGAATCCATTATGAAACTCTCAAATCATTTTATTTAAAATATAGACTACATCCCTCACACACATGTAATATTTTTTATTTGTGCTATTGTTGCCACGGTTACTATTCCGAATATGCATGAATTATGCAAATGTGAATATTTGGCCAAATTCAGTGCGGTAAGTAAACAAGTTGGTGTACACACCTGGAAAGCCTGCAGCCTATCATTGGCTTCTGTTGGTGTGATGCCTTCACACATTGGTCCATCCTAGAAAACAAACATCTCCCTGACCAATAGTTTACATCAAATTCTGAAGTCCTATTTCCAATTTCAATAAATTTATTGTCAAATAGGCAAATTGATCAGGCAGCAGGTATAGCCTATTCAAGCCCTCTTCAAACAAAGTAACAAACAGTGGTACAAACATAGATATTAAAGTTATTAGCATGAAAGCTAGTAAATAAATCATTTGGGTGGGGGAAACAACTACTAAATCGTATTTGGATTTTAATCAAATTTAATAGTTGAAACTTTAACCTTTTATTGCAGTAACAAAGATAAATAGATATGTACACATGTACCAGTTATCATTAGAAAAGAAAAGGATTTTTTTTATTAATTAATTTTTTTACAGACTTCATTTGAAAAATGAAAATTTGAATTATTAGTACATTGTAATTCCAATTATAAAAGACTTTAAGGTGGCATGAATTAATTATAAATTGAATGAAAGGAGATTGATACCAGATTATCTTATCCAACTTATTAGATTCAGTATGAAGATATTTTTGACTGATCAAGTGCTAGAAGTAGGTTTCAGTGTGTATGACGATACGTACATTGTCATAATTGAGTCCGAAATCGGAAACATCTTTATGAAAGACCTCCACAGACGTTAGTAACTCACTCTTGAAGCCAGGCTGAACACTGACAAGTTCATCT
Organism: Mimachlamys varia; assembly: GCA_947623455.1. NCBI lineage: Eukaryota > Metazoa > Mollusca > Bivalvia > Pectinida > Pectinidae > Mimachlamys > Mimachlamys varia. The sequence goes on from OX392545.1 coordinate 24,939,895, forward strand.
TGAATCTGATTCTGAAAGTAAATGCTTACAATCAGTTTAAACACCATAACTCAAAATGTAAAACAAAGGACTATATGCACTAAGGGGTGTTTTTGGCCCCACGCATTTTCTCTTTATTCTTCTAACAATTAAAAGTGCAGAACACAAACAAACAATTTCAGTAAAATTTAAAATGTTTATTGATGGTATTCCATAGCAACGGGCCATAGCAACGGGTCATAGTACCATAATCAGCTTAGGGTTCAAGAGACAACATTTGATGATTACATTATGTAACAACATTCTGACCTATCCATTTTATGTTTCTTTAATAAATATTACGTTAATTTTAACAGTTTCATAGTTTCTATTTTTTATTGAAAGAAAAAAAAAAGAAAAAAATGTTGATTTTGACCATAGCAACAAGACTTTTTGCATAGCAACTAACATTATTCACACCTATTTACATACAATTCATTACAATATAACCATATTTGATACATACAATAAGGAGTAAACAATTACTGTGTGATATTTCCATTTGACTTTTGTGGTATTTACAAACCGAGTACTACACTAGGGCTATTTTAGCCATAGCAACAAGCATTTTTGCATAGCAACTTACACTATTAACACATGGTTTGAATGCAAATCACTAGAAGATACACATATTTGATTTATACAATAAGAAGTCAACTTTTAATAAGTGATTTTTATTTGATTGTTGTGTATTTTAGGAAATGAAAGTGTATTATGATGATTTTGGCCATAGCAACTCACATTTTCCATAGCAACGCACATACTTTACATTTATATACATACAAATCACTGAAATATACACATATTTGATACATACTTTCATTTTCATTTACATTAAATAAGAAGTAAATAAGTATTGCATGATTTCCATTTGATTATTGTGGTTTTTACAATACCAAATAGTTCATTGTGATGTTTTGGCCATAGCAACAGGCATTTTTGTATAGCAACTTAGGGCTGTTCCAGAATTAACCATGGGGGGGGGGGGGGGGGAGGCATTTTGTTAAGAGACTTACCATACATAAAATATCAAAAGTAATTGAATATATCTTAGTAAGGCATGGTAGACAGATCATGTTTTGACCCAACACCCATAAATGGCACAATATGTAGGTGCCTGCACTGTCCCTATCCTAAATGATTAGTTAAGGAATAACTCATATGAGTTGTACATACAAATAACTAAAATGTACATACAAATAGAAACAAACTTTTGCATTGCTTGGTCTCATATTAATAATAATATATACACTCATAGATCTAGCACACTGTCCATTTTCCAAGGTTTTCTAAGGATCTCTAAGGTTTAAAGCTTGAGTATTGAGTCATTTTTCCGCTGTTGAATTAAAGCTCTGTTAAAAATCATTGGTAAAACTTCTAAATCCTTGGTTAAGCTCAGAAATCTTCAGTGAAGCTTGGAAATCTTTGATTAAGGTCGAACAACTTCGACAATGCTCAGAAATCATCAGCGAAAGTTGAATACTATCCATACAAAAGCTTTGAAATCCTTGGTGAAGCTTGCATTGGACACCCCTTGATAAAGTTCAGAAATCCATAGTAATTAATGCTTGGATATCCTTGGCTAAGCTCAGAAATCATCCACGAAGAAAAGCTTGGAAATCCTCAGTGAAGCTCAGACTTTCTCCATGAATCTTGGAAATCAGCAGTTAAGCTCAGAAATTCTTGTAGAAGCTCAGAAATCCACAGTAAAGATAAGTATCTGTGCAAATAGAAAAGAAAAAAGTTCAAAAACATTATAAATTACAATGTACCTGTATTTAATTCTGCACCTGATAAAATGCTGACAGAACTTTATATATGTACAAAAAAAGTATGGTATGTATATCACAATGGTATGATATAGTATTTAATTAGTTATATACTATAGATCCAAGGATGTAGAATAAAACATGATAAGTGACACTAGTTTGATCCATGGAGTAGAATAACACAGGTGTGTTCCATTAACCTGTAAAAGTACATTGTTTTGTTCCAATTTTGCTACACGAACAGTCAAACACGAGTAGCAAACATGAACTTACTGTATTAACAGGTCCAAAATTAATAAAGCATTTAAAAATACATTCTGGTAGCACCTTGGTACTTGGGTATATGAGGAAATTGTTTCTCATTGCATTCCATCAGCAGGTTGATATTCAGACTTAAAAAATGCAATAAAAACATGATGTAATTGACTTACATTTACTACATGTACCGGTATTTGTTGCCTACTGTATGTACATGTATGTATGCTTGTGTACTTACAATGAAAGATATTTTCACAAGCTGAGAAGCAAGACTTTAATATGCTTTGTTTTAGTTTACAGTATATATATAAAAGTATTTCAAGATTTTAAGCCTTCCCCAGGTATACCCAGGTACACCTGTTTAAAAAAGTGAATTGTGTTCACCCTGTTTATAATAAATACAAAAAGCAGTTGCATTGACATGAGGATAAAATAATTGATATTCTTCCAGCTTCCTAGCTTTCTTTAACATGTTGTAATGTTAAACTGCATCTTATACTTCATATGCATGTGCAATAGTCAGACAATATTTTGTTCTTATTTAAAAAATATTAAAAAATAAATTAACCTCATGTTCTCTGAAAAGGGTTTTTAAATCAACTGCAATTCTTAAAATAATGTTTGGCTGGTCAAAATGAAAAAATCCCTCACAAAATATGTCTTTTTTAAACCTACATGGGGTAATTATTTAATTTTAGCTTAGTAATTCATTATCTTAATTAAAAAAAGTTCAAATAGTAAAGAATTATTTAAGTAAGGCTTATACTGATGCAATATATACACTTGAATTATTATGATTGTGGCGTAAAGCAGAACTGGGTAAATCCATCTGATTTTTATACAAAACAAATTCCATTTTGTATGTTGAGTGTTGATTTATATTTTTTTAAGTTAAAAAAAAGGTCATGCATACGCATCATGCTTTCATTTTCATGGAAGAGTACTGTTTTGTATTCTCAAAATATAATTAATAAACAATGTCTGAATTGAAACAACTTAAATTCTTGCTATTAATCTGATTTTCTCCATCTTGATAAAATCCGGTCAACTCTCTTCACATGTCTTGTCTTTAGCAAGCCCCCTATTTCGCAAATACGGTACGACGATGTTTTGTCGGCAAATAATTAGCAGTAGGCCCTAAAGTACTTTTGTGATGGCATTATGAGTTGGTATAAGGGGTGTTTTGTAGTATTCCATACAGTATAAAGCCATATTTATTTCATTGTGGCTGCAATAGCATTGGGCATTTCAACTTGCCAGATAGGAATAACAAGATTTCGATATCAACAAACTGCAATCTAATATTTTGTGTTTGAACATCGTCTGTTATCCAACACCTACCATTTATAAAACAGCCAGATCCGACAGACGGAAAAGTCCTCCTCTGTGCAGTTAAACAGGCCGATAATTAAGCTTGTTTGTTTCGATTCGCGTTTTGTTTACGTTTCCGCGGGTGATGTACAGTAGTTTAAACGACGAATTCCGGAAGTTACGGAAAATTCGAAACGTAACATTTAGTTTTTATCAAAATACTTTTATTTCATTCAAAATACGAATTATAAATTAAGAGATAGTTTTAAATGAGTAGAAGTTAAAATAATAATTTTACAACAACTTTTGGTGTCGTTATTTTTTTTACAAGAACGATAAAGTCCGGATAAAATGGCCGCGTCGTCAATTATAGTCTTCTCTCATTCGAGTTTCGGGCGGAGTTCGACTTTTCAAGATGGTTTTTTCGATCTTTAGGTATGAGCGCAGTCGTGCTCCAAAACGAAACTTTAGGAAATGATTTGTTTTGCAAAAAAGAAATCAAATCTAAAATATCTTTTTGGAGCAAAACTGCGCTCATACTTAATTTTGGTGTTGAACACCAAAAATTCTGTAGTTTTCGCGAAAATCTCGTTACATGCGCCTTTTAAAACCCCCCAAAAATATATTCAAAGCAATATTAATTAAATCAAAGCTTATTTCCAGCAAATTGATGTATCTTTATTGCTATTTCAAAGTATATTTATTTATATTTTGTAAATTCATAACGGTAAGAATATTGGGGCATATATCGGGGCATACCGCATTTGGTCCTTTCAAGTAAATGATTACAGTTCTTACCATGGTTTCAACAGAACATAGATTTCACCTGCTTCAGCAAAAAATGATCTCTATTTCATACATTTTTTTTATTAAGAATTTAACTAGATTTATTAGTAAAATTTCATTCCTTGATAATGGCCATATAAGAACATCATCTGTTTAATATTGCAATTCTATCATCTACTTTCAATACAAATTCCACCAAGAACCTGCTGGGACCATTGTTTTATGCTTTATCGAATGAGCTAAAGAGAAATTTTCCCTCACAAAGTCAGTAGAAAGTAGCTAGTATTTGACGGTGTGACAAATATATGGAGAACACACTACTATGGTGGGTCTATATACAGACTTACTGAGCTGGAGATGAGTTTGTGGAATGAATATCTGACTGTGTCAACCTTGTCTGTCTCTTCCTTTGGAATGGTCACCTCAAACTCAGACAGCATAGCATAGGATTCCTGATTGGGAATAAAATTTCTGTTGCACGTGTTCACAACACTCTCATATCAATATTACACAGGCTTTATATATAAACCAGTCTATCTCCTTTAAATGAGTGTTTCGTTAAAATATTTTAAAGACATTTTCTGGTTGCACAAGGACACAACCAATTTGTTAGCAATGATTTAGCACCATGATTAAACATGTGGATTTCCTGGCCTTAGCTACACTGATCCTAGCCTTACTTTGATCCACATGCCATGTATATTTCCTGACGGAACAGGATTTTTCATCCATTTATTTTTACATTGAATTTTCATTTAATTTTTTTTTGGCATTGAAAGAATGGACATTTTTCACTTTAACAAATGTCATAAAGATTTGTCTACGAAAAATCAAAATAAGTAAAATTAAGAAAAATTTGTAGGCGAAAGTTATAATGGCCGAGCCTTGTCACCTCCACAGGGCCAAGTGTCATGTCTATGTGTATGGTGTTTTCTCTGATGTCAGTTAGAGCAGCCATCGCCTCTCTCACATCCTCAAGGTCTCTGATTGGACGAGCCAGGCGTTTGCTATAGTCGTCTATGAAGTTGATGACTTCTTCCATTTTACTACGATATTTCCTGTTCAGCTCTTTCCCAAACAACAGCTTCCACGCCTTAATTTCCACTCTCAGGGCCAGCTTCAGAGGCTCTAAAACATTAGACACTTTGTATATAATGTCTAATATAAAACAATCGATACTTTTGTGAAATTTATCATTTATAATATAACCAGGATCAGAGGATCCAAAGTCTGTGGCAGGAGTTCAGCAGAGTTCTGTGTTACCCAGCAGACGTATTGCTCAAGTCCTGCCATAAATAGAGGAGTAATGAAAAGGAAAAGCCATCATGTCATATTAATTGTGGAATAGCCCTATCATTATATGAAATAAAACAAAGCACTCACAATGGCTAATAAAAGGTTATCTTACCTGTGAAAAGTTCTATAGCCCCGACCTGTTCTGAAGTGTGGATGTCTTCAATATTGTCCTCAAGTTTCTTGAACATTGCCACCTTTGCCTTGTACTCAGACAGGATAGGATCTTCAGCAATAAACTCCTGAAATATTTTAAGTCATTGCTATCATTGTTAATGGATTTAGTTTTGTATGAAACAAACATTTCATTGGCTGATCTTATTTCTGACTTTGCACATTGTAACATCATTTTTGATTGACCAATGACATTGTGTTATCAAATAATAACAGAAAGAATTTGTCAAAGTAAATTCAATATCTCAAATACAGTAATAACTGAAAAAAACTGTATTGTGTACTCTCATCATAAGTGACAGAAAGGATATTTTTATACATGAGAATTGAAAAATTATGCAACTTCATGTTGATTCTTGCAGAGGCCATTACCTGCCTACGTTAATTCTAACAAATCTTCAATAAGAAAAATATTGACATTTGACAGCATTTTTTAACAACAAAATATTCTAGTTTCTTGACTGAGAAAAGTTGCATCTAGCAGAATGTTTTGCAGTTTCAATTACGAAGTTTGTCTATGTGTACAACCCGATATACATCAGTAAATTTACAAGTTAATCACTAGCAGGCAAGTCCACCCTGATACAACAGGCCTAACACTAGATACTCACTGTTACAGCCTCCATCCTATCTTTCTCCCATAGAAAGGCGTAGTCCGAGTACCTCTGTAGAGCCTCCATGATGTCCGCTTTCAGTGTGCTAAGTGCAGACGACATCATCATCACATATTTAGACACGTCCTTGTTGTCTGCTATACTTTTGTGGTAGTGTTTCAGTGGTATAGGAGGCAGAAACTTTGTTAAGTGAGCCATTGGATCTGTATGGAAACAATTAACCATACTATGACTTGTGTACTTCCCATGATGCTTGATGCAAGCAATGCAGTAATGATCTCATAGACAAACAGCCATTCTTAGTTTTCTGTATTTACATGTATCAATAAGGACATCAACTAGTGTTTCGTTCAATGTGTTCCAAAATAGAAATTGTTTGCATGATAAAGAATTGAAAGTATCAAACGAAATGTGAGTAATCTACCTTAAAAATTTATATAGGAGCTCAATTGTTTAAAAATATTTTTCTGATTTCACAAGTTACCAAACTATAACCAAAGACAGTAATTCTCCAGTAATTTACAAGAGCCCTGATGAAGAGGACATTAGGAAATGGATTGACTTTGTAACTATGGCTGACCATGTGCATGGAAAGTGTTGTTTTCCTTGTGATCGGATGATGAGAACTGTCGCGAGCGGTCCTGTCCCCACTGGTACACCTCCTTGCTGATGTCCACCACCATCTGTGTGGCCTTGTTCAGGGCCTGCTGTATATCCTCCAGGCCCGGTTGCATCACCTGTACAAAAATGATTTGCATAACTAAGGAGCAAAACCCCAGACCATGGGAAACAATAAGGTGACATTTTTTTTTTTTCTAGCAGTCGGTAATGATATATTTTGCCAATGAAATGCAGTCTAACTGGTTACAGTTATATCTATTTACAATTTATTGAACATCTGAAAAGAAAACCTTTCACTGGCCGCCATATTGGATCCAACTTGGAACCCTCAAATGAAACGTTCCCCGACGAACTGGTTCGTTCTGGCGGAACGTTGTGTTCCATTTAGCGAACGTGCGGTTCATTCAGAAACAACAGGAATGTTCCGCTAAATGGAACACGCTATAGATTCCCCACTCTAGTATTTGCTGAGAAAAAGCATTAAATGGTGATTGGAATAGCCCATTATTATCAGACAATGAGCCAGAATTCAGCAATCATGGTGACATGGCAGGTTACAATTTTTAATTTCATTCACGATGGGATATTTAAGGACAAACTAGTGTAAAATCCCATCACCTTCTTCAAAGGAATGTGTTATATTAATCCCCCTTCATTAGATTTCCTTTATACAGTGATGACTTATTATAACAACATTATTTTCAAATGTTTTGAAAATATTACAGTATAACCTGTCTAAACCTAAAGTCACTGGGACCAAAAGTTTTGTTCAGTTTACACAGGTGACCGGTTTATAGATGTAGAATAGAAGTCAAGAGGAAAATGCTGGGACCAAAATATAACGTTGAAATAGACAGAGTTTCTCATTAGACATAGCAAAATTTGACAGGTTAAACTGTACCTTCAACCTCCAAATGGGAATGTGGCTACTGACACATTAGGATTCAAAAGCTCTAAATGTTTGAGTGGACTAGGGCCATTCTTAACATACCACTTCCATCAGTCTGTAAGTCTACAGTGTGGTAGGTCTGTACACTCACCACATGAGGGATGGACAAGGTGATGTTAGCAGTGAAGAATGGGACTTGTCTGCTACCACTGCTCAAACCTCCCACACTTTCATCAAAGTGCATCATACCATGCCTTCTGCCTCTGTCAATAGAAAAGAGAATCAGACAGACATTATAGACATACCAGTCTAATAATGAGATCACCACACTATCAATATCACATCATGTATAACATTTCCACACCATGACTTTGTATCAAAAAAGACTTTAAGGATATGTGTGCCTGAGACATTTATATACATACCCAATCTGATTAAAATATAGATCCTTGTTCTCACTTTGTTTTACAAGGATCTGACAACATCCCATAAGAGGTCACGTTCAGATGACCTTTGTCGCATCTTTACTTAACAATAAAATAATTTTCCAATGACCTGTCATCTTGCAGCAAGCCAATTCACATTATTCCACATGAACTTTTTGGTGACGAAATGACTAAACGGACAAATGTAATTATGCAAGCTTTGTCGCCTCAAAATTCCACTGTCAAGATTCTGAAAGTAGTAATTTGATTGGCTAATGCAAAAGGGTCATCGGGACGTGATCCCCTATGGGATTATCTCAGATCTTAACGCAGCAGAGAGAAGTTTACAGAACAGCGTGGAGATCAAGATATGATTTTTATCATACATACCCAGAGAAGAAGCGTCGTCTCATCACATCTAGTGAGTGGCGCGTGGCTTTCAGCAGAGCCTCGACCAGTCTGTGGTTGAAGGAATCCTTCAGCTCGTCGCATGCCTCCCGGATGTTTTGCTCATCAGACATGTCACTGACATTGTCGTCCACACTCTGAACATCAGAACCTTCATCATTTCCAACAAAGATGGTCAGCACATCCACTGTAATACAAAAGCACACTCACTAATAAATGATCAGCCTTTTTTCCATTTTACACACTCGCATATAAATACTTTCTTCCCATTTCTTCAATCTGTAACTTGACATGTGAAAGCAACAGTACTGTTGTACTTCCAGTATCATATTTTCCAGTATCTTTTGTATTTATTTAAAACTATTAAAAAGATTTTCTTTCGGTTTTTTTAGCAGGAGGAGCTATAGGCCACTATTCTACATTTCTCTCACAATATAGTATAGGCCAAACATCATCATTCAAGGCTTCACATTTTCACCTATTAAGACCTTTCCACCCTGATGGACCCCATCAGCTCCTTGATCATAGATCATCTTCTTCTTTTTTGGATTATTTTACAAAATGTTGTTCTAAATCTATCAGTAACTTTCAGAGATATCACTTGTTAGGAAAAATGGTAGTCTAATGGTAGGGCACCAGGCTTGTGATCGACATGGAGTTTTGAATCAGTGGAAAGGGACAGTGTTGTATTCTTTTAGCAAGATAGTTTACTCCACCTGTTCCAGTCTACTCAGCTGTAGATGGACTATACAAACTAGGTTGTGAAGAAGTGGTGTATAGGAGGCTAATAATCATTGATGGAGATTTTACACAAAGTGACTGACCCGTCACAGTAAGGGTATTCACGGTAAGTCATCACATTGTTTATACAGCAGAGGCTAATTGTTTCTTGCATTAAACCAGTTAAATTTAATACATTGTTTCTCTGACATGCACAATTTTTCAAATCAGATGAGAGTGAAGTTTGGTTTATTTTGTTTAACGTCCTATAAACAGCCAGGGTCATGTCAGGTTTTGTAGGTGGTGGAAAGCAGGAGTATCTGGGGAAAAAACATCGACCTACGGTCAGTACCTGGCAACTGCCCCACATGGGTTTCAAACTTGCAACCCAGAGGTGGAGGGCTAGCGGTAGAGTGTCAGGATACCTTAACTACTCGGCCTTTGGGTATTAAGTTAAATTTATCAAATCAGATGAGAGTGAGGGCTTTTTTTACTGCCTATTAATGTATTAAATAAAAGAAAGACTTATTCTATTAATTTTTCCCCCTTTTTACTTCATATGTCATGTTTTCTGCTGATATACTTTAGATATTCAGTTGTAAAGCAAAGGATTACAAAGATGAAAAAAATTGCTTTTAGTAAAACTGAATTCAAATTGAATGTGTATAGGCCTGAGAAGCCAGACATTAGGAAATATTTCCCACACTGACTGCCAGCCTCTACACTTGGCTCTCCATCTGCGATGCTCTGTCCCATCTGGGCTCTGTGTAAGAAGATTCGTATCAGCTCAGCCACAGCATCCTCAATAATATGACTCATCTTGTTGATTTCCTGTCCCATGTCTTTACAATACCCCTGTACACACAAAAAAAACCCAAAAGATTTTAGTTTTCCAATCCAACTGTTAAATTTTTATACGCACAATCGCATTGCAAAATGTCCAAAATAAACAGAAACAGTTTAAGTTTTTTTTACATTTTATTTCTATCTATCTAAAATTTGCTGTCAGAATAATTTCTTATATAAATTGAAGTTTTACAGATTTCACTCATCAAACCCTTATTTGTATAAAATTATCAATTCCACATGTATATAAAAGCAATACAGATAATTATGTGATTGATCAAACCTCCATCTTCTTGAGGAATTGGCTGACGGTCCAGGGTGAACGTTCAGGGAGATCACACAGCAAGGTCTCGCTGATCTCTTTAAGCATGCTGTCAATCCTCGTCACTTTGATGTCATTCACCTTCAGAGATATGTGTTATATGAAACTCCTCGTAAAATCAAATGGGAAGAAATATGATACAGATATAGGACATGATAAATTATGGAATTTGAAACACATAACATCTGTATAGTTGAACACTTGGACATGATATGATGTTTTGTGACTGGATACACACTGCCATATTGATTCTATGATTGTCTTATTCAATTTCAATCAGAAGTAAATAAATTGTGAAATCTAACCTTCCAACATTTCAATTTTGTTGGACATCTGAAAATACCTTTTAATTACTTTAATGACAAAAAATCTTCCAAACATCAATTTGCAGGTTTTCATTTCTTCATTTCTTAAAATTTCAGATTTTTTCACAATTCCTCACAGCTTGATTATAGAAGTCTAAAATCTTACCTGTTTGACAACTATTCCTAGATCATTGAGAGCATTAGACACAATATCAAAGTAGACTGGGAGACTGAGCGATGTCCATGTGTGATTCACCAGTCCTGGTCTTATCGCCACATCCACCTGTCAGTGTCAAACAATCATCTACTATAGTGACCATGATCCAGCTCACTCCAGTAATATGTATTGTGGATACGTAAAGAAAAGAGAAGCTATGCTGCACATGTCCAGGTCACTTTGATACAAATAACAGATTCCTCTATGTTGCTGGTCAGAATTTTTCAGAATTCATATTTAGTTTCAATTTACACATGCTTATAATCTTTTATGTTTTGAAAACTTTACATATGATCTAACCAAACAAATTTTACAAAGAAAAAAAGTTTTCATTGTGATTTATCAAATGTTTGAGTATCAAAAACAGAAATCCTGAGACCATTATAACTGTTACCACCTCATCCTGGCACGACTTACTTTCTTCAATGAAGGTCTGAGGAGATTCACAAATATGGGTGGAATATCTGCCCTCAAGCTATTGTTCTCGTCAAGAAGCATCTACAAACAACAAAAAGAGAATAGAAAGACTAAGAAACTATATTCTGTAGGCTAATATTATTTTTTCCATCAACAAAATAATAACAAATATTATCAATATTACCTGGAGCCTGTTGTTGTGAGCCTTGAGGGTGTCTCTAGAGTGGACCAATACTATGGCTGCGTCAGGGATCTCCAGGTCCAGCTTCATCATGTACTCGGCCTCCTTTATCACCTCAAATATGTAGGGGTCAAAGTTGACCAGCAGCAATCCTTGCTTGGTGGGATGTCGCACTAGCACAGGGGCTTGTAGAACTGTCACATTTGGATTGATCAGTAAAACACTAATTGCTATCCAATATCACATCACTTTATATTCAATATAAACTATCATTATGTGAAAATTCCCTTAACAATAAACATTACATTATTTTATCATTTTAAAGATATATATCAATGAGTTTTAGAAGAATCTTACTTCAATCTAATATTTACACCTGCTGGATAAGCAAAACCACAAGAACAGTTAAGTATGCAAAATCAGTTTTTTTAGTTTTAGTCAATAACACTCGGTATCTATACATTTAATATGCTTGTTGAATCCTATGCATTATCAATATAATAATTACAGTAGAATTACTTCCATTATTGTAATTCTGAACTTTCCTTACAGACAACAATTTTTAAATCTTAGTTCACATTTTCAGTTTCCTGAAGTGGAGAATGTGTGAAATGAAGCATTTTATTAGAAAGCTTTCAATCAAGCGTAAAGAGGATCTGTTTCTAAAATATTGGATCGGAGGCAAAAGCTTGTTTTAACCAATATCAATTGTGAGCTTATTGAAGTTTTATCAAAATCTGAAAATTTATGTAAATCTATAATTAACCCATTGAAGGTTTTGCACAAAGTGACCTCTTATGACCCCCTGGGGGATCAGCCTCTTTTAAGTTATAAATTAAACCCCAATCATATTATTCCCGTTTTGTGAAAATGTTGGTGGAATGACCACGGGCAGTAAGTCATCTGGACGACTGTTAAAAAGTATGTAAGAAGTCGTTTCTTGGGCCATAAATACAAACATTTGGTAGCAACAGCCACAGACTTCTTCCAGGCATCATGATACAGCATCTCGTACTCTAGCAGTACTCGCATCATACGGTTGTAGTTACGAATTATTCGTTTGGCATCTTCTGACTTCAAACAACTTGCCCGCTTCTGTCAAAGAGTGATATGAAAATTAATGTACTAAGGGATGTCTAGTTTTGAAGTTACAAATGATCTATTTGTCTCTCAACTTCAAAATTATACAAGATGATGGTGACTATTAAAGGGGCATCCTGCAAAAGCCTAAATGCCTGTTCTTGAATATACATGGCGTCTGCACTACTAATTATACTTTCCTGTTATTCTCAAATTCAAAAGTCCACTCAAAATGTCTATAATGACCACTTGAAAAATCGCATTCCTCGGGAAAGCCCAGATAAAAATAGCGGGGATGACGCAACGTGACAGGTGTGCCGCAAGTTTCCTGCTCAGTTTGACGGAGGGGCCATACGGGAGGGGACGCGCAATGTATACGGCTGATGAAACAGAGACAAAGTCCGTGTATAAATTTATTGAATCACATTCACATTGAAATTAGACATCAATTGCACATATACCGATATTCAAATGAAGAATAATTGTCGGCATATCGGCACCATATATCGATCAACACCAGGAATTATCTATATTATATTTACCTGACCGAGACCGGTACACATGGGTACGGAATACGGCCATGGTACAAACCTTAATTTATGTAAAAGGTAATATTCACCAACCAACTTTTCAGAAGATTTCATAAAATGTATGTAGCATGCATTGAAAAGTTCGAAAATAAAATGACAAGAAATGTTTGCGATTTTTTTTTACAACTCAATGTCTTGAGGATTTTTTTTTCAGACTATATATACAAAGTACATTCATATTCATTTAAAATCTATCCAACTTTTAGCGTCTTCACACGTTAACACGTATCACGGAATGCGAATATTTAAGTCCACACACTCATATAACGACACACTATAAGCATGACTACATGTATATCAGATTTGGAACTGTTGAAACACTTATAACTACACGTTATGAATATGTTATAATTCCGCTTTCTTTTAACATCTTTTTTGTCTTCTTGTAAAGGGACGGTGACTTTAAAAAAAAAATACAGGAATGGAATATACATATAATTTTATGCAACAGAAGACTGAAACAGTTTCCCCTTGGGTAGCCTCAAAACCAAATCAAAGCTTTATTTGTGCATGTAACCGTTATACAGAAGAAATATGTAACATACACACAATAGAGCAGGTAGTTTCTCCTTAGAATACTTCCCATCTCTCAATATGATTCCGTAACGCAGTCTTGTGTCATATTTTTACCATTCGGCAACTTTTCGCTTAGTAGTTAGGCCTTATCGTAGTGTAACGGTAATAACAGATAGAGTGTTTACAATGGAAACGGCGCTCGCTGCGCATGCGTTGGTAGGTGGAAATCCCAAACTAGAACGTCTGGCCAGACGTTTTGGAATTCCACTAGTTATTTTAAAATTATTTATTTTATGAATACATGTCAGCGGAATCCGATCGTCGTAGTCCATAAGAATACCCACTCGATATGTGTATGTAATATTTTGAAAAAAAATATGAAAAAAAGCTTACTTTCGCGGGATGCCCCTTTAACATAAACAGCAAAATTACAAAGAAATATTTTCAAACCATGACAATTTTTTTTTTTTCTTTTACAAAAAGCCATTTCCGTTTTCATTATGAAGCAATACACAGTGATTTTAAAAGAACATCTCCTGCCACTAAATAAGAAGCCAGACATTTTGAGTTTGATCAGATCGACTCACAGTACTTACTGCAAAGATATCCATGGGCTCTTGTATCCTCAGAGATAGCTGTCTGGCCCAAGTGATCTTACCCGCCACTGGAGGCATGTTCCTGGGGATGGGCGGGTCCTCCTTGTACTTCATATACAGCTGTGTAAGACAGAATAATGTACTTTAATTACTTTCTACAATCACCAAATAGACATTGAAATCAAAAGTTAATATAGGCACCATTCAGCATCAGTAAAATAAAAATAGTCACAAGTTAAACCATTAAATAACGAAGTCACAGTCATCAAGATCCTCCACCTATGCAAATATCATATAACTCCTTCCTAACATATCGTATGGAAAGAAATTCGCCAATAAGGTCACCGCAGCCTCATTAAATATGCACAGAATTACCTGATAAATGAACTTGAGCAAGGTAATAGCTATACCAAGCAAGTCTAATCAAAATCTGATAATTCCTTTCAAACATATTGTGCAGAAAGCAATAGCAAATCAAGTCACAGCATGCAGCCTCACTAAATATATGCAGAAGAAGACGATAATCAAATTTGAGTGAGGGGTTCACGCAATAAGTCTACCAAGCAAGTCGCATCAAAATAAAAGCAAAGTGAGAGCAGCCCCCCCCCCCCCCCCCTCCCAACCACTCTACACATACCCCAACAAAACAATCAAGTGTGACCTTTGAGCTTTAACGTTGACCAATGACCACCAAAACCTCATCAGGTGTAGAAGTGTGATGGTATGGTAAGAATATGAAATGAACTTGTCCTGTGGTTCATGACAGATGTTTTATTCCCAATGTGGTCAACAGTGACTTTTGAGGTTTAACGTTGACCACTAAAATCTAATCAGGTGTAGACCTTCCCTGTGTGATGCTATGGTGTGAATTTGAACCAAATCTGACCAGGGCCAGCTAGGTGTCCACGAGATATCGTGCGCACAACCTTTTTATTCTGTAAGTGGTCAACGATGACCTTTGATCTTTAACGCTGACTACAAAATTCTAACCAGGCGAAAAACTTCACCATGTGATGCAATGGTGTGAATATGAACCAAATCTGACCAGGGGTTCATGAGATATCTTGTACACAAGGTCAGGACAGACACAAAGTGATTGCTGTACTATATACCCCTTTACCTAAGTGGGGGGTACAATTATTCTTTCAAAGATACTGTGCGGAAAGCAATCTGGACAGACAGAAGGACTGAGGGACACATGGAACCCATTTGTATATTCCCAGCCAATATAATCTAATAATGCAATAATTGATAAAAAATGTGATATTTCAGGTCAAAAGGATCTCTAGATCTCGCAAATCCACATGTGTTTGATCTTTAAACAGCAATGGTGACCCTGGCATTGACCTATGGACATAATAACAAGACAACCAAGCAAATTCCAGTCCCTCATCAAACACAAAATTATATGCCAAGAGTGCATTGTCTTAGATGATAAATCTGCGCAGGAAAATGATTGATAGAACCATGTATCCAATAAGGAATACTGACAGTGCTATTAATGCAAATAAATCTGGTGGATGTTCACTGATAATTGGTGCTGTTTTACTAATTAACTGCATCTTGTGGCACCATGTATTTTGCAACAAATCCTTCTTAATCTATGTATATCAAATACACCTGGGTTCCTTTATCTCAATTTATATTCAATGATAAAATCTGAAAACTGTGGTATGTGAGAACACTTATTGAGGATGATTTAAACTAAAATTGTGAATTTTAATTTATGAAACAAGGCTAAGGACCTTTCTGATTTCCTCTATTTCTCCTCCATACTGCACCATTATAGTTGCGTACTTCTCCTCTATTTTCAGTCGTGGCAAGTTCAGACTTTCAAACCTACAAGTTTCAAAAATATCTTATAAATATTGTAATGGAAGCCTCTTGAAAACTCTTCAATATTTTATAGCATCTAACATAAGACTGTTTGATCAACTACAATCTCAACAAGCTAGATATATTTCTCTTCGTTTAGATTATCCTTTGGGAATTAAAAGAAGAACTAAAACAAAGAGTATTATGTGTGAAAATGTAGATAAATAGAACTCATAACATGTATTACAATGTAAAAATCACATACAACACACATAAGAAATGCAATGATTTTTTGTTAATTTTCAAGGACATGTGTATTCTAATCGTAAACATCTTTATGAAACTTATTTTGAAGATTACCTTGTGAGGAGAGTGAGAGCTTGGGTGGCAGAAGTCATCTTAGAGAAGGATCCTTTCATGAAATTCTGAATTCCTGACTGAAAACAGAATTATTACATTTGAATATCAGCAGCAAGTATAAATATACAAACTACAACTTTTCAATCTCTCCTTCATCCTTGATTTATTTTCAACTTAAATTATGAAATCTGATATACTCAACAAATAATTGCTGAAATTGAGAAATCTACATTTATACAACAATTTTGGACAAATGAATCAAAAAGCTTTGCAAATCAGTTTTTTAATACAAGAATTCCACGGAAGTGGATGTGTTCCCTGCGCAGCAAGCTGGGAAATGAGTTTTGAGGAACAAGCTATGGATATTCATTGAATCGATTACAAGCTTAATTTGCATGATTTGGCTAATGGATTCCGATGTAATGAATAAACTTGCAGATCATGATGTTAAAGTATCTCATCACAGACTTCCCATGAATAAATTTTCCTGGGTTTGATTTGTCAAACTGAAACAGATTTTGAACTTTGACCTTCAAACCTGAAAGGAATCTCAAGCAAGCACTGTATGAAGTTTGAGCTTGATCAGCTAAAGCGAACTTGATTTAGCGCATGGAAACTGATTTTCTATTTATACTACCAGCGACCTAGCTAGACCTTTGAACCTGAAAAGTAATCCCAAGCAAGCATTTGTGGTAAGGAAGCACTGTTTGAAATTTGAGTTTGATTGGCCCAAGGAAACTGATTTTTTATTTATAGTAAGTGACCTTGATCTTTGACATTTCAACCTGAAAATCAATGCCAAGCAAACACTTTTGGTAAGAAAGCACTGTATGAAGCTTGAGTTTGATTTTTCCAACTTCCAAGGGAAATCAAGTTATCATCCGAAAACCGTTGTGCGGCCGCCGCCGACATAGTGATACCTATATGTCACCTTCTCAGGCAACACAGAAACAAGTATTGCATATATTCAACCGAAGGTTCCAGTGTCAGAATCAAAGTATGTATTTAAAAAGAATTACCTCTAGGTCTCCAAGTTGTCTTTTGAAGTCATCAAAATCATTGTCAAAGTCCAGTTTCCGATGGTCCAAGATGTCATATGGTTTTTTCTTCAAGCTGGAAAAAATCTGAAGGAATCTGGACGAGTATAACTCAATGCCTTCAATCTTAGACTCTGACAGGGCAGAAAACGCTTGAATCGAGTTCAGCAGGGTGATAATCTGCAAAATATTAAAAGCTTTTTTTTTACTTCAGATCTGGACACTAAAACTTGTAAAACTATGGTCATCATATCGTTATTTGAACATTACAGAGAGAAGTTATACAGCATAGACTGGCTTACCTCTATGGAACGAGTCAATAAGAACAGAAATACTGCCAAACTGGAACATTATATCCCCATCATACATCGAATGACCATGGTTATACATACAGGGCCATAATTCCATAAATTACACTTGGACAAATAATAATAAATAATATAATAATATACACCATTTATATAGCACTCTATATAATTTGTACAATTACTCTAAAGCGCTTCACAACATGTGGATAATAATTTGATACTTACAATGTATAAATAATGTTAAGTTACGACAATCTAAGCTCATATGTGATACTATAAAATGCGTATGAATACAAACTAGTTAAACAAATGTCAGTATATACATGTCGTCTAAGTTGATACCGTAAAATGCAGACGTACGTGTGAGTATCAAACTTGTCTTCATTTTCCTTCCTATGAAGTTGGAAGTTAATGTGTAGCGAACTACTCAAGATATCAAGAGGACAATGTTTCAGCTAATGAATAAATAGAGGATATCCAACAGTGTCTTCAGTAATACCAAATATATTAGCCACATGAGTGAAATATGTTTGGTATTACTGAAGATAGTGTTGGATATTCTGTTTATTACATTTTATAGCAAAATCTAGTGGCAGCTTTTGATTTTCCCAAACGTCGTTTGTAAGCAGCGTTCTCATTGGTCATATAAGAAAAAATAGTGTTTTTCACTAGTGAAAAATATCATATTTCTCACTAGTGAAAAATATCACTTTTATAGAATGAATAATTTTGTGATATTTCACCTGTGAAAAAGTAATAAAGGGCCATATCTTACAAAGCTAGTCATTCCCATCATAATTATCAGCAATAAACTTTAGACAATTAATTCTCAATGCAAAATTCAGAAAAGTACTATGTAACAAGAGGCCCAGGGGCCTTAACGGTCATCTGACTATAAATTTATCACTGGAACAGGAATATATGCAATTATGTTACAGTATGTCTACAAAGGGTTATGTGAAATTGTTGTTCCATTTAATTGACACTTCAGCCAATGTTTACATGTACCCTTATTTAAGTAGTGGACAAGAGAATCTGAGAGATGTTAGGTCAGCATTTTATGATTTTTATTTGATAAAATATTTTATAAAAGATTTATCTGGTCTCCGCTTTTGTTATTTGAATCCACTTGATGCTTCATGTTGAATCTGAGAAGGATTTTTTCAGTACATTTTAGAGAAATAGATATAACCAACTTCAAATGTTAAAATCCAATAGGGTGACCTGTCAGCTATTTTGTTTTCCTAATCAACTTCAAAATGTGCAAGATCAAGGGGAATTTTGATGAGGAATTTGATCCATTCCCAATAATTAGAACACTTGGTCGGGACCATCTCAGGATAATTTCTGTCAAGTTTCAGTGCAATCCCACTGTTTGAACTTGAGAAGAAGTTTTATGTGTGTTTTCAAAATGGCAGTCATGGCGGCCATCTTGGATTTCTGACTGGCCCGATAAATAAGAACACTTAGTCGGGACCATCTCAGGATCATTTCTGTGAAGTTTCAGTGCAATCCCACTGGTGGAACTTGAGAAGAAGTTAAAAATGTGTTTTCAAAATGGCAGTCATGGCGGCCATCTTGGATTTCTGATCGGCCCGAAAAATAAGAACACTTGGTCAAGACGATGTCAGGATCATTTCTGTCAAGTTTCAGTGCAATCCCACTGGTGGAACTTGAGAAGAAGTTTAAAATGTGTTTTCAAAATGGCAGTCATGGCGGCCATCTTGGATTTCTGATCGGCCCGAAAAATAAGAACACTTGGTCAAGACGATGTCAGGATCATTTCTGTCAAGTTTCAGTGCAATCCCACTGGTGGAACTTGAGAAGAAGTTTAAAATGCGAAAAGTTTACGGACGACGCACGGATGACCTAAAAAGCAAACACAAATTTAGTTTACAATATTATACTATACAGTACTAATCCTACTAAAATGGAACAAAAAGACAACCTTTTCTAAACGTTTGCAGAAAGTCTCAAACTTCCCAAAAATGTACATCTCTGAGAACTCAAATGGCCTCTCCCCAGGTGTGGCTTCAATCTTTTTCTTAGTGCGTTGGAAGATTGCCTGGTAGTTTTTATAGAGGTTCACCGAGTTCTCCAGCTTCTCTATCAAAGGCTGGCGGGGCTGGTCCCAGATACGAGTCA
Organism: Mimachlamys varia; assembly: GCA_947623455.1. Lineage (NCBI taxonomy): Eukaryota > Metazoa > Mollusca > Bivalvia > Pectinida > Pectinidae > Mimachlamys > Mimachlamys varia. The sequence goes on from OX392545.1 coordinate 24,959,916, forward strand.
CACCCTCCTCAGTGATGTAGTTCTTACAGGCCGTCACCATCTGATTAGTCACCTGCACAAATGAAATATCAATATCTTATTCTTCTCTTCCCATTGAAATCTGAAAAATTCTACTCAAATGCTGATTCATCAAATGTTTCAAATACAGGCCATACTTAGTCCTGCTTTGACTTTTGTCAAAATATTTGTCGTTTGGCATTCAAACCTTCAACTTGTTTGTTGCCATGATTACCTTTATCTCATTATGGCTATTCCATTGAAATATTAACCTGACCCCAAGACTCCAAAATAAATCACTTCTACCCAAGGTTGGATTTCACTCCTATTGCTTCTATGTAATTTATTAAATAAATTCTATGGGTTGTACGCCTTAACAAATCCTGGAGTCCTGGGGTGGGGTAGATATTTTACTAGAATATAGCCCTTACTAAAATTTTACATTTGAAAGGGACAATCAATGTATAATACAGCTACCCTTCTACTAATTCAGGACTGCATGAAATGATCGTGACATGATGCTGATTGCATGTGAAGGCATGTCCGGTACTACCTTTATCACTAATCCTCATCCTACTTCAAAAGTTTTCCAAGGCAGCCATTGTTTTAGACCTTATACCTTAAAGCTTGACTCACCTTAATGAAAAGGGAGGTCATCCTCTCAGAGGTGTTGTAGTAGCGTGAAATGCTATGGATCATACGGATGGCATTGACAAGTCCAGGCAAGGAGTCAGTCATCGATACCTGTTACCAAATATATCCACCAATATTTCAGACACCGTGTAATAATGTCAACACCACAATGCTTTCAGCAATCTCAACCTTTCCAGGATGATATTTACAGATTTTCAACTGAATATTATTCAAGATTTTCAATAAAAAAACTGTTTTCTAGAATTTGTACCTGCAGTTTGAACTTGATGTACTGTACTACATTTCCCATAAACTCTGATCAGCCCTGATACTGTAAAAGTGGAATTGTTCGCAGTGTGGAATTTTTTGCTTATTTCACTTGCATTAAATCACCACGAAAATATCCACACGTAAACATATTTTACACCACTCAAACAACAGTAGTATTATAGGTACAGAGTAAATAACAGCATGACCGAAGAGCGAAAAATTGTCAAACTGCAAACAGTTTAGAGGCTGGCTAAGCGAAAATATTGGCTTGTACAGTATACCATTCAAACTCATACTACACCCAGTAGAATGTGACTTACTACCACAGACACTTTATCAGGCCTTTCAAATTGTGCTATAAATGTAAACAGTCAATAGGGCAGAATGAACACAATTCCTAGATTTTTCCTATCATTTGACTATAACACCCTAGAACTTTTGATGAAGTATCTCATAAAGGATATCAATTGTGTATAAAAGATAATTTAAGTTTTTCAGGATTGATTGCAGCAACAAAATTGGGCATATGAAATTGTACAGTAGGCAATGAAATGTCAGTTAACAGTTGCTATATAGACATGCCAATGTGGGGAAATTAAAATCAATAAAGCATTTGAAAAAAACATCAAAATTTATTTTGTAAACCGGAATGTAATTATTTGTTGGGTTTTTATTTTCTATAGATCTAGAAAGTTTTTAACAAAAGACAATAAACTTACTGGATCACATCGATATAGTGGTTCGCAGTACTTCTCCAGTGTGTACAGGAACTTCACATTGTCTTTGGCCTCATTAGCATTGTCAGTGATCTTCTTGTCCAGTTCTTTCCATTTCTACCAAAACAATTCCTTCATAAAAGTAGGAGTTTTTGCAAAGAACTAAAGCAGCCCAAATCAAAGGTCAATTTTCCTTGATCTTGTAGAATATTATATGCTTGTTATTTTATTTCCACATTAGAATAGTATATATTGATATAATATTGGTTACATTGTTACCATGTCAACCTGAGTTTCTGTTGGAAAAGAAAATCTGCATTCATATCTACACATAGTCCCTTACATTCCTGTGTAGTTCCATTGAAATTGGTTCATAGGTTTAGATAGGTTATGTTGACAAATTAGCATTCAACAAGAATTTGGGTATTTTTACCTGGTTACCATGGTAACCAACCTTTCTACAGAAAAATACCCTGCATACACATTTTTACATGGTCCCTAACATTCCTGTGTATTTCCACTTGAATCTGTTCACAGGTTAATGAGTAGTTGTCTGGGGAAAAATTCCCCACCCCAAAACAATTATAGCGACCTCGTTACCATGACAACCAAAATTGTGTAACATGATATAGATTATGCACATCTACAATGTATAAGGATTATTGACCCCAAGTTTCGTCGGAATTTCCCAGTAGTTTAGGAGTAGTTGTTACATCTTTGTGTCTACAGACGGAAAACCTCATGATTCAAGTATAACCCCCCCCCCCCCCCCCCCCCCCTAACTTTACCGTTAGATAGTGTTCGGAATTGGTTGGAAAATCATAATCAATTGTCTGTTGAAAATTTAAATAAAGAAGTAATTATTGATTATGAGATCAGTTGGCTACTATGTCACAGAAATTTTATTGCAATTTTAGTTTTTTGGGATAATCAATTATTAATTTTTCCATCCGATTTAATTACTTGCTATCAACTGATCCATTATTGATAATAATCGAGAATCAACCAAATACTACCTTTAGGTTCCAGTTTTAGAAGAAATTACCTTCAGTACTTTTGATCTGGCAATGTTGATGATGTTGATGACCATGCGACACTTGTTGCTCTTGATCTGTTCCAAAAGAGCATTAAACCTGGCCATTAGCTGCCTCCAGTGGTCCAGTTCAGCCAGGGGACCCGTGTCGTCAGCCTCCTTTCTCATCTGGTCACTCTCAGCTAAAATCTGTAAATGTGCCAACATATCAACTGATGTTTCTTCACAATTTATGTATACGTCATGCTTTTGACTCTATATAAACAAGAGGCCCAGAAGGCCTGTATCACTCACCTGGCTTTCAGCAAAAGCAACAAAAAATCATGTGTAAGTTAAATAACACAAATTTTTCTAGTGTGGGATCTGCCTTAACATTGCCTTGCAGTAATGTATTTAATGAACTCTTCTTAGCTTTCTGATTCAAAAGGGCATTTAGAGAAAAGTTATTTGAAATTGGTTCATATTAAATATGATGCTATCTTTGTGCCCAAAAACTATAGTATTTTGTGGTGGAAAGCCTGCAAAAGACGTGGCAAATCGCTAGGATCAAATCTTAAATCCTGTTTGTGATCCTCTCTTCTTTCCCAGCAATTGTATATATAGTTTTTGGGGTGGGGATCTCAACCGTTTAAGTGTTAAGACTCAGGTGTTAAGACTGCATGGGTGTGGCAGACCCCAGGGTAAAATCTAAAATCCACTATGTGATTGGCCTTTATGCTCAGCTATTGTTTATATAGTTTTGGGGTGGGGATCTCAAATGTTTAAAAGTTATGACTCAATAGTTAAGTCTGCAAGGGCCTGGTAGACCCAGAGCTAAAATCTAAAATCATAATTGTGATCATCTCTTTATGCTCAGCAATTGTATATATAGTTTTTGGGTGAGGATCTCAATCATTTATAAGCTATGACTCAGGAGGTAAGCATTCAAGGGCATTGCAGACCCTAGGGTCAAATCTAAAATCATATATCATATTTGTAATCATCTCTTCATGCTCACTAATTGTATATATAGTTCTGGGGTGGGGATCTTAACCATTCAAAAGTTATATCAATAATGCCAAACAGACTCCTTTTGGCCCCACCCATCAGTACCCTGGGGGTCAGCTCCACCGTTTGTATAAATTTGAATCCCAGTCACCTAGGTACGTATGCTACTACTGAAATATAAATGTCATACATTGCTTAGATCCAGATAAGAAATTGTTTACATCAATATAACTAAATTGACCCATTTTGCCCCCCTTAGGAGGTCAGCCCCACCATTTGTTGTACAATTGTACAACCCATGCTGATGCTACCAGGCAAATATGAGTGATATATATTGTTTTATTTCAGAAGTCATTTATATCAATATAGCTTACATTGATCTTTTGACCCTGCCCCTCAGGCCCCTGGGGGGTCAGCCCCACCATTTGTCCGATTTTGAATCCCCACCCCATACTGATGCTACCAGACAAATATAAGTGATATTCATTGTTTGCTTTGGAGAAGAAGTCAATATAGTCAAAATTTGCCCCTTTAGCCCCCCCCCCCCCCCCCCAGCCCCTGGGGGGTCAGTGCCACCATTTGTACAAATTAGAGTCCCCACCCCATAACAATGCTTATGGCCAAAATCACATTCCGTTGAGCGGTTATAAAGACGAAGTCGATTGTTGACGGAAGGACGGACGCCATGATACGGCATATTTAGCTCACATCATTCCTTTGGACCAGGTGAGCTAATAACCATCAATAAATCTTGACCCTGGAGGGACATGTATACCTGATGGTAATGTAGGTGAATGCAACTAAGTTTGCAATATATATGGTGAATGTTACAAATTGAAACCATTCTAGTTATTACAACACATGCTCATTTTCTTTACAATCAGACACCCTAACCACTTATGTCCATGGTAATCTTTCTCTCAGTTACATGCAATATTTTGTTTACAATATGCCTGTTTTTATTAACAAACCAAGACCAAAAGAAAAACACTTGGAAACTTTTGTGTTTAAATTGTTGAAACAATATTACTTTATCATTCTTCCGATGAAATTCCCTGAATGATGTTATCTGCAATGATTACACAAAGTACCTGTTCAATCTGTTTGCACCAGGCCATAGCGAGGTCCTCCATGTCGCTCACCACCTCTGGGTTGGCAGCAACTTCAATACAGTCGTTGATGGTTACTACCTCAGCTAGGTTCACCTTGTCACTGGTACTCCTGATCAGGTGTACACCCTCCCCAGCATTGGCCTGCGCACCTATCATATATAAGGCAAAATACTAAACTCGTAATGTTGGGTACCTGTCATATATAGGGCCGCATATTAAACTCATAATGTTGGACACTTGTCATACATAGGGCCGCACATTAAACTCATAATGTTAGGCACCTTTCATATATAGGGCCGCACATTAAACTCATATTGTTGGGCACCGGCACCTGTCATAAATAGGGCCGAATATTAAACTCATAATGTTGGGCACCTGTCATTTATAGGGTCGCACATTAAACTTGTAATGTTGGGCACCTGTCATAGATAGGGCCGCACATTAAACTTGTAATGTTGGGCACCTGTCATAGATAGGGCCGCACATTAAACTTGTAATGTTGGGCACCTGTCATAGATAGGGCCGCACATTAAACTTGTAATGTTGGGCACCTGTCATAGATAGGGCCGCACATTAAACTTGTAATGTTGGGCACCTGTCATAGATAGGGCCGCACATTAAACTTGTAATGTTGGGCACCTGTCATAGATAGGGCCGTACATTAAACTCATGATGTTGGGCACCTGTCATATATAGGGCTGCACATTAAACCCATAATGTTGGGCACCTGTCATATATAGGGCCGCACATTTAACTCATATTGTTTGGACATATATTACAGAACATTAAAAAAACCTCAATTCAATCCTTAACTACGAAATCAAATCCATGGATAACTAAAAGTGGGGTAAGGATATCATATGCTATTCAATAGATTACAAATGTACATACACCTCTCGGATTTATAAATTCATGACAACTTCATGACCTCAATTGCAAATCTTCATTAGAAAGCTGAACAACAGTTTCAAAACTACTGACAACTATGGTTTTCATTATGAAACCATAGGATTACAAGTACTGATAATTTAGTTTTTATCACACAATCAGCAAGGATCAAGTGTGGTCATGTGTTTTAACTGCATCAATGTTAAGGTATACTGTACATTCAGTGTTGTGAGAACGTTTGATAAACACACTAGCAGACAGTATGGTGACTAACTTACATATTTAAGACCAACGATAACCTCATTTGATCCTAAACAAACCAACAGAGAATTGACAGAAAAAATTGGAGCAAGTAAAGTATCCAATACTATTGCAATATCACCACCACCACCACCCAACCCCCCTCCCCCCAAAGTAATTGTATTACAAAAGTAAAGACATACACAATAATATTTAGTCTACATACTTCTAAGGTATTGCAAAAAGTTTTCAAAGTTGTCGAGGAAAAGCTTTTTGGACTTCCTGCCCTGGGGTGTGGTAACTAGGTCTCCCCAGTTCTCCAGATTTCTCAAGGATGGCTGGAAGATGCTTGACATGACATTCTCAAAAGCAGACAACACACCTGGTTCCTGAGATACATCCAGCACTCCAAAAGTTACCTCCTGTAGGGCAGAGAAATCTGGTTACAGTATGGAATATTTTCTGTCTTCAAGATAATGTATTAAAACCTCCATTGTAATTTGATTATGTTGAATTTCCCGTGTTCAGTTTCTTATTTGTTGTAGTCATATAGAACCAGGGTACTGTTTCATGAAGCTTTGTAACCTACAAACGTTTGTAAGTTATGAAGTTTTTGTGAAACACTTAGTAATTCATAAATCTGACTTGCGCAAAAGTTACAAATGTTCGTAAGTTACGAAGCTTACTGAAACGGTACCCAAAGATGTAAAATTTCACTTACCCAACATCAAAGGCTAGTAGATTTTTACTTCAGGACTTTTGTATAAATATTTAACATTATCACAAAGACATATGCTTGCAGGCTAGTATACTAAATATGAAATTTACACATCCAGCAACCAGAAAGTCCAATAGTAAAACTGTAATCATGCAAAACTTGCTTAGACCTCAAAAGAGCCAGCTGTGTTTTCAATCAACTAGACATATCCTTGATTTCTGCAACTGGAAATTTTCATTTCAATTTTAAATAAAAGTTCTGAAAATAAGGTTATACACTGTTCAAAATATTATAACAAAATGATTATTATTCAATTCAAAACGTTGCTTACCAACTAGCCTGTTCAAAATATTATAACAAAATGATTATTATTCAATTCAAAACGTTGCTTACCAACTAGCCTGTTTTTAAAAGCAGTTACTGATACAATAAACAGTGTACAGTAATTGCAGTTCTTTATGACCTTATCTCTGCATACACGAATCCAATTAAAGATGGTCAAGTTATTCATTTCTGTGATTTGAATATCTACACAATTTCTTGAAAATTGGGTTCATAATGACTGAAATGCATGCATAATTACATTATATATAAGAAACTTCAGTGTGATTCCGACTTTACCTCATCAATATTTTTAGAGCTGAGATTGATGTCAGTCTTGGTGCGTAGGAAGTACACACACTGACCATGTAGGGCGTTGCCTGTGCCACTTGTCACCATCACCCGAGGCACCACAGTGCCTTTTGGTGATCCCTGTATAACTCGACCACACTCTGAAAACAATGCATTCATGTTCAGATCGGTATTGCTGGCTGATACTCCCTGCATACATGGGATCTGACAACTTCTCGTAAGGCGTCATCATACTCATGTTCTGGTGACCTTTGCATTAGCCAATCAAATTACTGTTTACAGAATCTTTAAAGTATAAATGTTGGAGGGTGACAAAACCTTGCATAATCTTATTTTTGCATATCTGCATGTTGTGACAAAATGATATTCTGCAGATGACATCATCAATGTTTGACAATTTGCATAGTGTGTGAAGTACAGAGGGCTCAAAGGTTATCAAAACATGACCTCTTGTGGGAAGTTGTCAGATACTTACATAATGGAGTGGGACTAAGGATCTGTATTTTAATCCGATTGCACATACGGAAATTTAAGACAAAGCAGCTGCTAATTGGACTTTTACAAGACATTTTTACTATAGTTTTCTTGGAATTTTGAATATGACAAACATGGAAATGTATAGTTTTTCTTTCTTAAGATACAGGAAAGATTTGGAGCAAAAACTTGAAACCAAGATGAGATTTGGTATTCCTTCATATGAAACTTTTATGTGGTAGATAATATAACAATTAAATACCTTCCAAGCCTGGCGTTGACCCATCTTGATAATAAAACTTTAAACTTCTACTTCCATCCTTCTGAAGAAACATCTCAAACACCTGAAGATTCTGAAAGCAATAACCACAGCTTTTATAATAATTGCTACACTGAAGTAAATTTATTCTGTAGTATTTAACCAAATACATGTAGGTAGGTATTGTATATGTTGCCTGATGACACCCTAAGAGTAAAATAGGACTCAGTTATTTATACTGTATGTTATACTGTGCTAACAGTTCATCATCTCTACAGGCACTATATTATAAAGTACGAGTTTTCCCCCTTAACTACAAAACAATGAAAACTTCAATACTGATAATATTTGATCTGGGGAGTAGATTTGAAATCATTTCAAATTTTCAGTAAATCAACTCTAATAGCCCAGTATTACCCAGTAAATCAAATATTGAAAACTTTCATTATATCCCACTAGTCTTGTACACTTGTTTAAAAATATTTTGAAAATTAAAATTTACTAAAACTGTTATCAATAAATAAAACCAAATTTGAATTATCTCATAAGTTTGTTTATCACATAACTGACCCGTTCAGTCATGTCATACGGCTATGTCATAAAAATGGTTTTACACGTGTGTAATAACACTATTGTGACGACATAAACAAATGACGTCTTTATGACGTCATATGATTGTCTCAGTAGTGAAAATCATACTGTCACAGAAGAAATATGCCTTTCTTATATAGAGTTAATTTGAGATTTTCTGTGTATTTTCTCATAAATATAAGTTATGTGACAATAGAATCTTACACTCGTGTCAATGTAATATGGAATTTATTAAACTCGTTAAATAAATTCCATATTACATCGACACGAGTGTAAGATCCTCTATTTGTTACGTCCTTTCCAACACTAACAACAGCTATGGTCATTTAAGGACCTGTCAAATTTTGGTGGTGGAGAAAAGCCAGAGTTCCTTAAGAAAAACACTTGCCTACAGCCAGTACCTGGTGGCAACTGCCCCTCGTACACTTTGAAGCTACGACCCAGTGGTGGAGGGCTAGTGGAAGAAGAATACCAGATACCTAACCACTGGACCACCACCACCCCTACCTCAGACGTAGCGATGGGATAGCTCTTACCTCAAAATAATACTTTGTTTGATATCAACACAACCTTGCATAATAATATCAGGAAATTACAAACAAGGTCAACTGGTTTGGACCTTTTGGCCTGGTGGTAACATCCTGGCTCCATAACCTAGAGGTCTCGGGTTCGCACCCCGCTCGTCTAACTTGTGTCATTTCTGCTCCTTGCTGTAAAATACTGCTTATTTCCCGTGTCGGGATGTTTGTATTAATAAGAGCCCAAGTCTGGGTCTGTGCATGTACATTATGTACTAATTATCACAATGATAATTTCATAAAATATAGTTATAGTCCCTGGTACCAGATTAAATGTTACGTCGTGACGGATTTGTTTGATTTGTATGCCTTCATTAGGTTTTATATGCTGCCACGTTTCATAACAATATACTTACTCTCTCAGAGTCCAGAACAAAGTCCTCGACAACTATGTAGTCCAGCTTCAGATGGTTAGCTACTATAACTATCACATACTTGTGGGTAGGCTGTAGTCTTGATCGCCTCACATCCCTCAAGTCTCGAGCTTTTTGCTGTGTAGAAAATTAGAAATCAACTAAGATACAGAAAGTCAAACTTATAAAGAATGGTAGTTAAAATGATCATAACATATCTGGAAAATTCTAAATACTTTCATTTTGTTCACAACACAGAATTGGAAAGTCAAACTTAAAAAGAATGGTATTTAAGTTACTCAGAACTGGCAACATGACTGAAAACATTCTGAATATATTTTCTTGAATGAAGAAGGTGTAGGACACAGTGTGCTGTAGGGAATCAAAGAGATTTCAGTACACTAAACATGACGGACAATATGACTATTCCTATCTGTAAATGATTTTCATGCAAATCATTCTTTTCTTTATATTCATTTTTCCCAGTTAACACAGGAATTACTTTGTGAATAGATGTGTCACTTAACACCTGTATGACACAACCACTGTATCTTATAATATCAATATAAACTTTATTTATTTTATAAAAATTATGAATTATGAACTTTATCTTCCAGACAAGCACTGCAAGAGAGGCAAGATACGCCCGTCTGACCATATCAGGTGAAATGAGTTTAAAACAGGTGAAATAAAATTCTAAATTGTAAAATGTTGAAGTTGTTCACATAATAACAAGCACAAGTAAACACATTTTATATATTGCCCTATAAAGGGTCATAACTCTAGTAAATATGTAGTAGATAAAACTAGTTACTAGTCGTACCCCGCGACTTGATTGTGTTTGGTGTACACCCCATGTACAACCGCGTTCACAGTGTAAATTATATGAATTAAGTCAGCCCTTTAATACCTGTCTTTCTTTGATTGATTCAGTGTTCATTAGAACACTTCCCATTGTACTTCTCCGTCTACCCCTGGTACCCTGGGCACCTGGAGCCACCACACTAAAGCTGGACCTCCTCTCAAACCCAGCACCTACTGGGGAATCCAAAAATCCAGACATCTTTTAAGTATTGTACCTGCAAAAAAGAAAGTTTCAAAGTTACTGTCCATCGATATTTTGGGACAGCTTTCGTAATCGTATTTGTTCAACTGTTAATTATAAATATAAAACTACTATTAAAGACACTATGAAACTCTGTTTTTTTTTTTAAAGAAATACATTACAGAGTCAGGAACAGGGAACCTCTTTTAAAAGTAAGTTTCTATATTAAACCGGCTTAACAGGATAGCTCTTCCAAAAGTAACAGCTTCTATAACCGGCATAAATTGTTTGTGGAATAAAGTAAAACACTATTTTCACACAATTCAAAGATAACTCTGTGTATGAGTGATCTGTGCTATCACTATGTCATCAGTTAACATATCAATATGACGTCACATTTTGAAAATTTGTCTGAACATTTGACTACGTCAATCTTAACCATTAGCATCTGGAATTCAACACTGCTTCAAGAACACATTAGTTATCGGATCATTGCAAGTTTGGGGGGATTATACCTTTTGAAAATTGGGAATAGTTGTTAGATCAAGGGGAAATTTCTTTTGATTTTGTTAGTAAAAGAAAAAGGTGAAATTTTCATATACCAGTACATCTGAATTCATATCTATCAATATATTGACATTATACCAATTTCATGTCAAAATATTTTCAATAGATTGATGGATTTCATGTGAATCAGTCAATTATGGGTAAATTATATACATTTTTAGGGACACAAGGAATTCTTGGTTTCAAAAGGATTTTTTTTTGTTTTAGAATTTGAGGAAATTTTAAATGTCATTATTAGTTACGAAATTGACCAAGATTTATCCCTGGATTAGCTATACAAGCTTACCCTGAATGTTTTCCATGGATCTTCACAAATGAGGTTAACAAGAGTAATCTAATTCTGTGTGTAAACTGAACAGTTTGTTGTTTTCTTTTTATAAAATTAGCTTCAGTTTGTGTATTGACTTGATGTTCTGTTAAATTCAAGTGGTAAGGTTTTTACCCGTAATCATCATTTTTGATGGAGGGTGTATGATCAAAGAAGGTTGAAAAATTTCAGATAAGGGTAAGTCTGCATATAGTTGATGAAAAATTCAGGCAAGGGATTAGGCTGGAGTTCAGGGAAATAATGTAATTTCAGTCTGTAATGTTAGCCACTAGTCCTATGCCCATGACTAGTAATATTTGGTTCAGACAAATGGAAAGTCCTTGAATTTCCATACATTCGTAATGATAAACAACTGCACTTCGCTTGCCTGGACTAGGCCTAGCACTTGAATATGTTAATGTCAGACTGTAATTTTTAGCTGATGGCAAAGCAATCCAGTCAGAAAATATGCTTCAATACTTAAAACTAATGGGTCAATGACCTCTCTGTGATTTGAATTCAATGGACTCCTTATACAAGTATATAATTTGAGGGTCCCATTAATGACCCTGCTCCTATGGTGAGCAAGTTTAGGTTTTGTTATGGCACAAACACTGTGTCATGTCCCTGTGATTGTTGTAACGACATATTATCCCCGTCTCTTGTCAGTGTTCTGCGACATATCTATGTGCGGGTGACAAATCTAACCACTCTCCTCTGTAGTACCGAACTTACTTTTGTCTTTACTGTAAGTGTGCAAATCGCCATATTCTTTACTGAATTGATATTCATGCTATTTTATATTCAATGCCAAAATTGTGTCATTTTATGACTTAGTGTGAAGTTCCTGAAATTCTTTATAGACCTATAGGCTAGATTCCATTTTTTTGTTGTGAAACCTACAGTTGGCCTAATTTGTGTACTTGTTACGAATGTAGCAGGAGATTGTAACACTTAACAGTCTGTTTCCACTGGGCCTGGGATCAAACCCTCGATCTGCGAGTTCCTACTCCAAAGAGTAGGACGATCTGCTCGACGCTAGAATAATGGACGCTGGCAAAAAAACCGCCTCTACATCCATATCGCATGTAAATACAGGTGTTTACGCCAGCATTGCCATGTGAAGGTCCAATTTAATACCGTATTATGCAAAGCGAAGACTTCGTATTTCCCGCGCATGAAGTTACGCGACAGACGTCATGACAATTTTACCGACAACATTCGTTTCCTAAGCTTGTTGTTTGAATAATATCGGATTCGAGGATAAATATTTTGTATGAACTATTTGAGCAATGTTTCATATACATATTAAGTTCTCTTTAGATATTCTTAGTTACCTATCGTTCATATCTTATTTTGAAATCCAGCGTCCATCTTCAACATCCGCAGCTGAATGTCTACGCGCTAGGACTAACTGTGAAAGTTTCAACAAATCGAGAACAGTTTTAAAATTATTTCCCTAAAAACCACGTTTTTTCAGATATATGAATCGCAGATTGTTTCCCCGATGTGACTTGTGGCTTGGTAGGTGATACATATATCATAAATTTAAGCACTATATCTTTGATGCGATAGGATAAAAGGAGTGCAAAGTTTGCTCTACGGGGCTCCCCGAGGGGAATTTATCTTTGGGCGCGTTCTATACAGACGCAAACTTTTTTCATAGCCAATCTCGTATTGATTTTATTTCCAATTTAACTTTAAATGTTTAGGCCTACTTCTTACACGTTTAAAAACTGATAGGGGAAAAATTCTTCATGACGCTAACTATAAAAAAAAATGGCTTAACGTAACATATCAATCTAAATAGGCAAATAATGCTGAATTTTAAAACAACAAAGGATGGCACAAATATATTTAGTCACGTAATAGGCATGCATATACCAAAATATTTGTCATCACATGAACTTTCTTAATATATTCAAGCATAAGCTGTATATGATAAGATATTCTTGAATAAAGTGACTTTGTGGTAAGATGAAGCATTGGATAAGTTTGAGTTGGACAATATATGAAACCATCTTTAGCACACAATAGGGACATTTTTTTGAATGGATATGGCTCTTTCAAAGCGTACACATTGATTCTGTTTTGACATTGAAATGCAAATAGATGTTTTAATAACATCACACAAGAATAGCATATATAGGGAGGTATTTCAGTCATCAAAAATGCTCTTCAACTGAGCAAAATTGCAAAATTTTCATCGAGAACCCCATATTTTTTATGCTTAAAGACCGGGCTCACCTATAAATAGTGGACCTTACTAAAACATGGCAGATCATGTACACCTTTAAACTGCAGCAGAAGTGTTTCACTTGCTCTACTATTTTTGAAATTTTAGTCTAAATGACCACCTATTTTTATCAAAAAATGACAGGTATGAAGATAAAAGTGTGCTTGATTTATAAACCTTACTCTGAAGAAATGATTTTTTTTAATTGTCAAGATATTGCATATTTTTATTCCAAATATTTGAATTTGGCAATTTTGGGCTATTCCAAATTCAAATAGTGTGGGGAGGAACAGCTCCCAACTGACACTGACTGCTGGTTGTAAGGTTACTTGAGGTCACAGGCTCAGGTCATTGGTCAACCTTTCAATGTTGATAAACAACTAATCATGCTCACTTACTTGTATACATTGTCTCCAATTCTCTTTATTTTCCTGATTTTTGTTTTATAGTTATCCATTATAATGTTGATTAATCACTGCCCCATGAATGTCCAACATAATCCTCAGTAGAAGTTTTGGGGAACCACGTTCTAACTGCATTTAATACACAATTTGGCATTATATCTCTTTTATGCCAGGTATAATGTTTTCTTGCTGGATCAACTCCAAGTGCTCTTTGTTTTCTCAAAAAGTACCGTTGATCTGCCCATGCACCTTTATTACTCAAAATGGCCCAAAATCTTTTGTAGAGTTTATTACGTAACTGTCTATTCCTCCTGTTTGGAAAAGCATTCATTTCAGGCCACCACAATTGTCTGTTTGTTTCGTCAATAACACATCTGTCACAGAAGCAATGTGGACACTCAGTATCACTTAATGGTCTGTCAGAATTTACTGTTAAATTTTCATTGTTGGAACTTGATGCTGTCTCAGAATGACCTGGTGTCATCAGAACTTGTACAGATTCCTCAGCATCTGTTTTTTCTCTTGTATCTGTATTTTGTATCACAGGTACATGGTCATTCTGTGTTGTCCTCATTAAATCCCAGCCATGTGCTGTAAATATTCCTTCTACTATTTCTTCTTCTTCTTTTGTCAACAACAGACAAACAAGATGTCTCTGCTCACTGTCCGCCATATTACTAGTACCTTCAACTGACTTGGAAAAATTTAGTGGGAGATGTGTCAATAGGATTGGTCAAGAGATCTCAAATATCAAAGGAAATAGTAGCCAAAGGAAGCTGTTTGGGATGGGGTTAGGCCAAGGCATTTTATTGTGTGCTTCTACTGTGTACTCTGTATATATCTTTACTTCTTTCTGAAATGCAGTTTGTTTTCCCTGTTGAATATATTTATGAGCAGGGTTTTATCCATTGGTAACATTGCATATTATTACATCATATTATGTAACTGTGTAAACTCAATACCAGATGTGCCAGGGAAATATAAGGCAGCAAGATAATCCAATAAATCATGATCAACTAAACCACAAGATATGCAGCCTTTCGATGAATAAATGGGGATAGTGTTCTATATCTTGACCATTCTGTTCATTTTGTAACAAGCAATACGCACAATGGCTGACAGAAACAATGAGCAGAGAAAAGTGAAAAAGGCAAATTATAATAGAACATATAGGGAATCTGGAAGACCAAAGAGGTTTACATTAGAGCTTACTGGAGATAATGAAGTGAGAGAAAGTGTGAAAACAAAACTTTCAAAGGTGAAAAATATGTTAACAGGGACTATGGATAATGCCTCAAACACAGAGGCAATCAACAGAGTGCTTGATTTCTATTTGGAACAACACCAGCAAAGAATAGTTGATGATGACGAAGAGATGAGAGAACGTCATAATTCTACAACTTCTGGTTACATTAAAGTAGACAGAGAAGATGTTGACCAACCAGTTTTTCTTACGGCAATTTCATCTGTTAAAATTCTAGCAAAGATTGTCACTGAACACTCAATTCTGTGCCAAAGCTGTCACATTGAAGCTGATGAGAAATACAAGAAAGGACATGCTTCTGTATTGAGACTCTACTGTGTCAAATGCGATGTTGATTTACAAAATTGGCCGTCTTCACCATATTTACCAAATGAAAAGTTTTTGGTAAACCATCGGATGGCACATGGCTATATGTGTTCCGGGATTATCCCCAATCAATTCAAAAGGCTGACTGACGCAGCAGACATTGGAACATTGACCGAGGCTTTCCATCGTGACCATGTTGCACAAGATTTTAACTTAGCAGTTGCTTATGAATACAATGATTCTTGTAAGGAAGCGGTGTCTACTGAAATGGCGACGGCTGTTATCAACCATGAAGGCCAAATGGAGGATTTTGAAGGCATCAGAATTGTCACCGATGCTCGACACGGCTGGAGAAAAAACTCCCGACAGACTGATGTTGTTTGCATTGGTTATGAAACACACAAAGTTTTGTTGGATGAAATCATCACAAAAGATGATGATTTGTATGCTCAGCGACATGAGAAACTTGGAACAGAAAAGATTTATCAACATTTCGAAGACCTCGAACTAGGACCAGTTATAATATCGGCTCACGCACATGACAGAAACTTGTCTATCAATAAATACATTCGGGATAATCATGCCACCAAAAATCAAAATGACACTTGGCATGCTGGCAAACAGATAGAAAAGCTATTGAAAGGAGTGGCATTTGGCCCACAGTACAAACATGGAATAACTTGGCACTCACAACTCTCAGACAAAGTATCTTCAATAAGAACACATGTGCATTATTGTATCAGAGAATGTGAGGGAAACTCACAAAAACTCAAACAAAGTCTGGACAATATTGTCCAGCATTACCAAAATGTACATACAGGTTGCTCAGAGAAATCCAACTGTAGGACATATCCTAATCACCAACCATCAAAAATGATAATCAAGGATCCAAAGGCCGAGTTTCTTCTGCGCAGCGCAATCCAGAAAAGTGCTATTTACCAGAACCCAGAAGATTACATCTTGGCCATGGACACATTTTATGTTGAATCTTTTAATAATGTTTTGAACCTTTTCCACGACAAACGAATTGCATTCGGGAATGAGGAATACATCAGGAGAAGTCGTATGGCTGTCCTCCACTGGAATGAAAATGTAGATCGACCCTACAGCAGTATCTGGAATCCACCTGAGGCCCAGCTTGCACCTAACATTGGTCCAAGACACCACAAAGGCAAAAAAGTGTACAAGAAAAGAACATTTATGTACACATGGAATATATGGAATACTCACATGAACTTTTCATTTGGAAACTAACCTCAATGAACAGCCAACGTCCTTAGTTCAAACAACAACAGTCTCTAAAAACAATGGTGTGATTTCGCTGTCTCGAGGACATACTTAAATATTGACTCTTTGTTTTACCTTTGGATTACACCTGTTTGTAGTGCATTACAGCTTTACAAACAGGTGTAATCCAAAGGTAAAACAAAGAGTCAATATTTAAGTATGTCCTCGAGACAGCGAAATCACACCATTGTTTTTAGAGACGGTTGTTGTTTGAACTAAAGACGTTGGCTGTTCATTGAGGTTAGTTTCCAAATGAAAAGTTCATGTGAGTATTCCATATATTCCATGTGTACATAAATGTTCTTTTCTTGTACACTTTTTTGCCTTTGTGGTGTCTTGGACCAATGTTAGGTGCAAGCTGGGCTGGGCTCAGGTGGATTCCAGATACTGCTGTAGGGTCGATCTACATTTTCATTCCAGTGGAGGACAGCCATACGACTTCTCCTGATGTATTCCTCATTCCCGAATGCAATTCGTTTGTCGTGGAAAAGGTTCAAAACATTATTAAAAGATTCAACATAAAATGTTGTTTTACCTTTGGATTACACCTGTTTGTAGTGCATTACAGCTTTATAACATTTATTGAAATATGAGCAGATTTGGCAGAAGTTTTCAAGGTGTGATATATGTACGCATTTTATATATTTTATATTATAATACTAATAAAACTTAGTTCATACCCTTGAAAATATCTAAACATTGTGTAGAAAAATAAGAGGATTTTATTTCGAAGACATCTCATTGTTTTTCTTTTTATTTCAATATACAGTTAGGGACACCAGGACAGAATAAAAGTGTCCTTTATAGAGATCAGTTATATGGTGAATTGCACCAATAGTGGGTCTGATGAGTGTCCTATAATTATACATGTCCTTTATAAGTAAGCGTCCTCTATATAAAGATGTCCTTTGTAATAGGTTTGACTGCATATACTATACATACATATATCAATTTCTCATATTTTCCCCATATGACTTCAATATGTTATAATGATATATATTAATGGTATTACAGTTTAGAGTTTTTATGCTACACATGCGATACATATTAAATCTGTTTGGCCTTAGTGGTAATTCTATTTACAAAGTCAGGGGGCCAGTGTGTGTGTAGACAACAGGCTGACCACAGCAGCTATGGCCGGAGGCTAGTCTTACATAACGGGTCTGGGTTTTATCAGCAGCAGCAAGGCTTTGCCCCCTATCCTGTGTATATAATCTAACACTCCCAAATTTTACTCCCTTGGGAGTAAAAGTTCGGTCTTTAACTGAAAGCATATATACTTGGCTGTCTTGTGTCAAAATTTTATAAAATTGACATGGGGTTTGAGAATTTTTCACTTGTTTTTAGAGCATTTGTTCGACGAAAATTGGGTAAAAATTAAATTTTGAACAAATGGATTTGCGTGTAAAAAAATATGAATAAGCATATGTGATCACATTTTTTTCTGTTTTTTTTTTATGCTTGATAATAAGTAAACCAATCAACGTTAGAAAAAACATATGCAACTTGTCGTATCCTAAATATCGTAGATAATGTTGAAAACGTATTTTCACATAATTTCCATATTTTTTGTAAAAAACCCCAGATAATTGGCTACCTTAAAATTCAAATATCTCAAAAAGTAGGTCGAGAAACCCCTTTTTTTGTTCATATATGGAATCTACGTCAAAAATGTAAGAAAATAAGCCTACTTAGTAAAAAAATGACATGGGTTTTTCCAAAAGTATGGACCCACCTTAATACCTTTGATATAATTAGTGATAAACATGATAAAACTGTTTTGGGGGAAAACTGCGAGTTTGTGAACAGAATCAAAGAGGTATGGTAACTTTCTGCCTTTGCCAACCTAAGCTACGCGCTCTTATAGTTAGTTACGGGTTTAACGCCGTTACGACCGTCGTGAGCTACGCGCTCTTTTGCCCGAGCTAAAAATACAGGTAAGATATCACGTGACCTTTTGTAATCGCCCAATACTAAAATAGATTTTCATGGTTCATTGGCTCGCCGTAGTGTGAAGTAATACGGAAGCCTATTAGGACCAATAGAAAAAACAAAATTTCTTGTAACATGAAAATAAATAAATTTCTTTCTCGTATTAACGAGTTTCTTTTTCGTTATAACGAGTTTCTTGCTCGTAATAACGAGTTTCTTTCTCGTTATAACGAAATTACTTCTCGTAATAACGAGATTATTTCTCGTTATAACGAGATTTTTTCTCGTAATAACGAGTTTCTTTCTCGTTATAACGAGATTATTTCTCGTAATAACGAGATTTGTTCTCGTAATAACGAGTTTCTTTCTCGTTATAACGAGATTTTTTCTCGTTATAACGAGTTTCTTTCTCGTAATTACGAGTTTCTTTCTCGTAATTACGAGTTTCTTTCTCGTTATAACGAGATTCTTTCTCGTTATAACGAGATTCTTTCTCGTTATAACGAGATTCTTTCTCGTTATAACGAGATTCTTTCCCGTAATAACGAGTTTATCTATGTTCTCGCTATTATTCTATTACTCATATTTCATGTATTGCCAGATACATGTATTATTTGCGTCGATATGGCAGAAATTGCGGACATGTTGACATCCTGCTTTATTATCGGATTCATTGACATTTTTCTTGTTTGGCAATATCTTGTACATGTGTGATTAGAAGATCAACATTGAAGAAGTGTGGGCAAAGTAGGACACATGAACTGGATGTACTGTATTAAAATATGCAATTTTCAGTTGTTTTTGTGAAATTATGGGGGGTTTAGATCAATTTCCGATAAAAATGCCCCCTCAATGGTAGCCTTTATGACCATTGAGGGGGCATTTTAATCGAAAATTGATCTAAACCCCCCAAAAGTTTAACATTTCTCTAAACACCCTAGTTTAGGTCAAAAACTAGCTGTAACAAATTCTCAGGCCCCTGTGCTCCAGAGAACATATTGTCGTTAAAGGGGCATTCCGCGAAAGTAAACTTAAAAAAAAATCAAAATACTACAAACACATATCAAGTGGGTATTCTCTAGGGGTGTCACGATATATACCGGTATATTGCGATTTTTATAAATTTTGTATTGTACCGCGATACGGTAGCTACGTACCAGTATTTTACGATATTTTTACAGTTTCTGAAAAATAGTTGTTTACTCAACATTTTCCTATCTATTTCTATAACGGACAAGTACCAAACCGAATTCAGTCATGTTTACGAATCATTATTTCCTGTTTTACGTACTGAAAACGTATCTGTCACTCAGGCGTTTGTAAGACATAGTGAATCATTTATACGAAGCGCCTATGTGATGTCGTCAAGTAAACACAACTAAGCATGGCGGAACAAGGCCAGTTTGAATTAGTCCCCAACAAAAAGGCAAAAAGTGATGTGTGGGGCAATTTTTGGCTCCGAATGGACAAAGACACTCACGCAATTACGGAGGGAATTGCCATTTGCAGGCACTGTGACTTATCAGTTAAATACTGTGGCGGAACGACGAATATCACCACACACATTACACGTCATTATCCCAGATTAAAATCCGCTACGAAAACGAAAGTAACTACAGAAAATTTTACCCCAGATAAGTCAGTAACTAAATCCAATAAACAATCTACTTTGCCGAAGGTTCTTAGCACAAAGTACTCATTTTATTCAGACCGATCCATGGCCATTACAAAATCAATTGCCAAATACATTACAGATGATCTGAGACCACTGAGTATTGTTGAAGGAGGCGGATTTAGAAAAATGATCCAAACACTCGACCCTCGTTATAGCATTCCCGGAAGAACGTATTTCTCACAAACTATAATTCCTCAGATGTACGAAGAGACTGTGAGCAAAGTAAAATCGAGTCTCTCTAGTGCTAGCAAGGTAGCACTAACTACTGATGGATGGACCAGTAGGGCCACAGTGTCATATGTTACCATAACTTCTATTCATATCACTTCCGATTGGAAATTGCAGAACTTTGTTCTACAAACCAGGGCAATGCCTGAGAGCCACACAGGTTCCAATATTGCAAGGGTAATTAATGAAGCTATAGTTGAATGGGGTATACCTAGCTTCTCTCTGTTATATATGTTAGTTCGTTAGCTATAGGACTTGTGCAAGTCTACAAGATATGTAGTGTACTACGTCACTGTGTATTGTGTATTGGGTGAGCATGCGCTTGGCAATAAAGTAATATGGCTGTCACCACATGTGTTGTCGAATGTGTACCACAAACCCACGCAAATATGTAACATTGGCGACGAGGATATGGAAATAACACGACGAAAATGTATGTATTGACAATCTAACTATCAACTTTCATCGGTGCATAAATTACCTGGTGTTTCGTTCGGTTTTCATCATACACGTGGCCGCTCTGTGAACATTCAGTGTTTATGTTTCCAAAATGGCGGGAATGATAGGAAAAATTGATTGTTTCGATGAATCAACAGAGTCGTGGCGCTCATATCAAGAGCGATTGGAACAATATTCCATTGCAAACGAGGTACATGATCGCAAAAAGGTGTCAGTGCTGTTAAGCGTGATAGGGGGGAAGTCCTATACATTTTTAAGAGATTTGTCAGCCCCCGACGTTCCAGGCACGAAAACCTACAATGAACTCGTGGGTATCTTGAAAAGTCACTTCGATCCCAAACCGTTACAAATAGCGGAACGTTTTAGATTTCACAAGAGGGATCAAAGGGACGGAGAGAGTGTTAGAGACTACAACGCGGCGATACGTAAACTAAGCCAGGAATGTGGGTTCGGCCAGGTATTGGACGAAACACTGAGGGACCGCTTCGTGTGTGGACTCCGAAGTGAGAACATACAGAAAAGGCTACTAGCACAAGACGGTCTGACATATAGGCATGCATTAGATATGGCTATAGCTATTGAAACGGCGGCGAAAGATGCAAGTGAGCTCCAAAAGCAACACCAATCAGCTGTACACAAGGTCAGTAACTACAAATCACATAATCAAGGTTCTGGCAGTAATGTGAGGCGATCACAAGGGAACACTACACAGAAATCAGGACAGAAATGTTTTAGATGTAACGGAACTAACCATAAGAATTATGAGTGCAAGTTTAAGGATGCAACATGTCATAATTGTGGAAAAAAGGGACATATACAAAAGGCCTGTCTGGGCAAGAAACGAGACAAAAAGGGAGTACATATGATAGAAGATTCAGATGATGATGACTTTGCATTGTTACACTCCATAAACTCAACTGGTAAAACCGGTATTATTTGGCTCCATCCAGAAGTAGAAGGAGTAAAGTTATCGATGGAACTCGATACAGGATCTGCGGTGTCAGTTATAAGTAGGGACACGTATGACAAATATTTTGCCGGTACTACTAGATTACGCAATTCAACACTTCAGCTGAAGACGTACTCAGGAGAGAAGCTCACACCAGAAGGAATGATGGATGTCTCAGTGAACTTGAATGGCCAGCAGAAAAACCTTGAACTGTTTGTTGTGAAAAAGGGTGGACCACCGCTGTTCGGGCGAAGTTGGCTCCATGCCATAAAGTTGGATTGGGGCATTATAAAGTCACTCAGGAGCCAAGAGTTCGAATCTCCAGGTAAACACAAACCTGACACATCTAAGATGGATTTTCAGACAAGCTTTCCAGATGCTTTCAAGGAAGAGCTGGGAACGCTCAAGGAAATTCAAGCTAGAATCAAAGTACGAGATGACGCGAAACCGCGCTTCATAAAGGCTCGACCCATGCCATACGCTCTTAAGGAAAAGGTTGAACAGGAACTAGACCGGTTAGTCGATGAAGATATAATCGAAAAAGTTGAACATAGTGAGTGGGCCACACCGATTGTTCCCATACCAAAGAAGGATGGTTCAGTCAGAATATGTGGAGACTTCAAGGTCACAGTGAACCAGGTTTTGGAGGTCGACACATACCCTCTTCCCAAGATAGAGGACATATTCGCAACATTAGCAGGAGGAAAGTATTTTTCAAAATTAGACCTGCGCAACGCCTACTTGCAAATGGAGGTACGTCCGGAAGACCGACAGTATTTGACCATTAATACGCATCGCGGGCTATATCGCTACAAAAGGCTAGCGTTCGGTATTTCATCAGCACCGGCAATATGGCAAAGGACAATGGAGCAAGTGCTTCAAAACCTACTAGGCGTGCAATGCTTGTTAGATGACATGATTATAACAGGCAAAACAACAGAACAGCACATTCAGAACATTGAAAAAGTCCTGCAACGGTTACAGGATTATGGATTGAGGCTCCATGGTGGAAAATGCGAGTTTTTCAAAGAAAGGGTTGAGTTCTGCGGGCACATCATTGATGAAGATGGGTTACATAAGGCTCAAGATAAGGTTGACGCCATCACTAACGCGCCACGCCCAGAAAACGTCTCACACCTACGCGCTTTCCTCGGACTTGTCAATTATTATGGCCGGTTCATCAAGAATTTAGCAGACAAGATTCACCCTCTCACTCAGTGTCTGCAGAAGGATCACAAATGGGTTTGGTCTGAAGAATGTGAGGAAGCGTTCAAGTCAGTCAAACGCGCAATTTCGTCGGAGCAGGTTCTCACCCATTATGACCCCAATAAACCGGTGAAGCTCGCAACGGATGCTTCTCCGTATGGTCTCGGCGCAGTATTGTCGCACACTATGGAGGATGGCTCGGAACGGCCAATAGCATTTGCGTCAAGAACATTGTCGCGTGCAGAGAAGAATTATGCACAGATAGACAAAGAGGCATTAGGCTTAGTGTGGGGAATAAAGAAGTTCCACCAGTACATCTATGGACGGAAGTTCACCTTAGTAACAGACCACCAACCTCTTGTGTCTATTTTCCACCCTCAAAAAGGGATTCCCATGACAACCGCAGCACGATTACAACGATACGCACTGTTCCTTTCGGGATTTCAGTATGACATTGTATTCAAGGGCACGTCGCGTCATTGTAATGCAGACGGGTTATCGCGTCTGCCCCTGCCCAACACAGAACACATGGAAGAGATGGACAGTACTTGTGCTTACATGACGTCTCACATTGAGACACTTCCAGTAACAGCTGACGCTATCCGCGACGCGACGCGTAAGGACCCTATTCTTTCCAAAGTTTATGAGACAACCATGAACGGATGGACGCCTGAGGACAAGACGCTTGGGTCGTATTACAACAGGTCAAAGGAACTATCTACACATCAAGGATGTGTTACATGGGGAATCAGAGTCATAATTCCAGAGAAACTTCAAGGGAGAGTGCTTGAGGAAATCCATGAGGGTCACTTGGGAGTTGTGAAAATGAAGGCTCTCGCGCGTAGCTTTGTTTGGTGGCCTGGTATAGACCAAGACATTGAGCGTCTAGCTAGGAGTTGTGAGGGATGTCAATTGCACAAATCTCAACCACCGAGTGCTCCAGTTCACCCTTGGGAATGGCCACAACGCGCATGGCAACGGGTGCATGTGGACTTTGCTGGGCCATTTCAGAATTCCATGTTCATGGTAATGGTGGATGCCTACTCTAAATGGCCAGAGGTCATTCCGATGACAACCACAACTACTAACAAAACCATTGAAGTTTGTCGTGAAGTATTTGCTAGGAATGGCTTACCAGAATGCATAGTATCGGATAATGGACCTCAGTTCATTTCTGACATGTTCAAAGGCTTTATGAAGTCAAATGGTATAAGACACATTACGTCGGCGCCGTACCACCCTAGAACTAATGGACTGGCGGAAAGGTTTGTGAGAAGCTTTAAACAGTCATTAAAGTCATCAAAGAATGAGTGTGACTCTATCGCTACAAAACTCAGCAAGTTTCTACTGGCATACAGAACTACACCCCAGGAGACCACGAAAGAAACACCGTCAGTATTGTTTCACGGACGGAATCTGACAACACGACTCGAGTTGTTGAGGCCATCAGTGGAGCGCAATGTGTCAAGATCTCAGGAAAATATTGTTTTGAGAAGTAAGACACCTGTGCGTGCTTTCAGTAATGGAGACTCGGTAGCGGTGAGAGACTACAGACAGAACCATGCAAAATGGGTCCCGGCAACTATTGCTGAGAAAACAGGACCATTGTCCTACAAAGTGGAGGTGACGCCAGGGGTGTTATGGAGACGCCACACAGATCAAATTAGTCGAGCGGGGAGTACAAGAGAAGATACAGGCACCTCACCAGATCATTCTCAGGTGAGCCTAACCCAGACTCCTACAGCTACAGTGTATGAGGACACTAGGACCTCTACGCCGACTGAACCAGGAGTGACACCATTACAAGTCCAACCAAGTGTTACTGTCCAGAAGTCTGCACCCAAGGTCAAGGACACTAATCTGACAATGCCAACAAGGACACTCCCTATGAGATCGAGTCGCGGGTGCGCGCCAAATCGATTAGATTTGTGATATGTATATAAATATACAAAAGTTCTAGTCACATGGGTTACACACTTCTAGAGGCATAATAATCCTCGTGAACCCATAGAACCCCAGGGTTCTTAGTTATAGGTTTAAATGTTTATGTTTAGTTCAGTAGATAGCAAGAGACTATCAGTGTTACATATAACAACAGATTTAAGGGGGAGGAGTGTTATATATGTTAGTTCGTTAGCTATAGGACTTGTGCAAGTCTACAAGATATGTAGTGTACTACGTCACTGTGTATTGTGTATTGGGTGAGCATGCGCTTGGCAATAAAGTAATATGGCTGTCACCACATGTGTTGTCGAATGTGTACCACAAACCCACGCAAATATGTAACACCCTCCTCTTGTTACAGATAATGCGGCTAATATGGTTGTGCCGCTCAAGAACTGAATAGTAAACCTCATATTGGTTGTTTTGCACATTGTTTGAATCTAGCTGCTCAGAAAGCCTTGAAAATTAACACAGTTTCCCGAATACTAGGGAGAGCGAGAAGGATAGTGTCATTTTTCCATCGTAGCACAACAGCAGCCGCTTTGCTCAAAAGCAAAATGAAGCTTCTTGGGATAAAGGAGCTAAAGCTTATACAAGATGTATGTACACGATGGAATTC
The DNA here is from genome assembly GCA_947623455.1 of Mimachlamys varia. Classification (NCBI taxonomy): domain Eukaryota; kingdom Metazoa; phylum Mollusca; class Bivalvia; order Pectinida; family Pectinidae; genus Mimachlamys; species Mimachlamys varia. The sequence continues at coordinate 24,985,826 of OX392545.1, forward strand.
GGCTGTAGATATGTTGGAGCGTTATCTGCAGTTGCAGCCTGCCATTTATGCCACATTACTATCAAAGGAGTTAACAAAAGACTCTGAACTATCTATACTCAGGGAAGCAGACACTCAGCTTGCTGAAGACATTAAAGAATGTCTACTGCCTTTGCGGGATATCACGACTGCCATATGTACTGAGAAAATGCCTACTGTTTCCATCATACTACCACTCATTAGAAAGATTGAAAAAGTTATGACAGTGAATAACACTGATTCTTCCATCACAAAGCAGATAAAACAGGCCATCTTGGATAATATTTCAACAAGGTATGACAGATATTAGCAATGATGATATAAAAATGTCTATAATACAAAGAAAAAAAAATTTTATTTTAAAATTGAAAGAATAAGTATCACAGCCTCACATGTAATATATTAAAATTTGTCAATATTTTATAATTTTAATACCCAAATTCCAAAATAAATAAAAGTCTTAAATATTAAAATTGAAGAAATTAAATTCATTTAAAAAGATGTTCAAAAAATAATATAATAATTTATAAAAGTCACGGTAAAAATTTAAAATTATTTCAATTTATTTGTTATATAAATATATTCAAATTCAATAATACAAAAGTTTGTATGAATTTAAACTTTACATTATAGTGATTACACAGCAAAACAGATTGACTAGTGATACTGTATGTCTGAAATGGCTTCGTGGTTACAGAATTTGATTATCCTTTCAGTCACTGCTGAGGTTCTAACACTGCTATCAGCACTATAAGAGTTTCCTTGACCAGTGTAGGAAACAAATTAAATTTTTCTCTAATCTCTATATCTAAAAATAAATGAAGTTTACACTAAATGATTTATTGTTTCATTTGTTTAAGTAAAATGTTTGCCTTCTTCTATTACAGGCATACATCTTCGAGGAATGTACTGTTCTTGATCCGAGGTTTAAAAGCTACTGTGAAGCTGAAAAACTCTACAATATCTATCATAGACTAGCTTTACTTTGCTCTGCAGAAGGACCTATTCAGGTGAAAGTTGAGCCTGGACAAGAAGGTGCAAATGCTCCTATACCAGTGGTAGAGACTCCACAGCTCCCCCAGCTCCCACAGCTCCCTATGGATGTGGACCAACCTACTACTTCTGCTGATCAATCTCACACTCAGTCAGGTACAAATTTATGTATGCAAGAAAAAAATAATACAGTTTGTTTCTGATTTAGTACCTGTCTACCTGATTATTTTGTTGGAAATTTGCCTGCCCTCTGAGCTGTTCTTCTTGAGCTTATGTTCAAGTGCGAGTTATGCCGAGGTTTGTTGGTGAGAAAATTTGTCACTTACTGGCATTTTTGGTTCTTTTATTCCTCTGTTGTTCTAAACTTTCATCCAATATAAGTGAAATACTTTCCAGTGATTTTGATTTATAAAAGTCAAAAATCTATATCTTGTTATTTTCAGTGAATGTTAAGAGGGAGGAACCAATTCGTACTGAGAAGAAAGGAGGTTTGGCAGACATTCTTGATGATGTTATCGTCGTGAAACAAGTAAAGGGAGAAAAGACTGTACTAGAGAGGGCTAATGATGAAATAGACAAATACAAAGACACACCACAGATTAGTCTAGATAGTGATCCACTGTTATGGTGGAAAGATAATTCAGTTTTCTTCCCACTACTTGCTAACCTGGCAAAGTCAAGATTGTGTATTCCTGCAACATCTGTTCCCTCGGAGAGAATCTTTAGTACAGCAGGCGATATTGTTACAGCGCAAAGAGCTACTTTGAACCCTGAGACAGTGGACAAACTTATTTTTTTGAAGAAGAATTCTGAGCTGTAAAATATGTTAGCTGGTTTGAGCTAAAAATAATTTGCTCTATCTTTATTTTTATTTACATTTTTATTTGACATTTTATTTTCGTGCAATTATTTTGGACATCCTATGTCCGGTAGATCTCAGGTGGTGATCTCTAGTCGTTTTTTATTTTAGTATGGTCCTGGAAATAAAACATTCCATTTATTTGAAGCATTTTTACAGATTGAACTGGATCTAGTAATTTGACAGTTACTCCATGTTTGATTTCCAGACATGGTAGATTTGACTTCCTGTGTTCAGCAAGTTTGGACATTCCATGTCATTTGATCTCAAGTAGTGATCATTGTCTTCTGTTTTACTACAGACTGTGTGAACTGAATAAAATAAAACAAACCATGTCATAAATTTAAAGTTTAATTGATTAGTTTAGTTTATTTTTTGTAATAATAAGATCAGACAAATGCAAACAAGTACAGATAAAACATTACAAATTATTGCAACTTAAAGTGTAGGATGCACTTTTATTACAAAAATGTAAAGGGTCTAATAAACTGAAAACCAAATTTAAACCACAGAGAAAAATGTTAGAAACGTGGAAAAACTAAATATAATGTAGCTAGAAAACTCTGCATATTTATTCATTACAAAATGTAGAAACAAACTTAAGAATTTTAAAGGCAATATATCGTGGTACGTATTGCAATACACTCTTCTTATATCGCAATATATCGTGGTACGCTATAAGCGTATCGTGACACCCCTAGTATTCTCATTGACTATGACGATCGGATTTTTCTGATATGTATTCATTAAATGGAAAACTTCAAGATTACTAGCGGAATTTCTTCCCGTCTGACCAAACGTTTTTGCTCCAGAAGTGCTTGGAGTTTCCACCTAACAACACACGCTTAAGGAGCGCTATTTCCATTGTACTTTGTCTCTGTTTCATCAGACCAGAGACGTATAAAACATAACGTGTCCCCTCACAGGCCTCTCGGTCAATCGGCCAGGCGACATGCGACGTGGGTTTTTTCCCCAGAGTGATTGGTATTTAGAATTAAGAGGGCATTATACCCACTACTAAAATTACAGTTTATGAAATCGTTTTAATATTTAGCATTTCAATTTTGAAACAAAGTACCACTTCTAAGAAATTCCATAAAAATCAAGGAGTTTTGGGCATGCGTCAAAGTTTTCCCTTGTGTCATGCAACAAATGTTTATTAGGTCACCTGAGCTGTCTCAAGCGACCTATCCAGATCACTTTCCGTTCGTCGTCATGCGTTTTGTGTGAACTTTTTACAATTTCGACTTCTCCACAAGAACCAGTGGATGAAATATTTTCAGACTTAACCAAAATAATCCTTGGTTAATTAGAATACAGATTTGTAAAATTTGGATTCCTGTCCCTACCCCAGGGACCAGGATGGGGCCCCAAGGAAAAATTAAACCGGCTACTCCTCCTAAACTACTGAGGGCAATTCAACGAAACTTGGTTGCAATAATCTTTATTCATTTTAGATGTGCGTAATCTATATCAGGTTGAAATGTTGGTTGCCATAGTAAACAGGTCACTTTACTGCCTTTTAGGGGGGAAATATTGTCCAGACAACTCTTTATAAACCTGCGAACCGATGCAAAGAGTATTTCGCTGCAGAATTTTGGTTGCCATGGTACAATTGTAACCAGGCCACAATATTTAAATTCTGGTGGAAATGTTAGGAACCATGTGTACATATACATGCAAGTTATTTCATGCAGACTTTTGGTTGCCATAGTTGTAACAATATGTCATTGTTATGTACATTAACCATAGTCTTATCGGTAGTTGTTGGTCCTTGTCACTACATAGCAATTAGTATGACGTCTATAAAGTAAAGAGTTTATAGGATACAGATTCAAGCGTCTATGCCATGCTCCTTTGCTGTAATAAACAAGACACAGTTGAAGACTACATGATCTCTGTCTATGTTTGTAAGTCTAAGGCCATAGCGCCTTGCCATCTTGATGCATGGTGTCAGAAGCGGTCGAGTGATGTTTACGGACATTCATCTCAAGGTGAGAAATAGACTGTGTTGAATCACAAGATCTCTGTTAATTCACGGATCGTCGTAACTGTATGGTAACAACTCGCCGCCATTTTGAAGTCGATAATTCAGTGTGATTCTGACGAAATACTGCACAGAACATTGAAAATATATATAATATGGCACTTCACAGCAATATACAGATGCCGCCAAAGCTCGAAATGGGTTCAGGGTCGGAAGCCCCGCAAGCATGGAAAAAATGGAAACAAATCTGGGACAGCTATGCAATAGTTTCTGATTTGGCGGGAAAAGAAGATAAAGTTCAGATCGCAACTTTTATCACATGTATCGGACTTGAAAGGTCTGGAAATTTATAACGGACTCCCGTTAGAGGATGCAGAGAGGGATAAACTGGAAAAAATACTTGAAAAAATGGAAATCTATTTCGTTGGCAAAACGAATACTACATATGAGCGTTGCATTTTCAGTAACTGTGTACAGGGTGAAGAAAGTGTAGAAATGTTTGTCTCAATATTACGAAGAAAAGCATCGTCCTGTGGGTACGGCGACCTGAAAGAGGAACTGATAAGAGACCGACTCATATGTGGCCTCACCGATGGGGAAGTGCGGAAAAAACTATTACAGGAACCGTCGGGTTTGACACTTCAAAAATGTATCGATATTTGCAGAGCTGCAGAGTCAACTAAGAGACAGTTAAAGGCTATGGGTGCACAAGCAGCCCATGATGATTTAAATGCTGTAAGACATCACTCGTCTCAAAAGGAAACCAAAACGTTTTGTGGAAAATCGCATGAGTTCAAGAAAGAGAAATGTCCAGCTTATCAAAAGACATGTGAGAGCTGCGGTGGAAGGAATCATTTCAAGATAAAATGCCCAAAAAGGAAACCAAAGTTTAGGAAGAAAGTACACTATGTAGAGGATTCCGAATCTGACGAGGAGTTGATGACTGTATCCAATGGACAGTATAAAAGGAAACTCCACGCAAAACTCGACATAGAGTCACAAAGGATCTCCTTTCTTCTAGATAGTGGAGCTACATGCAACGTTTTACCAAGGAAATATATCAAGAACATGAAAATAGACACAAGTCGCACATCTATGCTGAGGATGTTTAACGAAACAAAGCTTCCCTCGGTAGGAACGTGTACAACCTTGGTAACCAACCCAAAGACTGATCAACAGTACCATGTGAAATTTTGTGTTGTTGACAATGATACATTAGTCCCTATACTTGGATCACAACGAATGGGAATCCTGGAGGTCAAGTATGAGAACATTTTGGCAGTAGATAGTACAGATACAATTCTAGAAACATACAAAGAAGTTTTCGAGGGTGAAGGGAAAATGGATGGAGAACTACATCTGGAAATAGACAGGAATGTACCCCCAGTACAACTTCCACTCAGAAGAGTTCCGATAGCATTAAAACCACAACTAGAGACTGAACTGAAGCGTCTAGAGCAAACGCATTGATGAGCCTACAGAGTGGGTGTCAAGTCTCGTGGTGGTAAAGAAACCCAGCGGAAAACTGAGAATATGTGTTGACCCCAAACCCTTAAATCAGGCACTTAAACGCAGCCATTACCCCTTACCGGTAATAGATGATGTTCTACCAAAACTTGCAAATGCCAAAGTGTTCACTGTGTGTGATATCAAGAACGGTTTTTGGCACGTCGTCCTGGATGAGGCGTCCAGCAAACTGACTACCTTTGAAACCCCCTTCGGTCGTTTCCGTTGGCTTAGGATGCCCTTTGGCATTTCTCCCGCCCCAGAAATTTTCCAACAACGAGTAGATGCTTTGGTTAAGGATCTGGAAGGTTTGGAGCCTGTATTTGAAGACATACTTGTGTATGGAGAAGGTCTCACTGAAATGGAAGCTGTAAAAGACCACGACCGGAAACTGGAAAAACTGGTGCAACGGTGCATTGACAGATGTGTTAAGCTTAATAAAGGTAAGCTAACGCTACGAGCAAAGGAAATACCCTACATTTGCCAACTTCTAACTTCAACAGGCCTCAAGCCTGATCCTGAGAAAGTAGCTGCAATACAGAATATGCCCAGTCCAAGTGACGTGAAAGGTGTGCAAAGACTTATGGGTGTTGTGAACTATCTATCCAAATTTCTGAGAAATCTGAGTGATCTCTGTGAGCCTATCAGAAAACTTACTAACAAGGACGTGGAGTTCAAGTGGACATATGAACATGATGAAGCGCTACAGAAGATTAAGGACGCTGCTTCTACTGCTCCTATTTTGAGGTACTTTGATCCTACGCTGAGCGCAACGGTTCAGTGTGATGCCTCGCAGACAGGTCTTGGTGCTGTGTTAATGCAAGAGAACCAACCAGTCGCATATGCTAGTCGCAGTCTTACAAAGACCGAGCAAAACTACGCGCAGATAGAGAAAGAGCTGCTCGCGGTCGTCTTTAGGATGGAACGATTCCACCAATACACCTACGGCCGTAACGTCATTGTGGAGAGTGACCACAAACCCCTGGAGATTATAGCGAAAAAACCACTCATTTCAGCGCCCAAACGTCTACAGAGAATGCTTCTCCGGTTGCAAAGGTATGACTTGACAATTGTATATAAACCAGGGAAATTTCTGTACATCGCTGATACTCTGTCACGTGCTTATGAAAAGAGAGTCATGTCTGAAAAAGAACAGTGTCCTGAAGAAGTGTTTGGTATACAGAGTGACATTGAGCGCCAAATTCAAGATATCAACATGATGGACTACTTACCTATGACGGATGAGAAGAAATCCGAAATCCAAAGTGAAACGCCCTTAGCAAAATGCAATGGCATTAAAATACCATTGAAATAGCATTACTTCAAAACCATTGATAAGCCATTGAAATACCATTTATTTAGGTTGAACGATGCTTCTCATGAAGAACCATTGAAACACCATTTGAACACCATTGAAACGCCATTGAAATGAGCCGAAATATTTAAATTAGTTTGCCAAATAAGGTATCATGAAACAATGGTATTTCCATTGTTTTTCAATGGTATTTAAATTGTATTTTAATGGCATTCCAATGGTCTTGGAAATATATTTCAATGGTATATCAATGGTTTTAAGAAAAAAACAATGGTAATTCAATGGCATTCCAAGACTCCGTCGATCTACATGTATCTGAACCCAGGAACCTAGAATAATCAAATCACTTCTATATTCAGTCGGTAAAAAAATCTGCATGACTGCTTAATGAATGGAGCTCCATTCATTGAATCTTCAATTCTTGTGACTAACATTGATAGGTGAATTGAATAATAGCCCACAATGAATCTGATGATGGGCTAATAATTGAGAAAACATATCCAACTTTAAATAAAGATAACTTCAGAATATTGCTCCTTTTTAATTTTTTCATGTGTTTATTCTATTAATTTCTGGTATTCAAAAAGAAGTACATAGAGAAACATCGCTGGTGACAATGTGTGTTTCTTTCAAAATAGCTTTCACCTTTTTGGGCATACTCAAGTATTTGAGACACTCTTCAGAAATGCCTAGCTTAAATTTCAGTTAAAAAAAAGAAGAGAAATCAATACAAAAACATGGCACATATTTCTTAGATTTTCATATTTGGTAATTATCATAGACCAATATCATAAGTCAGGACAACTGAAAAAAAGTCACATTTTTGTTACCATTGCAACAGTTTCTGGCCATGGTACAACATGCATGTCAGTCCTAGGCCTGTTACAGACATTCTATTTTGTCAAAAATTTAATTTACATGATACGAAACATTTCTGCATGGATAAATATCATAATGTTTTGTATTTTAATTTATTTTATATATGATTCCATGGAATAATGAAAAATATTTTATTAATCTTTGAATCAATAAAATTTGGATTTCCTGAGTTGTGTTATTCTTCTTACATGAATTTGAACAAAGAAACAATTTATACAAAGGATATGCCATTTCTACAGGTAAGAACAATCCAAAGACATAATGTTTTTACAGAAAAAAAAGGTTTCCTTACATGCAGTGTTCCTAAACCAGTATTAAATGTTTAATATAAGAGTGACAATTACATATTAAACGGGAACCGATTTAACAAGATGGACATTTTTGCAACATGGTTTAACAGTGTTGTTCCGATGATCGTTCATAATTGATATCTAATCGAAAGGCAACCAATTCTTATAATGGATTATGAGGTTCACTTTCACTTCATGTACTACAGGGGGTACAATCTAAGTCATAATCTACTAAATTCCGACGGACATTTTATATATAATTACCACCGTCTGGCTGGTGAGTTTGTCATATTAGTTACATTTAACAGCCATCAATATTAAAATGACAATGCTCACGGAACTCGGACAGGCATAGATTAATAATGTATTGCTTTATTACTTTCGTAAAATGTCTGATTTCACAGATTACCCTGTGCACATTGCTTGTTCGTGGCATGTATCCATATGCCCGCGATCAACAGAAAATGCACAGGCTAATCTAAGAAACCAGATATTGAACGAAAGAAATTTTACGTTACTTGGTTTACAATACTTTATGTTTGTCTGAGTTCCGTGGACGCTGTCGTTTTAACACAGATGACTGCTAATTGTTATTAATATGACAAATTTGTACCGAAGTAGTTGATGACGTAGATTGTACCCCCTGTACTACATAAAAGAGAACGACAGTTCTGTATTAGATTAAGTTACTACCAATCATGTTATTTAATATAACAAGTACTAATTGTAAGGACAACCTGTTTAATCAATGTCCCCCAAACTAGCGCAACGGTCGTAAATAATGATAATGGAAGAGTTTTCATATCGAAATCAAACAATCAGCTTTCCTCAATACCCATATACCAATCTGTACCAAAATGAAACAATACCAAATTTCGACCAATCAGTGGCCACGAAATGGCAGCCATTTTTGAGTTTTGTCCCAAGACATACACGTTGTACACCTTCTGCCCCCAAGCAATACTCATGTGAAGTTTCATAAGGATCTGTCCAATAGTTTAGGAGGAAACTGCCGGACAAGTTCACCGTGAAAGATAGAAGAAAGCTAAAGAAGAAGTTAATAAGAAATGAAACAAACACATATGTCCGCCCCCCCCCAACTTTGTTTGGGGGACATGTTTAATTATAAAATATTAATGATAACTGTTCATCGGTGAAGACTCTGAAGTGGTATAAATGAAAGATACGAAACTGCGAGTGAGCGGCAGCTAGACATAAGACAAAATGTCCAAAGAACAAGAGATCCCAGAGGGATCTTGGCGCCCACCATCAAATGATCTAAGTTTGTTTTTTGAAAGATGGTGAACCAACACATGAAATTTGAGAAAGATTCCTTCGGTACTTTATGAGAAATAGCGATAACAAGAATTGTTTACGGACGGACTAACGGACTAACGGACGGACTGACGGACGGACGGACGACGGACCACGGACGCAGGGCGATTTGAATAGCCCACCATCTGATGATGGTGGGCTAAAAATCCCATTTGTTAAGCATTATGTATACAGTACTAGTATGCTAACCGATTAATCCATAAATTCATTGTAGAAACTGCTAGAAGGAATGAAATAAATGCAAATTATCAAAATATTTTAAATGTTTGTCCATCAATGTTGAAATATCAACTGATTACCAACACTATACTTTCTTCAACATCTGGGGACACAATGCGATATATTTCTGTTCAATTTCTCAAATACTTATAGTTTGTTGTCACCCTCAAGACTTCTTTCTTCCTTTCTGCTCTGCTCCGCTTACTTGCAGCTCTTTCGTTTTGATAACCTATGGTTCCCAATCTTGTTCTGAATAGCAGTGATGTACTTCTTCTGGGATAATTCTTGAAAGTTTAATGCTCTGCATCTTGTATGAAGATATTCTGAAAGAATATAGTACAATTATTAAGGCATAAATGTCCATTCTTTTAAAGTCGGTATCAAACTATAAAGCATTAAAGCTGTAATTCACATTCCCTACTTTCGCCTCAAATTGCGTTAATCAATGGATCATCATGAGTCACTGCGGCAAAAAATGTCTCTTTCCGTTAATCAAGGGGTCAGAACTCCTGCAAATAATGTCCAACAAAACCTGCATCCTAGTCTTTTAGGCATTTAACCATGTCACCAACTTCCTTTTAAGCAAAAGCGAAGGATAAAAATTGAATGCCTTCCTGTTGAACATAACATACATTTCACTTGTATGACAGAATTTTGCAATATTCTGTCATATTTGTGAAATTACTGAATTACGTAGCTGCTTTTTGCAATTAACAAAAAAGATCTGTCATGTATTTTAAGTTAATTTCTGTTATAAAAAGCTATACTGTTTTTTCTTTTACTACTGATATTACTCATACCTTGTATAGCCTCTCTCTTGTTGATAGGGAGGGAACCAACACCTTTGCTGGCGGCCATTTCTTCAAATGAAAATACCAAGTCCAGAACTTTATTCAATAGGTACAATGCTGGGTTTTTCATGGATCCAGCCTTGTTCTCTATGCCCCTTAACTGTGATGGATTTACAAGAATTTCAGCAAAGTGATTTTTGTCATCTGGATCTATGATCAAGGGAACGAGTCTCTGGAAAATATAATAAAGTAAATAGTTTAGGGTACACATTAAAACTTATACACAATGTATACGTATCTATATAGCTATATTTTTGGATACTTTGCTACATAGAATATGAAAACCATTTAATACAGAAAATTAATGTGTACATTTTCCTTAACCTGGGATTGATTCTAGTGGTGGTCAATAATTTTTAACAATTTAAGTTCTTCTAAAGCATGGCAAAGTTGTAAATTAAACAGTAACAAATTTTTCTAAGAAAGAAATTCTCTTTCATTTTTAAATCTTTTTCTTTCAAATTGAGAAAATATGTATATTCAAATAAAAAGACTTTATTTTTAATTGGCAAATTATTAAAATCCACACGTCTTTGTTGTTACCACTTAACAAAATCGTCTGATGTCTTGGAAGGACTACTAGAAATTGTTAAGGATCGACTGAAAACTGTATCTGGTATATGTGTGGTCTTGCTGGCCACGTGATAAAACAAGTTGTAGTATTTAACACTGTTAACGAAGATTTCATGTGAAAGTATGTCTAGGTACTGCATGAGGATGAGGCATATGTACATACCATTTCACTTTTCTGTGCAGATTTGACAGATGATCTTGGATTCCTGTCAAAAACCGGAGTAATCGGCGAGTTCATGGAGTGCTGGTTGTTCCCAAATACTTCTCTTCCATTAGATTCCCCCTGTTGACGTAATTGCAATGTCAGTAGCTCCAGAAACCCAAGCAAGGCCACTCTTTGGTTGTTGTCTAACTCTCTAAAGTAATCTATTAAAGGATGTAAAAAAAAAGAGGAAATTTTCAACAAGAATTGATATGTTTATAAATCCCTATTTACAAGTATACCGATCATGATCACTGTGTGATCTAAATAGTATTCTCAAATTGAATAGTATATCATGATCAAGAATATAAGACAATGTCAAGAAGGATTTGTATACAATATGTATAATATACAACCCCTTTGAAGTTATCAGACAGAGTTTAGAGTTATTATCAAATAGCTGAAAATCCAACTAGTAATTATATGAACAAAGAAAAAATACCAGGCCTCACTGGACAAGCAAAATTAAATTTCAAATATTTACCTTAATTTGTAAATTGTAAAATGGTATCCAATATCTATATGACTATAGGGCAACAATCCACCAAGGTTACATATTGTAAAATTGGATGAATTTATTCAGTCTTCCAAGCCACTGTACTGTACAGACAGATGGATAAAAAAATCATATATAAAAAAGCATGAATTAGATTCTAAGATATCAAAACACTTTTTATAAATATTTATGTAACACATACCTGTGATCGGATTACAATGCTGGGACATGGGCATGTGCACTGGATACACTGGGGTACTTTATATTTCATGTTGTACATCCTCTTGTGATTCCTTCGGGCTATCCCATGAATAATTGGCGTTGTAGCCATAGTACTGGTTTTCACTTCCAGAAGCTGATTGAACTGACGGCATTTCTGAATAAGAGAAACCATTGTGGTCCTGGTCATTCAAAACACTAAGTCCAGAAAACACAGCTTGTGATGTTTCCTGTTGACTATCCACAACCAATTCTATCTTTTTTGTTGAGTACGCTTTCTTGGAGGGAGTCTTGGAATTTGTAATTGTTACAGAAGTAACTTCTGATGTGCATGTTTCTGATCTTTGCCTTATGCAAGTGTCAAATAGTCTAGTTTTTGTATGGCTTGTTTTTATGGATGGTGTCTTTTGGGTATCGCGGATAGGTGTGGCTTTGGAAGGAGTCTTTTTGGTCCCTCGGACAGGTGTGGCTTTGGACGGTGTCTTTTTGGTCCCACCTACTGGAGTGGCTTTGGACGGTGTCTTTTTGGTCCCATCTACAGGAGTGGCTTTGGACGGTGTCTTTTTGGTCCCCCCTACAGAAGTGGCTTTGGACGGTGTCTTTTTGGTCCCACCTACATGAGTGGCTTTGGACGGTGTCTTTTTGGTCCCTCCTACAGGAGTGGCTTTGGACGGTGTCTTTTTGGTCCCACCTATAGGAGGGGCTTTGGATGGTGTCTTTTTCGTCCCGTCGACAGGTGTTGCTTTTGAAGGTGTCCTTTCCATCCTGCTGACAATTGTGGCTTTGGGTGGTGTCTTTGATTTTTCAGATTCTGACTCGGGCTCACTAGCTACATTGGCAAATGCAGACATTTCATTAAATTTTATGATGTCTAGTAATTTTGGTTCTTTCGATTTAACACGTACCGGTGTACAAGTTTTCCTTTTTTTTTTTAGCACTTTTCTTTTCATTTTCATGTTCACTCGCTATAGAATCACTGCTGTCTTTTTTTTGTTCTGGCTGTGATGTATGGTGCTGTATTTCATCACTTGCCTGCAGTAGTCTTTTAAGCTTGGTCGCGGCTCCTCTTTTCCCCGATTGCTTTCTCTCTTTTGCCAGGGACAAAAATGTCTCAATAACTCCTTCATCTGTCAGGTTTATGCCTTCGCTCTTGATGAAATTCATAAATGCCCGAGCAGATGTTGCACCTGATGAAAAGAAATCAAAACCTTTATAAATCATTCGAAGTCTTAAAAAAAGTAAATCAATACGAATACATAGGTCAGACTGGTCAAAACATTCACATTAACTCACACAGTATAAGAAATATGGCTCAAGCTCAATATATAGGCCTTCATTTACTTTAGGGGACCGGCTGATTCTCAAATTTATTTTAGGGGACCAGCTCTATTTAACGTGGTTTTCCAACATTATTTTCTGCGGAAAGTTCTTGTTATAAGTGAAATTGATGTTTTTGTCGTATTTAATAAAAACTTTTTGTAAATAGTGCAATCATTACATACTTTTCACGCTTTGATAAGATTACCCATCCATCTTGTGGGGTCTCCTAAAGTAAATGATCGCACTAATGCCTTAATTTACTTAAGGGGACCTCATCTATTGACGCTAAATAATACGTTTTTAATTTCATAAACAATACATAATTTTTTACTAAAGGTGTTTTAAATGTGAAAATATACCAAAAAACTTGGGTCCCTTCACTTTTTTCATGTACCTCGGGTTCCCCTAAAGTAAATGAATCAATGCCGATATATATAACACGGTCATGCATCCATAATAGGCAATATAAAAGTACAGTATACTCTACAAATATACAAATTTACATGAAGCCAAAAATTCAAGGGAAAAAATATGAAAATGCGTGAATAACAGAAAGTCAAAAGTTGCATCAATTCATCTCGCGATCTATACCAGGGGCCCGGTCGCGATCGTACATATCAATACGCGGCGCCTAAGATTAATGTTCAGTGTTGAAAGCAAAACATATTGATTAAAGTAATAACATTGTCTAAAATAAAATTTAAACAAAGCGAAATGAACCTTACTTAATCGTAAAATACTGCATGGATTTTATTTTAAAACTTACTTCCAGAGAAAACAGTTGAGCCTTCATACGGTTCGTCCCTTATCGATACTGTTCCGTCTTCATTAATTTCCTCCGTTGGATAATCTACGGAGACTGTACTTGTTGCTTCATCTATGCATCTTACAGTTTGTTTTTTTCGGTTGACAATTTGTAGAGCACTATCTGCCGTAAAGTATACCACAAGGTAATCTTCTTGTGTCGCCATCTTGCTAAAATTTGGTTTTGGCGCGATCGCAGCATCAGTGCAGCAGATATGCTTGAGTACAGTACCGGACACGATCATGGTCAGTTTTGTGAAATTATTTTTTTCCTTAATGCTTTATAGCACCGCAATTAATATTTGTTTATTATTTTTTAAATAGGTTTAATTCATTTTGAAAGAAATTTTAATATTTCCCTCCCAAAAGAAACTACTGAGTCACGGAAACCTGTTTTTATGCTATGCACATCAAGCGCTGAGGTGATCAAGATTGAGTCAGGATACATGTGGTTGCATTGTCAATGATCACTGATGCTGCATCGTAGAAAAGTAATTCGCATTGCCAATATAATGGAATGGTAAAACCCAGCCAAACTACGACGGTAGGAAGAGTGTATGCAGGGAGAAAATGGATCAACCGTGCGCGTCTACTAGTAAGAAACGCAAGAGAGGACCTTATGGTTCTAAAAAGGTAAGATCACCACGATCGCCCCCATGTTCACTGCGCTAAACATCAAATTTGTTTTTGAGATTGTCATATTTTCCTATAGCTATCCGTCATTTAACTTACCACTGATTAAGCATTTTCTTCATGTAGCTTGATATTCTAACCATTTTCGTCGTATGTTGGACGTAATGCGTACATACTCGCTGAATGCCGAAATGCATAGGAATATTCTATTCGGTACTGAATTTTAGAAGGATTTTGACAATCGTAGACAATTTCAATTTTGCCTTTGGTACATCTTTTCATAATATGCCTATTCATTAAATTATTATACATATAAAACAAATTATATATATATATATGCACCTGGTCAAACTGGAAATTTAAGCTGTAAGAAACTGCATGTCCATAAAAAAAGTTGGGGAAATTAATAAAGTTTGAAACACAAAGAAAATAAAGAATTATGTGTGACAAAAAATTGGCAATTAAATCACTGTATTGATAAAAATTAATAACAAGAAAGGGAATGGAACAACTTTGAATTAGACACCAGTCTTATCATTTTTGTTTCATAATCATTTCAGGGGTCTGATGAGGACAAGGATTTTCAGTGCATGAACTTGGTTGTGAAAGAGGACCACAGACTTCAGTCAACTATCAACATTGTTTCCCCAATTGCATCACATCTGTCAGCTGCACAAACAGTACAGGATGATAATCAGAGATGTGTTACAACCGTTGATGACAAACAATTAACACAAACAGATGATGATGATGATTATGATGATAATGATGAAATATCATCAGCTGATGATCATGATGAACGATCTCGTGTTACGGATGATAATGTATTTGTTGAACGTGAAAATGTCCTCAAGAACACAACTCAGAAACCAGCAGGAGACAGTGATGTACATGACTCCCTAACACATGAGGCTATGGATACGTTTTTCTCCAAGATGGAGGACAAAGATTTGGATGAGGATATTGATGATTTGATAGACCAAATGTTACATGATAATCAGCTGCGAAACCAAGAAAATCTTGTGAATGATGAACAGACGGCTGTAATTTTTGAGGAAAGGGTTGAGGTCCTGCAGCAAATTACAGAAATATTTACAGACAGTGAAGAATCTAAAAACCCTGCAAATGATGAATCAACTGGATCAAGCAAGTTATTTCCAGACTCCCCGTACAGTCTCGGTCTATTGATACTTCTAATATGTTGTTTCTTGATTCGTTTCCGGTTACCTGATGAAGCAGCAGCATACATGTTGAAAATATTCGCTGCTGTGCTTCCACAAGGACACAGTTTATTCCGTAGCTTGTATCACTTGAGAAAATTCATAAAGAAATTCACAGAAGACATGTTTCCCACCTTGCATTATTATTGTAGTAGCTGTTACTAAAAGGTTGAGAAAAATGACAAAGTGTGTATATCATGCAAAAAGGATCTCACAAAGTCCGGAGGAGTTGCATATTTTGTACATTTAAAGCTTATATCACCACTGAGGGCTCTATGGAAAACCCAAGACTTCGTGAATGACGTCAGAAATCACAGATTCCAACACATTAAGAACAATAAAAATGGTAATCTTAAAGATGTGTATGATGGACAATCATACAGAAATCTTTTCGAAAACGGCGTTCTTCAAGACGAAAATAATTTGTCATTTTCACTAAATACGGATGGTGCCCCTCTGTTCAAATCTTCAAATGTAAGCATGTGGCCTGTGTACATGCTTATTAATGAACTTCCCATCGCAAAACGGAAACATCGACAGAATTCAGTGTTCTATGGTGTTTGGATTTCATCCAAAAAGCCTCAGATGTGGTCTTTTCTTCAACCCCTTTATTCAGAATTGAAACATTTGGAAACTGAAGGGGAAACATTTGAAGACTGTGATGGAAATTCATTCTTGTGTAAATGCTTCTTGCTTACGTGTACATGCGACTTGCCTGCCCGAGCTATGGTATACAATGTAAATCAGTACAATGGGGATTTCAGTTGCTGGTTTTGTTTACATAAAGGTGAAACACTTAAACTTGATACTGGTGGAATAGTTCATATTTTTCCATACAATAGTAGCGATCCAAAAGGAATTCCAAGAACAAAGGAAACTATTCTTGAAGATTTGACAAAGGTTCAAACCAATGTGGAAAATGGTGTGAAAAAGTTCACAGTTCACGGACATAAAGGACCTTTCTGGTTTCTGTATCTGACATATTTCAATGCAGTATATAGTTGTGTGATTGACTACATGCATGGTATTTGCCTTGGAACTACCAAGCAACTCATGAACTTGTGGTTTGGTGCCTCGAATAAGGATAAACCGTATTCAGTATATCATGCGAAACAAACTGTTAACAAATTCTTGTCAGAAATTCGTCCGACGATATTTGTAACCAGGGTCCCACGGCTGATAGATGACATCGCTCACTGGAAATCATCAGAATTTCGCAACTTTTTACTTTATTGGGGTATACCAGTGATGAGCAAAATCTTGAGAAAGGAATACTTTGTACACTTTTGTTTACTTGCTCGGGCAATCTTTTTGTTGTCCATGGAAAACATATCCCCTGTGGACATTGCAACTGCTGAGGGAGCTCTTCTTCTTTTTGTAGAGAATTTTGAAAGGTTGTATGAAGCAAGGTACACGACTCTGAATCTTCATCAATTGATTAATTTGGTTGATTGTGTTAGGCACACAGGACCTCTGTTTGTGAACAATTATTTTATTTTTGAGGACCTTAATGGGTACATAATCAAACATGTACACGGTACACAAGGTGTTGAAAACCAGCTCGTAAATATTATTGGACTTGTCAAGGCCATTCCTTTAATGTATGCCAGATACTTTAAGGGAATAAATGATTGTGATTATGTTTTTGAGCTGTATCATGAGTTGTCCGACAGTATAGCTTCAAGAAGAATTCATAAACATGAAATTGAAGATGGTATAGTCAGAGTAGGGAATTTATTCAATGGGGAACTAAGTGATGATGAATTTGCTGCCATTTCTAATTATGGAGTACAGTGTACTAGGAATGTTTCGAAGTATTATAATATCAATATGTATCAGAAGGGGTTTTATGTATATGGGAAATTGTACAAAAACCTTGTAAAAAAACAGCAGCATGTTATCACATTTTTTCATGAGAATGACTACAAATTTGGATCGGTGTTGTATTTCATGGAGTCAAATGATAAGACCGGTAATAAAATCAACCTCGCACTTGTTGAACCTATGAAAAAAGTAAAGTCTGTCGGCAGTGTTTGGAAAATAGAATTTAGGAAAAGTTGCATTGCCATCCCATTGAAGTGCATAACTAATATCAACAATTTTGTGGGAATAACTGGAGATTTCTTTGTATGTCCTCCTCCAAATAGGTATGACCGTGACTAGAATCAAGTTCATGTAATTCCAGTTTACATGTAATGTTGTATAGGGGTATAACTTCTACAGAATTTGAAGTTGAAACACTTAAAAAATATAGTACTTTACTTGTATACATTTATTTTATTGTGTAAAGACAATTGACATGTATACATGTATTTGCATTGCATATTGTTTACATTAATTAAGCAAATGTACTCTTATACTATAATAATAAAAGGTAGTATCATTCTGTAGAACTCAGAATTTATATATCCAAAATAAGTTGGTAGTAAAATATAATTCTTCAGTGTAGGTGAATATGGAAGTCTAGATCTGTGGCCATTATTTTTCATTTCTCAAAAAAATGGTCAGAAATGGTTGAGCCAAAGCTTTTCTTTCTAAAGCATGGATGAAAATAATGGTCAAACAAAATCAATGATATTTCAATGGCATTTAAATGGTTCACCTGTGAGTAAACCATTTTTTGTACCATTGAAAGACCATTGATCTGAAAAATGGTATTTTAATGGTCATATAGCCATTGAAATCTAATGAATTAAATGGTGTTTCAATGGAATTCTGAACAAAAATGGTCTTTCAATGGCATTATAATGGTGTTTCAATGGTTTTTGGACCATTTCTTTTTGCTAAGGGCGGCCAAGGATCGTGACTTTCAAATCCTAAAATCTGTCATTCTACAAGGTTGGCCAAATGACAAAGATGAGGTCCTCCCAGAGGTGAGACCCTACTTTCATATTAGAGATGAACTCTCAGTACAGAACGGCATAATATACCGTGGCTCGAGGGCAGTTATACCGAAATCTCTGAGACAAGGTGTCATGAGGAAACTGCACGAGAATTCCCACATAGGTGTGGAAGGATGTCTTAGGAGAGCGCGGGAACTCATGTATTGGCCGTCTATGAACTCTGAAGTTCAGGATTTCATCAGCAAGTGTGATACATGCAACGCATTTGGTACCAAGCAGGCAAAGGAACCCCTACATTCATATAACATTCCATCTCGACCATGGGCCAGAGTCGGGGTTGATATGTTCACCTTCAGTGACCTGAATTACCTAGTTACAGTAGACTACTACAGTAATTTTTTCGAAGTGGATCGATTGGATGAAAACACAACATCTCAGTCAGTAATACACTGTCTAAAGTCGCAGTTTGCCCGACATGGGATACCTGATGAAGTTGTGTCAGACAACGGCCCCCAGTTAGCGTCGACAAAATTCAAGGCATTTTTAAAGAAATGGGAGTTTAAACACACAACATCTAGCCCTGGCCATGCGCGATCCAACGGTAAAGTGGAAAATGCAGTGAAAACTGCCAAAACTCTGATGAAAAAAGCAAAACATGCTGGTGCTGACCCCTTCATTGCAATTCTAGATTGGAGAAATACTCCTACACAAGGAATGATGACAAGCCCGTCGCAGAGACTAATGAATCGACGAACGAAGACCTTGCTCAACTTTTCTGAGATACCCCTCAAATCTGCTGTTACAGATAGTGAAGCCGTAAAAAGGGATATACGCACAAACAAAAAACGACAATGTCAGCTCGCGTAGTCTCCCATCTCTACATCGAGGAGACCAGATAAGGCTTCAACCGTTTGCCAAAAAACAGCCTTGGAAACGTGGAGTTGTCGATAAACAAGTTGGAATTCGTTCCTATAATGTAGTCATGGATGATGGATCAGTGCTCCGCAGGAACCGGAAATACCTCAGAGCCACAAGGGAACCACCTGTTCCTCCAGACCATGACTTAATTGCTGCACCACCCATTCCTAACTCAACATCAAAGGGAGAGAACTCTGTGGATATTAGTCATGTACCAGTGATACCACCAGAACCACTGCAATCCCCCAGAATCACCACGAGGGAGTCACCACATGTGGTTACCACCAGAAGTGGACGGATATCCAAACCACCACCCAAGCTTGATCTTTAAACGCGTGTGTACATAGTGGTGTTTTTTGCACAAAGTTGATTTAATTTGACTTTACTTGTGGACAATAAGGCTAATTGTGCACTTAACACAGTCGCGAGTTAATTTTTATAATTATCAATTTTGTTGGTTATCAATTTGGAAACATAGAAACAAACTTTGCGAATTACATAATAGTTGATAGTTGATGTATTAGGATTAGGCGAAGACATTGACAAATAACACATTGCTTCGAATTTATACTTCAGAATTTATAAAAATAATTCTAGTCAAGAGTTCTAGTCAGTTCAATTCATAGTATCATATTCAATCTAAGTAACTTTGCATAGAACTTTAAATGTGACTTTCATATAGATATAATATAGGTAAAGCAAATTGCTGTTACAGTACTACTGTACATTCTTTCTAATAATTTTAAAGGAAATTAGAGTTTGAAAAGAAAAGGGATGTAACAATATGTCATTGTTATGTACATTAACCATAGTCTTATCGGTAGTTGTTGGTCCTTGTCACTACATAGCAATTAGTATGACGTCTATAAAGTAAAGAGTTTATAGGATAGAGATTCAAGCGTCTATGCCATGCTCCTTTGCTGTAATAAACAAGACACAGTTGAAGACTACATGGTCTCTGTCTATGTTTGTAAGTCTAAGGCCATAGCGCCTTGCCATCTTGATACAACTTCTAAATAAAGAAATTAAAGGGGTTTCCGCACCTGACCCTTCTACATTAGTTTAGAAATTTTGGATTCCTACCTTTTGGCCCCTAGCATCACTGAAGAGTCCTACGGGGACGAAACAGCTGTATGATGCAGTTCATTTCTTCGGCATACTGTATCTATTACTAAATTTTAGAGGGGCAGCATATGTGTTTGTTACGCGATCTTTGTTCTCACTTCATCAGCTTCAATGAAATGGTTGAATTTATTGACAGGCCCTACAGAAAAACTGCATTCCTTTCTTTCTCGAGTTGTCAAATTTTTCTTTGAACGGAGTCCTGCACAGTTTCCATGCAGCCATTTGGAGCAGCTTTCACAGAATATCCAAAAGATTGATTGACCTTCATAATTGCATACATTGTACACCTCCTCCTGTTCAAGGTCATCAGGAGGTGGTCCAGGCTCACCTGCTTCAGTTGAGCTAGGTCCTGGCTGGGGTTCTTCAAATAGAATTGGTTCTAAAGTTGGTCCTCGTTGAGGCTCAGATTGAAATCTTGATCGAGAGCTCTGGACTGTCTCTGTCATTGGACTGTCTTCATGTCCAACACGATGCATCAATGGGGATTCGGTATGACACTGGAGGACAGGATCCTTGCTGTTAAGTCCTGTATTAGTCTTGCCTTTGAGCATACCTTTGATAGTTTAAGTGAGTATGCCCTACACAGAGTATGGATTTCATTCTTGGAAAATGACTTTAAAACATCTTTCTTTTGAAACAGTAAACCTTTCAATAAGCTGTGTGACATGTCTTTACCCTTTGTGTCATCGTTTATGATAGAAACAAAATTGACTGTTCCATGATGATGACTTTGTTTTGATTTCTTGATCAAAATTTACTTTCGGTGGGCCAAAGTTTTTTCTACAGAAAATGCTTCGAGCAGGTCTTTTTTATACTGGTTTAAATCACCATCACAAATTTCTCAACAACAGCCTTGTAAACAATATCCATTACAGTTACTTTCAAGGTGAGTTTGTTGAAAACACTTTCAACTACCACAGAATCTTATTCAGGTGTGTCATCTTGAAAAGAGGAACTGTTCATAGGCACAGTATATACCACTTTAAGAAATTGTTCATGAACATCTTTACTTTCCATGATAGCATTAAGGCAGTGACTGTGAAGATGTTGACTATGTCTGTGAAGATGTTCATCTGTAAGGTTTGACAAGCAAACTTCACACACACCCCCCCCCCAAAAAAAAACCCAAAACAGTTCATCTGGTATATGTGTTAGTCCTCTGCCTGTGTTTCGTTTTCTTAGGACATCAATCAATGTTTCAGGAATGGTAGACTGTTGTTCTGCAGCAATCTCGTTCTCCCTTAATGCATCAAGAATGTTGATGGCCATTGTGGACTCCTCATACCGCTGCTGATCTGAAATCCTTGCAACATGAAATTTCAGCATTTGATTGTGCCTGCACATCTGTAACTTCATGTGTAGATTTCATTGTGTGACGGGGAGCCTCTGGGTCAAATACTCACATAACGCATTACCTGATAACACACCATCAGATGCAATGATCTGGTTGAAGTCATCATCAAAATTTTCTTCATCTATTTCGTCTATTGTATCTGTTTTACATCCAAGATCAGCATCAATGACGAAAGTGTCATCCTCATCAGGACCAAAGATTGACTGCCAATCCTCTCGTCTGTAAATAAATAAAAAAAACAATAATTATTTCAGAACTCCCTAACCACAATATTTCATTTAAATCCTTATTAAATATGTAATAATTTTACTTCAACAAAAGTATTAGAGTGTTATTTCCAGCATGTTAGATAGGGATTTAGTGGATTTTGTGTATTGTGTGTTTGGTGGTGGTGGGGGGCTGAGAGAGAGACATTATGGAGACTTAAAGAAATACAGACTATTATCAAGATGCTTTAGAGAAGGAGAGGCAAACGAGAGAGAAAAAGAGAGAATGCTAAATAGAGAAGTGAGGGAGAAGAAAGAGCGAATTAAAGTTAAATAGTGATAAAATTATTAAACTATCATTCCTTTCCATTCTCAGGTTGCTGTCAAGATTGAAAGAAGAAGGCTTATGTATAAGTATTTTGTTTGAAACGTAACGTTTGGAAAGTGATGTATCCAATGCAAGGAGTTTTTCTGAATATGTGTCACAAATCTATCCAAATATAACCAAAACAAGACAGACATTTGAATGTTCTAAACAAACTGTTTATGTAGGATTGTCCATTTCATCAAACTACAATTCAAAAGAAAAAAAGTACACTTGCAAGATGTTGTAACCAACCTACCTGTTTCACTATAACTAAACAGACAGAGCAGATGGTTCAATGTACTTGCCCATCACCATTCTTTTTAAATGGAAATACCATCTACAAGGACAATGCGAAAGGTCATCGGGACATGACCCTCTAGGGGACTTTAGAAACAAGTCAAGAGCAATACAGTGGTACTTATCTAAGTTTTGCTTCCGTATAGATTATATAACGCTAATTCTGATTGGTTTGAAATCCAAACGCGAAACTGCACTCGAACCAATCAAATGCTTCGTACATATTAATTACCTTCGAGGATTTCTTGGCGAGTTTGCCCACGGGTGATGAGCGAGTTAGCGAAACGAGATCAATCGTGGGTATCCGACGATGCTTTACCAGTAAAAGTGGTAAAGATTGGCCACACGACTAAGTTCAAAGGCAGCTCAGGAGAGACCTGTGAAATCCTAAATTTCAGTGTGGCTGATGAAAGCCATGCTGTCAAGGCATCTTTGAACGACACCACCAAGAAGCGCCTTGTGCAGGAAGGCCGTAGCATAATCGTCCGCAACTTTGTGTGGAAGGCGGATAAGGTCATCCTGACGAAGAATTCAAAGATTTTGATGTGCCAGGGTATAAAGATCGGTAAGGAATTGGAAACAAGAGGACAGTACTTGGTATCTCCTACATCTCCAACAAGGTCTATAGCAGAGGTGCGGGCTATGCCCAAGAGCCAACTTGTTACAGTGGCTGGCCAAATAGTAAAGGTAAGTTTCTCTAGGTTATACTTATTCACAAATGCTAATATCTACAGTATTTAATGTATAATTTGTCACTATAGAAAGGGACTTTGTTAGTTTGATATGGTTTCTCAGGTAGTACATTGTACATACCTAGACCACAGTATTGGCAACTTTTTTCTTTCAAAATTCACCACTCTTAAAGATGAATAATCCTTTTACCCAGTGTTCAATTTTGATACAATGGCAACAGTTCCAAGTCAAAGACTTAAATTTTACCTGATGCTAGTATTTACCTTCCTACATTATTCATTATTCATCCTTTCTTTGACATGAATAAACATGACCTACACAGTTTCTTGAATATCCTTACCATTGGAAGTTTAATCAAATTATGTTTTGCCGTGGAAATGCCTAAGCATGCTCTTACATAATGCTGACAAACAAACTAACACAAGGATTCGAGAGATGCAGGTTGATCAGAACTATGGGCAAGTTTTATGGTCGCCATCTTTGTCTCATTGAGAAATATTCTGCATCTTTAAGTGATATGAAGATGGACGTTTTTGAGTATGCTCATTAGTGTGTTTACTTGTTGTGATTGACAATGATACTCGGTGACAATGATACTCGGTTCTCATTTTGAGAACTTGATGTTTACTTGGATGTGATAAAGATTTACATGGTGGGTGTCGTCGATGGAGCAGAAGACGCTTACTCTTCCGGAACACCTGGTCTTATTCTCTTGTACTTTTGCAAGGGTTTCCATGTTAATCTTTCCTTTGTTCATATTTTGCCACTGGTTTAATCTTTTATGAGTTTGGATTATGATTTTGTTAACGATTCGGTATTCTCTTATTTACTAAATAATAAAGTGCCTCTCCACTTTCCATAACTAATACCTAACCATCCTCTGAAACTCTTTTCAGGATGAAGCAACAAGACTTGATAAAGTGGGAACAGACACTGCCTCTATCCATACCATTAGAATGTGCCAAAGACGGGGAGGAGATTGATGTGAGTCTCTGGAAAGACATGTCAACCAGAGAGGTGAAAGTAGGACAGTATGTGGAGATTAGCCACTGCCACATGATTAGAAATTCGTTTGAAATATCCATGGTTTTGCCTTCTTATTACAGCATTTATGTATTGCTTTTCCATTTTTTTTAGCATATTTAGAAATGAATTATAAACTTTAATAGGTTTTTTTTTCATGAAGCGCTACCCGGTATATACATTAATTCAGTTTGTAATTCGGTTCTTCTTTCATACGTGCATTCAACTAAAAAATATTCTTATCGAACCTTTTAACTACTCTCTGCAGCTTTTTGTAATTTCAGTCGCAAAATAGCTTGAACAGACACTTAAAAACAGTTTCAAGTTTTTTTTATCTTTATCATATACAAGTCAAGGAAGAAGCTGTCACATTCAAAGAGTCTAAAAGCAACTGCAGTGAAAATAAAATCAGTCATACAGATGTATCAACAAATCAGATCAAAATCTAGGGGTAAACGAACCTCTGCGCCTAAAGAAGACAAACTGGCTATCTTAAATAAATATCACCATAAGCGGCTTGACAACCTCCTGGCCAGTAACCACTTAAAGAGAAAACAAATTAGCCGAGATGGAACTGTTTCTTTAAGGCAGTTAATGAAACACTGCGGTACACTAGTAGTACAGAGTTACGAAAACTTGTGGCTTATGGGAACACACAGAAAACATTACACTGGCTTCATGGACACTACTGTGGAGCAATATGATCATATTCGTGTAGATGGTAACTGGAACAACACTCTCGGTGCTGTAGCCAACATGGAACAACGGCCAAACAGAGATGATGGAAACACCAGAAATGAATGGACTCATTGGCAAGAGATACTGGGTTTACCAATATTGCACATGTTGCTATCCGTGGCAGAGAACACTATGATGCAGCAATGTCAAAAGACCTGAGTAGTGACCCACCACAATCTCAACCACATGAAGTTGTTGACGCTATACATGCATCGCCTGTTAAAGCTCAGATGTCATCTCCAACAGTCACACCTCACAAAAGTGCAAAGATTCGAAGCCCTAAAAAAACCCCAAGAAAACGGATATCCAATCCACAGACCTGAAAGACAAATAGGAAAAAGTTGGCAAAAAATTATGGGCTACAATACTTCAGTTGTTCGGGAAATCCATACAAAGTGTCAACTTTTTAACGTGCAGATTCAAATGTTCCGAGAAGGTTACAGAAGAGCACAGACAAGAAACATTTCAAACATACTGGGCTTTAGAGGATTACCAACGGCAGCGCAACTTCATCTGTCAATATGTGCAGACTATAGATACAAAAGGGAAAACTAAGCGGCGGTCTGTTGCCAGTTGTTTCGTGCCAGTCAATGGAGCACGAGCACGAGTGTGTCAGAAGTTCTTTCTCAAGGCACTTTCCATTGGCGAGAAATCTGTTAGATATGCACTGAAAACAAAACACTGTAGGATGTTTAAGGGACACGACAGCCGAGGAAAACGATCACCAGGAAACACGAAAACTGGGAGAGAAGTGACATTCACCAGAAAAGACAGTAAAAGGGAGTTTTTGGCAGCAAATCTTAACATTCGAAAAATGTGGACCTTGTACAAAGAGTGTGCAAAAATAAATAAGGGAATACCGAAGCGTTAACAGAATCATAATCCAAACTCAAAATCGAGGTAATAAGATACGTTGTTCAAAGAAGAATTTGAGACATTTTTGCACAGAAAATTAGTACCTCGGCTTTATTGGATAATTTCTTTATCCATCGATATTTAATTATGTTTAATTTTTTTGCGGTGTTGGCGCAGTAATCAAGCATACCACAGACGGATTTCGTGTACAGAGGTGAAGAGCAAAAGATCCATCCATCGGTGTCTGTAAACACAAAGACTATTGAAAAATAATTAGGTGCCACTAGTGACTATTGTGTATTCCAAATTAAAGAATGAATGGTGCTATTAAAATCATAGAACGGAATTACATCCAAAATTTAATTCAGTTATGGAATACTAAGATGTTTTTTCCTAATCGGGTACATTTGTACAAGCTTGTTAAATAATTTGTTAAAATGTCTTGCAATTATGGTAATTGTAAATGTGTTGTACATCCTAATTCAATCTGATTAAAATCATATCTTGATCTCCGCGCCGTTTCGTAAACTTCTCTCTGCTGCGTTAAGATCTGAGATAATCCAATAGAAGAGGGTCATGTCCTGATGACCTTTCGCATTAGCCAATCAAATTACTACTGGCAGTATCTTGACAGTGAAATTTTGAGGCGACAAAGCTTGCATTAACACATTTTTCCGTTTAGTCATTTCGTCACCAAAAAGTTCGTGCGCAATAATGTGACGAAATGGCTTGCTGCAAGATGACAGGTCTTTGGAAAAATATTTAAGTGTTAAGTGAAGAGGCGACAAAGGTCATCTGGACGTGACCTCTTATGGGATGTTGTCAGATCCTTGTAAAACGGAGTGAGAACAAGGATCTGTATTTTAATCAGATTGATCCTAATTTGGACCCCTTTGGTTGATTATGAGGAATATGAATATTTTGGGTCCTCATGAGTAACAATTTACATAAAATGCAACAAAGTTGCTTCGCGTCAAATATACATCACAGAAAAATGGAAAATGGATTTTTCGGTTGTTATTTCAAGAGTTCTTGGGGATCCAGTTGTTCAGGTCTAATTTAAAGCAAGACTTTCAGGTTTTAACTAGGGATTTATAATATCCTGTATCTACAGACAAATACTTCTTTTGTTAATAAATCCAAATTGCTTACTCATTATTCAAGTTGTCCAAAAGTTGCTTACGTTGTGGTATGGTATTTTCCAGTCATGTAGAATATCATTTGGACAATCTAGTCAACTTTTTGTTAGATTTAAAATACATTTAGTGACTTTTCAAGTTCTGTTGCAGGTTATATACTTTTAAGTTTTTAACAAACATGTAGGATTCTGGAGATTCAAGGGGCATTTACTGAAGTTATCTCCCTCTAAAATATAGAACATACAATGTATGTGTGATTAAATGCGTCCTATACACTTTCATAAAACATACTACAATTGAGTTGTAAAAATATACGTTTGTTTGATTTCAAATGATGATTTGCCGTCATTAACCAAAAGCACATATGGAACAAAGCATCAACAACACTGCTGCTTGATGCAGTGCAGGAAAAGGAATGTGAGTGTAGGAGTGGTAAACTAACAAGGTAACGTATTTATAGGTATATCAGAGAAAAACTGAATACCGAGCTCCATCTTCACTTAACAGGTCACAAACCGGCACAAAACCCTCATTAGAAGTTTCATAACTGTTTCCAACAGTTCTAAAGAAAAAGGTTGTTAATAAAACCCATATGATCAAATTTATCCCTTTTTGGCCCGCCCCTCAGCGCCCTAGGGGGTTAGTCCCAACATTAGTACACTTTTGAATCCTGAGCACCTAGGGATGCTTCCTGCCAAATAAGGTTGATTTCCTATCAGTGGTTTTGGAGAAGAAATCGCTTAAACCAATATAGCTAAATAACCCTTTTTGGCCCAACCCCTCAGTCCCCTAGGGGGTCAGTCTTACCTTAGTACAATTTTGAATCCTGGGCACCTAAGGATGCCTCCTGCCAAATAAGGTTGATTTCCAATAAGTGGTTATGGAGAAGAAGTCGCTAATATCAACATAGCTAAATATTTCTTAATGGCCCCACGCCCTCAGCCCCCTTGGGGGGTCAGTCCCAGTATATCACCTAACCAAAAGTGCATCGAGGCTATTTGTGACTTAGAGCCTCCAAAAGACATAACAGAGTTGCGTCGTATTATCGGGATGATAAATTACCTGGGGAGATTTCTACCATACCTCTCAACCATCATGAAGCCTATGACAGACTTGCTCAAGTCCGACCAAGTGTGGAATTGGACAGCTATGCAGCAAAAAGCTTTTGTCGACCTGAAAGAAAAGGTGACTGATACACCAGTACTGACTTTCTACGATGCGACTAAGTCGATGGTAGTCAGTGCAGATGCCAGTAGCTATGGTCTTGGGGCGGCTCTATTTCAGCAGGATGGAGAAGAGCTACGACTTGTTGCCTTTTGCTCTCGTACGCTAACGTCTACGGAACCAAAATATGCCCAAATAGAGAAGGAGTGTCTCGCATCGGTGTGGGCTTATGAGAAATTTGAAAGATATCTCATTGGTTTGTCTGATTTTAAATTTCTCACCAACCATAAACCACTAGTGACACTCATAAATAAGATGGACCTGGACAGGACACCACTTCGGTGTCAAAGATTACTAATGAGTTTGCGTCCGATCATGTCAACCTATTTCAGATAGGAAGCTAGCTATCATCAGACGAGCAATATCGGGTGACAAGTTCGCACAGAAAGAAAACCTTCACGGTATCGACATCATGACGGATGCAATGCATGGGTGCAGGAAAAATGCGAAAGATTCAAGTGTTGTGGCGATTGGAGAACAAACTCACAAAGTACTGCAGTGTATCCATGTGACAAAAGCTGATGACATTGTTTCATAAAGACATGAGCGGTTCGGCACTGAAAAACTATCAGTATTTCGATGCTAAGGGTGTGTATGTCAATGTTCACACACATGACATGAATCTGTCCATCAACAAATATGTGAACGATATTCAGCCACTCACAATCAACCAGAATGATGCATGGCATGCGGTCAAGTCTGTGAAAAAGCACTGCGAAGTGTGTCAAAAAGACCAGTATACCTGAGAGGAAAAACGTTGTCTAAGTCTGTGAAAAAAGCACTGCAAAGTGTGCCAAAGGACCAGTATACCTGAGATGAAAAACGTGGTCTGAAGAGCAAGTGGACAAAGTGCAACCAATTTGTACCCATTTCCATTCGGCCAGGAACAATTGTGAAGATGACCTATCTAAACTTCAGAAAGCTTTAGTGAATGCTACACAGCATTATCGGAATGTACATGACAACTGTCATCCTACAGCGCGATGCCGAAAGGAGCAAAAATATGAACTATCAGTGACTTTCCTGCGGAGCGAAATGGCAGATAAAATGCTTCTCCGAGTCATTACAAATTCTGCGGTCTACAAGCACCCACAAAATTATGTTTTCGCCAGAAATACCTATTACATGGAAAGCTTCAATTATACAATGAACGTGTATCAAGACAAAAGGATAAGTTTTAGTGACAGTCAGTACCCGGCAAGACCTTAGCTTGCAGTCTGTCACTGGAATGAGAATGTTGACAGACCTTTCACCTCAGTTTGGAACCCTCGCAGGGCAGATGCACCACACAGCATTAAATGGTATAAAAAATACAAAGCACCAACGTATCGATACAGCGATTCAATTTGGAAAAGATTTATCAATCCAGTCTTTCAGTAATATATCGTTAACTGATATATATAAAAATGGCCAAAAACGCAACAAGTATTGACATATATAATAATATAAGTGAATTTTACTATGTATGGATCCTATCATAGGTTTAATAGAGTGATGATGATTATGGTACATTATGATAGACATAAGGATAAATGGTTAATGGTGTATGATAGACATAAGGATAAATGGTTAATGGTGAGTGATTTTTGTAGAATTTCCATATCAAATTTTTTGTTTTGTTTTATATAGTTCATTCCTGAAAATGTTGAATTGTATAAAACAAAGTTTGACGTGACATTTTTTTATGAATTTATTTTCTTTGTAGATATTGTTGTGTATATGAAATGGGTGAAGAGATGTAGAGTCATTATTTGGTCTGTGTCGCTTCATTGCTCTATGCAGTTATCCTTCTTTGCATTTAGTACAACATATTTTTGGAACTCTTTTGTATTTGGAGAACGAAAGTGAAATAAAAGGAAGGCTGACAAGATTGATGAATGGAATTATTTGTTCCTTTTCATATATATTGCGTTATAATCAGCTTTTACAAATTCCCCGATCACATGGTGGAGAACCTAAAGTCCCGAGGCGTATTCGGAACAGGTATCTAAAATGATTGCAATATAACATGACAATGACTGATTGAACATCGTGTGTTGTGTGACCCACTTTCCCCCGCGAATTCCCACGTGGTCAGCCTTGATGGTTGAGCCGAACTGGAGCGGGAAACAAGAGACGTAGAATGACTTTTCAATATCATGGACAAGTACCATCATGGACAAGTGTGGTACCCCAAATTACAGAGTCCCAGCTAGGAAATCATATTATACAAATACAGACTTTGGTTGAGGGCAATTCATGGTTTTACGGACCTGACCTGGACCCGAAGCTAAAGTCTATATTTACTTTATTATATGACTTTACTGATTTGTCTTTAAAACGTTTCAGATCTTTGTTTACAGCCTGAAACATGACACCGCTATCTTTAAAGTCTTCACCATGAATTATATCAACGCCAGTGGTGACATTCGTCAAATGTCTGTTGATTGAATTTCTTATCGAGAACATCGATGTCTTTTTGTATGGTTCCCCATTCTTTTGTCGAATTTCCACATAAAATATTGTTAGAACATCATCGTGATGGCTTTTTTCGTACGATTCAAAATGTTCGTCCATACCTTTTTCCTTGAGATATTCGCGTAGAAGGCGAATGTGGCTAGCAGTAGCCTTTTTAGTGTTGATAGCGTCTTTCCCATCACGAATCCTTCTTAATTCTTCGTCGTCAGCACTGATAAACCGACGCTTTACTTGTTTTAACTTGACGTCTGCCATCACGTCGGACATTTTTACAGTGTTTACAAACAATGCGGTAAATCGAACCGAGTAATTTGATTGGTCGAAAATATCTCGGCACTGATTACACAATTTCTATTTTTAGCAGAAGTCAATAAAACATTCCGCGGACCTGGCGATACGTTATATTGACTTCTCGGTGATGCTGTGGGATGTTTCAAAGGAAATATTTGATGTCATGTGATCTCATTAGGACCAATAAGTAAAAGTGTTACATACCAGTCATATAATAATTTGATATATTGACGCCAGAGTTTTTGGATAGGTATCATATTACGTCATCCCCTGATCCCATCGTAGTCAACAGTCCTCGAACGCCGGTGGCAGTTCTGCTGAAAGATTCATTCAAAAGGACCAAACACAGTTACCTGAACAATGTGTCACATCGTATATGACCACGTGCACCCTGCATGGCCAGTAAAATTGTTTGTGATAAATTTGCGGGATATCCCCACGAGAATGCATCAAAGTTTTTATCTCAATTTGACTCTTATCCCAAGTTTTTGAATCTCAACGTCTATGACCAGGATTCGAGGAAAGTTGCTGCTTTACATTTACACTTACATGGACCTGCTATTTCATGGTTTAAATAAATCCTGGGAATGTGTGTTATTAGAATTCCGTGCAAGATACTTGCTCAACAACGGACAAAACCCAACTTTTTCCTTGAAATGGGAAACTTTTCTAACCTCAAATTGGAAGAGGGACAGCCCATTAAAGATTTTCGTTCGAATATAGGTTACTTTGCTATTTAAGCAAATAAATAGAACAACTCATATTGGTCGTATGTTATCGATGAACCTACGCTACATAATGGAGAAGGGCATTAAGCTTGGTAAACCTGACTATGAAATCTTACGGAAATTTATAAGTGGTCTACCCGACACATTCCGCCTATTCGTGGGTGCTGGAGCACCCAAGGACATAATAACAGCTTCAACGCAGACAAAGGCGCGCCAAAATGATCAAATAGTCAGTACACATGTTGTGCAGCGAGTATTACAAGCTCAAAGAATTGCAGCTGCAGGAAGAACATTTGACCCATATGATAGGCCAGTGTGTGCCAATAGCTAATGCCTCACAATATCCGGTCGGCCAATCACGGAGGAAACAGATCTCGATCTTGTCACAAGTGTCACGGTGAATGACATATAAAGGCACATTGTAACTGGGACGGCCAAGGTGAACGCGCTCCAACAGTATAATGTCAAATCTGCGGTCAGGATGGACGTTGCCCCCCCCCCCTCATGTCAACGTTACCAGGCTTCCCTAAGTGTACCCCTGATGAACAATCAACCTACCATGCCTACCATGACACTTAACACATCCATCTTACCGCCTAATGTGTATATGACCATACCATGCCACAATCGGGACACGTGTATGCCCCGAGAGGCAATCGCGGTCTCTCGGGAGGCAAAAACTGAACTCGGTATTAAAACAGAGGCACCGTAGCCTATCTCCGGAGCGTCCAGTTGTCAATAACATTGAGTGTACTTCAGATAGTGAGTCAGCTACATGTAGTGATAGTGATGCTTTCAATGAAAATGTTGAATGTAAATGTATGTACATGTCTGTTAAGATTTCTCATAAGAAAGTTCAAGCATTACTCGACTCGGGATGTGATATCAATGTTATTTCTGAGTCATTGTTCAACTCATTGCCTAGAAAATGTAAATTCCATGTTCAAAAATCAAAACTACAGGTCAAGGTAGCAGACTCCAGCTATGTTGATGATCACGTAACACACACATTATGCTGCACCTCTTGAATTTAGTAAAAGATACAGTATGCCGAAAAAATTGTTTAAACTGCTGTTATATATACAGGTGTGTATATATACTGAAACGAAAAAGAAACGCAACATGGAAAATTGTGATTAATTTTGTATTAAATATACATATCTGTATAAAAATCGCCGATATAAACATGCAACCTGCCTAACACCCATACCAATCTTCAAAATCACCCAAGTGTGACTAGAGACCTATGCACTTCCGGCGCGGTAAAAACATCAAAAACCGTGCCTGTACAAACATATGCGTTCTTTTTTCATTCAAACCAGTATCAATTCATCACTAACATTGAGCCACATCATCGCCAATACTTTTGCAAACAATAATTCCTTTTACAATTATGCCACGGTTATCAAAGGTTGATAGAGGACGTGCTATAGCGATGCTTCTGGCAGGGAACACGCAACTTCACGTCGCTCGACAATTCAGAGTTCACAAATCGACTATTAGTCGATTAGTTTCACGTCTTAACGCAACAGGAAGAGTCGATGACCAGCCGAGATCAGGACGTCCACGCGTAACGTCGCGACGTCAAGACCGGGTTCTTAGGTTGGCACACCTGCGTAACAGGAGATTAACGGCCGCTGAAACGGCAAGGAATACGATTGGTAATCATAACCGTCGAATTCATCCCCAAACAGTGATCAACAGACTGCGTGAGGCTAATTTGCGTGCAAGGCGACAGTACGTTGGTTTACCACTAACACCGCAACGTCGAGCACGTCGTATGCAATGGGCAACGGCACATATGCCCAGACGTTTTCCTATGAGACGTTGGAGGTCTATGCTCTTCACCGATGAATCTCGATTCACGTTATTTCGAGCAGATGGCCGTCAACGTGTGTACCGGCGTCGAGGCGAACGTTTTGCTGACGCCTGTGTTTTGGAACACGACCGATTTGGGGGTGGATCAGTTATGGTTTGGGCGGGAATCTCCCATGGTTTGAAGACGCCTTTGGTGATAGTCAATGGGAATTTAACGGCCGTACGCTATCGGGATGAGATCCTTAGGCCCCATGTTGTGCCGTTTGTTAGGCAGCATCATCTAACCTTTCAGCAAGATAACGCGAGACCACACGTTGCAAGAGTCTGTAGAGACTTTCTTGCGACACAGAACATTGCTCCTATAGATTGGCCTCCATATAGCCCCGACCTGTCCCCAATCGAGCATTTGTGGGATGAATTAGACAGAAGAATTCGAAATCGCCGTAACCCCCCAAATACCCTCCCTCAGTTAGCAAATGCACTCGTCCAAGAATGGAATAACATTCCAATACGGAAAGTCAATGCCCTGATGAACTCAATGCAACAAAGAATTAGAGATGTGATAACTGTTCGAGGAGGACACACACGATATTAGGGCACGGTTTCAAAACTGCTGCCATTTCAACTTGGATTCACGTAGGGTACTACCAATCATGACCTTCTAGCAAAGTGACCTGTTCTTAAAAATCTCTAAATATTGAATAAGGATGTTACATCAATATTCAATATTAACTATTACATATGAAATTTAAACATAATGCTCACAATTATTATTTTATTAAACCTACAATTTGAAGTTGCGTTTCTTTTTCGTTTCAGTATATATTATTTTGTTCATGCATATGTAAACCATCCACGGTGAAAGGGAGATAATCATACATCTTATCTGTTCCATTTGTCTCCCTTGTGTAAATCTTTTGTAAAAAAGTTGAATAAAGAAATGTTACGAGAAGAATGTCGTTGTAAGATATATTGCCTCTCACTGCAAGCTGGATCAAAAGGCTAAATCGCGCCGCGGATCCTTATTCCCAACATGGTGGAGAATCCCAAAGATACAAACGACGTTCCGACAATTTCGTTCGGTCAACTGTTTGGCGATCGTGTTCTATATATGAACTTTTAGAGGTGATGCTCGATTTCGAGTGGGAAAATGGCGGCGGTCCAAATTTGCCGCACATCGGCACATGGTTTTGTTGGCGTAGACTTTATCATATATGTTCCAGTAAAATTGTGAATTGCCATTTCATTTAACATTTGTGACATTTGATGCATTCTACTTAGCGATCTTTGTGACATTCGTTATATATATATCAGATGTGTTTAGTAGGCCTATTTGCCGAACTAATAAGTGCGCATTACCTTTCTGGACCACGTGATTTTTTTGGGAATCGTTCACGTGACCGACAAGATGGCGGCCTCCATGCATTATTTGTAAACAATTTATGACGGTGATGTCATCTACTATTTTTTGGACTTTGTGTTGTATTTGCTATTAGTGTTGCTGCACCGTTATCATATATGGGATTAAATACAACGTGAGGAACAGAAATAACTTTTTTCCCTCAAAATGAATTCTCCTAATTCTAATCCACTGCTCAGTGCTCCTTTCAGTGACTGTTACAATTTGGGCCGTAAGCTTTTTACAACACCCAAGACTCCTACCATGCCTACTCCAGACTATTATGGGCCACTATATAATGTGAATACAGAACCAGTTGACCACTTCAGCACTTCCAAACCAATTCAGCCCCAGCGGAATATTTCTACGCAACCCGGGTCCACCCCATATCCGGCGGGATATAGACCATTACGGGATATTGTCCATCGCATGGAGGAGCGACAGATTTCCTCGCAACCCTCAGTCGTTCTTCCAACTGACAGTGTTACATTGAAAAAATTTGGAGGCTATTCACATGAATGCGGGGAGAAATTCCTTAAAGAATTCGAGTCTTATGTCATCTTTAATGGACTAGTGTCCGACACTCAACGTACCATTGCCGCTTTTCATCTACATTTGGTTGGACCAGCACTTGTGTGGTATAATCAGCTCTCTGACGTCTCCAAGTTTTCATGGAAATCTATTGAAGCAGACTTCCGGGCGCAATATATCAATATTTCTGCCCTTGACCCATCTTTAATCAGAGAGTCAGCAGTTTTTGATTCCTTGAGACTTGGCCCTACTCAGTTGATTCACAAATTTGGGAGAAAGGTCACAAACTGTTGAAGCCGGAACGAGATATGATCAATAAATTCATTGAAGGGCTACCCCCTAAGTTGGCGATGTTTGTACAACTGTCCCGCTGCACATCATTTAAAGAGACACTCCAAGTGGCAAGGACTGGGGAGGCCTGGGGTTATAGACAATTGCCAACCACCTTGGAGAACTCCCAGAACACTAGGTCCCTTGCAGAGGAAGTGAATCATTTGTCATCTGTTGTAGAACAGTTGGTGGTAGACACTGCTAGACTACATCCTGCTCCGCCTTCCCTCCCAGTAAACCGTCCTCAACAACTATCTGACAAACCTTGCTACAGCTGTGGTGGTGCAGGCCACATACAGAGAGATTGTTGTTGGTCGCGCAATGGTCACAGCCACCATTACAGTGTCAGCTTTGCTGTCAGATGGGCCACCCTGCTACTGACTGTTCATGGTTTCATTCGGGAAACCGGAATCCTCCGAGGACAGACCGGCGCGTTCCCTCGGACGGACGATAAACCGCGCGTCTCCGCGACATCGTAGTCCCTCCCCGTTACCATGGCGTGAGAAACTTTATCATGAGCGGTTGAATAGTTCTGATGATTGTGACTCGATCCAGACTGACATTTCTGATAACACATCAGATTCTACTTCATTTTCTGATGGTGAATTACCAGAGGTTACATGTGGACAGAAAGCAAAATTTATGTATTATCCTGTAGATTTTAAATCAGTAAAGGTAGCTGCTCTCCTGGATTCTGGCTCTAGCATCACGGTCATGTCAAAATCTTTTTTTGATAATTTACCTCAGGTTTGTAAAGGTCCTGTCACTGTTTCAAATACATCTGTTTTGGTTGCCAATAACAATTTGGTACATGTGTTTGGTACAGCCAGAGTCAAGGGTCGCACACCTTATGGTACACATACTTTTCATGTACATTTGCTAGAAAACACCTCTCACCCTTTTATTGTTGGTACTGGCTACATGATGACAAAGGGAATTGTTATTGACTTTTGTAAAGGTACCTACTCTGCCTTGGGCAACACAAAGAAAAAGGTCAAGGTCAAATGTTCAAGGTCTTTCGAGGTGCCACCCAACACTGAACTAATCATTCAGGGAAAAATACCTAAGAACACGTTAGCAGGGCTACAAGGTATCTCACATGCCAGCAAATGTTTTTTGAAGTCAGGCCTACTGCTCGCAAAATCAGTCAGCACCATACCTTGTCATCGTGCTATACCTTTGAGGTTGATAAACCCTACTAATGCTCCTATTCATATTTACAAAGGTACGGTGGTTGCAGATTTTGTATTAGTAGATGAGGACTACTGTATTTTACCTATGAAAAATGTTGAAAAGGCGTACTGTAACAATGTACAACCAGGTCAAAGTGCTGAAAGTACTGCTGATGTTGATGAACCAAATAGTTCAAATTTTGAAAAGTTTTGTTCAATTTTTTCAATAGGTGATAATTTGTCAGAAACTCAGGTGAAAGACATTAACAAGTGTATATATGATAACAAAGATGTTTTTGTCACAGATGCGAATCCTAACTTGGGTTATAGCAAATTAGTTGAACATGAGATTCATCTTATACCAGGCTTTGTGAGTAAACATCAAAGGCCTTATCGCCTGCCTCCTGATAAAAAGGATGTTCTACGTACACAGTTAGATGAGCTGTTACAACAGGGAGTTATTGCCCCTGTCAGTGAGAGTGAAAGTGTTCCCATCACTAGCCCTATTGTACTAGTTGCTAAACGTAAGAAACCAGGGTCAGATGTGTTGCAGGGTACCAAAGAAAGTCACTTACGTAGCTACAGATTTTGCTGTGATTTTAGATTTTTGAATTCACAAACTCAGGATTTTAGGTATAATATTCCTGACATACAAGATCTTACGGAATCTTTTACAAAGTCTGTTCCTCGCTATATCACTTCCATTGACATGAGTTCTGGATTTTTCCAGATGGGTATATCTGAACGTTCATCACAGTACACAGCATTTAACACATGTTATGGTACCTACAAGTTTTTGAGGTTACCCATGGGTTTAAAAACGGCACCAAATAGTTTTCAAATGTTAATGGACAAAGTGTTGCAAGGTCTTACATTTAAGTCTGTATTATGTTATCTTGATGATGTTCTAATTACTTCCCCTACATTTGAACAACATATTATTGATATTAACAATGTTTTGAACAGATTTCGCCAAGCAGGCTTGAAACTTGGGCCTAAAAAGTGTCAGTTTGGTGTCGATAAGTGTGTGTTCTTGGGGCATGAGATTTCACAACACGGTATACGGCCACCAGCAGACAGAGTTGCCTGCATTGAACATTATCCTTCACCAAAGAACGCTAAGGAATTGAAACGTGCACTAGGTCTTCTGAACTGGTTTCGGAAATTTATACCCAATTATAGTGTCATAGCATCACCATTGTATCTGCTTTTAAAGAAGGGTGTGAAATTTTCATGGACATCAGAACATTGTGCGGCTTTTGAATCCCTGAAACAAGCGTTAGTCAATTCCAAAGCTCTTGCGTTTCCTAGATTTGATATGACATTTCGTATTGCAGTAGACACATCTAGTAAAGGAATAGGTTACATGTTATACCAGGTTTATGATGGATCATCACACGTTGTTCGCTTCGGATCGAAAGGCCTCAATAAATGGCAACAGTCATATGGACCTACCAAACTTGAACTTTTAGGTGTCGTCACAGCGGTCACTGATTGTTCGTCATATGTCAGAGGAACTCATGTTCTTGTTGAGTGTGATCATCAGGCGCTACGCCCACTTCTGCAGAATCGGCTAAAGGGTGCAATTTACGAACGATGGGTCGCCATACTTCAACAGTTTGACGTGGAAATAACATATAAACCTGCCAAACAGATGGTTGTGCCAGACGCCCTTTCCAGGTGTCACCCTGCAGACAAATTGGAAGTTATGGATTCAAGTCCCGACAATTCTGATCCCCATTTTCCATCGGTAGTGGAAAAGGTTCCTGCCATTACTCTACCTGATGGTTATAGCCTTAGTAATCTTCTTCGGGATAGGCCACTACAAACAAACAACATTGTTATGCCAGCCATGCCTAGTGTGCTTTTGCCAGACCCCCTCTATGACTATGATGCTGACACTGAAGAGGATGTGGTTAGTGCTAAAAATCGAAAATGTGTAAAACGCTCTAAACGGATTTCATGTCATACTTCAAAGAACTCAAACCCTAGTGTTGTTGCTGAGGGTTGTCGTACTTCAATGAACTTGAACCCCAGTGTTGCTGATGAGGGTTGTCGTACTACAATGAACTTGAACCCCAGTGTTGATGATGAGGGTTGTCGTACTACAATGAACTTGAACCCCAGTGTTGATGATGAGGGTTGTCGTACTACAATGAACTTGAACCCCAGTGTTGATGATGAGGGTTGTCGTACTACAATGAACTTGAACCCCAGTGTTGATGAGGGTTCACCATCTACTGTTGGTACATTGTACACCTCTACTGACAGAGACAGTAATCGTGACAAATACAATTTATCCACTGATGTAGACAATGTGCTTGATGAAACAGAACTTCAGTCTACTGATATAGACAGTGTTATGTGTGACAAATATCTTCAGTCTACTGATAAAGACAGCTCTAGTGAAATGAAATACCTGTTTACTACTGATATAGACAGTTCCAATTTTGATGAAGGAAGTAGTGTGCATGATCGTCATCCAGTGGAGAGAGACAAGTCTACAACTAACTTAGATTCAAGGCATTCAGAATCGGATGTACAACTTAGCGAAACAGACACTGCAACTGTTCAGCCAGGTGATTCCATAGGGGAAGGCTCCAATTCCCGGTCATCGTTTGAACTGTTTGGGAAAACTAACACAGAGATGGGTAATCTACAAAGGGCAGACCCAGAATTCCACTCAATATACGTATATTTACAGGATGGTACCTTACCAGAATCGCAAAAAGATGCACGAAGTGTCTTACTCAAAAGTGCGGACTTTATCTTGATGGATTTGGTGCTATATCATTCTCGGGTGAGTAAGGCTGTTCGAACCAAGGATATGAGTAAATTTCAACTCGCGCTCCCTCAAACCTTCGTGTCTACTGTGTTGCACATTTATCATGATAGTCCTATGGGAGGACATGGAGGCATCACCGACACTTTGGATAAAATCAAGGAGAGCTATTTCTTCCCTAAAATGGCCAGTATAGTATCTGACTTTACTCGTTCCTGTGTGGAATGTCAACAAAGGAAACTTACTCAGAGTCATACCAAGAATGGTATCATTGCCTACCCAACACCAAGTGAGCCATTCCAAGTCTGGCAGGTCGATAGCTTTGGTCCCTTACCTCTTACTCCGTCAGGAAAATCGTACGTGCTCACTGCTGTGGACATGTTTAGTCGTTACATCTATACCATATCAATGGCAAGTGATGATTCTTTAACTGTGGCATCTGCATTGTTTACTATGTTCACAACATTTGGAGTGTGTAATACTTTGATCTCTGACCGTGGAACAGAATTCACAGGAAAGGTCACTAGGGAGCTCTGTCGTCTACTTGATATTAAGCAGGAGTTCACACCTAGCTTTGTGCACCATTGTTTGGGTGCTTGTGAGCGAACTCATGCAACGATTGCTGCCAAACTTACACCTTACATGAACAAGGGTCGGACAAATTGGGAGGTGGTCTTGTCGTCAGTGACTTTTGCAATGAATATGTCGGTCAATGCGTCAACAGGATATTCGGCATTTGAGGTGTTATACGGTCAGCGGCCAAAATACCCACTTTCAAGTCACATTACCCCACCAGACTTTAAAACCCTTCCTCCGAATATGCATTCGTTTATGAAGACTCAAGCAAACCGACTGGAAGTCATTCGTACGGAAATGAAATCCAATATCTTACATGCTCAGGCAAACATGTTAGAAAGGGCAAATGCTAATACAAAGCCATTGGTACTGTCAGAATATGACTACGTCTTTCTACACAAACCACCAACGGGTGTCGGTCAGAAGCTGAAGTATCAGTATGTTGGACCTTATGTCGTTCAGACAATTCAGTCTTCGCACATAGTAATTTTAATGGACCCCCTTACCAAACATACACTACCAACACCTATTCATGTAGACCGGTTGAAAATCGCATATGTCCGACAGCCAACACCAGACTCTTTTTTCGCAGTCACCACCTCAAATCGATCCGTTGCAACAGAGGAAGTGGGTGTGCAGACCTCTGGTGTTCAGGGAGAGATGTCTGCTGAGTCTTCAGAACTGCACTCTGATAAACATTCAGTATCGGATAGTGACAATTCCCCACAGAGTTCAACTGACAATTCTTCTGTGGCTTTACCCCCGATCATTCGTCCATCTCGTGTTCGTCAGAAACCTCTACGTTTCCGAGATAGTGATCACTTGACGCCTGTAGCAGATACACATTCATCGCTTTCCTCTGATAATGATGGCTATCACAAAATCAAACGTGTTCTTGCTCAAAAGCGGGAGGATGGTGGTGCAATGTACTTAGTTCAGTTGTGTGGAGAACCAGCTCAAAATGCTATCTGGGTTAGGCCATCCTCACTTAACCAGAAGGCACTTAAGGCCATCCAAGTGAAGCCACCGCCGTTTGTATGATAATATGTAAAATGAACTTATAATGTAGTTCCTCCACTAACTGGGACCTTTGAAGATGTGTTTTGTGGATCTTCCAGTGATGGATATTCTAAGTCAAATATTATGAACTTTTAAGTCTGTTAAAATCTGTTTCATACATGCAAGATAAAATTCCTTAATGAATTATATCAAATTTAATAACCATTATTTCATGAACAAATCAAATCTTTGACCTTGCAATTCTTGATCTCATTTTCAAGTAATGGTCAATTTTTTTATGAACAAATTATATCTTTGACCTTGCAATTCTTGATCTCATTTTCAATTAATGGTCAATTTTGTGTCATTTCATGAATAAGGTACTTTATACAGATTTAATCGTTCTCCTTCATTGATAATTTTGATGTGTTATTTGTATACACATTAATCATTACATTGTTTATATAGCTTGCAGTTTATTGTTATCATAGTTCATGAGTTTTCTCGAGTTATTCCATTTTGGAGATTGTTCAGTGTTATTATAATGAATAATCCTAATTGATCAGATAAATTGTATGGCATTTACATGGATTGAATTCTTTACGAAATTGAATTATGCTGGAATTATATTCTTATTCCCATACCATGAAATATTAATTGCCTACATTTAACTACTGCTAATAGTGATATCTTGCTGTACTTGATGAAATTCCAAATAGCTATGTTGGATTTACTATCCAGAAAAATGTGGTGTTGATGAGACTAGATTATGACTTTTGTTCTGAACATGTTGTTAAGGTGTATGCAAGTTTTAGATTCTTGGTACCAGATTTTGCAAGTAAGAATGTGAGTGTGTATGAAGTTTGAACAATAAGTTCTTCATGTCTTATCGATAAGAAAATGAAATATTTTCTGTAACTGAACAGTATACATATTAGAGTTCCACATCTCGCTGGTTAAGGATTGATGTTAGTCAAATAATACCTTATATTCCAATACACTACATAGTTTTCATAGTACAAAGTCATAAGTGTCACTGTAGTTTCAGGCTAATTAAGATGACCGTGCCAATTGATTTACACATAATCAACCGCTATTTACCAAATGTGTTTCAATTTATTTTACAATTTTCCTTATCTCCTATTTTTTTTTTTTTTCTCTGTGGATGTTTTCCAAAATTGGGGACCAATTTTGTTTTGTAGGGGGGGATGTTATATATACAGGTGTGTATATATATTATTTTGTTCATGCATATGTAAACCATCCACGGTGAAAGGGAGATAATCATACATCTTATCTGTTCCATTTGTCTCCCTTGTGTAAATCTTTTGTAAAAAAGTTGAATAAAGAAATGTTACGAGAAGAATGTCGTTGTAAGATATATTGCCTCTCACTGCAAGCTGGATCAAAAGGCTAAATCGCGCCGCGGATCCTTATTCCTAACACTGCATCACACAGCTGTTTCGTCCTCTCCAGTGATGCTAGGGGCCAAAAGGTAGAAATCCAAAACTTATGTAGAAGCAGAAGGGTCAGGTGCGTAAAACCCCTTTAATTTATTAATTTAGAAGTAAAATTAAACTCGTTCTGTATAATTTCAAATCGTGTACTACGAAAGTGTGTATATTAAGTACCGTGCCACTACTCAAATGAGATTAACTGATGAGA
This sequence comes from Mimachlamys varia, assembly GCA_947623455.1. Taxonomy (NCBI): domain Eukaryota; kingdom Metazoa; phylum Mollusca; class Bivalvia; order Pectinida; family Pectinidae; genus Mimachlamys; species Mimachlamys varia. The sequence continues at coordinate 25,029,075 of OX392545.1, forward strand.
TATACATGGTGCCGCAAATGTGAAAATATGTACACCTAATGGCGAATGTTATTTGAATCAATCTGATTAAAATCATATCTTGATCTCCGCGCCGTTACGTAAACTTCTCTCTGCTGCGTTAAGATCTGAGATAACCCAATAGAGGGTCATGTAGTTTATATATATGTTCTAAAGTTAATGTCGCATTTGGTTTTCTACAAACGACATCATATCTTAAATCTTTTATGAGATATACATGTACATATGTATGATATAGAATGAAATGAAACGAAATGTTTAAATTGCTACATTACATCCGTTTTCATTAATCGTACTTTTAGGAGGTTTGTATGATATGTCTACTTCATAATGCAAACTGTTATTACCTTACAAACAAACATTTTATTATCAAAACAAACCAGTATATGTCGTTTCAACTTTGATCTGCCATTGCTCCCGTAATTAATCCTCATCTTGCATTTCCAACTGGAACTCAGGTGTGATTTTTTGCTAAAATTGTTTTAAGTGTTGCAGGGAAGGTTTATGAAATAAAGCTTCATTTTGTGTCTTACAAACTAATACCGTTTATTTCAATGCATATATTAAAAGAAACACATTCGCTTCCCTGTAAATTGATCAATATTCATTTCAAAATTTAAAAAAAAATGATATTTTATTCAAATTGTAAAAGCACTGCACTAAATTGTACATGTACATTGAAAACAACTCGTCAATCTAAACAATTTGCGTGTAAATTATGTTTACTCTAAATACTTACTAACCTAATCCCTATTCTGAAACCTTCTGATATCGAAACTTAGTAACCCACTCAACAAAATCACTTCAATAGCTGTTAAAAAATACATACTTTTGTTAGAAGTTTTAGCGTTTCAGTACTTTCAGTACTTTGATCTTCAATATATAGGCATCTCACGATGTCATGTTTCAATTTGATAGCATTCGACGGGGCTCACAAATCTTCCTCGTCATTCACGTAAGGCGCTGCTGTCTGTATGGAACACTTTATTATGATGTCAAAGAGTTCAGGCTTCAAAATAGTTATGTGATGTTTTAGAAAACTTTTATTTTTAGCCCACCATCTGATGATGGTGGGCTATTCAAATCGCCCTGCGTCCGTGGTCCGTCGTCCGTCCGTCCGTCCGTCAGTCCGTCCGTTAGTCTGTTAGTCCGTTAGTCCGTCCGTAAACAATTCTTGTTATCGCTATTTCTCATAAAGTACCGAAGGAATCTTTCTCAAATTTCATGTGTTGGTTCACCTTGGTCCCTAGTTGTGCATATTCCATTTTGGGACCGATCTGAATTCAAGATGGCCGACAGGCAGCCATCTTGGATTTTGACATTTGAACTTTGTTATCCCTATTTCTGAGAATGTACTGAATGGATCTTTCTCAAATTTCATGTGTTGGTTCACCTTGGTCCCTAGTTGTGCATATTCCATTTTGGGACCGATCTGAATTCAAGATGGCCGACAGGCAGCCATCTTGGATTTTGACAGTTGAACTTTGTTATCGCTATTTCTGAGAATGTACTGAATGGATCTTTCTCAAATTTCATGTGTAGGTTCCCCTTGGTGTGTAGTTATGCATATTGCATTTTGGGACCAATCCAAAAACAATATGGCCGACAGGCAGCCATCTTGGATTTTGACAATTGAAGTTTGTTATCGCTATTTCTAAGAAAGTACTGAAGGTATCTTTCTCAAATTTCATGTGTTGGTTCACCTTGGTCCGTAGTTGTGTATATTCCATTTTGGGACCGATCTGAATTCAAGATGGCCGACAGGCAGCCATCTTGGATTTTGACATTTGAACTTTGTTATCCCTATTTCTGAGAATGCACTGAATGGATCTTTCTCAAATTTCATGTGTAGGTTCACCTTGGTGTGTAGTTATGCATATTGCATTTTGGGACCAATCCAAAAACAACATGGCCGACAGGCAGCCATCTTGGATTTTGACAATTGAAGTTTGTTATCGCTATTTCTAAGAAAGTACTGAAGGTATCTTTCTCAAATTTCATGTGTTGGTTCACCTTGGTCCCTAGTTGTGTGTATTCCATTTTGGGACCGATCTGAATTCAAGATGGCCGACAGGCAGCCATCTTGGATTTTGACATTTGAAGTTTGTTATCGCTATTTCTGAGAATGTACTGAATGGATCTTTCTCAAATTTCAGATGTAGGTTCCCCTTGGTGCCTAGTTATGCATATTGCATTTTTGGACCAATCCGAAAACAACATGGCCGACAGGCAGCCATCTTGGATTTTGACAGTTGAACTTTGTTATCGCTATTTCTGAGAATGTCCTGAATGGATCTTTCTCAAATTTCGTGTGTAGGTTCCCCTTGGTGTGTAGTTATGCATATTGCATTTTGGGACCAATCCAAAAACAACATGGCCGACAGGCAGCCATCTCGGATTTTGACAATTGAAGTTTGTTATCGCTATTTCTCAGAAATTACTGAAGGTATCTTTCTCAAATTTCATGTGTTGGTTCACCTTGGTCCCTAGTTGTGTATATTCCATTTTGGGACAGATCAGAAAACAATATGGCCGACAGGCAGCCATCCTTGATTTTGACAATTGAAGTTTGTTATCGCTATTTCTAAGAAAGTACTGAAGGTATCTTTCTCAAATTTCATTTATTGGTTCACCTTGGTCCCTAGTTGTGCATATTCCATTTTTGGACAGATCGGAAAACAACATGGCCGACAGGCAGCCATCTTGGATTTTGACAATTGAAGTTTGTTATCCCTATTTCTGAGAATATACTGAAGGGAACTTTCACAAATTTCATATGTAGGTTCCTCCTGGTGCCTAGCTATGCTAAGAATAAGAAAACGACAATGTAATTCACAAAAAAAAACAAAAAAATGCATCTGTGTCCCACCAGAGTCTCTGCTCACACTTAATCAACACCTAAGAGACAATCGAAAGAAGAGAAAAGAACCATCTTTCAAAAAACAAACTTAGATCATTTGATGGTGGGCGCCAAGATCCCTCTGGGATCTCTTGTCTATTTCTTCGTATCCTTAATGTTAACAAGAGTTATCTTTCTTGGTGGATGTTTTAGTTTCGTTTTCAATGCGTCAATACAACATGCAGCTAGGAGCTGATCTGTTAGAACCAGAAGTTTTGGATAAATTTACTGCTAACCAATAAGTAAGTGCCATATAATATGTATGTTCATGCTAGTGATCGATTGTAGTTACTGCATCATAGTCGATAATTGTATTCAGAAGTAATATGAATCCGGATAGTTGTTTATCTGAACACGTGTTTACCTCGTAAGCTACAGCATCGAGAACACTTTCCTAAGATCTGTATTTGTATCTTTGCAGTTTCTTACCCTCTCCGGAGTCTCTATGAATGTCACCCGTTATATACTGAATAAAACTTGAAACAGCACAAGTATCCTGCACTTTTTTTCTGATTTCAATAAGACGTGCATTAAGCCTCATTCTTTGCGAAGAATAATATTTTCTTTTGTGAATATTATCAATGTTTCTTCGGAGCCAACTCTCACCAAGCAGCAGAATCAGCTCGTCTTTCTGAGCATCTTCGGTTACCTCATCAAGGGTCATAATAGTGAGTACGTCATTCCTTAGTAAAGCAGAACAGTTTCCTGACAGACTCCGATTGTAATATAATTTCTCGCTTTGTAGATTTCACACTTGCAGATTCCAAACACTTTTTCTGAAGTCGTTGTATTGTGTCTTTGAGCAATCACTCTAAACGGTGGGGACAGGGACTATAATTCATTTCATTGAATTTGCCCACTGGTCTTCGTTTAAGGAGCCGTTCCCCTTTCTCTTTCTTGATGATTTCAACGTTGTGCTTGTTATCTCCAAACAAACGATGGTAGGGATTGTAAATCCGACTTCCCTTTTGAAGTGGTTTGCTGCTATGTAGTTGGCTTTCACTAAACTTCTTCACGTTCCGAATATAAATCTTGTTGAAGTTAACGTCTCTCAAGATATCATCTTCGTTTAGTTGAGAAGTTTTCACATCTGTATCCCCACAATCTTCAGAGCTACAGTTACCCTTCATTTTTAAAAACTTATCTGATTGGATTTGTCTCTTCACTTTTTTTCTTCAAAATCTCGGAATGTCCTCCTTCTCCTGATGAATTGTCACTTGAAATATTTTTATTCTTTTGGATTTTCTTCATTTTCTTTCTCATAATGTCGGATTGAATGTCCTCCTCCTTCTGATGAATTGTCACTTGGAATGTTTTTATTCTTTTGGATTTTTTTCACTTTCTTTTTCTGTCTCATAATCTTGGAATGTCCTCCTTCTGATGAATTGCCACATGACTCATGTTCATTCGTGTGGATTCTGTTTGCTTCCTCATTCAATGCCATGGCTGGTCCCTCTTCAATGTCATCCAGTAGAATAATAAATAAGAGAATGCCGAAGCGTGAACAAAATCATTATCCAAACTCAAAATCGATTAAACCAGGGGCAAAATATAAACAAAAGAAAGATTTACATGGAGACTGTTGTAAATGTGCAAGAGATAAAGACCAGGTGTTCCGGAAGGGTAAGCGTCTTCTTCTTCATCGACGACACCAGCCATGTAAATCTTTTGTAAATGTGCAAGAGATAAAGACCAGCTGTTCCGGAAGGGTAAGCGTCTTCTTCTTCATCGACGACACCAGCCATGTAAATCTTTGTCACATCCAAGTAACATCAAGTTCTCAAAATCATTGTCAATCACAAAAAGTAAACACACTAATGAGCCTACTCAAAAACGTCCATCTTCATATCAGTTAAAATACAGAATATTTCTCAATGAGACAAATATGGCGACCATAAAACTTGCATCTCTCGAATCCTTGTGTTGTTGGTTTGTTTGTCAGCAGTCGACATCGATCACGAAAATCCCGATATTTAGAGCAAGCCCTGGAATACCGAATCAACTGCGACATGTAAACACCATATGTTGTAGAGGCAGGGATGTTACTATCAAGAAATGGAAAGTTAACGATCGGAAAATTGAAATCACGTTTATCGTATAGCTTAGTAGCGAGCTGTCCATGTTTGTCGTAGTTTAAGTAGAGATTAGCAGAGTAACAGCTGATGTAGAAGAGTCTGTTGTGTCCTTTATTTCATGTTCAGAAGGGTTGTACGATCGACGTGGTCAGCAAACTTCTTCTTGTTTATAGACAACACATCGTCGATATATCTGAAAGTGAAATTAAAAGATTTGGCAAGGTTTTTGTTACCTGTCCTGATTAGCTCCTCCACAAATTCAGCCTCGTATGGAAACAAAAACAAGTCAGCTAAGAGTGGGGCACAGTTTGTTCCCATGGGAATGCCAACAGTCTGCTTGAAAATCTTTCCTCCGAACTCAACAAAAATGTTATCGACCAGAAGATCAAACATCCTTACCGTATCTTCAGTATATTTCCTCTTAGCTTTTGTCGTGTTTTTGACAAAGTATGCTCCAAGATAGCTCACTACCATATATTTGTATCGTCGTCCGCCTTTCTTGAAAAAGAAAGCTCTCATAACAAGAGATCGGAGACGTTCCTTCAATTTTGTATGAGGTATGGTAGTGTACAGGGTGGAAAAATCAAATGTTTTGACCGAAAAGACATTTTTTAGGAGGGGTGTTCAAGATTGATCAAAAGATCTTTCGAGTTTTTCAAAATCCACATCCCATTAATTCCACTTCTGGAGTATACAGTGTCAAATATGCATTTCAGCTTTAGTCGTGAGGTTGATGTGATAAGAGGTACAGTTAAAGAACTTGGCGCACGCGTCGATCAGCTTGAAAGCTTTGCCACCCATGCTAACCAGACTTTAAACGTAATGAAACCTGATTTTAGTAAGAAAATCACTAGTGAGGCTCATGAAAGACTAAAATTAGAAATATGGGGACGTAAGTGGAACCTCGTGTTTAAAGGTATTACAGGACCCGAGGGTGAGAAGCCAAGGGAAACACTATCACAGGTTAAAAATTTCCTAGTGACAAACTTAATAATTCCCCAATGTACCATTGACCAGATGATCTTCCAAACGGCTCACAGGTTGAAGGGGGGCCAGGAGAGAAAGAAAATATCATTGTACGTTTCAGTAGCCTGATCGACAAAGATGAGGTGATGGAAGCAGGTATGGGTCTCGCCCCCGGATCGGGCTTCAGTGTTGTTACAGATCTACCCCCTGAAATTAACAAGAGGCCTAAGGGCCTTAACGGTCATCTGACTACCAATTGTGATACCATTATGGAATTAGTTTAAACAATATTTTATTTCCATCAGTGTACATGTATATTACATATATAGAAATTATACAAATAGTGAGGATTGGAAAACAAGCTAATAGCTTATATAAATTCCTCTCCTCTAGGAATTAGTAATACAATCATGTAACAATATGCCACACAAATGTGGTTTTCAAGATGGTGATGATCATGGATTTCTTCGGAACAGTGCGAAAAATAACATTTGGTCAGAATCATTTTAGGCAAGTTTCAGATCATGGAAAGTGTTAGATGTGGATGCAAAATGGGGGCTGTTGCAGCCATCTTGGATCTCTGACGGACTGGAGAAATAACAACATTTGGTTGGGACTATCTGGGGATCATTTTTCTATGAAAAGTTTTAAATGTGTATTCAAAATGGGGGCTGTGGCAGCCATCTTGGATGTCTGACGGACTCGATAAATAACATTTGGTTGGGACTATCTGAGGATAATTTTTGCAAGGTTCAGCTCAATGTCACTGGTAGAACTTGAGAAGTTCAAAATGACATATGTGGCGGCCATCTTAGATTTGTGACAATGGGCGAGTTCGATTGCCGACTATAGTTACTGTAGTCTACTAGAGTTCAACCGAACACACTTAATTAAAGCAATTGTTTTTAATACTATAAAAATCACTATAGTGGAGTCAAAGACTTGAAATTATGCACATGGTCGGTAACATATTTTTTGTTGTTGAATGGTAACTTAATTAAGAGGAAATATACAGAAGAAGAAGAAGGTGGCCATCTTGGATTTCTGATAAAAATAATAACACTTATTCAGAATCATCTAATGATCATTTCAGGTTAAGTTTCAGCTCAATAGCACAAGTAAAACTTAAGAAGAATTTTTGAATATTTTTTTTCAAAATGGCGGCTGTGGTGGCCATCTTGGATTTCAGAGGAATCTGAAAAATAACAACACTTGGTTAGGATCATCTCAGGATAATTTCGTGCAAGTTTAAGCTCAATAGCACTGGTGAAACTTGAGAAGTTTAAAATGTGTTTTCAAAATGGCGGCCATGGCCATTGGTCAGGTCCACCTAAGGATCATTTCTAGCAAGTTTCAGCTCAATCCCACGGATAGAACTTGAGAAGAAGTTAAAAATGTGAAAAGTTTGCGGACGGCAATTTTGTTTTTCAAGATGGCGAATCTGGCGGCCATCTTGGATTTTGGACCAACCTGAAAAATAACAACACTTGGTCAGGACCATCTCAGGATCACTTCAGCTAAGTTTTAGCTTAATCCCACAGGTAGAACTTGAGAAGAAGTTGAAAATGTGTTTTTCAAGATGGCGGCTCTGGCAGCCATCTTGGATTTCGGACCGACCCGAAAAATAACAACACTTGGTCAGGACTATCTCAGGATCATTTCAGCTTAATCCCAGTGGTAGAACTTAAGAAGAAGTTTAAAATAGGTGTTGTTCAGGAAAACAGTGATTGCGCAATCATGTCACAAAATGGCCGCCATGGCACAAATGTCGAGAGTTTTTCGGACCCGAAAAATAACAACATTTTATGGGCTGCCCTTCCTGAACATCCCTACCAATTTTCAGCTCACAGGTACCAGTGGAACTGTAGAAGAAGTTTAATATGTGTTTTTCAAGATGTCGGCTATGGCGGCCATCTTGGATTTCGGACCGATCCGAAAAATAACAACACTTTGTCAGGACCATCTCAGGATCATTTCAGCTAAGTTTCAGCTTATTCCCATTGGTAGAACTTGAGAAGAAGTTTGAAATGTGAAAAGTTTACGGACGGCGGACGGCGCACGGCGGACGACGACGGACGAAGCACGGTAACTATAGGTCATCTTGACCCTTTGGGTCAGATGACCTAATAAAATACGATCACGTCTACTGAAACAGCGCTGGGAAATGTCTTCAGCGGAGAAGAAGTTCAAAGTGGTCTATCAAAAGGAGTATCCTTTCGTTGCTTTGAAACAAAAGCTTAAGTACTAACTTTCCGGATTTGTTAATACCGCACGATAGGACAAACATACACAGTCATGTTTGGTCCACAGATGTCATTCTGTTATGCCCTGACTGGAAAAAGTTTTACTGGCCATGCAAACACCTTTTGGCGATTTTCCAGAATTTTGCTGAGTATGGCTTTGAAGCTCTCCCAGAATGCTACAAATCTCTTCCTTGTTTTTTTTTGTGGATGGCAGTATTGTGGGTGAAGAAAGGGTAGACCATTGTAGCACAGTGGAGGCTATACCATCAACAGATCTGGGTCAGTCAGTGACAGCTGCATCTCCATCTGAATCATCTCAAAGTCCAGCTGATATTAGTATAACTCCAGAGTCAGCTGATGACCGTAGAAGTGCGATGCCGGAAAGGAAATAACTGTTTTAAACAAATTCAGTTTGGCATTTACTCCGTATCATCCGCAGAAGCCCTTCATCAAGTTGGAAGGAGATTTGAGGAATTTGACAGATTGGTTACAACGAAAACAACACACATATCAGGCTTGCCATTAAGATTAATAACACTGGAAAAGAAGAAGGAAAAGCAACATAAAAAGTCATCAGTGAGACGATCATCCGTGACACACTCGTCTGTGGCACCTTTATATGTGGCACCTATTTTTGGAATACGATTTTTTATACAAGATTGTGTTCATTTCTACACCGTAGCATCACATGATGAAGTTCTACACCAGATAAGATTTTGGCAGTCATCGGTCAGAAATGAGTACAGTAGAATAACATTTTAAGATAGCATATGCTAGTTTTCAAAACAATTTTGAAATGTATATTTATATAAGTAATACCTTGTTTCTTTTTAGGTATGTCCGGTCAAATGTCTAGTGCCTTCAACAACATAGAAGATATTCTTCGGACGTACCCTATTTCCGTTGGAATCGTCCAAAATATTTTGTAAAACACTGATTGAAAAGGTTAGGGAACATTACGGCAGACAACATAGTTGCAAATGGCAGCGGGCATTTTTTCTGTGAACAACCCTGAAATAGGACAAACATACATAGTCATGTTTGGTCCACAGATGCCAGCCTGCTTATGCCATGACTGGAAAAAGTTTCACTGGCCATGCAAACACCTGTTGGCGATTTTTGCCGAGTATGGCTTGGAGTCTCTCCCAGAATGCAACAAATCTCTTCCATGTTTGTTTTTGTGGATGAAGTAAGGGGAGACCAATGTAGCACAGGGGAGGCTATGCTATCAACAGATCTGGGTCAGTCAGTGACAGCTGCATCTCCATCTGAATCATCTCAAAGTCCAGCTGCTGTTAGTATAACTCCACAGTCAGCTGATGACTCTAGAAATGAGATACAGGAAAGGAAGTAACTGTCTGAAACATATTCAGTCTGGCATTTACTCCCTATCGACTGCGCAAGCCCTTCATGAAGTTGGAAGGAGATTGGAGGAAATTGACAGATTAATTACAACAAAAACACCACACATATCGGGCTTGTCCTTAAAATTAAAAACACGGATAAAGAAGAAGAGAAAGCAAAATAAAAAGTCATCAGTGAGACGATCATTTGTCACCCAATCATCTGTTGGAGGAAAGTCTGTGGCACCATCATCTGTGGCACAACCATCTATGACGCATCATCTGTGGCATCTATTTTGGGAATACAGATCATTTTATACAAGATTTATGTTCTTTTCTCCATCAGATAAGAATTTGGAAGTCAATGGTTAGTAATAAGTACAGTATAACAAATTTCATGGTAGTATATGCTACTTTTAAAAACAATTTTGAAATTTATATTTATATAAGTAATCCAATTATCTTGTTTTTTAGGTATGTGCGGTCAAATGTCCAGTGCCTTGAACAACATAGAAGATATTCTTCGAACGGCAGTGCCCTATTTCCTTCCAAAACAGTTCGTAAAACACTGATTAAAAAGGTTGGGGAACATTACGGTAGACAACATAGTTGCAAATGGCATCGGGCATTTTTCTATGAACAACCCTGAAACAGGACAAACATACACATTCATGTTTGGTCCACGGGTGCCAACCTGCTTATGGCATGACTGGAAAAAGTTTCGCTGGTCATGCAAACACCTTTTGGCGATTTTCCAGAATTTTGATGAGTATGGCTTGGAGTCTCTCCCAGAATGCAACAAATCTCTTCCTTGTTTGTTTTTGTGGATGGCAGTATTGTGGGTGAAGAAAGGGTAGACCATTGTAGCCCAGTGGAGGCTATACTATCAACAGATCTGGATCAGTCAGTGATAGCTGCATCTCCATCATCTCAAAGTCCAGCTGCGGATAGTATAACTCCAGTCAGCTGATGACTCTAGAAGTGCGATACAGAAAAGGAGGTACTGTCTGAAACAAATTCAGTCTGGCATTTACTCACTAGCGTCCGCGCAAGCCCTTCATCAAGTTGGAAGGAGAATGGAGGAAATTGATAGATTGGTTACAACAAAACACCACACATATCGGACTTGCCCTGAAAATTAAAAACACTGGTAAAGAAGAAGGGAAACCAGCATAAAATTCATCATTGAGACGATCATCTGTCACCCCATCATCTGTTGGAGCATCGTCTGTGGCACCATCATCTGCGACACCACCGTCTGTGGCATCTATTTTGGGAATACAGATATTTTTTTATACAAGTTTATTTCCATTTCTACTCCGTAGCATCACATGATGAAGTTCTACACCCGATAAGATTTTGGCAGTCATCGGTTAGTTATAAGTACAGTAGAATACAATTTCATGATAATATATGCTAGTTTTCAAAACAGTATTGAAATGTATGTTTATATGAGTAATGCAATTATCTTTTTTTTTTATTTTTAGGTATGTCCGGTCAAATGTACAGCGAGTGCCTTCAACAACATAGAAGATATTCTTCGGACGGCAGTGCCCTATTTTCCTTGGAACCGTCCAAAACAGTGTGTAAAACACCGATTGAAAAGGTTAGAGAACATTACGGCAGACAACATAGTTACAAATGTCATTGGGCATTTTTCTGTGAACAACCCTGAAACAGGACAAACATACACAGTCATGTATAGTCAACAGATGCCATCCTGTTTATATCCTAACTGGAAAAAGTTTCACTGGTCTTGCTAACACCTTTTGGCGATTTTGCTGATTATGGCTTGTAGTCTCTCCCAGAATGCAACAAATCTCTTCCTAGTTTTTTTGGGGGATGACACTATTGTGGGTGAAGCAACGGGAAACCATTGTAACACATGGGAGGCTATGCTATCAACAGATCTGGATCAATCAGTGACAGCTGCATCTCCATCTGAATCATCTCAAAAGTCGAACTGCTGTTAATATAACTCCAGAGTCAGGTGATGTCACTAGAAGTGAGATGCAGGAAAGGAAGTACTGTTTTAAACAAATTCAGTTTGCCATTTATTCCGTATCATCCGCAGAAGCCCTTCATCAAGGTGGAAGGAGATCGGAGGAAATTGACAAATTGGTTACAACGAAAACACCACACATATCAGGCTTGGCTTGTCCTAAAGATTTAAAACACTGGTAAGAAGAAGAGAAAGCAACATAATAAAGGCATCAGTGAAACGATCATCTGTTGGAGCATCGTCTGTGGCACGTGAACTCTTATGGGATGTTGTCAGATCCTTGTTGTTTTAATCAGATTGCAATATCCAATAAGAGGTCATGTTCATACGAATGGGAGAGAGACATGATTGATTACAGATATTTCATTACATATATTGGGAAGGGAAGTATTTTAAAGTTTGTTAGTTAATGAGTTATTACTTGTTGCAGTGATAATTAATTCATAGCTATTCCACGGGTAAAATACCTGTCTGACCTTAGTTATAAATTAATATCCCTCACTCTACATTTTTAATTAATCTATTGATGGTTCCATTTGGCCATATTAAATCAATTGACTGATTCTCATCATATTTCTAAATCGGGTAGGGGATTTTATTAGGTCATCTGACCCAAAGGGTCAAGATGACCTATAGTTACCGTGCTTCGTCCGTCGTCGTCCGCCGTGCGCCGTCCGTAAACTTTTCACATTTCAAACTTCTTCTCAAGTTCTACCAATGGGATTAAGCTGAAACTTGGCTGAAATGATCCTGAGATAGTCCTGACCAAGTGTTGTTATTTTTCGGGTCGGTCCGAAATCCGCCATCTTGAAAAACACATTTTCAACTTCATTTTAAACTTTTTCTACAGTTCCACTGGTACCTGTGAGCTGAAAATTGGTAGGGATGTTCAGGAAGGGCAGCCCATAAAATGTTGTTATTTTTCGGGTCCGAAAAACTCGCGACATTTGTGCCATGGCGGCCATTTTGTGACATGATTGCGCAATCACTGTTTTCCTGAACAACACCTATTTTAAACTTCTTCTTAAGTTCTACCAATGGGATTAAGCTGAAACTTGGCTGAAATGATCCTGAGATAGTCCTGACCAAGTGTTGTTATTTTTCGGGTCGGTCCGAAATCCAAGATGGCCGCCAGAGCCGCCATCTTGAAAAACACATTTTCAACTTCTTCTCAAGTTCTACCAGTGGGATTAAGATGAAACTTGGCTGAAATGATCCTGAGATGGTCCTGACCAAGTGTTGTTATTTTTTGGGTTGGTCCAAAATCCAAGATGGCCGCCAGAGCCGCCATATTGAAAAACACATTTCCAAATTTCTCTCAAGTTTCACCTGTGGGATTAAGCTGAAACTTGGCTGAAATTATCCTGAGATGGTCCTGACCATGAGTTGTTACTTTTCGGTCGGTTCGAAATCCAAGATGGCCGCCATCTTACAAAACACATTTCCAACTTATCAAGTTCTACCTGTGGGATTAAGCTTAAACTTGGCTGAAGTGATTCTGAGATTGTCCTGACCAAGTGTTGTTATTTTTCAGGTTGGTCGGAAATCCAAGATGGCCTTCAGAGCCGCCATCTTGAAAAACACATTTCAAACTTCTTCTCAAGTTCTACCTGTGTGATTAAGCTGAAACTTGGCTGACATGATCCTGAGATGGTCCTGATCAAGTATTGTTACTTTTTGGGTCGGTCCGAAATCCAAGATGGCTGCCAGAGCCGCAATCTTGAAAAACACGTTTCCAACTTCTTATCAAGTTCTACCACTGGGATTAAGCTGAAAATTGGCTGAAATGATCCTGAGATGGTCCTGACAAAGTGTTGTTACATTTCGGGTTGGTCCAAAATCCAAGATGGCCGCCAGATTCGCCATCTTGAAAAACAAAATTGCCGTCCGTAAACTTTTCACATTTTAAACTTCTTAAGTTCTATCCGTGGGATTGAGCTGAAGCTTGCTAGAAATGATCCTTAGGTGGACCTGACCAAGTGTTGTTATTTTTCAACTCCGTTGGAATTAAAAGATGGCCGCCATTTTGAAAACACATTTTAAACTTTTCATAGAAAAATGATCCCCAGATAGTCCCAACCAAATGTTGTTATTTTTCCAGTCCGTCAGAGATCCAAGATGGCTGCAACAGCCCCCATTTTGCATCCACATCTAACACTTTCCATGATCTGAAACTTGCCTAAAATGATTCTGACCAAATGTTATTTTTCGCACTGTTCCGAAGAAATCCATGATCATCACCATCTTGAAAACCACATTTGTGTGGCATATTGTTACATGATTGTATTACTAATTCCTAGAGGAGAGGAATTTATATAAGCTATTAGCTTGTTTTCCAATCCTCACTATTTGTATAATTTCTATATATGTAATATACATGTACACTGATGGAAATAAAATATTGTTTAAACTAATTCCATAATGGTATCACAATTGGTAGTCAGATGACCGTTAAGGCCCTTGGGCCTCTTGTTTATCTTTCTTTAATAATAGGAAATAGCTGGAATGACGTAAATTACATACATAATTATGATCTGGTAAAGATTTTACCAAATACAATGAATCGGGGCAAGTGGGGATAAGAATTGATATATTACATTTTTAAGGCCCCTGGCCCTTAATAAAACCTGGATTACCAGGGTAAGGTAGATATTTACTAGTATAGCCTTATTTAAATGTGATCAGTTCATATACATTTTTGTTGCATTATTGGCCAACAAATTTTATTCTAATATATTTGATGAACACTATGTAAGTTGATTTGAAGCAAAAAGTATTAGCTCTAAATTCAAGAACAAAACTTAAATGTTATTTAATGCATTTCAGCTGATCTGCAACATGGCTATCCAGCCGCCGACTAAACCAAGCATGGTGGAGCTGTTGCAGAGTGTAGAACAGCTGGCTGACCAGGTCTTATCATACGCAAGCAGCAGAGGAATGTTAAAATATCCTTTGTCAGCATTGAAGACTCCAGGTATGTTTTAGGGTGACAGCAAGAACGTTCTCAAAGAAAAAAAATGGGAGTATATAAGTCTCTGCTTTGTCTGTATGTTCATCCAATAGTGCTTGTCACTGGGATCAATTGACAAGTTAGTTGATTACTTTTAAGCCCTATTAACAGCAATGGCCATTTAAGGACGGCCTCCCAGTGTATGCGATGTGTGTACGTGTGTTGAGAGCATGTGAATTTGGGAGACTAAATAAAAATATTAAACTGAGATTTGATGGTTGACCTACTCTTTGACCGCATTATGGTCTTTTGACTTGTTTTCTGAAAAATCCAATATATATATGTTTTTTGTTTTAGATCAAAGGAAAGTTGCGGCAATGTGTCATCTACCATCCGTAACGGGAACACAACCGAAAATGTTGCGCTTCAATATGGCCAAGAAAACCTTGGTAACGTGTACATCTTGACTAACTAGGACTGTTCCCGAACAATATCTTTTTAGTCGTGGTCCATAGCCATTTAAAATGATTGGATGTTGTAAGAATGTCATTGACAAGTGCTGAATGCACGATCAGCGCGCTTCGATACATGTTTTTCCGCGTACGGACTACCGAAAGAGGTAGGATCGGACAACAGATTTCAGACTGCTGCAGCCGAGTTTGAATCTTTCTTAAAGAATAATTGTGTCAAACATATCAAATAGGCGCCATATCAACCTAGTTCGAATGGTAAGGCAGAACGTGCAGTTAGAACTTTTAAGACTGGTATGAGGAACTTGGAGAATAAGAAAGTAACATTGAACCAGAAACTGGACGTTATTCCTGCTGTCATACAGAACTACTATTCATTCTCTTATCAAGGTCGCACCAGCAGAGTTGTTCATGGACAGCCAGCTCAGAACTCGTTTCGACATTATCAGACCAAATTTAGAACAGCCCGTTCAATTATGTACTCGACGCGTAAAAAAGGTGGATTCGTGACGTGAACGATGATTTGAACACGTCACATTTGCACGATATCTCCGACCCTCTAACGTAACTACCTCACGAACTAATGGCGCATACACCTGTGGTTCTATCAAGTGAATCGGGAACTCCATCAATGACTTCCACTCCAAGTATCAACCACTCGATCGCGAAAGCAGGCAAAAGACAGTGGAATCTGTAACTTCGTGTAAAACATTTAAAACCACAGAGGTTGATTGCGACAGTGCGACTGTACCGTTGAAAATGGAACTGTTGTTTACAAATGTGTTATTGATTTTATTTAGATATAGCTAAACAGAAAATATTACTGGAAAAGTGTTAATAATAGGTTGTGTTAAAGCGAAATTGTGTTTTAACAATAACTACAGGTAGTAACTATTTTCTGAAAGGAGGAAAAGTGTTAAGTTTATAGATCTATTCATAAAAGTTAGTACTCGGTGGATGGCGATTATCGTCCATATAGTAATAACATTACTGATTTAGATTGTAACCAGGCGCTTATTGTCCATACAATAGTATTATAGCTGTTATTAGTATAACCCGTTTTCCTGTGTAACAAGAATTACGCGTAATTATGTGTCGCCTTTCCCGCTTTGTCAAAATCATAAGCATTTAACATGTGATAGTTTTCGTAGAGTCCTAATACACCTACATACCAAGTTTGAGTGAAATAGGACAATATCAAAATTTCGACCAAACAGGCCAGGAAATAATGGCCAATTTGCAAAATCATGCAAAAGTTGCAATTGTGTTCGTAGTCATAATAACCTATAAATCAAATTTGAGTGAAATCGGACAAATCTAAATTTTGACCAATTATTGCCAAGGAAATGGCGGCCAATTTGCTGAATCATGAAACAGAAGTTGCGATAGTGTTTGTAGAGTCCTAACACACCTACATACCAATTTTGAGTGAAATCGGACAATATCTAAAATTCGACCAATCAGTGGCAAGGAAATGGCGGGCATTTTGTTGAATCGTGAAACGGAAGTTGCGATAGTGTTCGTAGAGTCATAATACACCTACATACCAAATTTGAGTGAAATTGGACAATATCTAAATTTCGACAAATCAATGGCAAGGAAATGGCGGCCATTTTGTTGAATCATGATATACCTACATACCAAGTTTGGTTGCTGTAGCTTTTATACTTAGTCAGAAACAGAGCTGTTAATAGGACGTAAACGCAATCTACCAACCAATGAAACAGTCGTTCCACTCCCACAATGTGCGGCACCTTTTAAATTTAGTAATAGATACAGTATGCCGAAAAAATGTATTAAGCCAAAGGAGAATCAGCAAAAGTATCAGATGAGTATGTCTAACGGTGAAATGGAAGTAGAGAAGACGCAGGTGGAGTAACCCTATTCAGAACGCTGTGTTTGCCAGCTACTCGGAGAAAGCAACGGGCGATCGTTTGTTTGCCTTTGCCAAAACAATACACAGAAAGGGTTCCGGTTACAGAAATGAAAAAGAAGGATCTACTGTCTTTGTGTTCATCGCATATCATTCCTGAAGAGTACTGGCAATTTTATGACATGTTTGCTGGATGGAGCCCCCATACATCTATTTTTGTTGTTGTTTTGCAACAGGAGTGGTCGTGACAATACTTTATTTGCTCGTAATCTTGAGTTGAAGACTTGCCATTGTTGTGTTATGTTTATGGTATTACTGGTCTGGGAACTGTGGGAAGAACGATAACTCTGTTTGATATTGATATGCTAATTTTGATGTAACTCTTTTGTAAAAGAGGTGAGTTAGTTGATTTTGGAGAAATACAGAAGAACACGTGTTTGAAGAAGATTGAGTTATTTTACTTATTTATCCTCTCACAAAGCCAATTTCCCCCGACACACAGCAGTTGACATCGCGACATATCACTGTGTAGAACGAATTTGATACCCTGTTTTCAAATACTAGGTACACAAAGCTACGTCACCACAAAATGAGAATCGAAACTTGTGTATTACGGGTGTCCGCCCAGTATGCCGAAGGCCTGATATTCCGAAGGCCCGATATTCCGAAGGCCCGATACTCCGAAGGCCCGATAATCCGATAATCCAATAAAGTTTACTAGATGTTTTTCAAGCTGGACTGGTGCGAAAATAAAACCCAAGTGAGTAATTTGGACACCGCGGCATCCGTCGTTGGATATTAACAGTTGCCACATTTTCCCCAATGGAAAACATAAGCAGAGCAACTATGTTTACACACCGATAAACCTAGTCAAGAACGTGACGTGACGTAACAATTGACGTATGAATATGTACACAAAGTCAAAGGTCAAGCCGCGTCACAATCCTAACTTACTTTATACATCAGCGTCCTGTTTTACAATATTTTTGTTGTTTAAAATAATTATTTAAATGAAACAAAATTGAAGGCAAAAAGACACACAAATTTTATTTTATATTGTGAATTATTTTGTCAAGAATAAAATGCTAGTGTTGAAACTAAGGAACGAATTTGTTTTGTTTCGAAGGGTGGGAAGTGGGCGGAGTCAACGTGTTTGAGCAGCTGTTACCGCCTTTATCCAAATGAGTCGACACGTTCACTTTCGTATCTAAATAAATTGAAATAGCGTAAGTAACTACACTCTTTACGGATTATATTTGAAGGCAAAAATACTGTAAATAAAAGGATTATCTTTTAACTTTTCTTGGTTTATGAGGTAGTAAATCCAGTAGAGCACGCTGTAAATTACACATGAACGCTTGGCGTTCATGCAATTTACCGCGTGCTCTACTGGATTTATTAACCTAGAAAAGTTAAAAGATAATCCTTAAGTACATGCAAGTATGTGCTAATGAAACATTAATCCAGATTTTGACAACTTAAAAGGAATAGGATTTTTGTTAAATTAATTCCCTTACTAAAACATAATGAAATACATAGTTAATTTTCAAATATTTAAAAAAAAAAAAAATGTGTCCACAAAAATGATGTGTTTGGGAATTCGAATAGAGGCAGACATTTTTGTTGACAAGTTTGACCTTTCTGCAATGACAGAATTGCCTAAAAAATACGTTTCTTTGAACTTTTTAAAATTTATCTGATAAACTTTTCTTTTTATTTTTTAACTGAAAAAAACTTTTACCGGATAAATATGATAAAAATTGAAATAAAAAGTATACCTCACAATAATATTTTTTTAAGTTATGGTCCATAATTACTTTCCCATACCAGCAGATTTTAAAAAAACAAAACAAAAAAACTAGTGGCTATTTTCTTAATTTCAAGTGATTTCAAATCTTCTTTTTGTGTTTTTTTTTTTATTCCTATTTAGAATTCTACAATAATACAGTACAAAATCAAAATAAATAAATAAACAAACACACCACCGTATTTATCGTCTGACAAGCCAAATTGTGAATTACTCTGCCAGGATCTTAATTTTTTTGTCCCGGCATCTGACCCGAAAAACTGAATTATCAGAAAAATGATGTTAAGTCGACTAAAACCTTTGAAATACAGAGACTTAATAATATCCTACTATAAATAACGAGTTTTCATCTTTATCAACCGTACGGCGCAAACAAGACCGGGGCTCAGTATCTGTGACGTCATTGAAGGAATGGCCTACGTTAAGTTGATTTGACCATTTAAAAATTATAACACATTACAAGCGTACTTGCAATCATATTGAAACGTACAATGTAATAAAACATTCTTAATAAATTCGAAACGATTTATATATAAAAGATACATGTGTAAAAGTGCAGCGTGATTAAATTTGGCGGGTAAAAGTGAGAGACACAAGAAAATCAAGAGTATAAGATTTC
Organism: Mimachlamys varia; assembly: GCA_947623455.1. Taxonomy (NCBI): domain Eukaryota; kingdom Metazoa; phylum Mollusca; class Bivalvia; order Pectinida; family Pectinidae; genus Mimachlamys; species Mimachlamys varia. The sequence goes on from OX392545.1 coordinate 25,048,340, forward strand.
GCGCCAATTTCTTGTGTAGTTGTTTCCCGCCGACAATGCAAGCCCAACATGTTCAAGTCAATCATAAATCGTGAACGAAATGGCAACACAATTGCAACATTTAAAACTATTCAACTTGCTGCGGAAATGATATACAATGAGAGACTTCTTATAAAGTCTGAAGCAGAAGCAAGTGGTCACCAGGTATATGGTAACTTTACCATAGACACTGCATTACAAATAGTCACAAACGATGACAGATTCCTACATTACGACGATTGTGCAGTCCGTGACATTTATATCACCAACAAAGAAGGTGTACAATCTGTCGTTCGTTTCCCACCTGGAAAATTAGTTAATTATGTTTAAAACGATTATTGTTTCGTGGGACATATTCAAAGTGATCAAACTATGGCGCATTTAATGCCAGGGATCAAGCGGGGTCGTGTCCTGGTTTACAGGGATTATCGATATCAGAAGAACAAGACAACAAATAATAAAATTCATTGGCGATGCTGGAACCAGGCATGTAAGGCCCCTCTGACAACAGCTTTATTTGATTTGGACGACAGAAATGCTGTGATTCGTGTGCTGGAGGTAAGTAATTTACGATTGCAATGAGATCATAACTTTCTTTAAAGTAAATTTCGCAGAACCAAAATGAAAAGTTCCTTGTAGATCTGTTACGCCCTTTTATGTTGTTTCTTTAAAAAAGGGTTGCTGTAAAAAGCTTGTGTTTTCTTTTCGCCAGCTTCTAATTTTCGCAAAAACTTTGATTTTTGAAACTGGTAAGTCGAGTACGAGTTACTTCCCTTGATCAGATAGATGTACATTGGGTTTGTTAAAGCTGGCATTACAGAGGTGGTACCTTTAATTAGTTTAATATTTTTTTTTATTTCATAATCAGCAAAAATGTGGAACATCAGATGAAATGGGGATTGGAAAACAAGCTTAGAGCTTATATTAATACCTTTAATTGTAGACCTAGCCGGGACATTTGTCTATTGATTCTTTTTTTACAGCGACAATATATGTCACAATATTTATTGTAATCCTGATATGATGCATACACGTGCACACTATATTTAACATAAGATTCATGTTTTTCATACTTTTTTTCAATGAATTTTCCTGGCTTTGTCTTTTGACCAATTTAACCATTTTTTAACAGAAAAGTATTTCATAACGTTTCTGATAACAACATTTTCATTTGTTTTGGTACCTTAGTTTCTTTTCGAGAAATTACAGAAAATTATCAGTGACGCTATCTGGCAAGAATAAAGAAAACGGTGGTGGTTATGTTTACGTTTGTAAATAACCAATGACCACTCAGAAAATAGGAAACAGATACCAGTAAAAATATTACAAGAAGATTTGCTAGGTTATTATGTTGATCTACACAATACAGGTCGAATCAAGACTGTGAAAATGAGGCTAAATTGCCTTCATGTAGTTATAACAGACATATTCTTTCATTAAACTATCACTCTTAAAATCCAAGATGACTTATGGTTGAAATCTAAGAAAGATCCATTCAGCACATGTTAAGATATAGCGATAGCAAAATTTAATTTGCCAAACACAAAGATTGCCGCCGGTCGGCCATTTTTAGGTCATCTTTGCTGACCCGAAGGGTCAAGATGACCTACTGCCATTGTGCTTCGTCCGTGCGCCGTGCGTAAACTTTTCATTCAAACGACTTCAAGTCTTCTCAATAACCGGAAGGCACAGGATACGGATATTGGGCCTGTATTATGCTGGCATGGCGACCTACCAAGTTTGTTCAAATGAATGACCTTGACCTATTTTCAAGGTCACGGGGTCAAACTTGTAAAAAATTTTAAAAGGAGTTATTTTCAATAATTAGAAGGCCCAATAAACTGATATTGGGCCTGTACTATGCTGGCATGGCGCCCTACCAAGTTTGTTTAAGTGAATGACCTTGACCTATTTCAAAGATCAAATCAGCCAAAATGTTCATATTTGTCAGATGACTGTTGAAACCTCAAGATTGTCTTGAAACTGTCCCATTTTCTATGAAAATATATTTGCTTTGTTTTAAAGGGCATTTGTAGACATTAAACTATAGTAACGTGTTTAAAACATACTGGTACCTTTCAATTGAAATATTTAAATCATTCACTATAACTCTTTACCTTTACTCCATTTATATTTTAGTTTAAAGAACATGACCATCCAACCGAAACATCCAGGATCACGGCAGAAAAAGTCTACAATGAAGTTCGCGATGCTATACGGGATGACCCAACTAAACCTATCAAGAGGACTTTTGATGGGGTAGTCGCGCAACATGACGATAGTGATATTGACGAATTACCCGGATATTCCCAATTCAGAACTCGTCTCCAGAGAGTCCGAGCTGACATGTTGCCACCCCTCCCCCATGACATTCTTGATGTGGACATCCAGGGTAAATGGGGTCAAACATGGAGAGGAAATCGATATCTCTCCCATTTAGACAACAACTGGGGGATAGCTATATTTTCTAGTGATGAGAATCTCAGAACTCTTCGTCATTGCGACAAAATATATGTTGACGGAACATTTAAAACGTGCCCCAGACCATACGTACAATTTGTGACTATTCATGGAAAATATCTTGGTCATGTGTTCACTCTAGCCATGTGCCTTTTGACAGGGAAAACTGTTGGTCAGTACCGACAGATGCTCCAGCACATCAAGACCAAGGTGCGGACTGTTTCTGGGCACAGATGGCGTCCTGGGATGGTAATATGCGACTTTGAGCATACCCTGATTTTGGCAATTGAAACCGAACTTCCTCACACTCAAATTCGTGGATGCTATTTCCACTTCTGTCAAAGCCTGTGGCGCAAAACACAAGCTCTTGGTTTAGCCAACCAATACAAACGGCGGAGGCGCCTGAGACGCATTATGAGGAAATTCATGGCTATCGGACATCTACCCGTAGCTCTTGTCCGACAAAACTTCAACCTCCTGTGGCGTAACAGGGAAACTCAACGACTCATCAATAGGTACCCGGCTCTCATGGACTTCATAGCCCATCTCAACAACACCTACATTCAGGGAACTTTCCCCGTTCCCATGTGGAACGTGTATCAGAGAGACCATGACTGTCGCACGAACAACATTGTTGAAGGTAAAGTGAAAGACATGAAATTTAGAAATAAACAAAATACGGTCAAACAAAATATTTTTATATAGTAGTACTGTATACTGTGAAACTATGTTAATATTAACTTAATAGCGTTTGTGACAGATATTAAAAAGTACCTGTATGTCATATTATCTTAATTCACAATGTATTTTCCAGGCTTCCATAGCAGATGGAACGAGGGGGTCAGCTGTAAACATCCATCAATTTGGATTTTCATCCGAAAACTGAAAGATCAAGAGCGCAGAGAGAGGCTTATGCTACGGAGAGTGCGACAAGGCTACATTGACCACACACAAAAGAGAAAATGGCGACTCCTTGAGGCAAGGATAAAAATGCTGAGAACACAGTACCGGAACGGAACCAGAAATATTGACGACTTCTGGACAGCAATCTCTTATGTGGTGAAGGAGTATCGATGAGGACGATGACGAATGCTCTGATGGATGGCAATTTAAGCTGAATTTGATGATGCTTAACGATGATATTGCATTAGAATGCGTGGTAGGATAATATATACGATAACGTTTCATTTGGTGATAAATGTTTGATGATACTTTTGTGATGCCTTTGATGATAACGATATTTGATGAAAATGATGTTTTTTTATGAGAATAAGGTTTGATGATGCTTAATGATAATGATTTTTGTAGATGATTTTGATGACACTGGTAATTGATGATGCCTTTGATGACAATGATGTTTAATGATGCCTTTGATGATAACGATATTTGATGAAAATGATGTTTTTTTTTATGACAATAAGGTTTGATGATGCTTAATGATAATGATTTTTGTAGATGATTTTGATGACACTGGTAATTGATGATGCCTTTGATGACAATGTTTGATGATGATTTTGATGCCGATGGTCTACGATAATGCTTTTGATGATACTGATGTTTGAAAACGCTTTTGATTATAATATTAATTGATGCCTTTGATTATAATTATTTTTGATTTAGATGACGTTGATGATTATAATGTTTGATGATGTTCTTGATAAAAATTATTTTTGATGACGCCATTAGGATAATGACGTCTGGTGATTACATGTTTGTTATATCATAAATAAAAGTTTCCGATGATTTTAAATGGTTGTGTTGGTTTTGAAATGTCGCTTATCAAAATCATAATAAAATGGTTTCATTTCGATACAATGGAAAATACATACATTTATATAGCAAACATTCTTTGAAGGGACATATTAGGCCTTCGGAGTATCGGGCCTTCGGAATATCGGGCCTTCGGAATATCAGGCCTTCGGAATATCAGGCCTTCGGAATATCAGGCCTTCGGAATACTGGGTAGGCACCGTATTACGTAGGGTCGAGCGTCCTTAAACTAGTTCTGTATAATTTCAAATCGTGTACTACGAAAATGTGTATGCCACTACTCAAATGAGATGAACTGTGGCTATGGAGGCTCCATCCAGCAAACCCCGGTGACTGAAAAATCCACCAGCAGAGTCTGCCATCTTGGTACAGTAACTTTATCACAGAAAAGACACCATGATAGCATCTTGAAAAGGGAAGGGATATGAGTCGGGCATATTGGTGTGGCAATGGTATCATCTGGAGGTGATCCAAAATAATGTTTAGGTTGAACCGGACCTATCATGGTCTGTTCATTCAATTATAAGATACAAAGGATTAATACAGGCAGAGTTATACATGTACATGTGGATCATCTTAAACCGTACGAGGAGAATGATCCCCGAACTTTAGGGGAATATGTAAATCTGATTAAAATACAGATCGTTGTTCTCACTCCGTTTTACAAGGATCTGACAACATCCCATAAGAGGTCACGTCCAGATGACCTTTGTCGCCTCTTTACTTAACACTAAAATGATTTTCCAATGACCTGTCATCTTGCATCAAGCCATTTCGTCACATTATTCCGTACAAACTTTTTGGTAACGAAATGACTAAACGGAAAAATGTGTTTATGCAAGCTTTGTCGCCTCAAAATTTCACTGTCAAGATTCTGCCAGTAGTAATTTGATTGGCAAATGCGAAAGATCATCGGGACATGACCCTCTATGGGATTATCTCGGATCTTAATGCAGCAGAGAGAAGTTTACGGAACGGCGCGGAGATCAAGATATGATTTTAATCAGATTGGGGAATATGTGAAACCACGGAAGAACAAACGTGTCGCAAGATTTAAATTGAAAGATACATCAGCTTTGAAGGTGAGAACTGACAATTTCGTGTTACATTGATTGATTGCGAACATACAGATCCTGTAGACATTTTGATAGATGGAGGCCGACAACTCAAGGTCCAGGAAAGAATGCTCGACCAGGGTCCGAGTCTGACAATAGCAAAAGCCATAGAAATTAGCATAGTCTATTCTCAATAGTACTTTGGGAAACTCTAATAGTACTTTGGGAAACTCTGGGTAGATTAATACAAGTAGCAATGTAAATATGGGCCATAAAAAATGGACATAAAAAAATGAAAATCGTTTTTTTGTTTTTCTCTAAGAGGGGTCAGTACTGATCATAAAACAGAAAATATTTTTGAAACATCTTAATTATTAGTGAAATGGCAGCGGTGGTTTTAAAGAAGGTTGTGTAAACATACAAAATTGTAACATCGGTAATTTATGACGTTACAGATAGTACATAAATATTGACGTCGCGTCATGAATTGACGTTGTTGCACTCCTCTCTCAAGCAAACACGAATCTATGACTGCTTAACCTGATCAATAGGCAAATGATCATATACTTGCCAGTAAAACATCTTCCACACATAAAATGATAAGGTATAATTAATACATGTTTTTATTATTGGAAATATCTAAAATGTCAATGTCAAATACATGTACAGAAATATCATTAATCTTTCTAATACCCGTCTGCACAATCTAAATGGAATTATGGCCAGTGTATGACAGTTTGATATGATTTGTTTGAGGCCCAAATTTGTCCAATTACCTAAAATACTCGTTGCAGATGGACAGGTAGCACAATTGCAGATTTCTTTCCTTGATTTGACAAAATGACCTCAGTTAATGTGTTCAAAATTAAATATTACCAGACTTTGGGTGAAATTGTGTATGTATTACATTACAATTATTTCGATTTTTTAGTGTTGTACAAACAATCCAAATACCCTGCCATTTTTACAATCTTTTTGTGTTTAATGTATATTCTTTTTTTTAAAAAGGTCACTCTCCATGAAACAGGCAAAGTTATTGGGTGGATTTTTAGTGCAAAACTTTGCAAGAACTGAATTTGTCAACAGAAAATGCACAACACCTAAGTCCCATGACTATCGACTATCGCAAAAACTGGAATGGTAGTTCACAAAGGAAGAATAAATTGTGGATCTAGTTTCAAAACATCAAAAATAGGAAGTACACGTGGGAACTCTGATTGCTAATGAAGACACAGCAACTATTTTCATGTTGAGTCAAAATGTAATTCCAAACATCAAAACAACTAATAAAAATAGTGACAAAAGACCTCTTGGTGACCATGAACTGTGTGATTATTCATGGTACTCACTGCTCACATATAAAATGCAGCTCACATCCATATGAACAACTCATTGTTTGGTGGTTGCAATTAGTATATATATAATTTTGACACTTAATTATATATCTATCTGAAATATGCAGAAAGGTTGAGAGAAGCTAGATAGAGTTCAACGGCAAATTGCTGGACAAGTTTCGTCATAGCGAGAGAGCGCGACACTTCGTAACCTATTAATATGCCCTTTACTAGCATGTTGCTGTAAAGAGGGTGTTGAATTGTGTTTTACTCACCGAGTAACTCCGACACTGGCGGGTGTGTGACGCTACCTGTAAGGGCACTTGCAGCTGACTACGGAAGGGCAACATAACTTCCCAAAGTGTTTCGTTATGTGGGAAATCAGGTTGCTAGCCTAAGTGTTTATTTTACTGTTCTCCGTGTGTATCCCTTTACTGCCATTCCAGTGTAACTAGATATACGGTACGGATATTCTATCGGCGTATGTAGCGGCTAACTCTGGTGCGGCCTGTTTGTTTACATAGGTGTTTACTTTCGAGACGACCGGATTTTGGTGAGTCGCCGGAAGAGATTCCGAGCTTACAGCACATGCGTCATAGATTAAGCCAATGGAAATGGGTGTCCGAACTATGTTACATAGGACCATGAGACTGGGGTATACAAAAGGGAACCACAAGCGAAGTTAGGGAATTGCGTGACCGGTATTCGGCCGACCGGGAGATGTATCATCTCCACCTCAAGTCTACCCCGAAAAACCCAAATACTAAACGATCACTTTCATCTGCCGACACTGGACAGGCTCTCCCCACGGACGTCCTATTACAGATTGGTGACCGTGACCGAGGATGTGAAAATGTGAGAAACGAATTTATTTTCCATTTACATTTTTGTGTGTATATGTTTGATAAAAAGTTAAAACAGTTTGGTTCAAGAAAATAATATTGTACGTGTATAGTTGAGGTATACCTTTATTGTTAGCATTTAGCAAGTCAAACAATAGATGTTCAATTACACGGCGTTTTTCTTTTGAACTAGTAGTGTTCGTCGGGTACATATCATGGATTCTACCGTAGACATTGCACGCGTAAGGTTATGTAAAAACCAAAGTGGCGGTACGCCCAGGTCTTTCCAAACTTTTAAGCAGGAAAATATGATAATTGTATAGATATGGCTTGACTCTTCAGATTTGAGATAGACGTATGCAGGGTTTTTTTATTAGTGGTTGTTTAAGAAGTGTAGTTTTGTATATGACTTAAATGGTATTACAATTGTGGTTTTACAACTAGTCAGGTATACAGGCACTTTTGGGAACATGGCAACTAATTATATCTGTAATCAGTACTCTAGCGAGTCGGAGGGGACTAAATCTGATTGGGAGGAAGGAGTGATAGACACGGTTGTTAAAACACCACCCTGCTCAGACACAGAGGCAAATGATAATACAGAGGATGAAATAAAAAGGTGTTAGTGGAAAGGAGATTAAGACAGTCTGCTAGACAAGTTAAATCTAACCTTATGAAAAGTAATAGGAAGGAAATTAAAAAGGAAGTAATTAGTCCAATTCGCGAGAAAACAAATTATTTTACTGAGCATTACTAGTATGAGGGGATACGGAAGATAATGAATCGGAGCTTCATAGATGTAAAATGAGAAGACAGGTTAGGCGTAAGGTGCCGAGGGCTGGACCTGCCTCACACACCATCCCACACACTTCAAAGGGTAATAGTAGCCACAGGGAGTTTGGGGATAAACAAAGTAAGTGTTCATACCACTCCTAGTAGGAACGTTACATCAGTGAGAGAACGTAGTCGAAACTCGTCCATGTGTAGGGTACGAAGGAAAGAAAAACATCCAGACATATTTAACGGTACCAGTAGCGACTGGCAGGACTATCTGGTTCACTTTGAACAGGTAGCCACCTGGAATGCCTGGACCGATATGGAAAAGGCACAGCAATTAAGTATGGGTTTAAGGGGAACGACTCAAAAACTGTTAAATAATTTGACTGTAGGGCAGTTACCAGACTATAGCTCTATTAAAAGACAATTTCTTGCCCAGAGATTTAATCCTAAGGAAAGGAATGAAGCACATAAGTGTACATTTAGGGGACAGAAACACAGTAAGGGCGAGTCAGTTTCAGACGCTGGGTATTCCCTACGTAGGACCGCGTTATTGGTCTATCAAGATTTACCATATCATTACTTAAGAGTGTCAAGTAATAGATCAATTTATAAACGGTCTAAGTAACTTTGAGATGAAAAAGAAGGTAAAGTTTAGTCACCCTAAAACGCTAGATGAGGCTATCTCCTCTGCTGTAGCGGGAATTAGTCCAAAGAAACCTGGAGAACCTTTTACTACATGGGGGTTTCTATAGGTTATTTTCATGCAGAACATTCTTTACCGTACTATGTCTACTATGTTCTAAGTATATAATTGTATCTGTAACTTTGCCTTGTTGAACGGCTTACCTAGCCGTGTACTTATAAACAAGAGGCCCAGAGGGCCTGTATCGCTCACCTGGATATATTGGTATCTCGGTAATCATGATAAAATATTTTCTTTTTGGCTTGCCCATCAGCCCCCTAGGGGGTCAGTCCCATCATTAGTACAATTTTGAATCTTGAGCACCTAGGGATGCTTCCTGCCAAATAAGGTTGAATTCAAATCAGTGGTTATGGAGAAGAAGTCGCTTAAACCAATTAAGCTAAATAACCCTTTTTGGCCCCGCCCCCTAGGGGGTCAGTCCCACCATGAGTACAATATTGAATCTCGAGCACCAAGGGATGCTTCCTACCAAATATGGTTATGGAGAAAAGTCGATTAAACCAATATAGCTAAATAACCATTTTTGACCCCGCCCCTCAGTTCCCTATGGGGTCAGTCCCACCATGAGTACCATTTTGAATCCTGAGCATCTAGGGATGGTTCCTGCGAAATAAGATTGATTTCCAATCAGTGGTTATGGAGAAGAAGTCGCTTAAACCAATATAGCTAAATAACCCTTTTTGGCCCCACCCCTAAGCCCCCTAGGGGTCGGTCCCACTATGAGTACAATTTTGAATCCTGACCACCTAGGGATGCTTCCTGCCAAATAAGGTTCACTTCCAATCAATGGTTATGGAGAAGAAGTCGCTTAAACCAATATTGCTAAATAACCCTTTTTGACCCCGCCCCTCGGCCCCCTAGGGGATCGGTCCCACCATTAGTATAATTTTGAATCCTGGGCACCAAAGCATGCTTCCTGTCAAATAAGGCTCATTTCCAATCAGTGATTATAGAGAAGAAGTCGCTAATACCAATATAGCTAAATAATTCTTTTTGGCCCCGCCCCTCAGCTCCATGGGGGGTCAGTCCCACCATTAGTACCATTTTTAATCCTGAGCAGCTAGGGATGCTTCCTGCCAAATAAGGCCGATTTCCAATCAATGGTTATGGAGAAGAAGTCGATTAAACCAAGATAGTTAAATAACCCTTTTTGGCCCCTCCCCTCAGCCCCCTAGGGAGTCAGTCTCACCATTAGTACAATCGAATCCTGGGCACCTAAGGATGCTTCCTGCCAAATATGGTTGATTTCCAATCAGTGGTTATGGAGAAGAAGTCGCTTATACCAATATAATCTAAATAATTCTTTATGGCCCCAACCCTCAGCCCCCTAGGGGGTCAGTACCACCATGAGTGCAATTTTGAATCCTGAGCACCTAGGGATACTTTCTGCCAAATAAGGCTCATTTCTAATCAGTGGTTATGGAGAAGAAGTCGCTTAAACCAATATAGCTAAATTACCCTTTTTGGCCCCACCCCTCAGCCCCGTAGGGGGTCAGTTGCACCATTAGTACAATTTTGAATCCGGAGCACCTAGGGATGCTTCCTGCCAAATTACATGGATTTCCTATCAGTGGTTATGGAGGAGAAGTCGTTTAAAGAAATTGTTGACGGACGACGGACGGCATAAGCTCACCTCAGTCCCGGACCAGGTGAGCTAATAAATATCAGTGAACTTTATACACAGTGTTGAATGGTTTATGATTCGTTTGCTCCTTCACATCTAACGGACCTGTGTCTGACTGTAACATGCTGGAAACAGTGGGGAACGTTCGTGGGAATGGCCACGGGCCGGTGTCGGTAGTTCTGGGAAAACCCTGAATACGGTACGATCACTTTCATCTGCCGACACTGGACAGGCTCTCCCCACGGACGTCCTATTACAGTTACAACTGTTGCAGCGGTTTGGGATTAGTTGAGATTGTTCACGCAAGTTTTATGTTATGGATCAAATAATTCGACAAAGGATCATTAGCGGATTCTGACATAATAGATCGCCGTTCACTACGTTAGAGGTCGACGAATGTCTTTGGCGGCTAGCAGTCTTCTGGATGATGAACATGCTGAAGGGCACTCACCGAGGTGCTCTTACGTAACATTCCCAAGTTTGGCGCTACCATGGAATAACAGCATGGCGATTTGTTCAAAGATGATGGAATATCGCGTGGCAACTCCTAAAATATCTTGTAAAACGTTAAACATTTGTTCTTATGAAAAATATATCGCACAAGAATTAGGTGGAACGAGATAAATATTTAAAATTTGTGACGAAAAGACTTTCCGAAATTAAGACTTTTCGGACACAAGATAAAAATTTGAAATATGGAGTACAAAACCAGTAAACCCTCGAAATCATCTCGTTTAAAGCACATACGTTGAGCTTTTACCATAAAACGTTTAATCACAATTCAGTGGGATCGCGAAAACTTAGTTTTACAAATGACGAAATGATACTATTTGTCACTTTAGAGATATGGACTTTTCGACCACTAAATCGTTGCAGCAACTGTAAACCCATAAACTGGCACAGTTATGGTTGAAGTCAGCAGGCTAATAAACTGGCAAAGTTAGGGTTGAAGTCAGCAGGCTAATATCAGTTTGTCAAATAAATACCCAATTGAGAGAAGTTATGATAGCTATATACCAATATGACGTGATATTCCATCATATCTATATCACCAAAATGGACCGAATCGGAGTCAAACATAATGTTGATGGCTATTTTGTTAGCAAATCACAGGGACATTTATCGGTTGTTTTATCATACAAGTCTATACCTGTCCCTGTGAGCAAATTGAAATTTACATATGACTAATATATGTTGCAATTTGAAACTAAATAGCTTCTGTGACGTGAAGCTAACAGATCGATTCGCCCTATGCCAGATCGCCCCAATCATGCCACAATGTCCTAATATTGCCCAAATGATTTACCATGTCGTCTCATACTATTATATGGATAAATCGTGATATCCCGTGTTTTCCCTATACCAGACTCAAGAGAGAGGCATCTTATGTGTTCTGTCTCAGTCCCCTCGACTGCTTCTGTGGATGACCAGCCAGAAAGATAACGAAGTCTCGATTTAGTAACCAACTAGCATTTTTATTCCCTCTTCTCGAGACATCGTAAAATGTAAACAAAGGCACTCTTATAAACCAGCACTGTATTTAAAGTGTAACAAATTAAAGGTTAACAAACATAATGATTGATCGTTTTACATGTAAACATTGACAACTTACAATATAGGACAGGGTATTTAAACCATGTGCATTAACTGTATATAGAAACAAGCATCGATATGCTCTATAATAACATGAACCACGTGTTCGGAATTTGTAACACGAGGCATGGGATGGTCCCTTACACATGGTAAATTAATGTATAGAAATAGAATGAAAGCTACGTACATCTATGTTTCTTATGGTAAGTGTGAACAATATCTGATGATTTTCCCAAAGAATGCTCGGTGCTTTGAGCCACTTTTCTAACTCTGCAGCCGACGAAACCCCTCTTGTGCCACAGTCAGCAGGATTGTCTTTTGTTGGTACGTAATTCCATTGTTCGTTTGTTGAACGTTTTGAGTATGCGTTCCACTCTGTTGCTGACGTAATTGTAGAATCTTCTGGTTTTATTATTGATATATCCTAGCACAACCTTGCTGTCGGTGTAGTATTGGACAGTGTTGATATCCAAATTATCGATTACGAGATAATACGCGGAGATTCCATGGAACAGGCAATTTTTTTCTGATGAGAAAATTAAATCTCGACAAAAATATACAGCATTATGAAAACATTGATTGGTTTATTATTTAATAAACCAGTCTTAATGACACTTACCATGGAAAAAACATATTGCTCATATGAGGAAAATGACATATGCAATAATGGAGCAACACATGAGAAGGCTGTTACCACAAGTTAATCATGATGACCGAGCAGCACTTGATGTCTAAGTGAAAGTATTTTGATATCAAAACAATATTTGTTGGTTTTTTCATTTGAAATATAACGTTTAATTGATCTTTCTTCTGATTCAAATAATTCCGCTAGAATCAATGTTGAAAACACAACCTTTGGTTACTGATATTGGAAGGACGACGGACACGTTGCACAATATATAAGCTGGTGGAAAAAAGGTGATGGAAATACTTAGAATTTTAATAATATGAATAACTTAATAACATTTTTTTTTGTAAAAAATATATGTACAAAAGAAGGAAAAGAAATGCTTCATTATTAGTACATTTCCGTTGTATTGTGAGCCAAGTTTGATTCATAATCAATATTTATATAACAATGCGTAAATATTATTAAAATCTATTAAATTGAGTTTACTTTATGTTAACTCTGAGGTGTCGTCATGCAACATTTTATAATATAATAAGTTTATCATTTTTTGCAGAAATAAACAGACTGACCGGCAACCTTATATTATGCCCTTGTACATACTTTATTACTAAATTTAAGAGGTGCTGCATATGTGTGTGTTACGTGATTTTTCAAGAAGATCACTTAGCCTAGAGGCCAGTAACTTCTTTACTTCTTTGGTGTGGAAGAAGGTTTCAGCACCCCCACAAGCTTTACATTAATGGCTTGAGTACTGCTTTGAGGACCAAGGAACTGCTGTTGAATAATTTTTGAAATTAATGACAGAAGTTACTCTAAATTTGCCTGTTCAGCACAAAGAATTAATATAATACAAACTTTATTTATTTAAATAACAATTATGAAATAAGTTATTTAACTTATATTTATCACTCTTGTTGGCCCGGATGTAAGCGCAAGGGGTCTTATTGTGGGAGGAAACCGGAGCACCCAGAGAAAACACGTGGTCGGGCAGGTGACCCAAATACCTTTTCACGTCAGATATTTGATAGCGCTCTTCTTATCGCATCGGTCGTCATTGGTTTCCATGTCTTCGATGTAAGAAACAGCGCACATTCGTCTTGTTCCATGACGTCACTGGTGTATCCGGGCGTGGTTTTTCTTAGCTCCAGGTAGAGTTTCAGCAGAGCTCTGCTCTTTCTATCAAAGGCTAAGGACGTGGGCGTCCTATACCCGGTTTTATGATCTGCTACTAATCATGTTGTATAGCCGGTGTCGTTATTGACTGCCAGAAGTTTGCGGGCGTGCTTCATCATCATGCCCCTCAAACACGAGGCACGCTGCCCGTTATTTAGTATGATTGTCATCAGGAGGTAGTTCCTTAAGGTTATGTAATCTGTCAGTGTTACTTTACTGGTGTAGATTTGGTTGAAGTTCTATACGACTCTCGTGGTCTGAAGCAAAAAATTGCCTCGTGTGGTCCGGTGTAATTCTGTCTTCTAAAAAGAAATATAGATTTTCATTTCTGGTTACTACAAATTTTGTTTCGATTGAAAGCGTTTGGTTACACACTAAATAGTATGTTTCATAGATTCAGTTAAAATTGTATTTATTATCCTTTACAATTATACAACATATGTTGCCTTCTCTGTATAGAAAGAGATAACACGCACAGTTGAAAAAATATTGAGCAATAACTTACCACTAGCTTTCACGGCCACCTGCACTTTCCGTTGTTGTCCCTGCCTGGCCATGGACCGTCTCCATCTTATCAGTGCATCAACTAATGAATTAATGTTATCTTTCTCCTGGCGTGGGCCATGGTTTGTTTCAGGAAATGTAGAAAATCTAACCATTGATCCAATGTACGACTTGATGGTCCCCGGCGACTTCTCCCGTCGGCAATCATCAAACCAGTCGCGTATGGGGTCGATACTGAACCAAACCTGCATCTATGTCACGCCACACCTTATACACCTGGGAGACATGCTGCGAAGCTGCCGCCGGTTTTTTGCTGGATTCTATCGAAACCAAATGCCGATGAAATTTCATCATGGTTTCAACTGAAATAAAAAGTAACAATATACTACATGTAATACATAGATTTAGATGGTGCAGGTTGTAAATATTGAGTTAAACATGGGATTAACTCTGGTACTGTAAAGGAATGTTACTGGAATTTCAAACCATCTCGACATGTGTAATACTATATGTCATATGGAACTAGTGTGGAAAGGAATAACCCTCATAATGAACTTGACACAGTGTTTTTCCAAAGCCACTATGATCTTTTACATCTTTCAATCTTAATGTTATTATTTTCATGGTCATTTTAGTTACTTACTGTCTGTCCAGCTATCTGAAGGCATGATCTGTGGTGACAGCGATGACTTTGGTAACGTGTTGTCCGTCAAAGGCTGGAAACCAATGATTCTGTATTAGCTTTCCCAATATCCAACATAGTGCTATCTGCATGGCTATCTGGCGAAATATGTATTTTAATTTGATGGCGGATTAAAAATTAATATCTTAAGTCGTGTTACTTGCAATATTTGGTACTCAAAGTACGACCACGAAAGCTCAAGTCTGTGGTTAACATTAAAGATGGATAACTCCTATATATTTGGTAATACAACAGCTACTAATATGGAATAAAGATATGGTGCCAACATCTCAAGACCATACTTCTGAGTGTTTAAGTTAAATGTTAGAAAAGCATAACTGTCTGATGCATTTCCTTGAAAAACTTTACTTTTACTTTCTTTGTTTGCCAATACTGAAATTTCAGTATTTACAATGTTCAACATTTCTTTTTTATATTTGTCATTCTTTGCAAAGCTTTTAATAACAGTACTCGGTCCAAAATTGCCTTCATTGCTGATTGTTCAGCACCTCCCCTTATGATTCGCCAGGAATATTTGAAAATGATGCATTTGTAATTACTTCATCATACTTATTTGATAAATGTAATTGATATGATACCTGATTTGTATACACACCTACACAAGTTCTGATCTGGACATCAACCTACATTTATTTACAGGCTTAGTTGTGTACAGTTTACAGTTCCAAACTAATTTATTATACCCCACTCCCCGTAACGAAGTTAAGGGGATATACTGGAATCAACCTGTTTGTCAGTCATCTTTCAGCAACTTCCTTATCAATTTTACCCCGTATCATTGATGTGTTAGCTAATGCGACTGCTAATTTGCTGCTAGTAAGGGCATCCCTGGAACCCTGATAGTCTAATCTTAATACTCTTCAGGTTTCCCTACATTGACTGCGGTTGTGACGGAGGAATTGCTACAGCTATCAAAGTTACACTGTAGGGACTGTGGTAGACTTGTTTGATTTTTCAGAACATTTGAATTGTGGGTGTTTTCCTCCACATTTGCCATATATGTGAGAGTACTTGCACCCCCGCAGTACGAACCCTTATTGAAGCGGAAACAAGTGCCTGCGTTGGAACGAAAGTTGCTATTACCACTCGACTGAGGGGATAAAGCATTAGCAGGACCTTTCCTGTTAAAGGAATGGGGCTTGGACCTGGATGTCATCGCAGTGCAGTACAATTCCTGCTCCAATGAACCCCAGTTAATATCAATAGCCGGTTGCTTCAGCAGACGAAAACTAGTATCATAATCATACCAGTCTCCACCGGCTTTGGCAATGTTTCGTACTACATGTTGGAAGGTTGCTAAACCCTCTGTACATTCAGGGTATTTCTGTCTGTACACAGGAAAAGATGCTGAATGCATCTGTCCACCTTTCAATGATTAGAAATTTCTTATGACCAGCCTGAGTCAAGCCAACACTGCCAGTGTTATCTAATTGGAGTATGTATTGAAAATTGACTGGGTCATCTAAAATTTGGGATAAGTTCACGTATTCTCCAACCCATATCTTTTGCTTCAATTTAGGGGCAACTTTATGGTGGAGTGGTCTGCAAGAAATCTGTGGCTTGACTACAGACAGGTC
Source organism: Mimachlamys varia (assembly GCA_947623455.1). Taxonomy (NCBI): domain Eukaryota; kingdom Metazoa; phylum Mollusca; class Bivalvia; order Pectinida; family Pectinidae; genus Mimachlamys; species Mimachlamys varia. The sequence continues at coordinate 25,065,107 of OX392545.1, forward strand.
ATGAACTTCAAATTTTAAAGAGGTTGGCACCTGTCTTTGAAGGGTTTGTATGGCACTGCACTATAGTATACACACTTGTGCTGTAGAGCTGCCTGCAGCAGCTGGTATTGTAGGGATTGATCCAGTATTGTCCTGCAGTGAGGAAGGAGTCTTTCTGAGCTCCTCTAGGACAGGGGCCGTCACATATTTTGTTATCAAAGTGATGGTGTCATTTGGCAAACCATGCTGATCATGTGGGACAGAGGAAGTTGTTCCAAATTCCGGAACACTGTCTGGCGATACAGTGGCTGCTTTCCTTTTCCGTGAAAGGCGCTTACTTGGCTTGGATGCCATTGTTGACAGCTAGAAAATGAAGGAAACATTTTTTGAATAAAGGAAATGTATCAAAAACACATGCCAATTGCTTAAAATCACACCTCCAAAGCAAATATTATACAGTATATATATATACAATAATTATCTTAAAGAATATAAAAATTGAAAATAAAGAATAAAAGTACCATGTGATTCTGATATTATTGAATATCAGAATGCAAAATCTTAATGACAGCTGGAGGTTGGTTCATGATCATCATGAGCATACTGTATATGCAATCTGATTTAAATCATATCTTGAACTCCGCGCCGTTCCGTAAACTTCTCTCTGCTGCGTTAAGATCCGAGATAATCCCATAGGGGGTCATTTCCCGATGACCTTTCGCATTAGCCAATCAAATCACTACTGGCAAAATCTTGACAGAAATTTTAAGGCGACAAAGCTTGCATGAACACATTCTTCCGTTTAGTCATTTTGTCACCAAAAAGTTCGTGCGGAATAATGTGACGAAATGGCTTGCTGCAAGATGACAGGTCGTTGGAAAATTATTTTAGTGTTAAGTAAAGAGGCGAAAAAGGTCATCTGGAGGTGACGTGACCTCTTATGGGATGTTGTCAGATCCTTGTAAAACGGAGTGAGAACAAGGATCTGTATTTTATTGAGATTGACTGTATATGATGATTATATGCATGAACCAATACAAAATTAGCTCAAATTCAGGACTGGACACATATTAACTGAAAGTTGCGTATAAGTAAATATTCCCTCAAAACTAGTTTGCACCGGGCTGTTCAAAATCATGACATCAAACACAACTACCTTTATGTCACATCCAAAATACATAAAAATGTATAGTACTCATAGTGCAGGTAGAAATATCCATGTAAATCTGGGCTACATGTATAAATTTCCTACTAACGGGATAACAACACCCCTCAAAACCAGTCAAAGTCTGGGCTGTACATTATAGTATCAGTTGTAAATATATTTGATGTCAAGATCAATCTAATTAAAATACAGATCCTTGTTCTCACTCCGTTTTACAAGGATCTGACAACACCCCAGAAGAGGTCACGTTCAGATGACCTTTGTCGCCTCAATTGATTGGCTAATGCAAAAGGTCATTGGGATATGACCCCCTATGGGATTTTTTTCAGATCTTAATGCAGCAGAGAGAAGTTAACGGAACGGTGCCGGAGATCAAGATATGGTTTTAATCAGATTGATGTCAAGATAAACAAATTATCATAATATTTACATGTAATTTTGGCATATCATTTTATAAGTTATTGCACAATAGCAGACCGAGCATATCTAAAACAGTAGGCGTCATAATGAGCTACAATTAATTATAGATGTATAACAGCAGCTCCTGTATAATATGTACATGTATATTTAATGTATATTATTTATTGTGTCAATGTATGACCAAAGAATGTGACTCGGACACAAAGCCGAAAAGAAATACAGTATGTGAAAATTACATTCCAGTAATTATCCGGTAAATACTGGGTTGATATAAGTCTAAAAGCCAAATCAAAATAATAAATTTCACCAAACCTCCTTAATTATTGAAGTGGGAAGTATGCAAAATAGACTGAGAAATCTCTCATTATACAATTGTATGTACCCCTAAAAATACATTGCCTGACACCGTACATATCACATTTAGTGTCTTTATCGAATAATACCATGCTTATTATGAATCGGAAATCATATTTCTGAAAATTTCAGAAACACCTACCCTCTCTATGCCCCATACATTTGAAGCAGGCGTGTTTAATGGCCAGTCTAATGTTCCTGTAGAACTTAGTAATATCCAGGGAGTTAAGATGACATCCGTCAGGCATAAATAAAGTGTTTGGGCTATCATGCATGCGTTTATGACGCCAGATCTGAAGTCCATCACAGGGTTTTGCAAACTGGAACAATAACGTTTTTGTCTCCCGACAGCAGGTCTCGTATACATGGGGGAGCAGGCCTCTCGGTTTGGGGCGTTTGAAAATGTCACAAATAAACACCAACAGTACGCCGCAATGACGACGCAGGTGGCTAGCAAAACTTGCAATGTCTGTAGCTAATTGTGTAGGAGTGATGAACCTGTCGCACAGATCATTTTACCGCATGCAGTACCAGGGGCACTTCTGGGGGCTTCTGTTGCGACTCAGTCTCATCGTCCTCGGAGCTAGAACTGGATGATTCCGACAGGAGTAGGTCGTTAGGATCCTGTTCGACCCAGTCACTTTCTATGGAGGCATGAGGACTGCTGGCACTGGTGCATGCTGCTGTCGCTGCATGTATTTTCCTTTGTCTAGAGAGATTTGTCGCGCGATCAGTGCAATACACACAATCTGGACAGCTAAGCATGCGTTTCATCTAAGCCATACCACATTCCGCCAGGTGCTTTGTCATGCTCTCGATTTCAACTGAGGTGTAGGGGCACATGGGACAATGGTGCTTCATAGGAGTGGTCTTTGTATTTCGCATTGTCTGGAAGTACAAATGAATGGAAAACTCTATGACAAGGACTGCTTTCCACGCTGTCTTCTCGACTTATATACACTCAAAAAACCCGGGGAACTACCGGAAGTGAGGTAACCCTACGTAGTCTCCATCAGCTAATCGCTTTAACTTTATGGCTCTACACGCTACAATATTTCAAGCATTTATTTGACACCGAGCATAAACAAAACACGGTACAGTGAATATAATCGCAAGTAGACTCTACGTTTCTGATCAACCTGCATCTCTCGAATCATTGTGTGTTTGTTTGTCGACAGTCGACATCGATCACGAAAATCACGATATTTAGAGAAAGCCCTGGAATACCGAATCAACATGGACATGTAAATACCATAGGTTATAAAGTCATTAATAGAATGTTTTTACCTGAGAATGGGTAGTATGATGTGCGATATTATTGCCATCAGTTTCGGACAATATGCTGTATTACCGATAGTTGTGGTTTTGTTCAGTAAACATGCGCAGAGCAGGTTTACTGAACTGTAATATGGACAAATTAAGCTTTGTCATGATTAGTAGGGGCACCAACACAATTTCAATACACTCGTAAAATGGATAGGGGCGCTAATAGGGAAATGGTGTTAATGACGGTGAATATAGTAGTAGATTTTGTTTTAAATAAAAAAAAAATTCAAATATAAAACCTCAAGCCCCTGAATGTAGCCAGTGTAATATGTTTCATTGTAAACATATCTTAATGTCGTGTTTTTGAATTATTATTTCTCAGATAAAAATATTGATAAATAATAGTGATTGTAGCACAAGCATTTTAACATCTTTTTTGAGCATTTGATTCTAAAGAAATTCATTTTTGTAGAGAATGTGACCTTTAAAAAATAATGATGATATTTCAACTGATTCAATAAATCTATATACATGTCTGTAAATAATAATACTAAAAAACGTACCCATACAAGCGCTGATTTCTGATGGTATGAGTGCACAAAAGTAAATTTTGCTTGAAACGTTAGCTAGGCAACACTTACCTTCATATCCGGTATTATAATGCGCAGTGGGTTTTTGCACATATACCGGAAAGAGGACACAGAGCCGACTAATAACGATAAGTGCTTGCTCGCGCTTAAAAATATCATGGTTTGATGATTACCAGGGGCCATGAAATATATATATATATATGTCATGTATTGTAATGTTTACTGTGATCAGGGGCAGATCTGACGATATTCACAATATCACTACTATATTATTTGTCCGTAATGTTGCTATTAGTATTACTTATACTGGCCATGCATGTCTATAACAAATATTATACTTGTTATAATTATATTATTTTCATGTGACTATTTGATGCAAATTTTTTGTAAATTCTGCATATCAATATAGCATTAATTTTAAAAATCAATCTTTATTGGGTCTGCAAGACAATTACAGTGCAGCTTGTAATTTATAGTAAAATACCGCCAACTCAGAAAATATAGTATAAAATTGCACCAAGAAAATATATACATTCACATTTACTAATACACATATTACCCCCTTAGTACATGGGTGGTTGAGGGTGGGTATTTTTTACAATCAAAGACGCTCGAAATACTAAACTGTGTAAAGTGTCTGCACAAAAACCAATATGGCTGACTGGAGAGATGGCTCTTAGCGTCCACTGAATTTATCCTGATTAAGAACACTCAGGTCAATAAATTCACCTGCCCAAATCTTCTCTTTAAATTTCTGGGCTACCTTTGCGTGTAAAGGTCTACACGCCAGAGGAACGGGGGATGGAGATAAGTTTAGATACGAGTTGCCATTTCCAACTGACCCACCAATTAGGTTCACACTGCTGTCAGATGCTGTAACTGGCATAATGTGGGTGGCCTGACTGGTATCTGTGGGTGTTTCCCTCTGGATATGGTTTGTGGCTTCGACAGGTTCCCTCTGGCCACGTAACCTCTGGGTGGCCTCTGTAAATTCACTTTGGTGCAAACCATTTTTCGACCGGCACTGACACTGTGTCTGGTCTGAAAATTCCCTGCTGCTGCAGGCATTCCATGACCGATTTTCTGACAGACGCTGTTATCGCAGCTGTAATCGATGAAAACTGCTCATTGGTTATGGGCAGCGAGTCCAGAGCGTCTTGTGCTGGTAGCGCCACAAGGGATGCGTTAGTTAAAGGCGAATGCACCTCTTCAGGGCCTGGCGGTCGAGCGGGCCTTCTCGACCTCTTATTTTTTGCTCCTCCATCAGAAGGTTTCCGCTTAGGCATTGTGGCCTGAAATTGAAACATAACAGATGTACAATACTTCGCAGTACAGAACAATTGAAACTGAGGAAAAGTAGCTGCATCGAAAATTGCATTGTATGAATTATTAACATGCATGGCCAAAACCATATTATAAATATAGCCCAAGAGGCTAAAATGACCAAAAATATTATCAAATAGCGAGGCGCAAGAAAAGTAACGTGACCAAAATAATGAACAAACATGGCCCATGGGCGTAAATAACCAAAAGCTGCATTTGCTAGATATACATGCCCGCATTTTAACAGAGCCAACATGATAAAACATACAGCCAGGTAACCAGAGGCTAACCACAGCAAACATGGCCAACTAATAATACGACATAGCCCAAATGGGCTAAAATGGCCAAAATATCAATACAATACAGCCAGGTAACCATAAGCGAACCTGAACAAAAACATGGCCAACTAATTGTAAGACATAAAATGGCCAAAAGAATCAATACAATACAGCCAGGTAACCAGAAGTCAACCTGAGCAAACATGGTCAACTATTAATAAGACATAGCCCAAATGGGCTAAAATGGCCAAAAAGCAATGCAATACAGGCAGGTAACCAGGGGCTAACCACAGCAAAATTAATAATAATAGCCTTATGGAATGCGAGTTCAAAACTCCCAAACAGCTTATTATAAAGTTCAACATACAAAGTAACTTAAGTTTACATCCATATAGCCTCAGTACTAGAAATAGGACTTGCCCAAGGGGCTAAAGTGTCCATCATATCCTATATATACATATATAATCCAGGCTTATGGAGTGAAATTCCAAGTCTACTCAATTGAAAAATATTTTCCCAACTGTGAACTGATTTATGCAGAAAATCACCAGTAGCTAATATAGGAAAATAATGTTCAACCCAAATGAAATACATATACATTTATGTAAACATCAACCAAATATGGAAACCTACATAAAGTACAACAAAATCATAGCAACCAGCCAAAATCATTGTCCACCGAGCACTTATTGTACAAAACCAATAACAAGGCAACAAATAAGTAACCACTAAGAATTACATAGAAATAAATGCCCGTAACGAGGTCATTCTGAATATATAAATAGCTCCTGTTCGACCAATGCACGCAAGCCTGTTTAACTGTATGTCGAACACTTCTAAAAAACTTTTCATCCCAATACGATTCAGGTGACACCATGCGGAAGAGAAAAGATGAAGCGGACTCTGAAATATCCTCTTGTGTCGCCAGACAGTTATGCATTCATGACCTACTTCCAGTACAGATAAGGCTTTGTTTCCGTTTACACGCCTGTCCTCGTACACCGAAGGGGCCATGCCACGGGGAAACAGGCGAGTAAAAAGTTCACAGATTGACACCTCTACTTTCCAATTATCATATAAATAAACAGCAAAAGCATGGATGTCACTGGCAAGACGTGCAGGAGAAATATCCACATGACAACAATCGTTACCACCGATCTGTAGAACCACGATATGCGGTTGAAAATCATTCAACAAGTCCACAATTCTACGGTCATGGGAAAACCCCTTTACCGTACTTCTTCCAATACCAAATCCACGCATTTCGCACTGAGCGAGATCAAAATCAAAAACACCAGATTGTACATCTTTAAACAGTCGTCTAATAAAACTATGCCCAAGAATTGCATTCGGGTCTAACATCAGAATGAGAAGCCATAAATACAGTAGGCCTACTGTAACAAAAATGTTAAAATTTCGAAAATAAAACACAAATTGAAAGTAGTATACTAATAGCACAGGGGCTTGCAATCCAGTCCAATCTTTGAAGGGTTATTCCTCTGACTGTGAAAACGTGGAGATGTGTCCTGGTTTGTTTCGTCACAAGTTCACATTTGATAGCGATGTTCTTCAACGTTTGTAACTTGTAAGATTACGAGGAGCCCATCTGGAGAATCCAGCCACAGTGTCAGAAGGCCTAACTATCACAATGCATGATAAACTTGCGTCAAAACGCAACAAGTCCATAAAAAGTCCGTCAAAAGGATAACTTCGTCTTACTAGCTATACGTGAAAGCAAGCAAGATCGAACCAAGGAGTTATTTTTTACAATCAAAGACGCTCGAAATACCAAACTGTGTAAAGTGTCTGCAAAATACCAATATGGCTGACAGGAGAAATGGCTGTTAGCGTCCACTGAATTTGATTAGCCAATCAGAAGAGTCGTGACCCTTCATCCCTTAAAACAAAAAGGGGGATTAGTGGTTACGGTGCAAGGGACATAACTCCTAAACTTGTACTGACAAAATTGATAAAAACCAGGAAAATAAATTATGATGATCTTGTTATGTGCTTCCGATGCATAAATTAAGCTAATGGTTTAGCTGCCTTTTCCATATCAACATCATGATTTATAACTGATCGTATACATTATTAGAAAATAAATGGATTTTGAAAGAAATATGTACTACAGTTTTACAACCTTTTACATTTTGTTATTTATATCAAAGACTACTTGAAATCCAAGTTTTCATTTTGATTAATTTATTTGAAGACTGAACATTAAGGTAAAGTAAATAAGAGAATACCGAAGCGTTAACAAAATCATAAACTCAAAATCGATTAAACCAGGGGCAAAATATGAACAAAGGAAATATTTACATGGAGACTTTTAAAAGTACAAGATAATGAGACCAGGTGTTCCGGGAGAGTAAGCGTCTGCAAGATCTAAACACAGATCTACATCTGTATTGCTTCAAAGTAAAACCATCTAACGAAACAAATAGAAAATTATGTGATCAAACTGAAAAATCTACAGCTCATTGCAAATAGTCAGTTAGAATTCCTTGTTAAAATTCAAAATCCCTGAACGTTAATTAGTAGGCAATTATAATGCATCATTCAGTGCATATATATAGCTTTGATACTGACCTACAACTACATTTTTAATAGTGTATATATACTAATACAGTACTGTAGTCTTACCACTTTATACTACATGTTTATCACATAACTGACCCGTTCAGCCATGTCATAAAAATAATATTACACACGGGTAATTACACTATTGTGACTTAATAAACAAATGACGTCATATGATTGTCTCGGTAGTGAAAATCGTACTGTCACAGAAAATTAGAGAATTAATTTGAGAATGTTTGTGTATTTTCTCAAATATAAATCGTGATAAATAGAATCTTACACTCGTGTCAATGTAATATGGAATTTATTAAACTCGCAAGATAATTTAATGTCACTCGCCTAAAGGCTCGTGACATATTAAATTATCTTACTCGTTTAATAAATTACATATTACATTGACACGAGTGTAAAATCCTCTATACATAGTGACGATCAACTTGAATTACACATTCTGTGTGTTGACCTAACTAGCTACATGAACATAATTTATCAAACTATAAAAAACAGGGATTTCATTAGTTTAGTACACTGTATTTGTCTTTATTTGGTTCGACTTCTTATCTCGTTTTCTTTTGTTTAAACGCTCTAATTTTTCCTGGAATTGTGTAAGAAGACAAGCTCTTTTGTTGACCCACTGGAGCAAGATATGCAGACAGTCTTCGAGGTTCATCCACTGCCATTGCTTTTAGATAATGCATCCCCATCTTGTCTTCCAATCTTGTGGCAAGCATCCTCCTCAGAAGGTCTCTTATATGATGATGATCTTTTTCAACCGTGCATGGATATACTGACAATCGTCCACTTTTTATTGAACGTTCTGTGGTACCTCAATCAAATAATGTCAAATAAGTATAAGTGGTGTTATGTAAATTTACACTTTGGAACTTTCTATGCAAAGATATCTATATTCTGACATTAGTAGCCGAGACCAAACTCAACCTGAGCCCAGTAATTAATATATAGTTTTATGTAAATTGTGCACTTAATATAATAAATGACTCGAGTTCGCCTTAGTTCTGGATTTGGTCATATAAGTTAATATTTCTTAATAGTATTAATACTTCAAATAGCTACAACTTTGGAATGAATCCATGGATCACCACCAAATCTGAACTAGGTCTGCATTTATCAAAATGAATATACAAAATCAAAATATCTTTTATCAGAAGACCTGTATTTGAAGTCCAGCCATCACTCAATCTGTATAAAATACAGATCCTTGTTCTCACTCCGTTTTACAAGGATCTGACAAGGTCACACTAAAATACCCCATAGGTACGTGTGGCATCTCAAGTCGATGTAGTGGTCAGTCAGTCGCTTCTTCATCAGTCTGTTGATTGTGTTCCGCTGTTTGTTGAAGGAAGTCATAGTAAGGCCTGGGGGCTGAAGTTGCCGCGTCTGACCACCTCCACAAAGTTTATCTCTTGAATCCCTGCCTCAAAAAGTTCCGTTCTCAGGTCCATCAGTGTGCCGAAGATGGCGCTGGGTGATGTTGTCGCTCCTATGTCGTTCCCACCTATCTGCACCACAACCACGTCTGGTCGCAACTCTTTCAGGTCCTTAAGCATGTCCCTGGGTATAGAATCTGCCCGCATGCCCCCTTTCCTAAAAATCTGACTGGTCCAGGAACCTGCAAAACAGAAAGAAAAAATAACACAATGATATATATATCTATAAGAAATGTATAACATAAACATTTACATTTATCCCTGTATATTCAATTCCATATCCATAGCACTAATAGGAGATGAGACGTTGGCTCCTGAACTGAGAGTTAGGACATGCATAGAACTAACCGAGAACAGAAACTTTTATGAAACTTCTCATAGCAAGGATAATTTGGGGAAAGTCACAGAACCGATTGATGATGCAATCAAATCATGTGCAGTAGACAAAAGCTTTCCATGTGCATGGACAATGCACGCTGCTGCTTCTGTTATTGGAAGGCCAATCAGATCAGTATATCCTATCCCTCCTTGACTTAGCTGTAGGTATTTTGAACACTGCATTCTACCCTAGAAACAAGAAAACAAACACTCATGAATCTATTTGGATTTTTTGGTCAGGTGCCGGGTCCCGCCCGAATCATTTTGTCCCACTTCTGAAAAAGAATCACACAACATTGATATATTTAACAGATGATTTAGAATTTCCCCCACTTCACCAGACGTCAAAGTTAGCTTTGTCTCTTTCAAAAGATTTGACTATTTTATCAACATCTGAATATGAAGATGTTCTTGAATCACTAGGAAGTAATGCCCTCAGAACTCCTGGACCTTATATCCGAAGCTTCTGAAATAGCGTAAGATTTGCAAACAAGAGGCCCTCTCTGGGCCTGTATCGCTCACCTGTTTTCATGTGATATGAAACAAGAATGACTCATAAGTGTATGTGTGGCCCTTCTTGTTATGTTAATATATCATAAGCATTTTAGCTCACCTGGTCCAAACCGTGGCGTCCGTCGTCCGTCAACAATTTCTTTTAACGACTTCTCCTCCTTAACCACTGATAGGAAATCAACCTAATTTTGCATGAAGCATCCTTTGGTGGCCAGGATTCAAAATTGTACTAATGTTGACTAATGGGACTGACCCCATAGGGGGGGGGGAGGGGCAGGGCCAAAAATGGTTATTTAGCTATATTGGTTTAAGCGACTTCTTCTCCATAATCACTGATTGGAAATAACCTTATTTGGTAGGAACCATCCCTATGTGCTCAGGATTCAAAATGGTACTCATGGTGGGACTGACCCCCTAGGGAGCTGAGGGGCGGGGTCAAAAACGGTTATTTAGATATATTGGTTCAATCGACTTCTTCTCCATAACCATTGATTGGAAATCAGCCTTATTTGGCAGAAAGTATCCTAAGATGCTCAAGATTCAAAATTGTACTAATGGTGGGACTGACCCCCTAGGGGGCTGAGGGGCGAGCCAAAAAGAAAATATTTTATCATGATTACCTAGATACCAATGTATCCAGGTGAGCGATACAGGCTCTCTGGGCCTCTTGTTGATGGGTACATGTACATTTCTTTTGTTGTAATTCTAAAAATGTTAGGTTTTTTGGCAAATAGGGCATTAATCCATGAAATGCGATCAGCGCAGCAGGCTCTACTACCTATGTTTCAGCAATGATGACCAAGGTTCGGTTGGTCTAGCTGTTAATGTTGCAATCTGATTTCTTCCAAGTCCAGGGATGTGAAGTTTTTACCCCAAAGATACAAAGAAATCTTTGAAATTCTTGTAAAGAATGCACAATGCATTTAACTATACATCTAATGATACACCTTTGGGGGGGCAGAACCTTTAACAGGGTTAATTGAGAAAATTTATAAGGGGTTTTCAAGACAACAAAATTCATGTGAAAACCACTATGATCATAAAAAAAGTTCGAAGTATTTTTATACCTGTTGTTTTATACAGGACCTCAAAATCATGTGATTGTCATGTACCGGTATACCTGTCATGCTAATTAACTTTCTGAGGAACTAATTTGTAAACAAAGATTTGATTAAGAAGATTAATGGGTAAACTAAATATGAAACAAAAATGTGAAGAGATGTGTGGAGTGTTCAATGTTCCATTTTTCACACTAACTAATAAAGTGATATTGGTAAACAAAGATGTGAATAAAAAGATAAATGGACTGTTTAGTGTTCCAGTTTTTACATAACTTATGGGTAAACTAAATATGAAACAAAAATGTGAAGAGATGTGTGGAATGTTCAGTGTTCCATTTTTCATACTAACTAATAAAGCGATATTGGTAAACAAAGATGTGAATAAAAAGATAAATGGACTGTTTAGTGTTCCATTTTTCACATAAACTAACAATATTGGTTAACAAGATGTGTATAAAAAAGATAAATGGAATGTTTAGTCATTTTTCATATGTAACTAAGGCAAAAGATACAAATAGCTCAATTCCACTGGTGGAACTTGATAAGTTTGAAATGTGAAATGGTTATGATGAATGACTGAGCACAATGGCTATGTATGGGTCATCCTGACACTTCTGGTTAGATGACCTAAAAACTATTTTCGATAGACCTACCCTATTTTATTCTGGCCAATTAGTGGAAACACATATATTGTTATTTTTGGTAAAATGAGTAAACAAATATAATTATATCGTGATGTAAAGAAAAAGATAAATAGAAATTTCAGTGTTCAATTTTTCACAATACGTATATGATGGTGACAAATATGAATGGAATAGTCTTGTGCTACAGTTGGGTGAATGTTGCATAGAAGTTTGGTGAATGTTGCATAGAAGTTAAGTTCATTTCATGTTGGACACTTCACAGTTTAAATGTTCTCGTCATCTTTGTCCGATTGGAAATCCGTTGAGGTGTGGCATTGTTCTAGATGTTGCGGCGAAGCAAGACTGGTCTCCGGTAGAGATATAGATGTCGTCTTTTTTTGCAGTGGCCAGTGATGAAGCAGGAGCTTTTAAGTCCATTTTTGTTACAACATTGTCTGCACCAAAGGCTACAGTAACTGAATCTAGGTCTAATATGTACTCTTCAAGCAGTTCAGACAACAAGTTTGATGCCAAAAGCTCTTTTTTATCCTGTGTAGATAAAAATGTCAAGATGACAGAGTTATAGATTTGCAGTTTTCGTCCTGTTCTAAAAACTCCAGAAGCAGTGAGTGATGGGATCATTGCATCTGTCCGCTGGCGCATGTAGCACTTTGTACACCGGTAGAATTTGGTGTCTATGACATTTGGTAGGTTTGTTTTGCATGCGGAGCTTTCGTTGAATTGACCATTACATTTGTAAAGTGGCCTGTCGCAGTGTTTGTAGACGATGCTTCTTGTTGCCTTTGCAGGAGTTATTTCTGTTGATGCACTTGTTGTGAGAGTTTTCACATTGTTAAAATGTCGTGTAGATAAGTTCGAAAAGCAATATGATTTGGAGATTTCTAGTGTATTCACTTTCTTATTCCTAGCTGTCGGACAGATACAGGCAGTGTTGTCAGCAATAGTGACATCTTGCTTTTCCATATCTTGTCCTCTTAATTGTAATGTTGATGGGATGCTACAGCTCAGGACTTTTACTGAAAGTGACACCTGCAACGAAAGAATAAGGAATGATGGGAATTAAATTGATATATATTTTTCCTTTTTTTATTGGTGTTATTTATTGGTGATAGTTAATATTTAAATAGCTGTGCAAAAGATGAGGATTGATAAGTAGAATTATTTAGTTTGCAGAGGTACAAAAGGATCCCTATTCGTCAATTGTTTTCAACTATAAATCATTGTCATATATTTATCATATGGAAAGAAAACATGTATACATGAAAACATCGATTATTTTCCCCCATAGTAGATACCCCATATAGGCCTGCACGACATTACACACAAAGAGGCCTATCCACAGTGCTCACCAAACTTTGAGGATCTTAACAGGACATTTGGTCTGTTAAACTGATAAAAAATACCAGACCATTAGGCGGAACAGTATACGCCCATCATATATGCTATTGTAACATACAGTACCGGTGTAGCATGGTATTTTGAATCATGGTGAAATGACCCCGGGGTCAAAATACCATTATGGTGAAATACACCCCCCCCCCCCCCAAAAAAAAATTATTACTATAACTTGTTTTTAGCTCGATGGGCGGAGCCCATCTAGCTATTGCTGTGGCCCCTGGTTTTGAAAAGCATGTTGTGTAGACGATTAAAGAAAATCTAGTCATCGTAATGCTGTGTGTATTTGCAGACACATGCTGTTATGGATAAGGATGAACCCGATAAAATTTTGAGTAAATCAGAACTGTTTCTGATTTTTAATGAATTAAATAAAATTATTTTCTTCTTTTTCTATATTGTTAAACCCAATGCATTCTGGGTAAAATGTATGCCACACTTCTCCACTTCAAGACAAAATGTGTATATTATATAAAGAAAGAGGTACCAACTTTGCATTTACTATTTTTCCATACTTAATTATGATATGTAAGTTGTTTTGAGACGGTATTTACCTATATTAGACGTTGTATATTAGGTGGACAGCAACACAAAATATCGCGACAGCACAGTGCCCTGGATCCCGCACACACTTGTGTTTTGGGGGGCAACGTAAGGATATATATATATATATACATACATACAGCGTGGTTAGAATTCATCTATTTAGTGTAATCTGCACGTGGTCTTATAATTGGAAACCCTTTTGACGGCCCGCGGCTATTAAAATCTGCCAGCTACACGCTATCACTTGATTGTTTTCGCATTCCAGAATGCATTGTTAGCTTAATATATCGTTTACATTATGGGTATGTACTGCCGTACTTTGTAACTGCACATTCGTTTCAACGGCTAAAGATGAAAATTGCACGTGTCTATCACTATGTAAGGATTGTATTCTACATTTGGTGAGTTATGTGTTTGCATATTGTGAGACAGAATAAAAGTGAGGTGTCAACAAGGGTACGTCGAGACTGGTGCAGGCGACCACTCGATTGCCGCAACAGTTCAGTCATGAAAGTAGTCCAAGTCAATATATAAAAAAGTACATGGCCATATATGTTTTGCACCTATCATACGGTTCACAATATTTTTTTTGTGGATAACAACATCAAGAAGTTTCGAAAGAAAGATACATAACCATATCCACATATAACAAAGTAGTTCTTAAACTTTTTTTACTGTAACCAGTTGACCGTTATTTATATATATATACCTATTCTGAAATAAAAAAAAAGTTCCGTGTACGCTGTACTGTTTGCAGACAGCTACGGCAGTGTTGAGATATTTATTGACATATATATTATAAAGAATGTGATGTTGTTGGATACTAACAACAAGTTGCTGTCCTTCAAAAAAGGACAACAATACGTGGACTGGCATATGTTGCTGGTAATTGAAGAAGTAGTTGGTTCCTGTATTGCATTTATGTGCTGCCTGCTGATATTTTTTACTGAATTGTCAAAACAGTAGAAATAAGTAACAAGATGCTGTTTTTATATAAAAGATATACATCTTTATTGCAGCTTTATGTTTTTGTTTAAACAAGCACACATTGGGATTACAAAAATGCTTTTTTTCATATACTTATATAGCCAATGGAGGTATAGCATACAGATATAGCATATAGAGGTATTGTATACATATATATGAACAGCCTATAGAGGTATCGTATATATATATAGATACAGCCAATAGAGGGGTATCATATACATATACAGCCAATAGAGGTATCGTATACATATATACAGCAAATAGAGGTATCGTATACATATATAGATACACTCCATAGAGGTATCATATACATATACAGCCAATAGAGGTATCGTATACATATATACAGCTAATAGAGGTATCGTATACATATATAGATACAGTCCATAGAGGTATCATATACATTTATAGATACAGCCAATTACAGGGGTGTAAAAATCCACTAGCCCGACGCCCGGGGCTAGTGGATTTCGGACCCGGGCTAGTCGAAAATCTGTGTCAACTAGCCCCGGGCTAGTGTGTGTTCTAGTCAGAAACTTACCCACTAGCCCTTGACTTGAAACATCGTTAATGAATCGTTAAAATGTACAGCGCTTCTATAGGCCTACTTTTTGCCGATTTTATTCATCCCGACAACATCGCTTGAGAAATCTGTCTAAATTTAGGAGTTTCTGTGTGTCTAGACATCGATGACTCGCCAGTGTGCGTATATACAGCCAATAGAGGAGGCATTGTATACATATCTATATGAGTCATGACGGGTATATGGCATATAAACATTAGAAATATGATTTGGTGTTGCAATAAAACTAGATATAAAGTATCTAATACATTGGTACATGTAAAAACAAAACAATCTATAAAGTAACTAATACATACCGGTACAATATGTACGTTTACAGTTATAACTAACTACAAAATGAACTACTATCTAAGTAAAACATTAACCTTGTTACCGCTACATAGGTGCCTTTTAAAAGTACAGGTATATTAGTACAACAGACATTCCTATAAGATATTTCTCTCTTTGCTTGACATCATATATTGTGACAGAGATAGCTCTAGCTTTAAAGCATTGTATACATATCTATATGACGGGTATATGGCATGTATATAGTAATACATGCAACATAAGAAATATGATTTTGTGTTGTAATGAAACCAGATATAAAGTAACTAATACCGTACTTTGGTACACGGAAAAACAAAACAATCTATAACCTGTTACTATGAAACTAGATATAAAGTAACTAATACATACCGGTAGAATATGTACGTTTACAGTTATAACTAATAGCTGTAGCTTGAAGGCATTGTATACATATCTATATGACGGGTATATGGCATATATAGTAATACATGTAACATTAGAAATATGATTTTGTGTTATGATGAAACCAGATATAAAGTAACTAATACCGTACTTTGGTACACGGAAAAACAAAACAATCTATAACCTGTTACTATGAAACTAGATATAAAGTAACTAATACATACCGGTAGAATATGTACGTTTACAGTTATAACTAATAGCTGTAGATTGAAGGCATTGTATACATATCTATATGACGGGTATATGGCATATATAGTAATACATGTAACATTAGAAATATGATTTTGTGTTGTAATGAAACCAGATATAAAGTAACTAATACCGTACTTTGGTACACGGAAAAACAAAACAATCTATACTACCAATACAGTGGCGACTGTTATATCAAAACTAGTTTGTTAGTCTGAAGCAAGCCTCTTGCATACAACATTTTTGATGGTGTTGTTCATCAGTGTGGCATGGATATCTACAGGCAGTATGTTGACTATCGTTTGAATAATGTCTTTTTTGTCATATTTTGCATCCGTAGATATGCCGTTTGCAAGTAGGATTTTGTCCAGTTCTGGCTTGAAAACAGTCACTTTTGTTGCAGTTTGACAAGACGAAGCACCTTGGCCTGAAGATTCAAAAAGCATCGTTGCTCTTATGTAGTGATTACAACTACTAGCTGTGTATGTAATTTTGCACGTGCTGCAAAACATTTCGTATCGTTCATCGGTTTTAACAGTAGACAACTTTTTGTTGTTGCAACCAGGATATGGACATGACAGGTAAGGATCTACTTCATATAGAGCAGAGAGGACTCCATTCTGCAATTTTCCACCAGAAGAACTGCACAAGTCTTGATCATCATCCTCGGATGATATGTCCTTCATGCTTTCATCATGGCTGCATTTCTGGAGGAAGATTATGATATATATCAAACTATGCTACATTATAGTGTTATTACATCAGATATTGTTTTGTATCTATAGATGTTTTTTTTTACCAATGTTTATATTTGCAGATTGTCATTACTGTATGATATGTATGTTTAGCATTATATACTAAAGGTATAACCAATATCATTGTTTGGGTTACCGTATACATTGTATAGCGAAAAAACTGTGTGCATATTGCATATATCTGTGAAACAGTTCATGCACAAAAGTGCAAGCATATGCCGTTATAACCCCAAATATTATTTTGTTTCTTCCTTATGATTTTATTTTAAAAGACTGACAAATCTTTTAAATGCATACTAGCTTATGGATACTCAGTCATGTCTGATACCAATAACCATCATTGTGCACAAAGAAACAGCATTGCACAATTATACCATTGTCATGCAGTAACTTCAACCTATCAGAACTTACCATCTCATATAGCGCACCAAACAGTGCGACGTCACGTACCAAATTTCCGGTATATAATGTCATCACTTTTGGTGTCAATTGATATTTTTTAGGTTATACAATATAACCTGAAAAAATCTATCATTGTGGAAATAGCAAAAGTTATATTATACCTATTTAGATAGATTTTGCTTTTTATATAAAAAAAAGTTTAGCTCGTACCTCACATTGTGATCCTCGTGTAGTTGTTAGGCGTTTATGTTCATTGAATAGTCTGACTCTGCATTTCGATATCTGTAACGTCTGGCCCCTCTCTATGGTCCCAACCATGTCCTCCCATATTGCTACTGTTGCCTTGTCTTCTTGATCTTTCAGTACCAATTCCTGGAAAGGTACTTGATGTCCTTCTACTGCTTTTGTTGTGGCTGGTGAAAGCTGGAAATATTTTAGTTTATTACTTACTTTCAAAACCCATTTGTTGGTAAATAGAATGTCTACGCAACAGTCTACAATTGACTCTATATTTGTACCATATTGATCAGTTTGTATAAACGGTATAACTTCATCATCAAAAGGGTCTGTAATGTGTTTAATCAACACATAGAAATATATATCTTATCTATCTAGTATTCTTGCCCTAGGCAAGGCAAGTGCTTTGAAATATATTTTACACCCCTGCTGTCTGTCTACATCACACAGGGGTGAAAGGTTATATTTAATGTGGTATATCAACAAAACTACTTACATTTACAACTTTGCCTTTTACGGTAACTAGGGTCTTGACAGGTGATGCCAAAGCTGATCCAATGTTAACAACGTCGTTACATTCACTAGGCATCTTTGGTCCTCCTTTTTTTATATCGTCAGGTATGTCGAAACCCTTGGCAATAGCAACTTCTGTTTTGCTTGTTACCGCTACATAGGTGCCTTTTAAAAGTACATTCATCAGTACAACAGACATTCCTATAATGAATTTGTCCCTTTGCTTGACATCATATATGGTGACAGAGATAGCTCCAGTTTGGTCGGCGATAATGGCATAGAATTTTGCCTTGAATTTTTCATTCTGAGGCAGTTCTACATCACTTATCCGAAGGACAACTCCCTTCAGGGAGGGATTAGATGGTGCCTTTTCCATGTCCATACACTTTACTTCTTCTATGGTCAGCATCTGTGAAGATATATTGCAAACTATTGCTACATTTTTTCACATTATATGTCTCATACATGTACTTGCAATTTTTACACAATATACATTTTTTTCCAACAGCTACAAACATTTACAATACTTTTGTTTTATAGCATTGCCATATGTGCAAAACACACGAACATATAGATCTATAAAGTTGCTTCGCAAAATATCGCAAATAATATGTCACTATACATAAACGCTTTAAATACAACATGGATACATTTTGTTTTTTAAATCAACTACCCTACCTTACCACAAAAAAAAAAGTTGCAGTGTATATATCATATTCACAAGAGTATATCATACAACTAAGTAAACTAAGAAATAGACATATATAATTATGCAAATCAAGATATACCATTGTAATACTCCTGGGTTGGCGATATACTATATCTTAGTTAATATTTGTGTGAATATATCATCAAGGTATCGCCATCTTGAGGAAGATAGACCCATATTCTGTCCCAATACTCAAAATGATACTGGCCTGTGTATATATATATCAGGCAAGTTGTGATAACGAATGTAATCGAGTGTTCTCTTTAAGGGCTTTTAATGGCGGGCATATCTTCCCGTGATTAAATGCCAATAAAAACAACCCAGAAAGTGTTTTAACACGACTCAGGGCTACATATGCCATACCATTTTCAAAAACATCGTTGCCTATAGAAATAGCTGCCATATTCAAAGAAGCTCCCTGCATTTTGTGTATAGTAGCAGCCCAAGCTGGTAACAATGGAAATTGTTCACGTATCATAATCCTGCCACCATAGTGAAACTCCAGACAGATCGGTTCTATACCTATTGCATCATTTTGTGTACAATTTTTCAAAATGCCTCCAATATAAGGATCATCAAATTTTATATAGATTAACTTTACTTCATTTTTTTCATCGTACATTTGAACATTTTCAACATATCCCATTGCACCATTTACTAAACCTTTTGCTGTATAAATATTTCGTATCAGCATTATTCGTGTTCCAATTGAAACAGGTAATATTTTTGGCAAACCACCAGCATTTCGGTCATCTTTTGGTATCAAATCATAGCCAACTTCACAATCATTTTTCTTTTGCAAGTCATTTGGTGAAAAATAATGTATTGCAGGTATATGTATACATTTTTCAGGTAACAATGCCTGTATTCTTTTATTGTGTTTCTGGACGTTTTTCAATGTTGGATACAGATGGATGATGTTATGTATGTCATAAGGTATTGGATGTATTAACCTAGTCTGTAATGTCAATATATCTTCCTTAGTTAGTAGACCCACCCTTGCTCTGTTTAATAAAGATGCATAAGAAATATCAGCCAATTGCCGTATATTTTCTGTAAGAAACATTGGTTTGAAATATGACCAAAGGTATTGGTGTTCAAATGCATATTTGCCTTTTACTGGTCTAAGTTGTAAAAAATCACCGACTACAATAACATTTAATCCACCAAATATGTTTTCATTGTCTTTAATAGTTACAAGTCTCCTATGTACATATTCCAGGATTTTACAACTAACCATAGATATTTCATCTATGATCAAGGTATGGATACTTAGATATGATGATCGAAGTCTCTTTAAAACTTTACCAGACAATTCATAAAAATCTAGTCCTTTGCCATGTTGAACAGGAAGATGAAGAGCATTGTGTAATGTGACACCCAAGATATTTTTAGCTGCTGTTCCAGTTGGTGCACAAACCATTACTGGTGATATGCCAGATGTACATGCAGTGCAACAGTTTAACCAATGTATAAGCAATTTTGTTGTTTTTCCTACGCCAGCTCCACCAGATATGAATAACTGTAATGGTTGTGATTGATTTTTAGACTTAAAGTGATCCATTACATAATTCATAACTCTCTTTTGACTATTTGTTAATGTGTCCATTTTTGATACCATTTCATCTTCAGAAATATAGCCAGTCTGCAACTGATGTATTTGTACATCATCATTATCAGTACCTGCATCACATAGAATACCACTATCATATGTATTGTTACCAACATATTGCTGTTCTATATCCTGTATATTAAGGTTGATAGATGTTGATATATCGGCCTCAGTTTCATATTTGTTTTCATCATACATACTGTTGTTTTCATATGTTGATGGATTTAAAGATGAAGCTAACTCTATGCGAGAACATCGTATGAAACGCACAGCCTCTTCTATCTGGTCAATAATGGCAACTGATTGTAAATTGTCTAGTGACATCCTGTTCTTTTTCTCTATAAATGCATCCCTAGCACATACATGTATGGTGTTATTGTTTGCTTTCAAAATTTCGTTTTCGTTTTTAAATGGGAAAAATGCCATCAATAACCCATAAAAATAATCATCTGAGGATATGGATATCTTAGGAAGCCTTACAACCACTGCTTTTGTTCTTTTTCGCATTATTATATTCTCAAATGGTACATTTAGTCGGATACGAGGTTGCCTTGCAGCAGAAACATATTGACTAGTTTGTTCTGCTGCACATTTTATATACCAGCCTGCAAAATCATAAAGACATAAATTAGATATCAAATCTGGTCTTGCTTTATAGTAATCAATAACATTGTTGTAAAATATATCTGTGCTATCTTCATGAAGTTCTTCACGCTCTTTTTTAGGCTTTAACACACGATATCTTTTTTCTTGTGGCTTAGTACATAATGATACAACTGATCTTGAACTGAAAATAAAATTCCGATCTGACAATATCCGAAAGGCAGCTTCTTGTGCACTTAGCTTTCTAGTTTTTAACACACAATTTCCTATACGCATCATTCGATTTCTTTGGTGCACAGTACCATCCATGCTGCTTATCAATCTTGATAAAGCAAATCTTAAATCATCTGGTTCAGCTTTACAAAGATATGCACATACATCATAAGCAGCTGCTTCACTATTTCCTATAATTTGAATGTCCATGTTCGCTTGCCAGTGTTCAAGAATAGTTGGATTAAAAGCGTTAATATAACTATCTTCTTTGCGTCTTTTAGTTTCGTAGAATTTTCCTTTTACAGCATCTGATCCTAAATCTATATTGCTCAATAATCGTGTTTCTTTACATTGGGTATATGGGAAACCAAATCTGCATCTTCCAGACTTTCTGAGGCAATAGTTTGTATGATGATGTGTTTGAAACTTTTTTGCATTATTGTTTGTTCCAGAATTGGTACTGATAACTTTATCTATGTAACCTGTCAATTTTTCTTTATCATTACATATGGTGGCAAAATCTTCTATCCAGAAAAACAAATGAATGTGCGGGCTACCCCTGTTCTGAAACTCAATCCGACCAAAATGATCAACTACTTTACCAAATGGTTGCAAGGACCCATATATGACATGTTTTAATAGAGCTTTAAATCTCCTTTGGAAATGGATAGCTGTTAATATTGGATCCCTATTAACTAATTTCAAGGCATTTGACATCTTACATGCAGACTCGTAACTACATCCAGACAGTACCATGATTAAATCTGGCCAGTGCATGTCATTTGCTGACAATGTAACAAATAAACTTGGAGGACCGATAGATTTGAAGATGGCCAAAAGGTTCAATAAATTATTTTTCCAATAAGCAGCTGTTCCTTTCATATTTTTCATGAACATGTATGAGTTTTGTACCAAATCAGGATTGCTGCCAATGTTAGAAACATCTGCAGCAGTCAAATTTGTCTTATTGTTTCGCATCCGCATATGTATATTTATAGAATTCAATAATCGACATCTTTCATAATAATTTACAGCATGAAGTATATAAGATATGTCAGTTCTAAATCGCCCATCTTTATAGTATAACTTATGTTGAAAATATTTATAATTGGATATCAATGACTTTCTTGTTTCCCTAAAACCATTTATACCATACGGAAAAAGATGAGGAAATGCAGCTTCTTCACCATTTTCTTCTTCATATGCATTTACTGGAGAAGATGTCAAGCGCTTAAGTGTTACGTGGGGTGTATCACTGTTTAGAAGTTTGGCAAGATCAACAGCTGGTGTTGCATAGTCTATAGGAATAGTTCCATATTCTTCAAAATCATCTTCGACTTCTTCAATGACATGTTGTTCTATATCTACATCCTCAAAGACCGATTCAAAATCTAGATGTATATCTTTGTAAATGTTATTATTGGATTTCAACCAAAGTAAGGCTTGCATTATTTTTTCTTTTCGCACCATGAGTTGGTTTAATCTGATTATTGTAATCATAAGAAACTGTAATAACATGAGAATTTTTGAAACTGTGGGGAAGAGTTAATATTTGTTGTTGAAAATTTGCAGGGAAATCAATAGCTAAGCCTTTTTCAGCTAACTGCCCACCGGGTAACACAATAACTGTTAGAAACACCTGAATTTTACAAATGAGCCTTTTTTCCATCAGCGACAGACCACGCAAAGATGCAGGTATGTTTCCTGGATCAAGGTTATTTCCAATACTGTTTGCAGGTGGTAAATGGTTTTTCTTGATAGAGTTAAAACAAAATGAACAAACAATACTTCCAGAAGTTAATATATACCCTTCGGATATACTGAAATTACTTTTTGTTCTATATACTTGGTTTTCAAATAAAAATCTATCACAGCTTAAGCATACAAATGATGGTCTTTTCTTGATATCTATGAAAAATAATTCAGACAATAAAGACATATCTGAAGCATATACAGATGGTGCGTTTTCATTGATGGTTTCCACAGTTTCTGTAGCAGCAATAATGTATGGATAACTTTCAAAAAAATTGTTGGTGATGCTAATACTAGATACATTTGGCGAATGATCTATATCAAAATTTATCCTTTTATTACTGGGTGTTTTTGCACTGTATTTTCTTTTTCTTGCTGACTTGAATGTAGTATAGCTATGTTCAGATAAATATGATTTACACACAACATTTTTTTCAAGGTCAATATGTGTGTTCGATTCAACATCTTTTACTAAATATTGCCATGCTTTTTCATTTTGAAAGTATTGTTGAACCAAGACACTTTCCATCATAACATTATCGGAACATGCTGAAAAAGATAAATTAGTGTGATCGTTTTCTGTTGTAGGAGTAATAAGCTCACTTTCTGTTTCCATGTCATGTGTATTTGTAAGAAAATCAGTAACATTATAATCACATGTGACCAATGCAACTTCCTGTTTATTTATACGATCAAAATTTTGGTACTGTTGAGTTTGTTCACTATCTCCATAAGGCATATGTGTACTACTAGATCTGTAAATGACAACTGGTGAAATATTATACACATTTCTTCTATATTCCATTCTTATATAAGACACTAGTGATGCTATATCAGAAAATGTCATCACTATGGAACTGCCAAATGCATCAGCTTCACCAATACAGTTGCGACTGTGAGAATCAAATACAAAATAATAGCCATTATCATGTACCAATGCAATAGTCAAATGTCCAAATGTAGCTAATAAGTGGTCAGAAATTTGAAAACCAGTATCCAAAGCCTCTATAAGAGATACTGCACCAATATCCTCTCCATAATCATTTTGTCCAACTACACCAAACAGCATATCAGGATAAACTGTAGTTTCTAATCTTTCATCATCTATATGTATATATCCTGGCAATTCATCATGAGCAAGGTAAGTATTTGGACCATATCCTAAATCAGCAAGTATATCTTCATATAAATCATTTCCACCAAATAAGATATTGTCCACATGAAAAGTATCAATATGGTTACCAGGGGACAATAAGTCAGATGCAAAAAATGTTGCAAGTGCAAAAATTGCAATGGCTGTACATTGTGAACCAGGACTTGAGAAGAGTCCACTCCCCTGATGGAAAGACCCATGCACAGTCCTAATTAAAGTCATATTATACACACGTATATAAAACACTATATAAATATATAAGTTTGACGATATATATCTAATGCAGTGGTTATGTTTTACGAGACCTCTATTAAAGTTTAAACTTACAATATACTTTGCTATATAATCTATGACCTGTCCTAATTAACTGTACTGTATCATTATACCACTTATTTACGACCACATTCTGGCTGACACCTGACCTTAGAATAACTTCACTGTGTCACTACTAGCTAGCTTGTTACCTAGGTTACAGTGGCCGACATGGATCATAAAGTGAAATACTAGACCAGAGAGTCAAGGATAGTAGGAGATGAAACCCAGTCTGCACTTATCGGAGTCATTTGTTTTACACGACCACGAGGTCAACAGCCCATCCTCGCTCTAGCTGTAAGCAGCCTCCGACAGGTACGACCTAGATTTTCTGTGCAGAAATATACCCGGTACTGCCGTCAAACGTTACTGTAGTAAATATTCTATAAACAATACCTTAAACACTTGATATAAACTGTCGGTGTTCCAGCTATTGTACGTAAAAAGTCTTAATAATAACTGTACAACACTTTGCACTCTCATGGGATATATTATGTAGGCCTAAATGTTTACGACACCGACGCAAATCTGGGCACGTGGTTATAATATTTCAAAGCCGGCTGCCAGGCACTGTACAGTACCGTAACGCCAACTGTAGCTGACAGGTGATCATAAACTGGATGAAATAGCAACTAGAATGACTAAATATTAAATATGCACTTTGTATCATGTAAAACAATCTCACCTTGCAGTTGTCAAATCGATGTCAGCTTCCCAGTCTTTGACAGCACGCGGCCCTTGTTCTACAGCATCAACGAAAGATCTCGCACGTAAACTGATGACGTTTTCTACACACGCGCACACACAACACATGTGTTGTGGTTGAAACCTGAGGGCATCCGAATCGCAATAATGCTGGGTGAATACCGAGGTGTTCCGATATCATGACTGCAGCTGTGTGGTGTCGCATTACCGTACCCAGCGATCCCCACACCAATTAAAAGATAACGGCTCAAGTCCCTTTCGCATTAATCAAGTCAATATACAACAGGTACATATTATGTTTTATAGCCATAAACTGGGCACAAGTTCAACCAGCATTATATAAACCCTTTCCATAAAGATCTCTGCCATTCCTTTAATCACTGTTAATATTTCGGAGATGTAGGCTAACATCATGGCCTTATGATATACAGGTAATGCATTGTACCATGTTGTTGATGGCGACATAACCCGGTCGACATTAGCTATCTTTACATGGCTGCAGCTGTGTGGTGTCGCATAACCATACCAGCGGTCCCCACATCAATTAAATCAAAGGTACATGTAAACTTTGATAGCGACAGTTTAACGTTAGCTACGTAAACCATTATAGTTAATGACACATGCGCAAACGATATACGCCCCATAGCATCCGGAATTTTGAATCTGATTGACCCTGAGGTCCACGCAAAAATGTGAGGGTATGAGTTATATTTAAGTCACAACACATGAAAATACATTAATCACTTCGGACGCAAGAGTACGCGGATGAATACGTTTTACACTACGGTGGCTGCAAGGTGAAGCTGGAGGGGTGACGAAGCGCGCTGTTCACGGTGCTGCATGAAAAAGTAAGTGTCGTTGTACTTGTCATATATATTTGTTCGTGTTATGCATGCATCATTACCGATAGTTGTAAATCGTACAATTCGCCTGTATGTTAAATGAATACTTTTGCTATGTTGTTAAACATTACATACCTGTACACGTGTGTGCCTTACGATAATGACAGGGTGTGGCCTGTCCTCTGTTTTAGCAGAGGTGCGGTGTTTATATCGTAGGGAGATGAATGTAACAGCCTGCTTTGGGAGAGGTCCTGGATCACATATACATGTATATCAACAGTGCCGCGCTAAATAATGCCGTTATCAGTAGCGGAGCAGTAAATAATTTACATTTATTTCTGTTTGTGGTTTGTGGACAGCATTTTCAAAAATATTTGAAGAATCCTAACGGCAAAACTGCAGTCTACACCTGGAGCCTTGGTTTATCAGACACATAACGTAAACAAAGAATATTAGTGGGATGGAGGTCACCAAAGCCCTGGGAGTGAACTGTTATCTCCAGCAGCACCCCCCTCCTCCTAACCCCCAATTAAATAGGCTTCCCCCACCGCAGATTTCCTATTTCTGATAAAATGTTAACACAATAGTGTGACTAATAACCTATTTTGTTACAAATATGGAAATGATACATTATATTGATCAGTATTGATGGACAATTTGACCTGTGACCTTTGGTGACCTATATATTGACCTTTGGCATAACTTAAAAGTGTTATGAAGTATGCAAATAAACCGTATACCATATTGATCAGTATTGATGGACAATTTGACCTGTGACCTTTGGTGACCTATATATTTACCTTTGGCATAACTTAATAGTGTTATGAAGTATGCAAATAAACTGTATACCATATTGATCAGTATTGATAGACAATTTGACCTGTGACCTTTGGTGACCTATATATTGACCTTTGGCATAACTTAATAGTGTTATGAAGTATGCAAATAAACCGTATACCATATTGATCAGTATTGATAGACAATTTGACCTGTGACCTTTGGTGACCTATATATTGACCTTTGAAGATAAATGTTGATCTTAATACATTGTTACTAATTATATTTAGTGGTAAATTACATATACATTTTGTACAATGATTATATGAAATAAAAATAAGACTACCTTGACTATAGCTGTTAATAGAATGTTAAACAATGCAAAACCAAACCAAACATTGAAAACTAGGAAAGAAAATCAGCTGTGGTTGATTATAACTGAGATCATGGAGTATTATGTTTGTGCGGGTCTTTCACAAGTCAATGATATCGATGCTATAATCAGGTTAGTGTAAGGAAAGATAATCAGGTATATTTATACAGGAAGGGTTTACCTAACTTGGGACTAAGGGCTATGCTTGTTGTTTAATTTTTCTGTGATCTAGAGTTCAGAATGTCTTTGTACACGATGTTGTCATTTCGATTGAAAAGTATTAAAATTAATTAAAAAAAATGTTTTGCTTAAATTTCAGGACTCTGTGACTAAATCAGTTGATGTGGGATCCAGAACTACCAAAGTGAAAGAAATAACTCTGTCTGACAGCACAGGGGAGATAACTGCTTCACTTTGGGACACGCAGTCAGCCAGTCCCGTAAAATCCGGTGACAAAGTGGGAATCATTGATGCCACAGTGAAGTTTTCCAATTTCCACAACCAGAACACAGTATCTGTCAGCTCCCTGTCTTCAGTCACAGTCTTAGAACAATTGGACGAGACATGGGCTGATTGTATTATTATAGCAACAAATGTCCAAACTAATGACAGTATGGACCTTATCGTGACACATGATGGGGATCATTAATTCAAATGTTCAAAAAGCGTTCTTTGTACATATCTCAACATTCCAGAGGACACAGAATGTGAGATGGTTGAGGATACTGTTATGGCACCATTGTTGCCGATCACTTGCAATCTAAAAATCAGAGGGAAAACCATCATCGAAATGTCAAGTGCTGTCAGTTGGGACTCGTCTTGTTTACAGTTTGTATCCTGTATTCGGTGTCTAGTGAGGGCCCCTTACACTAGTGCATATTTTCTAGTGACATTTTGAAGTAATATTGGACATTATTGTTTTGTATTCATTATTATTAACTAGTTTGTAGTTTTTTACTTATTACTTTTTTCCAGTGTATTCTATATTCTTTGTCTAGTTGATTAGTCTTTGCTATATTGATATATATTATAGTTAATTGTATAATCAATATAAATTTTAACTGCAGTTTTTCTTCATATTTTACTCAAGAAAACAAATCAATATGTATAACCTCTAAATAATCGTAAAAAAAATCAGAAAATGTATATTATATGTTATTTTTAACATCTATCACTTCAACTTCTGTTTCCATACAATATCTCAAGTTCTGTTGGGCCGATTCCATTCAAACCTGTATGTAGCTTTCTTGCCAAAGGTCCTTGCTTGGGATTGCTTTTCAGGTCATAGGTTAATGTCACTGTTAAATAGAATATCAGTTTCTGCACAATATACTGTAAGCATACATATTTTAGCGGTATTAAAATATTAATTTAGTCGCTTTTCACACTTTAATCATTGCACTAGATTCTGGGTGCGCTAATTGAAATTTTGTTATATTGTTTTCTATTACATATATTGTGAGTGCGCTAATTCGTTATTGTGCTAATCTGTTAAAAATTGTTAATGCGCTGAAATTTGAGAGCACTAAAATAAGTAATTTACAGTATTGAGATCCAGCTGTTCGGAATTGACCAATTCCGTTCAAACGGTAATCCTGTATAATAAATGTAGCTTCCTCACCAGGAGTGCCTGCTCTGGTCTGAAGGACAAAGGTTAAGAGCATGCATTGTTACCATGTATAAATAAAAAAATTGATTTTCACATAATATATCCAGTTCCATTAGACCAATTCAGCTCTGAATTGATAAATATTTTCCTCACCAAAAGTGCTTCGTTGGGATTGATGTTCAGGTCCGAAGGTCAACAGTCAAGGTCACCATTACTATCATAATCACTACTTCAAAGCATGCCATCATTTGAGTTCAAACACTATCTGTGGATCAGTTTTGCTTTGTAATACCTTGTGTGTTTTCTTTACAAATTAAATATCATGATGGAACTGAACTTCAAATATTTTACATGTAGTTATAATTTTTTTAGTTCCATGCATATGATTTTATATTCTGAATAAAACTAGCATGAAGATAAATGTTGTCTTATTATTTTTTATTTTTGAAAGGATCAGAACAGGTATTTTGCCTGTCATTGGATATTGGCCACAGGTTGGTGGTTTTCCTCTAGGCACCACGACTTCTTTTATTACCAAACTTTAAATTCTTTAAATAACGAAAATAAAATTTACTGATTTGAAAGATACTACATGTAGAAACATGGAATCCTTATATAATGGAGATATAAATATAAAGTACATTAATTTTAGTTACCTTCCAAATATGTGGAGTACATCACCAAATACCTTTCCTATAGATGGTGTTTTGCTCATTTGTTCAAAAATATTCTCGAAAGAACAATTCACACAAATGCAAGCAGTGGAATAAGTCTACCATGTTTGTAAGTTTGTACCTATCACCAGCTTGGATTACGCCAACAACGGCTGAACAACTAACTGAACATTAAATAGGTAAAACTCCACTATATGTACCATTTTAAAGGTGATGATGTGTCCCTGCATGGGGGCATGGGTAAACATTGCACACAAGACCAAAAGTGAGGTATTGCCAAAGAGAGGCATTTGAAAGTTTTATTGCATGATACTATTGAAATGTTCTGTATTTAGTGTTGATTTTCAAATTTTTTAAAAATGTTCGTAGTTTCTTTTGCCATCGAGCTATGAGGCCATTGGCCCCTTGTTATTGAACGTTCTGTGGTACCTCAATCAAATAATGTCAAATAAGTATAAGTGGTGTTATGTAAATTTACACTTTGGAACTTTCTATGCAATGATTCCTATATTCTTACATTAGTAGCCGAGACCAAACTCAATCTGAGCCCAGTAATTAATATATAGTTTTATGTAAATTGTGCACTTTCAAAAAGATAATATAATAAATGACTCGAGTTCGCCTTAGTTCTGGATTTGGTCATATAAGTTATGGATATGGATCACCACCAAATCTGAACTAGGTCTGCATTTATCAAAATGAATATACAATATCAAAATATCTTTTATCAGAAGACCTGTATTTGAAGTCCAGCCATCACTCAATCTGTATAAAATACAGATCCTTGTTCTCACTCCATTTTACAAGGATCTGACAAGGTCACACTAAAATACCCCATGGGTACGTGTGGCATCTCAAGTCGATGTAGTGGTCAGTCAGTCGCTTCTTCATCAGTCTGTTGATTGTGTTCCGCTGTTTGTTGAAGGAAGTCATAGTAAGGCATGGAGACTTGCTGAAGTTACCGCGTCTGACCACCTCTACAAAGTATATCTCTTGAATCCCTGCGTCAAATAGTTTCGTCCTCAGGTCTATAAGTCTGCCGAAGATGGCGCTGGGTGATGTTGTCGCTCCTATGTCGTTCCCACCTATCTGCACCACAACGACGTCTGGTCGGAACTCTTTCAGGTCCTGTAGCATGTCCCTGGGAATAGAATCTGCCCGCATGCCCCCTTTCCCAATAATCTGACTGGTCCAGGAACCTGCAAAACAGAAAGAAAAAATAACACAATGATATATATATCTATAAGAAATGTATAACATAAACATTTACATTTATTCCTGTATGTTCAATTCCATATCCATAGCACTAATAGGAGATGAAACATTGGCTCCTGAACTGGAATTAGGACATGCATAGAACTAACCGAGAACAGAAACTTTTATGAAACTTCTCATAGCAAGGATAATTTGGGGAAAGTCACAGAACCGATTGATGATGCAATCAAATCATGTGCAGTAGACAAAAGCTTTTCATGTGCATGGACAATGCATGTTGCTGCTTCTGTTATTGGAAGGCCAATCAGATCAGAATATCCTGTCACTCCTTGACTTAGCTGTAGGTATTTTGAACACTGCATTCTACCCTAGAAACAAGAAAACAAACACTCATGAATCTATTTGGATTTTTTGGTCAGGTGCTGGGTCCCGCCCAGATCATTTTGTCCCACTTCTGAAAAAGAATCACACAACATTGATAGATTTTAACAGATGATTTAGAATTTCCCCCACTTCACCATATCAACATCTGAATATGAAGATGTTCTTGAATCACTAGGAAATAATGCCCTCAGAACTCCTGGACCTTATATCCGAAGCTTCTGACATAGCGTAAGATTTGCAAACAAGAGGCCCTCTCTGGGCCTGTATCGCTCACCTGGTTTCATGTGATATGAAACAAGAATGACTCATAAGTGTATGTGTGGCCCTTCTTGTTATGTCAATATATCATAAGCATTTTTAGCTCACCTGGTCCAAACCGTGGCGTCCGTCGTCCGTCAACAATTTCTTTTAACGACTTCTCCTCCTTAACCACTGATAGGAAATCAGCCTAATTTTGCAGGAAGCATCCTTGGGTGGCCAGGATTAAAAATTGTACTAATGTTGGGACTGACCCCCTAGGGGGCGGGGCCAAAAAGGGTTATTTAACGATATTGGTTTAAGCGACTTCTTCTCCATAACCACTGATTGGAAATCAACCTTATTTGGTAGGAACCATCCCTATGTGCTCAGGATTCAAAATGGTACTCATGGTGGGACTGACCCCCTAGGGAGCTGAGGGGCGGGGTCAAAAATGGTTATTTAGATATATTGGTTCAGTCGACTTCTTCTCCATAACCATTGATTGGAAATCAGCCTTATTTGGCAGAAAGTATCCTTAGATGCTCAAGATTCAAAATTGTACTAATGGTGGGACTGACCCCCTAGGGGGCTGAGGGGCGAGCCAAAAAGAAAATATTTTATCCTGATTACCTAGATACCAATGTATCCAGGTGAGCGATACAGGCCCTCTGGGCCTCTTGTTGATGGGTACATGTACATTTCTTTCGTTGTAATTCTAAAATGTTAGGTTTTTTGGCAAATAGGGCATTAATCCATGAAATGCGTTCAGTGCAGCAGGCTCTACTACCTATGTTACAGCAATCTGATTTCTTCCAAGTCCAGGAATGTGAGATTTTTACCCCAAAGATACAAAGAAATCTTTGAAATTCTAGTAAAGAATGCACCATGCATTCAACTATACATCTAATGATACACCTTTGGGGGGGGGGGCAGAACCTTTGCAGAACCTTTAACAGGGTTCATTAAGAAAACTTTTAAGGGGTTTTCAAGACAACAAAATTCATGTGAAAACCACTATCATAAAAAAAGTTCGAAGTGTTTTTATACCTGTTGTTTTATACAGGACTTCAAAATCGTGTGATTGTCATGTACCGGTATACCTCTGTCATGCTAATTAACTTTCTGAGAAACTAATTTGTAAACAAAGATTTCATTACGAAGATTAATGGAATGTTCAGTGTTCCATTTTTTACACTAACTAATAAAGTGATATTGGTAAACAAAGATGTGAATAAAAAGATAAATGGACTGTTTAGTGTTCCATTTTTTACATAACTTGTGGGTAAACTAAATATGAAACAAAAATGTGAAGAGATGTGTGGAATGTTCAATGTTCCATTTTTCACACTAACTAATAAAGTGATATTGGTAAACAAATATGTGAATAAAAAGATAAATGGACTGTTTAGTGTTCCATTTTTTACATAACTTATGGGTAAACTAAATATGAAACAAAAATGTGAAGAGATGTGTGGAATGTTCAGTGTACCATTTTTCATACTAACTAATAAAGCGATATTGGTAAACAAAGACGTGAAGAGATGTGTGGAATGTTCAGTGTTCCATTTTTCATACTAACTAATAAAGCGATATTGGTAAACAAAGATGTGAATAAAAAGATAAATGGACTGTTTAGTGTTCCATTTTTCACAAAAACTAACAATATTGGTAAACAAGATGTGTATGATGTGTATAAAAAGATAAATGGAATGTTTAGTCATTTTTCATATATAACTAAGGCAATAGATACAAATAGCTCAATTCCACTGGTGGAACTTGATAAGTTTGAAATGTGAAATGGTTATGATGAATGACTGAGCACAATGGCTATGTATGGGTCATCCTGACACTTCTGGTTAGATGACCTAAAAACTATTTTCGATAGACCTACAGACCCGTACACGTTCGCTGTTCCATCTTAGACGCAAACGGTACGGAAGTGCTTCGGAAATGCTACTCAAATGATACGGAAATTCTACGCAAACGGTACGGAAATGCTACAGAAATGCTACGCGAACGGTACGGAAGTGCTACTCAAATGGTACGGAAATGCTACACAAACGGTACGGAAATGCTACGGGTGACGCTTGCAAACGGTCGATCACATTTACGGATTTTTATAAAAACGGATCCACATAATCACACATACAAACGAAACGAAATACCCATAATGCATTGGGAAACGTGTGCTGAAACCGAATGTGGAGATCCAGCCTGTACACATGCGTACGATTGTTTTTTAATGTTTGCTTTGCCATTAAGATAATGGTATGAGAGTGAAACAAACAGACATGCCTTAAAAGTAATTGGGAACAATATCAAATATCGGTAATATTGGAATATGTATCAAATTTTTCCGTCATAGAGACCTGACGTACGCTGACAGGTAGCCATGGGCATCAGCCGGAACACCTCGGGTATTCTCTTCCGAGCTTGCCGGAGAGGCCCGATGTTGTCCGACTGGCTGGGGCATATGACCTTGATATTTTTATTTTATTTTATTTAATGTTAAATTTAGTCAGATTCATACATATTGATAAAAGCCTTGTTTTTTGTTTTGTAAATTTTTGAGACTGAGATTATTTTCAAAATTCTGAGTTTATGCAGCGTATAAAAACATGAACTATTCGTTTCGTCAGATTTATTCCGTAAAATTTCCAACCGAACGTTTCGCGAACGCTTTGTAAATGACGCTAGTGCTACGGAAATGGTACGGTAGTGCGACGCAAATGCTACGGTAATGCTACGGTAGTGCGACGCAAATGTTACGGTAATCCTACGGAAATGCTACGCAAACGGTACGGAAATGCTACGGTAATGGTACG
Source organism: Mimachlamys varia (assembly GCA_947623455.1). NCBI lineage: Eukaryota > Metazoa > Mollusca > Bivalvia > Pectinida > Pectinidae > Mimachlamys > Mimachlamys varia. The sequence continues at coordinate 25,099,461 of OX392545.1, forward strand.
GAAGTGCTACGGAAATGCTACGCAAACGGTACGCTTAAAGTGTACCCTATTTTATTCTGGCCAATTAGTGGAAACACGTATATTGTTATTTTTGGTTAAATGAGTAAACAAATATAATTATATCGTGATGTAAAGAAAAAGATAAATAGAAAGTTCAGTGTTCAATTTTTCACAATACGTATATGATGGTGACAAGTCTAAAAATGTCTACAAATATGAATGGAATAGTCTTGTGCTACAGTTGGGTGAATGTTGCATAGAAGTTAAGTTCATTTCATGTTGGACACTTCACAGTTTAAATGTTCTCGTCATCTTTGTCCGATTGGAAATCGATTGAGGTGTGGCATTGTTCCAGATGTTGCGGCGAAGCAAGACTGGTCTCAGGTAGAGATATAGATGTCGTCTTTTTTGTAGTGGCCAGTGATGAAGCAGGAGCTTTCAAGTCCATTTTTGTTACAACATTGTCTGCACCAAAGGTTACAGTAACTGAATCTAGGTCTAATATGTACTCTTCAAGCAGTTCAGACAACAAGTTTGATGCCAAAAGTTCCTTTTTATCCTGTGTAGATAAAAATGTCAAGATGACAGTGTTATAGATTTGCAGTTTTTGTCCTGTGCTAAAAACTCCAGAAGCAGTGAGTGATGGGATCATTGCATCTGTCCGCTGGCGCATGTAGCAATTTGTATACCGGTAGAATTTGGTGTCTATGACATTTGATGGGTTTTGTTTGCATGCGGAGCATTCTTTTGTTGAATTGACCATTACATTTGTGAAGTGGCCTGTCGCAGTGTTTGAAGACGATGCTTCTTGTTGCTGTTTTATTACATCATTGCTGATGAAGACATCCTCTGCAGGAGTCATTTCTGTTGATGCACTTGTTGTGAGAGTTTTCACATTGTTAAAATGTCGTGTAGATAAGTTCGAAAAGCAATATGATTTGGAGATTTCTAGTGTATCCACTTTCTTATTCCTAACTGTCGGACAGATACAGGCAGTGTTGTCAGCAATAGTGACATCTTGCTTTTCCATATCTTGTCCTCCTACTTGTAATGTTGATGGGATGCTACAGCTCAGGACTTTTGCTGAAAGTGACACCTGCAACGAAAGAATAATGTTATGTAACTCAATGATGGGAATTAAATTGATATATATTTTTCATTGTTTTATTGGTGTTATTTATTGGTGATAGTAAATATTTAAATAGCTGTGCAAAAGATGAGGATTGATAAGTAGAATTATTTAGTTTGCCGAGGTACAAAAGGATCCCTATTCGTCAATTGTTTTCAACTATAAATCATGGTCATATATATATGATATGGAAAGAAAACATGTATACATGAAAACATCGATTATTTCCCCCCATAGTAGATACCCCATACCCCTCACGACACTACACATAAAGAGGCCTATCAACAGTGCTTGCCAAACTTCGAGGATCTTAACAGGACATTTGGTCTGTTAAACTGATAAAAAAAAATACCAGACCATAAGGCGGAACAGTATACGCCCATCATATATGCTATTGTAACATACGGTACCGGTGTAGCATGGTATTTTGAATCATGGTGAATGACCCCGGGGTCGTGCTTGCCAAACTTTGAGGATCTTAAAGGGACATTTGGTCTGTTAAACTGATAAAAAATACCAGACCATAACTTATTTTTTCATGTATTATTTAACTAATTTGAAATACTGAATAAACACAAACAGTGCAAAAGGTGTGGGGGGTTGTTCACTATACCATAGCCATGGTAAATTGACCCCCTGTCCCCACCATCCAAAAACTTAAAAATTGATATTTGAAGTCTTTTGCAATATTTTGGGGGTATTTTCAGATACTGATTTTCAGATTTACTAACCAGTTCACACCCAATTGAGAATCTTTCCTGGCCAGTAACAGGGTTGATGAGGAGATAAAGGACCAAAAGATTAAGAAACGGTTTATCTCTAGCTCCCCAGGAACAGAAGAATGTTGAAGGGTGTCCCCAGCTTATGTGGAATTTAACAATTGAACATCTTAATTGGCCCCAATAAGCGCCCACCCCTTTTTGTTATTTTTTAATACGGTATTTGACACATAATGTGACATGGACTTTTCATGAACTTTAACAAATACTAATGTCCTGTAACAAAAACTTTCCACCTGCCCAGTCGGGCAAGTCAGAGTTGCCCGACATCAGGTCTGACCTGCCCCGGGCAATGGTTAATGTCGAGCCCTGTAACAGGTGTGTTACAAGCTTCGAAACCAAATAGACACTTTCGGCCCCGCCCCTCAGGCCCCTGGGGGGTCAGCCCGAACATTTGAATAAATTTGAATCCCAGCCACCTAGGGATGCTACCACTGAAATATAAATGCCATACATTGCTTAGTTCCAGAGAAGAAGTCGTTAATATCAATATTGCCAAATAGACACTTTTGGCCCCGCCCCTCAGGGGTCAGCCCCATTATTTGTATAAATTTGAATCCCAGCAACCTAGGGATGCTACCACTGAAATATAAATGCCATATATTGCTTAGTTCCAGAGAAGAAGTCGTTAATATCAATATTGCCAAATGGACCCCTTTTGGCCCCACCCCTCAGGCCCCACGGGGGTCAGCCCCATCATTTGTGTAAATTTGAATCCCAGCCACACAGGGATGCTTCCTACCAAATTTAGTTAAATTCTGATCAGTGGTTATGAAGAAGAAGTCAATTGTTGACGGACGGACGGACGTCGGACGCAACGGTATGGCATAAGCTCACTACAATGACCACAATAACGCAGATCACAGAGCCAAATTTCTAAGATCACTCATAGCCAAACAATTTGACGGGTATAGATGAAATAAAGGTATCACAAAGTAGCGACCAAAACAACCCTCCATTACATAGAAATGTGTTTGACTGTTCCTGAGCTTTTTGCGGTTCTAACCAGATACCACTGTTTCAGAAAAGATTCCCTTTGGCTTGAAAGAAAATCAGATATTTTAACAAAGAGAAAAGATGGAAAGAACACTTTTGTTGATTATTGTGGTGCCTGGTTAAGCCATCATTGAAAACAAGTGAATTTTTGATTGATGGTGGTGACTTGGAATCAGTTGTTAGGAAACGGGGAATATATGGCAGAATAATTAAGGGAAACATGTACCTCTCCAACCCCAACCCCTCAGTGAAGACATTTTGGTAGTAAAACGATATTATGCAAAATTGAAAAAGACAAGACATACCAACGTCGCATTAGTTGGTTTCAGAACATCCCAGGTTTAGTTGAAACGAACAAACTATCATTACAGGTCATTGAATATATATGCAACTTCCCAGGTAACAACATTCATGGGAACGCAAAAAACACAACCCAAGAATGCATCAGAACCACTGAGGAACAGAAAGAGGTCATGGAAGATGAAATTGAACACAATTTAAAACCGGTACAGATTCACACTAGAGTTAATGAACTTTTTGGTGACGAAATGACTAAACGGACAAATGCGAGTATGCAAGCTTTGCGCCTCAAAATTTCAGTCGAGGTAGTAATTTGATTGGCTTAATGCAAAAGGTCATCGGGACAGAACTCCCTATTGGATTTCCTCATATCTTAACGCAGCAGAGAGAAGTTTATTTACTTTTAATCAGATTGCAATAGGGGTGAATTTGGTTACATTGATATCAACGACTTAACCGCGCAGTGATTTATGGACAGGCCAAAGGCAAAGATGCCATGGCATCGGACAAGACGAGAGCATTAAGAAGTAAGCTTTCATCATCATGTTTCATTTGTTTAGTTTATTTGTCATTTACACCTGGCGCAAAAGGCCAAGCGAGCTTGTGCTTCGAACTGTAAACGCGTCAATCTGATTCAAGTACAGATCCTTGTTCTCGCTCCGTTTTAAAAGGTTTTGACAACATCCCATAAGAGGTCACGTCCACATTACCTTTGTCGCCTCTTCACTTAACACTGAAATATTTTTCCAACGACCTGTCATCTTGCAGCAAGCCATTTCGTTACATTATTCCGCACGAACTTTTTGGTGACGAAATGACTACACGGAAAAATGTGTTTATGCAAGCTTTGTCGCCTCAAACTTTCACTGTCAAGATTCTGCCAGTAGCAATTTGATTGGCTAATGCGAAAGGTCATTGGGACATGACCCTCTATTGGGTTATCTCAGATCTTAACGCAGCAGAGAGAAGTTTACATAACGGCGCGGAGATCAAGATATGATTTTAATCAGATTGTCGGGACATGACCCCCTATGGGATTTTCTCCGATCTTACCGCAGCAGAGAAGTCTACGGAATGGCGCAGAGATCAATATATGATTTTAATCAGATTGGGATATTGATAGACTCGCTTCATTACCATATGAAACAGAAGCGTTAATTTCAGTGTTAATTTAATTCCGCGATTGCTTTATTGAAAGTGTTATTACATTGACATTAGAACTATTCATTGTGTAGTGTTTATTCCATACGGGATTAGCAGCTCAAGTAACAATCAAGCTCCTACAACAGTGAAGTAGCTAAGTACAACCCCTAATATACACTATTAACTTTCCTCCGTAGATATGTATCAGTCCATTAATTATATATAGATATTACTCCCCTCTCACACCATTTCCCGGTTATTATCAGACCAAATTAGACCCAATTTGTGTCCTTCATATAACTTAGTTGCATCATACGTATAAAAATCTCCCGTAGATTATGAAATGCAGGTTGATGAAGACTATGGGCAAGTTTTATGGTCGCCATCTTGATATCATCGAGAAATATTCTGTATCTTTGTGTGATATGAAGATGGACGTTTTTGAGTTTGCTTGTTAGTGTGTTTACTTGTTGTGATGACACTGATGACTCTGTTCTCATTTTGAGGATTGATGCTTACTTGGATGTGACCAAGATTTACATGGCGGGTGTCGTCGATGAAGCAGAAGACGCTTACTCTTCCGGAACACCTGGTCTTATTATCTTGTGCTATTACGAGAGTCTCCATGTAAATCTTTCCTTTGTTCCTATTTTGCCCCTTGTTTAATCGACTTTGAGTTCGGATTATGGTTTTGTTGACGCTTTGGTATTGTCTAATTTTTTTATTAACAAGTCATTTATATATGTGTTGCCGTACTCCTATAGTGTAGAAAATCTTGCCCAACAATATACAAGAGTTGCTTTCCTTTGACCTTTAGTGAAAATGACGGGAAACCCAACCACGGGACGGAAATATACATAAGACGGGGGGGGGGGGCTACCTCTGACATTCAGGCCATTGCGGGGGCATCCCTCCATCCAATTCCTACCCTCTTATTCTGATAGTGTTCATGACCGCCATGCAGATAAAATGGGACCTCCGAATGAAAACCGTTAGGGACCTTAGGTTTAGCCCCTACCAATCTAATAGGCCACTGGACCCCAAACACACCAATGTTAGAAAGGAGAGAGGCCCCAACCCCCGGTCTCACACACAGAACGTACACGATAGCATCAGTAAAGGCGTCATCTACAACAAACCCATATCGCCAACAATTAACATCGGCAAACTTATCAAAAAGGCAACACGAATGGTAAATTACAAGGGCAAAAAACCATCTATTCTTTTGATATCTAATAGCCCAAGCCCACCACAGTATATCAGTAACGGGACAAAGACACACCCGGTCACACATTTCCGGCTACGCAACCATACACCCAAGCCAACAACCTCATGCGACACGCTCGTCAAAACGACAAACAAATGCGACACACCTTACAAAACAGAAATCAAAATCGAAATTTCAACATCCCGATAGAATCAGCTAAACATTCCTCAGAAAATATATAGCCACAGTCTCTCAGGTTTGTGGATATTTTCAAACTTTTATATTTAAATGGATTCTACAATTCTTAACCTGTGTTACATTACACTAGCACCGCATTGGTTCTTCGAAGTTTTCACGACGTTCCAACAAAGTTCGTTACATCGAAGTTTGACTGTATGTGAATATTATCTAGAACTACCTGTAAAGCCGACGCGCACCTACGCCAGTGTTGTGACAAGCACACCTGTCGCTAATTACAAAACATTCCAAACGTCAATTTTAAGACATGACGCCGAAGCTCACGAAATATAAATTGAACAAGTCGAAAAAAAGTTCGGAAATGAGCCAGTCACAAAACAATAATACATTAACACAATGAGTTCACTTTTTGTAGCACTAGCCAATCTTTACAAAAACCTGATCCAACTATTTGAGACATTAAATTCAGTACTGGAAAAGGAAATCGGCAAAAGTATGGGTCACATACATGTATCACAAGACCGTTCACAAGAAACCACCAAATATTCCGGATATAAATAAATAATGAAATTATATTTAGCCAAATATTTGGAAATAATTTGTAGAAAGTGAGAGCCAAATACTGTTTTCTATGTTTACAATTTATTTTTTATCGTTTGACACGATTTAAGTGGGTTTCAAGAAAGCTGATTTGAGCACAAAATCCATGCTGGAGCATGAGAACGGTTTCATGAATACGGGCCCAGATCTAAAATTATGGGCTATTATTCTGAATCCTTGAAATTCGGACATACCAAAACAAGTCTCGCGATATATATGAAAAATAGCATAGCGTACAAAAACATACAGATTAAAGACATATCGTCCAAAATAGAAATGATAGAAGTAGAAATACATATTCGGTATTCTCTTATTTTATTACAATAAAATTACGGCAATAATTAATATATACATTAGTCCCAGTGTAACTATAAATAAAGACGACTTAAACACTATGGCCGATGTCTTCAAACTTTACGAACATTGTATCATATCCGGAGATTTTAACGCGGCTAACACAATATGGGGAAGTAAATCAACATCTAATAGCGATACTATTGTTGAGGATTTTTTAACTGAAAATAACTTGGACAGTTATTAACGACCAAAATCTTGCTACGCGAATAGATATACATACCCGTAGTTCCTCGCATATCGATTTGACGGTCACTACCCCCTCCATAGCAAACTAGTTGGATTACTGGACGACCAACTCTAGCAGATTAGGATATGATCATCATCCAATCATTTGTAAATTCGGACTCGAGCCTATAAGAAATAAGACTGAATTACCGCCAAAATGCTTAATCGCGAAAGCAAACTGGAAAAAGTTTAACACTCTGCTCCCTCATTTCCATTTACAATGTCAAACACAACGACGTAAATACATACACAAATAACCTAACGGAAACGCTTATAGATATCGCTAACATGTGCATTCCAAAATCCTCAGGAAAAACGAAAGAACGAAAACATAACCCCTGGTGGAATGAGGATTTTACTATAACTAAACGTATAAACCGTAGGTTGGAGTCTAAATGAAAAAAAGACCACTCATAAATTAATCTGAAATGTTACAGAACAAACGAATAACGCAGTAGTTATACCTTTAAACAAACCAGGTAATGATAAAGAAAATCCAGCATCATATAGACAAAAAGCCGTTTTTCTTCTAAATTCATCAATTAAAAGGGTTTTACGTACCTGACCCTTCTGCTTCTACATTAGAAATTTTGGATTCCTACCTTTTGGCCCCTAGCATACGGCTGTATGATGCAGTTTAATTCATTTTTTTCGGCATACTGCATCTATTACTAAATATAAGAGGTGCAGCATATGTGTGTGTTACGTCATTCTTAACATCCCATCTATGTAAAACATTAGAAACATTGAAAAATAAAAGATTAAAATATCATCTCGAACACAAAAAAATAATCAGCGAAAATTAAAGCGGATTTAGGAATAATAGGTCTACATTAGACTCACTAGTCAGGTTAACATCGGAAATTAAAAACTTTCTTAGTTAAACTAACATGCTTTAGCAGTATTTTTAGATTTAGAAAAGTCTGGTACGAAGGACTATTAGGCTGCGCACGGATCGCTTGTTCTGGACAGGTTCTGATTGTTCCGGAGAATTGAGTGACTCGAAACGGAACAGGAAGTTTGAATATCAAAATGGCGGTAGGTCGAGATTTTCATCATTTTAATTTCAATTTGACGACACTGTTCTTCTTGGATGATGATAACGACGACATGGAAAGAAACATAATCATTACACTTCTCACAACTTTGTAAGTTTAACATGTACATTTAATGTTATAAACGAAGTAAATAACGTAGATTCTATAACTAAGCTTATACTACGTCATGTACGCACTGTACAGTACCAAAAATAGGTTGCCCCAGTACTATATATACTTATACTGTACATGTATCATGCAAGTCCGAGTTTCCGCTTGCCCTGTCACCATGCCTGGTCTAAACCAGGCATGTTGACGGGGCTAGTATCATGTATGTCTTAATTACTGTCAGTAACGTTACTGTTTAAACATCAATATGTATAAATTTAAACTCGCTACTGTGATTCAGTTTAAAACTCATCAGCCGCAAACTCACTATAACCTCTTATACGGGCCTGGGACTACGTTTCGTACTACAGTTGTTTGGCATAAGTGAGTTCGCAAAATTTAATTCTGCTATATATATATGTTATATGTATTTTCATTTTGTTTCTATCAATTACCCAAACTTCATTCGTGGATTGATTTTAACACCCAAACTTCATTCGTGGACGAAATTTTGCGTGTTAAAAAGAAATATCTTCGAGTTTCACTGAATAATTTACAGGTACAGTAATATTGTAATAATAAGAAAAATAAAAAGAAGTTATTTACAATATGAAAAGTTTGCAACGCCATTTTGACGATACTTTGGTAAGCATATAAAGGAACACAATGCCACAGTAAATGTCGGTTGTATTGTTAATTTCAATTTCTTCCAACATTTGCAATATTATTCACCCGTGAATTACATATCAAAACTCGATATCTTTCTTTATCGACACACAAATTTTTATTACAATCCAATTATGAATGAAGTTTGGGTTATTGATAGAAACAAAATGAAAATATACATATAACATGTAGCAGAATTAAATTTTGCGAACTCGCTTATGTCCAACAACTGTAGTGTTATGACTATTAGCTGCGATAACGTAGCCCTGGACGACGGGCGGACAATTTCTGAAAGATGGTCGTTGTGTGGGAAGGGTATGAATATTCGTTCTATAACCCTATCAGGGCGTAAACGTATCTGGATCACATACTTTTTATGATCTTCTGATTAAGTAAACAGCGGAACACAATAAGTCATTCTTTTCTGTTTCAGGCCGTTTCCAAGAGCGAAAATTATGTGGAAACCATCTCAAGATATACAGACGAAGTATTCCGCAGACTATTTCGTCTATCAAGGGACACTTTTCATTTACTTGTTAGTTTCATCACCCATCTTGTGAATGAATACAATAAAAAACAATTATCAGATCGTGTCAGAACGACCAGGAGATGCTTCTTAAATGGAAAAATCTAGGTTTGAAAGAAGGAATGTCTACCACAGGAAGAAACTATGGGAGGACTTGAACCCATCACAATTGAAGAACAGTTGTATATTACATTATGGTACCTCTGTGGGAATGACACTATACAGAAAATTGCAGACAGATTTGGTGTGGGTGAAGCCACTGTTATACAATGTCGTAAAAAAAATCCTGAAGATTGTGCTTAAAACTTCAAAAAGAAACTTGTTGTATGGCCTACTCATGAGGAAATGCTTGAAGATAACCTATTTGCTGCTCGTAATGGATTCCCTAATAATGTCGGAGCTTTAGATGGAACTCGCATCCCTATCTCCAAACCAAGAGATCACCCCCAGTCGTACATAAATCATAAAGGTTTCCATTCCATTCAGCTTCAAGCAATATGCAGACATGATATGCGATTTAGCCATCGCTATGTCGGGTATCCTAGAAGTGTGCATGATGCCAGGGTCCCAAGAAATTCAGATCTGTGGGATGTTGGCTTGCAACTTTGTAATATGCAGCATCATGTCTTGGCAGATGGGGCGTATCCCTCACCAAGATGGCTACTGACTCCTTTTCGAAACAATGGCCACCTAACCCCCCATGAAAAAAAAAGTACAATAAATATCACTCTTCCAACAGAGTGGTCTTGGAAAAGGCATTTGGTCATTTGAAAGGAAGATTTCGGAGACTACTTAACTTGCAAACACACAGTGTCAAAACTGCATGCAAAGTTATAATGGCATGCTGTGTTCTTCACAACATATATTATACAAGGAGAGGTGGATCTGGCAGATTTTTTGAGGAACCTGATGAAATTCTACACAATCATCTGATTCAGGAGACGGAAGCAGAGGGTGTACTTAAAAGGAATATAATTGCAAATGCTCTCATGTGAAATTACAAAAGTACTGGTTTGAATTTTTACCTTGGACATAAACTGCATACTACACATAACAAAATGTTTAATTATTATTGTCAATTAAGTGATTTTAATCACTAAAGTATGGAACGCCATAGCTGCCTTAAGACCAAGGTTTTATATCATTATGTCGCCAGATTATATCATTATGTCGCCAGATTATATCATTATGTCGCCAGATTATATCATTATGTCACCATGTTATATCATTATGTCACCATATTATATCATTATGTCGCCATGTTATATCATTATGTCGCCATGTTATATCATTATGTAACCATGTCATATCATTATGTGACCATGCTATATCATTATGTGACCATGTTATATCATTATGTCGCCATGTTATATAATTATGTGGCCAGATTATATCATTATGTGACCATGTTATATCATTATGTCACCATGTTATATCATTATGTCACCATGCAATATAATTATGTGGCCATGTTATATTATGTGACCATGTTATATCATTATGTCGCCATGTTATATCATTATGTCGCCAGATTATATCATTATGTGACCAGATTATATCATTATGTCACCATGTTATATCATTATGTCGCCATGTTATATCATTATGTCGCCATGTTATATCATTATGTCGCCATGTTATATAATTATGTCGCCAGATTATATCATTATGTGACCATGTTATATCATTATGTAACCATGTTATATCATTATGTGACCAGATTATATCATTATGTCACCAGATTATATCATTATGTCGCCAGATTATATCATTATGTCGCCATGTTATATCATTATGTCGCCAGATTATATCATTATGTGACCAGATTATATCATTATGTCGCCAGATTATATCATTATGTCGCCAGATTATATCATTATGTCGCCATGTTATATCATTATGTCGCCAGATTATATCATTATGTGACCAGATTATATCATTATGTCACCATGTTATATCATTATGTCACCATGTTATATCATTATGTCGCCATGTTATATAATTATGTCGCCAGATTATATCATTATGTGACCATGTTATATCATTATGTGACCATGTTATATCATTATGTGACCAGATTATATCATTATGTCACCAGATTATATCATTATGTCGCCAGATTATATCATTATGTCGCCAGATTATATCATTATGTCGCCAGATTATACCATTATGTCACCATGTTATATCATTATGTCGCCACATCATTGCATCATGTCACCATGATATATAATTGTGTCGCCAAGTTATGGAGACGTTTTTCATTAAGACTACTCGGAAAGCATTCGGATTTCACGTTACAGTCAAACGCAAGCAAGATCCCGATCAACATCGGCAAAAAACTCCATTGTTGTTGGAGCAGGAAGGTACGGAATTCATAATTATTCACTGTAGGCAGAGGCCTTTATTTCTATCTATGTGGTATATTTTTGTGACGTCGATACAATAGGCCTACATGAACTTTATTGTGCCCCGATCGTCCAGCGGAGTATTTTAGAAAAATAGACTGAATTTTCCAGAAATTCGCATCAAAATATCGTTTGATTAGAAAAAATTGGCAAGTTTCAACGAGGTTAATACAAAGGTCCTTGAAATAATATGTGTTTCAGCATACCAGGTAATTATGACTATTTATAGAATAAATCAGAAAAAACTGATGAACCTTAAGGGGAGGTTGAAGGATGACATTTAATATTAATTACATTCATGAGTTTGCCTTTTTTCATCTTTAGGAAGACTTGTCTTGTCATCATGGATGAAATGGAGAAAGTGCTCAAAAGGAATGGCATGGAAGACTGTACCAAAACATTTGTTCAACAGAACATATGTCCTGATATTGTATGCTGTCTAAGCGAACAGGAATTTCAGCTTCTTGGAGTTAGTAACAAGACAGATATGGTAAAGCTACGCAATGATTGTGTAAAGTATGGGTCAGTTCAGCCTCAGAAGATAAAGAGATATGCAGGACCACCTGAATATGATATAAATAAATATACTTTACAAAAGTATCTAGGCGACGGATTTCAAGTCTGCGACATAGCAAAATTACTTTCAGTATCTGAAAGGACAATTTACAGAAGAATGGAACAATTTGGCTTATCAAAGCATGATTTTTCGGATATGTCATCAGATAATCTTGACGAGCATGTTGGTGATCTTATCAAACAATTTCCGTTTTGTGGTGAAATTTTATTGGGACAGATGCTGCGTTCAAGAGGAGTTTTGGTACAGCGTTGCCGACTTCGGGAGAGTATCCGTCACCTTGATGAATCAGGAGTAGCGGAAAGAAAGAATGGGAGGCTACACAGGCGCATATACAATGTGAAAGGACCAAATGACCTGTGGCATATTGACACCAATCATAAACTTATCAGGTGGAAGCTCATCATAGCTGGAGGCGTTGATGGGTTTAGTCGTATGGTTACATTTCTCCAATGTACTGATAATAATCAAGCTGCAACACTTCTGCAGTGTTTCACTTCAGCAGTTACTAAATTTGGTTTACCTCTACGAGTCAGGTCTGATAAAGGATTGGAAAATGTAGCAATTGCAGAGTTTATGATTGCAAAACGAGGCATTGCTAACAGAAGTATGATTACAGGAAAAAGTGTGCACAACCAACGTATTGAGCGACTTTGGCTGGATGTCTATACTGGCGTATTGGCATACTATTATCAACTATTTTTTTACATGGAAGATGCAGGAATTTTAGATCCCTTAAGTGATAATCATATTGCAGCTCTACATTATGTATTTCTACCAAAAATTAATGAGAAATTACAAATTTGGGCAAATGCTTGGGCAGGCCATCGTCTACGAACAGTTGGATCTTCACCTCGCGTTTTATGGATCTCTGGACAGCTACAACACCCAGTGGGAATTGATGCAGTAGACTTGAATCTTTACGGTGTTGAAGGTTTCATCGACACAATTTCAGATGATGATGGTAGTGAACGGCCTATTATTGGTCCAACTGCAAGCCGAGTGCTGAATGTTGCTTGTCGTGAAGAACTTGACTCGAACATATCATCTTCTTGGACATCCAACAGTTTTGGAATGGATGTGTATTCAAGTGCCTTAGATATTATCAACACACATTGATTAATAGATGGATCTTGGTTCTAATAACTTCCAATAAGCTTCTAAAAGCTCAAGAGATGAACAAAAATTGAAAATGCAAGACATCACATCATCTCAGACTCTGAATGTGTAGGTTTCTAACTTTGAATGGAGTTTTATGGAAATTTTGTGAGAATACAAATACACCGTACATGTTTATGAAACATCTCTGTGCATTACCCATGCTAATAAAATAATTGATGTGGGGCTAGTTTTGCTAAACACAAAACCTTAACATTATTGATGACGTCGGAAAAGAAACAATTATGTGCCTCCTTTCCCTCATCTGTCTAAGGCAACATAGACACTTCATTAGAACGAAAACAGTTCAGGAAATCTACAAAGTGCCATTACACAAATAAACTTGGTTTTCAAACCTCATGTTTAGTAGTCCATTCACTTATTGTAATGAACATTCCTATGAAGTTTTGAATAAATCTGTTATTTATATTGTTGCCTGCACTGTGAGCTAGTGAAGTTCGAGTCGATTGGCCTAAGGGAACTAGAGTAATTGCATGGAAACCAATTTTCTATTAATAGTAACAGTAATAGTGATCTTGACCTTTGAAGCTAAAAGCAATCCCAAGCAAGCACTTCTGGTAAGGATGAAGTTTGAGTTTGATTGGCCCATGGGAACTCAAGTTATCGCACGAAAACCAGTTTTCTATTAATAGTAACAGTGACCTTGGCCTTTGAACCTGAAAAGCAATCCCAAGCAAGCACTTTTACAGAAAAAGTACTTTAGTTATTCAGGAGAAACTGTTGTATCAAATTCCGTAACTTCCTTAACTTTTCGTTAAACAAAGGGCTATAACTCTTTAAAATGAAGTCTGACAAAACTGGCAATGAAACTTCATCGAGCTCTTAAGGTGTTTAACATTGTCTCCATGTTTGAAGAAAATTGGATAATATTGTTCCAGTTATTGCACAGAAACTGCAGAAAATGTTTTTCCCCTCCATTAATCAAAGGGCCATAACTCTGCCAAAAGTTGCGATCAAACTTAGCCGGACCCTTTAGGCATTTGACCTTGTCACAAAATTTGGATAATAATTGTTCTAGTTGTTGGCACAGAAACTGTAGGAAATGACATTTTTCATTGATCAAGGGGCCATAACTCCGATCGAACTTGACGGAGCCGTCAAGCATTTTACCATATGTCACAAAGTTTGAAGAAATGAAATTTGTTCCAGTCATTGCCCGGAAATGAAGCGCGACAGACGGACAAACCCAAACTTTGCTTTGCTTTGCTTAAAAGCAGGGGATAAAAAATGGTTATAACTTGTGTCCGAGCTCTCATGGCAAAACACCTCTCTATGAGTTAAAATATTTCATTAAAATTACTGAATTATTGAGCAGAATCTATTTTGGCAAATCCAAAAGGATTTATATCATAACTATATATAATGCAAAAATAAATTTGGTTGTTGCTAAAGTGTGTTGCAAGCTCTCGTGGTTATTAACTTTTCTGAAAAAGATTCAATTTATCCATTACAACAACAAAAGCGAACTTGTGTGTGTTGTTTAATTACACAACTTTTCTCAGTAGATGGGGGAGAATTGCATGACCTGTTGAAAGAGAAATAAAATCACTTAACTCCAGAATAATGAGATGGATTGTGTTTAATGACAACATAAACGCATACAAAGTACATGAATACATGTATATACCCAGGTAATTCATAAGGTTAGGTAGCAAATCATCATTTTGCGGTATTTGATAGTAGTTCTTTAAATGCATATGTGTACAATGTATGTGGAATATCAAAGTATATATCCTAACAAGATTTGTCTTTGTACTGTAATCATTTTAGTGTTCAGATGTTACAGTTACAAATGAACACAAGAGGCTCGAGAGGATTCAGCTCAATATCAAACTTGAGCTCAGATGTCTAAAAGTACTTGCTTGCCAACTTTCACAAAAAAATCTGTTTTTTTTAAGCAAGCTACAAAATGTATGCTACACAAACCAAAGTATAATATCATTACGCAAAAATTGATCCACAATAACAAAACCCCTATGTTACACATAGTACTGCAACAAATTTTTGCGTTTTTTGAGCAAGAACAAAAAAGTCTTCTATTTTCTAAAAAGCAAACGAAGGGCCATAACCCAGTTAAAATATTGACAGATTTAGCTCAATATTGAACTTCAACTCATTTTTTTGTATTTTGTACATGCTCACAAAGTTTTAAAAAATTCAAATGATAATTTCTATTGTAAATATGCATGTAGGGGTTCTATTTCATATCAGAGGAGTTGTTTCAAAAGTTTAATTTGACTCCTATTTAAAACAAAAAACCACTCGAGCTTTATCTATTAAAGAGCATGCAGCCACCTAATAATATTGAAACATTTTGTCCATTGGTTATTAGAATTTGCGTGTACAAAGGCCACTAGAGTAGTACTTCAACGGCCCCTTTAATTGGCACACTCGCCGAGACCTAACACATTTTGTACAGCACAACAATTTTGTACAGCACAACAATGTCTGATTAATGTATAATGACATAACACAAAATTTACATTTTACATCACATACCTTCAATTGTCAAAATCAAAGATGGTTGCCTATCGGCCATCTTGTTTTCCGATCACGCCCAAAATGCAATATGCACAACAATTTTAAACTCAAACATGAAATTAACAATTTTGGTAAAGGACCTCAAGACCCTCCAATCTTATTTGATTCCACCATATCGGAGTACAGAGAAGATTATTGGAATTTTAGTTAATTTGACTTTTGGGTCCAGGACCTTCGATCCCTTCCATCTTTGCAGATTAATTGATTCTACCATATTTGTGAGTTGAGATGAAGGATTTTAAAATATTATATATAACAGTCAATTAGACATGCACTTCAGGTCCCAGTGAGCGGGGTTGGTTTGTTTATAGTTTTACAGCCTGGATCATTTAAGGATGTGCCAGGTTTTAGAAGTGGGGGGAAAGTTGGGAGTACATTTTGTACCAGGAGAAAAAACACAGACCTGCTATCAGTACCTGGCAACTGCTCCAGGTGGGTTTCAAACTTGTGACCCAGAGATGGAAGGCTAGTGGTATTATGTCAGGGACATCATAGACTTATTGTTATTAAGAATTCCTTTATGAGTAACCCATGTGGTCTTCAAGTCCTTAAAAATATCTTAGTCTATTTGTCACAAGTGATCTTGATTAAAGGTCAAAGCTATTCATTTGAACTTGGCAGCTCAATACTCTAGCAGTACCCACATGCCGAATATTAAATCTCTAGCCTGTTTGGTTATTCAGAAGTAGTTTCAAATATTATAGACACTGTGCTCTAGAAAGTAGCATATTAAAGGCCAAACATCTGACAGGTATGTTGGTCCCAATACAGTTGAACCTGTTAACTTGAAGACCCTGTTTAATTTGAAATGTTTTGTAGGTTCTAACCAGTCTTTACACTAAGCATACAACTTGAATTTTATCATATTATCCTTTATCATAGTCCTGTTGACTTATAGATGTTTTACTGTATAATATTTGAGAAATAATTTATAATTTTGCCTCTTTGGCCCTTCGCATCCCTGCATAATAAAAGCCAATAATAGCAGGTCTCTGGGCCTCATGGTTATTGAGAAGACAAAGAAATTTTGAAACATTAAAAGTGTGTTAAAAAATAAACTTCAGGATGTCTGAAGGATGTGTTAAGTTGCACAATATGTGACCAACCACAAAAACATTTAAGGGACCATGAATTGACGGAATCATGTAATTGCTATCCACCCACATAATAAACACAAGCTTACAATAAGTGTTGCGCCATGCAACACACAGTCCTCTGCTGTCACCTGAATTTTCCAAGCAACATAGACCTTAATACCTAATGCCATAAATGCCTATTTTTAGTGACAGTGACCTTCATAATTGAGTCTCAAGTTGACGTTTTGACCAAAAATTCAATCCCACTTTGTAATATTTCATAAGCTATATTATATGAAGTTTCATAAAAATCCATCTACCCTATAGTATCTGTAGAGATAGATTGTATGGAAACCAAAATTTGGCCATAAATGTCTTTTAGTAACAGTGAACTTCACAGTTGACCTTTTGATCCCAATCTTAATATCACTTTGTTTCCTAAACAGTTATCATTATATGAAGTTTCATCAACATCCATCCATCCTATCTTAAGTTATTGTCTGGAAACCAAAATTTGACCATATTATCTATTTTTAGTAAGTGACCATCACAGTCAACTGTTTAACCCCAAAATCACTCCCACACTGTATTACCCAGGCCCCATAAACTAAGTCTCATTACAATCCATCCATCCTATATCAAGTTATTATCTGGAAACCAACATCCGGACAGACGGAGATAAACAATTAATTGAATATAGGACTATAACCCTAACCCTAATTAAGATAGTTAAGAACAAGCGTCTATCAGAGCTAGCTAGACCAGTTTATATATTGTAGGCCTCTCAGTTACTGAAAAGTAATTTTAAAATATTTTGGTCGATATAACTCTTTCAAACATAAGTCTGGTCAAGCCAGGTCATTCTTTGGAAAAAACCATTCAAAGTTTGTATTCCTTCACTAGAGAATGCTACTGTTTTTTGAGAATAAGTTGTTTCAAGGGAAACATTAATGCTGGTTGGTCGATGGATGCTGAAACACGACCGGTGAGCTATTGACATATGAAGTTCTGTTGAAGTTAAAAAAAGTAACTCCATAGCCAATTCATGGCATGATAATCACTGCAGTCCATAAAATGTGTTTGAAAATGCGTAGTCATATAAATCAAATAATTTGGCATCTTCTGGGAGTGGCATATCAGCTGTTGGTCTAGGCATTCGCATTACATTGACACATGTATTGGCTGTGGGGATGAATGATTCACTAACACCATGGAAGACAATGGAAGGATGAAGTTCAAAACCAAGCACAGGCTCCTCCTCTGCTGATGTTGCAAACCCAAGAACTTTTCCCAAAGTAACACAGCTTCGTCTGCCACCTGAAATTATGGAAATAAGTTTAGTATTGAGAGCATACAATAACCAAAGACAAGACTATATATTTACCTTTAAAATTGAAGATCACAGTGACAGTATTTTGGTACACTATGTGATCCCATAATGCCATAAATGGCTGCAGGTCAGTGTTGAAAACCTCCGATTATCCTTAAATAATCAGTTAATTAACAGGATTTAAAACATTAACTTTGTAAACACATATTCCACCAGTCATCTTGCAATATGTTCAGGATCCCCGTATATAAAACTGGATGGAAAGTGTGGAGTTGGTTATATTAAAGGCTGGATGAACATATGGACCTTATATTACCAGACACATCAATTGTTGGTTTCTCCTAGTATCATACTATGCCTGTGATGAAGTTTAAATTTGCTTACCAGCGACTTCTCTTAAATATCGCAGGAAGATGGCATATACTTTTTTTTCAAGTTCCTTGCTGTTGCTTCCATCTTCCGAAAATTCTGGCTGTAGCAACTTGGTTAACATTCTGTAAGTCATCTTATTTGGTCTCGGCTGGAATAAGTATTGGAAGGCTTGAACTTGTTTGCAAAGCTGTAAAAAATCATAAAAAAAGATAATATCGTTTCTGACACACACAGAGTTATAATTAAACCAAAATCACTGAAACTTTGAAACTTGTCCATTACATGTATACTCGATCCAACAACAGTTGAATAGTCCTTAACATTACTTGAAAAAATGTTTTACTCTTTGACGAACTAATCATGTGAAAGGCAACAGTGACATACTTGATCTCATAATTGCTTTGTAAGGTTGTAACCTGTGAAATGTTGATACACAAATGGTTGCAGTAGGTCTAGTTTACAAAGAGACGATTTTGTGGAACGCCATGGCCATGTTTATGTGTTCGCTGAACTGGAGATATCATCACATTTAAATCCTTGGATGAATATTGTTTCCTAATAGTAGTTTTATGCAACAGGATGGTCATGTGATATTATAAACAATGGATGCAAGAGCTTCCTTTGTGGGTTAACCCAGTCTAGATGATGGTAGCCTTAGGTATTGACATTATTTTAGGAAATTTGGAAAATTTTGGAGTTGCATACTCAGATTACAGTTAAACCTGAACATAATTATATTTTAAAAGAGAACTGCACAGGGCGGAACAACATATGCCCTTATCTCACTTGTTATTCAGCTAGTGGAAAATAATGGATGATTCCAAATAATAGCAAACTTTTCACCAATCACTACAATAATTTGAGTAAAATTCAAGCAAATTAAAACAAGAGGCCCATGGGCCTTAACGATCATCTGACTACATCACCTTGAGTACATCATAATTATTACATAAAACCCAATTGCCTCAATGTCAAAGAACTTTTCACTCCAAAACAATGGCAACACTTTATGGGCTACATTTCCATAATAAATTAGTTGGTTAACAAGAGCTGTTGTAGAACAGCATAGCTCGTCTCACAAAAGTTTGTCAATATATAATAAAAACATAAATTTGTATGGTTTTGCAAAGACTAAAAATATTGGAGATTAACAAGTTTCGTTGAAATTCCTTTAAGTAATTCAGAAGACATAGGCAGTATATCATTATTAAAATGATATTGCCCATTGGGCAAATATCAGCACCCAGAATCTTTCAGCTAGTGAGAAGAATGTTAAAGCTATTTTTACATATTTGGCCCCTGTGACTTTGAATGTTTGTCAAGGTCAATAAAATGAAGAAACTTTGTAGCACTCCATCCTAGGTACCTACTCGGCAATTATCAGCATCCTCAGCCTTTTGGTTCGTGTGAAGAAGATTGTTAAAGATTTTTACATATATGACCCCTGTGACCCTGAAAGTAGGTCAAGGTCATTCATATGAGGAAACTTTGTAGCACTTCACCCAAGGTACCTGCTGGGCAAATAATATCAGCCCCTAGGGCCTTTTGGATATTGAGAAGATTGTTAAAGATTGGCTATGAATTGGTCAGCTTTTTATAATTATATGTGATCCTTGTGACCTTGAAAGTAGGTCAAGGTCATCAATATGTGGAAACATTGTAGCACTCCATCCAAGGTACCTACCAGCCAAATATCATCACCATGGGCCTTTTAGATTTTGAGAAGAAGATTGTTAAAGATTGGCTATGCATTGGTCAGTTATCTTCAATGGATTTTAAAAAATTGTGTGACAATGATCAGTAGAACCAGAGTTTTACCTGGTAGCACTCCACTTGGTGGGTGGATGTAGGATGACCCCAGATTTGCCCTTGAAGGGTTCATTAAGGTCAAGGTCAATGTTGAACATTTTATGAAGTGAAATTTGATGATTAAAAAAAAAAAATCTTTTTTGACTTGGGCAGGGGATAGTTTAACCCCAGAGTGACTCTATTGGCCAATATCAGCACCCTTGTAAAATTATAAAGTGATGTAATAATACTTTTCAACAGCTTACACCTAAAACTTAACGCAAAATTATTCCAAGTCCACAAATTTGCAAAAATCTGATTTTTTTCCAAAATAATCTTCTGTTTTGACTCCGGCAGGGGATAGTTTAACCCACACAGGGACCATACTACAATAAATTACTATGGTTTTCAACAGTTGCACCAAAAACTTAACATTTGAAAAACCAACGCCGACGTGACAACAATAGCTCTCCCTGTTCTTCGAAGAGCCAAGCTAAAAACTGTAGGAGATCTCGGGACAAACCACATAAATCTGATACATATAAGGTCCATATTGACCAAGTCCCACAAAGGGCCATAACTCTAGTAAATATTGTCAAATCACACTGGTGTTCAGGAAAACACAATTTCTTGTCATGGTTTAAATGTTAAACCTAAAAAGTTTGAAATTAGTTGGTTGAAAAATGTAGTGAGAGGAGATCTCCGGATAAACCGAAAAAAAAGGATACATAATGACCATATAAGACAAATTAAACGTAATTGCATTCTGTAGTACTACACCAAATTTAAGCAAAAACAAAAATTCAAATTTGTCATTTATGAACTACCTGAAATACAGTTAGCTATAAATATATAGTCTGAGTTTGAACTATCACTAGTTGAAAAATGATCATTTATTGGAAAAATTATGTGGGAAAGATTGTGGTAATTTATGAATTAGAGCGAGACTGAGAGAGACTCCCCATTTTTTCCCCTGTTTTTACATATCAATGTCAATGATTTTTGCCATCACTTGCAATTTTGTAACTAACAAAAAGCATTAGTTTTGTGATATATTCTAAGGGATGTTCCAGAACTAACCGTGTAGGAGGGGCGGGAGGCACTTTTTCAGAAACCCCACCACCCATTAAATATTAAAAGTGATTTAATATAAGGAATGGTAGGCAAATCTGTTTTTAATCCTACCACTCATATATTAATAGGGCTGCCTCCACACAATTATATATGGAATAGCCCTTATGAAACGCTAATGATTTAATACAGATTTTTTTTTTAACTTAAACTTTATTTTTCCTTTGAATGTCTTTGTAATTACAGTATATAATTTTTAATTTTAAGGTTATATTCTTTATGCAACTTTCCAGTGTTTTTTTAGATTACATCATTTACATGATAAAGGCTTCAAAACATGTCAATAAATCAGCAAACCTGAAAAACTCCAAGGGCATCAAGACCAGATCTCAGATTGGCAATGCACGGTGTGACAGGGTTATCTCCAAACAGTTCCGATCGGATATCTTCTGACATGAAACTCGGTATACTTCCATTTTGAAGGACACTTAATGCTGAAACCAAGGGAATGAATATCACATCATGTTTGTCTGTAGTTTGAAGGAATACACTCCGATTATACAACTTTTTGAAAGTTTTAGAAAGAAATCAGATGCATCAAAATTTCCTACTTTTACAGTATATAATACAAGATTTCAGGCAAATCAGACAATACCGGGTATTTAATTACAAATCAGAAGTCAACCAATTATTAAGTCTCTATTTGGAAGCCATTTTTAATTATAACTCCAACTTTTTGTTTATTACAATCGAGTGCTGTCATATTATAGGTTATAATAGGGTTTGTTTTCAGCGAATTATAGGCTTCGTCAGCTATCTTGGATGTTTGATCCCGACGAGGGGAGGGGGGTAAAAATATTATTAATACTTAAAAAACAAGTTATATTACAAACAGTCCAATTAAAACAATATTGCACAACTAGAGACCCGGAGCAACCGACATGTGACATTTGAGAAAGATCCTTCCAATTCTTTCTGAGAAATAGTGGTAACAAACTTTCACAATAAAATTCTAAGATGGCGGACTGATGGGCCATCAGTCCAACTGATCTGATACCAGGGGTTGAAAGTGATCATGGCCATCTTGGTTTTTCTGACCAATTCGTAAAACATAAGTTTACCAAATATCTTCCCAACTATTTCGTAATCTTCCCACAGGCGATGGCGAAGACCTTTGTCAAAATACAGGTCTTTGATTTCTCTCAAGACTATCCGGAAAAACTCTTTCCTGGGTCCACCAAAATCCAAGGCAGTCTGAAGATAAACAAGTTACAGCAATTTAAAAAATATATATGTATATAATATGTCATCAATGTTAATGTCTTGTTTGCATGTAATTAATTACGAGTTATCAAGCCTTCTAAGTTCTAATAAAAAATGTGGTTTTTAACCAACCTCACGACTGTCAATTCGGATAAAAGTAATTAACACTCGGGTACAAAAAAACATATCTGGTATTAAATACATGTAATGTTTATAATTTAACATGAACTTTTGTGAAGAGTTCATAGGGTGTAAATTAATGATACCAATATGGTAAAAAACTGATCAAATATTGACTGAGGGCAAAGAATCGAACCGGTCAATAAAGTATATATAGGTCTGTACGGACCGTACCTCATATTCAGGGCCCTTAATTTTGTATACAACTTTTCAAGATCTTAAATCTGTTTTAAACTAAAGAGAAAAGGATGTCTGTAAAATTAAAATTTCATGCTATTTCCATTTCAACTAGAGGACAGGAAAAAAAATACTGCCATTGTTTTTGTATAGGCAGACTTCATAAACAAACAACGTAGTTAATTTCACTAGAATCCGACAATAAATCAAATTCGATCAATCAGAAGCGTCCATTTGACGACAATCTTGAACCGTAACTAATTCCATATTTCTTTGTTCATTATAATTATTAGCCGCAGAGTTTCATCAGAATCAATAACAAACTTAATAAAAGTTATTACCTGCTACAAAATCTGTTTTTGAAACAGGACGGCATGGACATTAAGCATGCATTAGTAACACAGTTATGTTCCAGATGAGAAAAGTTGGAGCTATACAGAGGGTATGGATATGTGCGAAAGAAAATGCACTTTTAATGTCCCTCGAAACATATAGTGCCATTTCCTGAAATTTAAAATGCCGGTGTCATATCATATTTGCACCCCCCCTCAAAAAGGTATCCAGATACTTTTTCCCCCATCAAAAAAGTATCCGGGGATACCTTTTAACCCATCAAAAAAGTATCCCCCCTATAGTATTTGTATCCCCTCCTTGCCAAATATTTTTGTTTACAAATGTACTGTTTATATCAGGTAAGTTGCATGTCAATTAGCCATAGGTTTAAATTTATCATGGCCATGGGTACCTTACTGGTGTCAAGGTGACTAATTACACCTGACAGGTATTGTTACATAACAGCTAGCCAGTGCTGGGGTAGGCTCAGGTGTCTATATACAGCCACTATATATAGTAGACAATTAGCTGATGATGACCAGGTAAATTAAGTCTATGTTGTCAGGTGTAATTACACTTTACAATGGATGGGTGTTTACCTGTACTGTTATATATGTAAAATTTGCTGTTGTAAGTGGTAAAACTTATCAAAAGAAGGATAATACCAACTTTTACAACAATAGATATAATACATATCTCATTTTCATTATTATTTATGTAATAAGTATATCAGCTAGCTAATAATATAACTCCTGGATCTGGATGAATATCATTCAGTATCTTATTTTCATTACCATTTATGTAATAATTAGTATATCGGCTGGCTAATAACTTCTGGATCTGGATGAATATATATATATATGATTCAGTAACAAATACTAGCTTGATGAATCAGGAGAGCTAGAGCTCGAAAGAACTTTATATCTTAATTCAACTTTTATCAGAATAAGATAATCTTATTCTGATAAAAGTTGAATTAAGATATAAAGTTCTAGATATGAAAATCATGATTATTTGACATTATCGGCCCTTTCAGTCTTTATAATTATTGTACTATAAATGTTACATGAAATTGACATGTCACTATGTCAAAATATATCTTGATTTACAGGTATTTTCATCCAATCTTTTTACCTTGACCACATGCATATGTCTAAATATTGAGTATAGTATGTTCATGCAGTGGCTTTGCAGTGATACAAATCAAATCAATATTGTATATAATTATATATATACAATAGATTACAGATAAATCAATCCTTGTGAAAAAATATATAGAATTAAATAATCAATCAATTAAGATCTATCAGTATAGGCCTTTTATAGTACTTAATCATGTTTTGCAGTCAACCATTGCAGTGAAATTTCAATATCCAGGGGATAAATATTAAAGAGATAATAGGGGGGGGGGGGTGCATATATTCCATCAAAATAGATCTAAGGGATAGTTTAGATATACTGAAAGCCATAAAAAAAGTATCTCGGGGGAGGTTTATGAGATATAGGGGGGATACATATATGATAGCCATCAAAAAAGTATCAGAGGGGAGGTTGATGAGATATAGGGGGGGATACATATATGATAGCCATCAAAAAAGTATCAGAGGGGAGGTTGATGAGATATAGGGGGGGGATACATATATGATAGCCATCAAAAAAGTATCAGAGGGGAGGTTGATGAGATATAGGGGGGGATACATATATGATAGCCATCAAAAAAGTATCAGAGGGGAGGTTGATGAGATATAGGGGGGGATACATATATGATAGCCATCAAAAAAGTATCAGAGGGGAGGTTGATGAGATATAGGGGGGATACATATATGATAGCCATCAAAAAAGTATCAGAGGGGAGGTTGATGAGATATAGGGGGGGATACATATATAATAGCCATCAAAAAAGTATCAGAGGGGAGGTTGATGAGATATAGGGGGGGATACATATATGATAGCCATCAAAAAAGTATCAGAGGGGAGGTTGATGAGATATAGGGGGGGATACATATATGATAGCCATCAAAAAAGTATCAGAGGGGAGGTTGATGAGATATAGGGGGGGATACATATATGATAGCCATCAAAAAAGTATCAGAGGGGAGGTTGATGAGATATAGGGGGGGATACATATATGATAGCCATCAAAAAAGTATCAGAGGGGAGGTTGATGAGATATAGGGGGGGATACATATATGATAGCCATCAAAAAAGTAACCGGGGGGAGGTTGATGAGATATAGGGGGGGATACATATATGATAGCCATCAAAAAAGTAACCGGGGGGAGGTTTATGAGATATAGGGGGGGATACATATATGATAGCCATCAAAAAAGTACCCGGGGGGAGGTTGATGAGATATAGGGGGGGATACATATATGATAGCCATCAAAAAAGTAACCGGGGGGAGGTTTATGAGATATAGGGGGAGATACATATATGATAGCCATCAAAAAAGTATCCGGGGGGAGGTTGATGAGATATAGGGGGGGATACATATATGATAGCCATCAAAAAAGTATCAGAGGGGAGGTTGATGAGATATAGGGGGGGATACATATATGATAGCCATCAAAAAAGTATCAGAGGGGAGGTTGATGAGATATAGGGGAGGATACATATATGATAGCCATCAAAAAAGTATCAGAGGGGAGGTTGATGAGATATAGGGGGGGATACATATATGATAGCCATCAAAAAAGTATCAGAGGGGAGGTTGATGAGATATAGGGGGGGATACATATATGATAGCCATCAAAAAAGTATCAGAGGGGAGGTTGATGAGATATAGGGGGGGATACATATATGATAGCCATCAAAAAAGTATCAGAGGGGAGGTTGATGAGATATAGGGGGGGATACATATATGATAGCCATCAAAAAAGTATCAGAGGGGAGGTTGATGAGATATAGGGGGGGATACATATATGATAGCCATCAAAAAAGTATCAGAGGGGAGGTTGATGAGATATAGGGGGGGATACATATATGATAGCCATCAAAAAAGTAACCGGGGGGAGGTTGATGAGATATAGGGGGGATACATATATGATAGCCATCAAAAAAGTAACCGGGGGGAGGTTTATGAGATATAGGGGGGGATACATATATGATAGCCATCAAAAAAGTACCCGGGGGGAGGTTGATGAGATATAGGGGGGGATACATATATGATAGCCATCAAAAAAGTAACCGGGGGGAGGTTTATGAGATATAGGGGGAGATACATATATGATAGCCATCAAAAAAGTATCTGGGGGGGGGGGGGGAGGTTTATGAGATTTAGGGGGGATACATATATGATAGCCATCAAAAAAGTATCCGGGGGGAGGTTTATGAGATATAGGGGGGATACATATATGATAGCCATCAAAAAAGTATCCGGGGGGAGGTTGATGAGATATAGGGGGGATGCATATATGATAGCCATCAAAAAAGTATCCGGGGGGAGGTTTATGAGATATAGGGGGGAAACACATATGAAAGCCATCAAAAAAGTATCCGGGGGGAAGTTTATGAGATATAGGGGGGGATACATATATGATAGCCATCAAAACAGTAACCGGGGGGAGGTTTATGAGATATAGGGGGGATACATAAATGATAACCATCAAAAAAGTATCTGGGGGAGGTTTATCATATATAGAGGGGGGATACTTTTTTGATGGTTATCATATATGTATCCCCCTTATATCTCATAAACCTCCCCTAGATACTTTTTTGATGGCTATAACATATGTATCCCCCCTATATCTCATAAACCTCCCCCGGATACTTTTTTGATGGCTATAATATATGTATCCCCCCTATATCTCATTAACCTCCCCCCGAATACTTTTTTGATGGCTATCATATATGTATCCCCCCTAAATCTCATAAACCTCCCCTCGGATACTTTTTTGATTGTTATCATATATGTATCCCCCTTATATCTCATAAACCCCCCCCCCCAGATACTTTTTTGATTTCTATCATATGTATCCCCCGCTTTATCTCATAAACCTCTCCCTAGAAACTTTTTTGATAGTTATCATATATGTATCCCCCCTAAATCTCATAAACCTCCCCTCTGATACTTTTTTGATGGCTATCATATATGTATCCCCCCTATATCTCATAAACCTCCCTCCAGATACTTTTTTGATGGCAATCAAATAATTTCAATATGGATTTGCTGATAAATTCATTCATTGATATACAATATAAGGTCTTTTAAAGTTGTATACAACAATATAAAATGCATGGTTTCTACACTTACAAATAATCTTTGCATGCATAAAACTTAAATTCATACATGATGGGATGTTCATAACAAAGGAATACGTTGAAATTATGTTGTTGTATGTATATAATATGGACTAAGAACAAATTATGTTGTTGGATAATAGTAATCACTGATATCCAGAAGTTCTGCTATACAGTTTACATATACACCAAACACTATTAAAACTCGGCAAAGCCAATTTTGAAGTTTATGTTGCAATTTTTTTTATATAATTAATTTCTTAAGATGTGTTTTGTCCATCTTTATTATTTTTTAACATTATCTTTGTTTTGATACTAATTCAAATCCTCAAAATGCAATATTTTTGCAATTTCATGTTGAAACTCGTGTATTTTTGGTACATGCAGTTATAAATACCAGTTATATATTTGCTTTCAGTTGACAATTTTAATAAAATCATTAATATTATGTCCAGGATATTAATAGAAATATTTATATCATTCATAATTTAACATATGATTCAGAGAAAAACAAAGGAGAAACACAAATTAAAAAGGAATGAGCATAATTATACACCTTACTAAATAGTATTCTTAAATTTTCAGACAAAGTCTTATGTGTGTGGTTATTAACTTTAGGGTGGATTAGGGGAATAAAAGAGGAATTATCTAAAAGACACAAGTACAAAACTGAAAGTTTCCTTCTCAATTAAATAGCTTATATATCTATATGGCCATGACTGGCATGGTATATATACCCACCAAATGATCAAGTGTATAAATAAAACTGTTACGCTAAAATAGATGCCTTAGATATATGCATTTCATATAATTCATTTTGTAATATGTGTGCAGACTCTAAAGCACATGCATGGCTATTACACAGGTAAATTTACCTGTACATCAATTGATCCCAACACCCAGCACCTAGGCTAGGTGTGACCCTCACTTATAATTATCTCCTGTTATGTAACACTGTCATATTGAACCATGGCCAGGTGTAATTAACTCACCTGTACAATTACCTTGATACCTGTATCTACTTCCTTACAATATATTATTAAAATAATTACCAAAAAACTGTAAATCAACATTAATGTTTAGGGGGATACAAATACTATAGGGGGGATACTTTTTTGATGGCCAGAAAAAGTATCCGGATACTTTTTTGATGGGGGATACAAATTTGATATGACACCGGTAACCCATACAATAACTGTTAATATATCCAAAATTATATTGTTCAAAGACTACTGTAGTCTAAGTTAAAAGTGTCACAATAAAGTTTCAGCTTGTCCTTTTGAACAGTATATTATATTAATATTATTATTTACAGACCTTTCACAAACTTGCTGCATGTTCGCATTGTCCAAGATCTAAATAGTCTTTGTTACAACTTTCAAATCTAGTAAACAATGCCATTTCAACATTCTAGCAGAGAAACTACACTGTGGTTTGTAAACAAACAGTTCTACTGTTAATGTACGTCTGCTTCGTCTGGGTCTTGGAAATGCTTACAGAATTATCATATTTTAAGTGATATGAGGTATAGAGGCGTTCCGAATAAATGTGACGAACGTAATGTCCAATCTGAGAATGAACGAAGCAAACAATTCCCCAAAATTTTGAAAGCAGATGAAAATTTAGCTCATTCTGGGTAAATTGCTCTTACATTGTTTATGTCTATATTATTATTAATCAATTCAAAGGATGCATTTCAAATAGCATCTCTCATATTGTCTACTTTTTATATTGTGTAAAGGAAAGGTATAATAAAATATATTGTGACATATATATAGCAGTTAATTAAATTCCAATATATATAATACCTCATCATAGAATTGGACTTCCAATGTGTCTCTCAGATCCTCTATAGCAGAGATTTCAGCTTTCGCAGTTTCCCAAGGATTTTTTCGGTCTATAAGTATGAAGTTTGTACTTCCTTCAATAACCTCCGATTCATTCTTTATTTCCAATGGTCTGCCAGTAACAATTTTGGATTGAAACACCCTTAGGATTTCCACAGGATTTGAAGTATTTTCATCCTTACACAAGTCTGAAATATTATTTACAATGGCACTTATCACTTGAGGTACAGCTGGAGAGGTGTGACCAATAGGTCTTTGGTTTGGCACATTAACAGATGCAGTGCTTTGATCATGATTCGAAACTTCAGGGGTTGATTCATCAGGATGTTCAAATAATGAAAGAGAAACTGCAGTCACGTCTTGGTTTGGCACATTAACAGATGCAGTGCTTTGATCATGATTCAAAACTTCAGGGATTGATTCATCAGGATGTTCAAATAATGAAAGAGAAACTGCTGTCACGTCTTGGTTTGGCACATTAACAGATGCAGTGCTTTGATCATGATTCGAAACTTCAGGGGTTGATTCATCAGAATGTTCAAATAATGAAAGAGAAACTGCTGTCACGTCTTGGTTTGGCACATTAACAGATGCAGTGCTTTGATCATGATTCAAAACTTCAGGGATTGATTCATCAGGATGTTCAAATAATGAAAGAGAAACTGCAGTCACGTCTTGGTTTGGCACATTAAGTTGATTAACAGATGCAGTGCTTTGATCATGATTTGATAAATCTAGTGAATACAGACCTTGACAGGACTCAACATGTT
Source organism: Mimachlamys varia (assembly GCA_947623455.1). NCBI lineage: Eukaryota > Metazoa > Mollusca > Bivalvia > Pectinida > Pectinidae > Mimachlamys > Mimachlamys varia. The sequence continues at coordinate 25,129,880 of OX392545.1, forward strand.
CTCTTAGGGTTTTTATGTTGTAGTATTTTTTACACATATTGCACTTGCTCTTTACCTCCTCGCCTGCTGATTGAATGTTATCTGGTTCACAGTTCAAATCACATTGAATTGGTCTGATGTATATGGTTGACTGTGTATTTGTGTGTAAATTTAACTGCTCTCCTGACCAAATACAACGGATAAGCTCTAAGTTCCGGCATGTTTGGGTTGCCCTCAATAATTCGAATCCGCCCGCGTTCTGGAGTTTCGGAAAGCCTGATATTTCTCCATTAATTTCCAATACATCTGCAGATAATTTTTCTACAATATTATCCGCTGTGTCGGATTTTGAGAGCTTAATCCTTTTCATTCCTAGTCCAGCATTGGTTAGGACCTCCTTTTCGCTGCTTGTTGGAATTTTTTCTTGTTGTTTGGAGGCTAAACACAAGAAATTCCGTGAAAACGCTCTATCTGACTTTCTAGTCCTACTTCTGGCACCTTGTCTTAAACGCGACCTTGCCTGTCTATTGCCATATGATGAAAACAATCGCGCTCTTTCATCCCTAATTTCCTCTGCCAAGTTTCCAGATGATGTGGCAGTGCTGGATGGTAAGGAATCAGGGTTAATATGCGTATTATCAGGGGATGTTTGAAGATAACCTCTAAATTTGTGTCGCTGCCCAATAGTTGTTATGCCCAATCGGGCCAGTTCACTGTCCGAGAGACTTTTCGCGATATCTATGTCGACTCTCTCCCTTATGAAATTTGGCAGAAGACTTGGCTGTCCTATTTTCAGTAACAGGTCTTCCATGCTGCAGGAAAATAACCTGTAAATCACAAATAAGAATAGCATTTAAAATAAGGCATTGCTGAAGAAATATGTATGTCCCCTACAGGTCCCAGTAAACCCCTTCGTTTTTTTCTGTAATTCTAAATCAGGTTAATGGCCATTTCTCTTGCAACAAAACTTTTGCACAGAAGCGACATGCGATCGACAGATGGACGGACATGTAAACCTAAATCAGTGAAATTAGTCTCCACTTAATAACTTATAGCGGGGGCTAAAAATTAATCAAGTGGATTATCTGATAAGATAACACAATGTTGAAAAAAACATATCATATCATATCTCATCTGCTCGAACGATGTTATTACCTCTCGAATAATGTCAAAATACATGCTTTATCAGTCACAGTGTGTCCATGGTTGAAAAGTAGAACACGTCTTATATTCAAATATCTGTTCTTAGTCATATAATTTTATAACATCTTATTTCCGGTGACAGACGTTCAGTTAAGGATCATCACCCCCTTTGTGATTAAAAAATCATGATTCACATTAAATGTACCTGTAAGAACAGTGATTTTTTTTGGTGCATTTGGGGCCGAATACAGGCCCTTTCCCTAGAGAAATTTTGCTCAACATTTCTTCATAATATTTACCATACAAGGAAACTAACCGTTTCTGATTGGGAATATAAAGCAAAATTTATCTAGGATACAAGCCAATGTTATAATTACACTAGTCTATATTGATCATAGCTAAATTATGCATATTAAAGCATAGATTAATAAAATTCTATTTTCGAGCTTGAATGAACGTACATTTTTCCCTGAACTAAAAAAAAATATGGTCGTATTTTCCAAATGAAAAAGGCACAGGCCCCAGTATAATAAGGGTAAGAAAATTACTGGGGTTACTACGGTATTCTCATTTGGTCACCTAAAATTTAATTAATGTCAGATTTAATCAGAAATATTTCTGAACACGTAAATGGACCCCAAACCTAACCTTTCAGCTTGCACCAGGTCTCGCTATACATGTCAGGGAGATCACTGTATTTGGAAGTAAACAGAAAATCATGTGACAAAATTTTTCCCGAAAGTTCAGCCAACCGCATGAATGAAGTTTGATCATGCGAGTCATTTACTACGTGTTTTACTATCAAATACATATGTTTTGTACAGTTTGGGAGGGACCCCCCCCCCCTTGCGGGAGGTGGTTCTATATCAAAAGTTAAAATAAAGTTTGAGATAATTGAATGTGAATATCTTTTTACCGCAATGTTTTTGCAGCGAAAACAAAAATAAGCATTTTATAGCCTAAAATTACTACTGTCTTTCACTATTCCATAGCAAAGATAAATAGCCTACCTCTGTTTACCGTGGATATTCTTTTGTCAATGGTACATACCCGGTATATATCTGGCAGGATATGTATTCTCACAGTAATAAATGAAATGTATAGTCTCATACTATCAGTCCCCATTTGTCAATGTCTGGTTATGCATTATTTTGGATCATGGTATTTACCTCAATATTAAGAATATAACAAAAGGGAAAAAATATCGAATTTTAATCTCAAGCTCCCAAATGTCTTTAAATGCTTTAAAGACACCTAAAATAGGTCAAAATAATACAGGTCTATAGATTTTAATTACTTTCCAAGTCCCTGTAACTGTGTGCCGTTATATGAGCCATCATTTGAAAAATCGTGCCAGGTCCCTGTGTATGCATTAAATTGTTATATTGGTAGATGGTATGATACATGTTCATAATGTACAAGCATGCCTTTAATTGCCATTGACATAATTTTGTAATTTCTCAGTCTCATTTCGTATCGTAATTGTGAGTAGTACATGTGTTTGTCCTTGTATTTGAATCTTTGTGTTTGTAAATAGACAGCGCCACCTGTTGGTGTGACACAGGGATTCCCCACTATTTTTAGCACAGGAAACCTAATGTTCCCAATCCCAGGTGCAGTGATTTTTTTACCCCTTTTAAAGTGCCGACTTTAGGTACTTTCCCCTAGAGATTTTTTCCCAATTGACTCCCAATTTTCCCAATTTGTATGCATTTAATAAAGTTGGATAATAAAAAAAACTGAATTGTTCAGAGTCTGAAGCTTCATGCCACAATAGATAATCGGTGTACTGTGACCAATATTAAAACAGTTTACCTTTATTTGTTTATATACCGGTAATGATTTTAACACACACAAAAAAACAATTGAAGGCAATGGCATTGAAAATTTATGTTATTAAAGCATTTCATTATAAAAAATCTGATAAAGGTTCATTATGTTGTAAAATTCCCAATTTTGACTTTTTGCATAGAAATTCCCAATAAAAAAAGGCATGGGCACTTTGGAGGAAAATATGAAAAAATCACTGAGGTGTGATAAGCATGTTTTGCAGGTGAATTACTAGTATGAATGTTCATACCCGGTCTCTTGACATACGTCTCGACCGCACAATGAAAGTTTAAACATTTTCCCAAATGCATAAAAACACTGATGGTATTTTCCCAATTTGCAGTGAAACGGCAACAAATTTTCCCAATTTAAGAACGGGGTCCCATTCCCAAAATACCTGGCAAAACCCTGCTCGTCGTGAGCTACGACATCGCAGCTATAGTGTACCAGAGTAGGGAGGCAGGGCTTTGGGCACGTATATATGGGTTTAGGCAGTCCTGACGGTAGTTTTGAACGAGGAACTGGTTAGGTCTCGCCGACCCGCAGCCACGCATTTTCGGTTTAAAAGTCAAATTTATCATTTCAGCGGAATCTGTTGACTCTCGGTTACAAGCTTAACCTGGGAACTGGTTGAGAGTCAACAGATACCGGCTTCTCCAAATTATTACTCTTCCAAATTACTCTGTCATCTATGGTTTAGTAGGGCTTCGTCTTTGTTATGTTTATATTTTTAGTGGGTACTCATACGCGTGGGCCATGTGTGTAGACATGTGTGTGTGTTGTATGTTGGGGGGTCGTCTCGGAGGATATGTTTGATATGTAATAAAGTTTATTTTTGGTGTCTGTTGGTTCCTTTTGTGACTCGGCAATTCAATGTACCGTATTGTGAGTAAAGAAAACACATGGAACCCAGGAGTGGTTACCTGACAAAAAACTCCACTATACGAAATTGCTACATATATACTATATAGCCTCGTATTACTATAAAAAATTCAGTATACGAGGGCGTAACAAGTCTATAGCATATATATAACCACAGGTGCCCGACGGGCAGGGAAAAAATCACATTTATACTATTAGGAGTACATATATACAAAGTGTATATATGCTTGTTTTCCCAGCACGTCAGGCACCTGTGATATAACATATAATGTTTTACCCCAAGCACCTGTGATAATCAGTTGTTAATTGTAGGAAACGTTCAAATAAAATTTGTTTGCTCTAAAATAGTCAAAATGTTGCTAAAAAGGGCTAGGCCCAGCATTAAAATTTACTTTTCATCCTGACATTATCAGTGATCAATCTACGTGCGAGTCCCGGAGTCCTGTACTCATAAAATTATTCTGGCACTCATAGAAACTCTCGAAATGCTTTAATTTAAATTTATGGGACCCATTGTTTTTAGCAAAAGCACCCAAGAAAATAAATCGTAAATTGATCACTGCATTATACATTTTTTCCTTAGTTCTTCGGACTACAGGCCTTCTGATGGAAATTCTTATTGTTCAATTTTCTTTCTTTTTCTCTCGCGTCCCACCGTCGTTTTGCACAATAGATCTAGGCCTATAGGCCTATGATCTATTAGAAATATCTGCGAGACATATAAATGTCCCGCCTCCACATGAACTTAGTTTTTCAATGTTGTATTTATTTAGATATCTATATAACCTACATTATAACAAACAACGGGGGAAAACACGCTCCAAGTGTTTTGCAAAAATGATGTTCTCAGTTCTGAGGTTCACATGCAACCGGTAACGCAACTTTCTTTATATTGGAGTTGCCTCCCTTAATACTAATCCAACATGCTACTAGCCTATGTGGTGCTGATTTACGTAATATCATGGAGATATTTCGTTTTGCAGTTGTTTAACCAACAAAAGGTATATGATGAATAAGGTAACTATACAGTGTATAGGTTAATTATGAATTAGGCCTATGTACCTACCTCTGTCTGCCTCATCACATGTGCTCCAGCCAACCTTCGCGCCAACAATGATTTTAGCCGATGGTGATCGGGATCTTGTTTGCGTTTGACTGTTACGTAAATTCCGAATGCTTTCCGAGTAGTCTTAATGAAAAACGTCTCCATAACTTGGCGACACAATGATATATAATGGTGACATGATGCAATGATGTGGCGACATAATGATATATCATGGCGACATAATGATATAACATGGTGACATAATGATATAATCTGGTCACATAATGATATAATCTGACGACATAATGATATAATCTGGCGACATAATGATATAACATGGTGACATAATGATATAACATGGTGACATAATGATACAACATGGTCACATAATGATATAATCTGGCGACATAATGATTTGATCTGGTCACATAATGATATAACATGGCGACATAATGATATAATCTGGCGACATAATGATATAACATGGTTACATAATGATATAGCATGGTCACATAATGATACAACATGGTCACATAATGATATAGCATGGTGACATAATGATATAATCTGGCGACATAATGATATAATCTGGCGACATAATGATATAATCTGGCGACATAATGATATAACATGGTTACATAATGATATAACATGGTGACATAATGATACAACATGGTGACATAATGATATAACATGGTGACATAATGATACAACATGGTCACATAATGATATAATCTGGCGACATAATGATATAATCTGGCGACATAATGATATAACATGGTGACATAATGATACAACATGGTCACATAATGATATTACATGGTCACATAATGATATAAAACCCTTGGTCTTAAGGCAGCTATGGCGTTCCATACTAAAGCATATGATCATTTCTATTTTCAGAGACATTGTGTGCGAGGAATACTATCCATAGCATATATATTATTATACGTAGTCGTCATATATGTTCAAAGAAGTGATGCATCCAAAAATAGATCACTGTGACCATGGATATCTTTTTGACAATTCTTGAGTAAAATTTCGATCTGGTTGTGTATTGTACTTGCGCTTTCTGAACTATGATGACTTCCTTAAATAGTAAAGTAATGAACAACACTTCCTTGTTTTTCTTTCTTTAATAACACAAAATAAAACAAAGGAAAAAAAAAGTAAAGTAACAAAATCAGAATGTAAACGAACTACTCTTTTTCATTGACATGTACCTCTTTAAAGCTGAACTGAACAGTTCCAGGTGAATGTATTAAACATTAATCAGAGAATACCAAAGCGTCAACAAAACCATATTCCGAACTCAAAATCGATTAAACTAGGGACATAATAGGAACAAAGGAAAATTTTACATATAGACAATCGTAAAAGCACAAGAGAATAAGACCAGGTGTTCCGGAAGAGTAAGCGTCTTCTGCTTCATCGACGACACCCGCCATGTAAATCTTGGTCACATCCATGTAAGCATCAATCCTCAAAATGAGAACCGAGTCATCATTGTCATCACAAGGGTCTCCATGTAAATCTTTCCTTTGTTCAATCGATTTGGAGTTTGGATTATGTTGACGCTTCGGTATTCTCTTATTATGTATAAACAAGAGGCCCATGAGGCATTGACGGTCACATGGCTGTCTTATGAGATGCAGATGAATCTGTTCTCATCTGATGAGATGCAGATGAATCTGTTCTCATCTGCATCTTAAATCAAAGCACTGAACATCTCCATTTTTGCTCATGTGCTTTCATATTTAATTTTAAAATTTCTACAAGCTCAGATACTACAGTCTTGGATCTCTGTTTCTTTCCTGTTACCACCCTTACTTTTTGCATGGCTTTCTTCTTCAGAGCTATCAGACGTTTTTCAGCTGATTATTACACTGGAGGTGACAGCAGGGTCATTCCCTAATAGTTTACCCATTTCCTATTCAAATCGTAAGGTCTTTCTGGCACTTCCAGACTTTTTATTATCCTTAACTTTCCTATATGCTTTCATCAATGTCTTCCACCGTCCAGCTATTATTTGCTCCGATGAAAACGAGTACCCTTTTGAATGGAATCGAGATGCGATCTCCCCCCACATGGCCTTTTTCGTTATCTGCCCTTTTCAACACATTTTACCTTCAGCCGATATTCCTCGATGAGGAAAAGGGTAGCAGCTCTTTTCCAGACTCCTGAAGACAAAAATGAAAAACAAACAAGAGGCCCAACGGGCCTTAACGGTCATCTGACTACCAATTGTAAAATCACTATGAAAATACGTGTAGTCATTAAATCAAGTTATAATATGCCTGTATAGATTGCCAAGTTCAAGATAGTGGCCTTCTTGGATTTCTGATGGGCTTGAAAAATAACAACACTTTGTTGGGACCATCTCAGGATATCATTTCTGGCAAGTTTCAGCTCAATTCCACTGGTAGAACTTGAGAAGTTTAGAATGTATTTTCAAAATGGCCGCTGTGGAGGCCATCTTGGATTTTTTAATACACGAAAAATAACAACAGTTTTGTCAGGACCATCTCAGGAGAATTTCTGGCAAGTTTCAGCTCATTCTCACTGGTGGAACTGGCGAAGTTTAAGATGTGTGTTCAAAATGTTGGCCATCTTGGATTTCTGACTGACTTGAAAAATGACAACACTTTGTCGGGATTATCATAATCATTATGTCAGGATCATTTCTAGCTCATTTTGGAAGTTGAGAAGTTGAAAATGTGGAAAGTTTATGGACGGTGCATGACGACGGACGAAGCATGATGACTATAGGTTATCCCGACTTATTGGGTCAGATGACCTGAAAACATGGGATATTCAAACACAGATAAAACTTACGATACATTCTGAAAGTATTAGGAAATTAAGACGATATTGTGCATTTAGTGAAAGTTTATAAACGATACTTGGTTCAAAGTCTAACTTAAGTATTTCATTAATGTGAAACAAGTTGATTTTTCAATGACGAGTAAAATGTGCTAATATATGTGCACTTAAGGAAGTGGAACAGTTATAAGTATAGACAATAATTTAGCTTTGACTTATTGTTTTTTTAAAGGTTTACAAATTATATAACATATTGATCACCACACAGAAGGTGATAATGTAAGAAGTCAACAGGAATGTGGTCAATGCATTGCAATTGCATTGATTGAAGTTTGTGCTAATAGATCATGTGACATTTTTGTGCAAACAAACAAAAATGTATATGTACAGGAAGCAGTCAACTAATTAGATAAAGCACTTGCATGTGTAGAAAAGGTGTTTATAGTAAGAAGCAGTCAACAAAGCATTAAACAATAATACGGTTTTATTGTGGATGAGCTGTAACATATTTATATTAACACCAATAACACCAGATGTACATGAATGTGCATCACACTTGAGATCTACATGCATAACAACATGTCAAAACAGATATGACTTTTTGTTTTATTTTGATTTGTGTATTTGAAAGTTATTTGATATCTTATAATTAGTGTCATGAACTTACGTAACACCTAAAATTTGAAGCAAAACAATTTGTGAGAAGTAGAATATATATTGTTTCATTTCAGAATGTGCACTTGAAACAAAAAAGATTTCTAAGTGTTAACAATATGTACACTCATGCTATATTATACATGTATATCTATACATGACAGTTTCTGCAAATTAAGATAGATTTGCAAGACTTTGTGTGTTGGAGTTTGGATGTAGACTTGTTATCAACTTATACTAGTACAACCGTTGAAAGTGAGATAGAGCATCAGAATTGTTAAGAAGCGATTTTGTTTGAATTGTTTATCTATTTTGGAAAATGTATTGTTTAAATAAAAACAAAATGATACATCATGTTTTACCGCAGTATTATTTCAACTGAGAACGACTCATGTGTAAAATTTGTGTTAGTGGGTAGTTGTTGACTTGAATCACAGAGCGGTGTGCTCGAACTAGTAAGTTATATTGTACCTTTGATGAAATACATGATATCTTATGGGATCGGATATAGAAATTATACAAATATTGCAAGAGGGACCTAATATGTATGTGAAATTGCATTATATTTGAGTGAAAAACAAAGTCAGGGAAGATAATTAATATAAGTTTGACATCGATCTGTGATTCAAGTCAACGGCTTAGCGGTACTTTATATATATATACGAGGCATTGCTAGTGTTTTTGGTTAGATTCATCTTGGATGCGTTTCAAAATGAAAAGAACAAAATAATTATCTCTTAATTATAAAGTGACTAGTAATAAAACACTACATGTATATACTACATACAGGTACATGAGTGCCTTTAATGACACTATGATTTACAAACATAACAATGTTTCAAAATTAACTTTTCTTAAGTGAGCACTAGAGTACATATATGTATGATCACGTTGTATATTTATATGGCACCATGATCTACACAAATCACGATCGTTTTGAGTAGAGATTTTTTTGGTCCGATTAATTTTCAATGTGCTTTTAAAATAAAAAGAACAAATTAAAGTACATCATCTGTTAAAGTGACTAGTAATATAACAGTATACTAGATGTACAAACAAAACATGTTTAATAATAAAAGAAGGATTTCTTAAGCGAGTAAATTTGAACACTGGGTACATGTATAACATATACATGATAACTTTATATGGCACCAAGATGTACACATCACAATTCTCATGAGTAGAGAAGTTGTTAGTTTGATTCATCTTGGATGTGTTTTAAAATAAAAAGAACAAAGTATGTCAACTGTTAAAGTGACAAGTAATAAAACACTACACTACAGGTACATGTCCATCTTTTATGGCACTATGATCTACAAACATAACAATGTTTCAAAAGTAGAAAAAAAAAGAAATATTTGAACACTGGAGTACGCATATATATACATGATTACGTTGTGTGGCACCAAGATCTACACATATCACTCTTCTTATGAGTTAAGAAGTATGGTGTGATTCATCATGAATGTGTTTTGAAAATAAAAACAACAAAGTGAAAGTGTATCATACGGTGGCTGGGAAAGGACATTTCAAATAATGATAAAAAATATTTTATGTCGATCGATCGACTTATTAACTCGATCGATCGACTTAATTATCTCGATCGATCGACTTAATTATCTCGATCGATCGACTTATTATCTCGATCGATCGACTTATTATCTTGATATTGAGGCCAGGCTACAGGACTCCAACACGTGTGAAGCAATACTATTTGGACATCTACTCAACATTTAACATGGACGCCATCGTTGAATGTCTATTTCAACTGGGGCTTAGTCAAGCAGAAATGTCTTCTGTTCTTACTTATAGATTTGATTATACTGTTAGTGTAAGACATCTGCGTCGGGTTCTCTCAAAGCTTCACTTGTATCGAAGAAAGGAGTTTTCCGACTTCGATAGCGTGGTTGACTTTGTAAGGAAACAACTAGCTGCGGCTGGACAGCTTCATGGCTACAGGTTTATGCACCAGAAGTGTATTACAAATGGTTTAGTTGTAAGCAAAGAGACAATACGACTTATTCTAAAACATCTTGATCCTGAAGGAGTGGAACTGCGAAGGCGTAGGAGACTTGTAAGACGCAGGTACAGCGTAAAAGGGCCAAATTGTGTTTGGCATATTGATTCCTATGACAAGCTCAAACCATACGGTATCTGTATCAATGGATGTGCCGACGGATTCTCTAGGTACATACTCTGGCTGGAGGCCTACAAGACGAGCAGTGACCCTGCAGTCATTGGCGGGTATTTCCTTAACACTTTGGAGAAACAGGGGGGTTGTCCGAAAATTGTTAGAACGGACCGTGGAACAGAAAATGGACATGTAGAGTACATGCAAAAGTTTCTGAGAGATGGCAATGCTAACGCGAACGAGGAACGTTGTTTTCAATATGGCAGAAGTACCGCAAATCAGAGGATTGAGTCTTTTTGGGGAATATTGCGCAAGGAAAATGCAGAATACTGGATGGCCCTTTTTAAGGACCTGGAAGGACAAGGATATTTCAGTGGAGACCAGAAAGACAAGGAGCTTGTGCGATTCTGCTTTATGGATTTAGTTCAGGTAAGAAAAACGACAAACACTCAAATTTCTCACATACATGTTCTTCACAAGGTGATCACCATGGTTACTAACTATATAGGTATTTGATAAATCGGTCTCACATGGTGTAGGGAATGACAAGTCACACGCGCTATGCGGCTACTTACAACGGGGTAACGTCCTTTGTTTAGACAGCTTAATCATGACGGAAATTGACGTCATCAATTTCGACGTTAATTTCATTGGTAATGGTGAAACGTATTTACGACAGCGTATAGCTTGTAACTGTTACAACGTATGTGTGAAAAATAATAGACCAAAGGACAATAACGTCATGTGGATCTACTTTACGTTAACGCTTTGCACATCGCTTCAGATAAATATGGTTTAGACTTACATCATTCATTTAGTTAATATGATAAACCTCCATTTTATTTGCGTACAAAGATAAAAACTTCTTTATAAATTAAAATAATGATATGACATTAGTAAATGTAAAAAGGTATGGCGAAAAACAGCTCATATTTCCCTCAGTCGGCATTTTTGATAACGGAAAAAACACATTAACAAGTAAATTATTTCTGGTAGTGAAAATGCATAGACAGATGTAGGAGATATTAAGTATTGTTGATCTTTTGTACCTCAGATAAAGCCATATTCATTATATCTTTGACAGTGATAGTTTCCCACTTAACCGCTTTCAACACTTCCATCGGAGGACCGACGTTTGACCCTTAGCATCACTGACGAGTCCTAGAAGGACGAAACAGCTGTATGGTGCTGTTTAATTCATTCATTGCATCATGTGTGTGTTACGTCATCTTTTGAATAAACTTCTTGATTCCGTAATATAATATGAACAAACAAATCGCATTTCGAAAAAGTGGTGCTTTTTTGGAAAGTACTCAAAATGAAAACGTGGTAGAACAAGTTTCTTAAAACTGCGTCTGTTCTTCGTCTGTGCTTCACTTAATTGACTGTGTTCGATGTGGCCGAGTGGTAACGCAAGTTACTTTTGACCAGTGCACGAACAGCACAAGTTCGAATGTATGCTTTCAGTTTTTGTTATTTTGATTTTCATTTATTTTGGCATCAATATACTTTTTGAATCGATCGAACTTTTCATTTAAATTAAACCTTTTTTTATTTCATTCTTAAGATTAGAATAATAATAATTCACTTTAATGACCTACCTAACATGTGTAGTGCATTACTTTCAAATACTTCTATGCATCCCAATACACATATAAAACCTAGTATTCCAAAATTATGTGATTTTGCCAATCTGAATGACCGAAGAAACAAAATCAAGTGGTGTGTTACATGTATAGATACAGCTAAAAAAGCGAATTGAAGCATTCTGTTTGGTGGGTGTCGTGAAATGAAAGGTGTTCAATTTCATCTGTTTACGATAACATATTCTTAGACACGTGCACGGGATTCTGTCTGTATAAATAGCCGAGATAGCGTCATAACAATGCACAGTTTGACGCACATGTAAACACTACACACTAGCTTTGGGAAAATACGTATCTTAACCTGCCATACCTCTTTAACTGTTAAATTTGTCAGATTTTGATTGGAATCTGGGTGCTCGATAATTATCCATGACGTCCTGTATCGACTGTCGATATACCCTATCATATTTTTGTTTGCATTAAAAATTTGAAAAAAATGCTGAAGAATCGTCAATTTTAAACCTTATCTGTGACAGTGTTAGTTAAGACTTTTTTTAAGCCTATAAACGGCTTTTATTTAAAAGCATGCATTATGAACCAGTTTCCATCAATTGCTTTGTTCATTTTTTTCTGATATTGAAAAAGGGAAGAGGTTTTCATAACGGGTGCCGCTAGTTCAGCAAGAAATGTTATTGTCGTTTGTCTAAATGGTTATTAGAGTTTTTGAATTTTCCTTTTGTTTCATCACATGGTGTTTTACCTTGTCTTTTACCTTTAACCTTTATTTTCAGCAAGATTTGGATGAAGTGTGCACAATTTGGAACTCGCACAAAATCAGAAAGTACAACAATGCCCATCTACACCACGGAAGACCACTTGTGTTGTACTACGTCCCGGAGCAGTATGATGCTGAAAATCACCTCTGCCCTATTCAGGATAGGAAGATGGAGCTTTGTCGGCAAGAGTGCGTCTTCAAGTCTGAAATTCCATGTGACAGGGATATGTACGATTTGTGCTGCATTCTTCTGAACGAATGTGGTATATCTATGCCTAACAATCCAGAAGAGGCCATTCTGTTATACCGTACTCTGAGGAGGCTTGTGGACGTCTAAGACCATGACAAGACTTTCATAAGAAATTGTCCTGTTAAAAGGGTTACTTGCAGAAACTGTGATCTCTTCATCTACTAGTGTGTGGCGCGTTTTGCAACATAATCCAATTTATCACATAACTGCCCCGTTCAGTCATGTCATACGATCATTTCTCCCATCCTGTACATGGATATCCACAATGTTACCGGTGCTAGATTTTTCTAAATAATCATTTTACCCCTTGAGTGTGAAACAGGGAATCTCAACCCTCGGGGTAAGATTCTTAAGCTGCTAAACACTCGGCAAGCCTCGTGTTTGGCAACTTAAGAATCTTACCCCGAGGTTTGAGATTCCCCTTGTCTCACCCCCAAGGGGGTGAAAGATTCTTTTAGTATGGTATTACACATGTGTAATAACACTATTGTGACGTCATAAACAAATGACGTCTTGATGACGTCATATGATTGTCTCGGAAGTGGAAAGCGTACCGTCAAAGGACAAATTTGCCTTTCTTACAGAAAAGGAATTTGAGTTTTGGTGTATTTGCTCATGAATATAAGTTATGTGATAAATAGAATCTTACACTCGTGTTAATGAAATATGGAATTTATTAAACTCGTTAAATAATTTAATATGTCACTCGCCTAAGGGTTCGTGATATATTACATTATTGAACTCGTTTAATAAATTCCATATTACATCGACACTCGTGTAAGATCCTCTATATCTTTAGACTGTGTAGTCTTAAACACATTTCTGACCAGGATCTGTTGCTAACCTTGTTTTATTTTATATAAGACCAAGCTAGCGAACAAAGACAGAGTTTACAGTCCCCTCAAGAGGCCCTGGGTGTCAGTTCTGTTGATTCGACGTAGCTTGATTTCAATTTTTAGATGACGACATTTCAGAAAAATCTAACAGATTCGATCGAAATGTCTTCATATGTGTCTTTCAGTCAATGTATTTGTTCCATAACCCATTGGTTTCATTATTTAGAGCTGACTGTCATTGGTTTCATTATTTAGAGCTGACTGTCATTGGTTTTATTATTTAGAGCTGACAGTCATTGGCTACTTTCAATAAATCTTGCATTGACATGTAGCGTAATGCCTTTGCTTCACTTTGTGTATTTTGAATTTCGACAGAATTGAATGATGAAAAATTCTTTCACAATTTACTATGTTTGCATTTGACTTAAGCAAATGCTTGACGTTGTGTACACTGTACCTGAAATAATATAGCTTTGACCTTGACCTTTGACCTTGATGTCCAATTAGTTGATTTAGTGCTTCATTCTGACCAACTTTGCTTCACAACGCCATAACAAAATTTTCATCAGTAAAAAGCTAATCAATCTAACCTTGACCTTTGACACAGAGACCTTGACCTTTGACCTTGGTTTTTGATCTCACTAGGTATTTCTGTGAACTAAACCTCTTGACAAATTTCATGTTTCTCCGATAAAGGTCCTTAATTCTAACCCAAAGGTCCTATATAAACTATAGTAAACTTCACCCCCTCTCCAGGGGGGAACCTAAAGTCTGGAGGGGGGGGGGGCATAAAATTCACAATTTTGATAAAGCACCTAAAGGTCTTTCCATTTATGAAGAGTTTTAGATTCCAGCATATCTGGGTCTGGAGAAGAAGATTGTTGAAATTTACCCAATTTGACCCCTTTTGGGCCCCTCAATACAGCCCCAGGGTAGGGCCAGAGTCAATATTTTTCCAATGCCACACTTTTATCTCCTGGTTATTAATTCCAACCAAGTTTGAACTATTTCAAACGGAATATGAACGAAATAAATCCAAAAGTGTAATTTTCCTATATAAACTTCACTCCCTCTTCAGGGGGGAACGGGAAGTCCGGGGGGTATGAAGTTCACAACCTTAAGACCTTTCCATTTACGAAGAGTATTTGATTCCAGCATATCTGGGTCTGGAGAAGAAGATTTTTGAAGTTTTAACTAATTTGACCCCTTTTTGGCCCCTCCCTTGGGCCCCTTGGGGGCTAGGACCATATAATTCACAATTTTGGTGCATCTTTGCCCAAGGAAGGTTCCTGCTAAATTTCATTCAAATTGGTTTAGGGGTTTTTGAGAAGAAGTTGAAAATGTAAATTGTTTACGGACTAACGACGGACGACGCACGACGACGGACAAAAGACGGTTAGAATAGGTCACTTGAGACTTTGTCTCAGGTGACCTAATAAGTTTTTAAACTAGTGTTGAATTAGTTCGTCAAAGAATCAGAGTTCAAAATTACACTGGCGTTTGATTTAAGTCTTAACCAAGCTTACAATTAGAACTGAACACAGGTACAACTTGCCTCTGAAAAATAAGTGGAATGGTATGACTTTGGTTAACTTCAGTGATTATGAATATTCCATATCCCATTCATTGGAGTTTAGTATGTTTGTAAATTCGTCCCTGAATTCGGGGAAGCTATCATATTCCATGGGTAGGTCGAGTTCATGGGTACATGTATGGCCTATTGGTCGACGGTTTGCACCTGTTCCGACATAAATCGGGTTGACATTGATTCTGTTTCCAAGGTAAAGATCAGCACCTGTACAGAACCTCAAGAAACGTCTCAAAAGGCGATCGTCCAGTCCTCCGACGAACTTCTGGAGATACTTCATTGGTGGCTCAGTTTGAAGTTTCTCTGGAATGACGAGAGATTTCTTGACAGTCTTTGTTGTTGGTGTAAGTGAGTCGTACAAAGCAACGAATGTATCGTGACTCTGAAAGGCCATCGGTGTTAATTCCGGGTTCCAGCAGTTGATTACGAACATCGGAGTTTGGATCAATTGAGTTGATGCTATTTCCTCTATAACAGTGTGGATATTCTCCTTCGTGGGAAGTTTCCTGCATTTGAACTGATCAAGAACATCTATGAGATCATCTATTTGATCTACATCAAATGCTGTCAGTGCCGTCGCAACTACTCAGTGTAGAGGAAGTTCAGGAACGACTCTGTGAGTGAGGTGAACGTCTTGCCATATATAGCATACTCCATAAAAGGAGCCGCAAGTAGGTGAAGGATGTACTTAAATTCCCTCCACCCGACAAGATAGACTCTCGCCATCGATTTCCAACTGTCCTCTTGGAAATCGTGGCGTAAATGTGGTACCTTACAGAAAAGACCTTCAGTACACTGCGAGTACATCTCCCAAAACTGGGTGAGTATATCTCTGAAAACGCCCTCGCCTACTGCATTTTCAAGTGCCCCATTGTCCCTCTTCCAACGAAAACTCAGTCTCTTGGATACAATTGTTGGGTCGAGAAAGGCAGAAATAACATCCTTCAAACAGAATGCCCTCCGAATTATTACCTCTCGAGACTCTTCCCCATAGTTTTCTTGCAGTGGCTGAGTTGCATCTAATCGGAAATCTCCATCTATTCCAGGGCCGAATTGAATTGTTCCACTTTCATCAATGTCCAGGTCCATTTCATCTGGGAGATTCAAAAACGGTTCCGTATGGATCGGTATGATAGTAGGACTCGATGGGGCATTTATGTCATCTGATTGACCTGCTATTGGAGAAAGGAGGACCGTCGATAGCGTGCAATGAGAACTAGCTTGAACAAAGTCGAGTACAGGACCACCAGATGCTTCAGTTGGAGTACTAGTGGAGATAGACATCGTTGGTGGGACGGTTACAGGTACGCCTGATGCTGCAGTTGGAGTTCTAACGAAGGCGGACGTCACTGGTATGGCACCAACAGGTGCGCCTAATGCTGCATTTGAAGTACTCATAAAGGTGGGCGTCACTGATATGTCATCAAAAAGTGCGCCTAATGCTGCTGTTGGCGTACTCACAAAGGTGGATGGCACTTGTGTGGCACCAACCGGTGCGCCCAATGCTGCTGTTGGGGTACTTACGAATGTGGATGCCACTGGTGTGGCACCAACCAATGCGTCTAATGCTGCATTTGGGGCACTCATGAAAGCAGACGTCACTGGTGTTGCACCAACCGGTGCGCCTAATGCTGATGTTGGGGAATTCACGAAGGTGGATGTCACTGATGTGGCAACAACCGGTGCGCCTAATGCTGATGTTGGGGTACTCTAAAAGGTGGATGTCACTGGTGTGGCAACAACCGGTGCACCTAATGCTGCTGTTGGGGTACTCACGAAGGTGGATGTCACTGATGTGGCAACAACCGGTGCGCTTAATGCTGCTGTTGGGGCATCCATTGAGGCAGACGTCACTGGTGTGGCAACAACCGGTGCACCTAATGCTCTCTTTGGGGTACTCACGAAGGTGGATGTCACTGGTGTGGCAACAACCGGTGCGCCTAATGCTGCTGTTTGGGGTACTCACGAAGGTGGATGTCACTGATGTGGCACCAACAGGTGCGCCAAATGCTGCATTATAAGTTCTCATGAAGGTGGACGTCACTGGTATGTCGTCATTAGGTCCGCCTAATGCTGCGGTTTGGGTACTCATGAAAGTAGACGTCCTTGATGGTGCGGCTGCAGGTG
Organism: Mimachlamys varia; assembly: GCA_947623455.1. Taxonomy (NCBI): domain Eukaryota; kingdom Metazoa; phylum Mollusca; class Bivalvia; order Pectinida; family Pectinidae; genus Mimachlamys; species Mimachlamys varia. The sequence goes on from OX392545.1 coordinate 25,147,529, forward strand.
CGCCTAATGCTGCAGTTGGAGTACTAGTGGAAGTGAACGTCTCTTTTAGGGCGGCTAAATGTGCGATTAATGGTGCGGTCGTAGTATTAGTGGTTGTCATAGCTTGTCGGTAGGACATTGATTTTCCGACGGAGGTCGTACAGTTCATATCATGGTCATCGTCACTGTCTGAAAGAGACAAAACATTCTTTTTCCTAGTTGCGAGATAGAATCGCATTGTTCGCATGTTGCTTCGTTTATACATGTCTGCCAAAGTAAGTTCATTGTCGATATCAGATTCCTTAAAGTCCTTCAGTGTAACTGTAAAGTCGGAAAGTTTCCCGCGAGATGATATTCCGTCTGGAAAATACATCTCCGTTGCTATTTTCATAATTTCACTCTTTCTTGCTGACTTCAAAACAGATATATGTCGGGTACCACCACCTTTCTTTGCCCTGACCTGCTTATAAGCACCGATCTCAGAGTCAAAGCATAGCCATCCAACCTCAATCATTCGCGATGCTTTCTGTCTTCCTGTCCGAGAGGTATTGTGATGCCCTGGCATGTCGCGATGCGGCTTGTCGTCGTCATTTTGCCGAAACTTTTTTCGAAGCTTTTCTAGTAGAGTGTCTTTCCGTTTTTTATCTCGCTTTCCATAGAGTGGGTTTTGTATACGTTCAGTGATACCTCTACAGAATTGGATCGTTGCCAGTCTATCGCCATGTCTCGGAATGTACCGCGTTAACTGCTCATCGTTCATCAACAAAAGCGTGGCTGCATCAATCTAAAATGACAGAAAAGGGCACACTGTTCCAGTTTTGCAAGCCTATAATGCGTTCACATTATAATGGATGACATCATCTTTTTTTTTGATGTCATACCATTCGATTGGGAAAATATTTGGGGGAAAAATATCATACAAATTTTACTTATCATGTGACACACGATTTGAAGATGTGTTCCTTGGTGACCATATTAATTTTAAAACGCAGAGTTATGCCCAAAATTGTTAAGCTTCCTGGGTAATGAATTAACAACCAATACACACAATTTATAAGACAAGACGAAGAGAAAATGATAAGTCCTAATTCTGAGGCGAATGATCAATGAGCTGGCCCAGGTTAACCCGAGTTTCCTCTGACCCCGACACCACATCTGGTCTGGGGCCAGAGTGCACAAGCGTATAAAAACATGGAATTCGCCGATACCAAATGGTATCGGGGTTGTGAAGGAAAACTTCTATACAAGAATACTTTCGTTTTCAGTCCGGATCAGTGCGTTTTGCTGATTAAGCACCCTGTAGACTACTTAAAAGGTAAAAACATAGCGACAGCCTAGGTAGGACATTTCGAAGCCTTGAAAACCGAGGACACTTCGGATGGAAATTACGAGCCGTTGGTCATAATCTTATAATAATGATAATAATAATAATTCGAGGTTCTTATATACCACTTTAATACTTCATTAAAGATCGTCGCAAAGCGGTTCACAAAATATTATCCTTGGTTATAGAGCCTTATCAACCAGCCAATAGCTCACAGCTAGCATTCTACATTTCTAGCACTGCCCAACCACGTACTCATTTACAACTGAGTAGACTGGAACAAGCACAGTAAAGTATCTTGCTCAAGGATACAACACAAGCGCCCGGACCGGGACTCGAACTCGCAACCCTTCGATCACGAGCCCGGCCTCCTACCACTAGACCACCGCGCCTCCAAATGTAAGCGGATTTGGATCAATAAATAAATCATTTTCAATAAATGTAAGGTATGTGTTATGTCATAGTCGATTTTTGTTGTCGGCACCTCAAAATTCTCAGCTAACAAACGGTGTATGATAAGTCCACGTTTCCATATAGGAATGCACTCTGACCCGACACCAGACATCTATCTGTCAAAATGTCTCTAAGACTGGAGGGCCAGAGGAAACACGAGCTAGCCCAGGTAAGCTAGAATACAAATCGTGATACCTACGTTTTCTTCCTTAATCTGCAAGGTTTGCTCTTCTCCTATCCTGGAGGTTAAAAATTCGTAAAGGTCATCACGATCGTCCTCTACATTCGCCTGCAATATATACAAGATGTCAAATTGTTAAGCCAAACTAGGATGGACTGTTAACAAATAAAGCAATCATGTAAACTTGTTTATTATTTCAGCATTGTCCAAGTGACACTGTTATTGGCGGTTATATCCGCTAAAATATGACGTTGCATCTCTTGCACCTCCACCTCTGGTTCGCGAGTTCGAAACTCACTAGGCAGTCGCCAGGTACTGACCATACGTCAGTGTTTTTTCTATGAGTGTTCCGGCTTCCCCTCACCTCCAAAACCTTAAATGACCCTGACTGTTAATAGGATGCAATACAAAAATACACCAATGAACCAAAGTAGTATATGTTAGGTAATTATAGACACCATTCTAGTGCTTGGTGTTAGGTGCATAATGTCACACACCTCCAAACCGGAAATGACTGAAGTCACACGCTTCCAACCCGAAAAAGACTAACGTCACAGATGAGGTAATGAGGCGTTAATATTTGATTTTCATCAGAATTATACGGAAGCCGGTCAGTACCACATGAAAGATCACGTAACACACACATGTTGCACCTTTTAAATTTAGTAATAGATACAGTATGCCGAAATAAATGAATTAAACTGCATCATACAGCTGTTTCGTCCTTCTACGACTCGTCAGTGATGCTAGAAGCCAAAAGGTTTGGAATCGAAATAAAGTTCTAAACTGATATAGCAGCAGAATGGTCAGGTGCGTAAAACCCCGTTAATGAATGAATTTAGACAAATTTAATTGGTACTGAATAATTTCAAATAGTGTACTACAAAAATGTAGAATTACACATTTAACGACTTAGTATTACGTATATGCGACTTAGTTATCTTGAGTATTGTGACAATTCGCACCATTCCTGGTCCAAACTTGTGTGTTATGACTCCAATACTGATAGGTTTATACTGCAGAATAAAAAGGAAATATTTCCTCATTTTACAGAAAATGTAAAAGGTGATATTCTAAATTAAAAGCTTTCATTTGTTCAATTCAGCATTGAACTGTTTTCATTTGGAGGTTATGATCTCATGAACGCAAACAGGACAATAGCAAATGCCTTTGTGGAATTTACATTTGGAATCGAGTTTTAAAGAATATATATCCTAGAATTTCGCTCCTATAGAGACCGCGGAACCAAATGATTTCCCATAGACGATAGTGTTAACGTTTACCACTGTCCTGCTTAAATGGAGTTTTCAACTCTGGTCCACTAACCATAATTTTGAAGAATGACATCTCACACACCTGTAAATTAAATGTTTAAAAATTCTACCCATTTGAACTTTTTTTATATGGGGGTCACCATCTTGTATTGAATTCAGCACCAAAAATTCACTTATATTTACAACAAATTACATACTTAATGAACTTCCCCAGACAAAAACAGACTGGAACAAAATTTACTCTTTTTTATATATTTTACATCTACAGATATTGCCCAGCCCACACATTAACATTTTGGAAATTTTTCTCATCGTATATCCAATCAGTAGGCCCCGACACATTCACTTCCCTATTTAATCTTCTGCCCAAACGGGGAAAACCCACAATCTATTTTTGATTTGGTTCTGCGGTCCCTATAATGAATAAACCAAGCATTATCGTCAAAGATGGAACAGCCTTTTCAACAACCATCATCCGTGATCGCCGTTGTGACCATTATGACGTCACAATAATAATGACGTCATAATAAGCGTTTCGAAATCATGGACTCATAGCTTTGTAATGTTATAAAGTGGGACTGCACTGTAAATGTAAATATAGAAATATGACTTCGTCCCATTGGAACTTTTCATCGGATGCAATGTGTAATATGCGATAAAGCATCAAAATAATGGTACAATGAACCTGGAAGTTTACTCTAAGGTACACTGACCACTGCCAAAAGAACTATTCTTTTGGCAGGATGTTAGTTTGATTTTGGTATTTAAAAGTCACTGTGGTATTTCATATTTGAAAATAAATATATTTTCTGATGGGAATACATTAAACATTGGCCCTGCAGGTAGGGTGGACGAATTGTACCTGCTGCCCCCATTGCATGATCGTAGAAGGCGACTAAATTTGGGATCTTATCCTATCCGTTCTTTCTAAACAACTTTCTCCTTCCTAATGTCTCCCTTGACAAAGCCTCACTTTTGGCCTTTAGTTGAGCGTTCGCCCCTGTGAGGAAGGCTATGGGTTCTGTCCCCAAGCCGAGACATTACTACTCCCTGCTTGACGCTCAGTGTAATGGGAGTGGAACGAGTGGTTCGCCTGTTGTCAGTATAATGTGACCAGGTGGGGTGTATTGCTGGGGGCCTTCGGCAGTATACCTCAGTGTGGTAGCACTTTAAATCGGCAAAAGATCCGGACTATCGCAAGAAGGCTTACACGAACATACCACGGCCTCCCAAATACACACGCAACCACATTGCATACACTGGGAGGCCGTCCTTAAATGACCCTGGCTGTTAATAGGACTTAAAAAACAATCAACCAACCAACCAACCAACATTAAACATCAGACTGATTTGTAATTGGGTTACTGTATATATTTTATTGTTAGATCCCTGACCCTAATTGTATCAATTATGAACACTCTCTAATACTCATGTACTAAAATTCGAAGTGCAATAACTAAAATGAACATGTATTTAAAGCCATTTGTATAGTCCCGGCACAATACTCCACCAACCATTTAATTATTAACACAGTCCTTTGCAAATCAAGATCACAATATCTCGAGTTTTCACTAAGTCGTAAATAAAGCATACTAAGTCGTAAATACGGCATACCAAGTCGTAAATATGGCATACAAAGTCGTAAATACGGCATACCAAGTCGTAAATACGGCATACCGAGTCGTAAATACGGCATACTAAGTCGTAAATACGGCATACTAAGTCGTAAATATTGCATACCAAGTCGTAAATACGGCATACCAAGTCGTAAATACGGCATACCAAGTCGTAAATACGGCATACCATGTCGTAAATATGGCATACCAAGTCGTAAATACGGCATACCAAGTCGTAAATATGGCATTTATTTGATACTACCGACAATCGTTCAAGTATTATAATACAAGTCTTAGTAAACCTAACCCGATGAATTGCCGTGAAATATTTGTGTTAACCAAGCGCTGACGTACTACCTTACATTTCAAAACACGATCGCGTCAGATTCGTATCATCTTAAAATGATAACCTTTCGAATGCTGATCATACCAAACGATGTTAAGGTCAATAGGCCATTGTACGTTTAAAAGTGTACCATGGCCGTTTTCGGCTGTGGTATGGGACAGAAACATACAAAATCTATGTAACTTAAAAGTGTAACAGAAAAGTGTACCATGGTACAGAAACGAAGTATAAATGGTTCGTTTATGTACCACATAAAAGTGTACCGTGGTACACAAACGAAGTATAAATGCTTCGTTTAAATTATGTACCACACAAAAGTGTACCATGATACACAAACGAAGTATAAATGCTTCAAAAGTGCCTAGCCGCCTTCGGCCATCGTAAAATAGCCTGATCATGGCACGTATTTGTTTCGCTCCCTCATATATAAGAGCGGCACGTGAAAGCAAATGATGTTTGCGTAAATTAACAGACCTACAATTCAAATTGTATTTCTACATTTAGTATGTGCATGCAGATGGGAATAGTATAGATCTATCTCTGTACAAATTAGCATTCAAAATTAGGCAGAATGCATACTTACCATCGAGATTGTAATTCAGCACAGATACCGGATGTTCAAAGAGTTGTTAAAGTCCCGCAGCCTCGATTTAATTAAGTCCATCGATCGCGATAATTAAGTCGATCGATCGAGAAAATTAAGTCGATCGATCGACATAAAAATGTTTTTTATCATTATTTGAAATGTCCTTTCCCAGCCACCGTAGTATCATCTATTAAAGTGATTAGTAATAAAACACAACACTAGAAGTACATGATTGCCTTTTATGGCACGAAAGTAATTATGATCTGCACACATAACATGTTTCAAAATTAGGATTTCTGAAGCGAGTACATTTGAACACTAGAGTATGATATATGGCAGCTGTAATGGCACCAAGATCTATATTTATCACAATTTTCATGAGAAGAGAATGTTTTGGTTTGATTCACCTTGAATACGATTAAGAACAATATATCATCTCTAATCGACAATAATAACATACTGCACCACATGTACAAGATTGCGTTTTATGACACTAGCTATGATTTACTATACAAACAAAGTTTTTCAAAAGAAGAATGTGTTAAGTGACTCCATTTGAATACGACGTGCATAATCATCTTGTACAGCACCAAGATCTGCATAGGTAACAATTGTCAAAAGTGTAAAAGATCTAGCAAGACATGACAGGAGTTTCCAGATTGTGATTTTTTATTTGGTATATTTATGATTAGCTACCTTAATTCTAAATATAACTAGAACTACACAAAGAAAGGCGAGTTTGTTCAATTATATTACACATGTTGTGAATTAGACAAATGCAGTAGTGTCTGTAACTTAGTACTGGATTAATCATTTAAAGATCAGTTGGGTAAAACTGATATTGTACATATTTTAAAGAGAGATATTCTAAATCATGTGGTTAAAATGTAAATAAAAAATCAGTTTATTGTACGAGGGACCTGGGTGATACAATACAGTTTTTGTCTTGCATATATATTATAAGTGGACCACATTCCTAATATCCCTCCCAAAAATCAACTTGAAAATTCCCAATCATGATGACTTTTTACAATCCGAAAAAAAATCACAGTTTCCTTTTGAGATATATATACACTGTGTGTTTGAGTGTTATCCCCCCCCCCAATTTCTTATTAGTAAGTGCTAAAATTTTCTATATTTGGCAAATTGAACTTTCTCAGAATACACAGGAAAAACACTGCAATATTTTGTTTGTAATCAAAAAGCAATGCATTTGTTAGTTCAATTTTGAAATCAGTTGCAACATATGATTTTGCTTGGAAATCAGTGTTGCATACATACAACTGATATCTGCTAGTCATTATTATTGAAGGTACAAACAATAATAAAGTATATCAGCATTGTGAAACTATCAGCATATGTACATTTGACAAGATTTATAATCTTGGTTTAAGTGTAGTGTCTGTAACTATTGTATAGCATTACATGGTTTAATGAAAAACGGCTCAATGATTTCAAAGGAATTATTCATTTTTGGAAACTTTTGTTATAAAGTGAAATATTTCTATATCAGTATCTTTTTTTAATAGGAGATCTAGAGTTATATTTATCTGCATATTGACAATGTGTTTATAATAGAGTTTATAGTTCCCGTTTTATTCAGATTGTAACAATTTCAAATGTGTGTGCTATAGTATATCCAAGAAAAAAAGTGTCAATGTTATTTGTGGAGAGGAAAAATGTTAAATTCCAAAGAATTAATTAAAATAAACATAAAAAAGTTATTGCATTCGATGTCACTCAAAACAAGTCATCCTAGCTAGTAACTAATTATATGAGCATGAAGGTTTTGTAAACATCACACATTAATTATAAACTTTCAGAAAATTTCAAACAGTCATTATTTGAAGAATACAGTACCTTGATTTTTCACTGTCAGATGTACACAGTTGGGCATATTATTGTGTTTTACTCTTGTTTACAATATCTGCATTACGAGTAATCGTATATGATATATATACATGTATTTGTACCACATTCAAGGACAGGTAGTAAGCTATATGTAACAGAAAGGCAACAATGTGAATGGTTTTCATGGTTTGGCAAGTTCTGAAGAGTGTGTTTTGAATTCCAGTTTTTAATAAATTTTCATAACAATATCTGTGTGTTCCTGGCAGTCTACAGAGATACCGTCAAGCTCTAGGAAATAATCCTCCAGTGTATCATCATCCTTGTCTGTGATATTGTTTGTTTCACAATATGTTGACAGAACATCTGAGAAGATAACAACGTTGTGCATCTTGTGGTTGGGGTCCTCTATGCCCATGGTGGCTTTCTTGTGTTTTGTGACATCCGATATTCTCTGCTTTACTTTGCAGTTAGGACATCTTATTGTTGTAGATGTTGATGTACCTTCGGCAGGTGTGTCCGTGTCCAAAGGTTTCATGCACTTGACACATTTTGTTGTTGATTGTATTTGAATTTGTGACAGCTTGCCACTAATGTGTGTAAGCGGCACATCTGGTATTGTTTCTTCAACACTTGCGAGTGGTGCAATTTCAACAAATGTTGTGTCTCTTGTGGTGTTGACTTGGAGGATTTTGTTGAAGTGCTTGCTGTAAAGGTTTGAAATTTTGTAACAGTTTCCAACCTTTACGTTCATTGCAGAGTTGCCCCAAAGTGGTAATGCTATGGTGCCAGTGGTATCTGCCAGAGTTGCTGTCTGTAGTGTTGTTTGTCCATACGCAGTAGTTCTTATTTCAGAAGAGCTGAGTTTTAGGACTTTGACTTTGAGGGTACACTGAAAAAAAAATGCTTTTATTTATATACAGTGGATTCTTCTTTATTATCAGGTTGCAACTGTCAAACAAAACATTATATGTACAGGAATGTGACATTAAGAGTGTATATATATTTAGTTGTATTTCCAATGTCTATAATGACTAATGTCATAAGTACTAAAGTATAGGCTATAATCAATCACAGTACATTATGAAGATGTTTGGATCTACAGGTAATTTTTATACTTCATTCAATTTTTTATTCAAAAGTATTTTACATGTTTTCATATGGAATTGGCTATGCAATATTTAGTACAAGCTGTTTCAAAGATTTTGGAAATTACCAGGTACTTCATTTCTGGAAATTTATGTGACTAGTTAAAAAAAAACATAAGATTTTTTTAACAGGAATTCACCTTAAGATATATGATATTAATTAAATAAATATTACATGGATTATATATAGAGGGGAAAACAGTGTTTGGGAAAAATAAAATATAAAGAGGAATGTAATATATATATGAACACTAATGATATTATGTGGAATTCACAGTATAGCTATTTTACCTCTTTTTATGTTCAAGAAACATAATATTTTGCAGGAGATTTATATGTGCTGAATACGGTATAGTACGCAATCTGACAATGTTATTTGATATTAAAGGGACTATTACTTTAAAATTTCAAGTCACAGTTGATCAAAAGGTAAATTACAGTATGCTAAAATATAGGTACTTGGTGCTAATTATAAGATTTAAAAGTGCTTGTAACCAATTAAAAAACCCAGTTAAAACATTGAAATAAAACTCATACAGGCTGTTTCTATTTCATATCATTATCGATCGGAGACCGTAAACAATTCACATGGGCAGCATGCACGATGCGGGGTATTTAAATTTCATAACAAAATGTTGAACGCCCAATACAAACATCATGACACACGACCTTAGGAATATGTAGTAAGTAATTAAAAGTTTATACATGTATACGTATATTTGATAGATCTATATTGTAATTTAAGTAATCTGTCAATATTCTGTGACATGAATTTTTATATTTATTTACTTTCTTTATAATTAACGCTTATTCGGAAATTTTGTTTACTATTTTCCACGTGTATGTCCTGCGCTCTGGCTCGTGACTACACACTGTACACGTGTTATCAATTTGGCTTTCTCCGTGAAGTATTGTAAACAAAACCATTCGTTGTAAACAACTTTTAAAATCCCGTAAACACATAGTCAAGTTTGGTGTTTTGATGCGGACGGTGAAATGGCGCACCCTTGTTTCTAAACTGATGTGTGTAAAAATGAAAGACCAGACAATTGTTTTAATTCTTTGTCAACTTTTTTGAGAAGGAATCTTATTAATTTGATTGTTTAAATAGCAATATCTTTTATGAATAGCTTTCCAAGTTTAAAGATACCCTATGTTTTTTGGGTTGTCGCATGGCATCATTTCCCGTACTTTTTTATAATTTCATTTTTTTCATGTTTATATAAAAATAATGAGCACCAACTTCCAACTACGTTGATAAATATTATCATTGTCGCTTAATTACAACCTTAATTTTTATTCAGTATACAAACTATTTGCTGGTATAAGGAAATAAAAATGCTGCATCAAATATTTAAAAAGTGTTCCATTTTGGGTATAGTACCGTTCCAATTTGGGTAGCGTCACCTTATAGGATCGTGCACGTGTATCACTATAGTTTAATTCATTTCACTATTTGCAAGCAGGAATCGCCGTTTAATGAACATGCAATCTAAAGTAATAGTCTCTTTAATCATTACAAAGTTAAATATTATTACTGTTTATCAGTCATCCATAGCGACGCAGTAAAGCGACTCAGCGAGGAATAGAAGATGATGTGATATATCAACTTACCAACATGCTCGGTTCTGTTACTTGACTGATGTCGTTCTGTTTCACTTGCGCTTGATCAGCGAGTGGCTTCATAGCGAAATCAAGCCTTCGTTGCACTACTGTAAGTTCCGTTCTTTTGTCGACAGTTATTTCTGTTTTGCCTTTATTTGGCGTGAGTTTGGGATTGGTCAGCTTCCACTGGAGATTTCATTGTGCACGCAGTTTGAAAAGTTTCCAATTTTTCTGGTGCAAATGATATAAATCTCATGGATGCATCTTTCGTTGTTTGAATCATTCCATCAAAATATGTGGTGGAGGATGTGCGAGATTTTTTCATCTCACTGACAGTTTGGATGTAGCCGATAAGCGTAGTCTCTTCATCAGGAAATTTCCTCTTGGTTGCCATATTTTCTGCAGCGTAGCGCGCGAAAAGTGAAAGACCCGGATCATTCGGCAAACCTCGGCCGATTCCGGTCCCCTTAGCCGAGATGTGACGAAACCGCATGTACAAAAAAACGACCAATCTCTCTCAATCGGGAACCGTCGGCACTTTCCGTAAATGAGAACGGAAAGTGTCGACGGTTTTCGATTGCAATCTTTCCCAGAATGCATTGTGTTTCAGTTTTATTTTCGTATGATTTATATTCACATCGGTTTTCGGTTGATATGATCTTCGCCATTTGTATCTAGTAGACAGGTGTTATCAAGCATCATTAACTATAAGAATACTTTGGGAAAAGTTATCAATGTACACCCTGGGAGAGATTGAGAAGAACCCACAAAAGGTATACGAAATTGTCATACAAATACTTTCGCTTTCTATAAATAGAACATAAGTGACGACAAACATTCGGTTAACTGTTTGGTTTGTACTTCAAGCAAGTGTTATCTAGTTATCATTTGAAATATCCGATAAGTGTTTTAAATTTGGTTTTGTAAAGAGTTAAACTCATGCTTTGTTTGTTGAAATGGCGGTGCTTGATAAGTTGTATAACTTGTATTTCATTATGGTGCAGTATTACACTGCTTGTACATATACAGTACAGTACTACAATATCATTTAGGTCATCAGAGTCGGTAAATTGGATTTTGTTTAACTGCTGTAGCACTTATGGAAAACCATATTAAGTAACATGTGAGGATTTTCACATTGTTTGTGCCAACAAAGCTTGACACGACAGAAATACCCAGTAATACAATGATGCTATTGCAACTGTTTGACAAAATGCAACTTTAGATAAGCTTTCTGATTTCTGTAGTTTTCCATTATACACCCTATATTGAGAAGGTCAAGGTGTGTAACTTAACCAGACATAGGTACCTGTGTGGGTTACATGTGTAGACTTATTACAGGTGTGACTCAATGTAATTTTGTCAATTACTGATCAGCACTAGTCTTTTCTTGACATCAATTATTGGATATATATCTAATTATGATATGGAATATTTTTACGATACAGTAGTCTCATAGTTTATGTTGGCTTAATAAAGGAGTACAGGTGTCCTGAATCATCTTAATGATAGATGATACAATTTGTATTATAAACATGGCAAATGAAGATGTTGATAAAGGTACAATATGTATTAGAATATGACAGCGGAGTAGAAGATGACATGGATAGGATGTTAATTACTGGCAAATGACATGTGAAGCAAGTGATTTGGACTACCTACCTACAATACATACACAGTCATCCACTAGTACTAGCATATATTTGAAAGTGTTTTTATTAAAAAGGTAATCGATAAATGTATGAACATGACACGAGATATGCTATCAGAGGATAGTTTTAGGTTGATAGTCAGTCAACGTTGTTTGAATGTGTTTAAGGTGGTAGACCGAGTCATTCTTTCACTCATTTTCAGGCAGTAAGTACAATAATTTCAGGGCTCTACAATATTATTTTTTCACACTTGTCCGTTTGGGCAAGTGATTCTAAAATCTACTTGTCCGACAGCCAAATGCACTTGTCCAAACTTTTCCCACTAACTTGCAGAAAAATGTTTGCCATTATGATAATCATATTATAATAATGAAATAAATTAAGTTAACTCTTTAAAACTGTGTCAGTTGTATTTATTTATTATTACAATGATTTTTTCATTATAATATTGCACTTTAATGTCTCATGATCAAGTTTTTGTCTCTTTGAGATTCATGCAACGCTGAACCCAAATTTCGTCAAATCCATATTACACCTGTCAGCGTGTTTCCAATATAAACAGTCAAATCAATCTTTGTCACGTAAATATATCGTGTATATATATAGGGCGATCTCTTCAATACAAACGCAACAGGGATTCCGATTTTCATGTTCGGAACACATCTGGGTTTTTAAATGACATACCACTAGCTTACCTCCGTGAATCCCGAATGTGGCCATCGTAGTTCAATTGATCTCTTTGAAGTCACATTTTATTGAAAAACGAAATGAACAACTCTTGAATTTTGTAAGAAAGACATTTTAATCTTTTTTTGCCATTTCTAAAAACATAGTTTCTGCTAAAAATCACTTGTCCGAGCGGGCAAGTGAGTATCCTGATGTACTTGTCCGACAGAGATTTGTACTGGTACGGACAAGTGTAATTGTCGAGCCCTGTAATTATTAAACATGTGCGACCTAGTTATACAGTAAAACCCCACTTACTCAAACTGGTGAGGACCTGATCAATAATTCGAGTAATACATGGTATTCGAGTAATTTGAGGTTGGTTGAATATGTCAAACTCGGTCGGGACCAAACAAACTGTTCGACAAATGTGGGGTATTCGAGTTAAGTGGTTTCGAGTAATTGACGTTTCGCTGTACAAGTACAGTACACCTTGTTGCGCAATGAATAATTGTGAACAGATAATTATGTTCTTGTCAAGTGCAGTAGCATTGTTCAGTCATGCAGACAATTTTACTAGCACAATATCATCTCTTGTACTAACTTGGGTTTCTGGATACAGGTAATAGAGCCAACACTTTGCAGTTCAGTTAATGGAAAGTGGGTTGTCCACTTGTCCACTGGATACCTTGGATTTCTGGTGTTTTCTTGATAGAGTATTAAGGAATTAAGAAAAGACAATAGGCAACAAAGTCTACATGACTGCATAAGTTCATTTACTGTTTACGCAGGTGAACTTATAAATATTTGATGTTTTATGAAATATAAAAAAAAGATTTGATTATATACAGCAAATGATTTATTAGGATATAAACGTTATTAAATCATTGTTAATGAGTATTCTATATAGGTAAATTTTCATTTAAAAGCAAAATTATTCATAAACACAAATGGAAGTAAAATTGTTCAAGTACATGATAAACATCTTATAATGCAAACATTAAGATTTCAATATAAAATTAAGTGGATGATAACCCAACAGTATGCAGTATGAAAAGTTTCACTGCAGGATTGAAATATCCAGGGGTTGTGTTAACTATGGTAAAAGATATTATAGGGGCTGGAATACACAAGATACAAAATGCAAATGTATAAATATCTTGTACAATCATACATCGAAAAGCTTGGTAAGGGATATCATATGGGCTGGCATACAGTTATAACGTTGTTAGATAATATTGAAAGATTTATAGAGAAATCTTTGTAGTCATGTAGAACACAGTAAAGTCCTGTACAAACTAGAAACATGTGTTTGTATATAAAGATGTACGGTATCTACTGAAGATCTCATGAGTAAGATGTGACCCTGCACTACTATGACATTGTAGACATAAGGCTTACTAAATAGCCAAAAGGTTATATAAAACATAGACTAATCAGTTTAATCATGTTGATTTAAAATTAGTAATGATAAAATTAATATTTCATCTATGTTTAATAAAACAAAAATGATGACATAGGAAATCTTTGTGCCATTTTGTGTTGATGAATCAATATATAATTGTTAATAGATAAATTCACATTGAACACTTCTTATTATTCATATATAAATTCTTATTGAACAGTTTCTATCATTGATATGAAAATTCATATTGAAGTTTGAAGGATTGAAAATTACATTATAATAAAGTAACAACCTCAGAATTATTTCAGGATAATAATAGCATTAACATGGAATTAAAATGTGTGACTAAGACTGATTAGTGATAATGTATTTTACAGCAAGTGTTGAGTGTAAGATAAACATTTTTTGTTGAATGTATTCAATAGTACTTATAATGGAAGAATAAATAAGAGGAAAATTATTTCTCTTTAAAAATTCATACACAATGATATATGTGTGATACAATTTACATATAAATGCAGAAGATTTTTACTTTTAAATGAAGAAATTTCATAAGAACCAATATGATAGCACACTGAATTTAAGAGTCATAAAGTATTTTGTAATTTTTGTTTAAAGAGTTGAAAACACGTTTTACTAAATGGTGAGAAGTGATTTGCATGGATCACATGCTACCAATGACCATATATTGTCATATATTTATAATATATTGATTGTTCATCTTTTCCTGACTTATTTCAGCACCATGCACTTCATGTCAAATTTCAAGTTCATTCATCAATTTAAGAGTAGAAGGCGAGTTTACGAGCGTTTATAGCTGCGGCAGTGACATCCCTTCTACTGTATACTTACTTCACATTTGTTATGAAATGAACGAGACATGGATACAGTGCACATAGCTTGTGTCAGGATTGTAGTTCAAATATGAGATACAAGTATTATTATCCTGGTGCTGCTGATTTTAATATAAGCAGTTTTATTATCTATGATTTTACAATAGCTCTGATAAACATTATTATATACATGTTGAAAATCAAATCCATACATGTCAAACCTTTAGGACTCTTATATAATGTATCTTGTGCGCATTGAAAACGTAAATGGTGCAAGATGACGTTTCAAAGATAATAGCAAGGAAAATATTCGAAATGTACTATTGATATTTTAGGACTTTAAGAGTAATGAAATATTACTACCAGGTACATTTGTAATATGAAAATATAAGTAGGAAATATTATACATATAGAACCTATGGTTTTGATATGCAAAATAATTTCCATTAAGTGAAACTAAAATAATCTACCTGTACAAATATTTTAATGTAATATATTAACCTAATAATATTTGTATCAATACATGTTTTGATTTTTGATCAAAATCTTAACTGAAAAATCTTGAAATGATATCTTTTATATGTATATTTCATATGATACAAGTTTAATAATAGGACTACAATATTTATCTGTCAGTAGCACTTGCAATCCAATCCAGTATTTCACATTATTGATATTGTCATGGTTAACTGGTATTTTCTTGCAGGATCTTCACATCCACTTCACACTTGATGCATGTCATCAAATAGAGATCCAAATCATTGAATTAGGAAAGTATATTCCCTTTATAACCATTGATGTCTTTTCATTTCATTATGGTGTTTAACCAGTTCATCTTCGTGGAATTTACTTTTAAAAGTACAGTGAAGTGCCAAATCTGTTCCCTCTACTGTTTATAAGTGTTTATAACAATACATGTATTACATATTTATACAGTTGCACAAATGCATCCAAATTGCATCTGATAATGAAAATAACAAAAAGAAACAAATGATATGATTTGTGAATATCTACAGATAAAATTGTTAAATAATTACAGAATATTAAGTAATGTAATGCAAACATTCAAATCTAGTACACTTTAAATTTCGCCAGACATTATGTATTTTTGTTGAAGTGTGGGAAGACATAACAACATTTAGAATTCATGAAGCAGTGAATTACATATAAATCAAATGAAAATGGTAAAAAAGCATCTGCATATACATAAAAATGTAACAACAATGTAGCAGTAAACCATATAGAAATCAAATGAAAATGGTTTAAAAAAAAGAGGCCCAACAGGCCTGCATTGCTCACTGTGCAGTACATACCATCACATTTTAGTTTCACATAGCATTAGTTTGGTCTCTGTTCTAAGCAATAATTCTGATTGGATTTTAAGCAATTGTTTTGGTTATACAAAAGAAGTTTACTCGCATGTTTGAAATTAACAGAACTCTGAATATTTGGGTTATGATGGAGAGGGAATTATTTGAAGAATCAAATACATTTGACAATTAATAAAACAAATTTTGAAGCTGTTTCCTAAAGTATGGTAAATGCGCACTGTCACTATGATGAGCATTTCAGTTATTAACTATAAATTATTTAAAGAAATACTGTATAGCTGGTTATTTTTTCGGATGAATTTTTTTTTTCAAAATTGAAAAAATAAATGTTCACAAACTATCTTTGGGGTCATGGTTAAAGGAAAAATCTAATATTCGTAGTCTCACTCTGACATCATCGAAAAATCTTATTTTCGCAAAAGTTGTTGTGATCTCAAAATACTAGCCTAACACTGTATACCTAATGCAGTACAAACGGTATTGATAGCAAGTCTTTAAGAGAAATGTCATGTACTTTAACTTGTTTTCATTCTATGTAACAAACTTTCAACAGTTTACCATGTTGTATTGGTATGGGACGACACAAGGAATATTGGACATTATTTTGCAGATATTTTTTAAGCATGTCTTTTTGGAGACCTGAATAATTCCACATGCAAATGAGTCCTATGTAGCGAGAAACTACATAGGAACCACATATATGTGGTATGGAAATGGTGGAAACCCAGATACAGTTAAACCACCAAGGTGATGTATTGGATGAGTCTCAAATAATGAGACGCATACCAATACAGTCACTACTTGTTCATGGCGGGTTTTGAGTATTTACAGCATAGTATACCATATCATGATCAGACCAATAGGCATCCAAAACACCTACTTTATTCTCAGTGAAATTTTTAAATATTAAGTCTAATTGTGATTTCATTTTAGTTGTTGCCTGGGTGATAATTTGTGAACAATAAAATGTTGATTCCATAAATTTGACAAATGTATGATGTCCAGGTTTCTTCAAATCAACATTAAAATCTCCCATAATAACAATCTTTTCTTTTATATTTGTAAGTGGTAGTAAGTGATCCTTCATTACAGCATAAAAGTGTGAAAGGGGACAACCTGGTTTTCTATATACAACTGCACATTGCATGAGTATTTGACACAGATTGAATGAAATATATGAAAATTCTATGTCTTTTGTGGAAAACTTTTCAAATGTGATAACATTTAAATGAGATTTCACATACATAACAAGTCCATGATGTGGTCTTGATTGCGAGTGTTGCACGTCATTTCTGAATATTTTGAATCCTTCTAATGCAAATGTTTCATTTCCATCATTGACGTGTAGTCGAGACTCTGCTATGCCCACAACATCAGCTGCAAAAACATTTGGATCTGATCGAATATCAAATATGTGTTTATTCAAAGATCGCGCATTGTTGAATAGAAACTGACTTTGCATACATGTATGATAAAGTGGATTGAAACAAAGCTGGAATCCATTTTCTGACAACCTTTGCATCTCTCCATCAACGTCTTTATCTTTTGAAAGACTGTCTTCATTGAAGTCAATGATGTAAAGATTGTGTAGTGATCGAACTCGAGAGAGAGCTACATAGTGGATATGTGGTATTTTGCGTTTCTTTGTTTGTGACAAACTGACAACAACATGGTCCAATGTTGCACCTTGTGCTTTGTGAACAGTTTTTGCAGCAGACGGTTGAAGTGGAAACTGTATTCGTTCAAATGTTTTTCTGTTAAACATAAATGTACGCTTTGTTTCAAAGATAGGTGTCCAGGATTTATGTATGTTCCTGTTTAACAAATGTTGGTATTGGTTTCTTCTCATTGCTCCTATTTTTTCATTGCAAAATAATACCCAAACAATGGCAGGTCTAGTGGTGGACTGTTTATATTCAATATATTTAACTCTACATGTACTGCCATTTGTCAAGCCATCAGCAACATCAATGTTTACACAAATATCATAAATCATATCTACTGCAACAGTTAGATTAGTCTTGAGTTGTCCAGTATTAGCTTGCTTGTCTGGAAGCTTATCAATCAGGGACTTCTTTACATCAAAAGGGAGCTTTGTTTGGGACAGAACGTCTGTGTCAGCTTTGACATCTACTTTATTTGTGGTAAGGTTCTGCATGAAGTTATTGTTGAAATCATCCACAAATCTATTTTCAATGAAAAGATGGGGTGCTGTGACAGGATATTGATGAGAGCCTACTTGTATTTGGCGACACAAAATTGTTTGCTTGTCGTCATCTGATAAGTCATTGTGTCGTAGTCTGTTCAGGAGTTTGGAAAACTCAATATCGTCCTTCTGTCGCATGATTTCAGTTAGCTCAAACATGGTGAAATGCTCTTTCCACAGATTTTTGGCAAGACCTTGGCCTGGACATGATAGATCTTTGAAAATCAAAGAATCTCCAACTGGAGAAAGCTGATATAAATCACCAACTGCAATTATGCTGACACCACCAAAGTCTTGTTTTGTACCAGTGAGCTGCTGAAGCCTTTCATGGATAAATGCCAGAAGTTTATTTCCAACCATTGATATCTCATCTATGATGACTACAGATAAATTTCTATACTTTGTCCTAAATGTGTTCAGCTCATCAGCGTACATGTTTTGCTGCGACTGGTACATCTTTTTGTGAAAAGCTGATGCTATTGTGATTCCATTAATGTTATAAGCTGCTTTTCCTGTATAGGCACATAGTAAAATTCTGATATCGTCAGGATTTTCTCCTTCTTCTGAACAGAGAGTCCTATGCAAAGTCTGATAAAGTGTGTCAATAACAACTGATTTGCCTGTTCCTGCACCCCCAGTTAAAAATGCATACAAAGGTTCGTCCTTATGTTGGATCCAGTGACTGACATGATTGTGAAATTCTCTTTGTTTACAATTTAAAGACTGTAGAAGTTTATGATATTGTTCATCAGGGATTCTAACTGGACTCGCTTGTACATCAGAATTTTTTGCTGGCAATCCAATATCTGGACCAATATCATAATGTTTATGTGGTTGTGTGTCTGGATCAAAATGTACAAACTGTTCCGAAGGCTGTGGGCCAATTTCTGCATCATCTGCTTCAGCATGTTCAGTATTTGGAGCAACTTCATCAAAATCACCAAGTTCACATTCAGCCTGAAGTCTTGCTTGTTCTAGTTCCTCAACAAAATGCTCATACTTTTTTTGTACAGATTGAATAATGTTGGCTTTACTTTTATAATGTTGCTCAAATGTTGTATATCTATTAATGATATCAGTATTTTCATTTCTCCATGGAAGGAATAGAAGTATTCTTTCTCCATAGTACTGTTCTGAGTTGGGTTTTTTTTGCTGTAACCTACATATCGTAAAACTCGTTTGTTCTTTCTTCTTCGAATCTTTATTCCATTCTTTAAATGTGCCAAAATATCTTCATTTGAAAAGTTTTCATCTTCATCTATATCATCTTCATTTTGGCAATCCGATTGTTGTGGTTTTCGATTTTCTTTTGGAAATGTTACTTCCAGTTCAGATACTACATCTGCTAAACACCAATTATCCAGTTGCTTTGGTCTTTTTGCATACCTGGTGATCATATTATCAGCTTTGATATCAGTGGAATTCTCGGGTAGACTTTCCAGATCTTCTTGACATTTCAAGAGAAATACTCTATCATCTGGTGGAGAAGTGTTTACAAAAACTACATCTCGGGAAGCCTGCGTTAATGGCATTTGGAGTATCAAATAGCTGGCTTCTTGAGCACTTACTTCTACAAAGTTCAAAAACTTGTTTCCAATATGCCTGACTTGACGTTTAAGGTCCATATTTCCTTCGGTTGCTTCTTGTGAGGCTTTATCAAGCAAAGCACTAATACCTCTCTGAGACTTGTAAGTAGCACATGCGTATGGATCCAAAACAAACTGAATGTCTAGATTTGCATGCCATGCTTTGAGTACTGCTGGGTTGTAGTAATTCACTCTCATTTCAGCAGGAGTTCTCTTGAGAAATATCTTGGGACCCTTCAGTGATGATCTGATACATTTGAGGTATTCTGTTTCATCCATTTCAACAACGGTTTGTAAAAATGCACGGAAATTTAGATCACAGCCGTCTTTATATTCATTCATTGTTTTCTGTAGATGTGTGTATTTTTTCTTGTATTCTGCGACATCAGTTTCCAGTGGTTCTAAAAGCATAGTTCTTGGTAATGGAGGGAGTGGGAACCCAAATCTACACACTGGTTTGCCACCTTTTTTGCATGTTTTAGAATGTTTATGTACTTGAAGTTGAACTAGCTCTGTTAGTTCAAGATTATCCGATTGTAATGAGCAAGTAACATACTTGTCAACATAAGCAACAAGATCTTGTTCATCAGCGTTTGGATATTTTGGAGCCTTGTTCGTCCATAGACGCATATGTATGTGTTGTGAACCTCTGCTCTGGAATTCTACTCTACGGAATGTGTCTGTGACATCACCAATAGGGTTGTGACAACTTTTCAGGAAAGAGTTGACAAAAAGTTGAACTCTATTATCAAAAAACTCCAATCAGCTGTTTTAATATCATCATTCGACAGAGTTTTCCCATCTAACTGAGCTAAGGTTCTGAGAAGATCTGGCCATCTTGTATCTGGCGAGGACAAAGACATAAACCATGTTGGCAATCCAAGCTGTCTAATCATTGCAAAGACATCTTTCTTTTTAGAGGAAAGATATGCCGGAGAATTGCGTAATGTTCTGAATATATAATAGCCTTCGTTTAACCTTACAATTGAACTAGTGGTTGTCGAATCTCTAGCTTGACCTGCAGTCAATTTTTTTCCCTCCGATTTACATCGGCGAAGTGCAAGATTGACTTTGTCACCAACTTGTTTTGCTTGGATTTTTTTCAGTTTGAAAAATATGTTACGGACAGAATGAGCAGCCCTTCGATCAACACTTCTTAATTCCCATTTTGCAATATCACTGTAATGAACAGGAATTTGGCGCTCACTGTTTTCTTTCCTTTTTTGACCACAAAATATTGTGGGGAAGCAAAGATATTCTGCATCTTTATCTTCATACAAACTGAGTGGTTTTTGATTTTCACCAGGTGCAAACACATACACTTTGTTCGTATCGGTGTCAGCTTCATCAACTAGTGTATCTGTATTGCCTTGAATACATTCATCCGGTGTAGCTTCACAAAATGTGTCATTATCAGTTTCAACCTCTCTATCATCTTTAGATTGTGTTGTGCCTATATATTCAGAAATTAGCTCACTTTGGTCAGTCTGAACATCTTCTTTCCATGAAGTATTGATACTGATTCCTGCATTCTGATACATTTCACTGTTTTCCATTAGCCATTCTAGAGCATTCATAACAGCATTTGGTCGTACATTTTCAGTGAAACAAGCAGATTTATGAGATAGACGTTTTTTCAATTTTACAGCAATAGTTATATGCTCATCAATCTGTCTTGGCAATGCATTTACCGTTGGTTGAATATCAACAGGTACATTGACCACATTTCCTTTAGCCGATAGCTGACCTCCTCTTGGCAACTCTCTAATCTGCATAAAAGGTATTCTCTGAGAAATCAGTCTTTCTTCAAGAGGGTGCAACTTCAAAGCATCTGGTTTTGTTGGCCATAACATTCCATTTTTTTGAGAGAGTCTTGGAATTTTTTCTTCCTTCAGAGATGCTAAACAAGTTCGGCACAACCATTCCTCATCATGATGGGACTTGAAACCTGTACAACAAGCTTTGCTTTCAGCACTGATGTTAGTATTAGAAAGCTTTACAACACTCCTTGGAAACCATGTTTGATGACAACAGGTACACACAAAGACTGGACCTTCAGCTGCTTTTGCGTGGAATTTTTCAATACATTGTTCAATAGAATCACCAGAGTTTCTTTTCAATGACAAATCAGCTTCATGCTCACTGAAGTCAAGTTTTCGACGTTTGATATCTTTTGCAAGTTTGTCTGTGATTCTTTCACTATTTCGACATCTTTTACGGCTTTGATGTTTGAGGATTCTTTCTCTGTCTAACTGTAGAGGATCTTGTCTTTTTATTTGCTTAGCTTTAGTCTCATGTTCCACAAATTCTTTGTTATGTCCCCCAAACGAAGTGGGGGGACATATTGTTTTTGCTCGGTTTCTTATTATTATTATTAAGTCACCCCCAACGAAGTGGGGTGACTTATTGTTATTGTTCCGTTTCTTTGTTTTTCTTATTAAGTCACCCCCAACGAAGTGGGGTGACTTATTGTTATTGTTCCGTTTCTTTGTTATTCTTATTATTATTATTATTATTATTATTATTCTTATTACAAGCTTTACCGAACATAATCTTACAGTGTACTGGAATTATGAACGTATCAGCTGAAGGTAGCTAAACTAAAGACTAATGCAAGAAACGCTGTTCGGCATTAGTTCAAACTTGGATCGGAATGATGAGATGGCATGTTATCTTTGTGTCCGGTTATCTCATCAGTTGAGAAAACATAACATTTAATGGAATGTTACCAATTTTGACCCTCTAGATACAAATTTTCATTTCAGTCCAATCAGCTTTAAGTATCGCCTTTAAATACACTTGCACAAAAAAGTTTCGAAGTTTGTGTGTAGTAAGTAGAAATCTGGGTGAATAAGTTTAAAAGCCAAGTTCATGAGTTGGCATTAAAATGAGGCAACAGAATCACAGAGCCACTGGACTCTTTTTGTTCCTCACATTGCCTGCATTCTGAACCATTCCACATGTTAAATAAGCCGATATACGCAATATATGTATGCCAATTTTGATTTACCTTAACCAAACAACCTTGAAACTTAAACTTGTCGAAGACATGTTAATCCTCTACATGTGTGTGAAGTTGGTGAAAATCCATGAAGAAACAAAGCCACTTCAGTGCTGACAATTATTGTCAAAAATAGCAACAGTGACCCTGACCCGACAACCCTGAAACTTGAACTTGCAACTTGTCAAAGATATTTTAACTCTGTATGTATAAGATTGTGTGGTTTGCTAAAAATCCATTAGTAAAGGAAACCATTCGAGTGCTGACAATTATTTTCTAAAAATAGCCACAGTGAACTTGACCTTAACCTGATAACCCTAAAACTCGAACTCATCAATGATATTTTGATTTTGTATTAGTATGTGTAGTTTGATGAAATCCAAGAAGAAATGAAGCCACTAGAGTGCTGACAATGAATTTCTAAAAATAGTGACCTTGACCTTACAACCCTTAAGATATTTTGATTTTGTGCAAGTACTGTAAAAGTGAAATACTTCGTGGTGTGGAAGTTTTCTCTTATATCGCTGCCAATATATTTTCCCAGATGTACATTGTATCCACACACGAAATTGTTTGATACCATTCAATTTCTACAGTGGAAAGTATATGTCACATTGATAAACAGAAGACTGACAGCACAAACATTCCCACACTGCTAACAGTTTGGAGGCTGACTAAGCAAACAAGAGCACCACGAGCGGAGGCATGATACGCCTGTCATACCATATTGAAAGTATAATGGTGTGTAAACACAAAAAAAGTTCTGACATTTTCTACATAATGCCCCAAACTGTATCAAATACGAAGTTCCAAAGGGCCATAACTCTAGTAAATATTGTCAAATCAAACTGTCTTCCAGGAAAACACAACTTCATGTCATGATGATAAAGCCTAGCGAATTTGAAAGATATCAATTGAAAACTGTAGGAGAAGATCTCCAGATAAATAATAGTTTACGACAGAAAGGCATTGTCTACATAATGCCTATATTTAACTATGAAATGCTGTTACGCGAAAAGTTGAAATAACTCAACAAAACCTGTTATATATGTTAAATGTTATAGCTTTTCGAAGGTCCATACCTTTAGAGGAATTGAAAGAAACACAAAAAAGTTCTGACGTTTTCTACATAATGGCCGAAATTATGTCCAAAAGGGACATAACCCTAGTGAATATTGTCGAATCAAACTGTAAATCAGGAAAACACAACTTAATGTCATGGTGGTCAAGCCTATCAAGTTTTAAAAATCGGTTGAAAACTGTAAGAGGAGATCTCTGGACAAATAAAAGTTTACAACGAACGGACAACACCATTCCATAATACGTCCCGTCATTTTTGACAGGTGTATAAAAATTCCACACTCAAGTTTGATGGAAATTCATGAAAGAAAGAAAGAAGTGCTGACAAACTTCAGTGGGCAGACAGATGGCTAGGAAAAGTATTTGTATTTCTACACAACCCCCCCCCCCATCCCTCCTATATATTTGTACCGATGGGTTTACCTAGTCCTTGTGGTGGCCAAGTGGTTAAGGTGTTCCAACATTCTACCACTAGCCCACCAACTCTGAGAACTTGCGAGTTCAAAACCAACGTGAGGCAGTTGCAAGGTACTGACCGTAGTTCGGTGGTTTTTACTCGGGGTACTCAGGCTTATCTTCGCTTCCAAAACCACCTTTAATGACCTGGCTGTTAATAGGACTTAAAACAAAATAAACCAAGCCTCATAACTAGAAATGACTGCGAGACATGAATGCCCCCTTCCCCCATATGAAATTAGTTCTACATACTTAAATACTACACATGTGAAGTTTTATGACAATAGGATCAGTAGTTATTTAAATAAGCTGGTTACATTACCATGGGAGGGGACAGACATGGATATAATATATGCCCCTCCCCCTTCCAATTTCATGATGGGGGCATAAAAATCATGTAAACATTGTTTTTGTCAGAAATATGTCAATGTTTCCCCTGATTTATGAGTCTTAGGCAGATGATTAAAAGAAAATTCCCTTCAAAGGAGAAGCTGGGTGTTTCAAGCAAAACAATTATTATCAATGGGTTTTTTTTCAAAAGTTTTGCACATATATATACATTTAGGTGTCCTCTATAGCATATTATCATATTGTGACCCGTTTCTTTGTATACAAGGGAGGTAATTCACTCTAATTATCTCCCTTTCCACACAAAATGCAATATTCACAAAGAAAACATTGAATTATCAGCCGTAAAGTATTTATTTTTTCAGAATCTGCAAATAATACAAGAAGACTTCCTTTCATATAAAAATGATTAATTTAAGTTTAACCTTAACCTTGAAATATGGCACAGACCTACGTTATAACATTTTTCAAATATAATATGCAGTTATATAGTGTATTCATTTACTCAAAATTATGTAATATTTGCACTGAAACTTAATATCTGAACAATAACAGCAGAAATGCTTTTCATTGGAGTATGAAAGCAAAATCTCAAATCTCATCTGACGTAACTCCTGGTCTATTGATGACATCATTGCATTAACATTGTCCAATGAGAGTCTTTTAAGCTTGCTTTGCTTCGGATATCATGGAAAATATCCCTGGATAAAGTTTATCTGCATTGCATATTGTTTACCTTTATTGAGACGCATTTTTGTTTTTTCAGAAAATGTAGACTTCATAGCACTGGTGTTATTCCTAATCCAGTCCCTGTGTACCTATGCGATTTAGTTACACTTCCAGGAGAAAGCAAGGCATTTTCATTCACCTAAGAAAAAAAAAATATTGTCAACATACAGTTTCCAAATTTTCACATATATACATATCCAAAATAGACAATAGACAGCTATACGAATACTTAGCAAATGTATATTGACCCAAGATATGTTTGTAGAACACTAAACTTTAATCTTCATATAGATCTTGACCCTTACCTAAAGTGAAGTACTGACCTTGACATTTCTCTTGACAAAGTGTTTATCTTGTAAATTTAAGACAAAGTTTATCAGAAAATTACAAATGAAAGGCTCAGGTCATGATCAGTCAGTATAAAAATGAATACAAATCATTCAACAAATTTAAGATATATACAGTACATTTTACAGAGACAACTTTTTGAGATATTGCACTAAACTGAGGGTATTTATGAAGCCAACACTTAATAACCTTGTTCAGCCTTTTGTGTCCTTCATTCTTTTGCATCCCAGCAGAATATACTCTTGTTTCCAAAGACTTGGTCCAATCATAAAACCTGTAGAAAGTCATAATGTTATATATAGAGTTGCAAATAATTTATGAATTTCCATTTTCTCCTTTTTCATACAAAACAAAATATGAAAAATATGTGATATTGATCAAGAGTAGGCAAAATTATCAAATACCCTTACCCTACCACTTGACATTGACTAATATAAACTGGCTGCTGTGTAATAAGAATTCCTGTCTTATATATAACCAAGTTCTAAGAACTTATACCTTACCTTTAAACAAACCGACAATTGTTTAAACAACAGACTAATAGTTTTGGTCCCAGTGCCTTTGGGTTTAGATAGCTGGTTTAACTGTATATAGTTGAATTAAAATAAAATGTTTTTCACACAGTCTCATGGTAATAAGAGTAAACTTAGAGTGAATGGACTGGTACAAGTCAGTTTTATAGATACGCAAAATGATCTATATACAATTTTGACTAAATCTACAAACTTGTCCAATTTACATTGCATTAATGTTTTGAAACAGTCTCGGACCTTTCCAGATGATACTGGCACATACACAATGTACTACATCTTCTTGTTCTCAAGTCAAAGTCCACAATCTTTCCATTGTTGACACCAATAAGACCTGAAATTTTAACAATATAAGTTATCTCCCTTTATTTTGTTAACTCCAGGACTCCAGCAACTAAAACTACCCCTTATCAGTCACAGGGACATGTTACAATAAAAATGTATTTATAAAATCATAAGGAGTATTCATAAACACAGTCTCCCCGCCATTTTATACTTGTTAACATTTTATGCATATCTGCAATAAAATTCAACTATAAGAAAATAAATGTAATGAAGCAAATACTTGAATATCTCGCATATTATTTTTAGACTTAAACTTTTATTGTAACTCAACCCTCTGCTTGCAAAATATATTGCAGATCAGATATATATAGTTAGAACACTTCAGAATTAAAACTGTAGACCTGAGTTGGGTCAGACTAAGCTTGTTCTAATATACAAAACAAAATGTTTATATATTCATTTAATAGAACAGCATCTGTGTAGCATGGTATTTTGAATCATGGTGAAATGACCCCGGGGTCAAAATACTATTATGGTAAAATGCCCCCCCCCCTTTACAACTGTCACTATATTATGCTTTTCCATATATAATTACACATGGTTTTGTTAGAACTATGTTGTATCAATAAAAACAGTGCAAATGGATGGGAAAGTTAACAAAAGAGCAAAATATAGGTGATTTTTTTTTATTTAATCTTTTGCAGTTACCTTCAATTTTAACAGCAAAATTGGTTGGGGGGGGGTCATTCAACCATGGCCATGGTAAAATGACCCCCCCCCCCCTCCAATTTCAACAAAATTATTTTTTTTTAGTAAATCTTTTATAAGTTTACTTCATTCATTATATTCTTTAAATCAAAATTCATTAAAATTGGTTTTGGATAGGTGATTTTTATGTGAGTCATGTAGGGATGGGGGGGGGGTCAATTTACCATGGTGAAGTGAAACCTTATACATTATTTTGGCAAGTGACTTTTTCCATTAAATCTTCATCAGTTTACTTAAATTTATTTGTATATACATTACTATACATTATCAAACAGCAATAATGTTTTGGGATATATACCTTTAATATGTAAAACGAAATGCGGGGGGGATGGGGTCGTTTTACCATGGCCATGGTAAAGTGACCCCCCTCTTACAACTGTCACTATAATATGCTTTTCCATATCTAATTTCACATATTTTTATTAGAACTATGTTGTATCAATAAAAACAGTGCAAATTTGGATGGGACAGTTAACAAAAGAGCAAAATATAGGTGAATGTTTGAGGATTGGGGGGGGGGGGGGATGGTCACTGTACCATGGCTATGGTGAAGTAAAGCCTTTCTTAAAGAGTTATTTGGTAGGTGAATTTTTTTTTATTTAATCTTTTTCAGTTACCTTCAATTTATAATACAATACCTTATTTAACAGCAAATTGGTTGGGAGGGGGGGGGGGGATGTCAATTTACCATGGCCATGGTAAAATGCCATCCCCCCCCCCCTTGTCAACAAAATTGATTTTTTTAGTAAATCTTTTATAAGTTCCAGCCTAGGCAGACAAAGCCACGACATGGAATCATATTCAGACTCTATATTCAAGGAATACATGAGTAATTTGCATACAAATTGTTGTCAATTCAATGAACAGTGATGTGTTGGAGCAGTTACAAAATATTCTTGATAACATGATTATATAGATTACATTGGGACTTGATTGACTGTTCCTTTGATTATTACTTAATTTAGGCCTAATATTTGCGAGTTTAACATGCTCCAACATCGATCTTGCCGTGCATTAATTTTCATAATCTACAAAACACAATTGAAATATGGCAGTATAATGCGCGGTAAAAGGGTGGGCTATGAGAAATTTCTTGACTCGTGTATTTATAAGTTTTATAAATTTATCGTGTATTTGGTGTCACATGACCCTTCAAAGGAACAGTAATTAATACTAATTATAAGTCTGCATTCTGCGTTATAGGCTGGTCTTTAACATCCATGCATCGGGACAACATGTACATTACAGAGATTGGGCCTGCTAGACACAACTTGTTAAATAACTAGGCCTATATAGAGTCTAACCTAAAGGACATATATCATTTTTAAAAAAATGCAAAGTCATCATGTAGAGTGATCATGATCATGGTTAAAATAAAATCATCCCAAACTCATTCAATCATTTCAATGCTATTGGTTCAATAAGAAAAACTTATTAACATTAACAAATAATGCTGGACCTAAAAATATTTTGACCACAATTACACAAATGGATTATGTAACAGTTAGGCCTATTCAATTTCCAGTCGATTAAAAAAAATATGCAAGTCATTTGCAAAGACAGCGAAATGTCGGGTCAAATGAATTAAATGCATTGTTATTTTCCGTTGTTTGAATATATAGGGTTAAATAGTTCCTCTTATATGGACCATGACAACTACATGTATGCAGTTTGTTCATTTGTGTATTTAAACTGGGAACAATTGGAAGATTTAATTTCAATTTGTCACAGGAAAAATTGTACATCCTCATATCATTATTATAAAGGAAGAACATGATTGAAAATAAGGAATGAGTAACTGCTGTTGAAATGAAGATTCGTGTCAGAATACGCTCTATTCCAAACCTGATTAAATTTAAATTTAATGTACTCTCATAAGAGTTTTTATTAGTTAGGCTAATATACCATACATATCACAGGGACCTGAGAATTAGTTTCAGCCAGTTTTGGACCTTAACTAACTGTTTAAAGTAATTTTACACTTTTGGGAGGTTTAGATATATTTTCGATAAAAATGCTCCCTCAGTCCTAAATGGTTGTAAATGCTAAGGGGTTGAAAGATTTCGATGTCGAAAAAGTGACGCTACCTACAATTCTTACATCGAAAATCACATTTTTTAGTTGAGGTATGAAAAAACGCTTGATATCATAGGAAAGATGGATATTTTTTTTATTTTAGAAACCTCCTAGATGTACACAAATGTAACCCCACCCAGAAGTGTAAAATTAGACTGAACATCTAGTTTAGGTCCAAAACTAGTTTAAATTAGCTGTAACAAATTTTCAGGTCCCTGTGGTACATGTACATGTAGGCCTGTAGCTGCGCTCTCCATCACGCATAATCCGTTTACATATTATTTAAGTATTGTTATATTATTAGTTTGTTACCTACCTACATGCAGCTATAGACAGCTGATAGATACACTGTACACTGTCGAATCGGTGTCAAAACTTTAGTTTGAAGTTCTTTTTCCTGTGGGGTCTAAGCTGCTGACACACACTGCTCGGACATGTTATGTACGTAATGGTAACTTGCATTGCCATACCGTAAATTATCTCGCCAACGAAACCTCAGATTTACATTTTGCAGTTGGTTTTCCCGAAAAGTACTGTCAACTCAATGCAACCACTTCATCCGTCAACCATGGTCTTGGTCTTCTTTGATGGGTTTCGTGTTTCTTTTTGTTGATCCGATGCATCTCTTCCGATCTTTTTAATAGTCTCTTTAATTTGTTGGCTAGTCTTCCTTTGAGCCTGATATGCGACCCTGGTTTCGTCTGGCAGCCATATTTGTTTACTGTACCGCTGATACCTGATCATATCATGTGCTTCCGATTCTATTTTTATACGAGCAATCACGTGATTTTCCGAAATACGTCACCATTACTTGTTCCCGCGTTCAGTGCCGATTCGCAAAAAAAGGATATGAAATGTTTTTTTCAATATTGAAAACGATAATAAAAATATAACTTAAGCACCAGTATGTTAAAGAATAAATCCTGATATGAGTAAAATAGGTTGTTGTTGAATAGTCCAAACAATGAAGGTTTTAAAAAATGTAGAAAATGTTTGATTTCGTACCATGTTGAGATTCCTATAATTAGTCGAATGGCGGCAGCGAAATTAAGCAGAAATGGGCCAAATTTAGCGGAAAATGCTGTTTTAAGGTACTTTCTTGTTATTTAGCACAACCGAGACCTTGATTTTCCTTCTTAGAATAACATTTGCCTTCAGAAAATGTATTTCATTTGGAAATTCGTCCAAACACGAGCTAATTATTATTATTATGTAAGATTATGTTTTAACAAGCTTTACCGAACATAATCTTACAGTGTACTGGAATGATTAACGAATCAGCTGAAGGTACCTAAACTAAACACCAATGCAAGAAACGTTGTTCGGCATTAGTTCAAACTGGGAGTGGAATGATGGGATAGCATGTTATCTGTGTGTCCGGTTATCTCATCAGTTGAGAAAACATACCATTTAATGGAATGTTACCAATTTTAACCCTCCAGATATGTTTCATACACTTTTCGAATATTCCGGAATTTACAAATCTGGGTGAATAAATTTGAAAGACAAGTTCATGAGTTGGCATTAAAATGAGGCAACAGAATCGCAGAGCCACTGGACTCTTTTGTTTCTCACATTGCCTGCATTCTGAACCATTCCACATATAAAATAAGCCGATATACGCAATATAAGTATACCAATTTTGATTGACCTTGACCAAACAATCTTGAAACTTGAACTTGTCCAAGACATGTTAATCCTCTACATGTGTGTGAAGTCGGTGAAAATCCTTGAAGAAATAAAGCCCCTACAGTGCTGACAATCATTGTCTAAAAAAGCAAGTGACCTTGACCCGACAACCATGAAACTTGAACTTGCAACTTGTCAAAGATATTTTAACTCTGTATGTATAAGATTGTGTGGTTTGATGAAAATCCATTAGTAAAGGAAACCATTACAGCGCTGACAATTATTTTCTATAATAGCCACAGTGAACTTGACCTTGACCTGATAACCCTAAAACTCAACTCATCAATGATATTTTGATTTTGTATTAGTTTGTGTAGTTTGATGAAATCCGTGAAGCAATGAAGCCACTAGAGTGCTGACAAAGAATTTCTAAAAATAGAAACTGTGACCTTGACCTTACACCCCTTAAGATATTTTGATCTTGTGCAAATACATGTACTGTAAAACTGAAATACTTCGTGGTGTGGAAATTTTCACTTATATCGCTGCCAAAAATTTTTCTCAGATGTACATTGTATCCACACGCGAAAATATTTGATACCATTCAATTTCTACAGTGGATAGTATATGTCACATTGCTAAACAGATGACTAACAGCACAAACATTCCCACACTGCTAACAGTTTTGAGGCTGACTAAGCGAACAAGAGCACCGCGAGCGGAGGCATGATGCACCTGTCGTACCATATCGGAAGTATAATGGTATGTAAACACAAAAAAAGTTCTGACATTTTCTACATAATGCCTGACATTGCATCAGATACAAAGTTCCAAAGGGCCATAACTCTAGTAAATATTGTCGAATCAAACTGTCAATCAGTTAAACACAACTTAATGTCATGGTGGTCAAGCTTAATTAGCAAGTTTTAAAGAAATCGGTTGAAAACTGTAGGAGAAGATCTCCGGACAAATAAAAGTTTACGACTAACGGACGCACAACGCCATACCATTATTTTTGACAGGTGTATAAAAATTCTACTCTCAAGTTTGATGGAAATGTATGAAAGAAAGAAAGAAGTGCTGACAAACTTCATTGGGCAGACAGATGGCTAGGAAAAGTATTTGTATTTCTACACAACCCCCCCCCCCGCGCATCACAGAAACATTAAGGATGAAATTTATTTTTTGACTTCATTCCTAGATAATTTTGCTAGTTGGCATGTCAAGTACTCTTTCCGGTTTATCATGACACAGTCTTGCTATATATTTGTACCAATGGGTTTAATTAGTCCTTGTGGTGGCCAAGTCGTTAAGGTGTTCCGACATTCTACCACTATAGTCCTCCAACCCTGAGAACTTGCGAGTTCAAAACCAAAGCGAAGCAGTTGCCAGGTACTTAACGTAGGTCTGTGGTTTTTACTTGGGGTACTCAGGCTTTCCTCCGCCTCCAAAACCTCCTTAAATGACCTTGCTGTTAATAGGACTTTAAAAAAAACAAGGCATCGCAAACGATACAAATCCCCTCGCGTGCTAACACATGAACTCCCATATATGAAGTTTGGTGAGTGAGAATCCGTTCAGAAATGAAGTTGCAAGAGTGCTGACAAAGATTTTCTATAAATAGTAACGGTGACTTTGACCTTGACCTTGGCACCCTGAAATAAGAACTCGTTCGAGGTATTACCATGCTGGACCCATATATGAAGTTTGGTCAGAATCCGTTCAAAAATGAAGTCGAAGAGCACTGACAAAGAGTGAACATACATACGTACGTACTTACGTGCTTATGTACGTACGAACGGAACGGTATATCCCCTCCCCGACTTTTTGTCGTGAGGGGATAATAAACCAAGCCTCATAACTAGAAATGACTGTGGGACATAAATGCCCCCCTTTCCCCATATGAAATTCAGATCAGTAGTTATTTAAATAATCTGGTTACATTACCATGGGACGGGACAGACATGGATACACTATATGTCCCCCCTTCCATTTCATGACAGGGGCATTAAATTCATGTAAACATTGTATTTGTCAGAAATCATATTTCACGCGGTTGACTACAAGGAATTAGCGCGAAATAGTTTTCTCTAATGGATTGCCCGATAGATGGCTCACCTGTAGTGTCATGTTGGGCACGTGCAGCTGGTGAGCTGGCAAGTCAGTTCAGGGCAACGTACCGGTAAAGACAGGTCAATTTTAATTTTCCCCTGATTTATGAATCTTAGGTAGAACGTTGAGAGAAAATCCCCTTCAAAGGAGAAGCTGGGTGATTCAAGCAAAACAATTCTTATCAATGTTTTTTTCTTCAAAAGTTTTGCACATACAGTAAAACCTCGTTATATCGCCGCTTTCTGTTCTCAGCGATTTTGGCGATATAACGAATTTGGCGGTATATCGGGTTCAAAAATCCAAAAAATTCAATATACTCTCGGAGATTTCCTTCACCAACACGAAAAATTCATTGATTCCATGTGTGTACAGGCGGTCACCTGTCAGTCGGCAGTCAGTCACGTAACAATAACATTTCAACGCGTCCTTCTGACGTCAGTTTGGTGATATTAATGAGGTCATGATAGTGCTATTTTAACCATTTGTTCTGGAAATATTATGGCGGATGGCGATAGGCGAGTTTGGCGGTAGCACGGGTGCATTAATGTGGATGTAAATCCGATCTGAATAAATTCATGGTGATAAGCGGGTTTGGCGGTATAACGGGTGGCGATATAACAGGGTTTTACTGTATATATACATTTAGTTGTCTTCTGTAGCATATTATCATATTGTGACCCATTTCTTTGTATATAAGGGAGGTAATTCAATCAAATTATCTCCCTTTCCGCTCAAAATGCAATATTCACAAAGAAAAAATAGAATTATCAGTCGTAAAGTATTTATTTTTCGGAATCTGGAAATAATACAAGAAGACTTCCTTTCATATAAAAATGATTAATTTTAGTTTAACTTTAACCTTGAAATATGGCACAGACCTACATTATAACATTTTCAAATATAAAATGCAGTTATATAGTGTATTCATTTACTCAAAATTATGTAATATTTGCACTGAAACTCAATATATGAACAATAACCGCAGAAATGCTTTTCATTTGAGTATGAAAGCAAAATCTTTTCTGACGTAACTCCTGGTCTATTGATGACATATTTGCATTAACATTGTCCAATGAGAGTCTTTTAAGCTTGCTTTGCTTCGGATATCATGGAGAATATCCCTGGATCAAGTTTATCTGAATTGCATATTGTTTACCTTTATTGAGATGTATTTTTGTTTTTTCAGGAAAATGTAGACTTCATAGCACTGGTGTTATTCCTAATCCAGTCCCTGTGTACCTATGTGATTTAGTTACACTTCCAGGAGAAAGCAGGGCATTTTCATTCACCTAAGAAAAAAAAAATTGTAAACATATAGTTTCCAAATTTTCACATATATACATATCCAAAATAGACAATAGACAGCTATACGAATACTTAGCAAATTTATATTGACCCAAGATATGTTTGTAGAACACTAAACTTTAATCTTCATATAGAACTTGACCCTTACCTAAAGAGAAGTAATGACCTTGACATTTCTCTTAACAAAGTGTTTATCTTGTAAAATTACGACAACTTTTATCAGAAAATTACAAATGAAAGGCACAGGTCATGATCAGTCAGTATAAAAATGAATACAAATCATACAACAAATTTAAGATATATACAGTACATTTTACAGAGACAACTTTTTGAGATATTGCACTAAACTGAGGGTATTTATGAAGCCAACCCTTAACTAGAACACTGATACATCAGAAAGGGCCCCGCAATATGTCTGATGCTCCAATGAATATATATTGGTATTTTAGAGTTATAGTACAGTGATGTTAAATTTGTAAGTGTTAGAAAACAATTATAAATTAAAACAAAAAGCTTCAGCAATAATTAAGAAAAGTTTTTGTATGTTTTCATGTCAAAGTATTTTGTTTCCATTAGCGTTTAACTGTGTGGAATTGTCACATTCTTTTATCTAAGGAAAAAGAAAAAATCTGAAAAAAAATATCAAGACACAATGAACTGAATATTGTCTAATGATTCATAGTAAATATTCTTTCTTACCCATCACATAAGATCTACAAATATTTGTTTATGGTCGCTGTAGTATGTCCATAGTTGAATCACCTTGACCGTTGACCTTTGAACTTGTGACCTTGAACTATGAGTTTGATCATTGTCAGTTAACTCTTGGTTTATTTGTTCACTACTTTGCATAATCGATTAGTGAACAGTTAAAAACAGCAAAGATTCAGTATTTTCATGTTAATGTTAAAATCCAATATGGCCGCCTAACAGCCATTTTGAATCGGATTTGCATGAAATACTACACATGTGATCTAGGATGAATGAGGAATCATCAGTTCCAATTTGATACAAATCCTTCATCTCCTGGAAACATTTTTGTGCAGAAGAAACAGCAAAGATTCAGTATTTTCATGTTAATGTTAAAATCCAATATAGCCGCCTAACAGCCATTTTGAATCCGATTTGCATGAAATACTACACATGTGATCTGGGATGCATGAGGAATCATCAGTTCCAATTTGATACAAATCCTTCATCTCCTGCAAACATTTTTGTGCAGAAGACAAAAAACGGACAGACGGACGGACAGACAGACAGACGGACAACCTGATTACTATAGGGCACCCGCATCTCTCGATGCGGGGCCCTAATTACCTTGTTCAGCTTTTTGTGTCCTTCATTCTCTGGCATCCCAGCAGAAGATACTCTTGTTTCCAAAGACTTGGTCCAATCATAAAACCTGAAGAAAGTCATAATGTTATATATAGAGTTGCAAATAATTTATGAATTTCCATTTTCTCCTTTTTCATACAAAGCAAAATATGAAAAAAATATGTGGTATTGATCAAGAGTAGGCAAAATTATCAAATACCCTTACCCTACCACTTGACATTGACTAATATAAACTGGCTGCTGTGTAATAAGAATTCCTGTCTTATATATAACCAAGTTCTAAGAACTTATACCTTACCTTTAAACAAACCGACAATTGTTTAAGCAACAGACTTATAGTTTTGGTCCCAGTGACTTTGGGTTTAGACAGCTGGTTTAACTGTATATAGTTGAATTAAAATAAAATGTTTTTCACACAGTCTCATGGTAATAAGAGTAAACTTAGAGTGAATGGACTGGTACAAGTCAGTTTTATAGATACGCAAAATGATCTATATACAATTTTGACTAACTCTACAAACCTGTCCAATAAACATTGCATTAATGTTTTGAAACAGTCTCGGACCTTCCCAGATGATACTGGCACATACACAATGTACTACAGCTTCTTGTTCTCAAGTCAAAGTCCACAATCTTTCCATTGTTGACACCAATAAGACCTGAAATTTTATCAATATAAGTTATCTCCCTTTATTTTGTTAACTCCAGGACTCCAACAACTAAAACTACCCCTTATCAGTTACAGGGACATGTTACAATAAAAATGTATTGATAAAATCATAAGGAGTATTCATAAACACAGTCTCCCCGCCATTTTATACTTGTAAACATTTTATGCATATCTGCAATAAAATTCAACTTTAAGAAAATAAATGTATTGCAGCCAATAATTGAATATCTCGCATATTTTTTTTAGACTTAAACTTTTATTGTAACTCATCCCTCTGCTTGCAAAATATATTGCAGATCAGATATATATAGTTAGAACACTTCAGAATTAAAACTGCAGACCTGAGTTGGGTCAGACTAAGCTTGTTCTAATATACAAAACAAAATGTTTATATATTCATTTAATAGAACAGCGCCGGTGTAGCATGGTATTTTGAATCATGGTGAAATGACCCCGGGGTCAAAATACTATTATGGTAAAATGACCCCCACCCCCCCCCCTCCTTTACAACTGTCACTATAATATGCTTTTCCATATATAATTTCACATGTTTTTGTTAGAACTATGTTGTATCAATAAAAACAGTGCAAATTTGGATGGGAAAGATAACAAAAGAGCAAAATATAGGTGAATGTTTAAGGATGGGGGGGGGGATGGTCACTGTACCATGGCCATGGTGAAGTAAAGCCTTTCTTAAAAAAAATTTTGGTAAGTGAATTTTTTTTTTATTTAATCTTTTTCAGTTACCTTCAATTTAACAGCACAATTGGTTGGGGGGGGGGGGTCATTTAACCATGGCCATGGTAAAGTGACCCCCCCCCTCTTACAACTGTCACTATAATATGCTTTTCCATATATAATTTCACATATTTTATTAGAACTATGTTGTATCAATAAAAACAGTGCAAATATGGATGGGAAAGTTAACAAAAGAGCAAAATATAGGTGAATGTTTGAGGATTGGGGTGGGGAGGGAGGGGTTGGTTACTGTACCATGGGTATGGTGAAGTAAAGCCTTTTTTAAAGATTTATTTGGTAAGTGAATTTTTTTTTATTTAATCTGTTTCAGTTACCTTCAATTTATAATACAATACCTTATTTAACAGCAAAATTGGTTGGGAGGGGGGATGTCAATTTACCATGGCCATGGTAAAATGCCATCCCCCCTCCCCCCCCCCCATGTCAACAAAGCCACGACATAGAATCATATTCAGACTCTATATTCAAGGAATAAATGAGTAATTTGCATACAAATTGTTGGCAATTCAATGAACAGTGATGTGTTGGAGCAGTTACAAAATATTCTTGATAACATGATTATATGGATTACTTTGGGACTTGATCGACTGTTTCTTTGATTATTACTTAATTTAGGCCTAATATTTGCGAGTTAAACATGCTCCAACATCGATCTTGCTGTGCTTAATTTTCATAATCTACAAAACACAATCAAAATATGGCAGTATAATGCGCGGTAAAAGGGTGGGCTATGAGAAATTTCTGACTCGTGTATTTATAAGTTTTGTAAATTTATCGTGTATTTGGTGTCACATGACCCTTCAAAGGAACGGTAATTAATACTAATTATAAGTCTGCATTCTGCGTTATAGGCTGGTCTTTAACATCCATGCATCAGGACAACATGTACATTACAGAGATTGCATGGGCCTGCTATACACAACTTGTTAAATAACTAGGCCTATATAGAGTCTAACCTAAAGGACATATACAATGTATCATTTAAAAAAAAATCAAAGTCATCATGTAGAGTGATCATGGTTAAAATAAAATCATCCCAAACTCATTCAATCATTTCAATGCTATTGGTTCGATAAGAAAAACTTATTAACATTAACAAATAATGCTGGACCTAAAAATATTTTGACCACAATTACGCAAATTGATTATGTAACAGTTAGGCCTATTCAATTTCCAGTCGATTAAAAAAAATATGCAAGTCATTTGCAAAGACAGCGAAATGTCTGGTCAAATGAATTAAATGCATTGTTATTTTCCGTTGTTTGAATATATAGGGTTAAATAGTTCCTCTTATATGGATCATGACAACTACATGTATGCAGTTTGTTCATTTGTGTATTTGTGAACAATTGGAAGATTTAATTTCAATTTGTCACAGGAAAAATTGCACATCCTCATATCATTATTATAAAGGTAGAACATGATTGAAAATAAGGGATGAGTAACTGCTGTTGAAATGAAGATTTGTGTCAGAATACGCTCTATTCCAAACCTGATTAAATTTAAATTTAATGTACTCTCATAAGATTTTTTGTGCAAACTGCCTAGTTAGGCTAATATACCATACATATCAGAGGGACCTGCGAATTAGTTTCAGCCAGTTTTGGACCTTAACTAACTGTTTAAAGTAATTTTACACTTTTTGGAGGGTGACCGCTTTTTGGAGGTTTAGATCTATTTTCGATAAAAATGCTCCCTCAGTCTTAAATGGTTGTAAATGCTAAGGGTTTGAAAGATTTTGATGTCGAAAAGGCGACCCTACCTAGATTTCTTACATCAAAAATCACATTTTTTATTTGAGGTATGAAAAAACGCTTGATACCATAGGAAAGATGGATATTTTTTTTAATTTTAGAAACCGCCTAAATGTACACAAATGTAGCTCCACCCAGAAGTGTAAAATTAGACTGAACATCTAGTTTAGGTCCAAAACTAGTTTAAATTAGCTGTAACAAATTTTCAGGTCCCTGTACATGTGATACATGTACATAAGGCCTATAGCTGCGCTCTCCATCACGCATGCATAGTCCGTTTACATATTATTTAAGTATTGTTATATTATTAGTTTGTTACCTACCTACATGTAGCTATAGACAGCTGATAGATACACTGTTGAATCGGTGTCAAAACTTTAGTTTGAAGTTCTTTTCCCTGTGGGGTCTTAGCTGCTGACACACACTGCTCGGACATGTTATGTACGTAATGGTAACTTGCATTGCCATACCGTAAATTATCTCGCCAACAAAACCTCAGATTTACATTTTGCAGCTGGTTTTCCCGAAAAGTACTGTCAACTCAATGCAACCACTTCGATCGTCCGTCAAACCATGGTCTTGGTCTTCTTTGATGCGTTTCGTGTTTCTTTTTGTTGATCCGATGCATCTGTTCCGATCTTTTTAATAGTCTCTTTAATTTGTTGGCTAGTCTTCCTTTGAGCCTGATATGCGACCTGGTTTCGTCTGGCTGCCATATTTGTTTACCGCGGATATATATATACCTGATCATATCATGTGCTTCCGGTTCTATTTTTATACGAGCAATCACGTGATTTTCCGAAATACGTCACCATTACTTGTTCCCGCGTTCAGTGCCGATTCGCAAAAAAAGAATATGAAATGTTTTTTCAATATTGAAAACGATAATAAAAATATAACTGAAGCATCAGTATGTTAAAGAATAAATCCTGATATGAATGAAATTGGTTGTTGTTTAATAGTCCAAACAATGAAGGTTTTAAAAAATGTAGAAAATGTTTAATTTCGTACCATGTTGAGATTCCTATAATTAGTCGAATGGCGGCAGCGAAATTGAGCAGAAATGAGCCAAATTTAGCGGAAAATGCTGGTTTAAGGTACTTTCTTGTTATTTAGCACAACCGAGACCTTGATTTTCTTTCTTAGAATAACATTTGCCTTCAGAAAATGTATTTCATTTGGAAATTCGTCCAAACACGAGCTAATTATTATTATTATGTAAGATTATGTTTTAATTATTATTCCTACACTCATTCTTGTCTGCGGCATATCTCTAAAACGACTAATCACATTCCAATGAAACTTTGAAGGATTATTGGTGGGTACGTGTAGTTGTGCAACGTACTTTTTTGTTGGTCGATTGCGCATCCAAGATGGCCGCCACAGCCTCTTTCTAAAAAAAATAACGAATATTTGTGACGCAATAACTTTTTCCCTGTGTGCCCGATTATGATTAAACTTGTGTTATATGACAATTGTATGATGGCCGTTAATTTACCATAATCACAATTAAATTATTTCTTCAAAATGGCCGCCAATGCCCGGTCTCTGATTGGTTGGAATTCAGATATCGTCCGATTTTGCTCAAATTTGGTATGCACGGGTAACACCACACACCGAACACAACGGTACCTTCGGTTTGGGAATCGGACAAAATGGCCGCCATTTCATGGCTTCTGATTGGTCAAAATTTAGATATTGTCCGATTCCGCTCAAATTTGCTATGTATGGGCATTATGGCATTACGGAATCAACTATCATGTTTCGCAAGGGATTGTGGGGGATCGGCTTGCGGGGAGGGGTGACTTCCGCTATTGCTCGCAATTGCAATCTAGTTATTAAGTCACCCCCAACGAAGTGGGGTGACTTATTGTTATTGTTCCGTTTCTTTGTTATTCTTATTAAGTCACCCCCAACGAAGTGGGGTGACTTATTGTTATTGTTCCGTTTCTTTGTTATTAAGTCACCCCCAACGAAGTGGGGTGACTTATTGTTATTGTTCCGTTTCTTTGTTATTCTTATTATTATTATTATTATTATTATTATTATTCTTATTATTATTCCTACACTCATTCTTGTCCGGGACATATCTCTAAAACGACTAATCACACTCGAATGAAACTTTGACGGATTATTGGTGGGTACGTGTAGATGTGCAATTCACTTTTTTTGGGTCGATTGCGCATACAAGATGGCCGCCACAGCCTCTTTATGAAAAAAAACAACAAATGTTTGTGACGCTATCACTTTTTTCCTCTTTGGCCGGTTACGATTAAACTTGTGTTATATGATGATTGTATGATGGCCGTTAATTTAACGAAGTCTAAACTAAATAATTTTTTCAAAATGGCCGCCAATGCCTGGTCTCTGATTGGTTGGATTTCAGATATCGTCCGATTTTGCTCAAAATTTGTATGAACGGGTAACAGTACACACCGAACACAACGGTAACTTCGGTTTTGAAATCAAACAAAATGGCCGCCATTTTATGGCTTCTGATTGGTCAAAATTAAGATATTGTCCGATTCCGTTCAAATTTGCTATGAATGCTCATTATGGCTTTACGGAATCAACTATAATGTTTCACAAGGGTTTGTGGGGGATCGGCTTGCGGGGAGGGGTGACTTCCGCTATTGCTCGCAATTGCAATTCTAGTTCTTATTATTATTATTCCTACACTCATTCTTGTCCGCGGCGTTTCTCTAAAACGACTAATCTCACTCCAATGAAACTTTGAAGGATTATTGGTGGGTACGTGTAGTTGTGCAACGTACTTTTTTTTTTTCGATTGCGCATCAAAGATGGCCGCAACAGCCTCTTTTTAAAAAAAAATAACGAATTTTTGTGACGCTATAACTTTTTTTGTGTTTGGCCTATTACGATTAAACTTGTGTCATATGATGATTGTATGATGGCCGTTAATTTAGCGAAGTCAAACCTGCATTATTTTTTCAAAATGGCCGCCAAGGCCCGGTCTCTGATTGGTTGGATTTCAGATATCGTTCGATTTTGCTCAAAATTGGTATGAACGGGTAACAGTACACACCGAACACAACGGTAACTTCGAATTTGAAATCGACAAAATGGCCGCCATTTTGTTGCCTCGGTTTGGTCGACATTTACATATCGTTAAATCACGCATTAACTTGTCACTATACACTACCATAAAAATTAACATAAATGAAGATTTCATTGTGCCAAACATTTCAGTGAAGTCAAAGTCAATTTATTTCTTACAAAATGGCCGCCACCGCCTGCTTTCTGATTGGTTGAAATTTAGATATCGTCCGATTTTGCTCAAATTCAGTATGAACCTGAAACACGACATACCGAACACATCCGTAACATTGGTTTTGAAATCAGACAAAATGGCCGCCATTTTGTGGCCTCTGATTGGTTGAAATTTAGATATTGACCGATTGTGTTCAAATTCGGTATGAACATGTAACAGGACACACCGAACACCAACGTAACTTCGGTTTGGATTTCAGACAAAATGGCCGTCGTTTTACGGCCTCTGATTGGTCAAAATTTAGATCTTGTCTGATTTCCTTCAAATTTGGTTTCAATGTGTAACAGGACATGGCGAACAATATCGTTCCTTCGTTTTTGACATTTGAGAAAAATGGCCGCCATTTTGTGGCTTCTGATTGGTCAACATTTACATATTGTCCGATTTCGCTCAAATTTGGTATGTATGCTCATTATGGCATTACTGAATCAACTATAATGTTTCACAAGGGTTTGTGGGGGATCGGCTTGCGGGGAGGGGTGACTTCCGCTATTGCTCGCAATTGCAATTCTAGTTATTATTCTTATTATTATTCCTACACTCATTTTTGTCCGCGGCGTTTCTCTAAAACGACTAATCACACTCCAATGAAACTTTGACGGATTATTGGTGGGTACGTGTAGCTGTGCAACGAACTTGTTTTTGGTCGATTGCGCATCCAAGATGGCCGCCACAGCCTCTTTTTTAAAAAAAATAACGAATATTTGTGACGCTATAACTTTTTTTCTGTTAGGCCGATTACGATGAAACTTGTGTTATATGATAATTGTATGATGGCCGTTAATTAAGCGAAGTCAAAACTGAATTATTTTTTCAAAATGGCTGCCAATGCCCGGTCTCTGATTGGTTGGATTTCAGATATCGTCCGATTATGCTCAAAATTGGTTTGAACGGGTAACAGGACACACCGAACACAATGGTACCTTCGGTTTTGGAATCGGACAAAATGGCTGCCATTTTATGGCTTCTGATTGGTCAAAATTTAGATATTGTCCGATTCCGCTCAAATTTGCTATGTATGGTCATTATGGCATTACGGAATCAACTATCATGTTTCACAAGGTATTGTGGGGGATCGGCTTGCGGGGAGGGGTGACTTCCGCTATTGCTCGCAATTGCAATTCTAGTTATTATTCTTATTATTCCTACACTCATTCTTGTCCGGGACTGTTCTCGTAAACGACTAATCACGCTCCAATGAAACTTCGAAGGATAATTGGTGGGTACGTGTAGTTGTGCAAGGTACTTTTTTTGGGTCGATTGCGCATCCAAGATGGCCACCACAGCCTCTTTTTAAAAAAAAACAACGAATATTTGTGACGCTATAACTTTTTTTCTGTTTGGCCGATTACGATTAAAGTTGTGTTATATGATGAATGTATGATGGCCGTTAATTAAGCGCAGTCAAAACTAAATTATTTTATCAAAATGGCCGCCAATGCCCGGTCTCTGATTGGTTGGATTTCAGATATCGTCCGATTTTGCTCAAAATTGGTATGAACGGGTAACAGGACACACCGAACACAACGGTAACTTCGAATTTGAAATCGACAAAATGGCCGCCATTTTATTTCCTCGGTTTGGTCAACTTTTATATATCATTACATTCCGCATTAATTTGTCATTTTACACTACCATAACAATTTACATAATTGAAGATTTCATTTTGCCAAATATTTCTGCGAGGTCAAAGTCAATTTATTTCTTACAAAATGGCCACCACCGCCTACTTTCTGATTGGTTGAAATTTATATATCGTCCGATTTTGCTCAAATTTTGTATGAACGGGTAACAGGACACACCGAACACAACCGTATCTTCGGTTTTGAAATCAGACAAAATGGCTGCCATTTTATGGCCTCTGATTGGTTGAAATTTAGATATTTTCCAATTTCCTTCAAATTTGGTTTCAATTAGTAACAGGACATGGCGAACACAATCGTACCTTCGTTTTGGACTTTGGAGAAAATGGCCGCCATTTTGTGGCTTCTGATTGGTCCAAATTTAGATATTGTCCGATTTCGCTCAAATTTGCTATGTATGTTCATTATGACATTACGGAATCAACTATCATGTTTCACAAGGGATTGTGGGGGATCGGCTTGCGGGGAGGGGTGACTTCCGCTATTGCTCGCAATTGCAATTCTAGTTCTTATTATTATTCCTACACTCATTTTTGTCCGGGATATATCTCGTAAACGACTTATCGCGCTCTAATGAAACTTTGAAGGATTATTGGTGGGTACGTGAAGTTGTGCAAGGTACTTTTTTTTTTTCGATTGCGCATCCAAGATGGCCACCACAGCCTCTTTTTAAAAAAAAACAACGAATATTTGTGACGCTATAACTTTTTTTCTGTTTGCCCGATTACGATTAAACTTGTGTTATATGATGATTGTATGATGGCCGTTAATTAAGCGAAGTCAAAACTGAATTATTTTATCAAAATGGCCGCCAATGCCCGGTCTC
This sequence comes from Mimachlamys varia, assembly GCA_947623455.1. Taxonomy (NCBI): domain Eukaryota; kingdom Metazoa; phylum Mollusca; class Bivalvia; order Pectinida; family Pectinidae; genus Mimachlamys; species Mimachlamys varia. Next base: position 25,192,514 of record OX392545.1, read on the forward strand.
TGATTGGTTGGATTTCAGATATCGTCCGATTTTGCTCAAAATGGGTATGAACGGGTAACAGGACACATCGAACACAACGGTAACTTCGAATTTGAAATCGACAAAATGGCCGCCATTTTATTGCCTCGGTTTGGTCGACTTTTATATATCATTACATTCCGCATTAATTTGTCATTTTACACTACCATAACAATTTACATAATTGAAGATTTCATTTTGCCAAACATTTCTGTAAAGTCAAAGTCAAATTATTTCTTACAAAATGGCCGCCACCGCCTACTTTCTGATTGGTTGAAATTTAGATATCGTCCGATTTTGCTCAAATTTTGTCTGAACGGGTAACAGGACACACCGAACACAACCGTATCTTCGGTTTGGAAATCAGACAAAATGGCTGCCATTTTATGGCCTCTGATTGGTTGAAATTTAGATATTTACCAATTTCCTTCAAATTTGGTTTCAATGTGAAACAGGACATGGCGAACAAAATCGTACCTTCGTTTTGGACTTTGGATAAAATGGCCGCCATTTTGTCGCTTCTGATTGGTCCAAATTTAGATATTGTCCGATTTCGCTCAAATTTGCTATGTATGTTCATTATGACATTACGGAATCAACTATCATGCTTCACAAGGGTCTGTGGGGGATCGGCTTGCGGGGAGGGGTGACTTCCGCTATTGCTCGCAATTGCAATTCTAGTTAAGTCACCCCCAACGAAGTGGGGTGACTTATTGTTATTGTTCCGTTTCTTTGTTATTCTTATTATTATTATTAAGTCACCCCCAACGAAGTGGGGTGACTTATTGTTATTGTTCCGTTTCTTTGTTATTCTTATTATTATTATTATTCTTATTATTATTATTATTCCTACACTCATTCTTGTCCGCGACTTATCTCTAAAACGACTAATCACACTCCAATGAAACTTCGAAGGATTATTGGTGAGTACGTGTAGATTTGCAATTAACTATTTTTGGGTCGATTGCGCATCCAAGATGGCCGCCACAGCCTCTTTTAAAAAAAAAACAACAAATATTTGTGACGCTATAACTTTTTTCGTGTTTGGCCGATTACGATGAAACTTGTGTTATATGATGATTGTATGATGGCCGTTAATTAAGCGAGGTCAAAACTGAATTATTTTTTCAAAATGGCCGCCAAGGCCCGGTCTCTGATTGGTTGGATTTCAGATATCGTCTGATTTTGCTGAAAATTGGTATAAACGGGTAACAGGACACACCGAACACAACGGTAACTTCGGTTTTGAAATCGGACAAAATGGCCGCCATTTTGTGGCTTCTGATTGGTCAAAATTTAGATATTGTCCGATTCCGCTCAAATTCACTATGCATGGTCATTCTGGCATTACGGAATCAACTATCATGTTTCACAAGGGATTGTGGGGGATCGGCTTGCGGGGAGGGGTGACTTCCGCTATTGCTTGCAATTGCAATTCTAGTTATTATTCTTATTATTATTCCTACACTCATTTTTGTCCGCGGCGTTTCTCTAAAACGACTAATCACACTCCAATGAAACTTTGACGGATTATTGGTGGGTACGTGTAGCTGTGCAACGAACTTGTTTTTGGTCGATTGCGCATCCAAGATGGCCGCCACAGCCTCTTTTTAAAAAAAAATAACGAATATTTGTGACGCTATAACTTTTTTTCTGTTAGGCCGATTACGATGAAACTTGTGTTATATGATAATTGTATGATGGCCGTTAATTAAGCCAAGTCAAAACTGAATTATTTTTTCAAAATGGCTGCCAATTCCCGGTCTCTGATTGGTTGGATTTCACATATCGTCCGATTATGCTCAAAATTGGTTTGAACGGGTAACAGGACACACCGAACACAATGGTACCTTCGGTTTTGGAATCGGACAAAATGGCTGCCATTTTATGGCTTCTGATTGGTCAAAATTTAGATATTGTCCGATTCCGCTCAAATTTGCTATGTATGGTCATTATGGCATTACGGAATCAACTATTATGTTTCACAAGGGTTTGTGGGGGATCGGCTTGCGGGGAGGGGTGACTTCCGCTATTGCTCGCAATTGCAATTCTAGTTAAGTCACCCCCAACGAAGTGGGGTGACTTATTGTTATTGTTCCGTTTCTTTGTTATTCTTATTATTATTATTATTATTATTATTCTTATTATTCCTACACTCATTCTTGTCCGGGGCATATCTCGTAAACGACAAATCACGCTCCAATGAAACTTTGACGGATTATTGGTGGGTACGTGTAGATGTGCATAACACTTTTTTTGGGTCGATTGCGCATCCAAGATGGCCGCCACAGCCTCTTTTCCAAAAAAAATTACGAATATTTGTGACGCTATAACTTTTCTTCTGTTTGGCTGATTGCGATTAAACTTGTGTTATATGATGATTGTATGATGGCCGTTAATTCAGCGAAGTCAAAACTGAATTATTTTTTCAAAATGGCCGCCAAGGCCGTGTCTCTGATTGGTTGGATTTCAGATATCGTCCGATTTTGCTCAAAATTGGTATGCACGGGTAACAGGACACACCGAACACAACGGAACCTTCGAATTTGAAATCAGACAAAATGGCCGTCATTTCGTGGCCTCTGATTGGTCAAAATTTAGATATTGTCCGATTTCGCTCAAATTCGATATGTATCATCATTATGGCATTACGGAATCAACTATCATGTTTCACAAGGGTTTGCGGGGGATCGGCTTGCGGGGAGGGGTGACTTCCGCTATTGCTCGCAATTGCAATTCTAGTTATTATTATTATTCTTATTATTCCTACACTCATTCTTGTCCGGGGCATATCTCGTAAACGACAAATCACGCTCCAATGAAACTTTGACGGATTATTGGTGGGTACGTGTAGATGTGCATAACACTTTTTTTGGGTCGATTGCGCATCCAAGATGGCCGCCACAGCCTCTTTTCCAAAAAAAATTACGAATATTTGTGACGCTATAACTTTTCTTCTGTTTGGCTGATTGCGATTAAACTTGTGTTATATGATGATTGTATGATGGCCGTTAATTAAGCGAAGTCAAAACTTAATTATTTTTTCAAAATGGCCGCCAAGGCCGTGTCTCTGATTGGTTGGATTTCAGATATCGTCCGATTTTGCTCAAAATTGGTATGAACGGGTAACAGGACACACCGAACGCAACGGTACCTTCGAATTTGAAATCAGACAAAATGGCCGTCATTTCGTGGCCTCTGATTGGTCAAAATTTATCTATTGTCCGATTTCGCTCAAATTTCCTATGTATTATCATTATGGCATTACGGAATCAACTATCATGTTTCACAAGGGTTTGCGGGGGATCAGCTTGCGGGGAGGGGTGACTTCCGCTATTGCTCGCAATTGCAATTCTAGTTATTATTATTATTCTTATTATTATTCCTACACTCATTTTTGTCCGGGAAATATCTCGTAAACGACTTATCGCGCTCCAATGAAACTTTGAAGGATTATTGGTGGGTACGTGAAGTTGTGCAAGGTACTTTTTTTTGGTCGATTGCGCATCCAAGATGGCCACCACAGCCTCTTTTTAAAAAAAAACAACGAATATTTGTGACGCTATAACTTTTTTCCTGTTTGGCGGATGACGATTAAACTTGTGTCATATGATGATTGTATGATGGCCGTTAATTTAGCGAAGTCAAACCTGCATTATTTCTTCAAAATGGCCGCCAAGGCCTGGTCTCTGATTGGTTGGATTTCAGATATCGTCCGATTTCGCTCAAAATTGGTATGAACGGGTAACAGGACACACCGAACACAACGGTAACTTCGAATTTGAAATCGACAAAATGGCCGCCATTTTATTGCCTCGGTTTGGTCGACTTTTATATATCATTACATTCCGCATTAATTTGTCATTTTACACTACCATAACAATTTACATAATTGAAGATTTCATTTTCCCAAATATTTCTGCGAGGTCAAAGTCAATTTATTTCTGACAAAATGGCCGCCACCGCCTGCTTTCTGATTGGTTGAAATTTAGATATCGTCCGATTTTGCTCAAATTTTGTATGAACGGGTAACAGGACACACCGAACACAACCGTATCTTTGGTTTTGAAATCAGACAAAATGGCTGCCATTTTATGGCCTCTGATTGGTTGAAATTTAGATATTTACCAATTTCGTTCAAATTTCGTTTCAATGTGAAACAGGACATGGCGAACACAATCGTACCTTCGTTTTGGACTTTGGAGAAAATGGCCGCCATTTTGTGGCTTCTGATTGGTCCAAATTCAGATATTGTCCAATTTCGCTCAAATTTGCTATGTATGTTCATTATGACATTACGGAATCAACTATCATGCTTCACAAGGGTTTGTGGGGGATCGGCTTGCGGGGAGGGGTGACTTCCGCTATTGCTCGCAATTGCAATTCTAGTTCTTATTATTAAGTCACCCCCAACGAAGTGGGGTGACTTATTGTTATTGTTCCGTTTCTTTGTTATTCTTATTAAGTCACCCCTAACGAAGTGGGGTGACTTATTGTTATTGTTCCGTTTCTTTGTTATTCTTATTATTATTATTATTATTATTATTCTTATTATTCCTACACTCATTCTTGTCCGGGGCATATCTCGTAAGCGACTAATCAGGCTCCAATGAAACTTTGACGGATTATTGGTGGGTACGTGTAGATGTGCATAACAATTTTTTTTGGTCGATTGCGCATCCAAGATGGCCGCCACAGCCTCTTTTCCAAAAAAAATAACGATTATTTGTGAAGCTATAACTTTCTTTCTGTTTGGCTGATTGCAATTAAACTTGTGTTATATGATGATTGTATGATGGCCGTTAATTCAGCGAAGTCTAAACTGAATTATTTTTTCAAAATGGCCGCCAGTGCCCGGTCTCTGATTGGTTGGATTTCAGATATCGTCCGATTTTGCTCAAAATAGGTATGAACGGGTAACAGGATACACCGAACACAACGGTAACTTCGAATTTGAAATCAGACAAAATGGCCGTCGTTCCGCGGCCTCTGATTGGTCAAAATTTAGCTATTGTCCGATTTCGCTCAAATTTGCTATGTATTATCATTATGGCATTACGGAATCAACTATCATGTTTCACAAGGGTTTGTGGGGGATCGGCTTGCGGGGAGGGGTGACTTCCGCTATTGCTCGCAATTGCAATTCTAGTTATTATTATTATTATTATTATTCTTATTATTCCTACACTCATTCTTGTCCGGGGCATATCTCGTAAACGACAAATCACGCTCCAATGAAACTTTGACGGATTATTGGTGGGTACGTGTAGATGTGCATAACACTTTTTTTGGGTCGATTGCGCATCCAAGATGGCCGCCACAGCCTCTTTTCCAAAAAAAATTACGAATATTTGTGACGCTATAACTTTTCTTCTGTTTGGCTGATTGCGATTAAACTTGTGTTATATGATGATTGTATGATGGCCGTTAATTCAGCGAAGTCAAAACTGAATTATTTTTTCAAAATGGCCGCCAAGGCCGTGTCTCTGATTGGTTGGATTTCAGATATCGTCCGATTTTGCTCAAAATTGGTATGCACGGGTAACAGGACACACCGAACACAACGGAACCTTCGAATTTGAAATCAGACAAAATGGCCGTCATTTCGTGGCCTCTGATTGGTCAAAATTTAGATATTGTCCGATTTCGCTCAAATTCGATATGTATCATCATTATGGCATTACGGAATCAACTATCATGTTTCACAAGGGTTTGCGGGGGATCGGCTTGCGGGGAGGGGTGACTTCCGCTATTGCTCGCAATTGCAATTCTAGTTATTATTATTATTCTTATTATTCCTACACTCATTCTTGTCCGGGGCATATCTCGTAAACGACAAATCACGCTCCAATGAAACTTTGACGGATTATTGGTGGGTACGTGTAGATGTGCATAACACTTTTTTTGGGTCGATTGCGCATCCAAGATGGCCGCCACAGCCTCTTTTCCAAAAAAAATTACGAATATTTGTGACGCTATAACTTTTCTTCTGTTTGGCTGATTGCGATTAAACTTGTGTTATATGATGATTGTATGATGGCCGTTAATTAAGCGAAGTCAAAACTTAATTATTTTTTCAAAATGGCCGCCAAGGCCGTGTCTCTGATTGGTTGGATTTCAGATATCGTCCGATTTTGCTCAAAATTGGTATGAACGGGTAACAGGACACACCGAACGCAACGGTACCTTCGAATTTGAAATCAGACAAAATCGCCGTCATTTCGTGGCCTCTGATTGGTCAAAATTTATCTATTGTCCGATTTCGCTCAAATTTCCTATGTATTATCATTATGGCATTACGGAATCAACTATCATGTTTCACAAGGGTTTGCGGGGGATCAGCTTGCGGGGAGGGGTGACTTCCGCTATTGCTCGCAATTGCAATTCTAGTTATTAAGTCACCCCCAACGAAGTGGGGTGACTTATTGTTATTGTTCCGTTTCTTTGTTATTCTTATTAAGTCACCCCCAACGAAGTGGGGTGACTTATTGTTATTGTTCCGTTTCTTTGTTATTCTTATTATTATTATTATTATTATTATTCTTATTATTCCTACACTCATTCTTGTCCGGGGCATATCTCGTAAACGACTAATCACGCTCCAATGAAACTTTGACGGATTATTGGTGGGGACGTGCAGATGTGCATAACACTTTTTTTTGGTCGATTGCGCATCCAAGATGGCCGCCACAGCCTCTTTTCCAAAAAAAATAACGAATATTTGTAACGCTATAACTTTTTTTCGGTTTGGCTGATTGCGATTAAACTTGTGTTATATGATGATTGTATGATGGCCGTTAATTCAGCGAAGTCAAAACTGAATTATTTTTTCAAAATGGCCGCCAATGCCTGGTCTCTGATTGGTTGGATTTCAGATATCGTCCGATTTTGCTCAAAATTGGTATGAACGGGTAACAGGACACACCGAACACAACGGTACCTTCGAATTTGAAATCAGACAAAATGGCCGTCATTTTGTGGCCTCTGATTGGTCAAAATTTATCTATTGTCCGATTTCGCTCAAATTTCCTATGTATTATCATTATGGCATTACGGAATCAACTATCATGTTTCACAAGGGTTTGCGGGGGATCGGCTTGCGGGGAGGGGTGACTTCCGCTATTGCTCGCAATTGCAATTCTAGTTATTATTATTATTATTATTATTCTTATTATTCCTACACTCATTCTTGTCCGGGGCATATCTCGTAAACGACTAATCACGCTCCAATGAAACTTTGACGGATTATTGGTGGGGACGTGCAGATGTGCATAACACTTTTTTTTGGTCCATTGCGCATCCAAGATGGCCGCCACAGCCTCTTTTCCAAAAAAAATAACGAATATTTGTGACGCTATAACTTTTTTTAGGTTTGGCTGATTGCGATTAAACTTGTGTTATATGATGATTGTATGATGGCCGTTAATTCAGCGAAGTCAAAACTGAATTATATTTTCAAAATGGCCGCCAATGCCCGGTCTCTGATTGGTTGGATTTCAGATATCGTCCGATTTTGCTCAAAATTGGTATGAACGGGTAACAGGACACACTGAACACAACGGTAACTTCGAATTTGAAATCAGACAAAATGGCCGTCATTTTGTGGCCTCTGATTGGTCAAAATTTAGCTATTGTCCGATTTCGCTCAAATTTGCTATGTATTATCATTATGACATTACGGAATCAACTATCATGTTTCACAAGGGTTTGCGGGGGATCGGCTTGCGGGGAGGGGTGACTTCCGCTATTGCTCGCAATTGCAATTCTAGTTATTATTATTATTATTATTATTCTTATTATTCCTACACTCATTCTTGTCCGGGGCATATCTCGTAAACGACTAATCACGCTTCAATGAAACTTCGACGGATTATTGGTGGGTACGTGTAGATGTGCATAACACTTTTTTTTGGTCGATTGCGCATCCAAGATGGCCGCCACAGCCTCTTTTCCAAAAAAATTAAGGAATATTTGTGACGCTATAACTTTTTTTCTGTTTGGCTGATTGCGATTAAACTTGTGTTATATGATTATTGTATGATGGCCGTTAATTCAGCGAAGTCAAAACTGAATTATTTTTTCAAAATGGCCGCCAATGCCCGGTCTCTGATTGGTTGGATTTCAGATATCGTCCGATTTTGCTCAAAATTGGTATGAACGGGTAACAGGACACACCGAACACAACGGTAACTTCGAATTTGAAGTCAGACAAAATGGCCGTCATTTTGTGGCCTCTGATTGGTCAAGATTTAGCTATTGTCCGATTTCGCTCAAATTTGGTATGTATTATCATTATGACATTACGGAATCAACTATCATGTTTCACAAGGGTTTGCGGGGGATCGGCTTGCGGGGAGGGGTGACTTCCGCTATTGCTCGCAATTGCAATTCTAGTTAAGTCACCCCCAACGAAGTGGGGTGACTTATTGTTATTGTTCCGTTTCTTTGTTATTAAGTCACCCCCAACGAAGTGGGGTGACTTATTGTTATTGTTCCGTTTCTTTGTTATTCTTATTATTATTATTATTCTTATTATTATTATTATTCCTACACTCATTCTTGTCCGTGACTTATCTCTAAAACGACTAATCACACTCCAATGAAACTTTGAAGGAATATTGGTGGGTACGTGTAGATGTGCAATTAACTATTTTTGGGTCGATTGCGCATCCAAGATGGCCGCCACAGCCTCTTTTTAAAAAAATACAACAAATATTTGTGACGCTATCACTTTTTTCCTGTTTGGCCGATTACGATGAAACTTGTGTTATATGATGATTGTATGATGGCCGTTAATTTAGCGAAGTCAAAACTAAATTATTTTTTCAAAATGGCCGCCAATGCCCGGTCTCTGATTGGTTGGATTTCAGATATCGTCCGATTTTGCTCAAAATTGGTATGAACGGGTAATAGGACACACCGAACACAACGGTCACTTTGGTTTTGAAATTAAACAAAATGGCCGCCATTTTATGGCTTCTGATTGGTCAAAATTTTGATATTGTCGGATTTCGCTCAAATTTGGTACGAACAGGTAACAGCACACACCGAACACAACCGTTACTTCGATTTTGAAATCAGACAAAATGGCCGCCATTTCATGGCCTCTGATTGGTCAACATTTATATCTTGTCCGATTTCCTTCAAATTCGGTTTCAATGTGTAACAGGACATGGCGAACACAATCGTACCTTCGTTTTTCACTTTGCAGAAAATGGCCGCCATATAGTGCCTTCTGATTGGTCAAAATTTAGATATTGTCCGATTACGCTCAAATTTGATATGTATGTTCATTATGGCATTACTGAATCAACTATAATGTTTCACAAGGGTTTGTCGGGGATAGGCTTGCGGGGAGGGGTGACTTCCGCTATTGCTCGCAATTGCAATTCTAGTTATTAAGTCACCCCTAACGAAGTGGGGTGACTTATTGTTATTGTTCCGTTTCTTTGTTATTCTTATTATTATTATTATTATTATTATTCTTATTATTCCTACACTCATTCTTGTCCGGGGCATATCTCGTAAGCGACTAATCAGGCTCCAATGAAACTTTGACGGATTATTGGTGGGTACGTGTAGATGTGCATAACAATTTTTTTTGGTCGATTGCGCATCCAAGATGGCCGCCACAGCCTCTTTTCCAAAAAAAATAACGATTATTTGTGAAGCTATAACTTTCTTTCTGTTTGGCTGATTGCAATTAAACTTGTGTTATATGATGATTGTATGATGGCCGTTAATTCAGCGAAGTCTAAACTGAATTATTTTTTCAAAATGGCCGCCAGTGCCCGGTCTCTGATTGGTTGGATTTCAGATATCGTCCGATTTTGCTCAAAATAGGTATGAACGGGTAACAGGATACACCGAACACAACGGTAACTTCGAATTTGAAATCAGACAAAATGGCCGTCGTTCCGCGGCCTCTGATTGGTCAAAATTTAGCTATTGTCCGATTTCGCTCAAATTTGCTATGTATTATCATTATGGCATTACGGAATCAACTATCATGTTTCACAAGGGTTTGTGGGGGATCGGCTTGCGGGGAGGGGTGACTTCCGCTATTGCTCGCAATTGCAATTCTAGTTATTATTCTTATTATAATTCCTACACTCATTTTTGTCCGGGAAATATCTCGTAAACGACTTATCGCGCTCCAATGAAACTTTAAAGGATTATTGGTGGGTACGTGAAGTTGTGCAAGGTACTTTTTTTTGGTCGATTGCGCATCCAAGATGGCCGCCACAGCCTCTTTTTAAAAAAAAACAACGAATATTTGTGACGCTATAACTTTTTTTCTGTTTGGCTGATTGCGATTAAACTTGTGTTATATGATGATTGTATGATGGCCGTTAATTTAGCGAAGTCAAAACTGAATTATTTTTTCAAAATGGCCGCCAAGGCCCGGTCTCTGATTGGTTGGATTTCAGATATCGTCCGATTTTGCTCAAAATTGGTATGAACGGGTAACAGGACACACCGAACACAACCGTAACTTTAAATTTTAAATCGACAAAATGGCCGCCATTGTATGGCCTCGGTTTGGTCGACATTTACATATTGTTAAATCGCGCATTAAATTGTCACTTTACACTACCATAAAAATTTACATGATTGATGATTTCATTGTGCCAAATATTTCTGTGAAGTCAAAGTCGATTTATTTCTTACAAAATGGCCGCCAGCGCCTGCTTTCTGATTGGTTGAAATTTAGATATCGTCCGATTTTGCTCAAATTTCGTGTGAACCTGTAACACGACATACCGAACACATCCTTTGCATTGGTTTTGAACTCGAACAAAATGGCCGCCATTTTATGGCCTCTGATTGGTTGAAATTCAGATATTTACCAATTTCCTTCAAATTTGGTTTCAATGTGAAACAGGACATGGCTAACACAATCGTACCTTCGTTTTGGACTTTGGAGAAAATGGCCGCCATTTTGTGGCTTCTGATTGGTCAAAATTTAGATATTGTCCGATTTCGCTCAAATTTCCTATGTATGTTCATTATGACATTACGGAATCAACTATCATGCTTCACAAGGGTTTGTGGGGGATCGGCTTGCGGGGAGGGGTGACTTCCGCTATTGCTCGCAATTGCAATTCTAGTTATTCTTATTATTATTCCTACACTCATTTTTGTCCGGGAAATATCTCGTAAACGACTTATCGCGCTCCAATGAAACTTTAAAGGATTATTGGTGGGTACGTGAAGTTGTGCAAGGTACTTTTTTTTGGTCGATTGCGCATCCAAGATGGCCGCCACAGCCTCATTTACAAAAAAAACAACGAATATTTGTGACGCTATAACTTTTTTTCTGTTTGCTTGATTACGATTAAACTTGTGTTATATGATGATTGTATGATGGCCGTTAATTTAGCGAAGTCAAAACTGAATTATTTTTTCAAAATGGCCGCCAAGGCCAGGTCTCTGATTGGATGGATTTCAGATATCGTCCGATTTTGCTCAAAATTGGTATGAACGGGTAACAGGACACACCAAACACAACGGTAGCTTCGAATTTGCAATCGACAAAATGGCCGCCATGTTATTGCCTCGGTTTGGTTGACATTTACATATCGTTAAATCACGCATTAACTTATCACTTTACACTACCATCAAAATTTACATAAATGAAGATTTCATTGTGCCAAACATTTCTGTGAAGTCAAAGTCAAATTATTTCTTACAAAATGGCCGCCACCGCCTGCTTTCTGATTGGTTGAAATTTAGATATCGTCCGATTTTGCTCAAATTTAGTATGAACCTATAACACAACATACCGAACACATCCGTAACATTGGATTTGAAATCAGACAAAATGGCCGCCATTTTATGGCCTCTGATTGGTTGAAATTTAGATATTGACTGATTGTGTTCAAATTCGGTATGAACATGTAACATGACACACCGAACACCACTGTAACTTCGGTTTGGATTTCAGACAAAATGGCCGTCATTTTATGGCCTCTGATTGGTCAAAATTTAGATCTTGTCTGATTTTCTTCAAATTTGGTTTCAATGTGTAACAGGACATGACAAACAATATCGTACCTTCGTTTTTCACATCTGAGAAAAATGACCGCCATTTTGAGGCTTCTGATTGGTCAAAAATCAGATATTGTCCGATTTCGCTCAAATTTGCTATTTATGCTCATATGGCATTACGGAATCAACTATCATGTTTCACAAGGGTTTGTGGGTGATCGGCTTGCGGGAAGGGGTGACTTCCGCTATTGCTCGCAATTGCAATTCTAGTTATTATTATTATTCTTGTTTCTTCCACTTTCTTCCGCCGCGGAGGTTTCCGACCGTTTTCTCAAAAACTACTGGACGGATCTTCACGAAACTTCACACACATACTCATTAGGGGCGGGGTGTGTGAAAACGGTCCAAGATGGCCGCCAGAGCTAATTTCCGGTTTTCAAAATTCAGTCTCCGATTTCAGTAAAAATTGGTACATGGGTGTTTTAAGGGATGCTGAATAACATGGTAACATTTTCGTAAAGTTTGGTTGCCACCGAAACGAAAATGGAGGCCTCTGATTGGTCGAAATTTATATATTGTCCGATTTCAATGAAATTTAATATATATGTGTAGTATTACACCAACAACATTGTCGTCACATCCGTTTCATGATTCGTCAACATGGCCGCTATTTCCTGGCTTCTGATTGGTCGAAATTTATATATTGTCCGATTTCAATGAAATTTAATATATATGTGTAGTATTACACCAACAACATTGTCGTAACCTCCATTTCGTGATTCGTCAACATGGCCGCTATTTCCTGGCTTCTGATTGGTCGAAATTTATATATTGTCCGATTTCAATGAAATTTTATATATAACTGTAGTAGGACACCACGGACATTGTCGTAACCTCCGTTTCGCGATTCGTCAACATGGCCGCTATTTCCTGGCTTCTGATTGGTCGAAATTTATATATTGTCCGATTTCAATGAAATTTTATATATAACTGTAGTAGGACACCATGGACATTGTCGTAACCTCCGTTTCCTAATTCGTCAACATGACCGCTGATATATGGGGTGTCAGCTATATTTCCATTGTGAGTTCATTGGGCTCATCAGTTCCGACCAAAGGGGTAGTTTGGGGGACATCTGTAATGGTACCCCATTACAATTAGCACTTGTTTTCTCTTGCTTTAGTCATACTTTTTAAAGTACTCTTTTTAGTTTTTGTTTTTATTTCTGGATGCTGTCGAGCAATTTTCTGAGCGTTATACTCTTGTTCACAAAATTCCTTGTTTTCTCTTGCTTTAGTCATACTTTTTAAAGTACTCTTTTTAGTTTTTGTTTTTATTTCTGGTTGATTTCGAGCAATTTTCTTAGCGTTATACTCTTGTTTACAAAATTCCTTGTTTTCTCTTGCTTTAGTCATACTTTTTAAAGTACTCTTTTTAGTTTTTGTTTTTATTTCTGGTTGCTGTCGAGCAATTTTCTGAGCGTTATACTCTTGTTTACAAAATTCCTTGTTTCATCTTGCTTTAGTCATACTTTTTAAAGTACTCTTTTTAGTTTTTGTTTTTATTTCTGGTTGCTGTCGAGCAATTTTCTGAGCGTTATACTCTTGTTCACAAAATTCCTTGTTTTCTCTTGCTTTAGTCATACTTTTTAAAGTGCTTTCTTTAGTTCTTGTTTTGGTTTCTGGTCGTTGTCGAGCAACTTTCTTAGCGTTATACTCTAGTTTACAAAATTCTTTGTTTTCTCTTGCTCTTCTTTTACATTTCAAAGTGTACATTCGATCAATGATTCTGAATTGGTCACTTTCTGCACGATGTTTTTTCATGTAGGTTTTCATGTATTGCTTCCTCTGTGATTTCAAATCCAATGACTTTTTGTTTGGTTCAGATTTGTTCTTGCTCATACTTGATTGGTACTGGAAATAAGTTTCTAATAGGGTTTGCTTTTGCTTGTCTGGCCTATGTATGTATTCATCTTCATATACCATTGATGTAGCATTTTCTTATTTTTGTTTGCAAAGTCGTCTATGTTAATTACATCATTTTGGGAAATTGTATCGATTTCAAGTTTATGGTGCTTAATACAAACAGCAGTTACTTCAAACATGTCATGAGGTGAATAGTTCATTGATCTTGCCAAGTTTATGCAGTGATTATGCAACTCTTGAATACTATGGAAATATTTGAGGAAACTGCTGCCATCTGGCACTTGTAAACCTGCACTATTCCTGGAATGAGAATCAAAAACAAAATATCCCATCATTTGCTTTACACAAATAAATGTATTACCTTTAAAGGTAATGAAAGCACCGTGGATTTCTTGTTGATCCAACGCCAGATGTAATGCTTCAAACATGGTAAAGAACTGATATTGATCTAAATCTTTCACATTTCCAAAGGTACCCGAGAGTGATTCTTGAAACTCTATTTTGAACATCTGTCCATTGTATTCTATAAGCCTTGGGATATCTAGTATAGACAAGTAATCATAATTCATTGTGGAACTTAGTCTCAGATAGCCATACAATTCATCCCCTTTTACAAGAGTATGGTCCAAATCAACAGCTGTCCAAAGATTCATGTTTTTCTCATTACTGTGTAGAAGAGCAGATAAACTGTTGAGTACACATTGTTTTCCTGCATGTTCAAACAAGAGGCCCAGGGGCCTCAACGGTCATCTGACTATAAAGATCTATATCATTTGTGTTTGTTTTTGCCAAGTTGTTCAAAGATATCTACATACATGTTTATAACCCCTGTGACCTTGAAAGTATAAGTGAAGGTCTATATGAGGAATCTTTGCACCAATCTGTCCCAGGTACCCATTGGCCAAATATCAGCACCTAGGGCCTTTTGGTAAGCGAGAAGACGTTTGTTAAAAGATTTTTACATGTTTTACCCTTGCGACCTTGAAAGTAGGTCAAGGTCATTCATACAAGGAAACTTTGTAGCACTCCATTAGAGGTACCTACTGGCTAAATATCAACACCCAGGGCCTTTAAGTTGTTGAGGAGAAGATTGTTAAAGGTATTTTTACATGTTTGACCCCTATGACCTTGAAAGAAGGTTGAGGTCCATTGTATGAGGAAAGTTTGTAGCACTCTATCCCAGGTACCTACTAGCCAAATACCATATTACTCTGGGGGATTTGGTTAGCGAGAAGAAGATTGTTAAAAGATTTTACATATTTGACCTCTGTGACCTTGAAAGTGGGTCAAGATCATTCATATGAGGAAACTTGATAGCACACTATGCCAGGTACCTACCAGCCAAATATCAGCACCCAGGGCCTTTTGGTTATTGAGAAGAAGATTGTTAAAGATTTTTACATATTTGACCCCTGTGACCTTGAAAGTGGGTCAAGATCATTCATATGAGGAAACTTGATAGCACACTATGCCAAGTACCTACCAGCCAAATATCAGCACCCAGGGCCTTTTGGTTATTGAGAAGAAGATTGTTAAAGATTTTTACATATTTGACCCCTGTGACCTTGAAAGTAGGTCAAGGTCATTCATATGCGGAAACTGTGTAGCACTCCATGCCAGGTACCTACTGGCCAAATATCAGGACCCTGGGGCTTATGGAACTTGAGAAGAAGATTCTTAAAACTTTTTACCCATTATAGCCCCAGTGAACCTTTGACCCCGTCCAGCGCTTAAAGTTGAACTTTGACCTAAACACAATATATCAGAAAAAGATTTGCATTGCCAGTCTACATATAATATATGCAAGTATCATCGGTCTAGATCATTCGGTTCATTAGATAATGTTGTGTAGATATTTTAACATATTTGACCCATGTGACCTTGAAAGTAGGTCAAGGTCATTTATATGAGAAAACTTTAGAGTACTCCATCCCTGGTACCTACTGGCCAAATATCAGAACCCTGGGCCTTATGGAACTTGAGAAGAAGATTCTTAAAGCTTTTTACCTATTATAACCCATGTTAACCTTTGACCCCGTCCAGCACTCAAAGTTGACCTTTGACCTAAACACAATATATTAGAAAAAGATTCGCATTGCTGGTCTACATATCATACAAAAATACCATTGCTCTAGATCATTTAGTTCTTTAGATAATGTTGTGTAGATTTTTTAACATATTTGACCCCTGTGACCTTGAAAGTAGGTCAAGGTCATTTATATGAGGAAACTTTAGAACACTCTATCCCAGGTACCTACTGGCCAAATATGATCACCCATAGCCTATTGGTTAGTGAGGAAAAGATTGTCAAACGCTTTTTTACATATTTGACCCCTGTGACCTTGAAAGTTAGTCAAGGTCATCAATATGAGGAAACTTTGTAGCACTCTATCCCAGGTGCCTACTGGCCAAATATCATTACCCTAGACCTTTTGGTTACTGAGAAGAAGATTGTTAAAGGTTTTTACATATTTGACCCCTGTGACCTTGAAAACAGGTCAAGGTCATTGAAATGAGGAAACTTTGTAGCACTCAATCCCAGGTGCCTACTGGCCAAATATCAGCACCTAGAGCCTTTTGGTTACTAAGAAGAAGATTGTTAAAGGAAAAGTTTACGGACGGCGGACGGCGCACGGCGCACGACGACGGACGAAGCATGATGGCAATAGGTCATCTTGACCCTTCGGGTCAGATGACCTAAAAATCTAGGATGACCTTGATGAAAACTTCCTTGGACAACTTTTTTGTGAATTAGCAATCTTTGTTAAGGTGTTCACAAGAGCTCAAAACTTCTGTTTGAGTGACATTTTTTGTGATTGAAGTATTGGCATATCTTTGTGTTTTACTTTCTTCAACATTATTTTTTCCAACTGTGGAAATGTTCATCATTTCACCTTCAGGTTTGTTGCTTTTGAAGGTTTCATCATCAGACTCTGCTTCTACTGACAGAACCACATCATAATGTGTTTGACGGAGATGTGACAAATAAATACCTCCTTGCTCTGTATCTGAACTTTTATCTACTTGTTTTGGTGAGTAGAGTTGCCATGATGATACAGCAGGTTCATAAATATAAATGTTTGTCCCAAGTAAATCTGCAGCAGCAAGAATTTCAACTTCAGTAGCCCATGTACCATCATGTAGCATACGTTTCTTCGACAAATATTCTGGCACAGATTTGAATCCTGGGCGTAAATGACTTTTGAATTTATCTTCACATTTCATTATATGTCTTACAACTGAATTTCGTAGTAATCCATGATAAGTTTCTACATCTGACAGAACAAATGACAGGGCTCGAAACAAACAGTTCCCATCACCCAAAATAGTTCTAGTGTCAAGAGGTTTCCTCAAGCTTCTTGAATCATATGTCAAAGTTGATGTCAAGTCTGGTTTAATACCCAACTTACTCAGCAATTTACATTTTGTGCAAGAGGATAATTGTTGAAAAGGATAGATTACAGGTCCTGTTTGTTTTTTGAAAATGATGTCCATGTCATTAATGCCAGGTCTTCTCTTGTTAAATTTAGACATTTCAACACTTTCAAATTGTAATTCTGGAACACATTTGATGTGTGATAGTTCTGCAATCCGTTGTTCCACCTTTTTTTTTGTCTCATCACTTAAACATATGGTTGCACATGCTGTGGCATTTTCAAGTTTCTTTTTTTTTTCACCCGTTTTTGACACTTGTTGTTTTCTCTTTCTTGTGTTTAAACATCTATCATCAGTCAAGGACGTTTGAATAGTTGGAAAAACAAGCTCATTTCTTTGTGTTTTCGTGCAAGTCTGGAGTTTTTCTTTGTTCCCATTATTTATAGCAGCTTTTGATTTTCTGATACTTGTGCATTTCTTTTTGTGTGCAATTGCTTTGTGCTGTTTCACATGACATTGGGCATTCTTCTCCGTTACCACGACTAAATTCTTGCTTATTTTTCTGACATTTATGGCAATTTCTGCCCCTGCATGCATTTTTTGCTGGTATTTGTGGCTTTCCTTTGTGTATTGGTACCAAGAGTTGTAGCTTGTTCAGTTTTTTTCCCCTCTGTTGAAACATCCTCAATATTCCTTTTTTTATTTGATTTTGCAGTTATTAGCATTATGTTGTAAAGCGGTTTTCTTGAATTCCTTCTTTTATTCTTTGAACTTATTTTTTGTTTCTTTGTTGCGGGGTCAGTTTTATTTTTTCGAATGCGATTGTACTTGGCAGTGATCAACATAATGTTGTAAAGGGGTTTTCTTTTCCTATTCTTCAGACTTTGGGCATTCAAGCTTTTTGTTGCATCATTTCTTAGCTTAACAGTTTTCTTTCCACGATTTTGGTTTGCATTTGGCAATTTTATGTTTGTCTCTGTTTCTATCCCTACAGCTGACTTTAATTCAAAGTTAGTGCTCAAATGTATGTTTGAATCCGACTTCAATGTGTTGTTAAGGTCAAAATTCAATTCAGTGTTCAGTTCAGAGTTCATGGCAGTTTTCAAATAATTTTTCAGGGCCTTTTTCGGGGGTGAACCCTTTATGTCATAAAGTGCTTTTTCTACAGGGGGCGTACTCATGTCAACATCACTCGTCAACCCTTTGTTTTGCTTACCTTTTTTAGTTTTCAGACAGCTTTTCACAACAGTATCGTCTGCAAGTGCTTCAGTTTCAGGCTTTCGAAGTTTTTCAACAGACTTTGCCAGTTTTGAATCAGATTTTTTATGCATTTTATCAGACTTTGTATTCAATTGTCCTGTTTTAAGGAGGGCAGGATCCTCACAGTCTTCAGTCTTGTTTTTAACGAGGCCAGGATCCTCAAGTACGTCATTCGTCATGTCTTCAGTCCTGTTTTTAACGAGGCCAGGATCCTCGAGTCGCACCTTACCTACACCTTTCTTCGCCAACGCTTTCCGCCAGTTCTTCCTACGGGGCATTCTCAGTCTGCAAAAATAAATGTCATTTAAGATTTGTATCATGTTCGTATCGATCCATCAGCATTATAAGATAGAAATTTCCATTACTTGTGCACTCCTAACAAAGTTCCCATCATTTGTTTTTGTTTAGTTTAATTATACATGTACAATACTGCACAAAGAAATTGATCTGAAACAACTTTTATCTTGACCATGCATCAAGTGACTTCCCTTTGCTTCAACAATGTCAAAACAAGATCCTTACTTGTTGAATGACCTGGACTTTGACCTTCACGTTTGGTCATTAAACAATCTAACCTTAACCTTTGACTTAAAACTTGTTCCAATTGACACCTTGTTGACGAAAAAGCAATTTACTGCAATACTAAAATTAAAGATGCACTCCTACAAATGCAAGATTGTGTCTCCGTTTCAAGAGAAAACAGCAAAGAAAACAACAAAAATAATATCATAATATGAACGGCATGATTCCTCATTTACCAAGATATACGATCAAATAAACAAATGCTTGATGCAGACTATATATGCTTAACAGAAACCTGGCTACAGGACAATACAGCTGGAACTTTTTATGTAAACAACTTTCAATTACACAGTCAGACCAGACCAATGTCGTACATCCCTCAGGCCCCTGGGTGGTCAGCCCCACCATTTGTACAATTTTTAATCCCAGCCCCACAGTGATGCTACCACGCAAATATGACAGATATCCATTGCTCGCTTTCAAAGAAGAAGTCGTTTATGATTATACCCAAATTCATCCTTTTGGCCTCACCCCTCGGGGTCAGCCCCACCATTTGTACAATTTTGAATCCCCACCAATAGTGATGCTATCAAGCAAATATGAGTGGTATCCATTGCTCCCTTTCAAAGAAGTCATTTATATAAATATAGGCAAATAACCACATCTGGCCCCGCCCCTCAAGCCCCAGGGAGGTCAGCCCCACCATTTGTACTATTTTTAATCCCAGCCCCATAGTGATGCTATAGCTACCAGGCAAATATGAACGAAATCCATTGCTTGGTTTCAAAGAAGTCGTTTATATAAATATAGTCAAATTGGCTACATTTGGCCCGGCCCTTCAACCCCTGGGGGGTCAGCCCCACCATTTCTACAATTTTGAATCCCCACCCTATAGTGATGCAGCCAGGCAAATATGACCGATGTACATTGCTTGGTTTCAGAGAAGAAGTTGTTTATATGAAGAGACCCAAATTATTATTGACCCCTTTTAGCCCCGCCCCTTGGGGGTGGGGAGGTCAGCCCCACCATATGTACAATTTTAAGTCCCCTTTCCATAGCGATGCTACTGACTAAATTTGGTAGAATTTTGATCAGCTGTTATGAATAAGTTGATTGTTGACGGTCAGACGTCACGGTATGGCATTAGCTCACATTGGTCCTTTGGAGCAGGTGAGCTAATAATTTGGATATTCGCCCGACAGCTGCCCATGGGTTAATGAAGTAACTATATGCTATAGCCTTCCTACTTAATCATTTGGATATTAATTAACAGTGATTCTTGTCCGAATTTTGTGAAAAATCTTGACGGTTATCACTTACAAAAGCCCAATGGGCCCGAATCGCTCACCTGTAAACTTGTGCCCATATAAAGATGTTTTATTTCACACAGGTCTCTTGGTTCATGAGAAGAAGTCGTTTGAAGCCTATCCGATCCCTGTGACCTTGAACGAAGGTCAAGGTAATTCATTCGAACAAAATTGGTAGCCCACTATCCCAGCTTGCTAATAGCCCAATATCAGGTCTATAGGCCTCTTGGTTTATGACAAGAAGTTGTTTGAATATTTTAGCCTATTTGACCCCTGTGACCTTGAATGAAGGTCAAGGTCATTCATTTGAACAAACTTGGTAGCCCTCCATCCCAGCTTACCACTGGCCCAATATCAGGTATCTAGGCCTCTTGGTTCATGACAAGAAGTCATTTGAAGATTTTGGCCTATTTGACACCTGTGACCTTGAATGAAGGTCAAGGTCATTCATTTGAACAAACTTGGTAGCCCTCCATGCTAGCTTGCTACTGGCCCAATATCAGGTCTCTACGCCTCTTGGTTCATGACCACAAGTCGTTTGAAGATTTTAGCCTATTTGACCCCTGTGACCTAATTGAATGAAGGTCTAGGTCATTCATTTGAACAAACTTGGTAGCCCTCCATGCTAGCTTGCTAATAGCCCAATATCAGGTCTCTAGGCCTCTTGGTTCATGACAAAAAGTTGTTTGAAGATTTTAGCCTATTTGACCCCTGTGACCTAATTGAATGAAGGTCAAGGTCATTCATTTGAACAAACTTGGTAGCCCTCTATGCTAGCTTGCTACTGGCCCAATATCAGGTCTATAGGCCTCTTGGTTCAAGACAAGAAGTTGTTTGAAGATTTTAGCCTATTTGACCCCTTTGACCTTGAATGAAGGTCAAGGTCATTCATTTGAACAAACTTGGTAGCCCTCCATGCTAGCTTGCTACTGGCACAATATCAGGTCTCTACACCTCTTGGTTCATGACAAGAAGTCGTTTGAAGATTTTAGCCTATTTGACACCTGTGACCTAATTGAATGAAGGTCAAGGTCATTCATTTGAACAAACTTGGTAGCCCTCCATGCTAGCTTGCTACTGGCCCAATATCAGGTGTCTCTATGCCTCTTAGTTCATGACAAGAAGTTGTTATAAGATTTTAGCCTATTTGACCCCTGTGACCTTGAATGAAGGTAAAGGTCATTCATGTGTAACAAATACACATGTACTGGCCGCATGGTTATCCCTTTGATGATCGTCACGGCCATTGACACCAGGGCCCGGTAAGTACATTTTACGG
Organism: Mimachlamys varia; assembly: GCA_947623455.1. NCBI lineage: Eukaryota > Metazoa > Mollusca > Bivalvia > Pectinida > Pectinidae > Mimachlamys > Mimachlamys varia. Next base: position 25,214,191 of record OX392545.1, read on the forward strand.
AACAGTAAAACAAGCAAATCAGTTCCGTAGTGCTTTCCATTGATAATTAGTGCCGATTATTATTTCAATGACCCATTAGAACTGTTAGTATAGACTATGGTTTTTGCTTTTACGATATCGGTGGTGAAGTTCGTTTCATACATGAATAACTTTAACGATCCGCATTATATATACACTTAGCGTGACACACATGCGATTATTTTAGCAGGAAATAATAAACGTACATGTATGCAAGTGTATATTCTAGTTAATTTAATTTATTTGTTAAACATAATATACTTGTACCTTTGTAAATGATTAATATTGTTTTACAAAATAAACTTCAACTTAATTATGAAAAGTTTTTATTATTTTGTTGTGTTTGAAATCAACTTTGGATCAGAGTCTGACGGAATAAACACGACAATGAACACACCGGGGACACTATATTCTATATCGGCTATGGTCGTGAAAACATCGATATTTTATCAACAATTCATAATTCGAAGTCCCGTTGTATCAAAGTGTTTCTGACAGTCCCTTCAACTTCGAAACAACGAAATTTTACTGTATATAGTAAATGATTATTCATACATTTTAAGTCAGGCTTGGATCATAAAGAAATTAAATGGTAATGGCTTTAAAAAATAACAACAATTTATGAATGAATCATTTTGTTTATCTTAAAGGAAATAAGTAGATATTGACAATTATATATAATTAAATATAATTTAATCTAGCTGAATTAAAATATCTTGATGTACGCATTGACTATATATATATGACAGTGATTAAATCAAACACATTTTTTGATGATAATGCAAAAAACTGCATGATATCTATCTGTTTTTGAAATGAAGTATATGAATTATTATGTAATTTGTCTATAATTGTATTACTATCATTGATTCAATATACATCCAAAATTTGGGATAAGTTATCTTATAAATAATATTAAATAGCTGCGGAATTGAAGCAATCTTATAGAAGCTACGTACAGGTCAAATTGCGATATAATTGTATTTTTTTCGATTTCTGGTGATAATTGTAATTCAAGACATCCATGTACAAGGGTACGTGTATCCAAACAAAATAACCGACCCCAAAATGGCTTGAACGTTAAACAATCTAAATATTGCCACAAAAATTTGGTATTCAACATTAGCGTTTAACTTCGTTTCTTAATCAAAACAACAAATCAAACCCCTCTCTCAGTCTCTATATGTCGTTTATAATGAAACATAGCTTACAGGGCTAAAGTAAACAATTGCTGTTGGACATATGGTGTGTGACGGTAGGCTAGTATAACACGAGCTGACACCACGTGTTTACGCTGTGAGCCAGGCTCGCTAGGCTTACAGAGTTTATCGCAATAAAACCAATCTGGAAACTGTCACACTTTACATCAATATGTGAAATGTATCAGACATCAATGAAATTTCTGACTTATATCATGATTAAACGATGCTAAACCCTCAAAGACATGAATGAAATTTGACAGCTTGACAAAACACATCCGCCATTTTACCTCTTCGTATCCCAGGATGCATTTCAACGAAAACTTCCGGTACAAACTTTCGGTTAGAATTGAGTTCGACTCGCGCTGACGGCGTTACAAATATTTGTTATTTTATTGTATTTTCTCTTTTGTTTTGAAGCCAGATACATACATGCCATTCGTCCCGCCGGGACAATAAATGTCCCGTAATTTGTTTCTGTAATGCGATCAAAATTTACAGTTTCTACCATAACTTCCAACTTCAATTTCCTGATTCCGTGTTGCACAAGATTCAACAGAATGTCTGGAGTTCATTAGCATGTCTTTTAATATATAAAAATTCTAATTCACTTCATGAAACATCTTTATTTTTGTAATGGACGAGTTCAATTTCAATCTGAAGAAATTTAGGTCGCCAGTGGCACTTGCATTTCGTTTTTAGACATTTATGCTGATGAAAAAGTAATCTAATCTTTATCTGAAGTAAAAACAATACTGATAGAAAGGATTTACTTACTGTAATATATTACTAAGTATTCGTATAAGGCTACAAAACAATTTGTATTGGTGAAAACGATCTTTGTTTATGTAGGTAGGAAGTATAATTGTGGCAATTAAAAATAGAAGCGGAATCCGGATCCGGAATTCAGGAATAGAAAAAAATAATATTAAAAATAAATGAAGCTGAAAAATAACAATAATAATAATAGTGGAAAATTCGAATATTGCTTTTAATTTCACGTTTTAACTTTATAAACAAATAAAAAGAAAGCTTGCAACTTGTAAAATAAAGAAAATTGAACCGATGTTGTTTGTTTAACGTTTGAAAATGTCCCAGAAAGTGTCCCAGAAATCAGTGAAATTTGTCCCAGAAATTTGCCATTTGTCGCAGGGACAATCTCAGAATGACAAAAAAATATGGCATCTATGCAGATAGACAATAAATAATTATTTGAAATAAAATAATATAGTAACTAACATACATAAACAACTTAATATATAAGTAAAAGTTTTTGGTTGGTGTGTAGCCTCACATCCTATGGTCTCGGGGTAGTCAATATTTAATCAAAGTTTATGCAACAGAGGAATGAACAAACACAAAACTATTTTGGTGTTTTAATCTTTACTATTTGTTCATTCTTTGTGTACAACAACAATTTCCAACACTTATGTTTTTCAGCATAGCGACTACTCATTGCCTTTTATTGATATTTTGAAAAATTTGTGTACTCAAAAAAATTCTGAACATATTCGTTTTTGTGTTTCTCGACTTGTCACATTGTTACATTACATAATAGTATTTGTAGTAAACTTTGAAAATGCCGTCAGGTGGCGTAACGCATGCACAGACATTATAAATATACCGTGGAACCTGCAATACCATAGGAATAGTGTCATACAACAAAAATATAGGGCTAAAAGATGGTGACTCAGATTTCATTCCTGACTCTAGCGATTGGCAAATATAACAACACATGAACAGGACCATTTCAGCATCTTTTCTGCTAAATTTCAGCTCATGAGCACTGGTGGAATTTAAGAAGAAGTTTAAAATGTGTATTCAAAATGGCGGCTGTGGCGGCCATCTTTTTTGAACAAACCTAAAAATAACAACACTTAATCAGCATCATCTCAGAATCATTTCTGGCAAGTTTCAGCTTATTCCTAGTGAGTAAACTTGACAACAAACCCTTTTGGCCCCTGTGACCTTGAATGAATGTCAGGGTCATTTCTTTAAACAAACTTGACACACCTTTATCCCAGCATGCCACAGGCCCAATATCACATCTCTGTGCCTTTTGGTTATTCAGAAAAAGTTGTTTAAATATTATGACCGTTTTGGCCCCAGGGACCTTGAATGAAAGTCAAGGTCATTTCTTTGAACAAACTTGGTACCCCTTTATCCCAGCATGCCACAGGCCCAATATCAGGTCTCTGGGCCTTTTGGTTATTCAGAAGGAGTTGTTTAAAGATTATGACCGTTTTGGTCCCTGTGACCTTGAATGAAAGTCAAGATCATTTCTTTGAACAAACCTGGTAGCCCTTTATCCCAGCATGCCACAGGCCCAACATCAGGTCTCTGGGCCTTTTGGTTATTCAGAAGAAGTCGTTTAAAGATTATGACCGTTTTGGCCCCAGTGACCTTGAATGAAAGTCAAGGTCATTTCTTTGAACAAACTTGGTAGCCCTTTATCCCAGCATGCCACAGGCCCAATATCAGGTCTCTGGGCCTTTTGGTTATTCAGAAGGAGTTGTTTAAAGATTATGACCGTTTTGGTCCCTGTGGCCTTGAATGAAAGTCAAGATCATTTCTTTGAACAAACCTGGTAGCCCTTTATCCCAGCATGCCACAGGCCCAACATCAGGTCTCTGGGCCTTTTGGTTATTCAGAAGAAGTCGTTTAAAGATTATGACCGTTTTGGCCCCAGTGACCTTGAATGAAAGTCAAGGTCATTTCTTTGAACAAACTTGGTAGCCCTTTATCCCAGCATGCCACAGGCCCAATATCAGGTCTCTGGGCCTTTTGGTTATTCAGAAGGAGTTGTTTAAAGATTATGACCGTTTTGGCCCCTGTGACCTTGAATGAAGGTCAAGGTCATTTGTTTGAACAAACTTGGTAGCCCTTTATCTCAGCATGCCACAGGCCCAATATTAGGTCTCTGGGCCTTTTGGTTATTCAGAAGAAGTCGTTTAAAGATTATGACCGTTTTGGCCCCTGTGACCTTGAATGAAAGTCAAGGTCATTTCTTTGAACAAACTTGGTAGCCCTTTATCCCAGCATGCCACAGGCCCAATATTAGGTATCTGGGCCTTTTGGTTATTCAGAAGAAAATGTTTAAAGATTATGACCGTTTTGGCCCCAGTGACCTTGAATGAAGGTCAAGGTCATTTCTTTGAACAAACTTGGTACCCCTTTATCCCAGCATAACACAGGACCAATATCAGGTGTCTGGGCCTTTTGGTTATTCAGAAGAAGTCGTTCAAAGATTTTGACCTTTTTGGCCCCTGTGACCTTGAATGAAGGTCAAGGTCATTTGTTTGAACAAACTTGGTACCCCTTCATCCCAGCATGGCACAAGCCCAATATTGGGTCTATGGGCCTTTTGGTTTATGAAAAGATGTTTAAATGGAAAAGTTTACGGACGGCGCACAGCGCACGACGACGGACGAAGCATGATGACTATAGGTCATCCTGACCCTTCGGGTCAGATGACCTAAAAATTATGTTAAATATTTTGTAAATCATTACACCGACACAAATATATAACAATTTCTGAAGGAATATCAGGTTCCTTTCTAATACTGCTTGCTATAAAAAGTTGTAGCTGTTACTCTGGAACGCGCAAGGCGCGGAGATCAAGATAGGGTTTTAATCAGATTGTGTATTATATGAATTATTGGATCTTAGCTTGCATGAGCGGTGGGGGACATGCATTTCTTCAGCAATACTCAGTAGTAGTTTCCATTATACATTTATTTGTTTTAGGTGTCGATATGCGTTATTGTGTTGATCTGATAGCACTTCCAGACTTGACTTGGAGAAGATCTTGGAATATGTCGGAGTTTCGGACCTATTACAGAATGTAACCAGGACGTGTACATTTATTAACACTTTTCACACTCGGTCAGTGCTGTGAAAACTTGTGAATCTGGAAGGGGTGCAAGATGCAACAATTTTTCGGACAAAGAACAATTGTGCAGTTTGTTCAGGCATGCACACCAGTTTCACTGCCTAGAATTTCCAATGATGACCCGTAACGTTGACAACAATGTAACTACATGTTTTGGACGAGTGCTTAAACACATTTTATCACTTTTAAAACGTCTTCAGGGGCGTAGCTGCCTTTAGGCACTGCAGGCACGTGCCTGCACAAAAAAAATCCTAAGGTTACCTTAAAATAGGCCTGATGACGACTGCATATCAGTACAGGCTCTAATTTATGCTTCCAAACATGTATTGTATCAACCCCGGCATAATGGTTTTAATATTGCGCTATTTGATACATAATTTCAATATGCTATAATAAACCGGGCAATTTATCCGGACATTACTGAACCCATCAAGTACTTCACTGAGAATGATTAGGCCTACTCAAGTTGTTTGCCGCGAAAACTTGAAAGAGAAATATGGCATATTCGTATACAGGACCCCCCTACCCAGACATTTATGAAAAGTGATGAAGATACTAAGAAAACTTTATTACGACAGAAATGGGGCAATGCGCATGAGTTCACGTTTCCGTTGAGGTAGGTCTGATCCGCCACCAATTTCATGATTCTGCTCAGGTTAACGAGTCAGTCTACAGGCTACTGAGTAACTGACTCTTAGCACTTGCAAATAGAGCCTAATGTAACTAGTCATGTACTACGCTCTTAAACTAGACAGTAATCGGGGATATGGCTAGGCCTAATTGGTAGCACGAAAGAAAAGAAAACAAGTAGTGTTGGACGTTGCCTGCGGGTCTCACGGTTCTCCCTCTACGGGTGCGTACCACTACCCAGATTCCGGATTTACGGATAATCAGTAATTATGAGTGGAATTAAATTAAAACATAAGTATTGCTATATAAGACGACTCATACTCCTACCCACTTATTAACATAGTCTTTTCTTTTTGAACTATCAACTTATAGCCTCCACACCAATTCTATCAGTGCCATTATGATTAATGTTGAGACAATTGACTCTTATATTTCACAATAGCTTGTGTCGCATCCTACCTGGAGTGATAGTTGATGAGACTTGAAAACACACTCTAGACCACTAAGCATGCGTTATTAAATTGTAGGTCTTTTGGAGACAAGAGAAGGAAATTCAACACGAAATGGCTGAACGATGTTCATTGGCTGCGATACTCTGTGTGCAATGACGCCGTGTATTGCGTATATTGCATACTGTTTGGCGTTTCGGGAAAGTCTGATAAAAGTTTCGTTAATCCAGTAACAGACTGGAAAACTCTGTCAACGTACGTCAAGCGACATGAACAGGAGAAAACGCATATCGACTGTGTCGTTTCTGCAGAGCACTATTTGGAAATAGTGGATGGAAAAAAGGAGCCAATTAATCGAAAAATATCACTATCGTCCATCACAACAGTTGAAAATAACAGGCACATTCTCGGAAAAATAATAGAAGTACTTGTCATGTGTGGGAAACAGAATATTCCCATACGTGGTCATGTAGAAGATCGGAGCAATTTCATGGCGATTTTGCGCGAGATAGGGAAGGAAGACCGCATTCTTGCAGACCATCTGGAAAACGCGACAGCGAAAGCTAAATACACGTCGCCCGACATACAGAATGAACTAATATCCATTTGCGCAACACAACTCACTAATCAAATTGTAGAAAACTGTAAAAATGCTAGATATTTCGCTCTAATAGTGGATGAGGCAACCGACATATCGACAAAAGAGCAGCTGTCTTTTTGTGTGCGCTTTGTTGACTTTCATTCTGCCGAAGAGGTGTGTGTACGGGAGGAGTTTCTCGGTTTACTCCATTGCCAGTCAACAAAAGGTGCAGAAGTTGCCAAAATGGTGTTGACCTACGTACAGGAACTCGGGTTAGACATGCTTAAGAATCGAGCACAATGCTATGACGGAGTAGCAAACATGTCGGGAAAATTCAAAGGGGTACTGGCGCGTGTTCGAGAGCGTGTTCCAGAAGCGAATTATGTCCATTGCAAAGCCCATTGCCTAAATTTAGCGCTTGTACACAGCTCCAAAATTCCCTGCGTTCGTACAATGATGTCAACAGTCCAGGACATTGCATTCTCCTTTGATTATTCAGCTAAACGCTTAACGGCGTTCGCTGATGAACTCGCTGACGACGTGGTCACACAGGATCAATTGCAGCACCGTCAGAAGCTTAGAACACTCTGTGAGACCAGATGGACAAGTCGCGCAGATGCACTTTCGACCTTCCAGAAGGCATTCAACGTTGTAGTGCATAGCCTAGAAACACTGCAAGAGGATGGAGATGACAAGGCTGGTCAGTACTTGGCAGCTATTCTCAGATTCGACTTCATTATAAGCTTAGTTGTAGCCGACCATGTTTTGAGCTCTACTGTGGCCTTGACTAACTTACTTCAAAAAGTCGACATTGATCTGATGGAGGCAGTTTCGGAAACCAAAGTAGTTCTTCATATTCTCCATGAGGAAAGGAATGATCCTGAAGTGTGGAATGCACTATTTGAAAGAGCAACAGATCTTGGAGCAGACTTCGAGGTTGTTCCATCAGTACCTCGTAGGGCCGGGAGGCAACAGCATCGCGCCAACTACAATGTAAATGACCCGTCTGACTATTGGAGAGTCTCGCTCTATAATGTCTTCCTTGACCACCTGATGCAGGAAATGGACGAAAGGATTCTAAAAAATGAAGCTCGTTTCTCAGCAGAGTGTCTGATCCCGGTGAAGGTTGCGAACCTGACTGACGCCAAAAGAAACGACGTTTACGCAGCCTACGCTCATGACATGAGTGGAACACCCGCAGAATTTGAAAACGAAGTCTCTAGATGGAAGGTGAGGTGGTCCATGTCTCAGGAAAAGCCTAAACGTGTATTGGAAACACTAAGGAAGACCAACAAGGATCTGTATCCCGGTATCTATACCATCCTTACCATCCTCCTCACAATGCCACCAACATATGCATCCTGCGAAAGATCCTTCAGTGCGATGAAGAGAATTTAGAATTACTTGAGGTCAAGGATGACCACTAGCCGCCTGTCGTCATTGGCAATGTTACACATACACAGGGAATTGACATCGACATCAACAGGGCAATTAACAGCTTCGCCTCATCCAAATGCCGACAGCTAGATTTTATTTAATTTCTCGAAGTTGAGTATTACAACTCATTTTGGAACAATGACGTCACTGGCGTTTATTTCAAAAAATATTTCTGTTAAATGCATTGTTAAAGTTGAATAATATTCATCTTACCGTAAAAGGTGTTTCCAATACAAATGATATTAAGGGAAAATAATAAAACCATCATTTATCAACGCATTTTTTATTTCATAAAATCGACTTACAAAAAGCACCAGGACCCATCAAATGCATTACAAAATCTTAAGTTTTTTTTCTGGGGGAGGCCATTGTATATTAAGGGAAAATAATAAAATCGTCATTTATAAACACATTTTTTTATTTCATAAAATCGACTCTCCAAATGCACCAGAACCCATCTAATGCATTACAAAATCTGATATGTAATCAAATATATAACACATATTTACCGGTATACATGTATTATATCAACAAAGGAATTTCAATTCAACTCTGTAGAAACAAAAATTATGAGAGCATATAAAATAGTCAGCTGCAAAAAAAATATCTGAAATACCAGTACAAATTTATAACAAAATATCCTTTCAAAATACACCAGAATGCACCACAGAGCTTCTAGATTTCAAAATTTTTCCAGGGGGGCATGCCCCCGGACCCCCCTAGCTTGCTTCGCGCCTTCGGCGCGAAGCACTCGGGCGCCTGGGGCGCCATGTGCCTGCACTTCAATTCCAACCCAGCTACGCCCCTGGTCTTGCTTGGCATCACCTGTCCTACAAGTGTGCAGAATTGTCTGTTGTCTTTTTCAACATTTCTGATTGCAGGACGGAGAATGTCTCAGCTGCCACCATTTTTGCCCTCGTATGAAAACCAAAACAAGTCAGCCAAAAGTGGTTCACAGTTAGTATCTCAATGAAACAAAGATGGCGACCATAACACTTGCCGATAGTTCTAATCAACCTGCATCTCGAATCCTTGTTGTTTGTCAGCAGTCGACATCGATCACAAAAATCCCAATATTTAGAGCAAGCCCAAGGATATCGAATCAACTGCGACATGTAAACTGGAGAAACAGGGATGTTACTATCAAGAAATGGCAATCTGATTAAAATACAGGTTTTCACTCCTTTTTACAAGGATCTGACAACTTCCAAGAAGAGGTCACGTTCAGATGACCTTTGTCGCCTCTTAACTTCACACTAATTTTCTAATGACCTGTCATCTTACAGCAAGCCATTCCGTCGCATTATTCCACATGAACTTTTTGGTGACACTGACAAATGCGATTATGCAAGCTTTGTCGCCTCAAAATTTCACGGTCAAGATTCCAGGTGTGTTAATGAGATTTAGCCAATCATCTTTCAATAATCAGATCTCATATGTACCTGCGGAATGAGATATGGAAGATCAGACGATCCAGAAGCAGACCAGAAGTATAGCTTTTAGCACCAGAGGTTAGACGAGGCGATTACATAACAAGTAAAGCAGCCGACATATATAGTTTGGGCGTACTGATTGGCGAAATTGGATGGAGATTTGAAGAGCTGGAAGACATCAGTGACAGATGTAAAGATCCACTCGACCTAGCAAGCCCAAATATGGATGAGCTCATCACGATGCTGGATGGGCTTGTCAACCAATATTAGGATCAATCTTTACACCAAAATATTAGGTTACTGTATAATCAATATCTAGACAAGTTATCTGAGAAGTTAATAATGTCTGTTGTCTATATGTCCATCTACAACATCTGACCTTAGTATAATGTCATCTTGCAGCAAGTCATTTCGTCACATTATTCCACATGAACAGTTTGGTGACGAAGTGACAAATGCTATTATGCAAGCTTTGTCGCCTCAAAATTTCACTGTCAAGATTCTGAAAGAGGTCATCGGGACAAGACCCCCTATGGGATTTTCTCATATTTTAACGCAGCAGAGAGAAATTTACGGAACAGAACAAGATATGATTTTAATCGGATCGATTTAATTTGAGAATTTTAATTATTTAGGGCTTGACCCAACGTGGAACCTTGTCGAACTCCAGTCGAATTTGTTTCATTCAGTATAATAATTATTGCGGGCAGGTGGAGTTTGGTTGTAACAGTTGTTAGAATGGAAGGAGTTTACCGTATTACCACCATTAGTTTTAATATATATTCATGATTGTCATTTATCCATGTGTTTTAGGTAAATAGTTATATCCGCACGCTGAAGGAAGATGTTTGTAGGCCTAGTAAGCGTTGGGAAATGTTGAACTTGATGGAATCTGAGGTGCTCGTCAATTTTATAGGCAAACGAGGCGGGATATTTTCCTCGCACCTGCCGTTAGAACAGCCTGATGCCGTTATTTTTCAGATAGGCGGTAATGTCTATGTGGACTCTGATACGTACAGTTGAGTGTAAGCTAACCTTTGCACTAGTAGTGCACTACGTTTAAACTAGTAGTGCACTACATTTAAACTACAGGTAAACTAGTAGTGCACTACACCCTGAACCCCATATCGGTCAAATACCCCTACAGGTAAATGGGCAGTCCCATCCATCTACCTGTGATTTTTACCTGTACCTCACCTTTGTCGTCTGCTGGTACTTTGAAGCCGGCCTTATCATTAGTTAATATTTATAACTTTAATGTATATATATATGCATCTTATTTAGTTATTTTTCTCAAACAACATTTTTTCTTTCATTTCAAAACTAGAAATTGTGAAATCATGATAATTACTCTTACAATTTTCCCAAAAAAATTCTTGCATACATCATATAAATAAAATAGAAAATTAATATTTATCTAGCAGTTTTGATGTCTTATATTTCATTTAATATACACTTTTAATTTTTAAATATTGTAAAAACTAATTGCGAAAATAACAAATAAATATTCTTTTATTACTTAATTAAACTAGATATATATTTTCATAAAATACATTCATGCCTCAGATCTATATATTGTATTCATGAACGCGCTATGGAGCTTTGATAATCTTTATTTTTAAATGTTTTCTATATTATGTATATATATCACCACATACAACAGTGTTAATATAAATATAAGAATTTGAAGTTAAAAAAAAGTAATACAACAATGAATTAAAATTTAGTCAGATTGTTCAGTATGGGACAGATATTTTGATTTGACCCTCATGATCAGGCCTCAGGCAATCACCTGACCTGTCTCAACCTTGTCTAGGAACACCTGCTGACAGCCTGTCAGTTACATAATTGAGGTGTGAATTTCTCATCTGACTATCACAGGTCAAATTTGAAACCAATTTGATTAATAAAGGGCTAAGCTGGATATGACCAGGATCATAGATATGATAATACATATTTAACTTTTACTCGGGTTGATCAAGTTTATATGAAATTAAAAATCTTTGAGAATATATCTAGATATTTACACATTTCCCTTTAAATAGTGGATATTTTGAGGACTTTAATCCATTTTTTTGTTTCATTCAAAACATTTAATTATACAATAATAAATTGATAGTACATAAAATAACATTGAAATTAATAATAATTAATTGGACAACAATGTAAGTCTATATCAGTCCTTTACCAGATTCTTAAAAATTAACTTAAAGTACCAAGTTTCTTATGACACTTGATTGAATACAATCCAATGACGCATTTCGATTTCTAAATATTTACATATATATACTTGTCAAATGTTGAAAAATTATCTAGTTTACATGGGTGTAATCAGGGACGTATATGTGAGAGAATATATACTCTCTGGCTCAGTCGCTTCATATATATAGTTTGATGATAAAATACTAACATTCATTATACTTAATTTTATTCTAATTATCAGTATAAAAGTATTTTAAAATGAAGCATTTCCAATATTTAGGCCTAAATATTGAAGGCAATTACAGGTTGTATTAAATATGACTTGAAGGTTTATGGATATATGTAATAATGATTTTAAAAAAAGCAAGGTCAGTTTAATGGAATCATTTTAATTAATTCTATATTGTAAGACTAAGTATACAACAAATAAATAATATGCAGTTATATTAACCTAACTTAGAACAAAGTTAAGCCTATGCCAGTCACATTTATTGTACTTTTAAATCAACCAAATGACTTATATCAGAGACGTATGTGTTATATACGTCTCTGCTTATATAAAATCTAACTAAAAGGGACAAATATAGAATTTAAGGTAGAATCCTTTACCCTCCAGGCATAATTTGGTACATGTACCTGACCTGCCTGGGCCACATCCTCACATACAGAGGTCAAGATAGGGGACATCGCAGGCTGTCTGTTGTTAGCCAGGTGTGAATTTCTCACCTCCCTCTCCCCCACAGCCATCACTGGCCAAGTCTGATTAAAGGCCTGAGGGCCCTAGCCTGTTAATTGATTAATGATGATAACATTGATTACAGTCAATTGGATTAAATGTAGATGTATGTTGGTATTTTGATATGAAGAAGGAAATGGCTTTAAATGTTCTGGTGAAAGTAATCTTTTCTTATATTAGTACTTAATGTTTATATAACCTTTCATTCGTATGCATTGTACCTGAGTGTATAGTGAAACAGAATACTAATACTGGTACATGAAGGTAGTATTACCAGAGACATATAAAACCTTGTACGTCTCTGATATTGCACAGCTTGCTTCTTAATGTCAAATATTAAAAGTAATTTGTGATTGAAACAACTATACTAAGTACAAAATATGTTCTTTTAATATTTTTTTTTATATTACAATCTGTTGTTTACTTTATTTTCTGTATATATTTTTAGTAGGATTAACTTAATAATTTCAACATAAAACATGTGCTATACCATTTTTTATTTGAACACATATCTTTCAATTTAATTGTAGAATACAAATATTTAAATAAAAAATAATCATTGTTACTTCTTTAAAAAGAGTTATAAGTTAGTATATCTAAATTATTATTTTATTTAAAATTTTGACATGCAGTGAATTAATTATTTAAAGTATTATGATAAATATCTTCTGGCATAAACTCAGAATTGTTCATTCTTGTACTTTTATGAGGAAGTACTGACAATCTAATGACTTCAATAGTATAACATAAGTACAGGTAAATCATATTACATGTGTACAGGTAAGGGCACAGGTAGGTATGGACCCTCCCATTACCTGTAGGGGTTTTCGTTGTCACACCTGGCTGGACGTAGTGCACTACTAGTTTACCTGTAGTTTAAATGGAGTGCACTAAACGTAGTGCACTCCTAGTGCACTAGGGTGTAAAGGTTAGCTTACACTCAACTGTATATCGAATCGAATCGTCACGGTAGCTGAGTGGATAGTCATGTTTGTGTCGTGAAGCTTTTCCTTTGCCAGCGAACGAGACACCTCCCAGTGGCAGTCCACAATGACAAAGTGTGTTAAGTGAACCAGGCATTGAAAGCACATTTAACATCAGTGGAATGCACTACTATAAACACGGGGGCCTGAAGCAGTGCGAAGTGGACATATTCTCGTCAGATGAGGCGGCATGGCATTCCAATCTGATTAAAATGCAGATCCATATTCTCACTCCGTTTTAAGGATCTGACAACATCCCATAAGAGGTCGCGTCCAGATGACCTTTGTCGCCTCTTTACTTTACAAAAAAATAATTTTCCAACGACCTGTCATCTTGCAGCCAAGCCATTTCGATACATTATTCCGCACGAACTTTTTGGTGACGAAATGACTAAACGGAAAAATGTGTTAATGCAAGCTTTGTCGCCTCAAAATTTCACTGTCAAGATTCTGCCAGTAGTAATTTGATTGGCTAATGCGAACGCGGAGATCAAGATATGGTTTTAATCAGATTGCATGGCATTCCGAAGTATGTTCGAAGTGTGCGGGGTGGAGTTGTAGCAACGTACCGACGCTGCCGAGTTCATACACAGCAATTTTGCTTGGGTATTCGTGATATATTCTTGGTAATATCGGATTCAGTTTCAGGTGTACTGTCCAGTACTGTTTTTCATGGTGTGTCTATTTATAGCCTCGAACAGCTGTTCAGAGTGACTGGGTATACAGTATATGTGAACATACTCCGCTAAACATGCGGGTAAGTCTCGTATTCTCTTCGGTATACTTGTGTTTTAGACTGGCTACTTGTCTTCTTGTTATATTATCTTGTACTTATCTGTGGTATTTTCTTGGAGTGCTGTAAGCCGACTCTGTTTAATTAGGATCAGTTTAGATATTACTGCCGGTCTGTTATACTAAGGTTTACAATATTGGAGATCAACACCATCCTTTATACAATCTTTATTATCTTAAAGGATGACTGCTACCTGCAAGTACAAACATAACACAATGATCAGTTATCTTCTCCCCCAAGGGCAAGTTTTTTATTGCACATAGAAAACTGATATGCTAGAATGGACACTGAAGGAAAAATGGCGACGAATTCAAGCGAAGGGTACGGAGGCGAAGCAGAGTCAAAAGTTTTCAATGGAAGACAATCTTTTTATCTTAAAGGATGACTGCTACTTGCAAGTACAAACATAACACAATGATCAGTTAGACGCTAGGCTTGTTAGCTTGATCTATGCGTAATCACAGGTTGTTCTTTACACATACATGTGGTATAGCTGAACAGCCGTTGTGTTTCAATTTCATGTATGGATGGCTGGACCTAGTACGGATAAGGGCTGGAGTGTTTGTAGCTAAACCGAGTGTTTCGAATGAATATTTTCCATATAGTGTGCGGCTTCGGTACCCCTTCTGTAGTTAAGTCACCTGTGTTTTTTTCGGATAGAAGGGGGGGGGGGGGGGGCAGAGACATAGTGTGGAATGCCTTATATGTTAGTCACATGTTGATCTTTATAGATACCAAGGGTGTGGCCAAATAACAAATATTAGGCTGGTGTGTTTAAAGCTCTATCGTGGGATAAATACTGGACTGTTTTACTATAGCGGAAAAGGGAAGTAGAACAATTGCAAGTAGTACCCTAGTTAAAATTTTGGGGATTGCCATACGTAGAGATGTATGTTACATAATGGGCATGACCAGATATAAATGAAATATGGGCGTGCAATAATTGTTTTCCTGTATCTGCTGATGGGTATGATTGTTATAATCACAATTAATGTCAATTATTCTGTTAATCTGTTTTGTGTTTTTTCTCACAAATCATGCTACCAGCAAAGAGGCAAAAACGGGCTGCCGCATAGCGCTACACATTGATCCGGCGGAGGGGGAACAACTGGCAGAGCAGGAAGAGCCAATCGGAGACATTCCTGCCCATCGAGCCAGAGAGAATATACAGACTGCAGTGCCTTACCATCCAATAGCGGAGATTGTGCGGCAATTAATGGATGAAATGAAGGCAGAATGGTTGGTTGTACAGCAGCTGCAGCCCACAACAACTGGGCTAGCTACACAAGTAGATGCCTCCCTTAGCCAACAGCAGCAGTGGCCGGATCACTCGGCCAACTAGAGAACTCGCAAATGCTACTATTTTATCGGTAGCAACTGGAATGACAGTTCCGTTGCAGTCATTTAATTCATTCCTACAACAGGACAACAGCCAGTGGTGGGCCACCTAGGGCCATTATCCAGCGGCCATCTTTAGCGGAGGACAGTTTGCTTTGCAGTAGCAAGCTATGCTCCAAATTGCAAGTACACTAGCTCATATTTTCAATATGCATGTACCGTTTACCCATAGCAGCATCTCCTGACCTCTAGATATATATGTGGATGTAAAATAAAACAAAAAAATTGGCCCGATCAATATATGTCGAATAAACAGCACTCGGAGCAGTACGACATATTGTATTTAAAGATTGAACCTGCAATCCTCCATGGACATCGCATTTCACGTCCCCTCGCAAAGATTACAGGCCTGTTTCACTACAGGTTCGAAAGCTAGATATAGCGGATTACTAGCAATCGATTCAATATACAACTAACTGTTTATTTACAAGACACAATGAATAATATAAATGTATATATAGATGAAGCAGATATAGTAGATCTTGACCCAAGATCCCAAAGAGTTGCGGTCCCAATGGGAGAATCTAGAGATAGAAAACCGACTTCTTTGCCGTCGTATGGAGACAGGCTATGGGCAAACCTATCTACAATTAGTAGCATCTAAAGCCATTAGGGAACCTCTTCTTCAGCAACTACATTCTAATAGGATTGCGGGGCATTTTGGTAGGGATCGCACCACCGAATCCATAAAAACTAGGATTTACTGGCCGGGCATGAAAAGAGAATATTAAGAGTGTAGATTTTGTGACAGATATGCCAGGGGTTGATAAATCTCCCTTAAAACAATTCCAGGTCGTGCTCCGATGGAGTGTGTTGCCATAGATATCATGAGTCAATGGTTAGTGAGTACCCAATCCCCCAGGAACTATTTACACATGTCCAGTGGTTAAAGGATAGCATGCAGAGAAATTTTCAGTTTGTTAACGAACAGTGCATGGCTGCTTCCTCTCAAAAACATATGACAACCACTTGAAAGGGAGGGGATATGAGCATGTGGGACTGAACTCTCCAGGATGGATGCAAGTGGTGCATCCTCCACTGAGGAAAGTTAAGAAAATCCTGATAAACCTGATTTGACTGCACCAGCGGAATTGAGAAGTAAAACAGAAGAGAAGTCAAACCTAGAATAGGATATTCTCCATAGTACAAGTTGAAATGTAAATACATAATTACTTATTAGTATTAAATGATTTCAGGAATCTTGTGTAATAGATGGAAACTTAATTACACCGATATGCTTACTCTGTCATACAGAAGGGGTCTATTTAGAGGTGTTTTAGTACTAGACCGGTACTTGGTAAAGAGAAAAAATAGTCTAAGGAAGATAACCTACTCCAAACAAGCTTTTCCGGAGCGGGAAGGGGAAAAATGACATGGGGTCAAAGGTCAAAGAATAGTGGCAGCAATAGACGCAAAAACTAATCGTAGTTTTAGCGCTAAAAAGGATAATGTGGCATAGTTCTATTACATAGTGATGATTAGGTTTGTTTTACTTATAGAAATGCTACCTTTATAGTACAACTTGTGGCAGTTTTTAATATTTTAAGATAAAAAAAGTGAAAATGGGAATCCTGTTTACTGTTAAAATACTTTTATACTGTTAAATGTTTTTTTCAGGATGATTACAACTTCCCGACAACCCAAACCTAGATGGCCGGGGTCCCGGACGTGGATCCGAGGGTGGACGTGGACCTTAAGGAGCTGAAACAGTTTCAGGAGTTCCCCAGCTACGGAATGGCTTGCCCCGTCCCTGGGTGCGCAACGACGCACTATACCAGACTAGGATGGTATCTTGATCACTGGGGGATCTACCATGTCAAGAAAGTGCGACTATGGAGATGCGGCACCTGCCAAATCTTGTTTTCCAAACAATATAAGGCACATCGCCATAGAAGACAACATGTGCCCGAGGCCTCGGTCTTCATTTAGCAGAGGCTCAACACCAAATATCTGGACCCGGGGGATGTCAATTCACCAAGACCCCCCCCCCTCTCTCTCCATGAATCCATGCGGAGAGGAAAGCTGCCTAGGAGGAATCTCAAACCAATAGTAGAAGATCGCCACGGCATTGACTGAGGGGAATTTAAGTGATATTTTACAAAACCTGGACAAAAATAAAATAATAATTTACAAGAATATTGCCAAACATAGTTATGATTTCTTAAGTGTTCATAGATTCTCAAGTGCTATTTTTATCAGTGATGATTCATATATATACGGAACGGCGCGGAGATCCAAGATATGAATGGCATGAATGTGACGTCTGAATTGTGTACTCTGCTTTGTTGAATGAAATGCTTGAATGACAGCTACTCTGTTCGTGTGGGGACTCGTTTTATTGGTATAAGGTATGATTAAAACGAATGATGACAAATGTTTATTTAAGAATGAAAAAATAACGTTCATTTCATAGCAGCCTTAGCTTAAGCATGAGGACTTCGGTCAAAACATCGGAACCGAGTTTCTGTTTTGGATTCCTACCTTTTGGCACCTAGCATCACTGACGAATTTTACTTCTATATTCATAAATTAAAGGGATTGTACGCACCTGACCCTTCTGCTTCTAAATTAGGGATTCCCACCTTTTGGTTCCTGAAGAGGAGGACGAAACAGCTGTATAATGTAGTTCGATTCATTTTTTCGGCATACTGTATCTATTACTACTAAATTTAAGAGGTGGAACATGCGTGTTACGTCATCTTTAGATACTACATGAACATTTCTAGCTATTTTGAGAATCGACACTAGGATAAAAATTCAGAGGTATTACGGCGTTTTGCGGGGGGAGTGGGGTTTAAGTGGTAGCATTATGTAGACAAAAACATTTTGCTTTTAAAAAAGATAACTGAACGATGATATTGTTTACAGCATACAGACAACAGTAGTATTGATAGGAAGTTTCTCGCATTCCATGAGCATGATTTTCAATGCTCAATTGCAGCTACAAAGCCATCATCGTGTTCAAACGTTTACACTGGTTTGAAGTTCTTCTGAAAAAAAAATTTAAAAATAAATCTACTGTGGTCACCGTAATTAGCGCAATTCACTTATAAGCGCCTCTATCCCTTCCGCGAATGTATTGAAATTGTATTGGCACTATTAAAAATGGCGAATTTATTTTTTTCATATTACAGTTCAGTTTACAAAAATCGGTAATACACAATGTACGAAATTGATGAAATATAATATTGCATATCAAACTACCCATTCTGGTCCCAAAACATCGTACTTAATGACTTTATGGAAACAGTTCTTTTTGTTATCTTATTATGCACCCTCTTCGAAATTTTAGTTGCCCTGTGCGCTAATTACGGCAAACACTTGAGTGAAATCTGCAGGAGGTGCGAGCACACTTATGTCTTCCAGACATTTTTCTAGTTGGATATTGTTACCACTTACCAAAGGAAACAGATATATGTACGTAGCTATCATTCTATTTTTTTTACAGTTATCTATCATGTGTAAGGGAACATCCCATGCCTCGTGTTACAAATTCCGAACACGTGGTTCATGTTGTTCTAGAGCATATCGATATCGATGTTTCTATATACGGTTAATGCATATCGTTTAAATATTTGTTATATGTAAGTTGTCAATTTAATACCGTGCTTGTTTGTAAGAATCCTTTTGTCTACATTGTAGCTTTTACGATGTCTTGAGAGGGAATTAAAATGCAGATTGGTTACTTAATTAAGATTTCGTTATCTTTCTGGCTGATCATCCACAGAAGCATTTGAGGGGAGACTGAACAGGTTCTGTAAGCCCAGGCGACGATTGCGAAGGTCCGGATGTTTTGCCAGCCCGGGCGACGATTAGCCTCCTTGCGAAGGTCCGGATGTTTTGCCAGCCCGGGCGACGATTAGCCTCCTTGCGAAGGTACGGATGTTTTACCGATTCAACGCTATCTTATCAGATCCCAAGTGCATAAATACCAAAACACCTCGTTGGTATGACTGGTATAGCGGCATGTAACTGTTCAGCTAAGTCGTTTCGTCACGATACGCTATAATATGCAAACTGTGACGAAATGACTTACTGCAGTTGACCAGTCTGATTGAAACACAGATCCTTGTTCTCGAACCAATTCGACATCCCATAGGAGGTCATGTTCCAATGACCTATATCGCCACTTTTACTTTACAATCAGATTTTCTAATGGATCTGTGACGGGACGCATCTATAATTCATCAGTCATTTCGTCACAATTTGTATACTAGCTTGTTGTGACGAAATGACTAATCGCACCGAGAGGATTATGCAAGCCTTTTCGCCTACAAACAATAAAGAATCTGGCAGCGGTCATTTGGTTGGCTAATGCAAAAGGTCACCAGAACATGACCTATTATGGGTTGTCGGATCTCGAAGCAGCAGAGGGAATCCTTGTGTTGTTAGTTTGTTTGTCAGCAGTCGACATTAATCACGCTATTTAGAGCAAGCCCTAGAATATCGATCAACTGCGACATGTAAACAGTATAGGTTGGAGAAGCAGGGATGTGTTTTTGGATTTGAATACCTATTGAAGCAGGAATTAAAAAAGTTAAATCATCCTGACTTGACATTGTGTTCTGATTACTGTATATCATACTCCTTTTCACATGTTAAAAATTCACGGATACAAAACATGAATCCTTTGATACAGGCATCCACACACCGAGATATCTGCTACTGGGACACCTTTCAAAATTCCACATGGCGGAGAGAGACTGGTATTGCACACCTTGGCATTGCTAACTATCCGTAGAAATTTGAAGGTGTACATGTAGCCTGGACACTGTCTATGATGGCTAAGTATTGGTTTCTTGAAACTGCATTGAATGCTATACATTCTTCCATTTGGGCACTGCTTTAACACTTTGATGAAATGAATGATATAGCCAAAGTCTCCATTGCCAGTAACACATCTATTGCTTCTGCTGTGGAAAATTCTGCCGTTTATGAAAGCTCTTTAAAAAACACGTTCCATGTAAGTCTTTCCTTTGTTCAAATTTTGCCCCTGGTTTAATCGATTTTGAGTTTGGATTATGATTATGTTGACGCTTCGGTATTCTCTTATTTTATTTTTGATGAAGTCCAATCTGCATCATTATGGCATGCTCTTCCATTTCAGAGCACTGGTCAAACACGGTTTTTTGTCTTTTCCTCAGTAAGCTTCTTATAAAAGTCTTCTTCGCTTGAACCATACTTGATGCAGGTACACAGTTGGTGCATGTTTTTTGATGGACACCGACTGCGAAGACAATTTTCTGCGTTGATGAACAATGGTTCTCTGTTGCCCATAGCGGTCAAGTCTCGCAATTGATCCGGCAGAGATGACGTAACGCATACATATTATTGTATTTCTACAATACTAACAGCTCACCAAGATAGTCCCTGACGTCTAGGTGAGCCCCGCATGGTTATCGTTGTCGAGTCCAGGCGGTAACGATGGGTTTAGTTGTTATTTCTATGGTACGGGCTCTTTAGCACACGTCTGTTGTGGTCGATTCCAATCTTTGTTCTGTCTATACCCACGTTCCGATTACGTCACCGGGTAGATTATGTCCGAGTCCCCCAGATGCTTAACGGACATGCACTTTCACTACAAAATGCTGCACCTCTTAAATGTAGAAGTAAATGTACATTTAATGTCATGTACCGTTCGCCATATATTGTAGACATATTTATGCAGAAATGCATCAACATCTTCCTTGCACTGGTCAATCCCCCTCAATTGTTATCTTCTCACACAGAAGGATAAACATGGCCTAACCAACAGCAGGTAATGCTGGAAAACTTCTTCAGGTAAAATGTTATCTTCTCACACAGAAGGATAAACATGGCCTAACCAACAGCAGGTAATGCTGGAAAACTTCTTCAGGTAAAATTCTAAATAGGCAAGGAAGACTGTAGTATAACAGGAATGTTTGAATTCTGCAGCCTTGTAGTGGAATGTCCAACAGGGTGCGGGGTAGTCTTGTAATATAACTCAGAGATTTCATGCTCACGAGTCTTTCATTTCATTAACTATCCCGAAGTTTCCATAAAGTTGAAGGCTTCATTTCTGTATGATTTATCGAACCAAAGAGACATCAACATCTTCACTTAAGCACACAGATCATATAGTCAATGCCAACACCTGTGGCCTTATCAAATTTGGGTGAAAATGAAAACCATGTCAGACCCTTAACAACAAATGTTTCCCGCTTTCCCCATCTAATTTCTGCTGTTATTCGATGAGTTCTTGTAGCTCCATGTCCTGTTTGAGTCGTCTCGTCAAATAGATAAGAATGTGTGTACCTACAACGAGAAGCATAGAGGACTATAGTTTTTGCATTGTGTAAATCCACCCTGCCTTCTTTCTGCTATCTTGTCTGGGCTCTATTTCTTACACTATAAGTCACTGGAACTTCATAATGGTATAAGGGGTTGCCTCTGACCTTCAATTGTTCTTTTGACCTACATCAAAGATAAAGTTTTTAATGGTCCAATTCCTACAATACTTGCTGCTGGAACTTCATACATGGGGTATGGGTTTTCGTTAGTGAGGCGTTTTACATGTATCATGTGTTAAAAGTGGCCTTCATTTTGACCTAAATCAAAGACAAAAAATACGCAGGGTCTATTTCCTATATCCAATTCTTAAAAAGCCCCATTCAATCTGATTAAAACCATATCTTGATCTCCGCGCCACAAGATGACAGGTCATTGGAAAATTATTTTAGTGTTAAGTAAACAGACGACAAAAGTCACCTGATCGTGACCTCTTATGGGATGGTGTTAGTTCCTTGTTAAACGGAGCGAGAACAAGGATATCTGTTTTAATCAAATTGATATATGAAAAAGATATATAGAGGATATCTCTCAATGTGTTCAGTAATACCAAATATATTTGATAGGGGATGATATTTTAATATTTTTCACGAGTGCGCAGCAACTGAATGTTTATAACATTTTTATGGTAAAACTTACACGGGCAGCTTTTACGTTTCCCAAATGACTTTTTTTGACGTGTTTTGATTTCTTAATCAGGAAAAGTTCTCTAATGAAAAATATCAGTTTTATAGAAAGACATTTTTTCGATATTTCACTGGTAAAAATGTGAAAAATTACTTCTTCCTGCTATGATGAGAAGAATATGTATACGAGTATAGCTGCAACAATGGTCTTGTTCAGGCCTTCCTTTCCGTTGCTTCCAGTAAGATTTCCCAAGTTGATCAGTTCTGGCTTCGTGTAGAAAACGGACATTAAAGAAATATCTGACCACCCGAATCTTCTGGGTCGTCTTGATATGAACTGGGTGTACATATACTCCTATCCCAGGCATAAGCTCCTATATCTGTTAACACAATTTAAGAAAATTGAAATGTTTCATTAGCGTATTGGGATGTATTCTTGCATTTGATTTAACTGAAATCAACACAATTTTCACAATGGAACAAATTGCTACGATTTTACAATATCACTGGTTGACATGGATGTACGCTGGTTTCGGATTGTGTTGATGAAATCGAAGTACTAAAGACACAAAGTAGAACAAAGTATTTAACTCTTTAGTTAAGACATGGTCATCGTCGGATACCCACGGTTTATCTCGCTTTGCTAACTCACTCATCACCCCTGGGCAAACTCGCAGAGAAATCCTCGTAAAATATGGTAATTCGTATATTAGAACGGACCAATCAAAAAATTCGATATGTAATTCGGAACTCTCCAGTTTGAAGACCCGTTTCGTGGTAAACCGTACACAACAATGGCTGCGCCCATCAGAAAGTGTGTAAACGGCGAGTAGAAGACGTGTTCACAACAATGGCGGCGCCAATTAAGTCTTGTGAATTTTGTTTAAAAATCATACGAGACCAGTCTTACAGGTCGTTGACTTCAAAAACTAGTGAAGAGCAATACAGTGCTACTTATTTAATTTATGCTTCCGTATATATTATATAACGCTAAATCTGATTGGTTTAAAATCCCGTCGCGAAACTGCACTGGAACCAATCAAATGCTTCGTACACATTCAATACCTACGAGAATTTCTCGGCGAGTTTGCCCACGGGTGATGAGTGTTCAACAGTGGGTAGCCGACGATGGGACATGGTAGACTTTGTATCGAACATCACCAATACTGTTAAGAAAAAAATGGTGGCAAGCAAAGAAGTTGATAACTACTTTCGATTGAATGTGTTTAGAAAGATTATTGTCAGGATAGGTAATATATTTCATCATTAACAAAGTGTTTTAATTTAGTTGTGGATACAATGCAAGGATATGACAACATCAAAAAGGAGGTCATCTGGACGACCTTTGTCGCCTCAATACTTAACACTAAAATAATTTTCTAAGGACCCGTCATCTTGCAGCAAGCCATTTCGTCACATTATTCCACATTAACGTTTTGGTGACGAAATGACTAAACAGACAAATGCGGTTGTTCAAGCTTTGTCGCCTCAAAATTCAATCTGATTAAAATACAGATCCTCAATCCGTTTTACAAGGATCTGACAACATCCCATAAGAGGTCACGTTCAGATGATCTTTGTCGCCTCTTTACTTGCACAATAAAATAATTTTCCAATTACCCGTCATCTTGCAGCAAGTCATTATACAACATTTATATAGCGCTCTATATAATTTGTAAAATTACTCTAAAGCGCATTCACAACATGTAGATAATAATTTGATACTTACACTGCATAAATAAAGAAGTTATTACAATCTAAGCTAATGTGATAATATAAAAAATTGCATATAAATACGAACTACATCTACTGTAGATAAACAAATGTCAGTATATACATGACGTCTAAGATGTCCCTAATATGCAGACGTGAAAAGGTACGTCAATGATTCTGTCTTCGACCTCGGTGATCGTCACGGCTGATACAGGGTAACTAGCTCCCGTATGTACTGGGGAGCTGTTCCATCCAGTGCCTTGTATGTGTATACCAAGATTTTGTATTGTGACCTGTATTGCACAAGTAGCCAGTGCAATGAATACAGAACGGGAGTGATGTGTTCTCTCTTTCTAACTCGAGAAACGAGACGTGCTGCCGTGTTCTGGACCTTCTGTAGGCGACTTGTCAATTTGTCAGATATACCACAGAGTAGGGCATTTCCATAGTCCAGCCGTGAGGTAACAAGTGAATGAACCAAAATCTTGCATGCATCGGCAGTTTATAACTGCCGTATACAGCCGATGTTCCTGATCTGGTAGTAACAGGATTTGATTTGGCAATAGCATTCACTTGTTTCTCCATGTTCAGTGAACTATCAAAGTACACCCCTAGATTTTTAACGGTTGGGACAGCCTCTACAGTACTTGTTCCGACCTTGAGCTGGAGAGCCGTTGATTGCTTACACTTTGGAGAAAAAACGATCAGTTCCGTCTGTTCCTGATTTAGTTTTAGCATGTTGGCATTCATCCAGCTTCTGATGTCTGTCAGACAAGCTTCAAGATTTTCTGATACGGTGTCCCAGCTGTCCTGTGGTCTGATGACCATGTAGATCTGTGTGTCATCAGCATAACAGTGATAACAAAGGTTATGTCGATGACAAAACAAAGGTTATGTCGATGACAAATCTCACCGATTGGTTTTGAATACATGCAGTATTTATGGGGTCCTAACACCGACCCTTGAGGAACCCCATAATCCAGCAATGCTGTCACGTGAAACAGAAGATCCGATTGCAATACACTGCCGTCGATCACCTAGATAGGACTGTATCCAGCATAATGCGTCGTCAGTCACTCCATACGAATACTCCAGACGTTTATGGAGTATGCTATGATCAATGATGTCGAATGCAGCTGACAAGTCTAGCATGACGAGCACCGCTTTGCACTTGTTATCCAATGCAGAAGCTATGTCGTTATGCACACGTAGGAGGGCCGTCTCTGTTGAGTGTCCCATGCGATAGGCCGATTGCAGGTTGTCATGGAGACTGTTTGCATGTAGATGGGCCTCTAAACGCCGGGACACAACCTTCTCCAAGATCTCCAAGACAGAAAAGGCAAATTTGACACTGGACGGTAGTTCTTCAACTCCTCCTTTTCCAATCCAGGCTTCTTCAGCAATGGTCTTACATGTGCTTTCTTGAAACACAATGGAACCTTTGACTCGACCAATGATTTGTTCATGATTGAGGTAATCAGAGGAAGCAGTGCTTCAAGACATTTTTTCAGAAGGTCTGTTGGAAGGGGGTCAAGCTCACAGGATTTTGATTGCGATGTCTGAATGATTCTGCGTAGTTCATCCGGAGTTGTTGGAGTGAGCTCTGACAATGGTTCCCCGTCAAATTGAATGTCAGCACTCATGACAGATGCATCGATGTCAGTTGTCGAATTCACTTCGTCAATGTTTCTCCTAATCGTGTTGATCTTATTCAGAAAGAAATCGCTGAACTTATTTGACAAGTCTTTGTCAGATGTACAGCTTGGCAGGATGATTTCACCTTTTTGACCCATGAGCGCTTTTGTGAGTCTGAAAAGCTGCCTGGTGTCCTTACCGCATTCTGCGATCTTTTCTGAATAATAAGTCTTCTTCGATTGAACGAGAAGTGAACCAACTAACCGACATTGGTCCCTATAAATCTGATGGTTAACGGCCAATTTGGTCCTTCGCCAACGTCTTTCTGCGTTTCTACGATTCTGTTTTTCCTCGCGCAGATTTTCATTGTACCACAGGGATTTAGGTCTCATGGTGATCACCTTTGTTTGTAGAGGTGCATGCTTTTCAATAAGGGCTTCTATACCAGACGTGTATGCTTCAACAAGTTCATCAACCCCACCTTCGGTAGATTGAAGGGCAGAAGAAGACTGGATATCGTTGTTGAAATCTGGTATCGAAATTTCGCGGAATTTCCGGAAGCTCACCTTTTTCCTGATACGAGCTGGCCTTCTACAATTCAGTGGTGCTCGGATAGCAAAATGATCACCAGAGGGGTTTCCCTTTACATCACTTAGACATGGATCAATAACTGAAATTGCTCCATGAATGACAAAGTTTTCTTCCCTTGTTATGGCCACAGCAAGTGTGTGGCCGCGGGTGTGTGTAGCTTCTGTCACATGCTGAATCAGACCTCTGGACTCAAGTAGCTCTGAGAACTGACGAGCATCAGCATTAGAAAGATTGTCAAAGTGAAAATTAAGGTCACCCGTGATAATTATCTCTTGTGGCACAACAACCTGGTGGTCTATAAAGGTAGACCACTCGTCAAAAAACACAGTATTTCTGAGTCCGTTCTGTTTAGATGGAAGAGGCCTGTAAATGATGCACAACCTGAATTGTTTATCCTCGGCAATGACAGAGCAAGTCATGTGCTCAAAGTGTGTGAATACCTCATCATGGCTAGGAGAGAGATTTTTCACACTCAGGTCTTTCTTAAACTGAACAGCCACACCACCACCACGTCTACCGTCTCGAGCATTGTGGATGAATCCATAACCAGTTGGTATCAGCTCAGCAAGAACTTGGTCATCGATATCTCAGATGTCCAGATATATTATAAAATCTCTGATGGCCGATGACTTATTCTTCACCGAGCGGCAGTTTAAAGAGTAACTGTAGTGCAAATAGAAACTGAAATGATCAGACTCGTTGTGTCAGCATTAATACATTGTCGAAAACCGCATCGAAATCGGCCGACCGGTTACAAAGTTACGACAGGTTGAAGTTTGGTTTTTTACCTGTTTTGCCACACGCTAATTAAGCGCACCGCGGACCGCTAAAAGTTGTGCACACGTATTGGTGACGTCACAACGGGAACACAAGAAATTGGGTCCTATGTCTCTCTATATATAATAGTAATATGTACGTCTGGTTGATTAATGATTCAAAATGTATTATACAATGAAATTAAGGGACGTACCATATTATGGGGGTCGGGACAATAATCTGAAATCGTCATTGAAATAACTTTATTTTGATTCTTTCATAAATATAGTGTTTATTGATTGTTCAAATTCATTTTAATGGACCCATATATAAATGCGCTATCATATTGTAATACTCTGTGTCATTTATAATGTCAGTTATACATATCATTTATCCAATGATTCAAGAGTGACTCTTATAATAATACCTTTGAATATTGTAAATCTCATGTTAGTGTCCATTATATTACGTAATCAGATTAGCAGGATAATCTACCTGGTCAGTTCGATAACTTCACACGTAACTTGTTATTCAAATATTGGAGTTAACTAAATTGTAATAGTTGAGTATGTTGCGGTTATTATCCCCTCTTTATAACTTCAAAATGTGTACTCTAAATCTGTAGTTACATGTAGATCTCGACTGGAACATAGACTATCGAGTGCACGTGTATCTTTTGAAATCTCCGTAACCCACCGTCAACTCACACAGTATATGACACTTTTTTAATTTCGAGTTTGACTCTTCTATTCAACGAGAAAAGTTCTGTTGAAAACTTGCTTGATATGTCTCAGGGACGTATATATGCACATATACGTCCCTGGTATGTCTGTTTCACAGTTTTTTCATATTTTATTTTTAACATAAATGAATAAAATGCGGATTAAAACCACAGGCACTTGTGGCCAGGAGAATAGCCATCTAAATATATAGATAACATAGCGAAATATGATAATTGAAATAAAATATAAAAACTGAATTTTCAAATTTTCTTTTTATGTTATTAATCATCTAATACCAAATTTCAGCTTGATACGTGAAGCGGTTTAAATTTAACAAAAAATCGACTAACAGACACTCTTTTTTTTGTGAAATTTAACCGCTTCGCTTGACGTATCAAGCTGAAATTTGGCAATTACTTTCATTATGGTTTTAGATGATTAATAACATAAAAAGAAAATTGTTAAAGTCAGTTTTTAGTTTAGCTTATGTGATGGTGCAGCGTCCGTCGTCCGTCCGTCCGTCAACTTTTTCCTTTAAACGACTTCTTCTAAAATACTGAAAGGCCCAGTGACATGAAATTTGGCTGGTAGATTTCTTGGAAGGAGCTGAACAAAGTTTGCGAAAAAAAATGACCTTGACCAATATTCAAGGTCACAGTGAGGTTTAATTTATTTTAACCTTTAAACGACTTCTTCTGAAATAACAAAACCCCTGGAAGCTTGATAATTCGCTGAAATGTTTCTTGGATGAAGCCCGACAAAGTTTGCGAAAAAAAAATGACCTTGACCTATATTCAAGGTCACAGGGGTCAAATCTGTTAAAGCCTTCAAATGACTTCTTCTGATTTACCAAAAGCCCTAGAAGCATGATATTTGGCTGAAAGGTTCCTTGGATGAAGCCCGACAAAGTTTGCAAAAAGAAATGACTTTGACTTATATTCAAGGTCACAGTGGTCAAATCTGTTAAAACCTTCGAACGACTTCTTCTGAAATACCAAAACCCCTGGAAGCATGATATTTGGCTGAAAGGTTCCTTGGATGAAGCCCGACAAAGTTTGCGAAAAGAAATGACCTTGAACTATATTCAAGGTCACAGGGGTCAAATCTGTTAAAACCTTCGAACGACTTCTTCTGAGTTACCAAAAGCCCTAGAAGCATGATATTTGGCTGAAAGGTTCCTTGGATGAAGCCGGACAATGTTTGCGAAAAGAAATGACCTTGACCTATATTCAAGGTCACAGGAGTCAAATCTGTTGAAACCTTCAAACGACTTCTTCTGAAATACCAAAAGCCCTAGAAGCATGATATTTGGCTGGAAGGGTCCTTGGATTAAGGCTGACAAAGTTTGCGAAAAGAAATGACCTTGACTTATATTCAAGATCACAGGGGTCAAATCTGTTAAAACCTATCAAACGACTTCTTCTGAAGTACCAAAAGCCCTGGAAGCATGACATTTGGCTGAAAGGTTTCTTGGATGAAGCCTGACAAAGTTTGCGAAAAGAAATGGCCTTGATCCTTATTTGCCTAAAGTCATGATATTTGGCTGGTAGCGTCCTGGGATGAAGCCAAACAAAATTTGAAAATGAAAATGATGTTGTCTTATAAGGTCACAGGGGTAAAATATGTTTAAATCTTAAGATGTTCTTCTAAATGTCTTGCATTAAAAGATTTTAGGGGACTTTAGGGTTACACTGTAATATAAGATTAATACCAGGTGAGCGATGCAGGCCCATTGGGCCTCTTGTTATATTTTATTTTAATTATTCATATTTTGCAAATTATCTATATATTTAGATGACTATTCTCCTGGCCACAAGTGTCTGTGATTAAAACCAATTAAGTAATCTTCTCATCTTATTTTCAAAAGATGTTCCATGTTCATTTCTTGTCAGTAAAACACAGGGGTTTTCAAAGATCTAATCTTATTTTTTCTCAAACAGAATTCGAAATACATTGTCTTGATTTCTATTTCGATGTATGTGCCTGAAGACAGGTAACATCAGGATTTCGCTCATATTCTATTTATTTTACAATATTTGAAATGTTCTTTTTATACTGCATAGACATAAATAAATTATCAATGGATAGAAAGCTGTTAACTTTTATACACACCTATAATTTCTCAAACATATATAAGGATAAAAGATGTCGAAATGTGATACCCGTCAAAACAGTTTATACAGGTCGAAAGCATTGATAAAAGTTATATATTTTTATTTTCCAATATACGTACATCGTATTGTATGTATAAAAAGGCTGGTCTTGTCGTTCTATATGACGTTACTAACTGTTCTTCTTTAAGTCCAATAAAATATATGGTTTTCGAAGTTCCGAGTCTATACACGGAATTCGATTATATCTAAGTCCGTGGTCTAAAGCAACACAAATATCCTTTTCCTTATCTGTTTGTTTGAGGTTTGTTCTAGGTAGTTTTGTATTTATACAGCCGACCGACATGCATTAAAAATTTTCAGTGTGCATTTTAAAAGGTGTTACGATCAGTTCCTGTTGATATGTGCATGCAATCAACGTGACCATCAGTGAATGCACAGGCCGTTTCAGCGGTGATATATGAAATAACATATGAGAAAATTAATACCTAATCATATCAAGTGCATGTTTTGAAGTCTTACCGCAAAATAATAACCTGTTAATCATGTTAGCGAGTCCGGCGGTTATTGATTTATGGTCGAGTGATCATGACTACG